>OZ010800.1:33128726-34519351 GCA_963932465.1 Maratus speciosus
TTTTAATGAATTTCTATTTGTATGTAAATATCTGAATTATTATTAATATCATTAACCCATTTACACGGCTTGAAGACTTAAAAATCTGAAAAATTCTATACAGGAAAACCTTCTAAGACGGAATCACATACAAAAAAAATCGTTATAGTAAGGTTTCCTTTCTAGCACGTCCGTCGTCTCTTGCAGATGTATTATGTTTTTTTCAAACAAACTATTACATCCATTATTACGTATTTTGCCGCCGATCAAGAAATTTTCCAGTTAAATTTCACTTCAATTTTTTTTCTTTTTTTAAAATATGCATTTTAATTCGTAATTTAAATTATGCCAAGTAATTTTAGGACTGAGAAGCTGGCTTCAGAAAAAGACCCATTCTTACAAATCCGTTGATTAATGGATACACAAACTCCCCCCAATAAAATTTACTTGATCAAAGGCTAATTTACGTCATAGCATCATTGGGTATATGAGAAACAATAAGGATTAAACTGGAGTAATGAATATTGAATCTAACGAAAGATAACAATACTACTTAACAGTAGAAAAGGAGTACATTCTTTATAATTTTATGGAAATAATTATTCCTCCCGACTTACAGAAAGCCAGTTTGATATGTTTAAGGTAAAGGGGAAATAAATGAAAAATCTAGGTATTTTGTATTGAACCAAATTTCCTAAATTGAAAAAAATAATAAATTTTAAAAAACAGATTGACAAAATAAAGATTTCCTTTTTTATACAAAATATGTATGAATTACAAGTACCTATACAGTTAAAATTATGTTATTAGTAATTTAGATTTATGAAAATTTATGTTTTACTACTAGCATCTAAGTGTTTCTAACATTAACAAAGTAAATCAACCTTTTACAATTTATAAAGATTTAAAAAAAAAAAAATCGATTTTAAAGCGTGTTTAGTTTTATTTCTGTTATTTAATTTTAAAATGAAAATGTGTATTTAAACTACCGTATTTTATGAAAGAAACGCCGCGGCGTTTACGAGTTTAAAAGTTAATTTTTTTTCAAGTGCGGCGTTTACGATTTTTTTAAAATACCAACTGAGTTTCCTTAATTTAAAAATTCATAAAAATATTTAAAATCGGATTTAAATATTTTAAATAAAACTTCAGACATCTTAAGATATTAAAAAAGAGGCATCTTACACTGCTCAGAAAACTTTGATTAAAGTTAGGTCAATGTGAGGCTGTCGACAAAAGTAGCGTTCCGGTGAATGTGGCGTTTACAACGGGTGCGGCGATTACGATGTTTTTAAGCTTATTCAGGCCAATTTGAGGAGTGCAGCGTTTACGACGGGTCAGCGTTTCTTCCATAAAATACGGTAAAGTTTTTATGATCGGCCTGAAATTTGACAAAATATTCATTTCCAAATCACTAATCGTTACATCCTATTAAGGATGTTCTCAAATCCAAAAGAGCAACTTTCTGACATAAGTTTTAATTTACTTTTTGTTAGAAAATGCATGAAACTAGCTGTTGTTGTTATACAGAAACTATGTAATTCAGCTTTCCCCCCCCCCCCTTTTTTTTGAAACGGAACAGATCTTTTAGAAAATAGTGCCAAAGTAGGCGTTTTGAACCAAATTTTCGCGCAAAGGAAGAAAGAACACTCAAGAGCGGGCGAAAAACGTATTTGTCACGTGATCAAAATAACTTCTAACTCAACAGGTAATTGATTAATCAAAAAAGGGAAAACACAGTTCAATTCCAAATCGCTTCCATGGTCAGGCTTTCCAATTTTATACCTTTCCGTTAAAAAATGAATTTGTAAATGCGTCAAAACGTTTTGCGCTTGTTGAGCAGAGCAGTTAAGAACAGATTTAAGGGCCTAAAAATGATACTCAGATTAAATTAGTCAATTTTCGAAATAACAATAACTTCTTTAAAAAAAAAATCCTATAAATATTATAATTTAATCATACTTAGTTATACTAGTAAATCTGCAGATCAGGAGCCTCAACGTCATCTTTGCAAGTCATTGTTTTTTAACACTCATTGCATAATATTCAACTTCCTACAAATCGCTTTTTAAAGTTTTCAAATTACATAAATATTTATGAGCATACAAGATACTTCGTAAAGTTTCAGAAATTAAAAGTGTTAAACAAGTGGTTGTACATTGATGTTCTGAAATTCTGATGAGCTACTTATTCTGGTAACTTTTTAAATAAAAAATTGCATTTCTTCAGGGGGGCTCCGCCCCCCTGAACCCCCCGTAGTCTATTTAAATTTACATTTGTAATTTTTTATTGATTGTGCAGATGGTTATAGTATATCTTAGATTTTTTTACGCTGTGATTTATAAGGATAAGGATAAGTTTTTTTTATAAATTAATAAAATTTAAATTTAAAATAAAATATTCATGTTAACCGTACACAGGCAACAAATCTTGAAGTGACGCCAAAAATGTAACCCTAAAATCCGCTACATTCGGCACAACACAACGACGTGCTTAAAAAAAAAAAAAAAAAAAAAAAAAACGGATGAAGTCAAAGAATTTGGTCCCTGTTCCACGTGCTTGTTTTGTTTGGGCCGAATGAGGGCATTTAAATCTGAGCGATAACGTACATCGTATTGCAAACTGTTTTTACGACATACTGCATCTCCATCTATCTCTTTCCTCCGTGAATAATAGTTAATTTTATTTTACCCAAGATTTTTTTATTCCAGCAACTTTGTTTTCGATAAACGACGTCTAATTCACCTGCTATGCGCACTTACTCAAAACTTTTCATCTTGTTATATTAAGAAATACTCGAGAGTTTTCTTTTTATTTCCAATATGCCGCCATATTAATTTTTCTATTCTTAATTTTATTTTTCATTTTCCTGTTTCACGACAAAACATTTCAATTGAAAAATGTTTAAAAGAAAATATTATTCCGGGTTTTGATTTTCTTGGCAACAATTAAAGAAATATTGGTAAATGTTATGGGGAAATGTTACGTTATTCTCTATGAAAATAATGAACTTTTGTATTTTTAACCAAATTATTTCAATAAAATAAATAAAATAAATGAAATATTGCCTATTTTTATTTCTGGGCTAAAATCCTTCTATATGCAAAGATACAAATGCATTAATTCATCTGTTTTGACGTTGGCTTTACTCAAGCATTATACACGCAATTATACTAATATTATTAGGACCAAATACGTTTCTAGGCAACAGAGAAAGAAAAGGAAAAAAATGAAATATGCATTATGTCAAATTGGTAAAACAAAATCCTTTATATTATTGGAAAACATGTATAAAATTCCCCCCAATATTATAAACCTAATTAAAAAAAATCTCGCAAATATATTGACATAATTTATTGGAATAATTTAATAATGTTATTTAAAAATTTCAGCATCAAAAATTTACCATTTAAATCCATTTTTCATATGAGCTATTTCTTTCAACAAATGAAAATCTGAAAATCGTCTGACTTGCCATAGAAAAGCATTATAGAGCAAAATAAAATGTTCCATATTTCCCGAACGAATGAACCAAATTTAACCAAAAACTATACACCTAAGTCCGGGTACCTCATCAACATGCCCAGTGAATGTCAAACCGATCGCATGCTTTTTGCGGCAGTTATCACGGAACAGACAGACAGACTAACAGAAACCAAAACTTTTCGTGTCTCCACAGTAAGCCTTCACTGACGTTTCGGCATTTAAGTATGTAAAACGATATAAAAAATTGCTTCATACATGATATTTTTAAATATTATTAATCAAATTTGAAAAGTAAATAATTTGGAAATTATATTCTAAAGTTATATATTATATCATATTCATATTCTCATTCATATTATTTGATTAAAGATAAGAATAGGAATAGAAATAGAAAGTTTTTACAATTGTTCTGTGATAAAACATAGTAATAATTATTTATTCTGGGAGCCATCCTCAGCATGTGTTGACAATATCCTTCCCCTCTCCCCAAACATAGACATTATGTTGCTAAGTAAAAAAAAAAAAATAAATAAAAATTATTATTTGTATCAAAAGATTTGTTTACAGTATAACATGGGAAATTGTTTCCCACACGCAAATTCATGGAACCGCTAACCACACATAGCCATTTAGTCTAGGGTCTCCTAGATAACAGCTTTGTATGGCCATCTATAGTGAATATATAAGAAGTAGTGATAAGAAAGTACAAAAGCGAACCCTACTTTGTACAGAACATTTTACAAGACGGTGAAAAATGTAAGTGAAAGTCATGCCCCCCCATTGCAACTGTTCTTCGGTTTTTAAAAGACATTTAAAGAATACGTGGATTTTCGTTGAAGTAAGGAAAAGATTGAAACAAAAATAAGACTTATAATGTGCTGAATTTTTCTTTGCAATTTAGTGAATCAGTGTTTTTAATAGATTTTTTTTACATTTTACCTCATTTATTTTTTTTTATTTCCTTTTTAATTACTTGCTCTGTTTTGTAAAATTTCTCAAGGATATTTAAAATAGACAACAGTAAATAATATAAAACAATGTTAGATCTAACTTTTGTTGTAGCCAAAAATTTTAAGAGCTTTATATATTTAAAGAAAATCATTCTTTCCCTATAGAAGATGTAAGTGAAATAATAATACAGTGTAGCTTAAATTTATAATAAAAATGCTCATGCTAATAAGTGTACATGCATTATATCCAGTAATAAAACCTCACAATAATCCCTATCTTTAAATACACACACATATATATATATATATATATATTTACTTACATATAATTTACTTATATGTATTTTATATTTATTGTATTTACAGAGAGAGAGAGACAAAGAAATGAAAACAAAAACATTCTATGAGTGCAAACGTGAAACTTTCCATGGACGCCTTTTTAAACATAAAAACACAAAATTTGCAGGCATTGTTTTAGAAGTGATTTGTAATTCAATAACATTTTTAAATTTTCGATAAATATATTACATTTTAGGTTATAAGGAACTGTTGTTTCCTGACGCCCTTTGTCAGGCTGTCGCCGTCTCTTCAGGGAAGCCGTTGTAAAATGCCAACTTTGACAGCATTTTTTTGTATGATCCTTCGACTTTATCAAAAAATGGGCAAGCTGTTTGCTTTACAGTTTCTGATAAAAAGCACCTATACAATTAAAATTACTTAGATGATATTCAAGTTTGTGTAATAAACCCAAAAAATTCGTTTCTAAAACTTTTAGGCTAACTCAAAATCACTTATTTTAAGAAATCCCTCACTTATTCCTTAAAGCAGGGCCAAAACTAGACTTTTTTGTATCCTGGTCAAACATGAATTTTGGTGCCTCCCCCCCTCCCCCCCCCGCCTCTTTCGCAAAGTATATTTACAAAGAGAATTTTACTAATTTTCTAATAGCCGACTTATTTTAAAATTTAAAATATGTAATCATAAAATATGTAACACTGAACTACATATAGAATGGCTGATCGATGGCGAAAGTCACGGAGTCATGACCCCCCCCCCCCTCTCTAAACATCAGCAAAAATAGTCTAAAGATCATTTTAAATATGAAATATACAGTAGAGTCCCGATTATCCGAGTCCCGCTTAAAACCGAGTTTCCGCATTAACCGAGTTATTTTCTTCTGATGGAGAGATGGCTTCCATTATAATGAAAAAAAAAAATGGCCATTTTATCCCCCATTCTGATCAGAAAACCAGAGTTCTAACTTTTTACAACTGCTCTTATATCTTCACCTAACACTTCATTTAAAATGGCTATTTCATAATAATGGACGCCATCTATCCATCAGAGGAAAATGATCCATTCCAAAGTTATAATCCTTCATTTGGCGCCCGGGGCATATGCCCCCTCTGCCTCCCCCTCCCCTAGTTTCGGCTCTGCCTTAAAGCACGTAAATGAACGTCTTTTTTCAACAGAAAGAATGCGTAAAATGTATTACATAATTTAAAATTTTAATAAAAATAAACATCCCAATTTTCAGTTTGAAAATTTTAAGAACAAGCGCTTTCTCTTACCTTTTCGGGTCTGGTGTACTATTAGTAGTATATCTCTTTTCATCGAGTATTATTTTGTCTTTATTACTTTTGTTACTATCTACATATAATAGTGATAGTGTATGGCTATTCCTTTCTTATTATGACTTCATTTATGTTTTGACATTTAGTACATATAACAATAATAATAGAAGTTTGCTTAATTCTCTTTGCAGCGTTGGCGATTCCTTTATTTTATGCATATATTTTACTCTTTAAATTTAAAATATGAGTTTTTTTTTCTTAACGAATCAGGTGTGAAACTCAAAAAACATTAGAAAGTTGCAGTATCTGTTAGACCCTGTTGTAATACAATATTTTCCAAACCTCTACAAAAAATCTTCCTTAACCTATTATCATATAAACATGAATTGAAATAGTACACAAAATAAAAACATTCATTTGATTTCAGACAATGAGGTAATCTTTATACTTCAGTAAATCTATTTGAATTGCTAAGATCAACATTATTAAAGTAAAAGTAATTTTGCTCTGAAAATTGAAAAAAAAAAATTGAACCCGAAAGGGAACCTTGGCTTTGAAGCAGGAATGTCCAAATTTTCTGCTTCGTCAGACCACATATGTGAGGAAATATTTGTTTCGAGCCGCACATGTACAGCGTACTCTTCTGGTTTCCACCAGAGATTTTCGAGAAAATACTTAAAAAAAAAGAAAGACTTCTAAAGAAGATTTGCATCTGGATTAGATCTTAGCCATTTACGCTTATAGCCTCTCTCACGCCCCCACCCACGAGAGTTAGGACATTTTTCTATAAAAATCTAGGGCTCGAAAATGTTTCTTCCACCGGGACTAATTTTTAAGAAGTCGGGGTCTCATCATAAATTAATGAGCGTGGCCAGAGACAGTTTTTTCTTTGCTTCAGATTATTGCGCAATTAATTTAAAATATGTAATAAACAAGTACGTAATACTGAATTACGTAATCAACTTTGTCAAATATTGATTCATGACCTTGAAAACGAAATCCAAAGGAACAGAAAAAATTCCGCTTTATACAGTTTTCGATCTTAGCAGGTATAATTGTTGGTATTTTTTCTGTTGGAAACATGTAATTTTTTCATTTAAGACAGGATTCCGTTATAGACTAATTTCATTTTCACAGATTTTACGGTACTTGTAGTTAATATAAATGAGGCGTTTAAAATCACATTGTCTTAAAAGACTACATTAGTCACGTGAAGAAACCAAACTTGCAAGCTGAGTTAAACCTATGGGAGCGTTCTTTTCAAATTTCTCGCTTGCATTTTAATATGTTTAAATGATTTTTTTTTTTTTTGGGGGGGGGGGGGATAGCAGAAATTGATCCCTAACAGGATTCGTGATTACTTTTCGATTTTGGTTGCAGCTTATATATATATATATATATATATATATATATAAAGTGACTTTCATTTTTGAAACCGGTTCGGAAAGTGAAAGTAGCCTCATAAAAAAAGAAAAAAAACTGCAACCAAAACCGAAAACTTACAAACTAACAACGTTAAAAATCAACTTCAGCTATCCTAAGAAAACAATAATTTAAAAATATTAAAATGCAAGCGAGAAATTTCAAAAGAATGCTCCCATAGATTTAACATTAGCAAGCGATTTTTTCCGCGTGACAAGTGTAAGTTCTTAAGAACTCAAAAACCAATCTTCATTTGGCACCCCGTTCGATTTCCGTTCTGGCGCCCATGGCACAGCCCCCCCCCCCCCCCCCGCCCTCCTCTAGTTTCGGCCTTGGTGAGGATTCGCAAAATTCGTGGTACAGGAAAGAAATACTTTCATTGGCGATTGTTGGGAGCATTTCGGCATGGATTTTATTATTTTTAAAAAGAGAAGAGCGCATTTTGCCGATTTTAAAAAGGACAGAGCGCTGCACCCTTCAAAAATGACCTAGAGCAAACACCATCTGTATTCTTTAATATTCAAATATAGTAAAATCCCTGAATAGTAGACGCTTTGGGATCGTTAAATAGTCTTGCATCGGATCGGGATGTACCATTTTTTTTCGGGACGAGGATACTCCAATTTCCTTTCTGTAAGTTGGATTCACTCTAGAATAATTCTTATGGGACATGCACATTCTACTACATGTCTTTCTTAAGGTCCCATTGTAACTATATTGATTTTTTTAATGGATCTCTCTTTGTATGTAAATATTTGAATTATTTTTAATGCCATTAATCCATTTACACAGCTTGGAAACTTAAAAATCTGAAAAATTCTACACCAAAAAACCTTCTAAGACGGCATCGCATAGGAGAGGAACAAATCGTTATACTTAAGTTCCTTTTTAATAAGGTCTGTCATCTCTAGCAAATGTTTCATTTATTTTCAAACGGATTATTATATTCATTTTGCACCGATCAAGAAATTTTTCCGTTTAAAACAGGATTTCGTCATACACAGATTCTTATAATAGGTTTACAGCACTATATCCCTAACCCCTAGAAATGTATATGTACTATTCTTTAAAGATAATTTTCATCTTAGTATAATGGTAATTTAAAAATCATGTATTTTCGGCAAAAATTGTTGACCCAAGGAGGTTGTTCCTTAAACATATTTTCGCACGAGTCTGACAGAGATTGATTTTCATCTGATATTCTTATCTGATGATTGATATCAATGATTTTCATACAAACAAGGTTGTGACTTGACCAGAAGATTTCAGTCGCTGTAGACTTCTAGGAAGAATAAAGCACACACCCAGAAATAAGTCAGGTTCGGCTCGGCCCGACCCTCCAGAGAAAGTCAGACCCGGGCACGACCCAGGAAAACTGATGATCAGACTCGACCCATACCGACTCCGTGTAGGCCGGCCTCTAAATGGCATTTGAATGGGAAAAAACGCGTTCTTTTAACGGCTTGAAAATTTTAAAATAAATTATGAAAAAAATTGAGTTTGAGTTGTAAATTTCGTTCAAACTCACAGATTTTTTGAACTTTCGTTCAGCTCACGTTCATTTACAAAAAAGTGAGTCAAGTTCAACTAAAATTTCACAGATAGTGAACTAAGTTCGTGAGTTTTCGTTCAATGAATGCGCTCATACCCAACACTGCAGATAATCACATATAAGATAATCCGTTATATTTTCGGCGAAATGAATTCACCTTTCTATAATCGAGTACCCAATAGACTTGTATACATCACTGACGTTGAGATAGATTTTACCATTTGGTATTTAATTGAAGGAGAGAAACCTGCAATAAAATTGTTACCAGACTTTGGAATTATGCATGAAAAAATTTTTCTTCAAAAAACCTGAACATCTTCATTCAAAAAATGAAATGTTTACTGGAATGTTAAGAGATTTACAATTTCATGCCTGAAGTTTAAATTCCACTTTGTTTTATTATTTATTATATAATATTTATATTTTGTTTTGTTTTGAGTATAGATTTGTATAGATTTACAAAATATTGATGAAAATGTGCCATTTTGAAATGCTATTTTTTTTTTTACAAATGTTCATGAAATTCGTATCAACAGTATTATATATTTCAAATGTTAGAGTTCAAGTTAATTTAATTTTGTGCCAAGTATTACCCTTGGGGATACTGGTGTTGTTAAAACGAACTACCGGAGAATTTATATAGATTTAACAAATTATTCATGTAAATCTGACATTTTCAGATGTTATATTTTTGAAATGCACACTTTCATATCAACAATATTGTATATTTTTTCAAAATGTTAGATTACGCATGAATTTAATTTTGTGCCAACTAATACACTTGGCAGCATTGATGTTATTTTAACGGAAAAATGTGCTAGCGAAGAATTCACCTATTCAAAAATCGACAAATTGGTAATATTTTAATTGTTTGTTTACATTTATTATATGACAACTCCGATAAACAAATGGAGGAATGTTGCCATTCTGATATTTTTTAAAGTTACTGATAAGAAAAATTGTGGATTTAGAGTTAAAAACGTCACTGAAGAATAGGCTGCATTTATATTAGACTGAGGAAACTTCGCGTATGAAATTTAATTGGTTTAAATGATTTTGGACTAAGCAGACTGGTAATTTGAGAATTTGATATAGAATATTAAATTAAACCACATACATTCATTCTTTTAAATATTGCTTTATGAATAAAGTTTTAATATTTTAGTTCACAAAATTAATAAGATACACATATAAAAAATACAATATGAAGACTAAGAAACAACGTCTTTATGAACATTTAATCGAAATTACAAACAATATTAACCATTTTTTCGAAGTTAAAAAAAAAAAAAATGCAATTCGTCAAAGCTGTGATCACTAACTCATGTATGAGAGGTTTGTGCCCATGAAAAAAAAAAAAAAAAAATTACTGCATACAACAAGCTCATAGTGCATCTATCCACTGACCCCTCTACAATGCCTTTTCATTAAGATTCGTGACGTCAGAAGCGAAGGGGGTTTCCCTGACAACGATCACCCTCCATTTCAAACTTTGTCGCCCGTGCGCAGTGATCGTGAAATAGAAGCGCATAAAATTCTGATCGTAATTCTTTTGCAACGGCCAGAAGAGAATATATTATTTTTAAAATTAAAGAGAAAAACTCAAGTTTTTAAAATAATTTTCTATTAATAATAACATTTTGATTTTCTCATTATGACATTCTTATTTCTGACTTTATTTTATGTAAATAAACAAGAAGAAAAAAAATACTGAGTATCATATGAATTTGTTATGGCTTTGAAATAGGATTTATTTTCTGAACTATTTTAAAATATGTTAAAAGATTTGTTAAATTTCTAAGCATTGAAATACAAGTTATATAATCTAAAATATCCATCACCATGAAACTAAATTTTTATAACTATAAAATCAAATTGTTTCTTGGAAAGAAGGAGGGTGGGGAGGGATTGAGATTCATAGTAAATATGCAAGGTTTCATATGTATATATATATATATATATATATGTATATATATATATATATATATATATATATATATATATATATATATATATATATATATATATATATATATATATATATATATATATATATATATAAAACTTCATTATAATTTACTGGCACTAAAAATATTTTGCAAGCAAACAAAGGTTTTACCCCCCCCCCCCTTAAAAAAGTAATCTGCATAGTTATTATTTGTTTATATATAATATGTATATATTTAACAAGTATTCACAGAAAATGTCATTTTATTTATTTTTGAGGTGTTTGAAATATTAAAAATAATTTAAAAATAATTTTACTATTTTTAACCCCCCCCCCCCCCTCTGCCTTGATTCAAAGAGAGAATTTTAAAGTAGGAATACTTAAGAAGGTAAGAATTTCTGCTGTTTCCAATACTCTAATCGTGTTTATATATATATATATATATCTTTGGATCTCTTAGCTTTTTATTATCTATTTTCTGTAATGTTTGCGTTATAAGGAGTTAAATTTTGTCATTTTAGGCTTAATGCCGACAAAATTGAATGAAATAACGCATCTTCTATGAATGAACTCACAAGTTCCTCTGAAGATTCTGTGAGTCATTCATAGTTTCTTATTTACATATTGGTTTCCTATGTTCATTTCTAAATCATCTTTAGAACTTTATCAATTTCTTCATATATTTGTGATTTCAAATTTATTATATATATATATAATGATTCTGCTTTCTATGCAATATTATTCTATATATTGCGGGATATTTTTCAGTTTACATAAATATTTTCAAGAAATATGTTTTAACCCTAATATTAAAGAATATTCACACTGCGAATATGAGGAAATTGAGATATTTACCTTGTTTTTAACAACTTATTATGGGGGGGGGGGAATATGGATTTATACAACTTCCTAAGTCAAGTATTTGTTTTAAAATACTACAAAAACAGTATCAGCATATACTTATGTACCTATTTCATTAATATGAAACATATCTACTATAGCTAGGGTGACTGCTTCAGTAGTTGATACCCCTCCAGTAGTTGATCAAATCTTTGAAACATTGCACCATTTCAGGCGAAAATGATTTTTACACCTGGCACTAGACATAATATTTTTGTTTGAATGTTGGAGCACCTGTTGTCACATTGTTGTCAATTGCCAGCTGTAAGAGAAGCCATTTTGTGAATTTTTTTATGAGAAAATGTAAAAATTTAGTTTTTGATTAGTAGGAGAAGATTACGCTAAGTTAAAATAATCCACTTCCATCTTGTTTATTTCAAATAATAGTTTTATATGAATTATTGTTAATCATAGCTTAAGCATGATATTTTAAAGATTAATTTTTGAATTTTTGACTGATTTCTTCGATTGATCAACTACTGGGTAAATGACAATTAAAGAAACTATTTACTTATAATTTTGTTGCTATTTAATTTCAACAAATTTCATTTTTTCCCATTATAGGACATTTATTAAGGGTTGTATAAATCATGTTAGTTTACTTCTAAAATTTAAAAGGAAGGAAATATTATAAAAACCCCGTAGCACCGACCTTATTTGATCAACTACTGGCTCCGTCACCCTATATTAATATATTTTACATACATTTCACATTATTTAACTTTCAACAACATGAAATAATCAAAACTTATGTATGCACTTTCTAAAAGCAATGTAGATTTATAAAAACGCCCAAGAAAAAAATTTTCAGAATGAGAATAGAATAAATAAATAATGTGTTTACTTCAAAACAATATTTTTTTGAAGTCGGACAAGTCAATTTT
This sequence comes from Maratus speciosus, assembly GCA_963932465.1. Lineage (NCBI taxonomy): Eukaryota > Metazoa > Arthropoda > Arachnida > Araneae > Salticidae > Maratus > Maratus speciosus. The sequence goes on from OZ010800.1 coordinate 33,141,422, forward strand.
CAATTTATAGTATTATAAAAGTTAAAGTACTGAAGTATCATTAAATAACATATATAAACACACAGTACCACCGGGAGATAATCTTCTGTTTATAAATAATATTCATTAAAACATAAAAAAAACTGTAAATCAGAGATAATTTTCATAATTATATTTTAGAGTGTATTTTAATAATATCCTTCCAATTCAAAATACCGAAATACTCCCTTGTGTTAATAACCTAACACCTAAATACTCCCCACTAAAGTAAGTGTTAAGATATATTTGTCAAAAATATTGATATAAAGTGAAAAATATCACGCCATATGCAGAATAATAATGAATATAAAACAGAATCATTATAAAAAATGTGATAAGAATATTTAAAATAGCAGAAATTCTTACTTTTCATTCATTCCTTCTTTAAAATTGTCTTTTTGGAGCGCTTGAATAATACTTCCACCGGCAAAAACGTGCATTTAACCGTGTAAACTACACGACAAATTACATATTGGAGGCTAGAGGTAAAAAAAAATGTTCGTCTGCACATTGTCGTCTGATCAGAGAATTGGCATTGTAGAGGGGGCAGTGATCATTTCTAAAAGCATGAAATTCGTCAAAGTCGCGATCATTAACGCACGTATGAGTGCTTCACGCACATGAAAATAAAAAAGCATATCATCGGATAAAGCAAACCCGTTGTGCAGCAATGTTTAAAATGCATGAAAATCAATGACAAGCGGTAACTAACGCATGTATGAAGGCTCATAAAAAAAAAGAAAACAAATAACTGGATGCAGCAAACTCATTGCGCAAAAATTTCTAAAATTCACGAAATTCATTAAATCTGGTATCCCTAATGCATGAATGTAGGCTGCGCGCCCATCAAAACAAACAAGTACTACAACAAAAAGTCCTTCCGGCCAGTGCCGGGAGGAAGAGGTAGCTTTCAAATTCCTTATTTTAAAAAAGCCAACTTATATTATTCAAACACACGAAGTTCAATTTAGTGGAAACCGAATATAGGAGATTCATACTAATTTTTATCAATACTAAGTCATTATGAATGAGAATTTCGCGAAATTAGTCAGCTTTATCCAAGCTGCTTTTATTTAAAGTAACTTATATTTCGCTGAGATGTTGATGTATACTATCCACATGCCTTCTTACATGGAAATAGGCGAATACGTGTGTTATCGCGTGACAAATACAAGATCGTTTCAAAATGTTAGCCATACTAGAAATTCAAAATGCTATAATTCAACCATATTTTAAGAAATAAACAAAAGAACAAATTTTCAGAAACAAAATCTGCTCCGAAATCTTTGTATCAAGGCCAAACACATAAAAAAAAATTTCATTTTCCAATTTTTTAATACCTCATTTTAAATTTAAAATTTAATTTTTTTAAATGGCAACCCTTTTGAAACAAGATGGCGATTGAAGCTGGCCAACGAACTCTGTCGAGACATTGGTATTTACTATGTACAGATCAAGTAACATCCAAATCGGTTCATAAATACGCTTCTTATCGCGTGACAAAAATCAGGTCGTTTTAAAATGTCAGCCACAATAGAAATTCAAAATGCTATAACTCAGCCATTTTTTTAGATATAGACGAAATAAAAACTGTTCCGGAATCTTTGTATTAAGGTCAAATACATACAAAAAAATCTTTTCCATTTTCGTAATTTTTGGTATCTCATTTTAAATTTTAATTTTTTTTAATTTTTTTCAAATGGCCGCCATTTTGAAACAAGATGGCGGATGAAGCTGGCCAACGAACTCGGTTGAGATATTTGTATGTACTATGTACACACCAAGGCACATCCAAATCGGTTCATAAATACGCCTGTTATCACGTGACAAATATCAGGACGTTTCAAAATGTCAGCCACGCTAGAAATTCAAAATGCTATAACTCAGCCATTTTTTAAGATATAGACGAAACAAAAACTGCTACCGAATCTTTGTATCAAGGTCAAATACATAAGAACAAAATATTTTTTCAATTTTCAATTTTTCGGTACCACATTTCAAATTTAAATTTTCTTAAAAAATTAAATGGCTGCCATTTTTAAACAAGATGGCGGATGAAGCTGGCCAACGAACTCGGTCGAGACATTGGTGTGCACTATGTACACATCAAGGTACATCCAAATCGGTTCATAAATACGCCTGTTATCACGTGACAAATATCAGGACGTTTCAAAACGTCAGTCACGCTAGAAATTCAAAATGCTATAACTCAGCCATTTTTTAAGATATAGACGAAACAAAAACTGCTCCCGAATCTTTGTATCAAGGTCAAATAAGAAAAAAACATTTTTCCATTTTCAATTTTTTGGTACCACATTTCAAATTTAAATTTTTCTTAAAAATTTAAATGGCTGCCATTCTTAAACAAGATGGCGGATGAAGCTGGCCAACGAACTCGGTCGAGACATTGGTATGTAATATGTACAAACGAAGTTACATCCAAATCGGTTCATAAATGCGCCTTTTATCGCGTGACAAATTTCAGGACGTTTCAAAATGTCAGTCACGCTAGAAATTCAAAATGCTATAACTCAGCCATTTTTTAAGATATAGACGAAACAAAAACTGCTCCGGAATCTTTGTATAAAGGTCAAATACATAAGAAAAAAATATTTTTCCATTTTCAAATTCTTTGGTACCACATTTCAAATTTCAAATTTTTAAAAAAAATTTAAATGGCCGCCATTTTGGAACAAAATGGCGGATGAAGCTGGCCAACGAACTCGGTCGAGACATTGATATGTACTATGTACATACCGAATTACATCCAAATCGGTTCATAAATTCGAGAGTTACAGTATGACAAAGGTCATATATATATATATATAAATTTTGAACGGAGGGTGGTTTCGGGGTCTGGGGGTCATGATCGATGATATATCGATGAAAATATCGATGAAAATATCGATGAAAATATCGATGAAAATATCGATGAAAATATACCAAAATTTTTTGAAATCGCTTTCCTCCGAACGGCTGCAATAGGTAGCTTTTTGTAATGAAAGCTACCTAAAATAGTTGGATGCAGCAAAATCGCTGTACAACAATTTCTAAAAGGCTCAAAATTCGTCAAAGGACTAAAAGAGTCAACTATCAGTAACTTTGTTCAATAAAATTTACAATATGTTTATGAAAACTAGAAAAAAATAACCTTGAATGTTTATTCACTTGCAACTGTTTTCTTTGAAAATACTTGTCGGATGGTGCATAAACGTTTGTATTGTAAGTTGAAACTGATCTATTGTACTTAACTATGAATTGCACCATTTTTTCACTGATTGTTTGATTTTATTATTATGACGTCACCGTTCAATGGCATAATTGTTATTTTATTTAATGAGAGAACTAATAGAACATTAGAACATTCCAAAAATCCTCTACTTTTCTGAATTCTTTATAAAAGCATTAATTCATCGTACATATAATTCATTTTTTTAAAGCAAAAGTAGTTAATAAATACTCCATTTCTAATTTATATAATTAACAAATGAAAACTCAGTGAAAATTAAGCCATGTTCGCACAATCATCTGAATTTGTTTCTAGTTTTATGAGTGTACAAATACACTTCATGCTAAACATATTGCGAATTTCACCGGCGCAGACTTTTCATATATACTTTATATACACTCTTTTATGCTTAACCACCACGAATTCAAATAAAATTATATTTTCTTTTTAATTGTAATGAAAGAAAAACTGGAATCAATAAAGTAATAATGCATAAAGATAAAACAATCGCAATAGTCACAATTCTCGTGACGTCACAATAATACGAGTTTTGATTCACTTATAAAACACTAGCAGAACTATGTTTACCGGAATTAAATCTGCAAATTAAAAAATATACATCTAAATATTCACGTGTTTGTATATTTTTCGGTATTTCCTCTTTCTCTGCAACAATAAAAGAAATCCATTGTTTCCCATCCAGTGTTTGGATGAGTTCGTTCCGGAATCGTCACACTGCGATTTAATGTATAGATATTACTTAGGTTTACAGATAGTTACAACAGCTGAAGTTAGCTTTAGAATTTTTCCGGTGTAGTGGCCAGTGTTTAAAACAAAGTGATCAGAGACCTCGGAAGGACGTGTAGAACGCCGCCCTCCGCGTATTCCTTGAGGTCTCCAAGCCCGCTAACCGAGACAAACATTATTCCAACCCGACCGCCACCGTGGCGATGATAAAGCCAATCCCAATCTCCGCCGAGACGAACATTAAGGCTGTTCTCAAATCCAAAGAGTCCACTTTCTGACATAAGTTTTAATTCATATTTCTTCGGAAACGCATGAAACTAGAAGGTGTTATTATTCAGAAACTATGTAATAAAGCTGTTTTTTCCATTTTCTTGTAAACGCAATAGATCTTTCAGAAAATACTGTCAAAGTTGGCTTTTTGAACTGAACTTCCCAGCGAAAGAAGAAAATCCAGTCAGTAAGGGGGAGAAAATGCCGTGTCACGTAATCAAAATCGCTTATAACTCAATAGGTAATTGACTGCTCAAAAAATGAAAAAAACAGTTCGATTCCAAATCGCTTCCAGGGCCAGTCTTTCAAATTTTATATCTTTCCGTTAAAAAATGAATTTGTAAATGTGTCAAAACGTTTTGCGCTTGTTGAGCAGAGCAGTTAAGAACAGCATTAAGCCAAACCCGACAGCCCCCGTGACGAAGATCAAGCCAACAGCGACCGCTGCCGAGAGGGACATTAAGCTCGAAGCTGCAGCGGTCGTCCGACGTCTTCAGAGCTAAAAATAGCTTTAAATTTTTCCGGTGTAATGATTATTGTTAAAAAGAGAACTTCCGGCAGTAGTCGATCCTAGTCCGTCTTGTAACCGAATATTTTGAATGTCACTGTTATGACTTTTAAGTGCTAACACTGTATAAGCTGTAGAACATATACACCTCAGTGATCCATATCAATTCCATTATCTATGGAGTATCGTAACATCTATAAAAAGCACTTCAAACGCATTTTTTATAAAAAACATAATGTAATGTAATTTTCTTGAGCGGCCTATAAAAGAACCTAAATGATATTTCTTCTTTACTGTACAGAAAGTAATTTATAGTCTACCACTCTAATGCATGTTAATGTCATTAAGCTTAAATAATCGTAACATCATTCAAATTCGCCACATACAATATTTCCCTATAGACCACGATGTAACGGAATTCTTTTGTATCTTTATTTTTGCATCTTTATTAAGCAAAAACGTTATTTTATATTTTGGCGCATTTTAATTTTAGAAATGAAAATTCAGCCAAATAACAAAGAATTTCCTTGGAATTTTTTATTTACGATACAACGAATTTAACAATTAATTTTATTTGTTTATGATTCTTTTGTTGCCACTTTACAAAAAAAAATCATAATAATTCTTTTAAAATGCGTAAGTATGAAAATGCGCAAAAAGCGTTCTAAAAAACGTTCTAAATGGTGATTTTTACGCAATCTCCAGAAGTACCAAATCCATTTAAAAAATAATGGTGACAACCCTCGCTCCAACATAGGCTACATTTTATATCGGTGCCATTACCCCTGAAGGGGGTACAGGAGAAAACAAACGTTCTAAATTGCGATTTTTATGTTACTGAACGGTCCAGATACATGGAATTTGTCATGGTAGTTGCTTATTAGATATAAACGATCTGTAAGAACATTTCTTAAAAAAATCGAAATTTAAAAGTGGTGAAAATGCGCAAAAAGCGTTCTAAAAAACGTTCTAAATGGCGATTCTTACGCAATCTCAAGAAGCACCAAACCAATTTCAAAACTAATGGCGTCAAAATGATAGTGGCAACCCTTGCTCCAGCGTAGACTACATTTTATTTCGGTGCCATTACCCTCAAAGGGGGTGCAGGAGCAAAGAAACATTCGAAAATGCAATTTTGGTGTTACTGAAGGGCCTAGAAACGTGAAATTTGGAATAGGAGTTACTTATAAGATATACATGATCTCTAAGAACATTTCTTAAAAAATTCAAAATTTAAAAGGGGGGGGGATGCGTGTAAAGAGTTCCAAAAAACGTTCTAATTGGCGGTTTCTACGCAATCTCAGAAAGTACCCAACCGATTTCAAAAGTAATGGTTGGAAATTGGTGATGACAACCGTTGCTACAGCATAGGATCTACTTCATGTCGGCGTCATTACCACTTTGTGGTTGCATTTTAAAAAAAATTCTACATTGTGATTTTTGTGATACTGAAGGGACCAGCAACTTGATATTTGGCATGGTAATTACTTATGAGATATAAATGCTCTGTGAGAAGTGCTCCTTAAAAATTTGAAATTTAAATGGGGTGAAAATAAACAAAAAGCGTTCTAAAAACGTTCTAAATAGCGATTTCTACGCAATCTCAGGAAATATAAAACGATTTCAAAAGTAATGGTTGGAAATTGATGATGACAACCGTTGCTACAGCATAGGATCTACTTCGTGTCGGCGTCATTACCACTTTGTGGTTGCATTTTAAAAAAATTCTACATTGTGATTTTTGTGATACTGAAGGGACCAGCAACTTGATATTTGGCATGGTAATTACTTATGAGATGTAAATGCTCTGTGAGAAGAGTTCCTTAAAAATTTGAAATTTAAATGGGGTGAAAATAAACAAAAAGCGTTCTAAAAACGTTCTAAATAGCGATTTCTACGCAATCTCAGGAAATATAAAACGATTTCAGAAGTAATGGTTTCAAATTGATGGTGATAGTCCCCTCTCGAACATAGCCTATACTTTACGTTGTTGTCGCTACCACCTGGGGGTTAAAGGAGCAAAAAATTTTCTAAATTGCTTTTTTGCGTTAATGAGTGTGGTCTAACATTTTAAATTTGGAATGGTAATTACTTCAAAGATGCAAATGCTTTCTAAGCATTGTCGAAAGAAAATTCCAAATTTAAATAGATGAAGTAAGCGAAAAGCTTTCTATAAGCGTTCTAAATTACAATTTTTATGCAATTGTATCAGTTCCGAACCGATTTCAAACATAATGGTTGCAAATTTATGATGATAGAACCTGCTCAAACATAAGCTATATTTTATGTCGGTGCCCTAACCCCTGGAGAGTTGCAGGAGCAAAAAACTTTCTAAATTATGATTTCTGCGGTACTGAAGAGGTTAGAAACTTTAAATATAGCACGGTAGTTATTTATGAAATATAAATATCCTCTAAGAACGGTCGAAAATAAATTCGAAATTAAAAAGGGTTGAAGCGAAGGGAAGGTGCAAAAAGTATTCTAAAAGAGTCCTAATTTTCGATTTCTATGGAATCTCAGGAAATAATAAACCGATTACAGAAGTTATTTGTTGCGAATCAGGAGTGATAGTCCCTGATCCTATACGGGCTACATTTTACCGGTGTCACTACCACATGTTTGGTAGGAACAACAAGAAAACCTTTAAAAGCCTCAAAATTCCGTTTTCTATAGAAAATTGGGAAATACCAACCGATTTCAAGGTCAATGTTGACAAATTAACTGTGACAGTCTCTGTTTCAACATTTTTCGAGACTTTCTATTTCAACTTTGTTTCGGCATTTTATGTTGGTACCACTTACACCAGAGAGGTGGTAGACTATTAGACAAGCAGCTTGAAATTTGACATGATGGTTAATTTTCAGATGTAAATGTGTCTAAAAAATTCAAATGGTGTCTAAAAAATTCAAAACTTTAAATGAATACTGAAATGAGCATAAAAGTCTCAAAATACTTTCTAAATTATCATTTATTTGGAATTAGTTTTAGTTCTTATTAATTAATATCTCATTTCTGTCTATTGCATTTTTATAATGAAATTTAGTGAAACTGTGGCTTAATTTGTAATTTTTGAATTATTACAAAAAGTATTCTTCTAATGAAAAATACTCATGCAAATATCACTTGGCATATTTCAACTATTACGTGAGCAAAGCCACGGGGTTTTCTAGTATCTTATAAGTAACTACTATTCCACTTGTTTCTAGGCCCTTTAGTAGCATTTTTGAATGTTTTTTACTCCTACACCCCCTTTGTGGGTAGTGGCATCGACTTAAGATATAGCCTATGTTCGAACGTGGGTTAACCCCATCATTTTGATAATATTACTTTTTAAATCGGTTCGGAAGTTCCAGGGATTACCTCCTACAAACAAACAATCTTTACTTCTTGATAATATTAGTATAGATTAATGAAACAGATCCTTTATAAAATTTTCTTTCGTCCAAATTCGACGAAATCTATCTCGTAATAATAATTTTTTTTTTCTAATCAGGAACGACTCTAAACTCTGAAAAAGCAGAATTCCTGCTTGTAATATTATAAATATGAATTTGTGTGTGTATAATGTTTGAGTGAAATCAACTTTAAAACTGATGAATTAGTTCCTTTGTATCTTTGTATATAGATGGATTTTAACCCAGACATGAACATAGTTACATTTATTTGATTCAAATATTTTGCTTATAACTTCAAAGGTTCATTATTTTCATGGAGAATCAATTGACTTTTTTTTATAAAGTTTAACGATCTTTCTTTATCGTTGTTAAGAAAATCAAAAGCAAGAATAATAATTTCTCATAAACAATTAATTTTCAATTGACAGATTTTCATGTGAAAAAGAAAAATGACATAAAACAATTAAGAATTCAAAAAATAGGATTTTGGCGTCATATTGGAAATAAAACTGGAATTCTCTAGTATTTCTTAATAATACAAGGTGGATGGATTTTAGTAAGTACGGAAAGCAGGCGAATATGATGTCGTATAACGAAAATAAAACAGTAACGCTCTAATGTTAAAATGAAATAGTCATGGGTTATAATATTAATTCTCATTATTTAAAGATAATTGCTATCTTCACTTTAAGGTTTATTGTCTGCTCACGGTTAACATAAAGAATTTTAAAAGAAAGTTTTGGAAAGAAATGGATAAGAAAATGTCAATAATATGTACGACAAAATTTTCAGTGTTGAAAACGACGTCATGATTAGCGAGAAATAATTATTTTCATTCTTAAAAACTAAAATATTAATTAGACAGCCTGAATAAAACAATTTTTTACTAGTGTTAATTGTTAAAGCCGTCTTATTTTAGAAAATATGAATGAAATTTACTATGTTTTTAAAAGAAAGTTGCACTTTCGTTCATAAAACCTAAAGTGTTAATACGATTGCGTTAAAGTAAAATCCATTTCCTTCGACCAGTGTCGAATTTAAAGCATGGGAGCTCGAAATATATTCGAGACACGTTTATAAATCGTAGTTTGGCAACAGGATTTTAATTCCACATTTCTTAAAGCTTTAAAGTTTAAAAAATATTTTGTCATTTTCATAAATAGTTTTTTTAATATTTTTATTGTAATGGATTTTTGTAAAGTCTAACAGGATGCAATGAATATATAAGGTACCTGTACCCAATATGGACACCTTAAGGAAAATTGATTTTTTTCACCCCCGTGTACACGTCATAAGACACCAATAATATATGACCACTATCCCTGCACTGTTGACAATCAATATTCAGATTAGCGACCTTGTAATTATTCTGGTTTAATTTTAATGATAAAAACAAAAAATGTTTGCAAGTGTCCATATAATGAACCACCTGTTCCTATTACGGACATGCATGTCCATATTAGGGACGGGTGACTTCTTATTGACCTACTACACAGGGTGTATGGAAGAGCCACTCTTCCAAGGGATTTTAGAGGAAAGGGGATAAAAGAAGTATATCTTAAAGTATTGCAGGGGAAGAGGTGCACAGTAAATATCTTCAGAATATGCACTTTAGAAGGAGGGGGGTCATTTTCGGTTGTGGCTCTTCGAAGACCCATGCAAAGCACCTCCGTTACTACAAGATATTATAAAATAATATGCTTAGTTGGTTTTGCTTAGCTGTATTGCATCTGTCTGCAGAATTTACATCTGTCTATTACTCAGTCCTCAAAGGATGGACAAATAAAAACTTCTCCATCATGGGTGGTAAGTCCCACACACTCCTCATGGACATATCTGCCGCATGTCAGTAACATCATCAATACGGCATAAGAAGCAGTACCAGCTCTCCTTTGTTAAGGAAGTCATATCGCTTGTACCTGCGATTTTTTCCAACAGATACCCTGCTGAGGGGAGGCTTCTTTTGATTTTAATGTAAGGGCTTTTTGGAGGATTTTTTTTTCTTGAAGGATTGTTCAGATGACATCTTGTTCAACAAGGATTTTACCACTTTGATGCCTTTTGAGTTTATCGCCTGACGGCATTGTGTCTTCTTCCTTCTTATAGTTGGAGTCGATAACATGCTGGTGAAGGAATTTCTCATGGAAAATGATATAGCAGGTGATGAAGATGGGTCATTAACAGGAGAAAGTATGTTGTTAACAGGAGTTTCAACGTCTATTGTTGTTTCCAAATTTGGTGCATTTACTTTCCCTTCTGCTGTTTGTTCCGGAATTGCAGTAATGTTACTAGGCGCGAAGGCTTCATCTGGAATTATAGTTGGACCGAACGGAAAAATTCCAGTTGCCTGAAAACCTGAAGTTATGCTCGACAGAATCATCGAACGATTCCAAACCTTCCTAAAGATTTCTCCAAATATAAGTCCAGTGATCTGTCTATCAGGATGACGAGTGAGATGGAGCAATACATCATCATCCTAGTCCGATTCAAAAGCTTTAAAAACAGCTTTGTCCGCGGGCTGCAATTCATGAGTCGTGTTGCTGGGCAGGCAGTAGAGTGTTACATTGTGCCCGTCTGCCTTTGTCACGATTTCTGCGTCCAAATGAGAACTGGCTCCATCAAAATTAAAGAAGAGTTGCCCTTCAGTTTTGAACTTATAGAAATGTTCCAACGAAGTACAGAATACCTCAGTGGTCATGCTGCCTTTAGGGGTCATCATAACTTCTGTTCCTGGAGGCATGTTATCCTTCCATTCTTGTTTCATCCTCTTTCCTTTGAAACGCATCATGGGAGTAATGCTGTGGTCGAGGGCATTACAGCAAGAATCAATTGTTGAATTTTTTGCAAACTGTGATGTAACACAATGCACCCTTTTTGCCCCTTTTCGTACCAAGAACATTCTATTGATGGTGGATATTAAGCCGGCACCCTTTTTCATCCATGTTATAAATGTGCTGCGGTTGATTTACAATATCCAATTCTTTCAAGCACACTTGCAGTTTCTGAAAATGATCAGAAACAATTGACCGGTTCAGCTTCTGGGCTCTTCCTGGATTGAGGTTCTGAGACTTCCTTTTAGCAACAAGTGGGTTGTTTTTCAAGAAATCAGCCAACCAAGTCCTTCCGGCCATCTTTGTTGCTTGGCTGAAATTGTGCTTCAAACCCATCTTCTCAGCATAGGTGAAAATACTCCTTCATTGTAATCTCCCAGTAATTGGCATGCCAACGTCTGATAGTCTAAATATTCTTGCACAAAGTTCAGCTTGCTGCTTTTCTGTGGGCCTGAATTTGCGGCCCAACTTTGGCTTTCGGATCTGATCATTCATCTGGCTAGTCTTGAAAATCCTCATGAGAGTTGTCCTTGAAATCCCTGCTGCTTTTCCTGCACTGGCAAATGATGTCCCACCGTGCACGACTCGAATGGCATTCTGCAATTTTTCGTGTGTCTACTTGCCTCTTTTTTTGCAGCCCCATATTGGGCAAATCTTTAACAAATCTGAAAAAAAAACACTGAGCGCATAAGATGGAAAAATTTAACAGTTTATTCACAGGTAATATGGACAACCTTTCTTTTCTCTTTTGCAAAATTTTCTTTAAATGTTTTGACCCCCCCCCCCCCCCAAAGTTCCCACCTCTCCTTAAAAATTAAAATTTCTCTATGCAAATTTTTTACATTATTATCTCAGCATCTGATTTGAAACATTTTTGCAATTGAAAACAAAAATTTTAAGTAACAGTTCAGAAATAAAAGTCGTTCCACTAATCACTGACAAACCTGTAAAAAGATGTACTTCCAGTCTTAATTTGTAATGTAATGTGGGGATACTATAATTAATAAAAGTTAGTTAATATAGTTATTTTAATATGAAAATTAGTTTGTTACGAATTAGCTAAATAAAATAGCATTAAACTGATATTTTACAAATTTGTGAATCTGAAGATCCACTTGCTGTATTTTCACTGTGGAAATGAGGCGTCCATATTAGAAATCGGGCATAGTTATACTAAATGTTGTAATAAATGAACAAAGCAAACATTTTTAAGCAATATATGCAATAGCAATCGTAAATATGTTTTATGAGCTTTCTGAAACACTACACATTTCAATATTTAAAGTAATTTTACCATATCTAATAAGAACTTAAACTTACCTGTAATTACGATCAGCATACCACGAAACAACAAGTTTTCTTCCAAATGGCGAACAGCGCGCTTTTTTGCACTTTCCAGGCTTAATTATTTTTTCAACTGCTTTTCTTCACGGGCATGTAGCGCCATCTCTCGATCAAAATTGTTACTTTTGAAGATATTAGGGGTGTCCATATTAAGAGCACTGTCCATATTGGGTACAAGTACCTTATACAAATTTCACACGGAATACCGCCTAAGATACATTTTTGTATTAAAAAAAATCTCGTATCGTCTTTTTCTTTTGAGGAAGAAAGATTCGACGACTCCCACGATTTTATTTGACACTTCTTTTTACACTGGTTGCAATTTCATTTTTGCAGTTGTTTATATTACCTGGGTCAAAATTTCACTTTTTAGGTGCGTTCGTAATTATATAAATACGTAGCACCTATAGTCCGTCTGTCCGTCCGTCTGTCTGTCCGTCTGTCTGTCCGTCCGCATATAACAGCGCAAGAACTACCAAACTGAATCATTTGAAATTTGAAATAAATAATTGTTGCATAATTTTGTCAAGTCATTTCAAATTTTATGAAAATCGGATGTATAGTTTAATTACAGAGACAGTCAAAATTTTCTGTTACATTACGGCCAATGGAAAAATATTATTGCAAGTGCATTTTAATGATGTTACAGCTTCCAGAATAATCTGAAAAATTATACATATAATTGTTGCAAAATTGTGTCGAGTCATTTCAAATTTTATGAAAATCGGATGCATAGTTTAATTACGGGGACAGTCAAATGTTTTCCGTTGCATTAAGGCGAATGGGAAGAAATTATTTCAAGTGCATTTTAATGATGTTACAGCCTTTCGAACAGAATGAACTTGATAGGCACTTTTGAAGTGTACTAAAATATACATTCAGTACAATATGCGGTGCAAAAAAATTATAAAACTAGTTATAGTATGAACGCACATCATTTGCCATGTTTGACGAGCAATTTCCAACTGTTCTGACTGATATATGTCAACAACGCTACAAAGAAGAAATTCAGTATTGTCTCCTATAAAATGTGACAAAGCGTTGCTTAATTACATAAGTTTTTAATTATCGAGAGTGAATTTGTTTGCTTATTTTTTGTTTGTTATTTTTGTTTGCTCATTTGCATTTAAATTTCATTCAATGCTACGCGAACGAAAAGACGGCTAAGAACTACACTTTTAAAAAAATTACATCAAAATGACAGAAAAGAAAGTAAATTTTGGCGCCAGTAAAAACTGTTTAATTTACACAAAATATCTGTAATTTTTCATTAAAACAGTTTTTCTGTAAAAAAAATAGTTTTTTCTGTAAATTTACAAAATGCTGTATAAAAAAAAAAGATCATTCAAATAATCCCGATTACGATAGATTAAGCAGAAATTCCGTCTTAGGGAAATAAACGAGGAAAGGCGTCTTAGGGAAAAAGTCCTTCCGGCCAGTGCCGGGAGGAAGAGGTAGCTTTCATATTCCTTATTTTAAAAAAGCCAACTTATATTATTCAAACACACGAAGCTCAATTTAGTGTAAACCGAATATAGGAGATTCAATACTAATTTTTATCAATACTAAATCATTATGAATGAGAATTTGGTGAAATTAGTCAGCTTTATCCAAGCTGCTTTTATTTAAAGTAACTTATATTTGGCTGTCAAATTCGGCGATTTCTTAAAGTGCCTGCCATTTTAAGACAACATGGTGGATGAGGCTAACCATAGAACTTGGTCGAGACCTTAGTAATTGCTGTGCACATGCTCACTGACATCGGAATAGGTTGATATATACGAGTGCTGTCGCAGGCAGAAAATCAGATTTTTCGAAATGTCACCCACATTAGAAATTGAAACTGCTGTATCTGAGCCATTTTTTAAGATAAAGACAAACAAAAGATGCTCCTGAATCCTTATATCAAGGTCAAATACTTAAGAAAGAAACCTTTTCAATTTCCAATTTTTTTGCACCTCACTTTAAATATATATATATTTTAATTTAATGGCTGCCATTTTGAAACAAGATTGCTGATGAAGCTGGCCAGCGAACTTGGTCGAGATATTGATGTATACTATCCACATGCCTTCTTCCATCGAAATAGGCGAATACGTGTGTTATCGCGTGACAAATACAAGATCGTTTCAAAGTGTTAGCCATGCTAGAAAGTCAAAGTGCTATAATTCAACCATTTTTTAAGATATAAACAAAAGAACAAATTTTCAGAAACAAAAACTGCTCCAGAATCTTTGTATCAAGGCCAAACACATAAAACAAATCTTTTTCATTTTCCAATTTTTCAATACGTCATTTTAAATTTTAAATTACATTTTCTTTAAATGACAACCCTTTTGAAACAAGATAGCGAATGAAGCTGACCAACGAACTCGGTCGAGACATTGGTATGTACTATGTACAGACCAAGTTACATCCAAATCGGTTCATAAATACACCTGTTATCGCGTGACAAAAGTCAGGTCGTTTTAAAATGTCAGCCACGATGGAAATTCAAATGCTATAACTCAGCCATTTTTTTAGATATAGACAAAACAAAACCTGTTCCGGAATCTTTGTATTAAGGTCAAACACATATGAAAAAAATCTTTATCATTTTCCAATTTTTTGTTATCTCATTTTAAATTTTAAATTTTTAAAATTTTTTTAAATAGCCGCTATTTTGAAACAAGATGGCGGATGAAGCTGGCCAACGATCTCGGTCGAGATATTTGTATGTACTATGTATAAACGAAGTTACATCCAAATCGGTTCATAAATACGCCTTTTATCGCGTGACAAAATTCAGGACGTTTCAAAATGTCAGCTACGCTAGAAATTCAAAACGCTATAATTCAGCCATTTTTTAAGATATAGACGAAACAAAAACTGCTCCCGAATCTTTTATCAAGGTCAAACACATAAAAAAAAAATATTTTTTCAATTTTCAATTTTATGGTACCACATTTCAAATTTAAATTTTTCTTAAAAATTTAAAACGCCGCCATTTTTAAACAAGATGGCGGATGAAGCTGGCCAACGAACTCGGTCGAGACATTTGTATGTACTATGTATGAACGAAGTTACATCCAAATCGGTTCATAAATACGCCTTTTATCGCGTGACGAATTTCAGGAAGTTTCAAAATGTCAGCCACGCTAGAAATTCAAAATGCTATAACTCAGCCATTTTTTAAGATATAGACGAAACAAAAACTGCTCCGGAATCTTTGTATAAAGGTCAAATACATAAGAAAAAAATATTTTTCCATTTTTAATTTTTTGGTACCACACTTCAAGTTTTAAAATTTTTTAAAAATTTTAAATGGCCGCCATTTCGAAACAAAACGGCGGATGAAGCTGGCCAACGAACTCGGTCGAGACATTGGTATGTACTATGTACACACCGAATTACATCGAAATCGGTTCATAATTACGGGAGTTACAGTGTGACATAGGTCATATATATATATATATATATATATCAATTTTGAACGGAGGGTGGTTTCGGGGTCTGGGGGTCATGATCGATGAAAATATACCAAAATTTTTTGAAATCGCTTTCCTCCGAACGGCTGCAATAGGTAGCTTTTTTGTAAAGAAAGCTACCTAAAATGCTATAACTCAGCCATTTTTTAAGATATAGACGAAACAAAAACTGCTCCGGAATCTTTGTATAAAGGTCAAATACATAAGAAAAAAATATTTTTCCATTTTTAATTTTTTGGTACCACACTTCAAGTTTTAAAATTTTTTAAAAATTTTAAATGGCCGCCATTTTGAAACAAAACGGCGGATGAAGCTGGCCAACGAACTCGGTCGAGACATTGGTATGTACTATGTACACACCGAATTACATCGAAATCGGTTCATAATTACGGGAGTTACAGTGTGACATAGGTCATATATATATATATATCAATTTTGAACGGAGGGTGGTTTCGGGGTCTGGGGGTCATGATCGATGAAAATATACCAAAATTTTTTGAAATCGCTTTCCTCCGAACGGCTGCAATAGGTAGCTTTTTTGTAAAGAAAGCTACCTAAAATGCTATAACTCAGCCATTTTTTTAGATATAGACGAAACAAAACCTGTTCCGGAATCTTTGTATTAAGGTCAAACACATACGAAAAAAATCTTTTTCATTTTCCAATTTTTTGGTATCTCATTTTAAATTTTAATTTTTTTAAATTTTTTAAATGGCCGCCATTTTTATGCCAATCATGATCATTTTATGATCATTAAATGCCAATTCAAATTACCTATAACTCAGCCATTTTTTAAGATATAGACGAAACAAAAACTGCTTCCGAATCTTTTCATCAAGGTCAAACACATAAGAAAAAAATATTTTTTCAATTTTCAATTTTTTGGTACCACATTTCAAATTTAAATTTTTCTTAAAAATTTAAATGGCCGCCATTTTTAAACAAGATGGCGGCTGAAGCTGGCCAACAAACTCGGTCCAGACATTGGTATGTACTATGTATAAACGAAGTTACATCCAAATCGGTTCATAAATACGCCTTTTATCGCGTGACAAAATTCAGGACGTTTCAAAATGTCAGCCACGCTAGAAATTCAAAATGCTATAACTCAGACATTTTTTAAGATATAGACGAAACAAAAACTGCTTCCGAATCTTTTCATCAAGGTCAAATACATAAGAAAAAAATATTTTTTCAATTTTCAATTTTTTGGTACCACATTTCAAATTTAAATTTTTCTTAAAAATTTAAATGGCCGCCATTTTTAAACAAGATGGCGGCTGAAGCTGGCCAACAAACTCGGTCCAGACATTGGTATGTACTATGTATAAACGAAGTTACATCCAAATCGGATCATAAATATGCCTTTTATCGCGTGACAAAATTCAGGACGTTTCTAAATGTCAGCCACGCTAGAAATTCAAAATGCTATAACTCAGCCATTTTTTAAGATATAGACGAAACAAAAACTGCTCCTGAGTCTTTGTATAAAGGTCAAATACATAAGAAAAAAATATTTTTCCATTTTTAATTTTTTGGTACCGCATTTCAAATTTTAAATTTTTTAAAAAAATTTAAATGGCCGCCATTTTGAAACAAAATGGCGGATGAAGCTGGCCAACGAACTCGGTCGAGACATTGGTATGTACTATGTACACACCGAATTACATCCAAATCGGTTCATAAATACGCGAGTTACAGTGTGACATATGTCAGATATATATATATATATATATATATATATATATATATGGATATATATATATATATATATATATATATATATATCAATTTTGAACGGAGGGTGGTTTCGGGGTCTGGGGGTCATGATCGATGAAAATATACCAAAATTTTTTGAAATCGCTTTCCTCCGAACGGCTGCAATAGGTAGCTTTTTGTAATGAAAGCTACCTAATAAAAGTTACTCTTTCACAATTTGGCTAAAAACATAGATTTGCGTCAAATATGGACAAGTTTAGTAACGTTATGGTTTTAAATTGAATGTGGATACTATTAAAAGCTATCACAAAAAAAAAAAAAAAAAAAAAAAAAAAAACTTTATAGCGCCAAACCGTATTTGTTATATGTTCAAGAACCGCTTATAGACACGATGATGAATGATTAACCATTAGGTTTTTAAGTCTCCAAACATGCCCGTTTTTGCATGACTTGACAGGTGAGATTATAAGAGACAAGTGAGATTATGCGTGAGATTATAGTGAGTAGATTAGAATGCATTTATATAAAAATTTACGTTTAAATATCATAGTACGGCAGTAAAAACTGTTTTGGGGAAACAAAAATTGTAAAAACATTAGAGTTCTAAATTACATGACCCAGTTTTCCATAAGTCCCTTATCCATCAGATACACGTGTTTGTGGTTGGCAGGTAAGTAAATACTGCTATTTGGATATTAGGATAACTTAAAATGCTTGTCCAAGCTGTTGCTTATCCTCATAAAATGACAGTGTAAAAAGAAATCTAAGATATACTATAACCATTCTCACAATCAATAGAAAATTAGGAATGTAACTTTAAGTAGACTACGGGGGGATTTATGGGGGCAGAGCACCCCCTCCCCCACGAAGAAATGTACTTTGTTATCCAAATATTTACCATAATAAGCAGATCATCAGAACTTCAGAATATAATTCACAACAAAATGTTTAATTTAACGCTTCTAATTTTTTAAACCTTCAATGTATTTTTTTTTATACTTATAAATATTTTTTTAACTTAAAAAACTGAATTTTCAGTTTGTAGGAAATTGAATATTACGCACAGTTTGTTAAAAAACAATGACTTGCAGAGCTGACGTTGCGACTCCTGATCTGCAGATTTAGTAGTTATGTATCACAGAGGAGCATTACAAGAGACTTACTATAGAATAGGATATGCACAGGACTTATTGTTCATTTACAGGGACACAAAGAAAAATTTGGCTCTAATACTGCCTATGAACAATGTTTGCTGGAAGTGCATTTTTAGTTGCACGCGTTTTTTAATTCAATTATTTTCTACATTGTCAGGTTCTGATGAACATATACTATTTAGAACTATTGTTATATATTATTTTCTTGCTTATGTATTGTCTGTGTACTGGGAATTTTAAAGTAATATTATTTTCTTATCTGGAATTAAAACCGAGCTAGTGAGTTAGATAGTATTAGTTGAAGGAATGTAGTTTATCCATTGAATGGGTATTTCTCTTGTCATTCAAAGTGCATACCTGAAGATAAGTCAGACAAAAGGGTTGTCACTCACTATCTAGGGAGATAATGGATATCACGGAATGTGACATTGGTGAAGACAGGACCTAGCTGGCAGATAGGGATCCCCACAGGTGAGTCTCTAGGGGGTGATACCTGGGATAGAGGTCAGTTAATGCTTGGAGATGGAACTGGGTCGTAAGTTGTTCCAGAGGAGACCTCTTGGAGAGAGCGTGATTAGGTGGTGTGAAACTCTTGGAGTATAGAGCTAATGTGTTGTGAGATTAATAGTGATCTCGGATAATTAAACTAGCGTAGGATGAGAGGAATCTAGTGTAGTTTATCAGTACACAGAAAGTATTTACTGTATTTAATTTAGTGTTGAACCGGATCACCTATATCCGAGTTCTTAATTGTAAATATTGTCTTGTTATCTGTAAATAATGTGTAAATAAATTGTTAGTTAAGTTTAATTGAAAGAGTTGGTATTCTTTTCAACAATCCTCTCATAGCGTGACCGATATCACGTAATCCTATCGGTGGTGGCAGCATATAAAATGTAAAGGAACATTCTTCAAAGTTGTGTGGACTTAGAGGGAATCCGACATGCATATTATTTCCTGTGTATAAATTCCATATACAGGGTTATACAAAATATCTCAAGCACATTTCGACTTATAAACGGAAATTGATGGATGGGAATTTTCAACTGTGCTATGCGTTTAATTGAAATAACTTTTAGCATACTGTGTAGTATATCGGGTGTTTCAAAAGTTCGGTGCGAAAGTAAAACGCGATTTAAAAAATATATCTATGGGTCGGAGAGACATGGGTGTTTGCAGATAAATATTCAGTGTGGTACAGGATTTTGTATGACACATACAAAACATTAGTTTAAAATCTCGACAGTAGAGGGCGCTACTGCAGTTAATTCCATGGAATAATTCCATATTGCTCACACATCGCAAGATTTGGATACAAAAAAGCGTATATGCAATGGTCGAAAGTTTTTGTATCCAAATCTTACATCGTGTGAGTAAAATGGAATTACTCCATGGAATTATCTGCAGTAGCACCCTCTGTTGTCGAGATTCTGAGCTAATATTTTTGTCGGTGTCATACAACAGAGCTGTCCAACACGGCACCCGCGGACGCCATAGTGCCTTTTGAAGATTTTCTTTGGCGCCTTTTTGAAGGTTTCCTATTATTAGACTTATTAGAAGTAAAAATCTTTATCTAGATCATGAATGTGCAGCTTCTTTTTCTTTTTGCTGTTGTCACACGTGGCCATTGCCTGTTTTATACGAGTAATAAAGGGACTTAATTTTTTCCATCTTGACTTTTTAAATTTTAGCAGTTTTTTTCTCACTTTGCTTAGAGAAATTAATAAAACAGTGCAGAATGATTTCCATCTATGAAATCACTTCCAGACTACCTCTCTGGAACCACCCATATATGGATTGGTGACTATCATGCCTGTCTTTTTTTCTTATTTTTGTACTTTTTATGAAACTATATCCACGACTTCAAAATAAGTCAAAGCGTATTTTCTAATCCTGAAAGAAACCTAGCAATATGTTTGATTTCCATGTTTTATTTTGTGGGTTTTGTTATTGTTGTTTATTGGCACGATTAAACTTTCTGGCACCTTACCCTACAAACATTTTTGAGCTAGACCTCTCATAGAAAAATGTGTAATTTGAAATTTAATACATGTAACTCCAAAACCGTAGGGATATTTTGCGTACTGCTGTAAGATTCATTTGCATTATGTTAAGACATGAGTACTGTACTATAATATTGCCCAAGTAGGAAAGAGATAGATGGGGATGCAGTAAGGTGGCTGGGGGTGAGGCCAAAAATGTAACCTTAAAATCCGCTACAGTAGGCCCAAATACAAGCACGTTCTTTCTCGAAAAGAAGAAGAAAACTTTTAATAATACAGTTTTTAATTCATAATACAATGAAATGCTGTTTTAGAATGCTTAAAAATAAGCAGATCCCTTTCATTTAGAGAAAAAAAAATTCACGGGTGATGTCAAAGAATTCGGTCCCTGTTACAAGTGCTTGTTTTGTTTGGGCCTACTCTGGACGTTTAAATTTGAGCGATAAATGGTTTCATATTTCAAACCTTTTTTATGGCATACTGTCTCTCCACCTATCTATTTCCTCCATCAATATTTCCGCGTGTTTTCAGTCATGTGCGTAATGGCGCCCTTCATTGAGTGCCCAAAGTTTAGGTGCGTCCCAGCTTACTGAAAGTTTGGATACGCCTGCCATACAAAACCCGTTCCAAACGCATGTCTCTCCGACCCATACATAATTTTTTATCGCGTTTTACTTTCGGACCAAAATTTTGAAACACCCGGTATATTCAAATGTATAGATCATAAACACAGCTGCACAAAAATTTCGGATATTTTTACGAATTTACCTGGCGATTGTTGAAATTGGGTTGTCAATAATTATTATGCGTTTTCCAATATGTTTATTTAGACATAATCTTTCACCTTAATAAACAGTGTAGTTTTCTCACAGCATTCTAAATGTGCTAGAAAGTGTTTCATAATGTGTGCTGTGCGGATGATTTTTCGTTATTGCTTGAAAGTTAAGAAGAACATTGCAGTTATATTATTTACGCCATTGAATGGATTAATTGTGAACAAAATATTTTGACTGTATATAAAGTATAGAGTATGAGAATACACACACATATATATATATATGTATATATATGTGTATATTACGTATATTGATTTGTTTTAACACTTCTGGCGTATACTTAAACTTTGATAATAATAGAGTTTTGACTAATCCTATTGTTTATTTTCCTCTCAAAGTAGGATTTTGCAATCTTATAATGTATTTATTTTAAGATATTGAAACAGTTATTTGCTTTCTTTTATTTAGCACTATAATCAATTTAGAAAAATAATAAGAACTAAAAATCATGCGTTGAGCATAAATTGTGTAACACTTTCTAACACATTCCGAATACTGTAAGAAAACGTTACAGTTTGTTAAGATGAAACGATGTCTAAATGAACAATTTGGAAAAGGCATAACGCACTAGAAAAAAATTCTGCCTTTGCAATGAATAGTCGGAAAAATATCCGATATTATTTTGTGCAGCTCTGTACATGATCTATATATTTCTATGTATGCGACATAATATGCTAAAAGTTAGTTCAGTTTAAAAAAATAGCACAGTACAAAATTTCCTTTTAGCAATTTCCGTGAATAAACGGAAAAGTACTCCAGAAATTCTGTGCAGCCCTGCATAAGATCTATAGAATTTATATACATCGAGTAATATTTTTTTAAAAGTTCAATTTAAAAATGCATAATGAATATGAAATCCCAATTTCTGCTATTACCATCAATATTCGAAAAAATATCAGATTTTTTTTTAAGTGCAGCTCTTCTGCTCTATATAGGATCTACAGATTTGTGTCTATATTATGTAGTATGCTAAAAGATAATTCAGATAAAAGAATAGAACAGTTGAAAATTCCCATTCAACAATTTCCGTGAATAAACGGAAATGTATTTGAGAATTTTTGTGTGTGTATATGCTTCATAGAATTTATACACACCATGTAAAATTATAAAAAAAAATAATAATTAAATTTAAAAAAACGTATCACAACTGAAAACGCACTTTGATAAATTATGATTCATAGGTTTCAATAATTCAATTATTGTCCAGTTTCTTTTATAGCCAAATTCTTTTGTGTCCTTATAAATGAACGATACATTCTGTCCACACCAGCATAGTAAGCACCGTGTAGTACTCCTCGGTGATAAATATAAATTTCAGTATTTTTAAAATAGCGTAATATCATTAAAATACACCACAAACGAATTTCTCTCTATAGGCCGTAATGTAACGGAATTCTTTTGAGAGTTTCCGTAAATGAACCGTAAATTCTACACAATTCTTTTCAATATCAAACATACCATAGTGATACCTAATAAAATCTATGAATTTCATTGCAATCGGAATATATTTACTCGACTTAGAGCACGGACAGACAGACAAACCGGATTCCTAAGCACTTCTCAACTTTATTGGAAAAAGTTAAAATGTGTTGTTAATTCTTTATAATATACTATAACAAATCAAACACGAGAGAAAAAAAAACTTCATTCTCTGCCACGAGTTGAATCTTTGAGATTGGAGATGGTTACCATAGCAACGAAAAGAGAAATCTTGACACTGAGCTATTTAATGTTTTACACCTCAAATTATGAACTACAAAATTGCTCCATCTCCATAATTATCTTAATTAACAACTTCACGAGAAACATCTTTACTCTCCTTTTCATCATACCCCCCCATTACCCCCCCATCAGCACCACTTTTTACAAGCAGCAATTTTTACTCTGAGTAATAGCTGAAAATATGTGATTATATCTATATTATAAAGGACAAACATATCTGTGCGTAACGCATACGTCATTCTGCGAATGGCAACACTTTCAAATTTGAAATGAATTTTCGTTTTGCAATTTTCGCTACTGAAAATTTTTAAACTTCTACTCATCGCACATTTTCAGTTTTTATACCATCGTATGAGGAAAATATGTACTTTTAAATGCATTTTTTTTAAAAATCTGTACCTCAATTTATTTTTGAGATATTAATTTTTTTTTATAGTTTTTTGTACCAATTTTGTAATTGTGGCAACATAAGTACACCATTTATATTACAAAAGACAATAATCTGTGCGTAACGCTGATGTCATTTTGCAAATAACTACGCTTCACGATGAAATTTCGGTTTTCCGATTTTCCCTTCTACAATTTTTTAATTTTCTGAACATCGCACATTATAAATTTTTATACTGTCGAATAGGAAAAAAAATCTACTTTTAAATGCAATTTGTATCAAAGCGGTATCTTAATGGACTCATTTATTATGGTTTATAAAATAATTTTCAAGCATGATTTTTTAAATTTATCTCTATCGCGTGCCGGCTGGCTCTATTACGAAATATTAATAAACAATTTGCGCATAAAAAAGAGTTCAGAATTTCTCTCCGGCTAATTTTCTACAATGAAATTAAAGCTTCGTCAATCAATAAGTAAAAGATTAATATATAAAAAAGCACGAATTTAACATCTATGTAATTGAACAATTTAAATTTTTAGATCCAAATTGGGAAAAATATTTTAAATATAATTTCTACGAAATAGATAAGTTTTGAAATAGAGTTGCTAGGCAACTGTTAAAGTAAAAGGGAAAAAATAATCCATATATTGAAAATAAAATACAGCTTTTTTAGACATCTTCCCTGAACTTTCTACTGAACCAATTTTGGTAATTATTCTTTTTTAAATGAAAACTGTTCATTTGTAGATGAACTCGCACTAGCTATTTTGCTAAATATTCCCATTTTTATATTTTAAATTTAATTTGAAAAGGTTTTTGAAATTTCATCAAATTAGTAGCAATCGTATTATTTCCACTGTTGCAGAAAAAAAGAAAAGTTGCGATTTATTTATCCTTATTGATGTCATTTCCTCATTACAATTAAAAATAGCCTTAAGTCTCATCGCTTTAAAAAACATACATTTTCCCTCAGTAAAGCTATGTTACATTTCAATATATTTTCTTTCGGCTGATACCGAATTTGCGACCCTTGGCGTAATGCTTCAGTAAGTGCCATATTTAAACGAAAACAATCCTTTTCTTTGATAAAACTATATATTTTACCACGAATACATCTAAAAGACATCACTTTCTAGAAATTGAAGCCGGCGGTACTGAAATTAGAACCTCAAGCCAAAAGAATAATTTTTCACATGCAAAGTTGTAGCTGACAAACGGGACTTCACGTTTGAAAATCTATCTATTTTATCAAGGAAAATATATCCATACGTAACGCTGACGTCATTTTGAGAATGGCGACTCTTGCCATTTAAATTTCGATTTTGCAATTTTTTCTACTGCAATTTTTTTAACTTCTAAACATCACACATTTTTAATTTTTACACCGTTATATGGGGAAAAAATCTACTTTCAAAAGCAATTTGCTTGAAAACTTTATTTTAATTGATTTATTTATCCTGGCTTTTTAAATAATTTTCAAGCATAACGTTTTTTAACCTATCTCCATTGCGTGCAGGCTCCATTACGAAATAAACCATTTGCACTTAAAACAATAATATAAATAGTTCAGCATTTGTCCCTGACTAATATTTCATAGTGAAATTAAAACTTCATCAATCTATTACATTGAAAAGTGAATGTCCGTTTGTATTTCACAGCTATCTCTCCTAGAATATGGAATGTTGGGTGATCAAATTCACGCCAGTTATCCACATGGGTCCAAGGATGTCAAAATTTGTCATATAATTTTAAAATTTGATTAATTTTTGAGACATATTTTTTTATGACATTTATGTAATGATGGAAATTAAATTCCTCCATTTTTGTGGATAAAAGAGAGAAAACGGAAAATGACAAGGGTTATTAGATATCATTGTTTGACATCATTTTTAAATTTAAATTAACGTTTATTTGAATAAATATGGAAAATAATAATGTGATTGAATAGTAATCTTCAAGAAAACATCAGAAATACAAACTTATGTTCACATATAAAAATATTAAACAGACATACAACAATAAATACAATAAGACCAACTGGAGTGAAAAATTAGCCAGAGCTAGGAATCGAACTCGGAACCACAGCATTGCAGGCTGTCGCTCTAACCACTGAGCTACTCCGGCCGATACCCGAGTCTGCAATTATTCACTAATAAACCATGTTGAGGAAATCATCAGCCATTTATACGACAGCCTTGGATGACTGGACAACGATGACCGGACATACGACCCTATACGACCGGACAAGGACTCAGGTACCGGCCGCAGTAGCTCAGTGATTAGAGCGACAACCTGGAATGCTGTGGTCCCGGGTTCGATTCCTGGCTCTGGCTAATTTTTCACTCCAGTTGGGTTTATTGTATTTATTGTTGTATGTCTGTTTAATATTTATATATACCGTTAACAGTTGAAAGCAGGTGTTATTTATGTGTGTTTTATTATATATTGTAGTGTGTGTGTTTTATTTTATGTTCACATATTCCAGCTTCAGGAATCCGCTTATTTTAGAAACAAAAATTCGACTATCGACTGAAACAATGAGATAAATTCTGTTGACGTCAAATGAAAAAAAAAAAAACATCGTAAACAAACATCTTTATTTTGATTTAAGTCGAAAAGTAGATTTTCAACTATTGCCTTAAGATGGCTATTAAAACATTTCAGAAGCGGACATTAAAAACGAAATGTTTTAGCGAGAAATTTTTTTTTCTGTAAATATTTATTTTAATTCATATATATAAATTGCTTCTGAATAAATTCGTCAAAGCAAATTCCTTTTTGTATAAGTTGACCCAAATGACAACATTTCTACTAACTCCGAAATTCGAAGCCAAATCTTGGAAGAGCGAAATCTTTAGGCAAATAAATTTATGGTAAATGTGTATTTTTATTGGGAAAACTTTTGACATAAATTGTAAATATAACTTATTATTTCAAATATTGTATTTAATAAAAATTAATACTTTAATTGCTTTCTAAATTTAAAATAAAGATAGATTACATTTTCCGCAAAACGATCGAATGATCTCATGCAATTCAAAAGCAACACAACGGGTTGCTACTCAACTAGTAAGCGATAATTTCTGTACTATAATACTCGTGCTTGAATTCAAGGATTTCATGCCACAGAGTAAAGAGAAATAATACAGATGCAGTATGCCGTAAAACGGTTTGCAATATGATGCCGGTTATCGCTCATATTTAAATGACCTCATTCGGCACAAACAAAACAAGCACGTGGAACAAGGACAGATATCTTTGACGTCATCTGTGCATTTCTCTAAATGAAAGTGATTTGTTTATGTTTTTATTGTTTTATTGTTACCAAAACATACATCTGACTTGTGTGCTTGACATCTAGGTCCGCTTATAAGTCATCGTCAATATACAGGAACGAGATAGTACAATTAAATTTACAAAACAGAGAAATTACATCCGGGAGCTCCACAAAGAGTGTGCAATGGAGCCAGCGAGAGTCGAACTCGCAGACCTCTGCCGCTCTCAATACTTGGCGGCTGGCAGCAAGGTGTCCTATCCGCTCGGCCATCGAGGCCCCATTATGTTTAAGTGTTTACGTGTTCTTAAACGACGCTTCTGATATTGATACCAAAATACATATGATAAAATAATCAAATAATTCTTACCTATGAAGTGATATATAACTCATTTTTAATCTAAATTTTAATTATACCTATGGTCAACACGCGAATAAAGAATAACAATTTCTAACGGTAAAAGTAAAAGCAAAGAAATACAGGTTTGAATTGACAGGCGCGTCAAAGAACCTGGTTGTGTTTGTGCCGAACGTAACGAATTTAAGGGTTGCATTTTCAGCGTCATTCCCAGCCACCACTCTTCATCTCTATTCTTTCTCTTTACTCTGTAATTTCATGCACACTAAACGGCACGTATTTGTGTTTGCTTGTCGAAAAAGTGAAAACGTCTGAAGATATATCAGAAAGTTTATATAATAATAATTGAAATTTTTATAAATTAAAAAAAAAAAGAACAAATCGTTAGTTAAAACCTTTTTTTTTTTTTTTTTTTTTTTTTTTTTGTGAAAGTTTTACAAAAAAGTATTAGCTTAATCAACAAAAAAAGTACGGCTAAGAAATATAACTATAAGAAATCTAGCAAATTTTATAACAAGAAACTAAAATCATGTGTCCGGCATAGATTATGAAACACTTGCCAACACATTCAGAATACTGTAGCAAAACATAACAGTTTATTAAGGTGAAATATGTCTAAATAAGCAATTTAGAAAATGCATAATGCATTTGAAATCCAATTTCTGCAATTACTATCAATAGGCAGAAAAATATCCGAGTTGTTTTCTTCAACCATGAACATTTTTTATAGATATCTATTTATACTACATATTATGCTAAAAGTTAGTTCAGTTAAACTCATAGCACAGGTGAATATTCCGATTCATCATTTTCATTCAATAAACGGAAATGTACTTGATATATTTTGTGTACCCCTGTATATGATCCATAGAATTTATACACACCAAGTAATATTCAAAAAGCACTTAGATTTTAAAATGTGTTCTGCAATCGAAAATGCACTTCCAGCAATTATTCTTCATAGGCAGTTTTGTAGGCAAACACATTGTGTGCCCCCGTAAATGAACGATAAATTATTTATAATAAAACACTCATACTACAATATATAATAAAACACACATACACACATAAATAACGCCTGCATTCAACAGTTAAAGGTATATATAAATATTATTCAGACATACGAACAATAAATACAATAAACCCAACTGGAGTGAAAAATTAGCCAGGGCGGTTCGATTCCTGGCTCTGGCTAATTTTTCACTCCAGTTGGGTTTACTGTATTTATTGTTTGTATGTCTGTATGATATTTATATATACCTTTAACTGTTGAATGCAGGCGTTATTTATGTGTGTATGTGTGTTTTATTATATACTGTAGTATGAGTGTTTTATTATAATTATCGTAGATCGATGTAATAGTAAAATCTATTCATCGTTGTCCGGTCATACAAGGTTATCGTATAGATGGCTGGTGACTTCCCCAACGTGGTTTATTGGTGAGAAATTGCAGACTCAGGCATCGGCCGGAGTAGCGCAGTGGTTAGAACAGCAGTCTTGTATACTGTGGTCCCGGGTTCGATTCCTGGCTCTGGCTAATTTTTCACTCCAGTTGGGTTTACTGTATTTATTGTTTGTATGTCTGTATAATATTTATATATACCGATAAATTATTTGCCCACCAGATTCTACAGTAACCGCCATGCGTACACTTCAGTGATATGTATAAATTTCAATATGTTTAAAATAGTGTGATATCATTTGCATACACCGCAAACGATTTTCCCCTATAGGCCGTATATGTAACGTAATTCTTTTGAGTGTCCATCTAAATGAACCGTAAGCGCTACACACTTCATTTTCAATACCAAGCATTCCATAATAAACTCCAATAACATATATCAATTTCGCGACAATCCGATTATATTTACGCAAGATAGAGCACGGAGACAGGCACACGGACAAACCGAATTCATAAACATTTTCAACTACAGGGTGTTGCACAAAGGACCCCTAAATTTAAAAATCAATAACTCGGAAACGGCGATAGATAGAAACATGAAACCAGCGGCATGTTTATTTAAAAAATCGTAAAAATCTTATACATAAATCTCAAAAATTAGTTAAAAATAGCGCCAATAGTTGCGCTGCGATAAATAGGCTGTATCACCTTAAACGTGATTCGGAATGTGCCCTTTTACACAACAGACATGTCGCAAACACAGAATGAAATTGTCAGTGACTCTCTGTAGTGTGTCACCGGAAATCGACACACAAGCTTGACAAATAGCCTCTCTAGCTCACAGAGTGTTACTTGATTGTTCTGGTAAACAATGTCCTTTAGTGTGCTCCACAAAATTTATCACAGGAAGTGAGGTCTGGTGGATATGGAGGCCACTCCATGCCTTTTCCCTTCGCTGTGGAATAGATCAAGGCAATAACTCTATCGTAAAAGTATTCGTCTCGAAAGTCAAAAATGTCTTGTGATGTACAATGCGGATGAGCCTCATCTTGCTTGTACTCCAACACAATAAACACACGCTCCTCCACGGTATGCATCACTTTCGGAATTATTTTCACTATATGCGAATAACGGTCAGATTTCAATGGCGAAATCTTCAACGCCTAGTCATTGTATGCTTTTCAACTCTCTTTAGAAGACTTCTTAACGCTCTCAGCGCCATCTATCGGTGCTATTTTTAACTAAATTTTGAGATTTATGTGCAAGATTCTTACGATTTTTTGAATAAACATAGCACTGGTTTCATGTTTCTATCTATCACCGTTTCCGAGTTATTGATTTTAAAGTTAGGGATCCTTTGTGAAACACCCTGTACGTTGGAAAGTGTTAAAAAACAATGTAAATAAGCAATTGCGATCTTATATGTAAATGGAAATATTTTTATAGTTGGAAACAGTCTGTAATACTTTTCAAAACAGTTGAATAGTATTTAGGAATTTGTTTTGTCTGCCGTCTTTGTGGCTATCCCTGCTCTAACTCGTGTAAATATACTCCAATTACAATGAAATTTAGATATGTTATTGAGGTTTGCTATGGCATGCTCGATATTGAAAATTAAGTGTGTAGCATTCATAATTATTGAGACACTCAATACGATTCCGTTGCATTACGCTCTATCCCTTTAAGACCGGGCAGCTTTTTGAGTTTTTTTTTTAAACAATGATATAACTGAAATTTGTAACTGATGATTCACTATTTGTTCATAAAATTCATATAATATAGTTTCCGTTAACCAGCACAATCACTCGATTCCGGTATTTATGGAATAGATAACACAGGAAGATAGAATTTTAGTTATTGTCTAACCCGCACGATCGTGAGTGTCGGGTCTTAAAGGGCTATGGGAAAAATTCGTTTGTGGTGAATTTTAATGATGTTCTACTATTTTAAACATTTTCGAATTAATATATATCAATAACGTGCACTATAAACTGTTTACCATAGACTATGGTGTGAAATGGGCAGATTACTTAGGTCTAGAGTTTAAATGTGAAGATTTTTACACCTATTAAATGGGCATTCCATATCTCGTGTGGTACAGCTTTTCTACATATTACAGCTGTTTCAACAATGCTATTGTACCCTCGAATTAAAACAACTATTCTAATATGAAAATCTAGGGTGCTTTGTAATTTTTAGGATTCCGTACTTAAAAAGTTAAAACGGAACCATTATAAGATCACTCCTGTGTCTGTCTGTCTGTCACGGCCATTTTACTCGTAAACTATGGAATGTGGAAAGTTCAAATTGGGGAAATAATAAAGAATATTGACCCACATATTTACAGATTATTAAACAGTCACAAACATATTTATGGAAAATGTAGAGGGGCTAATTAGTTACTTGAAAAAAAAATTCTTTATATATATATATATATATATATATATATATATATATACTAGCAAACCCCGCGGCTTTGCTCGCGTAATATTTGAAATATGCCAAGTATTATTTATATGTCTTAATTTTTATTAAAAGGTACTAACTAAATTTTTATTTTATTAAATGTAATATTTTATTTTATTAAAAGGTACTTATTACTTTTAGGAATAATTAAAAAATTACTATTTAAAACACAGTTTGATTAAACATCATTGTTACACTGCATAAGGCAGAAATGAGACTTAAATTAATAAAACGAAATAAAACTAAATATATAATAATTTAGAAAGTATTTTGAAACTTTTATGCTCAATTAATACGCTCCTTTCAGTATTCATTTGAAGTTTTGAATTTTTTAGAAACCATCTTCTTACATCTTAAAATTAATCATCATGTCAAATTCCAAGTCCTACCACCTCTCTCAACATAAAGGGCTATGTTGAAATAGGGACTGTCACCATTAATTTGCCAACATTAATTTTGAAATTGGTTTGTTATTTCCTAATATTCCACAAAAACGTAATTTAGAAAGCTTTTAAAGGCCTTTTTTAGAGCGTTTGTTGTTCCTGTGAACCCCAGGTGGTAGAATCATCGGCATAAAATATAGCCTGTGTAGGATCAGAGACTGTTACCATTGATTCGCAACTATTACTTTTATATTTGGTTTATATTCCCTGAAATTGCGTAGAAATCGTAATTTAGGACTTTTTTAGAATGCTTTTCGCACCGCCCCTTCACTTCACCCCTTTTTAATTCGAATTTATTTTCGACAGTCCTTCGAGGGTATTTATATTTTATAAGTAACTATCATGCCATATTTAAAGTTTCTAGCCTTTTCAGTATCACAGAAATCGCAATTGAGAAAGCTTTTAGCTACTGCAACCCTCTGGTGGTAGTGGCACAGACATAAAATATAGCTTATATTTGAGCAGATTCTATCACCAACAATTGGTTATCATTATTTTTTTAATCGGTTTGGTATTTGATAAGATTACATAAAAATTGTAATTTATAACGCTTTTCGCTCACTTCATCTTTTTAAATTTGAAATTTTCTTTCGACAGTTCATAGAAAGCAGTTGCATCTTGTAAGTAAATAACATGCCATACTTCAAAGTGTTAGACTCTTCAGTTATGCAAAAAACGCAAATTAGAACATGTTTTGCTTTTGCAACCCTCAGATGTTAGTGACAGCAACATAAAATATAACCTATGTTATAGCAGGGACTGTCACCATTGATTTTCAACCATTACTTTTGAAATAGCTTTGGAATTTCCTGAGATTGAGTAGTAATCGCAATTTAGAACGTTTTTAGAACGCTTTTCGCGCATTTTCACCCATTTTTAAATTTCCAATTTTTTCGAAACTGTTCTTAAAGATCATTTATTTGTAATAAATATGTACCTTGCTTAATTTTAAGTTGCTAGCCCCTACCGATCACAAAAATCGAAATTTGGAACGCTTTTTTGCTCCTGCAACGTCTAGGTGATAGTGATATCGACTTAAAATTGCGTCTATGTTAGAGCAGAGGCTGTCAGCATCAATTTCTTACCATTACTTTTGAAATCAGTTTGATTCTTCCTGAGATATTGGTGACAAATCGGCATTTAGAACATTTTTAGAACGCTTTTCGCTCAATTTGCTCCTGCATCTCCTCTGGGGTTGTGGAAACAGATATAAAATATAGCCTATCTTGGAGCAAGATCTGTCACCATCATTTTTACACCATTATATTTGAAATCGGTTCAGTATTTCCTGAGATTGCATAAAAAATCGCAATTTAGAACGTTTTTTACAATGCTTTTTGCGCATTTTGACCCCCCCCCTTTTAAATTTCGATTTTTTTAAGAAATGTCATTAGAGATCATATATATCTTATAACTAACTACCATTCTAAATTTCACGCTTCAACGCCTTTCCGTCATGCAAAAACCGCAATTTAGAGCGTTTTTCTCCTGCACACCCTTTGGGGTAGTGGCACCGACATAAAACATAGCCTGTGTTGGAGCAAGGGTTTTCACCATCATTTTGACGCCATTATTTTTTAAATCGGTTTTTTTATTTCCTGAGATTGTGTAGAAATCACCATTTAGAATGTTTTTTAGAACGCTTTTCGCACATTTTCACCCCTTCTAAATTTCGAATTGTTTAAGAACTGTTCTTAGAAATCCTTTATATCTAATAAGTAGCTGGTACTTCAAATTTTATATTTCTAGGCCCTTCAGTAACACATAAATCGCATTTTTAGAACTTTTTTGTTTCTACACCCCCTTGGGGGTTGGCATAGACATAAAACATAGCCTATCTTAGAGCAAACGTTGTCACTATCATTTTGACACCAATACTTTTTAAATCGGTATGGTATTTCCGGAGATTATGTAGAAACTACCATTTAGAACGTTTTTTAGAACGCTTTTTGTGCATTTTCACCCCTTTTAAATTTCGAATTGTTTAAGAACTGTTCTTAGACATCATTTATATCTTATAAGTAACTAATATTCCAAATTTCATATTTCTAGGCCCTTCAGTAACGCAAAAATTGCATTTTTAGAACGTTTTTTGCTCGAGCACCCCCTTTGGGGCAGTGGCACCGACATAAGATATAGCCTATGTTCTAAGTTGGACTAACACCATCATTTTGATACCATTATTTTTGGAATCGGTTCGGTAGTTCCTGAGCTTACCTCCTACAAATAAACAATTTTTCCCTCTTTATAATAGGAGTATAGATATATATATCGTGTGAAAGATTTCGTAATGCTGAACTCAAAAATACAATTCCTTTAATTTTAGGTATTATATTTTCAGAGATATCGTCGAAAATGTAGTGCGAAAATATTCCCCCCTCCCCCCATCTATTTCCGAATCTAATGAAACTAAAATTATGAAAAAAATTAGAGGGAGTGTGCGATAATTTGAACCTTGCAGGAAAATTATAGCGATTACCCTAGGACACATAGTTTTTGAGAAAAGTGTATTTTTCCGTTGCACACAAATTTCAATTTGCGCATTAGTTTTTGAGATAGAGTTATTGCGAAAATCATGAAAATATCAGCGTAGCAGCGCCACCTACTGGACGATTAACACCAAAACCTAATAAGTAACAACTTGTGTTAACGTCTAACTAAATCTGAAGTTAGATGAAAATTCGTGCATTAGTTTTTGAGATAGAGCTATTGCGGGAATTGCGCAAAATGAGCACAGCAGCGCAACCTGTTGAACGATTTTCACTAACACGCAATCATCATCAAGTCATATCAAGGATTAACTGAATCTGCAGTTTCATGAAAATCCGTGCATTAATTCTTGAGATAGAGCCATTGCGGAAATCGTAAATAATGCCGCATAGCAGCGCCACCTGTTGAGCGATTAACACCTACACGTAATCAGCATCAAGTCATATCATGGAATAACTGAATCTGAAGTTTCATGGAAATCCGTGCATTAGTTCTTGAGATAGAGCCATTGCGGAAATCGTAAATAATGCAGCATAGCAGCGCCACCTGTTGAGCGATTTGCACCAAAAACTAAGCAGCTCTAATTCATATCCAGGTATACTTGAATATCAAGTTTGTTGAAAATCCAAACATTAGTTCTTGAGAGAATTCGATGTGTGACAGGGAGAGAAGCACTGCCCTTATGCGCTCCAGCCATGGCTGGCTAATTTCTTCGTAACCAGGTAAGCTAGAGCTATGATTCTGGTCTCTTTCTTTTCGTAACCTCGAGCTGTACATTATGGTACCTCGATTGTCGAAATCTGTCCAGTGGTTATAAAGTTTTATGTATATAAATTTCTTAATCTCGAACCGTATTGTTTTTAGCATTGGCTTTGACCTTCTGAATATCGATAAACTTCCCGAGCTTAAGAATCACCTTCACCAATATGTAAAATGAAACCTGTTAAACTTTTTATGTATTTAACGTCAAGCTGATCACATTGACAAATAAAACATGTATTTTTGTCGATAATTAAGTGAACTGTGTAAATTATAAGAATGGATGTTGTCAAGCTTTCACTTGTCATTTTCGATGGAATGTTGAAACTGTGTAATGTTTGCATGAATTTTAAATATATTTTCGGGTCTCATCTTCATTTAATTTTGTGCTTTTTACGTATAAAAAGGTATAAGCTTTCTTATGGCATGTGTTTTATAAAGTTTTATTCAGTAATTAACTCTTGTTGAGTGTTCGAATAGACCCCATTCGCGTATTTTTTAGTTTAACTTTACTTTAGTGTGTCCCATAGACATTTCATTAGTGTGTTTACATTTTTAACAAATCTCAAAAGATGTTAAACTATTTTTATTTCTACCAACAAATTACTTTTATGGGAAATTCAAACTGTCTTCCCAACCCCGTCGCTTATCTTGCCTTGCTAGGAGGTTTTAAAGCATTTTTATTATTATTTTTTTATAAACAGTTCTTTTGTGAATCGATAGATCGCAGCCGTCCCACGGTTTACTTTTCTGTGTTTGTCGTTAGAGAACCTAAAATGGATAAGAGAAACGACATGATGGCAATAAATTCTGATTGGTCCAAAGCTGTTTTCAATCGCCGCAGGCGATCGACTGTAGCGCTACCATAGACATTACACAGGACGAAAATAGAGCTTTTTTAAAATTATGTAATTCATAATATTTTCACTCTTGTTTAGATTTTTAACACCAATTTTCAGGTTCAGAAATGTTTATATTATGGATATAAACACAATTTTGTCTAAGAATTTCGCAATTTTCTTGAAAAAATATTTTTTACTTCCTTAAGTTTCGTTTTCATTCTGTCAAGACGAGCATTATTCTTTCTTTATCTGTTTATATTTTAATATATATATATATAATTTGGAGTATTTTTATTTCTATGACTAAAATGTATATATATCCTTGCTTTGTTTTAGTGGAATCGAATCACAAGCATTTTTTTTTTTCTTCTCTTTGCTGTCATCGTAATCAAAATAGATGTTGGCTAAGAAAGAAAAATCGCCAAGCGCGAAATCGTCCTATGAACTTATGTGGGGAGTAATAGAGTCGTTTCATAAAATCCACGTAGATGATATGGTGTAATGGTGGAAGCACATGTCTAGTAATTTGAGGGTTGCGGGTTCGATCCTCTTTATTTCGCCTTTTAAAATTTTGTTTATTTCTTTGTTGATTTGTTACCAGTTACTCTGATTTTTTTTTTTTTTTAAATCGATTCTTGTCAATAAAACTAAGTTTTAATGTTTAATTTTATATATTTCTTTTTAATAATTTATTATCAGTTAATAAAATATTATAATTTTTTAGATCGGTTCTTCTTAATGAAACTAAGTATATTTAATATCACCCAAGGACTATATTTTAATAATTAAAAGGAATTTTTTTTTTATTTTAATGCAAAAACATCGAATAAAATTACATTAAAATATTTTTGTTGTAATTTTAATAACATAAAAATATCTAATTACTAGAAATAACTTAATGTAATTTTATATGATGGGTAAGGGATGTCAGAGGAAATTAAAGGTGGAAATTTTGTGAAGTGTAAATTTAGAAGATCATTTTTTGTTCTTTGGTCTTTTCACTGTACAATACAAAATAGAGCAAGAAAAAAAAAAAAAAAAAAAAAAAAAAAAAAAAAAGGAGTTACAAAAAATTAAATGAAGTTGACCTCTCCATTCGACAAATAAATCTCTGCTATCAGTCGTCAGTGTGGAGCGATCGATTATAATTAAAAATGTAATATAAGAAAAACTAAAAACGATATTCGATTCGAAAGAACTAGAATATAAAATTTCATGCATGACTACCTGCAAATTTCATGCATTTTAAGACGCACAATGATATCCTGAATGTGTAACTTCGTGAAATATATTAATTTATATAATTATTTATTAATTTCCTAGGCATCCTTAGAATAAATTGTGCACGGAGATAAGCAATATACATTTTAGAGGGGGATTATACTTTTTTTAATTATTATTATTATTTTTTTTTTTTTACATTTTGTTTCCTATGCATTTTAGGAGTGTAAGAAATAAATTAAGTTTTTTATGTAATGTCGGATGAAGTAAATGTTTACATTTTGCTCCAAATATATGTATGAGCTAAGTTCTAAACCTTAACCTGAAAATCCCCCCCCCCCACCAAGAAAAAATATAAATATTTATGGCCATTAAATTCCCATAGTTTTAAAAATTAACACTAAAAATCTCCTGAAAATATAGAAAGAATTTTTTAATAAATTGTAAAATGATATTAAAATACATAAATATATTGATACATTTTATCTAAGCGCAAGGCATATTAAACCATTGGGCCGAATTTCCGCATGCCCAACTGGACCGAATTTCCGGACGCGACACCGCAGAAAAGGGAAACGTTGCCTTCTGAGACAGCAATAATTTATAATTCAAGTTGCAATTCATTTATCAGAAAAAAAAAAAAAACTGTTACATTGAAAATCCCTTCAATAATCATACCTGAAGAATCGTGCTTTTATGTTTAAAAATGATTCAGAAAGTTTCGCGTTGTTCAATGGGGGAATTCCTCTTTAGTGAATCGCCTTATGTAAATAAAGGTTAGAGACAACCAATATAAATTGAATACAAGTATTTTTTTTTTCAAAGTATTTCACAATTTTTTCCTTTTTTCCTCAGGAATTTTGAAGGTTGTTGTCAAATTCAAACTAATTACTTTCTACCATGTTCAAGAGGTTATTTTTAGCCACAGATACTTACGAATTTGCAAATATACTTTTCCGGTTGTAAGAAATCGAATTGCTTTTCTGGTTTTCAATAAATAGAAAAGTCTTCTCCTAAAATGGCAATAAGATTTGCACATTCTGTCAATTTGTAAGGCACTACAGTCATGAAAAATTCGTCATAGTAACTAATGGATTGTAATTGAAGGTGCAACAAATTTTTAGGAAAATGGAAAACGCAGTGCCATTGTTTGTCACTTGAATAGTAATATCTAAAAATTTCATGCATTTCTGTGTAAAAAAGATTTCGTGAATGAGCCAAAGAGATTGGCATTTTTAGAAAGGCACCCCCCCCCCCCCCAAAAAAAAAAAAAGAAAAAAAAAGAGACCACCTTTAATACATTATTAAATGATATATGTTCACAGTTTTTTTTATATTTTGGACAATATATAAAATTTGAATATTAATATTATATACTAATTTTGAATATTCATAAAAATATCCATTTTTGTTGAAGAGTGCTAAATTTATAAAGTTTTAAAAATAAACGCTAAAAATTTTTTATCAAAATCCCGAAGTTCGAGGAATATTAAAAAATGTTACTGATAATGAATGCGATTATGAATTCTGTTTTTGTAAGATCACCGTTTATATTTTGTATTTTTCGGCCCAAATAAATAGATTCACACACACACAAAAATTAACATAGATGGTTACTAGTATCCGTCAGGCCGAAATGTTGGAGCTTGGAGGCGCGTAAACTTAAAATATATTATTTTCTAGATTACTGTTTAATAGTATAAAAGTAAGCTTGAAATAACAATCGTCGATACTTCCTTTTAAAGTGTTTAACTCAGTCGTCAGTTGCTTCGGGTAATGCAAAAATGCTAATCTGTCAGCAAGTGCTCCCATACTTCTAATTTAGGTAAAGTCTGTCCTTAGCGAAAATTGCTTCCATTAGAACTTTCTCTAAATGACAAACTACAGTAAAAATGACATAAGTTTTTTATGTGACAACACCTTTAGATGAATATCCACAGCAGTTTTTGACAATGTTAAACTCGAGGACCTATGTATGGTAGCAAGGTAAGCAACAGTTAAAGGTAACTAACTTCGAGAGAATGAGGCTTTTTCTTCTTTCCAAAATTTACAAATAGGTTTGATAAAAAAAAAAAAAAAAAACAGTTAGAAATGGCTCATGATACTCATCAAAATGAAATATTATGGCCTGTGGCAAGCCTCGAGGTTGAAAACGTGGGCCATAGGCAATATCTTTGATCGTACTTACGTTTACCAATCCTCACTCCGTTCAGATATTGGTATGTAGCATAATGCATAACCCTGCATCAACCTGCTGAGGAAAGTCTAGACTGAAGTCCAGACGCGTGGTCATCTTCACTCCATCTTGCTATTTAATCATTGTGATCTGCTAAAATTCTTGTTTATTGGCCCCCGCTTTGATTTAAGAAGTACTTCTGGATTATATTCTTTCGCTTGCATGGTTTTGAGAAAAAGACATATGGCACCTTCAAATCATTCAAGTTAGCCGAAAACAGTATATCTTTGCGTCGTTGCATAGGAGGTGAGAGGTAGTCGAAAACTTGACTCACGCAAAGTGAGTTTAGAGTCTTTCAGAGCTGTGTCTGCTGATCGTCATTTTGCCTCAATGAGTTTGTTAATGTGAAAAATTTTTTAAAAGCTCTAAGCATTTTTTTTCCCGCGAAGAATCAAAATGACTTTTAAAGAATGTCTCATATATATGTCTTTTACGCGATGTAACTACCTAATACGCCCAAGGATTTAAACAAATAAGTCTCTAAAAGGCTAAATGCTATCTATTTTACCTACGCGACATCTTTGTTCAAGGTCAGCCATAAGACGACATCCTATTGTTGAAAATTCGCCAATAATGAGAAAAATCACTTTACCCATCCTGAGCTGTAGATTTATTGCTGACTTTTTAAATTAGCGAGCTATTTAAAACACGTTGGTTCTTTAAACACTGAGTGAGTTATCTTGTCTTTGACATTAAATGCAGCAGTACCTGTTAGTGCCAAAAGAATGATAGCTTCTGATCCTAACTGCTCTATGATTGTTTGACTAATTTCTTTGATTGTTGTACATTTTACAGCTCTTCCTTTTCCAATAATAAAAGTTGATTTAGAGAAATTTGTAACCTTTGTTTGCAAAGACAAAAGCTGTTCAGTGTATAAGTGAAGGCAGCATAATTTGTTGTTTTTTAGAATAATTCAGAAATGTTAAAAGTAAAGAGAAACCATTGGATAAGGGAATCTACGGTAAAGATAAAGAATTACCCCGGATGTATTTGAGAGATTCTGATTTTTTAATTTAGCTCCGATCTTTAAGAACTTGATCCATCGAGTTAACGGCAGAAAACTTCAAAGCTCCTTCAAAGACTTGCTTGTCTGGCACAGCTCACACTTATTTAATATGGCAACAGGTAAAGGTTTGTAACACGTATATAATGCACACTCATAGATAGTCTGCTATACTCCTCTATCAAACTTGATACCATTATTCATCTGAGTTGTTGTTATATCGTTATTCTGAAAATATTCGGAAGCACCTGGGTTATTTTTATGCGACTTTTCCACATAGAATTAAGGTGAATAACTCTATACATTTGAATTACTTTCTTTTAACCGTCATTTTCGAAACTTCTGTGTATAACGTTGCACATATAAAATATGTATATTTCTTAAAATGTACACTAAATCTACGCAACAGATTAAAAAAAATCAGGAATTGAGTTATGACTTTTATTGAATATGATTTTTCACGAATTATCTTTCATTGTTGTATCCATTTCTCCGATCATAAGCATAAGCCATCATAGTCATATATATTAACGTCGCATTTATCGCTAAATTTCTCTACATTTGAACGAAATATCGCCAAATTTTGCGACCAAAAATATGTCGTCACAAATTAAGCCGATTTGGCTGTATCTGACTAATTTGGCGAAATTTCCATTGAAATTCAGTACTAATGATTCCTCTCTAACCGGGTTCTTCGCATTTTAACTTCGTGTTCTCCAGTAAAATTAGCTAAAATCTTAAAACCATGAAATAGGGAAGCTACCTTTTCCAACCCGTACAGGAGTTTTTTATTTTGTAATCTACATATTTCTGTTTTCTAGTGTGCATCTTGACAAAAAAAAAGGCTTATCTCATTTACTTCAGAATGTTCACTTGCATTTCAGTTAAAATATATTCACTTACGATGAATTAAAAAAACATTGAGTAATCTTCAGTAACTGGGACCGCTACCAAATTGATAAATTTGCGCATCAAACAATGCTCAGTAAATTATGAAATTGTCTACAAACCCGATTACGAAAATTTCCCAATATAAACATACATTCGTCTGAATACAAACATACATACACAAGAATACATACATATAAGTAATGCATACATGACATTATATTTTCCCCGATTTCTTTGACTATAACTCAGAGCCATTCGACTAATGCCCAAAATCGTATTTTCCGTATTTGATTTTCTTTTCGTTTCTCTTAATTTAAAATTCAAAATGAATTGCATTGATTTGGAAGCTTACAAAGAATGAAAAGTTCGAAAAAAAAATATAGTGGTTGTTGCATTTAGAATGTAAAACTTTTGAAAGGGGGGCGGGGGGTCAATCTATATCTTAGGTCACCAATGTATGAACATCGACTTCAACATTCGACACCATAATGATCCGTATGA
Organism: Maratus speciosus; assembly: GCA_963932465.1. Lineage (NCBI taxonomy): Eukaryota > Metazoa > Arthropoda > Arachnida > Araneae > Salticidae > Maratus > Maratus speciosus. The sequence goes on from OZ010800.1 coordinate 33,182,942, forward strand.
GGTTACTATGCATAATTTACAGCAATGGAGCTAATGTTTTAATTAATAACGGAATGAATATCGTCGAATTTCGACGAAAGAAATTGTTTAAAAACGAACTCATACATAGGTTACTACTTAGCCACTTAAAACAAATATTATTTTTAACTTAAAGTTACCAAAATACTAATTCCATACACTTCGACTATTCAAAATATTAAAAAATTGGCACAGATGTCATATACGCCCCATATTGGCGCGACATTTTCCACCTCCAATTCGGCGAAAACTTCAACAGCACAAACAATAACATCCGGGATACCATATCAAGCAAAATAACGACACTTTGGCGCCAGTTAAGTACCCGTTGCGTATATGTCATTGGTGTCAGAAAAAAATCGCGCCAACATGACATCTGTGCACATGACATATGGCCGATATGACATCTGTGCCAAAAAAATTAAACTGTATTATTTATTTATTATACCTAATCAAGATATGTAATTTTGATAAAATTATTAATTGAGGCTGTTACGTTTAAAAGGCACAGATGCGCCCCATGTTGGCGCGACTTTTTTCCTACTCCAATTCGGCGAAAACTTCAACAGCGCAAACAATAACATCCGGGTTACCATAAACAATAACATCCGGGTTACCATATCAAGCAAAATAACGACACTTTGGCGCCAGTTAAGTACCCGTTGCTTATATGACATTGGCGTCAGAAAAAAATCGCGCCAATATGGATATGTCATATGTGCCGTTTAAAATTGCCGATTAAAAATTTTAAAAAACGATTTCACTTTAAGTCAATCATGGAATTATTTTTCGCGTAAAATCTAAACTTAATGTTATTTTCGCCGTCTCATAATTTGCATACGCATCTCTTATATTTACATTCACCATTTCAAAAATATTACAATGAGCAAAATGTGATTAATACATATATTTCTAAACTTGAAATCAAGTTTGCAACTACGACTTCGCATATGCACATTCGCACTCTTGACTTGTTATTCTAATCTCTGTATCGGCGATTAAAATTCCGGAAGTTTATGTCATTTAGAGGCGTCCGTAGAAAAATATTTACTTTTATCAGAGAAAATGATCGTTTTCATTTAAATATGATGTCATTTTGCCTCATTGAAGCATTTCACCAAACGTCTCAAACTCAATGAATGAAAAAGAATTAAATTATAACAGCTTTTTGCAGAAAACATGAGTATTTTATTAAATCATGACGTCATTTTCTGTTCAATTTTTTCAAAAAGTTTATTTTGAATTTTATGAGAAAATGGCATCAATAAAGATAAGCAAACCTTATTATTTTTCATTTTTTTTCCAACAATGGAAGTAATCCAATTGCTACCATTTTGAAACAAATTCATAGAATTTTTTTAAATTTTAAATTTAAGTATAAAAATGGGAATATTTAAAAAAAAAATAGCTAGTACGGGCAAATCTACAAAGAAACAGCTTTCATTAAAAAAAAAAAAAAGAATTATTAAAATTGGTGCAAAAAAAAGCTCAAGGTACATGATTAAAAAAAGAAAGCCTTATCTTTCAAATATATAGAATTAAACTCGCAATGTTGTCTCTATGGGAAAATTTTGAGCCGACATTTCATTCTGTTAGAGTTAACGAATATTTATGATTTTCAATACGCGCCGAGATTTTGGCACTACTAACGTCTAGCTCATTTTTTGTGTCGATGCGTCAAATATTATGGACGCTATCGTGTTAACAATAAGTGTAATTTTTGCAGGGAAGCCGGAGCTGTGCTCCGACAATTAAATTCAAAAGGTTTAGAAAATTAACAATAAACCACAACCCCCGGACCCCCCCCCCCCATGTCAATTTATTTCTTCCAATTATATCTTCTTCAACTTCGTCAATTTTACATGTCAATTTCTTCCGAGGATTGGTTATTATAATACTAGACATTACTATTATATATATATATATATATATATATATATTTGACTCGGGCATTTTATTTATATATTTATTTTATGTTTTGTAGCTGTTTTTGTCTAGGGACGTAGTCGTTGAAGAGGCTTAAGTCTTCCCTTTGAAATAGGACACTTAGTATCTTAATCTAAAATTCTCATTAGCTCTTTATAAACTTTTACCAACTAAAAATTATCTTAAGCTTTTCCATTTTAACACATAGGCTAAATTTTTATTTATTATTATTATTATTATTTTATTATTATTTTATTATTATTATTATTATTTTATTATTATTATTATTATTATTATTATTATTATTATTATTATTATTATTATTATTATTATTATTATTTATCTTAACCTTAACTTCACATAAACTGTCTTAAAGTGCTGTACTGTCTGTTTTTAGCTTCTAAAATATTAATTTATAGCTATAAAATTAATGTTAATTTTGTTCTTTTTTTTAAACTGTTATTATCAATTAACTAAGCATTTATTCTTTCTTGATATTATTTAAATTTTGTTTAATTTTTAGGTTTGTTCTGTTAGTTTGTTTGAAAGCATTTTTTCCCTCCCCCCCACCCCCACCCCCTTTTTTTCTCTTTCTTTTAACTCGTCGTTTTACTGGTTAATCGCATAGTATTAACTCTCATTGTTTCATGATAACTATAATAAGTAGCATGTGTACGGAATATTTCCATTCCCTACAAGTAGACTATGAAAGTTTCGACTGGCATTGATAATTCTCACTATCTATATTATAAAGGACAAACATATCTGTGCGTAACGCATACGTCATTTTGCGAATGGCAACACTTTGAAATTTGAAATGAAATTTTGGTTTTGTAATTTTCTCTATTGCAAATTTTAAACTTCTAAACATCGCACATTTTAAATTTTTACACCGTCGTATAAGGAAAAATATGTTCTTTTAAATGCAATTTGTTTGAAAACTGTATCTCAATTTAATTTTGAGATATTAATTTTTTTGTAGTTCTTATTACTTTTTTTGTAATCGTGGCAGCTGAAGTACTCCATTTCTGTTGAAAGTAAAGGGGGGGGGGGGATGAAAATAGTAGATTGCTGTATCTTTTTGTTGCCATTTTCTCATAAAAACCGAAAAAATTTGAAATTAAAATACGTGCTATGCCAAGAATGTTGTCTGTTATAAAACAAGTAAGTTTTGGCTTTATTTCGTTTTTATTTATCAATTAAATGATTTTGCGGTGCCGGCTCCATTGCGAAATATTAATAAACAATTTGCACATAAAAAAGTTCAAATTTCTCTCCCGCTAATTTTCTACAACGAAATTAAAGCTCCATCAATAAATAAACAAAAGCATAATATTTTTATGCTTATAATTATACGAATTTAACATATATGTAATTTTACAAATTAAATTTTTAGAGCTGAATTGAGAAAAAATATGTGCTTTTAAATGTAATTTGCATGAAACAGAGTTGCTAGGCAACTGTTAAAGTAAAAGAAAAAACATAATCTATATATTGAAAACACAAGATAGCTTTTTTAGACATCTTCCCTGAACTTTCTACCGAACCAATTTTGCTAATAATTCTTTTTTTAAATGAAAGCTGTTCATGTGTAGATGTCCTCGTACTAGCTATTTTTCTAAATATTTCCACTTATACATTTTAAATTTAATTTGAAAAGTTTTTTGAAATTTCATCAAAATGGTAGCAATCGTGTTATTTCCACTGTTGCCGAAAAAAAGAAATATTTGAGTTTATTTATCCTTATTGAAAAAATAACTTTATTTTAAGTCTGAACAGAAAATGACGTCACTATTTAAAAAACATTTACCTCATATAGCTAATGTTACAATAAATTTTCATTCGGCTGATACCAAATTTGAGACACTTGGCATAATGCTTCAGTAAGTGCCATACTAAAAAGAAAATAATCCTTTTATTTGATAAAATTATATATTTTACCACGCATACATCTAAAAGAAATCAGTTTCTGGAATTTGTACTTCGTGGTACTGAAATTAGAACCTCACAATACATTTTCACATGCAAAGTTGTAGCTGACAAACGGAACTTCACGTTTGAAAATTTATCTATATAATGGAAAAATATGTCCATGCGTAACACTGACGTCATTTTGAGAATGGCAACACTTGACGATTAAATTTCGGTTTTGCAATCTTTGCTACTGCAAGTTTTTGAATTTCTAAACATCGCACATCTTCAATTTTTACACCGTTATATAGGGAAAAAATCTACTTTCAAATGCAATTTGAAAACTTTATCTTAATTGATTTATTTATTATCTCTTTTTAAATAATTTTCAACCATAATGTTTTTAATCTATCTCCATTGCGTACAGGCTCCATTACGAAATAAGCCATTTGCATTTAAAATAATATAAATAGTTCAGCATTTGTCCCTGACTAATTTTTTATAGCGAAATTAAAACTTCATCAATCTATTATATTAAAAAGTGACTGTCGGTTTGTATTTCACAGCTGTTCCTCCTAGAATATGGCATGTTGGGTGATCAAATTAACGTCAGTTATCCGCATGGGTTCGTGGATGCCAAAAGTGGTCGTAGGATTTTAATATTTGATTATTTTTCGAGATATAAATTTTTACATTATTTTTAATGACATTTCTGTAATGGTGGAAACTAAAATTGCTCCATTTATGTGGATAGAAGAGATAAAAGGAAAACGACTCATACATATTCAAGCTTTAGGAATCCGTTTATTTTAGAAACACAAATTCGACTCTCGACTGGAATATTGAGATAAATTCTGTTGACGTCAAAAGAAAAAAAAAAAAAACGTCGTATGTTATTTTCATTTAACTTAAAGTCGAAAAGTAGATTTTCAACTACTGCCTTAAGATAGCTGTTAAACATTTCAGAAGCGGATATTAAAAATTAAATGTTTTAGCGAGAAAAAAAAATATTTCCCTAAATATTTATTTTAATTCATAAATGTAAAATGCTTCTGAATAAATTCGTCCAAACAAATTCATTTTTGTATAAGTTGACCCAAATGACATCATTTCTACCAACTCCAAAATTCGAAGCGAAATTTTGGAAAAGCGAAAAGCTTTAGGCAAATAAAGTTATAGTATATGTGCATTTTTATTGGGAATGCTTTTGACTTAAATTGTAAATATAACTTATTATTTGAAATATTGTATTTAATAAAATGAATATTGTAATGGCTTTCTAAATTTACAATAAAGTTAAGATTTCATTTTTCGCAAAAAGATCGATTGTCTCATGCAATTCAAAAGCAACACAACGGGTTGGTACGCAACTAGTAAGTATAAAGACCAAACAAGAAAAATTCCGAATTCCGCGCGCTTGCGTGTAAAGCATTTTGAGAAGGGTGTTTTTTGACTTTTGGACGGATGCATTTTGTCGGCTAGTCTTATTTTTATTTTTATTTCTATTTATTTTTATTTATTTTATTTTATTTTATCAAGCCTTTTACATAGACTAAACCATGTAAGTTACTCTTTTCTATAAAATTAATAGAATTGTTTTTTTCCCCTTCTGTTGCATTTTTAAAAATTGTTTAAAATTTATATTTTGATCTGATAATAATTTTATTTTCATGCTTTTAGCGGAATTTTTTTACTTTTAAAGCTTTTTAAAAGTTTGGCTTATTAATTTGTATGCAGTTTTATTTACTTATTTTTTTAGGCACTTTTAATGTCTTTTTCTCTGCAACAGTTCCTTGAGTAACACTTTTTTTTTTTTTTTTTTTTTTTTTTTTTTTTTTTTTTGAGTAGTCAATATTATTTTCTGGAGTCTTGAACACTCACAGTAAAAAAAAGTTCTATAATATCAGTATGTTTTTTTTTTTCTTTTTTAAAGTTTTACTTATTTAATGTTTTGTTCTTTTTACAACTTCGATTCAGTAAACTCGGGAAGTATTTCACAATTGAGTGTATCCCCTCCCCTTCTCATTTCGGCATAACTTTCTGTCTTTATTTTTGTTTTATTTTATTTATTTTTATCTACAAAATTAATCTTCCCATTTTTGATTTAATTCTATCTTAGTCATTTTCGGTGATTTCGATCACCGGTTTTTGCTTTACACTTATCTATTATTCCTTTCCTTCAAAGAAATCAGAGTTCTTCTCTAGTGATGCCTGGTTGTAATTTTCAGAGTACTTTTTATTGATAAATTGCGATTAAATAAGTAGCATTAGTGAGAGAAAGTAAGGGCGTTAGAAGTTTGCGCTCTTAAGTAAAGTAAAGAAGTAAAATGTCGGCAAAGGGCACTCAAAATAACTCATTAGTTGTTTAAAATTCCTATTCAGAGTCTGGAACTGACAATTCGTCTAACAACGACGCAGACAAGATTGGTGATGATACACAAGTGCAGTTATCAACAGAAAATCATAACCAATTAGCGAGTTCTGAAATAATTGACGGGTCAAGATTAGAACATTCAATGCCACTTCGTTCAAAACGAATTAGAGATCTACGAAAGAATTTAAATGAGCAATCTCAAAAATCACCAAAAATAACTAAACGTTCACAATTAAAAGGCGAAGAATTGATTCCTTATGACGAGAAGGCCTCCCAAATGACAACAGAGGTATTCATAGATCAAATGTATTGTCATTTAAAAGAACATGAAAAAGAAAGTAGTGAACATGCTCAGTTATACCGAGATCATCTAGAGCAGAGTGATTGTGAAATCACTCATCTCGAATTTGTGATCATCATTGTGAAACAGAACTGGAGACAATAAGAAAATAAAAAATCATAGAAGAGCAGCAGGACTTGACGCAGCTAAAGGAAAGCGTGGATCAGATAAATGAACAATTGCAGGTACTCAAGGAACAGGCCCAAGCAAAAACAACAAAAGAGAAACTGACCCCATTCATAAAAAACCTTAAGGAAGTAAGGCAGATATTAAACAATAAGGCTATGGATGTAACGGTACTTAAAGCTATAATAGACAGCCAGAAAGAATACATAAATTATATGGAAATTTCAAGATCTGAAAAAGAAGCACAAATGCTTAACGATATGCAATTCCTTCTAGAAGAACACCAAAACAAAATTAAAAGGCATTTAGAGCAACAAACAAAAGCCATACAAGAAGCTCTTCAAATATCGGCAACCAATATGACACAAGCTTATGACATGCCACAACGTGATGACCAACAGAAATACACATTTGCTGAAATGGCAAACTTTCCACCATTGCCAAGAGACCACCCATCAATCGTAATAAACCCGAAGAGAAATGAAGTAACACTACCCATAATGAAAAAGATTTTGAACAATCTAAATATGCAAGACTTGCCAAAAATGGATTGCCAGTCAACAAGGCAAAACAACATCGTAGTAACCTGTAATGACTAACAGTATGTAGAAACAATAAAGAGCAAATTAGCAGCAGTGGAAGATATAGCAGAGCACATGGAAATAAAGGAACAGCAACCTAAAATGGCTAGGATAATAATATTTGGTGCCCCAGAAGCCCCCAACACTAAAACCACATGATGAAGCTGATGGAAATAAAAAAGAAATGGATGTCGAACAACTCGAGCTATACAAGCGACAAACAGTTGATCCAGCACTACAACGTAGTTTAAAAAGAAACTCTGTAAGCTACAAAATAATAAAAGTTCTCAAAGGACGTCAAGGACAGGCAGCCTCCCATTCAGTGCTACAACTTATGGAAAGAGATGCCATAATCTTGCTGTCTCAGAAGATTTGTATCGGCTTCAATAGCTGTACTGTAAAACGCTACGCTTCAATACAGTGCTGCTTCAAATGTCAAATAATCGGGCACACATCTAGAAATTACCCTAACGAAGAAGCGTTTGCAAACTGTGGTGGTAACCATAATGCGACAGACTGCACAACACGTTAATATAACTGTGTTAACTGTAGACTCATAGTCAATAGACATGGAGGTGATTATAGGAAAGCTGGTGTCTACACCCAACACCCTGCCTACGATCGACAATGCGGCACTTATTTAAAGAAAAAAGCAGAGGCCTTGGCATCACTGAATCATAAAGGTTATTCAAGTTAATCCAGAGTAATATACAACAGGAATTTCCACCATTAAACTCAGTAAAATTCTTGCAAATCAACCTCAATCACTGCAGGGCTGCTAACACTGTAGCTGGGCGGCATATGGAGGAGAACTCCATAGATATCGCGCTGCTACAAGACGCCTACTGCGGTGGGGGAGGAGTTTTGTTTGGATTTCCAACCGCCTGGAAGATTTTTCCTTCTAAAAAGCAATCCGTGCACTTGATAGTTCGGAATACTAGTCTGATTATAAATCATCTTTTTACGGGTGACCATTGCATTTTTATTTCCATAACCTCGGTGGAAGGTGAATTCATTATCGGCTCAAACTACATTGCACCTTCACTTGACTTCGATAACTCACTACAAGAGTGGCAGCACCTAATTACTCAAAGAAGACCTTTTTTATGTGGTGGTGATTTTAATGCGAACTCTCCGCTCTGGGGAAGTCCCAGAGAGGACTCTAGGGGGGGGGGGGAGAGTTTCATTGAATTTCTCGTCACTAACAACCTCTCAATCTCTAATATTGACAACCGTAAACATGCATTCATTAAAAGAAATAAATCGGGCACAATCGTGGCAAAAGGATTCCCAGACCATACTCTTGTTAATCCGTTTGCACTTACATTTATTCGTAACTGGTAAGTTGTTGATATACACACACTTTCTGATCATAAGCTCATTGAATTTTCTCTTCAAACCACCCCTCTTTTAGCCACGCAACGCAGATACAATACAAAATTTGGAAATTATCAAAAAATTGATAAAATTCTAAAAAACAAACGAAACACACTTAATTTGAATTTGAATTCAATAACTAACACAGAAGAGCTAAATATATTTACAGAATTGCTAATAGACACAATAAAAACGGCGATGCGAGCCACCTTCCGCCTTAAAAATCTTTGCAAGCACCTGTTTTTACATTTTGGTCTCACGAATTAAAATCAAAACGTAATTTACTAACATCTCTGCGTAAAAAACTTAAAAATTTGAAACAGCTAAATTCATCCCCTGAAATTATCCAACAATTCAAATCCTCATACAACAAATAGGCTGCCATTTACAAACGGTCTATTCTTGATGCCAAAGGCGCAGCTTGGAGGTCCTTTTGTTCGCACCAGAAGAATCCCTTTGGTGTTGCACAAAAATTCTTTTCTGGGAAGTTCTTCACTCCGGAGGAAATCCTCCTAGAGCGGCCTTTGGGCTCTTCGTCTAGACGTAATAATCTCGAATTCCTTACCAATCATCTTTTTGGTGAAACAGTATATCCAAACCATAATAATCTTGGCATAAATTTTCGAATAACTCTGATAAACCTTTTTCTAATGCCGAACTTCGCGCCACTCTTGGTCTCTCTTGATATTCAAGAACCTTTCGATAATGTTGAGTGGAGAGACATTCTCCTCCAACTTAGCCTTCTAAATTGTCCGGGTAATATTGCTGGAGTCATTCGTTCCTATCTCTCTGAGAGAAGCATTCTTCTTAACTGGGGAGCGGGAATCTCTATCCACCCACAGAAAAAAGGTTGTCCTCAAGGTTTCTGCCTAGGGCCAATTCTTTGGCTCCTCATAGCTAATATAATTTTCTCAGAATTCGAAAAACTTGGATACTTGCTTTTTGCTTTCGCGGATGACTTCAGCTTTATTTTCTCTGGTTTTCGGCGTCTGGACTTGGAGTTGGAGGCTGCTTTTGCTCTTCCAATTTTCTGCCAGTTGCTGGCGTCTCTGCATCTGCAACTTTCAACTAATAAATCCCAAAACCTAACATTTGCAAAACTGTATAAACTTAAAAGGAAACCCACCATCAGAATAAATAGCACTAGTGTCCATCATGTCTCTAACCTTAAATTGTTAGGATTGTCAATAGATGAGCACTTGAAGTGGTTCGCTCATATTAATTGCCTTAAACTCAAACTAGTAAAATTTTATCACAACTCAAATAAATTAACCACTAAATCTTGCGGTATTAAAAGCCATATGCTAAAAATTTGGTACTCTACTATTGTTGAAAAAATTATCACCTATGGGGCATCTATTTAGGGGGGGGGGGGCGAGAAATCTTACAAAAGCAGCACTTAATAAATTAGTTTCTATACAAAGGATGTTTCTTTTGTAAATTTCTAGGGGATATAGAACTATTTCCAGTGATGCTCTCAATATCTTGACAGGTATTCCTCCCATTTCATAAAAAGTGGGGAAGGATTGTACTTTGTGCCAATATATTAAGAAAAAGAAGAAACAACGTATAAAGGCACAAATAAAATGTGTTTAAAAGCATACAGCTGTTTCAAAACCTCTAAGGTTTCCTCATCAGTGCTTAAAATAAAAGTTAAAACTAAGACATTGTGTAAAAAGAGGGGGGGAGAGAGGTGGACAGAGAGTCAGAAAAGCGTACCTTTCAGCTCTACTGCCAACGGTGAAATGCGACCTACGGCTGACAAACAGTTACGGAGTTGATCTCACGCGCATATTCAGGGAGACCAATCAAAATACCCAATTGCTCTTCAAGAGCAATTGGTGAGCAGCGTAGGTCGCATTTCACCGTTGGCAGTAGAGCTGAAAGGTACGCTTTTCTGACTCTCTGTCCACCTCTCTCCCCCCCCTCTTTTTACACAATGTCTTAGTTTTAACTTTTATTTTAAGCACTGATGAGGAAACCTTAGAGGTTTTGAAACAGCTGTATGCTTTTAAATACATTTTATTTGTGCCTTTATACGTTGTTTCTTCTTTTTCTTAATTCCTCCCATTTCCATTACCATTAAATATGAGTTCACTAAAAGTAACGTCATCCATTTGGAGAATGACGCTATCTCACAGCAATATTTTCCATGAATGATAATACAGCGTAAGATTCTTGGCTGGCAGTTTCATCCGGCAGATGAGACTTCCCACCTACAAGTAAATCCGACTATAAATTCTTACTCTCCCACTCAAAATGTTATGGTCTTCACCGATGGCCCACGCACTGTTACCGGAGTAGGGGCAGCCTTCTGCGCTACGAAAGGGAATGAAGTGACTCATCAGTGGTCCTGCAGGCTAGATAACAATAATTCCATTTTCCAAGCCGAACTCTTTGCCATCTTTAAAGCTTTAGAGTGGATTTCTCAACAAAACCAAAAAATTTTAATTCCAATTTTTATCGATAGTCTTTCAAGCCTGCAGGCTATCTGTTCCTTTGGCTCAACAAATCCACAGGTTATTGAGATTAAATTACTTCTCAAAAATCTTCTCTGGAAAACCTATTTAAGCCACGTTTTAGCCCATAAGGGTATCCTGGGAAATAAAACGGCAGGTATGTTGGCAAAGGAGGCAACTGCTAGACCATCAATTGATTTTTCATTTCCAGTACCGCACTCACACATCAAAAGACATCTTCGCGCTCACTTTATGAAACAATGGCAGGATTACTGGGACTACTCAGATAAGGGTAGATATACCTATGATCTGGTCCCAGCGATATCTTTGGATCTTCTTCTGCTCACTCCATCCACTACAGCTTTCCTCACTGGTCATGGTCCTTTTGGGGCACACCTCTTCAAGTTCAAAAGAGCCCTTTCTCCTCTATGTGAGTGCGGTGATGTTGCTGATGCCTCTCATTATTTCTATAATTGTCCTTTAACAACTCGTTGGCATATTCGCCGTCCTCCTGTTCTTCCAGATGGTTGACTAGCAAATATTTTATCGTTCCCGATTTTGCTCTCAAAGCTTAAAAATATCTTCAACTTCTTATGTAGCCTTTCAGTTTTATTCCATGACTGAAACAGGGATTTGGATTCCCCCTTATTCAGTACCCAATGTCGGGTCGCAGCAACCTGTATAATATTGTTTCACTTTGTATAATATTGCATTATTTTATGTCCTTATTGCTGTTTCACAAACTTTGCTACTGTAACATTTATTTATATCTTTTATAGGGGAGACTAGGGAGGGTTGACCAACTTTTTACAAAATGATTTTTTATTTTTTAAATATTGAACGTAGAATAAAGTTTTATATATCAATTTAGTCGTTATACAATCAGTTATCAAAATAAAATTGCTACATAAGTGTAACATATAAGAAATCTGAAAAATGATTGATTTTAGACATGAAAAAATAATGGGTCAAGGCTCCCCATATATGGGAGGCTTGACCCACTTTTGTTTATATTGCGATATTTGTGAATAGAAATAAAATCAGTTTAAAAAAAGCAAAATAGCTTTATGTTACATGCCTTAATTATTATTAAAAAATATTTTTTTAAATATGATACCCAAACAAACCTGCTAAGATGCTATCGCAAGTCAGAAGAGAAAAAAAATTATTTTGAATAGGATTGTGTCTGAGCAGGTATAATTATATAGCAGAGAAAATGAAATTTTAACATTTAAGGCAGTATTCTGTTAGAGACGGGTTCTGTTTTCATAGTGTTTCGTGTAATTATGTCCGGATTTAAGAGCCACTGTCCCGCTTATTTTTTTCTCTTAGTCCTATTTTTGTGTCACTCGAGCAGACAACTCCAGTTGTCACATAGTTTGTCTTCATCTCACTGTATTCACAGTGGTGAAATTTGTCTACATACCTTCCTAAAGTTTTTAAATCGATGCTATGTTCTTTTGCAGCCGTATGAGCACTTAACTTATCATTAACATGATTTAAAACTCTAAGGGCAAAGTACTTTCAGTGCTAAAATTTTGAAATAAATGACTGGCACCGGAATTTATGAACAAATTTATTTGGAAATAAGAAAAAGGCTATATTTCACATATATATTAAATGGAAAAGATTTTAGTAAAATTCTGGTGCCATTGTGACTTTTCGGAATTAAAATTAAGTGGTTTTATAAACATACCCCTGCGCCTGAAAGGGGGTTAAGACTGCTGCTTTCATCCTTTTTAGCCCTTTCTAGTCTTTCCCACTGTTTCTATTTACCTATTGTAAGTAATATTTAAATGGAAAAAAGCTGTTATAAACTTTCCCATTTTCTAGAAATTTTTCACATTTTTCTTTAGTCAGTTTTGAACATTTTCTTTTCCATCACATCATTTTATTGTAGTTTTACAGAATAAATTTGCATTATTTTATATATATAACATTTAACTTTTCCTTATGCACAGTGTATAATAAAAAGATTCCCAAAACAACTTAATTAAGGAAGCATGGGGCATCTGATCAACCCTCCCTCACATTGACTGGGTTAAGCCTCCCTACACAGATCTTTTCTAAAGAATAGTGCATTGTTCTGTTTAGCCTAACTTACTGTACAATCTTTATGCCTGGAATGAAGGCTCGATACTTCTTCATTACTTTAAATCTACTTACTTAAATTTCTATGATATAATTTATCTGAAAAAAGCTTACAAAATACTTCTAAAAAACAGAACTTTTAGGTTGAAAACGCCTCATAATTCATTTTTCCCACACCTTGTTCGATTATATCTATGAAATGAAGACTTAAAAAAGCAATTAAAGCCTTTGTGCAGGAATATTAAAAAGCAGTAAACCAACGTTTAAAATGCACAAATAATGCGTGAAAAGCAGCAAACAGCTGTTTCGAATATACAGCGAGATTCTTCTTCAGTGCAAGATAGGGAAAAAAGAACAGTGTGCTAGAAAAAGCAAGGCTGAGCAAAATGATAGACAGAGACGCGCTGCCTTATATACCATACGCGGGTAGCGAAAGCGCCAGAAACAACCAATGAGAGAGAAGCAGTGGAAACGACTGGGTGGACAAGTAACGACATCTACCGGAGAAGGAGAGAAAAATTGAATAATAATTTCTCTGTCTCTGCTATTCCTTCTTTACCTAATCTAATTGCTCCTATTGAAAGGGCCTTTAAGCATAGCGCTCTATCTTCTTCTCAAAAAGAGTCCATCAGGCATCTGATTGCCAATACTGTTGATTTCAATTCTAATGTTTATAAGCCAAATCTTAAAAATCCAGTTAAACAATGTCTGAAAAATTTGCTTTCTCATCCAAACTTAATCATTACTAAGCCTGACAAAGGTGGTCAGATTGTTCTTCTCGACAAATCTTCGTATTTGGAAAAATCCCATAAATTAATTAAAGATGGTCCTTATGGGGACATCCGCAAAGACCCTTCCACTAGTGAAATTAATTCTATTAAGTCTGCTATCAAGTCTTCTTCCATTATTCCTGCTAACTTTAAGAAGTCTCTTCTTCCATCTATTGCGCATTGTGCCAGGTTTTATGCTTTACCTAAGGTCCATAAACCTGACATTCCTTTTAGACCTATTGTCTCAAAGTATCGGTACAGCTTCTTATAAGCTTGCCAAATATTTAGTTTCTGTTTTTTCCCCACTTTTGAGCAGTAACTGTTTCACTGTTAAGAATTCTTTTGATTTTATTAAAAAACTTCATAATTTTAATCCGCAGGGTCACATGATGGTTTCTTTTGATGTTAAATCATTATTTACAAACGTTCCGGTTGAGGGGGCTTTAGATTGCCTCAAGAGGCTTTGTGAATTCCATTTCTCTTATTTTGAAATCGAGGAACTTATCCTTCTCACTCGTGCTTGCTTGTCGCAAAATACTTTTGTTTTCAATGGTAATTTCTTCCGCATGATTCATGGTTTGGCTAAGGTAATCCTCTTAGTCCAATTTTATGCGATATTCATATGCACTATTTTGAGGTCAAACTTTTTGAAATTTTAAAATATCCGTTCTATGTTCGTTATGTTGATGATGTTTATGTCCTGGTTGAAATAAATTCGGATATTAATCATATTATCTCTATTATGAATTCCATTGATCCCTGCATTCAATTTACCTCTGAAATTGAGACCAATAACTGTCTTTCTTTCATCGATGTCCTTGTTATTCGTTGTGAAAATGGCTTTCAGAGTACCGTCTTTCGTATATATATATATTAGCAGATTCTATCACACGTATTATCGTGATATATTTTTAGAAATCCGTTCAGTGGTTCCAAAGTAATCGTGCTTTTAGAACATTTTCCGCTCATTTTACCCTTTAAATTTTAGATTTTCTTCTTAGAAAGTCTTCTGTGCTAGTTTTTACGTATTAAAATTAATAAGACTTTCAAATGCAAAACAATAGCAAATAAATTGTAAGTTAGAACATTTTTAGAAAGTTTTCCACTCTTTTCATTCTTTTAAACTTTGAGTTCTTTAGAAACCGTTCTTAGCGAGCATTTAAATCTTATAAGTAAAAAACTTATAAAAAAAATATCTTGAGTAGTATCACAAATAATTACAATTTTAGAACGTTTTCATGTTCCTTCACTTTCATGGGGGAAGTGGTAACAACATAAAATATAGCCTATGTTGAAGCAGAGATACACTCTCAAAATTCTTTCTTCATTTTGCGGAAATTTTCCTAGCAGCAGTGCTACAAGGATCTTTTCGTTAACAGACGAATATCCATTTATTTTTCCTTCGTTAGAGGGGGTAAAATATACGTCAGTGGAAGAAAGTGGGGATAAAAATAAAAGTTGCTGACCTTGGAGTCGAACCAGATACCTTAGCGTTACGAGACCAGCACTCTAACCACTCGGCTACAGTTGTACAGTAGTGAAACAGTTTGAAGTTAATATGTTTGCGCAGATGGGTATGATTTGGTTCATTTATTTCAAAAGACTTGAATTTTGAAGTTAATTTCGGTTGGATTTCGTATTTAACCCATTTGTGCCTGAATTTTTGTTTTCTCAAATTTGTTGGTAAAATCACTTTAAAATGTTGCAAAATGAACTGAAAAAATAATAAAAAAAAATACGCTAAAATATTTTCGTATTTATTTGATGAAATATAAACATACTAAATATGGGAATATCCATATGTTGAAAAATGCATATTTATATGTCTTGTCTAAATTTATATGAATTAAGCTTTTAAATTTTATATTCTATACTATAATTAGTTTTTTTTAGAAACTATTGAAAAAATATATTTATTTCTTTACAGAGACTAATAACATTATAAGTATTATTAATATTAAATTGAGAATAATCGTATTTGAAGCTAAAAGACAATTTACTTCAAAATTATCTTGAAAAAGACTTTACATAAATAACTGTCCCCTAAATGGAAAAAAGAAGTATGTGCCCATTTACGCCTAGTGCCCTATAATTTGTACGTTACAAACATGCATAAAAAATAGGCTTGAACATTTAATTTCGCAATTTAAAAATGCGTATTTCAAAGAAGTCTACAAGCTAATGTTATGACTTATTTATTTGAATCTTCGATACAAGAAAAGCAAAACTTACTTTTTACATTTCGTTATCTTGAAAAAGGAAAAATCTATCAACACAGAAAAAATGCCTTCATTTAAGTAAATAAATATCTATATTATTCTGTCATCTCTCGGTAATAGATAAAGATATTGATAGACAATTACTTCATGCAATATTAATGTTGTAAAGAAGAAGAAAATTAAAAAAAAATTATTAAAATTCGAAACGCCCTAAAAAGGGGACACTAGGCATAACTGGGTTAATGAGATTATGGCTGGGGGGTGGGGGTTAATACTTTAGTATTAAAATAGGATAAAAATATGAATCATATGTATTTTTATGTGGAATTCCAGATGTAAAATATGAATATAATTTTTTAAGCAAAATTTGTTTTTGAGTAAAATCGATTTTCTTCAATTTAATATTTTAATTTAAATATATTCGTTTAAAATATATTTTAAATGCGAATATTTTTTATAACTTTAAAAAATAAATTGTGAATATTTTTAAATGAATGAGAAAATTAATTGTTATTTATTTTTAAATTCGAAAATGTTTCATGTCATTGTTCTATTTATTTTTGTATTATTAAAAATTAAATTAGAAATCTTAACTCATAGAATTATTGGTTTTTCGTTTCTAAAATGAATTCGGATAAATAATAGGAATGAAAATCTTCTCCCTCTTTTTCAGACTTTCGGGAAGAATTAGCGAATAAAACATGTTTTCTAGGAGTAAAGAAATGATTTGTTAAAAATATGAATAATTTAGTGTTTATGGACGAATTTTTCAGACAGTGTAGTCACCATCAGTTTTCCAATATTAAATTTTAAATCAGTTTGGTACTTCCAGATAGATTACCCATGAAAACAAGCAAACGTTTCTTATTTATAACATTAGATTAAATTGATTACCTGAGCGCAGTTCGAAGGGAACAGAGCCCCTAGTAATATAAAAAATCGATTGCAAACGCCACCACAGTCACCAGACCTCAATCCTTATTTTTGATATGCAAGTTAGGAAAAAAGGAAATTTCTAACAAAGCTGATCTAAAGCAAGCTCTTAAGGCTACTGTCCCTGCCTCCAAAGGCACTCACGAGCTAATGCTAATCCTATGGGGAGCGATTTTTCTACTATCTCGTTTGCATTTCGAAATTTTTAAATTTTTTTTTTTTTTTTTTTTTTTTTTTTTTTTTTTTTTTTTGCATTGGATAGCCGAGATCCGTCTCTACATCGCATCTTTTTAGCTCACAGGCTATCAAAGCCTGAGAGCTTATGTGCCCGCCGGTTCTGTATGTACGTACGTATGTATGTCTGTATGTACGTACGTATGTATGTATGTATGTATGTACGTAAGGTGATAACTCTTGATAGAAACATCCGATTTGCTTCAATTTTTTTTTTCTAGTTTCGTTCTGATAAGGCGCTTCCCTGATTAGTTTTGGGAGTTCATTGGTTAAGAATAAAGGGGGAAAAGGGGGTTAGTCCACCCCCCTTAATTCAGATAAATGGGTTTTTCATGCAGAATTATTCGATTTGCTCCAAATTTGGTATACCGGCTTATTATGTTAAGGAACTTCCTGATCAGTTTTGGGGGTTCATTGGTTAAGGATAAAGGAGGAAAAGGGGGGTTAGTCCACCCCCCCCTTAATTCAGGTAAATGGGTTGTTCATGCAGGATTATTCGATTTGCTCCAAATTTGGTATACATGTTTATTATGTTAAGGAGCTTCCCTGATTAGTTTTGGGATTCATTGGTTAAGGATAAAGGGGGCTAATCCCCTTCACTTATTTTTTGAGGGGCATTATTCTTTAAAATAAGAGTATAATATACAATTAGTGCGAAGAGCCTGTGAGTTCAATGCCATCAGTTTAGCTGGGCACTTTTCTTTTTTATTTACTTTTTCAATTTTGGTCGCAGATATTTTTTAGAATGACACTTTCATTTTCAGAACCGATTTTGAAACTGAAAGTAACTTCATAAAAAATATCTGCGACCAAAACCGAAAAAGTAAGAACGGTACGATGTAGAGACGGATCTCGGCTATCCAATGCAAAAAAAAAAATATATATATATATATATATTTAAAAACGCCGAAATGCAAACGAGATATTAGAAAAATTACTCCCATAGGATTAGCATTAGCTCGTGAGTGTCTTTCGCAGGCAGAACCAAAAATCAGCAGCGAAACGTTTTACAAATTGATCGAATCAATGCCACTACTATTACACTCTGTAGTTGAAGGAAATCTGTCTTTTTCATTTCTACTGTATTTTTATTCTCACTGCTTACAAGGGAACCACTTTTGGTGTTGCTCGCACCTAGCAACGAGACCTGGTGCATTTTGTAGTCCTATACATAAAAGTTAGAGAACCGATAAAATGTATCTGTTAAAATAATAGTTTATATACTTTTTATGCTTTTAATTTTTTATTTGTTTATTTCGCACAAAAAGTGAGTTAAGTTGCCAAATAGGGCGCTACAATTTTCCGCCCGCTTTATCCAAAGAGTAAATGTACAGAACATATCACTAGAATTATATCAGATTGCGATTTTTTTTTTTTTTAATTGGTAGCATGAGAAACAAATATTAGGTTTCTATTTTTTTTCTATGCAGACGATAAATATATAACTAATAAATATAATTCTATAAAAGCTTCGAAGATCATTGAAAACTATTTTTTAGTGAAATGCAAAATAAGCAAACAATTTTCTTTTGAAATCGAATGAAATAAAGTTTCGAATGTTTAAAATGAAATGTTGCTGTATTAAATGGTCCTTCGGTAAAAGTAATCATAAAGTAAATTAATATTTTTACACAATTTAGAAAAATTACTGTGGCGAAATAAGTCGGACATTGCAAATTCTTGCTATTACAAATTCAGCTATGACATTTGGCTTGGGTTGCCGGAAAGCTCTACTTTAGAAAATAAACGCCAACTGTTTCCCCGCCAAAAATATGAATATAATGTTGCAAATTTTCAAAATCAAATTCGTCGGTTTTTGAAGGAATTTTCAAACTTTTTCAATATTTTATATTTATTATTAACTAATTTTTATTTTTAAATGCTTTTCTTTAAAAAAATTCAATGTTAATAGTCCGATAAGTGGTCTCGAAAATTGCTTTTTCAGAAAGTTATGCTTCTGTAAAATCAAGAAATATTATTTTAACAGAAAAATGTTATCGATTCTCAAACTTCATAATATAGGGTTTTAAAATGCACTAGGTCTCAATGCTAGGTGCGAGCAACACCAAAAGTGGTTCCCTTGTTAGTGTACAAATACTTTTTTGGCATAAAAAATGTTGCGTTTATATAGTTTCATATTTTTAATGTAAATCTCAAGTCAAATAATAAATAAATAAATAAATAAATAAATATATTAAATATTTTTTTGTATTTTTCATTCGTAATTCATTTTGTATTTATTTATGTGTGATACAACAAATTCACCTGGTGCAAATACATTTTCTGCTCACTCTACATTTAAAGATAATAACAAAGCTGAACAAGCAAGCATGTTTTCTCACAAAGAATTCTTCTCTTCAACGGAGGCTGGAGGCCACCAGATATCACTCATGCTTCTGAAACAGATATAGATCGATGCATCAGTTAGTCGACTATTATAAAATATGCATTTTACAATTGTTGAGTAAATTTTAATGTCTGCACTTTTGGCCGTATTTTTGCCTCAAATACTCCTGCGCTCGCAACAAGTTGATGGATGTCTGAAACTTGTTGAATTTAGGTTTTAAATTTTCCATAATTTAATTTTCAAAATTGTAACAATAAATAAACTTAGAAACAAATAACAAGTTATTTTCAACTGCCTTTACTAATAAGTAACTAGATCTTTATTTTAATTAAGATGAGATGATATAAAAATATTACTTTGTTGAACAACAGGCTTAATTTGTTCGAAATAAATCAATAAATTAAAGAATTTTGCCTTTTTTATTCTGCCTGGATAATGCCACTTTTCATTTACCTTAAAGTTCTTTGGCAAGATCATGACATAAAATAATTACATTTTGAAATCACCGTTGGTTTTCGAAATAAAACGAACACAGCAGTAGAATTAGATATTCTGAAACAATTAACAGTTTACTTGGAATTTATTTCGAAACAAGAATGTTTCACCGAAGATAATAACGAAAAATCTGTTTTTTTTTCTTTTAACCGGAAATTATGGTTGACAAAAAAGAAAAAAAATTAAATGGATCTCAGTTTTTTTAAAAAATCACACATCATCAAATTAATCTTTTCATATTTCTTAGAAGAAAGTTAATTTATTTAACACATTAAAACTAGTCAAGTTTTTTGCGGAAATTTAACGAAATTTTTTTATGAAAAACAGAATGATTGAAAAATTATATATTCCTTTTGGACTGTACATTCCCTATTCCTTGTTTCTTTTAAAAATTCAGCTAATTTTACTAAAAAATACGAAGCTAAAATACATCGAATACGATTATAGAAGGTTCATTCCGACTTTTTGGCAATAGTTAATTTTGATAAGAACTTTGACACATTCGTCAGTCCCAATATGTCTTCATTTATAGCAATTTATTTTTGTTGCCAAATTTGATAATTTGCCACGTATCATCAAGCTTGGCGGGAATTTGAATCTGGCGGATATGACTATGTAGTTTAAAGCGTATGAGAGTTGCAACAATGCTTACAATAATTAAAATAAATTTGCCAGAAATCACATTTTCTGAAGCTGAGAAATGTAACCAGATTATGGAAAAACAGCCGCCCCCACTTTAGGTAGCTTTCATTACGAAAAGTAAAAAAGCAACCTATTGCAGCCGGTCTGTATAAAACCGATTCACCGACCACGACCCCCAGACTCCAAAACCACTAACCAACAGTTCAAATGTTAATATATATAATTTTTGTCGTGCTGTAACTCTCGTATTTACGACCCGATTTGGATGCGACTTTGTATGTGCAAAGTACATACCAATGCACTCTAAAAACTTTATTTTCAAAACCGAGTAAAAAATACTCAAATCTGAGTATGTCGAATAGTCAAAATGGCTCCGAATCAAAATTACTCAAGTTTGAAACATGTGTATACTCATTTCTGAAAACATAGACATACTCAAATAGGAGCACAGGACGATTTATTCATGATGTTTATTCACGATTATACATTATGTCTGTATTTATATATTTCTGATGGTTGTCAAATTCCACCTGTGAAGCCTTTCCTTTACGAATTCACCCATTCTTCGATTTCGAATGCTGAAGAGTAAAATGTACGCTTTCGCGATTATATTACGACGGCTTTTTAGTGTTCTTCCGCGAACATGATAAAAATGTAGTTCGCCACATTTCATGTTAAAAATTAATACTGAAAGGAGCGTTTCGTTCGAAATCATAACAAATGAAATAATATGAATAAATTCAACTACCTGGTAAAATTGACTACGATTAACGAGTGAAAAGCAATTTTGTTTCAAACTGAGTATTTCTGGTATTTCAGAATTGAAAGCATTGTGCCGTCATATTTGAAACAAAAAGTTTCATAACAAAATGAAAACATCGATTTACTCAGATTTCAAAGTGTCATTTTTCTCAGTGTGTCTCGGCTGAGTTTGTTGGCCAACTTCATTCATCCTCTTGTTTCAAAATGACGGCCATTTAATTTCAATAAATTATATTTAAAAAGGTGCAAAAAAATTAGAAATTGAAAATAAAAATTCTTAAGTGTTTGACTTTAATACGAGGATTCGGGAGCACTTTTTGTTTCATCTTTATCTTAAACTAGTTGGATGTGCCAATCCCCAAATTTTTTTCTATCTCATATATTTTAATATTTCAAAATGTTGTTACAGATGTCAATATTTCATTTTTATTAGCTCAATACTGTACCAACATTGACTTTCATCTTAAATTTCTGCTTCAGTCAATTAATCGGAGTATAAATGAGTTAATCTCGATCATGAAATTTATTAAAATCACGAATAGTTGCGAATAGTCGGCTTATCAGCATAGGATGTTCCGGTCGATTCACGAGCCACTGATGTACAATAAAACTACGAAAAATTAAGAAGATTACACAAAAATCGCTATTACAGCACCCCCTTCCGGCGGAATTTTTCCACATTCAGGGAGGACCTTCTTGTCATGGCCAAAAACGGTTCTATGTCATTTAGCAGACAACCAAATAGCCGACAAGACATTTAGCAGACAACAATTAGACGACATGACGTTTAGCCGACAAGTACATTTAGTCGACACGTACATTTAGTAGACAGGACAATTAGCCGACAGCGACAGTAGGCCGACAAGACAGATAGCCGACAGAGACAATTAGCCGACAGGACAATTAGCCGACGGGACGATTAGCCGACAGGTCAATTAGCCGACAGGATATTTAACCGAGAAGACGATTGGCCCAGTTAGGTTTTGGTTTGGATACTGTTAGGTTTCGGATAGGTTACAGTTAGAATACAGTTAGGTTATAATTAGTTTACGGTTACGTTAAACTTAGGTTACGGTTAGGTTACAGTTACGTCACAGTTAGATTAAATTTAGGTAACAATTAGGTTACGTTTAAGTTACAAATAGGTTAAGGTTAGGTTACGGATAGATTATAGTTAGATTAGGGTTAAGTTACGGATAGGTAACAGCTAGGTTACGGAGAGGTTACAGTTAGATTAAGTTTATGCTACGATTAGGTTACTGATAGGATACAGTTACGTTACAGTTTGGTTACAAATAAGATTACGGATAGGTTACAGTTAGATTACGGTTAGGTTACGGATAGGTTACAGTACGTTACGGATAGTTACAATTAGGTTACGATTAGGTTACCGCCAGGCTACAGTTAGGTTACATTTAAATTACAGTTAGGCTATAGTTACATCACCGTTAGGATACGGTTAGGTTATAATTAGTTTACGGTTAGCGTACCGTTATGATGCGTTTATTTTACAGATAGATTACGGTTAGGTTACAGTTATGTTACAGTTAGGATAGGGTTAGTTTATAAGCAGGTTACGGTTACGTTACGGTTAGGTTATAATTAGGTTACGGTTAGGTTACGGTTATGTTCCATTTCCGTTACAGATAGATTACGGTTAGGTTACGGTTATATTCCATTTCCGTTACAGATAGCCCATTGTTAGGTTACGGTTATGTTCCATTTCCGTTACAGATAGTTTATGGTGGGATTATGGATAGGTTACAGGTAGGTTACAGTCACGTTGCATTTAGCTTATAATTAGTTTACGTTACGGTTAAGTTACCGATAGTTTATAGTTACGTTACAGTTAGGTTATGGTTATGTTATAATTAGATTAAGGTTAGGTTGTAATTAGGTTACCGTTAGGTTACGGTTAGGTAACATGTTACAGCTAGGGTACAGTTAGATAATGTTTATGGTAGAGTTAGATTAAGGTTACGTTACAATTAGATTACTGCGCCCAGGGCTTAAATTCTAACAAAAAAGTTCCGGAGCCCTAATATGCTGCGCTACCGGTACAACAACTGTACCGTTCCATCCCCTCCCCCCCTGCCCCTGTAATCTGCATATTTATATTTCGTACATTAATTGCAAAATTTAAAGCGTTTTTTTTTTCTTTAGCAAAATAAAAATTTTAAATATATCTATCAGCATATACTTAGCTGTCAACTATTCCACTTTTTAGGTATCACTTCTTCTGAATAGTAAAAATCCGTGCCTATTTTTTATGTTAATTAATTGCAGAATTCTGCGATTAAATAGGGTAACGATTATGATTAGGAAATGGTGTTAACACAAAAAAGGGATAGTTCGCAGCTATGCATTTATAAAAAAAAATGAATGAAATTTACAGAAAATACTTATATGCTGAAGAATGGAACAATGTTTTACAATTTCCTATAAAAGGTGCATATCTTAAACTATAATCCTTTCCTTCCGCATAACAATCTTTTGCGGCGAGTCCCTGAAAATCAGATAAAATTAAAAATTTGACAACGTTATCGGAAAGAATCTATGCTTTTATAGAAAAAGGGGAAACACTGCTCGATTGCTTTCTATCAGAATAACAATACATGGTAATTATATCTACTTACAAAGGAAAGTGACTTCGTATAGGTGCAGAGAGCCTTAGCGTGGGTACCGTTCATGATACAAAATAAATAGAAAAATCACTGACGTGATTTTTATATTCGTGCGCAATAGAAGACAAAAAACATCGAACAAACAAAACGTCAAGCTGATGCTTGTTGGATAAAACGGAAAATATTCTTTTCAGGTTAGATATCGAAATAATAAAAATAAAACGCAGCCAATAAAAAATTCTCCTACTGTCACAAAGTAAAATCGAACTGAAAGCAAATTTATTGTTCAGTCTCTTGAGTGGCGCCGTATCAACACGTCGCCGATATATATTTGAAATAGAAAAACACGATTTCTGTTTCCCCTTCATTCTGATCAAAATAGCATTAAAATGATTTGAAGTGCAACATAATACGTAATTTTAAAAGAGGATTTCTTTTTTCAATACATGAATAAATAAAATTTTAAATGTAATACAGATTGAGCTCGAGTCAGTCTAAGCCTAAAAACTGATATAAAAATTGAGTCCGTTTTATCTCCATCTGCATCTATGTGACACATTACGTCACACATAAGTGTTTTTGTAAAAAGAATGCAAAAGCTTGGAGATGAGAAGGAAAGGAAAAGGTAATTTAAGCTTCGGTTTTTCGGAAGCGCTATTGCACTGGGCTCCGGAGCCATGTATTTATGAGCTCCGTGAATTCCGAACAATATTTAAATATTTACTAAAAACAGAGAAGTACCGGAGCCGGGCTCTGGTGGGCTCCGGCGCAAATTAATTTTATACAGTGTGATTTTATATCACACTAGCTGACCCACCCGGCATTGTCCAGGCCCATCATAATAACTTTAAATAAAACTTAAGTTTGTATGATTTTATATCCTTTGAAATTCTTTTAAATGAACCTAGTTCCGGAAGTCCCATTGCCTTCCACAGCCTCTCGTGTGTTCCCAACAAATCTCTTACCGAACGAACCTGTGATCTGGTTCGACCCGCTACCTAAAGCAGTATGTACCGGAAGTGCTCCGCACGTGCCGCAGATAATCAAAAACCAAGTCGAGTGAGCCAAACTTCGTTGTAATCAAGCCATAAAACCCGAAAAATGAATGCATCATTAATGTTCGAAAATGTTGGTAACTGAAGTCTAAGATAAACTTTCATAATACAGAAAGTAGCTGAATTGTAATCTAACTTAAATGAACCAATTCCCGTTGAAATCGGGCCCCTAGAACCCGAGGAAAGAATACACACCTAAGCGGTGGAAGGTTGCCCCCCCCCTTCTGTAAATTTCACGGACTACTTTTATAATTAACGCAATATTATTTAATAAACGGATAAAATCCCGGGCGGCAAACAACGTAGCTACGGTACTGCACCTAACGAAAATTTTCATATGAATTCGACATTCGTTTTATTCGACGTTAGCATAAATTAGAGGCCCCGATGTAATTATGAGCGCGCTAGAGGGCGAAGCCAGCTAGTTTAATAAAATGTTATCATTATTACGCTTATATGTTAAAGCCTCGATAACTCGACATTCTCATAAATAAGTGTATTTAGTTAATATTATTATTTATACATTTGCTCTAAAAACTGGACAACTTGAAAATTCATTAATCTGTTTTATTATATATCGAATACAAGTTATACGGTTAAACCTTGATGAATCCTCAAGCTTATAAATCTATGTTTTTATTTAAACAATTATCGTTGGTCATTGTGGTTAAAACCTTGATAACTCTATATCCTCATAAAGCAGTGCTTCTATGCACTAGAATATAATTAATTTTCTTTACATCCACAATAAAATCAAAATAACTAGTTATCCCCAAACGATCTCTCTAAACTCAAAAATCACTTCGCCATCTCTTTAAATTTATATTTCAATCAGTTTGATATAAATTCTGTATGATTGCCAAAAAACCTCGAAAAGTCGTCATCCTTAATCATCTGTGATTCTATTAAGTCGAATGTCATTAATGAATTATATATATCCAATCTTGATAACTTGAGAATTCTCAAAAATTCGTCTTTTTACGCATCGAATTTATTTAATTTATATATTAAAAGATCAGTGATTCGCCAGCCTTATAAACCGTTGTTTTTGTTGAAAGAAGAAATATTCATTTGTTACTGATATGTGGGCACTATAATATCGATAGCTCATCAATTTCATAAATCAGTGCTTTTACTCAATCATCATTAATATTTTATACATTTGCATTAAAACCTCAATAACTCGTCAGCTACTAAAAGTGTGTTTGTATTTAACTGTAGAATAAGTTTTCAGCGAGATCGGATTTAACGACAACCCAGTTGTTAGCGAGGAAAATTGAATAAAACGTATACCAATAAAAGAAAGTTTCGCTCTGTCTGTGTGTATGTGAGTGTCTGAGTGTCTGTGTGTCTGCGTTTGATGACCAGCAAAATCTACCGCACGTAGAAGTCTGAACATTTAGGTGAGAACAGTCCAAGACACATCCTGATGCATCTGACAATCAGATTTTTCTTATTTTAAGGGTCGGGGGCCCTGTGCCTCTTTAAGTTTTTATGCTCTAAATTGTTAATAACTTAACCCCTTTATATCCGATCTTCTTCGTTCTTGGGGCCAATTCTCCATTTAGTTATTCCCTCATTTCTACATTCCAGTTAAGACCCTGGCAGCCAGGGACCCGGTAAAACACGCCTTGAAGTTTTTGCGCCCTAAATTGTTAATAAATTGCTTCCTTTTAATCCGATCTTCATTTTTGGTATCCTTTTTTCATTTAGTTATTCTCCCATTTCTACATCCCAGTTAAGACCCTTGATCCATTCTCACCCCTAGGATCCCGTAGGTCCCTTGAATTTTTTGTGCGTCATTCATTTTTCACCTTCTAATTTTCTCACCTTCCCAGTGTATAATTTTAAAACTGAGTATTGGACTCTTCTTCCAGGACCAACACCCTCATATTTTATTTGGGCCCTAGGACAATCATTTAAGCATTTACCCAATTTTTGGTGCATTTCTTTAAATTATTATTCTAAGGAATAATTCATAACTCTAAGGTTAATTTTGAACAATTGAAGATCTAAGACCTTTTAACATATTTTCATGTTAGGGCCCTGCTCTTAACTATCGATTGGCTTCTTTTGGGCCCTTTATTGTAGCTAGTGATTGGCGATTCTGGAAAATTTGAGAATCGATTAAAATCGACATCGTATAAAACAGAATCGATCACAATAAGAATAGATTCCCAAATTCTAGAATCGATACTTGAATCGATATTTCGATGTTCACAGATAAGCTCAAGAAAAAAAAAAAAAAAAGAACAATTCCAAAATGTAGCGAATCAGCAGGACCGTAACGACTACCTCTCACTCCTCACTCCCATTTATGGGTGTCCTAGACAATGTCAGGGGCCCAGAAGTAAGCTACCTTTCAGTCGAATAATAAAGTTTTTAACTTTTAAAATTATTATATTTAAGATGTAATTTTAATAATAATTTATATTAATACTAGGGGGCTCTGCCCCCTGCAAGCTATGCTCGCCAACCCCCATTCAGGCACCGCAGAATCTAAAAACACGCTAATCTGATGGGTTTTAAAAATATTAGAGAAGATTGAATTATACTGAAAAAAGCTGTGCAGATCTCCCTGTAAACAGGTTTCCATTCAATTCCCTTTGATTGCAAAAATTTAAGGGCGATTCAGTTGCTGTTAAGACATCCAACGGTTATTTTTGTTTTTGATTAAAGAGGATCAGTTAAACATTTGAAAAGAAGCTAAAATAAAATAAATTATGTATACAGAGTCTTTGTCTCCAGGTATTTTAAAACAATCTCTATAACAATAGCCAAAGTCATGTGACTATTATCAACAATTCAGGGCGGATCACTTCGCTTTTTATACTCTATGTGCCATTTTGGTACTTTAATGTTAGCCAGGCACAGGTGATAAGTCGCCAAATATTATTATATGTCGCAAATATATTTTTCAATTTAAATTGTTTTGCCATATTTTTTGGCCATTTTAAATATGACGTAATTTCCTCCATTTACAAATTTTAACGCATAATAATGATTTTTTTATTTTAAGATTTTGTTTCTCTTTTAAAATTCAAGTGTAAATATGGTTCTTATGACGTAATTTTCGTGCTTTTAACATGTAATCATTTAATTCTAATTTTAAAGTTTTTTTTTCTGTTTCTAATAGTCACGTGTAAATAAATTTTTAATTTGAAGTAACCATTATAGTTTGCACTGTTTATACAATTGGCAACAGTTAAAATTAATAACATTTTCTAAAATTTGTAAAAAATCTCTCTCGAAATGCTGAAAATTTGAATTTAAAATAGAAATGAAACCTCAAAAAATGAGTCAAATAAGAAAAATAAATGCAATCCGCACACCGGAAACTTATAATGTATAAAATGATCTAAAAATGATTAAATTCTCATGTATAGTTTTTGCTCCAATAAAACTTTTTAATGCAACGATTTTGTCCAAATTTATCATTAAATATCTCTTAAAATAATTCTTCGATTGGAAAACTGTCTGCATCAGCGTATTTATCAAACATTTCACTATAATACCACTGATTTCCATATTTTTGTATGCAACAGTTTTTTTTAATGCTAACGATGAAAGGACATGCTTAAGCATTCAAATTGGATGCCGATCTACCCGGAATATCTACGCAGATTTTCATTGGTCCATTTCCAAATCAAAACTTTTTTTTTATATATATAGAAGGATTTAAAAAAAGAAATAAAAGTAAATCAACATTTATTATCAAATAAACAACAATAGCCGTGTTACCATATCAATCACAATAATGCCATTTTGGCGTCAATTAGGTACCCCGGTGCGTAGATAACATCTGTGCTTAATTTTTTTTCATTTCGTTTTGTTTTTAAGAAAAGAAAGAAGTGAAAGCCATCAATTTTTAATGAAAGTTCTGTATTTTAAATAAAATGAATGAAATGATTATATTTTAAATGAAATGAATAAAATATGAAGCAATGCGACGGAAAAATGTTTGGCGAATTATTACCTGCGTCTCGTTAACATAAAAATACCATCAGAATTGATTTCTCTATCAGAATCTTTCGATTTGGCGAAAGATTGTTCAAGTTAAATGAATTATGAATAAAAGTAGCATGATACATTTCTTAGCATACATTTAAGGTAACCTTTTCTGAAATAGGAAAAAAAAAATATCTGTTTGATTAAAATTTGAGTTGCCATCATTAGAAAAATGTATATAAAATTAGAAAAAAATTAATATTTCGAAAACTAATTCGAATTTTAAAATTCTAATACCAGTTTTGAAATCTGCGGATCAATATTGATTTTTGATGTTAATTTCATCGCAAAGTATTCCATATCTTAGGAGAAATCGCCGTGAAACATAATCAGTTGTTTAATCAGTCGATTCATACTTCCGTTTCATACTTCCGTTTGATAAATTCGTTTCATTAGGATTTTATATATATAGGGTAGATATTTAAATTTATTTTTTAAGAAAGATCTCGGCAGAATAAAAAAAAGGAAGAAATAATTTTTTTTTCATCCGGAAAAGATGTACTTTCTACTCTTATTTCCTTCAACCAAACAGATGGGGAGTTACTTCCTATAAACGTTATTCTTCTTTAAAATGTGCAGATGAGCGAAATTTTGAAGGCTCTAAATTTATTTAAAAAGTTACATGGTTTTTTCAGTCTTTTAAAGCCTTCCCCTATAAGAGGGGGGGAAGTGCAATTATTGCAAATCTTCTTTTAAAATAGCTGTGATGATATAATTAGCCAATCATCACATACCACATACTAATTATCCCCCCAATGAATAAGCAAAATTATCTTTTTAATAATATATTTAACTAAAATTTCTTTCCCTTTTTAAAATATATATCTCCTTATGTCAATTTACAGTTTATCAATATCTTTCTTTTTAATGTTTACTAAATTTTCAGCTGTTAACAACAACAAAAAAGTTCTCATCCTAGAATCATTAACGGTGAAATAACTTTTCTCTGGTTAACAAATAAATAAAAATATATCCTTTGATTATATGGGGGGTTTTTTCCAGCAGTAATCTAATAACTAAACAGTTGTTGACTCATCAGTGTCGTCATGACAGTGTTGGACGTGGGACACCATTTGCAAATATCAGGATTTTCTTTTTTTTTTCTTTTTTTTTTTCTTTTCTTTTCTTTTTTTTTTTTTTTTTTTTTTTTTTTTTTTGAATAGCTTTCTCGTTCTTAAACAAGAACAGAGAAACAGGACTTTTGTGATCATTTTGTTTATGAAAAAACAAAGAAAAAGAAATAGGATAGAGTGATAACAGGCAGATGCCTCAGTTATTTATTGAAACCACGAGAATCTGAAAGATTAATGATAATGAAAGTAGTAATTAAATTGCTTTTACTTAAATAAAAGGCTTTTTAGCAGCGAGAAAAAGATAAATACTAAATTTATTTCAGAAATATAAACAGACTTTAGATAATAACGCAGCTTAAAAAGCATTAACAACAAAATGTATTTAGATAAATTTTATTTGATATAAATTTGATAAATTTGCTACTAACAAGTATGTGATCACTTCCTACAGTTAAAGAAATATTCTTTTACTTTTTTCATACGAGACACGAGAGCAATTAAAATTTTACAGTTTAAAAAAGAATAAGCCCGAGCCTGAAGGGTGATATAATATCTACCTAAAACAAGACTTCGGTCATCTGAATCTTAAGTTTACAATGGTTACTTATGTTTTTTATTGCGTTGGTTTTTAGATGCCACGAATTTACTAAAATCTAATTTATAATCATATAATGCAATGATTTTTTTTCTAAGTTTATGAGTAGTAAAGATTCAAAATCCTTCCCAGGTAAAGGTGATGGTGAAGATCCTGGTTGCGCCACTAGAGAGAAAAAAATAAAAATAAAAGTGCTCAGTTAAACTGATGGCATTGAGCTCACAGGCTATTCACACTAATTGTATATTATACTCTTATTTCAAAGAATAATCCTCCCTCAAAAAATAAATGAAGGGGGATTAGACCCAGTTTCCCCCCTTTATACGTAACCAATGAACTTCCTAATGTAATCAGGGAAGCTCCTTAACACAATAAACTGGTATACCAAATTTGAAGCAAATCAGGTAATTCAGCATGAAAAAAAGTTTCGCTAAATTAAGGGGGTTATTAGCTCCCCCATTTCCCACTTTATGCCTAACCAATGAACCTTCAAATGTAATCAGGAAAGCTCCTTATCAGAATGAACCTAGAAAAAAAAATAAGGTAAATTAGATAATTCTGCATGAAAACCCATTTATCTAAATTAAGAGGAGGGGACTTTCCGCCCTTTCCCCCCTTTTATACTTAACTAATGAACCTCCAAACCTAACGAAGGAAGTGCCATATCAGAATAAACCGGTATACCAAATTTGAAGAAAATCGAATACTTCTGCATGAAAAACCCATTTATCTAAAAGAAGGAACAATCCTCCGTCTCCCTCCCCATTTATACTTGACCAATAAACCTCCAAATCTAATCAGGGCAGCTTCTTAACATAATAAACCGGTATAACAAATTTGGAGCAAATCGAATAACTCTGCATGAAAAACCCATTTATCTAAATTAAGGGTGGGGGATCTAGCCCCCTTTATACTAAACTAATGAACCTCCAAATCTAATCACGTCAGCTCCTTAACATCATAAACCGGTATACCAAATTTGGAGCAAATCGAATAATTCTGCATGAAAACTCATTTATCTAAATTAAGGGCGGAGATCTACCCCCCCCCCTTTCCACCCTTTATACTTAACTAAGAACTTCCAAATCTAATCAAGGCAGCTCTTTAGCATAATAAACCGGTATACCAAATTTGGAGCAAATCAAATATTTCTGCATGAAAAACCCATTTATCTAAATTAAGGGGCGGGGGGATTAGCTCCCCTATCCCCCTTTATTCTTAACTAATGAACCACCAAACCTAATCAATGCAGCTCCTTAACATGATAAACCGATGTAGCAAATTTGGAGCAAATCGAATAACTCTGCATGAAAAACCCATTTATCTAAATTAAGGGGTGGGGGGGACTAGCTCCCCTATCCCCCTTTATTCTTAACTAATGAACCTCTAAATCTAATCAGGGAAGCTCCTTAACATAATAAACCGATACACCGAATTTGGAACAAATCGAATAATTCTGAATGAAAAAAACATTTATCTAAATTAAGGGGGGTAGCCCTCTTTCCCCCCTTTATACTTAACTAATGAACTTCCAAATCTAATCAGGGAATCTCCTTAACATAATAAACCTGTATATCAGATTTAGAGCAAATCGAATAATTCTGCATGAAAAACCCATTTATCTAAATTAATGGGAGGGACTAGCCCCTTTTCCCCCTTTATCTTTAACCAATGAACCCTCAAAACTAATCAGGAAAGCACCTTTCCAGAATTAACCTAGAGAAAAAAATTGAAGCAAATCGGATGTTTCTATCAAGAGTTACCTCGTTACGTGAATACGTACGCACAGTCGTGGAAAAAAAAAGTAAACACCCCCTTACTAACTCCTCAACAAATTATCGTAGACGAAAGTTACTGGTACCGGACGATTGGAAATAAAGTCTACTTTTAAATGGTATGCATAAAATTTTCTTAGGGGGCCATATACATATTAAAACGAATCCAAACTTCATTTTTTTCAATAGCAGTACCCAAATTTAACGAGATATTTCAAATCTTCGGTTCAAAATATGCCTAGAAACCAAATTTCAAGTCATTCGAATGATAAGTTTTTGAATTATAGACATTCAAAATTTAGTACTTCTAATGTTAAATTACATTTTCATATTTTTATTTATATCTCCTGAAATTATGCTCCTAATGAGCTAATTTTTTGTGTAGCAATAATACTAATATACCCAAACATAAATACGTTGAATTTGCAATTTTTATAATTTTATGATATGAATTATGAATTATGAAATTAATATTCGAAAAAATTATGAATTGCAACCTACGATTTTTTTTGATGGATTTAGATTTATTAAGTCCTGCTTTATGGAAATCCAAAATTTCACATTTTTCTTCCAAGTAGTTTTCAAATTATGCTTAAAAAACGGTAAAATGATGGTTTAAGGGGCCGTCTATGATAGAAGTGTGTAAATTTTTGAAATTTATTCTGCTATCCTGTAATCAAACAGGTTTCATTGGCGCTTAAACGTGCCTTGATCAAGAAGGCGACTCTGTCGGTTAACAATCGAGTTCGGAACTTCAATTTGGATACAGCCCTTAAAATACGCTCGTTTTAAAATAATTAATTTCTCGGAAACTTATGGCACAAATTGCATAAAAATTTATTTATAGGCTAATTGAAAGGTGTAGAGTTCATTTATGCTGTCAGAATCGTGTACTGCTATTGAAAAAAAAAACAAAGTTATGGTTCGTTTTAATATGTAGATGGCCCCTTAAACAAATTTTATATATTCATTTAAAAGTAGACTTTATTTCCAATCGTTCGGTACCAGTAACTTTCTTCTACGATAATTTGTTGAGAAGTTAGTAGGGGTGTTTACTTTTTTTTCCACGACTGTACATACTTACATACATACAGAACGGCGGGCACATCAGCTCTCTGACTTTGATAGCCTGTGAGCTAAAAAGTTGAATTATGAGGGTGACGAGTTATTGAGGTTGACATTGTTGGTATATCACCGACCCGTATCAATGTGTCTTCTAAATTCTTTCGGAAAAATGTATGTTTTGTATAAATATCATGTCGGCTATTCGACCTGTCTGCTAGTTGTCTTGTCGGCTAATTGTCATGTCTGCTAATTGTCCTGTCGGCTATTTGACCTGTCTGCTAATTGTCCTGTCGGGTAATTGTTAGGTCGTCTATTTGACCTGTCGGCTAAATGTCCTGTCGGTTATTTGACCTGCCGGCTAATTGTCATGTCGGCTATTTGACCTGTCGGCTTATTGTCATGTGGACTAAATGTCTTGTCGGCTAAATATCATGTTGTCTAATGCCTTGTCGGCTAAACGTCCTGTCGGCTATTTGACCTGTCGGCAAAATGTCCTGTCGGCTAATTGTCCATGTCGACTAATTGTCCGTTCGGCTAATTGTCCTGTCGGCTATCTGTCTTGTCGGTTAACTGTCGCTGTCGGCTAATTGTCCTGTCGGGTACGTTTCAGCTAAATGTACTTGTCGGCTAAACATCCTGTCGGCTAATTGGTGTCTGTTAAATGTCTTGTTAGCTATTTTGTTTTCGGCTAAATGACATAGACATATAGTAACATAACTGTAACTTATTGATAATCTAACCGTAACCTATCTGTAACGGAAATGGAATATAACCGTAACCTAACCATAACCTAAATGTAACCTAACCGTAACGTAACCATAACCTACTTATAACCTAACCATAACCTAACTGTAACATAACTGTAACCTAACAGTAATCTATCTGTAAAATAAACGTAACATGACGGTACGCTAACCGTAACCTAATTATATCCTAACCGTATCCTAACTGTGATGTAACTATAGCCTAACTGTAACCTAAATGTAACCTAACCGTAACCTAACTGTAGCATGGCGGTTACCTAACCGTAATCTAATTGGAATCTATCCGTAACCTACTGTAACCTATCCGGAACCTAACCGTAATCTAACTGTAACCTATCCGTAATCCTATTTGTAAACAAACTGTAACGTAACTGTATCCTATCCGTAACCTAATCGTAGCAGAAACGTAATCTAAATATAATCTATCCGTAGCATAACCTTAACCTATCTGTAACTTAAACGCAACCTAATTGTTACCTAAAAGTTACATAACTGTGACGTAACCGTAACGTAACTGTAACCTAAGTTTAACGTAACCGGAAACTAATTATAATCTATCCGTAAACTAAAAGTATCCTAACCATAACCTAACTAGGCTAATCGTCCTCTCGACTAAATATCCTGTCGTCTAATTTTTCTTGTCGACTAATCGTCTTGTCGGCTAATCGTCCTGTCGGCCAATCGTCCTGTCGGCTAAATGTCATGTCGGCTAATTGTCTTGTCGGCTAATCGTCCTGTCGGCTAATTGTCCTGTCGGCCAATCGTCCTGTCGGCTAAATGTCCTGTCGGCTAATTGTCTTGTCGGCTAAATGTCCTGTCGGCTAATTCTCTTGTCGGCTAATTGTCACGTTCGGCCAATTGCCTGTCGTCCAATTGTCTGCCTGCTAAATGTCCGTTTCGGCTAATTGTCCTGTATGCTATACGTACGTTTCGGCTACTTTTCCTGTCGGCTAAATGTACTTGTCGGCTACATGTCCTGTCTGCTAAATGTACGTGTCGACTAAATGTACTTGTCGGCTAAACGTCCTGTCGTCTAAGTGGTGTCTGCTAAATGTCTTGTCGGCTATTCGGTTTTCGGCTAATCGTCTGCGACCGGCCAAAAACATGCACAAAAAGTTTGGTTAAATTCTATGCATAACTTCATAAACTTTTCGAAGGTAAAATCTTGAAAATGGCACAAAATTGGCTATTACAGCGCCCCCATCCGGTGGAATTTTTCCAAATTCAGGAAGGACCTTCTTGTCATGACCAAAAACATGCACAAAAAATTTGGTTCAATTCTGTGCATAACGTCATACGATGGTACAATATTCATAATGACACAAAAATCACACAAAATCGCTTTTAGAGCGCCCCCTACCAGCGGATTTTTTCCAAATTAAGGAAGGACCTGCTTGTCATAGCCTAGAACTTAAAAAAAAAATTGTGGTTCAATTCTATGCATAACTTCGTACACTTTTCGATAGTGCAATATTCAAAATCGCACAAAAATCGCTATTACAAAACAACCTTCCGGCCGATTTTTTCCAAATTAAGGGAAAACCTGCTTGCTATAGCCAAAAAACTTAAAAAAAAAATTGGTTCAATTCTATGCATAACTTCAAACGCTTTTTGATGGTAGAATGGCGACAGACACACGGACAGGCGGACAGCGAACACACGGACAGACAAACATTTTCAATAAACATGTCTTTTGGGATCTCTGACTCCTAAAACGTGTAAATCCGTCGAAAAAAATTCCGATTCAATACTTTCTTCTATTGAAGATAGAAGAAGTAAAAATGGCTGGGATACAGCAGTTTGAATATCTAGGGTGGATTACAGTTTGAGACAACCTGATTTTTGTCATGCGACAGCACGCGAATTTATTAACCGAATTGGATGTGACTAAGGATGTGAACCGAATTTGTTAGCTAGCTTTATCCGCCATTTTGTTTCGAAATGGCAGCCGTTTAAAAAATTTAAAAAGAGGTGAAAAAAAAAAATAGACATTGAAAAGCATTTATTTCTTAAGTATTTGACCTCAATACAAAGATTCCGGAGCATTTTTTTTTGTTTCAGATTTATCTTAAAAAATAGTTGAGATATTGCAGTTTGAATTTCTAGCTTGGCTGAAATTGGAAAGAATCCGATTTCTGTCTTTCGATAGCACGCGTATTTATTAACCAATTTCGATGTGACTAAACATGTGTACAGGACATACCAATATCTTAAAAGAGTTATTTACCAACTTTATTCACCATCTTGTTTCAAATTGGCGGCCATTAAAAAAAAATGAAAAATAGGTATAGAAAAATTAGAAATTGAAAAAGATTTTTTTTTAAGTATTAACCCTGTTTTATGGATTCCAGAGCCTTTTTTTCGTATTTATCTTTAAAAATGGCTGAAATATAGCAGTTTGAAATTCTAGGGTGTCTGACACTTTGGAGAAAACTGATTTTTGTCATGCGACATCACTCGTGTACACCAACCGATTTCGATATGACTGAGCATGAGTAGTGGACTTGCCAAGGTCTCGAACACGTTCATTGGTTTGCTTCATTCACCATGTTGTTTGAAAACTGCGGGCACTTCAAGGTATCGCCAAATTTGGCGACAAAACATAAATTGCTCTAAATGAAACCTACTCAGATATAGCTACCTAATTTGGCGAAATTCTCTGTCATATTCACTATATCGAAGAAAACTGGTTTTCAAACTTCTATAATCGGGTTCCATTAACTTTAGCTTCTTGCGTTTGAATAAAATAAGCTAGACATTAAAAATAAGGAATATGAAACCTACATTTTCTTCCCAGCACAGGCCAGACTGCCTTTTTTAAATTTTAAATTTCTAAGTGATCGACATTTTGAAACAAGAGGAAGCTGGCCAACGAACTCTTTCGAGACCTTAGTATGTCTTGTTAACATGCTGAGATATATACAAATCGATTCCTAAATACGGGTGCTACAGCATGACCAAAATCAGTTATACTCGTATATATATAGGAAAGATAGATAGATATAGATGGAAAGATAAATAGATAGATAGAGATATATAGAATAGATATATGTAAAAATCAACATCTGAACATGGGGTGGTATTTTGTGTCTGGTGGTTATTAGCGGTGAAAATATACTGAAATTTTCGGGAATTTCTTTTCTGAGGATGTCCACAATAAGTATCTTAATTTTGCAATGAAAGGTACCTAAAATTAATCTGGAAAATGAAATATTATTCTGTCAAATATACAATTTTTTTTCTTACATTATGTTTCTTAATTTCAAGTTAGAGAATTTGGTATTTAATTATTTTAAAGCTACTAGCTGACCTACTGACCTGCCTGGCATTGCCCGGGCCCATCGATTTTTCCAAACGAATCGCGAATATTTAAAATCAAGAGTCATATTAAAATTTAAATAAAAAAATATCTGTAAATGAACCTTGGAACGGGTCCCCACTGCCTTAAGCAGCTTAAACTGCACATGCTACGCATTATGTTCCAAACAAACCTCTCCGAACGAAATCTGTTACTTCCATATTCCACTGTCAGGGGATGGAAACTTTTCTAAATAAACCTATATCTGAACGAAACTCCATTATTCAACCTGTCCGTAGATTTGTCGAGGGGGTGTGAACTCAAATAAGAGAAAACCACCCTGGGGGGAAATTGCTGGAGGGTTGCGGGAGGTGCATAATAGAAAATAGTGATCAAAGGGTGTCGAATGCTATATCATATGAGGGAGTAGGAAAAAGTTAGAAAACTGGCGCCCCAAGACCAAATTTGAGGTGGGGGGAACATGAAGATCCTAATACGAAAGCTTCGTCAAAGGGTAGTATAATGATATATCACATGAGGGGTTCGTAAAAGTAAGAAAAGTACCCTCTAATTGGTCAGATTGAGGGACGGGGGGGAGGGAGGTGCATAATAGGAAAGTATGATCAAAGGGTAGTCCAATGATATATCACATTATTGGGTCAGAAAAGGTTAGAAAAGTGTCTTCTGGGGGTCAAAATGGAGGTACGGGTGGAGGGTGGTGTATAATATGAAAGTGTGATCAAAGGGCTATCCAATGATAAATCACATGAGGACGTGGGAAATAGAAAATTTAGGCTTGTGGTGGGCCAAATTGGGAGACGGAGGTTCATAATATGAAAGAGTAGTCAAAGGCCTTGCCAATAATATATCACCCGGTCCCCACGGGGAGTAGGATCTTAAATAAAACGTAGAAATGGTTGATAAAATAAATGGGAAAAGGGCTCCAAAAACGAAAAAGATTGAATTAAAAGGAGCAATTTATTAAGAATTTACCGGTTACAGGTATTCTGTTTTCTTTATTAATTTGATCTCTTGTGAATATGCTTCCCCACTTCCTCTCCCATTATCACTATTAAGTTTTACATACATATGTTTAACGGTTTTCCAATTCTGTATATTAGTTATATTTATTTTTCCTCATTAGTTTGTAATTATTTCATTCCCTTTTTGGAAAGTAAATGGAGGGATCGACCGGAAAAAGATCTCAATTTAGTTCAATATTTCGTGAATATGCCGATCCCTATCTAGATCATTTTTGAAATATTAAATCAGTTTTTTGCAAAAATTAAAAAAAAAATTACAGACCAATTTTTTTCAAAATTAGGTATTCGGATGCAGAAATTTTTTTATGTATGTATTCTTAATTTCAAATTAATTCTTCAAACAGTTTTCTTAATTTCCTCGAATTAGTGAAAATTTGAATATTTCATCGTCTGCAAATTCGTATGAAAGCAGGTGTTTTTTTATTTTCAGTTAAAAAGAACTGCATCAAACTGAGCATGCGCTGTCTTGCTTCCGATGTTCAGAAAAGAATAGGTGATCGATAAGTTTTTAATTAATAACTCAACTAATTATCAGAAATTTAAAACTCTGAGTCTCAGGTGCACCACGAGAAGCCTAGGACTACCCTCACACAAATTTTTAGCCTTGTATATGCGGTAGATTTCCCTAGCTATCGCACACACAACAACAGACAAGGCAAAACTTTCTTTTATTAGTATAGATATTCGAAATAGAAAACGAATTATCAGTTGGTTTACCGGCGAAATTTGTGAATTTTTGGAGACTTTGGAAATCAGGTTTAATTACAAATTTCTGCCTAGGAATTTAAAGAAACCCATTTTTTATGAATTTTCTGGATAGAAAATAATTTTTTAAATAACTGACTACAGTTCTGTACCAAATGGTATAAGCTTTATTTCAGTAACGGAAAAGTTTAGTTTAGTTCACTCATACGAGCCAGACCAAACTGTATCGTAAACCTGTAAGCATTTTGCATTTCTGTTTTGAAATAATAAATGGTATATTTAACCCAGTAAAAGGTTTGTTTATCTCAGTAAACAACTTCGAATAGTTTCCAAGCTGGGTAGTTGTAACAGAGTTCTATCCCGCAGAATACCGCATGAATAAATGAAGAATACTCAAATAAAACATTCTCTATCACTATGTAAAAATCTCAGTTCCACCCTCTCTTATTTTTAAATTTAGTACGACCTTGATCCTATGAAGCAAACGATATCTCCAATGCATTTGTTGTACAGGATTCCCCGAGAGAAGGTAGTACCTTGAAATGGAGAGAGAATGTTTTTGATGCAAGTTTCAAATTAAAGCACATTTCTTCCTCTTCTCAAAAGTTATTTTTTTGAAAGTAGGTATTTATAATTTAAATACTGTTAGGCATATTAAAAAATTATTGGCTCGAGGCACACAGGATCCATTCTAGGTATGCCGTTGTGGTAAATTTGGCCGATGCTTTCACCCTTCTCAGCTCGTACATAAATAAAGTTCAGATATAATACATGATGCCTTTCTGAGTTCTTAATTAGAACGATTAAGTTAAGGTAAAAAAAAAAAAAAAAATTACAATGAAGTGTGAGACACTCTCACTTTGCTTAACAATTTCTGTAGGCAAAACACTCCACATGAGTCTATACTATCTTACTTCATATACATCACTACGACGTTACAACATCACTCTCCAAAATCCAAGTCCAACTGTTCAGTCTTCTTCACTAGAACTTACTGACGCTCTTCTTTTCCACACCTCAGTGAGCGGCCTGACGAGAGTTTCTCCCATTGGTCAGTCCTCCGTAATTTCTCCAATATGTAGAAATTTACACTTTCACACGCCCTTGGACATTTCTGAAGCAGATAGATAAACTTCGTTATTCTCTTCCAGAATTCCTTTCAACAAAAAGCTTAGTAAAAAGAGATTTTCGTTGGTTGCCTCCAGGCCTTTGTGTATCGAAAACACGATGCCACAATGTATTAACGGTTTATAGTCGTGAAGTTCATAAGACTCTGTTAAACTGATATTCTTTTTAATGGTTTACGGACACAAGCTTCACAGGATCCTGTTATAGTGATTATTGTTTTAATGACTTATGTGATGCTAATCACACAGATGACAACCGTTATAGTGATTGTCACCTTAACGATTTATGGCTGCAGAACCACATAATTTTTATCATCGTTAACAATTTATGAACTTGAAATGCACAAGGCCTAGTTACAATGAACGCCTATTTTTTAGGTTATCTTATTATTTTTTTTAACACTCTGAACACTCCTCGCCTCCTCTATCAGATTACCATGGACGACATCATGGGCGGGTCTGC
Organism: Maratus speciosus; assembly: GCA_963932465.1. Taxonomy (NCBI): domain Eukaryota; kingdom Metazoa; phylum Arthropoda; class Arachnida; order Araneae; family Salticidae; genus Maratus; species Maratus speciosus. Next base: position 33,224,142 of record OZ010800.1, read on the forward strand.
AAGTATAGAATGTAAATTAAAGTGTCACAAATCCGTCCCATCCCCCAATTTCGTCTACCTAGCCTTTGTGAATATTGCTGCTTCCCTTGGAAAGCCTGTGAAACACTTCTGTACATCCTAATCCACCGATAGTGTTCATGAGCGGGAATGCTATCTTTTGGAAAAGTATTCCCCAATAGTAGTTTAAATGGAATATTGTTATAGTTTTTTTCAACTTTAGAATATTATGCCGGTAACTGAAGGTAACATTTTCAAAAGTGCATAATTGATCTTTGTGAGTTGGATCATCTTTTCTTGTCCAGACTCTGGATGACGTCTTTTTCCAAGAAGCTGCCAACATGTTTTACTACTTTTAATTTTAATTTCCTCCCTGCAAATCTCACAAATTGGTCAACCAAAAAATGGCCACTCCAAACAATATGAAGGATGTCAAAAGCCATTATTTTGAAATTGAGATAAAAAAGTGATATTTTGATAGTTGTATTTTTTTGATTGGATTGATTTTTTTTATGTTGAAGTAGATGATAGATAATGAATATTGTGCAATTCTCAAGCCCTGAAAAAATTTTGCTTTCCCTGTAGAAAATGTCAAAGTTGAAGGTCATGAATACCATTTTTCATAAAATGTGAAATGAGAGTATGTTCAGGAAGTTGTATCTTTCGAAAGCAATAGCATCCAAACACAGTGATTTCATAAACTGTTAGTATAACACTGCGTGCTTAATAAACTTAACTTGTTTACATGAGGCATTGTTGCTTTTCATTATTATGTTGTCGCAAAATGATGTTTTTACCTGTTTTGTGCACCTATTACATTGTTTAATCAACAATACCACAAAATTTTTCTTATTGAACATGAAAGAATACTATTTGGGGAAGCTAAATAATATAGAAATTAATTGGGATATTGATGTTGTTGGTAGATATAATTGGTTAAACATTTAAAAGTTGCAAAATCTGCAACTGTATAATTAGGCCTTTCTCAAAAAGGCATCAGAGCAGAACAAAAAAAATATATATATATCATTTAGTAGTTGAATATAGATACTAATACATAAAAAAAGTGGGGTCTCATGCCATTTTCAGAAAAAAAAGGACAAAAAGCATAATTTTTTGAACAATGTACTTTCGTAAATTAGTACACGGGAAAACTGTTGCTAAACTTAACATATCAAACTAGGTAATAATATTAATAATAAACAGACTCTGTAAATGAGAACACTTATTACTTGTTTATTTCTTCGAACATTTTGCAGATAGTTTTAAAATCTGGTTTAGAAAGACCAAAAAAGCGCGCATTCAATGGAACTGGAGCACATATTTTGCACAAGATTTCTTTACACTTATACCAGCAATGGTCTTCTTCAGAGTGAGTAAAGTTTTTTTTTTCCATACCTCTTTATACACTAATACTTCACCTTGATTTCATTTCTTTCAATTTCAGTAATTTCTCCAGGATACCACATGTTATTGAATAAATCTGTAAACAAATCTGTGACACTGTACTGACACACTACGGTTTCAATGTGCAAAATGGATCTCAATACCTCCTGTACAGAAACTTCTACTTCTTCTTCATTATTATCTTCGTTAGCTTCATGAACATGAAGTATTATTTAATACCGCAAAATTTTATACAGAAAATTCACTGGCCACATTATTACCAGAAGATAATACTGCTCTTTTACTTACGGTAGTATATTTCCCAGGACCAATACCAAAGTACTGCCGCACATTTAATCCAGTCTCTGTGGCTTCTTCTGAATGATATGAAATAATATTCTCAATTTTCTGATATTGATAATTGCTGTTTGATGCAGTGATTTCAATCACAGACACCTTGGAGTTTTGGATACCACCCATGTACAGCAGGCTTTCCTTTAGCTCTTGTGCATCTAATATATAAAAAAGATTCTCATATTTCTCATAAAAGATTGTCATAATTAAAAATCTTACGATACTCATCAGCGTACATGTAAATAAAAACTATATTAAAAATACATTACAAATAATTCCCAACGTTTCGTGCTCTTTCTAACGAGCCATCTTCAGGGGAGAGAGTCCTTGACTTCCTCGGAGCGAAGTTTCCAACAGCACATTCACATTCACGACATCACAACTGAAAACATTACGGTAACTGATCATTAAAACAACCAAAATCAATACTGCGCCGGATATGGACTACACCTGTTGGTAGGCTAACACACTACATAAGAAAATAGGAAAACTCGAAATAAACTTTACGAATGTACTTCTTTTAAAATATTCAACCAAACATTAGAAATTTGAAATGAAATATTGTCATTGCATACCTCGTTTTTTCTTAGACTTATTTCTATGGATTCACGTATAAGGGCTTTAAGTGGGTTGGAATATTTAGAGATAATTTTTACATTGTCAAAATGAACTGCCTTGACACTGCCTTTAAATGCTAATCTAGATAAAGCTGTAAATAGTCTATTGAATTTTAAATCACTTTTATGTTCTTTAATTCTTTCAAACAGGCATCGTTTTGTCATTCCAATATATGAAGTTAATAAACCAGTATTGAGTTGAATAGGGATTTCGTAAACACCAGGGTGGAATAAAATTGGTAGAGTATCGTAAGATTTTTAATTATTAAATTTTGACAGCGTAAGTCCAAGTTTTCCTTATTGAAAATTTGTCTGCCTGTCTGCCTGTCTGCCTGTAATGCTTTTAATCCACAGTTTAGAAGTCTGAATTGTGACATGTTACGTATATGTGTTAAACACGGCCGAGGCAACTAAAGTAATCCGGAATAGAAATAACTTATAGTTAATTTTTAGTTAATGAAAAACCGCAAATTTACACTGAAAAAAAATGGGTACTCAAAATTGAGAAAAAGTACTCAATTTTAAATACGTGACATAATCAAAATAGCTCCGATCCAAATGTATTCATTTTTGATCGCATGGTTGTGTTCAAATATGAATCGTCATGTACTGTACTGCCCAACTGAACCTACAAATTAAAGTAAAAATGTACTAACATTTATCTTTCGCTCTAAATTATTAACAAGAAATGTTTAATTGATTATTTATTAAGAAAAATAGAAATATTATTAGCAAGATACTCAAATGGAATATTTTTATAACAAGAGCTTTATTTCTAAGCACTTTTAAATTATTTAAAAAAAACTGTACATAATTTAATATTTGAATCATCATGAACATCTTTTATGCCACCATTCATGAAATAAACCATTGCAGGGTACAAAATTATTGTTTTGTTTGGGTTTGATAACAAGTGATGTTTCAAAACTGAGAATACACAGGTTAATTTTTTATCCAAACTTACTCAATTCGATATGAGTACATCGATTTACTCATTATTGAGTACTTCATTTTTTTCAGTGTAACAGCAAGTTCCAATCAAATTTAAACATTTTTCGTTATAGCTGTTGCCAACAATTAAAAATCCACAATAAAATTTTTACCCCAACAATTACTTTTCTGTTGCAAAATTTCCGCGAGAAAAAAATGAAGTAAATGATTTGACGAATTTAAAAAAAGGGAATATTACATCATAACTTTTCTACTGCAAGATTTTCACGTGACAAATGAAAATAAAATAAATAGTTTGACGAATTAAAAAACAAACGTGGATGTTACGTCATAATTTTTCTGTTTTATGATTTCAATGTGGAAAATTATAAATATTTAATTTGACGAATAAAAAAATGGAACATTAAGTCATAGTGAAAATATAAAGGAAGTGGTGAATATATGGGGCATTCTCACAATCTTTTGACTTTCGGGAATAAAAATCTGGTGAAATTAAACTCGCTAAAATAACATTTTAATCTGATAGACGAATGCCCTAATGATTCAAAATAAAGGAAAATTGGTCAGCAGCGAAATTTTTTTTATTTAACTGAGGTTTAAGTTAAACTTGCGAGTTTCATTTTCCTTACCATTTTACAACTATAACTTTCTATTTTCTTCTAAATTTTTAGTTATAATGAATTTGCATAGTACCCACAGGACATTCAAATAAGAAATAATAACAATGTAGTATTTTTAGTACAACATTTTGGTATAACATTGTCTTGAAGGAGTGCTAAAGAGGGAACGGTAAGGTAAAAAAAAGGGACGGAATAGGAAAAATGTACGGTAAGGATGGAACGGTAAGGAAAATTACCAACTATTTTAGGCAAATCATGTTAAGATTAAGTGGTAGCCACAATGTTCATTGATTTTTAGAAAGAGTTACTTACATTGGATTAAATATATATATATTTTTAAATTTAGATCGAAAAGTGCAAGAGTAGACCTTGGGGACGGAAAGACTACCAATAAAGCCGCGATCTTGAAATTGACATTTAAATGCTGATTTAAATTCTGAAGTAAATTTCCTGTCAAAGAATTTTAGACATTCTTTCTCTAGCATACTTTTGCACGAGACAAAACTTGAAAAAATTTCTGTGGCTCCATCTGAAGTGATTTTCTGTATAAGTTTAGCAAGAGGGCCGGTAAGGATGAAAAACCCAGGGACAGAGTTCAAAAATAATATCAACCGTAAAAATGTGTGGAGGTTAATTTTTTGCTACATATTTATATAAAACAATTGTCCCAGTTTCGGAAAAAAATTACATCAAATTACTTTTATTGGAACAATTTTATACAGACAGCTCCAAACTTAAAAATCAGCATCAGGGACACGGGACGGTATAGGAGTTTTCCTAGTATTTGGACCCCCAACACCGTCCCAAACTTATTTATCTCATTAATATTGTTATGCAATCATGCAATGGGATGTCCCCCAGCATATGAAATAAAAAAAAACCCAAGAAAATGTACTAAAATAAAAATTATTAATCAAGGACATAAAAGTCACAAGATAGTGAGAATGCCCCATATAACGTCATATAAGTGTGAAAAATTGTATTGTAGCATGATAAAAACTCGATTATAGAAATAGTGGCGTATTTTAACGTTATTGCTCCAATGATGAATGGAAATAAGTTAATTTATTGATGTATTCTTTTGTGTCTGTTACATAAATTTATACATTTTTATATTAAGTTTCATTTGATTCGTGTGTACAACACTTCGACAGCTTTTTATTTTTTTATTTTTTATGTTATATGTTAAGTTTTGAAATTGGTTTTACAAAATAAACATTCTTAAAATTCCGTTCAACGCCGGGTACTTTAATTAGTTGCTGAAATTCTTACCAGAATTTAGGTTGGCTGTACAACAGTGCCACAATGCTGTGCATTTGCAGCTTTTCGATCACACTTATCCTTTCCACACTGAGGGTCATTGTAATCATGCCGCATTAATTTTAGTTTATACTTTTGTGGTATTATAATTTCTAACTGTATATGTCCATTTGCACTGTAACAACCCGCATTATCCGCCTTCATATAAATGTCGAATGGTCAGAAGAGAGTTCACTGACTGCAAATATATTTGCATTATTTTGTTGTACATCACGAATGGCAATGCTTCATCCAACTTAGTATTGCGTATTGAATGCATTATGAATGAACTGTAAATCTTTCCTGAAAGCTTTCATTTTCAATTGTTATAACTATATTTTTAATGACATGTGACAGTTCAAAAATATCCATACATTCTGGGTAGATTGAAGTATGGCTGTTGGAATTTTCACAAAACTAATGAAAATTAACATCATTCGGATTACTGATAACCAACAAAGGGCAGTATGATGATACTCTCTGTTAACTGACACTGCAGTGTAACTTGTAACCTAGTTTTAGGTAAAATAGTGTTTTCTGTATTTTGGATGAAATTTACTTTAAGTCACAAGGCTCTAAAGTTTTATTTGTCAGAACATGTACAATTCAATTTAGAATAAAGGAGGGATAAATAGAAAAGAGATTTTTCATTTCTCCATAGAGGAGAAATATAGAAGGCTGAAAGAGAAATGGGATGTTCCATTTTCTGATAGGGTAAAAGCCCGATCATTGAGATGGCCTTTTTGTAACTTTTGTCATTTTTTTTTCTAAAAAGTTGCATGAGACCCCACTACGTTTTCTTTTCCAAGTTTTAGCACATATATTCATCTACTATATGATATATTTTGTTTTATTCTTTTCTGATGCTTTTTGAGATAAGCGAAATCCAAATGTTGCAGACTTTGAAACTTTTGAATATATAACAGATTATTTCTGCCAACAGCATCAATATCCCGGTAAAGTTCTAAATTACTTAGCTTGTCCTAATAGTAAACTTTCATATTCTATAAGAAACATTTTGAGGTACTATTACTTAAACAAGATAATGAGTGCAGAAAACAGACAAAAACGTTATTTTGATTCCATTTTGGGACAACATAACAATGTAAAACAACAAAACCCCATAAAAGCAAGTTAAGTTAAGCAGGCAAAGTTATACTAACATTTTATGAAAACATAATTTTGGGATGTTGTTGGTTTCTTAAGATATAACACTCTAATCACACTCGCATTTCACTTTTCATGAAAAATGTCATTCATGACCTTGAACTTTGACATTTTCTACAGGGAAGAGAAAACCTTTTCAGGGATTCAAAATTGCACACTATTCATTAAATATGACCTACTTCAACATAAAAAAAATCTAGCCAATCAAAAAATACAACTATCACACTTCATCTGACTTTCAAAATAATTGCTCTAAAGAACCTACGCTAGGCACGCGAAAACATTCGCAAGCTAATGTTAAACCTATGAGAAAGTTCTTTTCAATTTTTTCTCTTGCATTTTAACATTTTTAAATTAAAAAAAAAATCCATCGGGTACGTGAGGTCGATATCTAAAGTTGTGTGTTTCTACTTTTTCAATTTTCGTTACAGTTTTTTTTTTTTTTTTTTTTTTTTTTTTTACTGAGACAATTTTTTAAACATTCACTTTCAGAACCGCTTCCAGCCGTTTCCAAAAGTGAAAGTTTCCGCTTAGAAAAAAAAACTTTAACCAAAATTGAAAAAGTACAGATGCACAACATTAGGTATCGACCTTTGATATCCCACGCAAAAGTCATTCTAATATATTAAAATATAAGCGAGAAAATTGAAAAGAAGTTTCCCATAGGTTTAACATTAGCTTCCGACTGTTTTAGCGTGACTAGTATAGGCTCTTAAACTTCTCTCTTTTCTTAGTTGTAGAGTCAATCCATACTTCCATCTTTGCTAGAACTGACTCTTACCCTTTGAGCTCTGAGGGGTGAATTTCTTCAAAATGCCCAAATATCACAATGGCACCAGTATTTTGTAAACAAGATATTCGCCCTATAATATACACGAAAAAATGTCTTAATCTATTTTCAAATAAATTTGGTTGAATATTCCGGTGCCAATGTGACATTTGGAGATCAAAATTAAGTGGGAAGAAATTCACCCATCAGAGCTCAAAGGGTTAAGGCGACCGTGGACCCTTATTTGAGCAAAAAACGACATTTTTTTCTGTGTATTATTATTCTTCATTTGTACTACGTCATTTGTGGAAAACCGCATGCACATGCCATTATTTTACGCAAAGTCACAAGTGTTTTAAATTTGTTCACAAATACTTTTTTTGCCTTTTAATATACTTTAAATCTGTTTGTCTATATACTATGTTTCAGCTTTTTTCGGTGCGTTCATAATTATATAAATACGTAGCACCTATAGTCGTCGTTCGGTCCGTCTGTCCGCAGATAACAGAGCAAAAACTACCCATCTGAATGGTCTGAAATTTTAAATATATAGTTGTTGCAAAATTTTGTCGAGTCATTTCAAATTTTATGAAAATTGGATGCATAGTTTAATGACAGGGACAGTCAAATTTTTCCGTTACGTTACGGCCAAGGGGGAAAAATTATTGCAAGTGCATTTTAATGATGTTACAGCCTTCCGAATGGTCTGAAATTTCAAATATATAATTGTTGCAAAATTTTGTAGCGTCATTTCATATTTTATGAAAATTGGATGTATAGTTTAATGACAGGGGCAGTCAAAAATTTCCCGCTACATTACGGCCAATGGGAAAAAATTATTTCAAGTGTATTTTAATGATGTTACAGCCTTTCGAACAGAATGAAATGGATAGGCACTTATGAAATGCACTAAAATATACATTTAGTGCAATATGCGGTGCGAAAAATATTTATAAAACTAGTTATAGTGCGAACGCACTTCATTTGCCACGTTTGACGAGCAATTTTCAACTTGTTTTTATTTTTGAAATGCTCCTTGCAACTTGACTTTTGATCAAAATTCATGAAACTGAAAACGAAGAATCCTGATATTGCTTAAAAAGAAACTGTGTATGCATTTTAAAATTCGACTTCATTAAGAGGACCATGTATGTACCGGGTCCATCTTTATTTAATCAAAAATCGACCCCAAAATCGACATATCATTTTGTGTGTAATTTTTATTCTCCAATTTGTACTACGTCATTCGTGGAAAACCGCATGGAGATGCGGTTATTTTACGCAAAGTTACAAGTGTTTTAATTTTGTTTACAAACTATTTTTTGGCCTTTTAATATACAATAGAGAGCCGATTATCCGAACTCCAATTAACCGAACAGCCTATTTCTGACAAAAATATTTTAACCGAACTCCCAATTATCTATTGACTTCGAATAAAATTTTAGATAAAGAAAAATCTGATAGTGGATCAGAAAATGAGGAATGAAAGACAATAAAGGAGATGGCGAGAATCCTAAGCTATGAAGAAAATGAAATTAACGAGAGGTTAAATAGTGACGTACATGATCCCTGGATATATCTGTTTTTAAATGATGATGAGATTGTGGATGAGATTCAAGATGAAAAAGAAATTGAAGAAAATGGAAACGAATGCTCTAAAAATGACCCGGGTCCATCACATAACGAAGCCTTTGAATGTATGGAAACAGCTATGAAATGGCTCGAACGGCAGAAGAGCGCTGATCCTATTCAACTAAAGTATTTAATAAGAATTCGAGATATCGCAACATTGAAAAGAATGTCTTCGTTGAAGCAAGCAACAATCAAAAGCTTTTTTGCTTAAATTATAATCTCTGGAATTCAGAAAATCATAAATAGAGAAAAAGAAAAAGTTTTTTTAATGATAAAAATGTAAACAAAAAAAATAATAAATAAATAAAAAAACAAAAAAAAATAAATAATAAAAAAACAATTTTTTAAGTAAGCCAGCAGTAACTGGCGCTGCCAGTCCTAAACTTAGATAACGTGTGGAGGTTTTAGTATAGTCAGAAACATCATCCCTTAAATTGTCTGTCCATTTATCCGAACTTCTGCTTATCCGAACTAGGGTCTGTCCCGACTTGTTCGGATAATCGGCGCTCTACTGTACTTTAAATCTTGGGGCACGGTAGTGCCCCTGCCAAGTCGAGAAAGCACAGCCATAAGCATCCTTTTCTGCAAGCAACTCAGGGTACTTTTGACCGTCCCATACTGGCGGTTAAAATCTAACATCGTCCAAACAATCAGGGATTTCTTTGCCTGCTGTGAACCCCACCAGAGTAAGATCGGCAAGCTCAGAGGTGAGAATAAGATGACCAAACTACGCAGGAAGTCAAATGCTTGTTTGACTCATTTTCCAATGTTTTGAGATCAACTCATAAAACTGCTACAGAAAGCAGTTGAGTGACATATCTAGGCTTATCAGTTCAATGAAAGGGAGGGCGGGGGGGGGGGGGGCGTGATATAAAAAAAAACTTACTAAGACAAAATTAAAAATGACAGGGGAATTTTCCGTTTTAAGCAGGTTTTTGTCATAACAGGTAGCGCAATTCTAATACAATTACATCTGCTAAGACGGAATTAAATAGGACCAAACGAATTCCGTTTTAGACAGCTTCCGATCTTACAATAAATGTAGAGATTCCCGAAATCTCGAAGGACCCAGTGGCTTCCAAATCCAAAAAATCCAATAACCATATTGTGAAACAAATGCATAAAAACAATAGTGATTATATGGGGAAAAACGAATTTAAAAAAAAAAACCTTAGGAATTCAAAGTGAAAAATTTGAAATTGGATGTATCACATGTATGTACATGGGTAATGATGTTAAATGAGACGAAAGATTACTAGTTTTTGAATATTTAGCAAAATTTAATGAGCGTCTGAGGAAAAAAAAATATATATAGACTATTTTTTTTCTTTTTGTTATAGTTCAGTTTATATATGTTTTTGCACTAAACGTGTAACAATTTGTTCCCGTGACCTTAATTGATTTATGCGTTTGAAACTATCTAAAGTGTTCAGTGAACATACATTTTATCAATTTAGATTTATGAGAACCCATTTACTTCAACTAAAATCACTTTAGAGTGATTTATTGTTATAACTTTTATTTAAGAAAACCCTTATTGATATTATCTCCTTAGCAATTAACAATTACCATGAATCATCTGAAATGCTGTTATATCCAATTGTGCTTATCATATCAAGATACTTTCATTTCCTCAGTTGTTTAAAAATAATTATTGTGAGTTATGGTTGTTGATCAAGGAATCAAGGACACTTCCTGGTTTGAGTGATTGTACATTTGAAGAGGCAGTTGAACTCGAGCATTCACACTGTACGCAACAGCTCATCTTTCTAGCTGTGATTTCGCAATTTTCGCAGCCGGGTAACAAAATCCCCGGTCCTTGTAAACTGCAAGCGCTCTTTCCTGTGCACATACAAGAAATTGTAACCTGTCAATTCTCAATATAGTTTTATTTAAATCTCGTGTTAATCTACTAATTCTATAAACATACACAGAAACATAAAAGTTGGAGGCACCGCTGCGAGATCTTGGATACTTTTTCAAGCTTGGATTAATGTACACTCATCATATATTACTTCAGTGTTCTAAATAGTGTTTTCACCAGTTTTATGTGGAATTGCAACAGACGACGGAGCACCTCGCATCACATTTATTACAGATAAGTACATTTTATCTTATTATTATTATCGGTTTGGCTTTTGTTTTTTACGCTATTCACCTCATTATTAGAATAATGAATACCGACTTGGAAGCCGCAAAAAAGGCTGCTGAGGAATTGGAAAAGGCAGCTATAAATTTACGTGGCAGAGCTAAATTTGCTCTAACAAGGATAAACAACTTCATTAACTCTGACCAAATATTTCAAAAAAATGACTTGTACAATAAATTAGAAAAATTAGAGACAGTTTATTCCGATTTTGATAAATATGATGCTCAATTACCAACTGAAGCATCTGAAATTGAGGAATTTGAAAAGAAATATTATGAAACCAAAGCCAAACTGCAAACGGAACTTGAAAATGTTACCGTAAATGTGCATGCACCTCAAATGATAAATGATCAGATTCCAGTTGTTAGTTCTACTATTTCTAACAATTTTAAATTGCCTAGGCTCAATATAGAGCAATTTAATGGTGATTTTAAAAACTGGCTGTCATTTAAAGATTTATATTTATCATTAGTTCATAACAACGACAGCATAACTAATATACAGAAGTTTCAGTATTTAAGAGGGTTACTAGGGGAAGAGCCAGCCTCTATTATAAAACATATTCCTATTTCTGAAAACAGTTATTCAGATGCATGGGAAAAATTGCTGTCGAGATATGATAAGAAAAAACAAATTGTTTCCACTTTAGTTAAAACATTCTTGGACATTCCCCCCAGTACTCAATTAAATGCATTTAGCTTACGCTGTTTATCAGATGTATCAGATGAAGTAATTAGAGGCCTTAAATCAATCGATGAAAAGGCATCTGGCCGTGACTTATGGCTAATTCGTATTTTATTACAGAAGGTTGATTCTAAAACAAGGGAGTAATGGGCAAAATTGACCTCAAGCGAAGACTTTCCGTCTTTTGATCAATTTATTCAGTTTATAAATGATAGATGTTCATCTTTAGAATTGTTTAAAAGTGAAAATGAAGGTTCGCATAAACAAGAGAAACAGTATAACGTCAATAGATCTTTTTCCAGTGTCATTAGCAAATGTTTATTGTGTAAATTTAATCACTCACTTTACAAGTGTGCTAAATTTAAAGAATTAAGCATCAGGGATAGGAGACAGTTTGTTAAGAAAAACAAGTTATGCAGTAATTGCTTGTCTGACAAGCACACTACCTGGCAATGCAATTCCTCTTACTCTTGTCATAATTGCAAGCTGAAACATCATACTAGTTTATGCGAAAATAAGCTGCAAAATTACGCAATATCAACTTCTCGTTCAAATGAAAAACAGAGCCGCAAAAACAAACCTGATTCAGAGGCTGGTTCGATTCCGTATGAGAATAAAAAGGAAATTTCTCCTTCCATAAATGCAGTTCAAACATCTTTCGCACTTTTGCCCACTGCTAGTGTATCTACTAATGATTGCATGGGTCAAAAGCACACTTTAAGAATCATGTGTGATAGTGGATCAGAGTCTACATTTGTTTCTGAAACCTGCATGAAAATGTTAGGAATTAAAAGGAAAAATGCTAGGTTCCCCGTAAAGGGTCTGTCTAACTCAAAGATCGCAGTAACTAAGGGTTACGTAATGTTTGATCTTACATCAATTTATAATGCAGACACCAAGTTGTTTGTTAAGGCATTTATTTTAGATGATTTAACTGCTCCGTTACCTGCGGAAAAAATACATGAGAAGCATTTTTCGCATTTAAAGAATATAAACTTAGCGGATCCACATTTCGGGACATCAAGTAAAATAGACATTATTCTAGGATCTGATTATTTCTTTTCTATTTTGCTTCCTGGTCAAGTAACAGATACTCAGAGCAATTTAATTGCTCAAAATTCAATTTTTGGCTTTCTGGTATCAGGGAAAATGCCACATTCTAGTACATCTCCAAATTCAATACATAATTTACACATTTATGAAGTTAATATTGATAAAGAGTTAAAGCGTTTTGGGGAAGTAGAGGAAGTATTTAATAAGAATACTCAAATGTTGTCACCTGAAGAGCAATTTGTTGAATCACATTTTCAGGAAAATTATTCAATTAATTCCGAGGGTCGTTTTGTGGTTAAGTTACCTTTTATTCAATCTAAATCAGAATTAGGTAATTCTAAACCTGTCGCAATTTCTCGCTTGCTTGCTATGGAAAAGAAATTTAGAGAAAAACCAGAATTTGAAAATCAGTACTAAGAGTTTATGTACGAATATGAAGAATTAGATCACATGGAATTAGTTACACAAAATGACATTAATAATTATGAAAACAAACACTACTTTCTTCCTCCTCATGCGGTTATTAAATCTTCTAGTATCACTACTAAATTAAGGGTAGTTTTTGACGCTTCATGCAAAACTTCAAGTGGTTTTTCCTTGAATTCTATTTTGGGTGTAGGCCCTAAGTTACAACGGGACATTTTCGAAATCTTACTTAATTTTCGATTTCCGAAAATAGTCTTCTCTGCGGATATAGAGAAAATGTACCGCCAGATTTTGGTTGCTGAAGAGGATCAAATTTATCAGCAAATAGTTTGGAGGTCTAATTCTAATGAGGAAATAAAAAATTACAAATTGAAAACTGTCACATATGGTTTAGCGCCAGCATCTTTTCTGGCAACTAGATGTATAAAACAAATCGTCCAGGATTATACAAAAAATCCTTGCATTTCGCGCATGTTAGAAGAGGATATGTACATGGATGACTTATTATCCGCTACGAATACTGTTAGGGAAGCAATAGAAACTTGCAAAGAAATTACAGATTGTTTAGACGCGCATGGTTTCCACTTGAGGAAGTGGAATTCAAATTCACAGGCATTTCTTAATGAATTTATAGATTCTTCTAGCACTGAATCAAATTTTGAAATCATTCCTAGTGACAACGGAAGCTCCAAAGTTCTAGGCTTAATCTGGAACTCTTCATCAGATAGTTTTATTTTCATAACTGCATTAACACTCACTCCACCTCTTACAAAGAGACACATTTCAGCTGAGTCTGCACGGATTTTCGACCCGCTAGGTCTAATTTCGCCCTGTACTGTGATTTTAAAGGTATTTTATCAGAAACTTTGACTTACAAAAGGGGAATGGGACTCTGTTATACCGCAACATCTTACAGACGAATTGTTACAATTTCAAATTTCCTTTAACGGACTAAATCAATTGTCTGTTCCTAGATGTGTCACGCTTTCATCCGGTAATCCGTTTGAATTACACGGTTTTTCTGATGCCTCAACATTGGCATATGCTGCCGCAATTTATTGCCGACAAAGTTATAAGGGGAAAATAAACTCTTTTCTCTTAGTTTCTAAAACTAAAGTTGCTCCAATCAAACAGATTTCAGTGCCAAAATTAGAGCTTTGTGGTGCGCACCTACTAGCTAAGCTGTTCCGTTCCGTCATGGAAACATTAAAGAGTTACACGTTCGATATTTTCGCCTGGACGGACTCCAAAGTCGTCCTTTCTTGGCTATCAGCACATCCGCGTAAATGGAAGACTTTTGTCGCGAATAGGACAGCTCAAATTACCGAAATTCTACCTACAAAGCACTGGAGACATGTACCATCCAAAGAGAATCCCGCAGATATCGCTTCACGCGTTATTGATCCAAAATGTCTTCCAGGTTGTGATTTGTGGTGGAAGGGGCCAAGTTGGCTAACTTTAGACCCATCCAATTGGCCCAAAGACGACTCAAATGTTGAGGAATTTGATGATCAAATCAAAGCCGAACAAAGGTCTGATCCAATTTTTTCCTTTCACGCCCACACATCAAATGATCTATTTGATAATTTGTTTCAAAAGCACTCTTCACTTGCAAAAATTATTTGCATTTTGGCATATTGCCAAAGATTTATCAAAAAATGCAAGAAGTCAAACAAAACAGAAATTTCTTCACAACATCTTACTTACAAAGAAACAAAAGCTGCTGAAGAGAATATTGTTCGTTGGATTCAGAATTCTTACTTTCAGGAAGAATTTAAATGTATCCAAGAACAGAAAGTTTTGCCAAAGAAAAGTACGTTACAATCCCTCCACCCGTTTATTGATGACAAGGGTCTGTTGCGGGTGGGAGGACGCTTACAAAATTCACAATTATCCTTCAACCACAAACATCCTTTAATCTTGCCCTCACAGCATAAAATGGCTGAGTTATTAATACAGCAACAACACATTGCCCATTTACATGCTGGGCCTTCACTGCTATCCCACATCATCAGACAATCTTATTGGATAGTTGGTGGAAAAAAGATCATTAACAAATGCATCAATAGATGTTTAAAATGCTTCAGATATAAAACGTCCATTGCAACTCCTCAACTAATGGGGAATTTGCCACAGCAACGAGTAACCCTGGAACGTCCATTTTTTTCCAGCTGTGTCGATTACGCAGGCCCTATATCTATTGAATTTAGTAAGGGTCGGGGTGCAAAAACAACTAAGGGCTATATAGCTTTGTTTATTTGTTTGGCTACAAAAGCGGTGCATATTGAAGCTGTGGGTGATATGACAGCTGAGGCATTTATCGCCGCCCTTCGACGTTTTAGTGCAAGGCGAGGCACCCCACGGCATCTTTACAGCGACAATGGCACCAATTTTGTCGGTGCATCCAGAAAGTTGGACAAAATTTATGAATTGTGGCGTTCATTTACAGATAATGAAATTATGTCACATTATCAAGTTGAAAACTCTCTAGAATGGCATTTCATCCCTCCTTCTGCCCCTCATTTTAGCGGGATTTGGGAGGCTGCGATAAAATCAACAAAGTATCACATCAAGCGAGTCATAGGAGAGACATTGCTCACTTTCGAAGAGCTAACCACGTTACTCACGCAGATAGAAGCCTTGCTCAACTCGCGGCCGCTTATACAGTTAAACGATAATGATACTGACTCAATAAATGTTCTCACTCCCTCACATTTTCTTACAGGGGATGTTTTGCATTCTATGCCCGATGAGTCAGCAACCACTACAACCAATCTAAAGAAACGATGGGAGCTGCTCCAAGACATGAAAGCCGGCTTCTCCAAACGTTGGACCAGAGAATACTTGGCCTCGCTGCAACCCAGAGCTAAGTGGAAGATCGCCACTCCCAACATCGAGGTGGGCCAGGTAGTGCTATTAACGGACGCAAATCAACCGCCTGGAACTTGGCCGTTGGGTCGTATTACGGAGGTCCACCCAGGCAGTGATAGACTCAACAGAGTGGTGACTGTGCAACGCGGGTCTTCATTCTTCAAACGCCCGGTGCAGAAGTTAGCATTACTCCCTCAGTATCAGGACTAAAGCCCTGATAGGGGGGGAGCATGTTCAGTGAACATACATTTTATCAATTTAGATTTATGAGAACCCATTTACTTCAACTAAAATCACTTTAGAGTGATTTATTGTTATAACTTTTTTTTAAGAAAACCCTTATTGATATTATCTCCTTAGCAATTAACAATTACCATGAATCATCTGAAATGGTGTTATATCCAATTTTGTTTATCATATCAAGATACTTTCATTTCCTCAGTTGTTTAAAAATAATTATTGTGAGTTATGGTTGTTGATCAAGGAATCAAGGACACTTCCTGGTTTGAGTGATTGTACATTTGAAGAGGCAGTTGAATTCGAGCATTCACACTGTACGCAACAGCTCATCTTTCTAGCTGTGATTTCGCAATTTTCGCAGCCGGGTAACAAAATCCCCGGTCCTTGTAAACTGCAAGCGTCCTTGTAAACTGCAAGCGCTCTTTCCTGTGCACATGCAAGAAATTGTAACCTGTCAATTCTCAATATAGTTTTATTTACATCTCGTGTTAATCTACTAATTCTATAAACATACACAGAAACATAAAGTGTGTAACATGACTGAATGAATTTATTATTGCTGTTGCGATTCATTACTATGAATTTTCAAATTAATAAACAATAGTGGTAATTTTGAGTATTTCAAATGAAAATATGACTATTTCGATAAGTGCAAAAGCTATTTAAAAAAAATATATATATCAAAATTCGTATTTTGAAGCAGTTTTCCAGCACAGGCAAAGCGAAAAAAAAGGTCCCCATGAGACATGGATCACACATGACATTTTTTAGCACAGACGAAACGAAAAAAAGGTCCCCATGAGACATGAATCACAAATAACCCAAGATGCATTGCAATACATTTATCGAACAATAAAAAACGACATTCGATTCCAAATTGCATTCTGCTAATTTCATATTTTTAGGTATAAGTATGTCAGAAGTACGACATACTTTTGTTAAGTATGTCACAAAATTTGTCACTTTTAAATGTATTTCTTTAGGGAGAGGGGGGGGGGGTAAGTATAATCTGCTTTTAAGTATACTGTTATACAGGGCTTGCCTTCGCCTTAAAGGTAAAATAAAAATTAATTTAGATCTCATTAAGTGTCGGGCATAGTGCAAAACTTTTTAAGACCTCAATTGCTTATTTAATTATTTATTATGTTTTTCATATAGAAAAAAAAATGTTTTTCAGTCTCATTTGTTATGTTTATGGCGGCCAATTATCAACACGAGGGATATAGACCCAAGGGGGGGGGGTACCCTCTGTGGGGGTCTTTCCAAGGGAATCTAACCCGTATTAACACAAGGAAATCCAAGGTTCAAAGAAAACCACGGAAAACTCCGAACGATTAGTCCGACGGACACGATTGAATTCGAACCCAGCACCTCCCATCTACCACCTTCGAGAGCAGAACCTCTCGGCCACTGGTGGGGCTTTAGTCTCATTGGATATCCCTATAAGTGCGGGGCCCAGCTGCGTTACAGCTGCCACATTCCCTTTGCGGGTATCCTTTTTTTTTGTATTACAGTATGCGTTTACCTAAAAATGCGAATTACATTTAAAAATATTTTTGTATATTAAATACTCGTAAGAATTGTTAAAACTTTTGCAGTTCTAGACTTCGGGTAGCCTTTTTCAAAAAAGCAATGAACACATCAATTTCAAAATTTTTATGCTTCCTGAAAATTCATTATAAAATAATAATAAGCATTTAACACATATTAAAAATAAAATAAAATATATATTGTTGCGAATTTTGGAAATAATTGAAATATTTTTAAGATTTTTCTTCGCAATTTTTATGCTGTTCTAAAAGATTTTTTATGTATAAAGAAACAAAATAAACTTAATAGGCATTAAAATTTTCAGTCGGGAAAAGAATAAATAAATGAAAATTTTCGAAGTCCATACGATACAATAGAGTGTTCACATATTCAAGATTAAAAAGATGACATAACATTAGCAGCAATAGTAAAAGGCAAGTTATGGGACATTTACTCATTGTTAATTTAAAATGTCTTATCGCATATGAACAGCTACTTTGAAATTTTCATTTAAGGATGTTTTCAAATCCAAATTTGTCTACTTTCTGACGAATTTTTATATTCATTTTGTTCGCAAACGCATGAAGTTGGCAGTTGCTTTTAGCCGGAAACTATGCAATCAAACAGTTTTTTCCATTTTTTCGATAGAGGCATTTTGATATTACTGAATTTGATTAATATTTCAATGTAACAATAAAAATCCAAAATTTTTATTATACGGCTCAAAACGAATTTTCTTTTGCCCCTGTCTCTCTAGTAGATAAATCGGTCGTCAAAAATCAACCCAACCATCCAAACTAAGTCAACGAAACTCCCCCTTCCCCCTTCCTAAAAAAATTCATTGAAGGGGGTAAGATACCTTTGAACACGTCGAAAAAATAAAAAATAGTACGATGTTCCAAGCTTCAAAACTTGTGTAATAAGTCAAAAATAAAATATCAAACGTCATTTAAATATAAAGCTCATATTTAAATTTATATTTAAAAAGATATATAGACTTGTAAATTCATAAATAATTATTAAAATGATAAGTTCAAAAATATATGATAATAAGAGAAAAAAATCTTGCGCGCATGATAAAATCTGAAAATATGCATATAAAGATGAAATGTTGGTGAAAATAAATACATAATATTCTTTATACTAAAACCTTTATACTAAATCTTTATACTAAAACCAGAATATTTCAAAAAAAATATTGACTAAATTAAAAAATTAACAAAAAATTAAAAATTTTCACTTTTTTAAAAATATTTTCAAAGTAAAAAAACAGAAAAAAAATATTGCCTTTTTCTGGTTATAAGTTGTAGATAATACAAAAATGAATATGTGGTGAAAATTTCTATTGGTTGTCATGCATAGTTTTTTAGTAACAGTGCGCGCAGTATCAAAATTCATCAATTTTGAATAAACGCAACGCAAAGTTTAATTATCCTATGTAGTCTTAATATATAGTCTTAATAAAATTACCATAATTAATAAACTAATGGGAATTTTTGAATGCGGTTTTTTGCATATTGTTCAGAAATGATTACCGAATCAAAATATGTATTAAAAAAAATTCGAAAATTTTGTAGGTTTAAAGGTATCCTACCCCCTTAACAGTGGTGACAAATTTTCTGACATTTGCAAACTCATTATTAAACATAAAAGCATGAAATTAGCAGATTGTACTTTGGAATCAAATGTCGTGTTTTATTGTTCGATAAATGCATTGCAATTGCATTTTGGTTTATGCGCAATGGCGCAACTTAGATGGGCCCGTGGGGCTCGAGCCCACCCAATAATTTTCCCTCCTAGCATGTTCAATTTCTATTTTTTTATTTCAT
The DNA here is from genome assembly GCA_963932465.1 of Maratus speciosus. Lineage (NCBI taxonomy): Eukaryota > Metazoa > Arthropoda > Arachnida > Araneae > Salticidae > Maratus > Maratus speciosus. Next base: position 33,243,716 of record OZ010800.1, read on the forward strand.
TACATTTTTCATTATTATTTCATTATTTATTTTTCAGCATGGAACAAAATTTATTTTACCAATGACCATCTGTTTTCATTCTCTGACTGACACTCATAAATCCCAAATGACTGAAATGTTTTGCTCCATGTTTAACTTTTTGCCTTTTCAATTTGTAGTTATATTCATAGTGTGGTGCAATTATAAATATTAGCGTCTTTATCTAGAAAAATGTGCAAGAATATAATTTGATAAATTTACAACTTTATTAAAACATCGACTTTGAGTTGTCATCTTTCACAATTTCTCCACCCGTCAAAGAAAAACAAACTGGCCGTGCCATTTTACTAAAATCGTTTTGAGCCCACTCATTAAATATTGAAAAGTTTGCGCCACTGTCATGTGTGATTCAAGTCTCATGGGGATCTTATTTTCGCTTTGTCTGTGCTGAAAAATTGCTTCAAAACACCAATTTTGATATATATATTTTAAAAAAATAGCTTTTGCACTTATCGAAATAGTCATATTTTTATTTGAAATATTACTCAAAATTGGCACTATTGTTTATTAATTTGAAAATTCATAGTAATGAATCGCAATAGCAATAATAAATTCATTCAGTCATATTACACACTTTAGATTTTAATTTATAATTAACCTTTTTATATCAAATATTAAAAATTAAAATATTGAATTTTTGTTTCAATGTTGAAATATTAATTAAACTATATGCTATAGTTTCAAATACATAAATCAGTTAAGGTCACGCGAACATATTGTTACATGTTTAGTGCAAAAACATATACAAACTGAACTAAAAAAAAAAAAAAATACTCTCTATTTTTTTCCCTCAGGCGCTCATTAAATTTTGCTAAATATTCAAAAACTAGTAATCCTTCGTCTCATTTAACAACATTACCCATGTACATACATGTCATGCATTCAATTTAAAATTTTTCACTTTGAACTTCTGAGGTTTTCTTTTTTTTTTGTATTTGTTTTTCCTCATTTTTCACACTATAGTTTTTATGCTTTTGTTTCACAATGTGGCCACTGGATTTTTTAGCTTTAGAAGCGGTTGGGTCTATTGAGATTTTGGGAATCTGCACATATATTGTAAGACCGGAATCTGTTTAAAACGGAATTCGTTTGGCTCCATCTGATTCCGTCTTAGTAGATTTAATTGTATTAGAATTGCGCTACATGTTATGACAAAAACCTGCTTAAAACGAAAAATTTCCCGTCTTTTTCAATTTTGTCTTAGTAAGTTTTCCTTTATATCACCCCCCCCCCCCCTTCATTGAACTGATAAGCCTAGATATGCCGCTCCACTGCTTTCTGTAGCAGTTTTATGAATTGATCACAAAACATTGGGAAACGAGTCAAACAAACATTTGACTTCTTGCGTAGTTTGGACGTCTTATTCTGACCTCTGAGCTTGCCGATCTTACTCTGGTGGGGTTCACAGCATGCAAAGATATTCCTGCACTGTTAAAAATAAAATGTGATGTTTCACCAAGAAAATGGTTAAAAGTCCTTGAAATTTAGCTGCAACCAAGATATTGGTGAAAAGTTTCACCAGTTTATTGGTGCTTTCATAAATACCATTATATTAGTGAAATGTTAAACCATGATTCAGGTTTTTTATAAATCCAATTTTCTGGTGGAAGGTTGAACCATAAATCAGGATTTTTTTTTATCCAAATTTCTAGTGAAAGGTTGAACCATAAATCAGGGTTTTTTTAAATCCAATTTTCTGGTAAAAGTTTGAACCACAAATCAGGATTGTTTTTAAATCCAATTTTCTGGTAAAAGGTTTAAGCATGATTTAGAGTTTTTTTAAATAAAATTTTCTGGTGAAAGGTTAAACCATAATTCAAGGTTTTCTCTATTCCAATTTTTTGGTAAAAGGTTGAACCACGATTCAGGATTTTCTCTCATCTTTATGAGGAAAGTTTACACCGGATTGTAGTTTTCTTTTTTTCCCCACACTTTGGTTTTCAATTTATCATTTTATGGTGTAAGAATAAACAAAATTTCAGATTATGCAAGATTATATTGCAGTAGGGAAAGCATATCTATTTTTTTCATAAAACCGAAAATTATTAAATTTTTAATTATTGATTCCATTGTCTTTGAAACATATTTAAAAAAACAAATGTACACCAGTTTGAACTAATCTGATTTCACAAAATAACTGCATATTTTTTTCACAAATATTACCATTCTGTCCTTGTACTTTTTGGAATATTTCTCTGCACTCAGTTACACTTAGTCCATTTAGTGTTTGCTTATTCACAAAAAAATATTTAAAAAAAAATAATTTTCTTAGATTTAAATGCATACTCAGTTTTCATTATATTTTAATTTAAACAATGGCTGAATGAATTTCTTCAAGCAATATTAATTTTTGCACAGGTCTGAAAAAGTTTTTTCCACAATGCACTTAGCTGCTGCTTTCATGATCTGTAATTGTTTTGTTTTTTTTAACTAGGGGGCTCTGCCCCCTACGAGCTAAGCTCGTCAACCCCCGTTCAGACACCGCAGACTCTAAGAGCATGCTAATTTGATCGACTTTAAAAAGATTTCGGAAGATTGAATTATAATTTGAATCTGACGTAATTTTCACCAAACTTTTCTTTCTCTTTTTAATATTCACGGAAAAATGTTTTTGTTAGAAATGAAATATTATGATCATCTTAAAATATCAAATAAATGTCTCGCGAATTTTTTAATTTAAACTGTTTTGCAATATTATTTTTTGTTCATTTTACGTAATAAATGTAACGTGATGTAAATGTGACGTAAATTCTCCTATTTAAGACTTCTAACGCATGTTAATGAATTTATTATTTTACAATATTCCTTCTATTTTAAAATTCACGTGTAAGTATAGTTTTTATGACGTAATTTTCAATGAGTTCCTGCTTTTTATATTTTCTGTTTATAATAGTCACATGTAAAATAAATTTTTAATCTGAAGCAAGCATTATTGTTTGCACTGTTTATACAGTTGGCAACAGTTTAAATTAATACAATTTTCTAAATTTTGTAAAAAATATCTCTCGAAATGCTGAAAATTTGAATTTAAAATAGAAATAAAACCTCAAAAAATGAGTCAAATTAAAATACTAAAAGCAGTCTGCACCCCGGGAAATTCTGACGCATAAAATGACCTAAAAATGATTAAATTCCTATGTACAGTTTTTGCTCCTATAAAACTTTTTTAATGGAACGATTTTGTCCACCTTTGGCATTAAATACCTCTTAAAATAATTCTTCGATTTGAAAAATGTCTGCATCAGCGTGTTTATCAAACATTTCTCTATAATACTATTAATTTTCATATTTTTGTATGCATTATGTTTCTTAATATTAGCGAAGAAAGAACTCCGGTCACAAAAAATTCAAAACCGGCGGCGGCGGTGACAGCGGTAGTTACTATTTTGTACAATAGAGAGATTGTTGTGAATCTATAGATGCTGAAATTTTTATATTATACAGTTTTCAAATTTTTACCCTCTTTTCACAAAACAAAAAAGAAAAAGAAAAATATTTTAATGAGCAAAAGATATCTTTAGACGTTTCTGCATATACTTAATATAAAGGTACAATTGTTACACACATGAAAATTTCACATATTCTCACTATTTTAAGTTATATAATTTTTAATAGTACTATTTTTGAACAGTAAAATTGACATGTCCTGTCCAAAATCACAATTCTGAAAAATTATCGCTATTGCATTTATTATTAAATTAGTATTAAAAACAATAATTCAAACGACATTCGCTTCGGATATAATGCAGATCGGAAATATTTTAGGCTTAAGCAAAATATTCAGCATTTACCGGTAAAAGAAATACGTTGACACGAAATTTTGTTTACGAGAGTTACAGTAGAACATTATAATGTGTATAACAGTAAAATAAACATTCACTAGTGCACTTACTTCGAGTATTTCATGGACTGACACGGCGAAAAACTAATCCTGGATACCAGTATCCACGTTTCTACTTGAGATATCCAAGTTTTGATTCGGCATCGGCAGAGCGGAAGACGCCATTAAAGTTTATCGACTGTTGCCACTCAACGATAACAAACGTTGAACCCCAATTTTGGATATAGTGCATCCGGCATGTAATTATCTTTTCCAGTCATTTTTACTTGAACGAAAAACATGGTGAAACCTCCTCCTTCCTCCAGTTTTTTGGAGAAAAGTTAAACCTTTATTTTTAACAGTGTGATTGGTTGGACGGTGTTAGGTTTTAACAGCCAGTCCGTCCGATATCCCTGCGCCGGAGTTTCCCAGGAACTTGAAACTTTGTTTTTCTAAAAGTACTCTTCAAGCAAAAGCAAATGTTTAAATTTCCGCGTTTCTATCTTTTCTAGTTCAGAAAATATATGAAATCAAAGTTTCGCTTTTTCGACACTGACTGACTGACTGACTCATCGATCATCAAAAATCTGAGGTACATCCTGTAGCCCTAGAAATTTGAAATTTGGTAAGAAGACAGTATTTGGGATACAAAGAAAGGAAAAATTAAAAAATTCGGAAAATTCGAAAAGAAAAAATCGAAAATCTTTTATCTTCCGTAATCGGAATTCTTGCCAATACTGTTGGTCACTGATTATCAACACGATAAAACGCAGTTTGTCAACTAAACCATCGGTTTGTCAACTATACTAAATCGAGCACGAAATAGCTGGGTCCTGAATACAGTAAAATTCGTTTTAATGGACTAGAACAAATAAAGCTCTACTACTTGATTATCCCGTCGACAGAAAAAATATCGCCAAACTATAAGTTTAAATGCCAATAATGGATGATCGTAAATGTCGCATTCACTTGACATTAAACACCATACACATGTTTGTTAAGTCATCAAATGATTTTTAATTCGACTTTTTACTTGTAGTTTTATTAAGGTTTTATTATTTTACTTGTTTTTTCGTTATTTAAAATAAAAATTACGGCAATTTGTATAATTTAGCGAATTTTTTGGCGAAATTGATCGACGGAATAATCAAATAGTACCCAAATAAAATTTATTTATTTTACCAAATGTTAATTTGGTAAATTTAAATATTTTATAAACATTCTGCAAATATGCTAACATTTCTTGATATATAGCTGCTCTTATACTTTCGCTATTTTTAACATCACTACCATATTATTTTAAACATTGCTATAGTTTGAAGCAATGGCAATAGACCATGGCGCAAAATTAGCAGCAGTTTTAAAAGCAAGAGAATTTTGCTGTCAAACTTACCTCATATTAAAATAGTTCACATTTGCTGCCAAACTATTGACGTAGACAACAATTGTTGAAGAATAATAAATTCAATTTTTATAAAACATGGAGAGTGGCACTTATGATATGACTAACATAATCGCATACGTAAAATTAAAAAAAGTTTATTTTTTTTAATAGCAATACAAACTTCCCTGCGATATACAGTTTTTTAACCATTTGGAAAAATGGTTATTTTCCTCGTCAGGGTAGGAAATCAAAAGCATATCTGAAGCTTTTTATTGGTTTAATCCGCATTTTATACGTTTTCTGATTGGTCTATACTGTAATTTCTATTTCCCTTTACTTTCAACAGAGATGGATATTTCTGTTGCCACTATGACAAAAAAGTAATAAAAACTACAAACAAAAATCAATAACTCAGAAACAAATTGGGATACAGCTTTCAAACAAATTGCATTTAAAAGTAAATTTTTTTTCTCTATACGACGGTGTAAAAAGTAATATTGTGGAATGTTTAGAAGTTTAAAAATTAAATTTCATTTAAAATTGGTCGTCAGATTTCTTGGAAATCTGACGATGGAAAAGCCTTTTGCCGAACAGCCAATGAAATGCTTGGATAATACGTAAGTTTCAGGTGGATAATACGTACGAGTCGCAGGCGATTTTCGTCGCTTGCAATTTTTAAGTGTAATAACACTATTAATGTTTAATTCATGGCGTACGTAATGTATGATGAACTCCGTGCGATTTTTTATGTATTAAATTTTAGTCTTTGAAAAAATCATTTTCCAAATGGTCGTTGTAATTTGTTAAATTGCTTTTTTTAAATATGTTTTTTAGGTACTCAAATTATCGTTTTGGAAGTCAAAATCATAATTCTACATTCCCCTCTCCCCAGAAAAAATGACATATTGAAAAGAAATCAATTATTCGATTCCTACTATTAATTCACACTCTCCCTATATTTATTTATTTATTTATATATCTTGATCAAATTTTCAATCGTTAATAAAATACTTATTATTCATCCTATCAAGTTGAAATAAATTTTTTAAACTTGTACTGGATGACAATTGATGTTAATACAGTTTTTTCGAATATTAATTCGTTAATTAAATTTTAATTAAATAATTTTAGTTTAACATGGGAGACAAAATGGCGGCCATTTGTTATTGAAGCATTTAATGCATCTTCATATCTATAAGGGGGGTTACCGTAGGGGGGACCGTGTTCTGTCGCCAAATACCGCCAAGTTTGTTGCCAACTTTGCGATAAATCGCCAAATTTGGCGACCAAAATAAGTTACCAAAAGTGACGCCAACTTGGCGATATATCTAATATTTCGCCGAATTCCCATAGACTTCCATTGTAAACATACTTGCTTATAGAAAATCAACAAATTGAGATATTTCAATGCAACAAAAACTAATATTAGCTTAAGGACTATATTAAATTTTTCTTTGATGACCTAAGTAGGAATTGACTTTAAAAACAAAATTTTTATATTACTTGTTTTTACATTTAAAACTTAAACATCATCATTTTGCACCACTATGACGTCATTTTCTCTGACTTTTCGCTTTCAACCGTGCTAAGGCTACGAGCGGTAGATATGAATATTCAGCGAACAACCGTTAGTGGACTTCCAAGGGAGGCCATTTTTCATCTGTACTAACCGAAATCCGCATTAAACGATGCCTTTAACATTAATTAAAATATGATGGGGAAATGAAACTGTCCGCATTAACCGGAGATACGCCTTAAGAGGAGACGCATTAACGAAAATTCCGCTATATTCTCCGCAACTTATTGATGTTTTGCGGATAGTATCTATCACATTTCTACATTTACTAAAACAAAATAAATATTTAAAAAAAACTACCGAGCTATGCTCGGTCTACCGTGTACTAAAATCCTTTAAATAAAAAAATTATTACGATTTACTTTAACTTCGAAAGTATGAAGGTTTGAATGTTTAGTGTAAAATTCTTTCACCTACTTGTTTCGAAAAATAACTTGATTGTAAGTGTTACATGTCAAAAAGAGGAATAACTGAATTTCAAATTTTGGCAACACAGTTTTTTATTGTGTAAAATTTTAATTCTAGATGTCAGTGTGCATCTGCAAAATTGCTGAAAAGACGCGGTGACGGAGGGAACCCGAAATTGTATGATATTCCCACGAAAGACATTGCTCATCGAAGAAAGTATGAAAGGAAAAAAACTGAAATGTTATATTTTGATCACCGTGAAGAATGTCCTCATCGAGTAGTTCCTACATCTGGAGATCGTTCGTATCTGTTTCCTCTATATTTTCTTTTCTATGCTAGGTAACATAGCCTAGTCGTATGATATCACATGTGCTATAGTTGAGTATGTGGTTGCGCGCTGGGATTAGCTGGGATTAGTTTCTTAGGAGGTCACTTTGCCCTCCTATCACAGACAGATTGATACCTATCACAGACAGAAATCAGCTAGAGAAAAAAAATAGAAGATATATTGAGGTCAAAAGGGGAAGGCCTAATTGTTTCGAGAAATCATGTTCTCAACTGCTCCAAGAAGCTAGAGCTCTCTATCGTCAAAACCATCTTCGAAAACAAAAACACACATTAAAACGTTACAGCGATTCACACCCTGAAATGGGAAGACGTAGCTCGCTAAGAAGTCGCGCGCTGTTCTGTTGCCCACCCTGGTATAAATATTGGGTCTTACTGACGAAAAAGGTCTAGAGGTAATCTGCAGTTTAAAACAAACACTTTAGACGAGAACTATAACTAAAAAAATGGGAAATAGACTGGAAGCAGACAAAGTTATAAAATGGACTCTGTACAGTAGAATTAACTTTGGAGGACTTTGATTGAACAGCTGATAAATTGAAACAAAAACTAATATAGTTACTAGAAAGATTGAAGGAATGGATTTCAAACAGTAGCACACATGACAAATTCGCTTTTCTAGGAAAAGCGGAACATCGAAGCAATCAGGAGCCATAAAGTCTATGAAGTTACAGATAGTGTAATTGAAATCGGCGCTACTAGAAAAGCTTTCTTTGGCATTCTCCTTACAAAAAGAAGTGAAATCCCATCAAAAACATCTCATGTAAAAAAAACGCCAAGTCTCATGACTCTTTGACCGTAAAATGTTCTGAGATCATGTGTAGAGCCAAGCTTAGCTCTCTTATTAACTCTGATATTTTAATACACAAACTACTCCTAGTCTCTACACCTTTAGTAAATGATTATTTTGTGACTTGGCAATGACGCAGCACGAGAATGTAAAGGCTGTTGTTTACATTTTAATATTAACGTTTATTTATAAAGTTTTGTATAAAATAGTTTCTATAAGAGCACTAAACGCATATGTATTTGTAGCATGGAAATAATTTTACACTACATTGTAAGCCCGGATGCGAAAACTCTCTACTGGTCAACCTTGATGTCCGGAGTTTTGGGTGATTTTCTTCCTATGTAACGTGAATGCGATCCAGACCCCTCTTTTACAAAGACCCCCAATCGGTGCATCCCTCCTTCAGGCTTCTTTCCCTCGCGTTCATATTCAGCCTTAATCAAATACTCTAATCCCAATTCAAAACATAAGTAAAGTGTTTACGTAATAACTTTCCTGTGCTGCGTAATTGCCAAGTCACAAAATAATCATTTACTAAAGGCGTAGAGACTAGGAGTAATTTGTGAATTAAAATATCAGAGTTAATAAGAGAGCTAAGTTTGGCTCTACACATGATCTCAGAACTTTTTACGGCCAAAGAGTCAGGAGACTTGGCTTTTTTTTTACATCAGATGTTTTTGATGGGATCTAATTTTCTCAATATTGATGTTTAAGATTTTTTTTTAATTTTTGAAATGCTCCTTGCTAGCTTAATTTTTGGTCCAAATTCATGAAACTGATAAAGAACATGTCTGATATTACTCAAAAAGAAATTGTGTATGCATTTTAAAATGAGACTTCATTACGGCAATTAAATTTGATTTTTAACTTATTATAAGGTGGAATTTCGATGGAAATCCATGTGGAATTCAGAAAATTATCTCTTAAAAATTAACTGGTTAAGGGATTAATATAATTGATACACAGATTGATTTATAATAGAGTTTTACGTGATTAAAATCCAAAATCGAGGAAATATCTAAAAATCCCTGCCGGCCCGGCCTACAGGCAGAGGTAGATTTCGAAGTTAAGTATACTAATTTCACCAACAAAAACTAAATCATTATTAGATATAAATCCACTTTAACAGTTTTATCTGTCTCTTTTGACGAGTTTTTATTTCCTTTTTATAAAATAGCTTGTTTTATCAGAATCATGTTAAGGCGATATTAAAAAAATATTTTTCCATACTCAACAACTGGAAATTTTCTGGCACATTTTCAGATTAATTTTTAATTTAAAAAAAAATATGAAACACGCCGACGTAATTTTTGGAAAGATTTATAAGCGACCTGTGTTTTTATTTTTCTTTCAATTAATTAAAACTTGATTAATAAACAATTATTTTCTCAGTAGGGCAATATTTTTCGTTTCCAACACAATCGCTTCGGGAAATTCTGTTCAAAATGTCCACTTTGACATCATTTTTTGAAATATATTCTGCCTCTATCAAAAAATCGATCATTACTGTACATTATATAGTTTCTGAATAAGAGAATCTAGCAATTGGATGCGTTTGAGAGCAAAACTGAATTTAAAAATGAGTAAGAAAATAGACAGTTTGGATTTGAATGCACCCTTAATAAGATGATTTTTTTCTTCAACCGTTATGTATTTTTAATTTGTTTTTGCTTTAAGAATTGGCCCTATCAAAAACTTGTCTGTATAAATGTTGAAGACAATATTAAGAAGATATATGATAAATTCATGGAGATTTTATATCTTGTGAATTGACGGAGTTATGAAAATTTTTCTTCTTCAACAACCCCTTTATTTTTTCTTTTTTTTTTTTTTGGCACGAATTGGTCCTATCAAAAACTTGTGAATATAAAAGTTGTAGATAATATTAAGGAGATGTATAATAAAATTATTGAATTTGATATCTTGAAAATTGACGAAGTAAGGAATTTTTTTCTCCCAAAAACCTTATTTTTTGAGCCCCTTGAGCCTATTTTAAATTTTATCAAAAATCTGTGATACATGAATTTTTGGCGCTATTTTTAGAAGCACTAAAAACTTTAAACTGATTTGATATGTACAAAAATTAAGAAGTTATGGGTTTTTTTCGGTTTTAACAAAACCCCTCCCTATTTCCATCCCCTTTGTCCGTTTTTGCTCATTAACGAACTTGACCGAGATTTTATGTCCCTTGATTTTATGTATCAGTTTGGAAGACATTTGTGCAGAATTGCGGAAGTTATCGTGTCCAGAAGAAAGTGATAACACAATTGCTTCGGGAAATTCCGTTCAAAATGCCCACTTTGACATAATTTTTTGAAATATATTCTGCCTCTATCAAAAAATCGATCATTGCGGTACATTATATAGTTTCTGAATAAGCGAATCTACCAATTAAATGCGTTTGAGAGCAAAAATGAATTAAAAAATGAGTCAGAAAGCAAGCAGTTTTGACTTGAGTGCATCCTTAATGCAATGATTTTTCCAACGCAATCCGCTTCGGGAAATTCGGTTCAAAATGCCCACTTTAACAGCATTTTTTAAAATATATTCTGCCTCTATCAAAAATTCGATCATTACGGTACATTATATAGTTTCTGAAGAAGAGAATCTATCAATTGTACCCGTTTGAGAGCAAAAATGAAATGTAAAATGAGTCAGAAAATACGCAGTTTGGATTTGAATACACCCTTAATTAGATGGGTTTTTTCTTCAACCGGTATGTATTTTTAATTTGTTTTTGCTGTAAGAATTGGTCCTATCCAAAACTTGTCTATATAGATGTTGTAGACAATATTAAGAAGATATATGATAAATTCATGGGGATTTTATATCTTTTGAATTGACGGAGTTATGGATTTTTTACTTCTTCAAACCCCCTTTTTGTTTTCGTTTTTAATTTTTTTTTTGCGGTACGTATTGATCCTATCAAAAACTTGTGAATATAAAAGTTGTAGATAATATTAAGGAGATTTATAATAAAATTAATTGGAATTGATATCTTGAGAATTGAGGAAGTTATGATTTTTTTTTCTCCCAAAAACCCTATTTTTTGCGCCCCTTGAGCCCATTTTTAACTTTATCAAAAATCTGTGATACATAAAATTTTGGCCCTATTTTTAAAAGTAATAAAAACTTTAAACAGATTTGATATGTACAAAAATTAAGAAGTTATGGGAGGTTTTCGGTTTTCACAAAACCCCTCCCTATTTCCATCCCCTTGGTCCGATTTTGCCCATTAACGAACTTGACCGAGACTTTATGCCCTTTGATTTTATGTATCAGTTTGGAAAAGATTGGTGCAGAATTACGAAAGTTATCGTGTCCAGAAGAAAGTGATATATATATATATAGATAGATAGATAGATAGATAGATAAAGTTTTTTACTGGGGGTGGTTTTGGGTTCTAGGAGTCATGATCGGTGTAGATGTGCAAAAATTTTTCAGAAATTCCAACATAGGAACGATCCCAATAGGTAGTATTTCATACGAAATCTACCTAAAAATTAAGACGCAAGGAGCATTTTAAAATTTCGATTTAAAATTTAAAAATTTTTGAAAGATCTTAAAATTATAATAAGATTGGAAATTTCTTTTAAGGTGTTCTATATACTTATGGTTAAATGTATTTTTGCATAGAATAATTTCAAATCTGTATTATGAAAAATAAAAGAAATTTTTTTAAACGTCTACCGTCCCCTTAAGTTTTTGTTTTTTCTCACTCGGATTATTTCAGAATGAGTCGCTGAAAACCTCTCAATAGCAACCAGAAGAAATACCTAAATTTTGAAGAAAATAAATTTCGTTGCGCTAGGTACATATTTTTCGAAATGGCTCGCACTTATTACAATTTAAGATGGGGAAAAATTTTTGAGAGATTCTTCAGAAATCAGAAAATTGGGTTATTTTCTTTTATGCTTATTCAGAAGTAAAGGCATAAAATTCTATATAGTCCCAATACTAGCTTCTTTGCTAAGCAGCCGAGCTACATTAGGCTGTTCTGAGATTCAAAGGAGCTACTTTCTGCAACATTTCTGAATTCATTTTTGTTCCGAAACGCATGAAATTGGCAGATGTTCTCATTCAGAAACTATTTAATCGAATGCGCTTTCCATTTTTCCTTTGTAAAGTAAGGAAGATGTTTTTAAAAATACTGTCAAATTGGACGTTTTGAACCAAATTCCCGACGCAGCAGCGAGAGAAAGGGGAGAAAACATGAAAATCACGTGAAAAGAATAGCTCATAACTCGATAAATAATTTATTTACAAAAATATGAAAAATGCTATTCCATTCCAAATCGTTTCAATAGTCAGGTCCGAATAATTTTATACATTTACGTTGGAAAGTGAGTCAGATAATGTGTCAGAAAGTTTCGCGCTGTTGAGTACGGAATTTGAGAACGGAATTTTAAAGTGATTTTGGGGCAATTTTTAGCTCTAATTTCCAAAATTACGAGGAAGGGAGGACATTTGAATTTTCTTTTATTGATTGTTATTAAGAATTGCCTGAGAGATTTCCTCATTTACAATACTTTCCAATATACTTGAAATGTGTTTTTGAATTTGGTTTGTCTGTCTGTCCGTCTATCTGTCTGTCTGTCTGCCCGTGCTTCAACTCACGTAAATATAGTAAGATTATCATGAAAGCGATATATGCTATTGATATTTAGTATGGCAAGTTCTGTATTGTATTGAAAATGAAGAGCGTAGCTTTTAATAGTTCATTTACAGGGATACTCAAAAGAATCCCGTTATATTACGAATAATAGGGAAATATCGTTTGCAGTCTATTTTAATGATATTACGTTGTTTAAAACATATTGAAGTTTATATATATCATTGAGGTGCACTACAAGGCGTTTACTGTTGAATGTGGTGTGCATATAATTTATCTTTCATTTACGGGACACACAGAAGTATTTGGCTGCAGTACTGTCTACGAAGAATAATCGCTGAAAGTGCCTTTTGCGTTGTGGTACACGTTTTAAAACTGAATTATTTTTTTGTATATTACTTGGTGTGTATAAATTCTTAGGATCATATAAAGGGCTGCACAAAAGATCTCAAGTACATTTTCGTTTATGCACGGAAATTACTAAACAGCATTCCTTAACTGAGCTATGCATATAATTGAAATAACTTTTAGCGTACTATATAGTATACATAAAAATGTGTAGTTCATATATAGGGATGCACAAAAAATTCTGTTATTTTTCGGACTACTGATGGTTATTGTGGAAGTTGGGTTTTCAACTGCATTATGTATTTTCTAAATTGTTTATTTAGACATCTTCAACCTTATCAAATTGTAAAGTTTTACTGCAGTATTCTGATTGTGTTTCAAAAGTGTTACAGAATCTATGCTGGACTCATAATTTTTCGTTCTTGTTTGTATATCCAAAGACTAATTCATCTATTAAATTGATTTTTACAGTCATTTATTTAATTCAATTTGGTTTTTGTGGTAAAAGATGGAATCCTATAATCGATTTTTATCTTACTTCTTTTAGACTTAATTATAAATTAATTATAAATTTTAATTATAATCTTAGACTTAAATATATATTAATTATAAATTTTAATTATAATCTTAGACTTAATTATAAATTTTAACTTTTATTTATTTTTCATTTAGATCGCCATAGGTGACAAATCGCCAAATATTCTTTATGGTTACTATTGTATACGAGTTACACAATATCGCATTTAAATATACGCCAAATCACGCGCACCAAAAACGATCAACTGGCTGTGAAGCTACAACTTCAAAATATTTTAAGCACTATGAAATAGAAAAATTTAATGAAAAATTAAGAGTAATATATTTTTAAAAAATACGCTTTAATCAGCTCATAGTTTCATATCATTTAAACTATGATTATATCTTGAGAAATCAATTTAGAAAACCTAAAAAAATAGTTTAAATACCGTTTTTTTTTTTTTTCGCTCCAGTTGGCGTATCCTAAAAGAGAAACAGAGGCAAAAACTATAATTAAAAAAATTGGGGAACGAGGTTCTTGGCAGTGTTGAATATACTGCGATCGTTGTACTTCCGCGACAAGAAGAAGTGCGTTGACTATTTTAATAAAATCTCACTCGATATCTGTTTTTTTTTTTCCAAAATTTTAATGCAAAAACGATTCATTGACTAAACGAAACTGATTTAAGTTTAAATTTGTCACTATTATGATATGTATATATTAAATTTATATAAAAATGTATTTATTCGCTTAGGCGAAATTTTGGCGCTAATGAACATGTGTTGTAAAGAAATTGCAAACCTATTAGAGACAACGTATTCCGCATTTCCCCAATTTCCAGTGAGTTAAGGGATAATTTCTCGAAGTTTGCGGTTTATAATCTGCAATATATATTTTATATTTTTGAATATTTTTAAAATACAGAAACAAATTTTGTGGATTTGAACTTATCGGAAAATTTTATCTCAAATGGATACCAAGCATGACAATAAAATATTTAAAACAATAAAAAATGCAAAATAACATTAATGGAAAAGTGTTTATTTATAATGCCGAGGTTGTAAATAAAAAACTTGAAGAAAGTTATTCCGCTCGAATGTGAATATTTCTACCGGCAAATCCCAGTCACTTTTAACAGAAAAATAGGCATATGCAGGGGGGGGGGGGGGGGGGGGGGCTCAACATCTTTGAAAAAGGTAAGAATTGTTAAAAACATTACTGTTTAAATTTTTTGTTTTATTTGTTTTTTATCTTTTTTCTTTTCTCTTTAAATCCTGATAGAAATTTATTTCTGAATAATAAATATTATTTAATTGTTAAATTTCGAAGTTAGTTTTTATTTTCATATTTATGGCTTTAGGCAATATTAGAAAAAATTGCATAATCATGCTAATGTAGTACAAAAGTTTTAGCATGAATATGAGATTGAATTACAAATAAACTGAAAATATTGATAGTAAAAATAAGCTTAAAAGTTTGTTTTACATATTTTTATAGTGTATAAATGCAATAATTTGTTTCCCTTTAGATTTGTTTTACTTCTTACATTCAATATTTTTAAATATATCTTAAACGGGGTTTCAGGAGGGGTGGCCCTCTCTAACGAAATTGAAATTACTGTTCAATCGTCACTTTTTCTTTCTTTCTTTCTTGTTATTTTTCTCTATTTCTTTCTTTCTTTCTCTCTCTCTTCTTTTTCTGGAATACCTGTATATATTTATTTTTGAATATTTATTTATTTTTTTATTTGTTAAATTTTTAAGTTGCTCTTTATATTGATATGTTTTAAAAATGATCTTGCGCGGATGTTTTGATTAAATAAAATTACCAGTTTAGCTTATGTCGTATACATTTTTAAAGAATCTGGTCAAGGCTGCGGACCAC
This sequence comes from Maratus speciosus, assembly GCA_963932465.1. NCBI lineage: Eukaryota > Metazoa > Arthropoda > Arachnida > Araneae > Salticidae > Maratus > Maratus speciosus. Next base: position 33,259,439 of record OZ010800.1, read on the forward strand.
AGTCATACACGTTCTAAAATCTTTCCTCTCTCTGGATTTGGTAATGCCGGCACCCATTCAACAAATTGCTATGTATAATTGCATGCAATATTAAAATAAAATGCATAATTATGCTAATATAGTACAGAAGGTTTAGCATGAATATGGGATTGAATTACAGATAAAGGAAAAATATGTTAGTGGTTTACGTATGTTGATGAGATAACTTTGTATCATAATGTGGATAATTCAGATATTCCAGTGATTTTCATTTTTGGCTGATTAAAACTAAAATGTTTTTAAAATTTTGTTTTAATAGCTTGTTTTCCCATCTTAATTTAAAATATGAAAAGACTTTATATAAAATACAAATGTGAATTCATGTTGTTCTTCAAAATTGCACATTAAGCAATGCTAAATACCTATTATGCGTTACATACACTTTAAACCTGATTAGAAACACATTTGCATTGTAAATACAGAACTTGTGTGGAAATATAAATTAATTAAAAACAACGTTTAAACACACAATAAAATAAGTTGATTTGATCATACGTATACGTTTCGTGAGTACTAGGACTCACAACCTCAGTGTAAAAAACTTTAAAAAACTTTAAAAACAATATCCCCCCCCCCCCAAACACATGAACGGTGAAAACCCAAATGTCAAAACAAAATACCAAAACCCCATCAAGTTCTAACAGCCAATGAAATTAATGCGGAAGTGAAGTGTCGTGACACAACAAATCCACCCAGAAAGTTGAGATGTATGGTGTACTAAATAAATCATTAACAAAGGAGTCTTTAAATTTATGGATATGAAGATCCTCAGAAAAGTCTAAATCCAGAGGAGTAATGCATTTCTTGATAATGGTAGCTGAGTTAAAATTAAAATTATGTCCCTCCCCCTAGCAATGAGAGGCGATAGAGGATTTCTGTAATTCTTTTTTCTTTACATAGTTTCTGTGTTTATTGACTCTGTAACGGAATTTTCGTTTAGTTTGTCCAATGTAGGACAAACCACAGTGGCACTGAATGTTGTAAACTCCCCAATAATTATGAGGAGGAATTTGGTCCTTAAGTTGCGAAATAGTTAATTTATTAACCGGTTTAAAAACTACATTAAAATCACAATGTCTCAAGATATTAGCCATCTTAAATCTAATGCTATTTTAAAATGGTAAAATGATAAGGTTAGAGATGGAAACCGCAGTAACAGGAGAATCAAGATTATTAACACATTTATTAGGGCTATGAGAAATTAAATTATTGATATAAGATAAACCAAAACCTCGATCAATAGCCACAGATCTAATGTAATTTAATTCTGTAATAAGTGAATTATAATCTGAACAAATTAAGCGAGCTCTATTAATCAAAGAAAAGCCGAAGGTTTTTGGGAAGGGGGGTGACATGAATTGAAATGGGGGGGGGAGTGTGACAGCAAAAGGTTTGCGGTAAACGCAAGTGTCAAGGGTGTTAAGCTAACGTGTAACCAACACATCCAGAAATGCAATCTATTATCTATTTCAACTTCATAAGTAAATTAAATTACTGAATCTATTGAGTTTAAAATTATTAATATATTGTCAACAGAAAATAGAGAAAGGTCTAAGAGTGCAAAAGAATCATCTACATATCTACAGTAAAATGAGAAGTTGATAAGGTTAAACATTTTAACCTCAAAGTAATGCATATATAAATCTGCTAAATCCTAGTACTCACGAAACGTATACGTATGATCAAATCAACTTATTTTATTGTGTGTTTAAACGTTGTTTTTAATTAATTTAATTTACATTTGCATTAGTTTTAAAAAAATTTCCCGACGAAAAATTTCGACTTTCTTAAAAAATAATAAAATTATAGGTGATGTTAAACTGCAACGGTATGTTTATTTTTTTTTTTTTCCTTTCAATTTATTTTAATTATCAAGATTACTTTGAAAGGTGCAATGTTCTTGGAAAATAATGTATGTTATTCTAATTTAAATAATGTGCCTTAGTGATAAATTGCAAATAGCCAATTGTATTTAATCTTTCAAAGAATGACAGAAAAAAAATCTTTGAAATAAGGTTTTTGAGAACGCAATTCAAAATCAACTTTGTCGCCGAAATGAGTGCTATATTGCCCGATGTTACAACCATATTAAGCCAGTGGATGTAAATAGGCAGTATCAGGCTTTTACATACTGCCTTCTTAGTCCTTCCTTAAGTGCTTTCTTCCTAGCGTTAAAAGAAAAAATTAAAAAAAAAAACGGTGAATTTCCCATAATCGCGTTGGGTGCTTACGCCAAATAAATGTATTACAAGAGATTTTTTTTTTTTAATTTATAAATTGCACTCATGAAATTAGGCGTGATTTTTATCATAGACGTCTTGTTCTTATAAAAAGAGAAGAACAAAAACTGCTTTTAAGTTATACTTATTAAATAAAATAGTATTTTTAAATGATGCTATATAGTTTATTTGGCAACATTTCCATTGGGGACTACATTTACTATTTTGTCTACCGCTACTTTTAAATATTAATCTGTGTGGTGGGTTTTTACAGGAAATTTACAACAAAGACTATTTTTTGGAATTAGTGATTTAAAAAAAAAATAAACAGTAAAATAATAGCTGCCTGTGGCAACTCTAATTTCTCACTATTTTTATTTATTTATTTTACTTATTTATTCATTTATTACTTTTTTTTTTTTTTTTCAAATCTGCAGTGTAAAATATAAGGGGAAATGGGGAAATGGCTAGGGAAATGGCGAAAATTTATTTAATAGCAAAGCTAAAAAACATTTAAATCAAATAATTTACAATCTTAAGTTTTTTTTAATTAAAAAGGGGATAATTATGTTATCAGATGACTATTATTTCCTTATAATGCTCTTTAATTAGATGTCTTAGTTTTTTTTTTTAATTCAGCTTAAAATGTCTATTATTATTATTATTTGATGTAAAAGAACTTTTTTGTAATCCACCCCCACGCCCCAGAAGGATTTTTTTCAAACTTTTAGATTTATTCATATCGTTCAGTGGAAAAAATTAATTAAAATAACTGGAAACAAAAAAATGTAAATCAAAACGTGATTTTAATTAAATTTTATTATGTTCCTCAAACGTTTTCTCTTCAAAATACTGTCTTTTTTGCTTGCCCCCAAATAAATCTTTTTTAATCAGGTAAATTAACAACTCAAATTCACTTTTTTAAAGCCAATAATAGAATTATCCATTTTTTACACCCATTCATCGTATAATCCTCTATAATTAGAAGACTTATTTTTTGTACTTAATTTTAATATTCTTAAATCGTTATGTAAAAGTGCAAAACAGCATAAAAGAGTAAAACTAATTGATAGAAGCAAAAGATTTAGATAACGAAACACCTTTTTTTCCAGTTTTAAGGTAGAAGATTCTGGACATTCAAATGATTTTAAATAATCAATCTTCTTTAGTTTGGGTTGATTTTTGACAGCCGATTATCTACTTGAGGGATATATGCCCGAGGGCAGGAGTGCCTTACCTAAGGGAACCTAACCCGTATTTACGCATTGAAATCCAAGGTTCGAAGAAAACCACGAAAACTCCGAACGATTAGGCCGACGGTCGCGATTGGGTTCGACCCAGCACCTCCCGTATACCAGCTTCGAGAGCAGAACTTCTCGGCCACTGGTAGGGCAATCAATCTTCTTTAGGTGCGTTCGTAATTATATAAATACGTAGCACCTATAGTCGTCGGCTGGTCCGTTAATCTGTCTGTCCGTCTCTCCGCACATATAGCAGCGCAAAAACTGCCCAACCGAATGGTTTGAAATTTAATATATATAATCGTTGCAGAATTTTGTCGAGTCATTTTAAATTTTATGAAAATCGAATCAAAACATAAAAATATATTAATAAAAGTTTTCTTCATTCTATTAAATCCCATCACACGTAATGAATTCAGTGATATACCATGACAAGTAATGATTCTAGGTTGCCATAATGATTAAGTCCCATTTAACATGAGTCATATTATTTCCGTATTATTGAATTTAATATACATAATCGTAATAAATTTTGTATTGATGCATTTTTGCATAGGAGTGCAACAGCTATTGCCACACGATCTGAACATTTATAAGACTCGTTATAGTACGAACGTACAGTCGTGGAAAAAAAAGGAAACACCCCTTACTAACTCCTCAACAATTATCGCAGACGAAAGTTACTGGTACCGAACGATTGGAAATAAAGTCTACTTTTAAATGATGTACATAAAATTTTCTTAGGGGGCCATCTGCATATTAAAACGAATCCAAACTTCATTTTTTTCAATGGCAATATCCAATTTTAACGAGATATTTCAAATCTTCGATTCAAACTATGCCTAGATTTCAAATTTCAAGTCATTTGAATGATAAGTTTTTGAATTATAAACATTCAAAATTTAGTGCTTCTAATGTTAAATTACATTTTCATATTTTTATTTATATCTCCTGGAATTATACTCCTAATGTGCTAATTTTTTTGTAGCAATAATATTAATATACCCAAACATAAATACGCTGAATTTGCAATTTTTATAATTTTATGATATGAATTATGAATTATGAAATTAATATTCGAAAAAATTATGAATTGCAACCTACAATTTTTTTGACGGATTTAGATTTATTAGGTCCTGCTTTATGGAAATCCAAAATTTCACATTTTACTAACAAGTAGTTTTCAAATTATGCTTAAAAAACGGCAAAATGCTGATTTAAGTCTATGATAGAAGTGAGTAGATATTTTGAAATTTATTCTGCTGTCTTGTAATCTAACAGGCTCCATTGACTCCTTGAGTGGCGCTTAAGATGCCTTGATTAAGAAAGGGGCTCTCTCGGTAAACAATCTAGTACGAAACTTCAATTTGGATACAGCCCTTAAAATACGCTCGTTTTAAAATAATTAATTTCTCAAAAACTTATGTTACGAATTGCATAAAAATTTATTTTTAGACTAATTGAAGAGTGCAGAGTTCATTTATGCTGTCGGAATTGTCTACTGCTATTTAAAAAAAAAAACAAAGTTATGGTTCGTTTTAATATGTAGATGGCCCCCTAAGCAAAATTTATATACATCATTTAAAAGTACACTTTATTTCCAATCATTCGGTACCAGTAAATTTCTTCTACGTTAATTTGATAAGGAGTTAGTAGGGGGTGTTTACTTTTTTTTTTCCCACGACTGTACCTCGTTTACCACTTTTTACATACAATTTCCGACTAGTTTTAACTAATTTTTTTAAAGATATGAATATGTATATATATCTATATTCTACTTGTTAAAGTGTCTATTAAATTATATTCTAGAAATTAAGAAGTTAAGAAGAAATTTTTAAGAAATTGTAAATAAAACCGACTTCAAAGGATTCTTTCATGTAATCCTTAGTTTTTTTTCACATTATTGACCCACGCGGATCGGGTTATGGGTTATCCTTTGAAGTAAATAAAAACTCTAACTCCATTCTGACGCACTTCAACCTAAAATATATCCGAAACCAAGATGCGTGTCATTCGGTCTAGTAGTTTAGGTTGATTGTGTTTATGACGGCCAATTATCAGCACGAAGGATATGGGCTCTAAGAGGGATGGGTGCTCTTTGTGGAAGACTTTCTAAGGGAAACTAACCCGTATTTACGCAAAGAAATTCACGGTCCGAAGAAAACCACGGAAAACTCCGAACGATTAGGCAGACGAGCGCGATTGGCTTCGAACTCAGCACCTCCGTCTACCAGCGTCGAGAGCAGAACATCTCATCCACTGGTGAGACTCTTGTAATTTAGGAATTATGCGGGTATAAAGTTTAGAACTTATCACGTTATACAATATTTTAACGTTCGAAAACAGATTGCAATAAAAATAGATTTTCAAGCATAACTCAAAAATCTTTTTTGGCAGAATAAACAGAAATTATTAATCCTTACAAATTGATTCTTTAGAAATCAATTACTGCTAAAAAAAATTCCCGGTTACTATTCCTATTTTTACCAAAATTAATTTCGAATTTACGTATATGTGCTTCGAAAATGATTTTCGAATAAAATATGAATTGTAAGATACAGTCGAACTCGCTTATAGCTAGCGCAAAGGGACCGTGATATGTGCTCGTAAAAAACGGGTTCGTAAACAATTACAAAAATTCATGCATACTTACTTTATTATACATATTTATTTATTTTTTATTTCTGTACACTACAAAAGAAGTCGGTTAATATATTTTGAACTGTCTTATTGTCTCTTAATTATGTTATTGTTCTTCGGAGAAGACTCGTGACCCGAAAAACATCGTCATTTGCACCCCCGGCTTCGAAAAAAGTTTGAAGTTTTTCGCACTCAATTTCGGTTGACTTCGGAATGTTAAAAGAATTTTTCAAAGAAACGATTATCTGAGCTGGAGAGGTGGAAGTCAATAGAAATTTTATGAATCACAAAAATATTGCTCGCTATAACCGGGGTTTTCTCGTTAAAAGCGAATTATGTTCCCATAGACTTAACATTTTACCAACCAAGTATTTATGACTTCCTCGTTAAATCCGAGTTCTCGTTAAATCAGGGCTCGTTATAAGCGAGTTCGACTGTTCCGTTTTTTTAAAAAATAAAAATCGATTTCTAGATGCTTCAAATATGCAAATCAAAAGATACAGATCATTCCGCAAATAGTTTTTCAATTATGCTTAAAAAAGTACCCACATTGGAATCTGTTTTGCAAAGAGGGCGGCGGCGATAAAAAAGACTACATCATCGAGTTACGTGATGAAACCATGGTGAACATTTTTAGGAGCAGATAAAAGGAATGATTGGTCTGCCTTGAAATTTCTTGGTACGATATGTGCAGCACCAAGCGCCAACTCGTTATTTTCTTGTCGCTATCACGTCATCAAGTTACGAGATGAAATTGGTTCCAAATGAAAGGTAAAATAAAGTATTTAAAAATTATTTTGGTATGCCGGCGCTTATGCTAGTAGAAATCCCCGCCAGATTAAAATATATATATATATATATATACTAAGGGGCTCTGCTCCCTGCAAGCTGCGCTCGCCAACCCCCGTTCAGACACCGCAGAATCTAAAATCACGCTAACTTTATCGGTTTTTAAAAAATTACAGAAGATTGAATTAAAATGAAAAAACCTATAGCGAACGCCCAGTAAACAGGTTTCCATTCAATTCCCTTTGATTGCGAAAATTTAAGGCCAAATCAGTTGCTGTTAAGACATTCAATGGTTCTTTTCGTTTTTGCTTAAAGAAGATCAGTTAAACATTTGAAAAGAAGCTAAAATAAAATGAATTAAGTAAACAGAGTCTTTGCCGACCGGTACTTTTTAACAGCGTTATAAAACGATTGACATAATACAATTTACTACAATAACTACAATTTACTGCTTTAATCCCTTCAAGGGCGGTAGTTCATTTTTGGACCACTTAATTTTAATTCTTAAATTCCAAATTGGCACCAGAATATTGGAATGAAAAATTTCCTTTTTTTAAGTAAGTGAACAAAAGCATTTTCGTATTTCGAAATTTGTTTGTAAATTCCGGTGCCATTCACTGATTTCAACATTTTACGAATAGAAGTACCTTGCCCCTGAAACGGTTAAACGCATATTAATGTATTTATTATTTTAAAGTTTCCTTTCTATTTTAATATCCATGTGTAAATACAATTTTCTAGACATAATTTTCAATATTTTCCTGCTTTTAACGCGTACTCATTTAATAGCAATTTTAAAGTTTTTTTTTCTATTTTTTATAGGCATGTGTAAGTAAATTTGTAATCGTTAGAAATATTATTCCTTGCACTGTTTTTAGAATTGAAAACAATCTCTATTATAATAGCCTAAGTCATGCGACTATCATCAACAGTTCCTTCGCTTTTCATAAGAAAGGTTTCCATTTTGATTAAAGAATCAAAGTTATTTTTTCGAAACAAACCACATAAAAGTTCCCATGATCGCAAAGAATTCTTGGTACTTTTATGTTAGCCGGGTTCAAATCTCGCCAATAGCTTTTTTTCGTATTTTTCCGTTATACGGACACCATGCCAAAATGTATGCTAATGCGCCAATTATTTCAACCCTGATCGCGAAAAGGATTTTTATAGTAAAACATGCGAAACATTGTGATTTGCTATTATTTGCTATACTTTATTGTATAACAGTTATTTGTTCATTTATTTTAAGTATATATTTGTGATTTAGTAAAATAGTTCATAAAAGTCTGCCGTTTCCAAATGTTATATTTTTAAAAGACTCATTTTACTATCGACAGAGTTTTTTCTTTCATTTTTCAAATGTTTCAATTCACATGATTTTCATTTTGCGCCAACTATTACGCTTGGCGACAATGGTGTCCGTAAACGGAAAAGTACCTTTTTTTTTTTAAAACTCGTAAGTTTGCATTTTTTTATTTTTTGAGTGGTGAATTAAAACGGTACTACTTGGTTATCCCATTGACCAAAAATAAATCGCCAGACTATAAGATTAAACGATAATAATGGTTGCTCGAAAATGTAACATTCACTTGACTATTAGGAAGTTACACGTGTATATGTCATCAAGTGATTTTTATTTCGACGCATTATTTGTATTTGAATTTTTATACTAGTTTATTTGTTTTTCGTTATTTAAAAAAAAAATTACGTCAACTTGTATAATTTTGCGAAAGGTTTGGCGATTTATGTAATTTGGCGATATTGGCCATTTGCTTTGAATTTGAAATTAAATGTTATGATTTGTTGCTTAATATTTAACACAGATGTCATATAAGCACCGGGATTGGCGTGATTTTTTTTTACGGCAATTTGGCGAAAACATCGTTTTCGAATACGAGTTATATATGTCTTTTTAAATAATTTTTCTATTATTTTTAAAATGAAACAACAATAAATAAAAATAATTAATTAATAACTATATAACAAAGCAATTTATAAAATTTTTTTCTTAAATAAAAAGAAAATAAATATAAATAAACATTTATTGATGAATAAGCAACAATAGCCGGGTTTCCATGTCAGGCAAAATAACACCATTGTGGCGCCAATTAGGTACGCCGGTGCGTATATGACATCTGAGCCTAATATTTTCCTTTTCGTTTCGTTTAGAAAGAGAAAGAAGTGTAAGCCATTAATTTTAAATGTTTTTTTTTTCTTAATGAAAATTTTGTATTAAATAAAATGATAACGAAATAAAAAAAAGCATTGTTCTTAGCATAGATTTAAGGGAGGTCAAACTTGGTCGCCAAATTAGTTTAAAATTATAACCTTTTTTGAAATCGAAAAAAAATATGTGTTATGATTGAAATTTGAGTTGCCATCATTAGAAAAATGTATATAAAATTAGAAAAAAAATAATATTTCGAAAACTAATTCGAATTTAAAAATTTTAATACCAGTTTTGAAATCTGCGGATCAATATTGATTTTTGGTGTTAATTTAATAGCAAAGTATTCCATATTTTAGGAAAAATCGCCGTGAAACATAATCAGTTGTTTAAGCAGTCGATTCATACTTCCGTTTCATACTTCCGTTTTACAAATTCGTTTCATTAGGATTTTATATATATAGGGTAGATATATAAAGCACGTCATACTGTACAATTCAAAGTCAATCAACACAATTTTTTTCCTTACATTGTCCAATATATCACATCGCAATCGAATTTCACGATGAATTAATGATTTAGAAAAAGCTTATTAACTATACAGGAAATAATTTCTGATTCCTCATAACTTGGTACAATGAGAGAAGATCGGGCGCCAATTCCGTATTTTGACGACACTATCAAGTCATCGAGTTACGGCTTGAAATTTTGGCGCATAAATGATACCGATTAGTACAATAAGAATATTTCAATCTGCCTCCTCATACCTTGGTACAAGATCAGCAGAGTCGTGCGTCAATTCTTAATTTTTGCGGTACTATCACGTCATCAAGTTACGGCCTGAAATTTTTACTCTTTAAAGATACACATTACTACAACAAGAATATGATAGTCTGCCTCATCATATCTTGGTACGAGATGAGCAGTGCGGAGCTCTAACTCATAATTTTGGATGCATTAACACTTTATTGCGTTACGACTTGAAAATTTAACAGATTAAACATACAGATAAGTACAACAAGAATATTTCAATCTGCCTCGTCAGATCTTGGTACAAGATTATCAGAGCGGGACTCCGATTCTTAATTTTTTCGGTACTATCACGTCATCGAGTTACGGCCTGAGAATTTAACTCATTAAATATACTGATTAGTGCAATAATAATATTTCAGTCTGCCTCGTCATATCTTGGTACGAGATGAGCAGAGCGGGGCGCCAATTCTTAATTTTCATTTAATTAGCAGAGTAGTAGTCTTTAAGAGATGATCTTACAGCCCACGAGCCCAGTCACGAGTACAAACGAAGTTATAACAGCCATCATACCAAATTAAACTGATGAATTGATAGCCCCGGAGCTTTAAATCGCAGGGAAAAGAAAAGTCAATAAATAAAAATTTAAATGTTACCTTATGTGATTAAACAAAAACATAATTTGAAGAACAAATTAAAAAAACAAAATTTATTTCCTACATTGTTTAAGCCCGAGAAGGGACAGATATTAAGTTATTTCATTCAGCTAGTTCTACATTTAATGTTAAATTTTTGTAACAAATTGGTTAATAGGGTGGTGCGAAAAAAGTCAAGTTGATATTTCCGAGTTGCTATAGTGCGGAAAAGTTGCGATTAGTAAATACAAGAAAAACAAAAAAAAATTATTTAAATCGGACTTTATCTTCCGATCCCGCAAACCGCCTAAAAATTTAAAAAAAATGAAAATTTCCGATTTTTTCAGAATTTTTTTCTTTTTTTACGTATATATATATATTTTATCGCTATAGTGAAAAATATTTGCAGATTGTAATGTTTAATAATAATAAAAATAAACAGTTGCGTTTAAAGAATAGCTTCCGATCACGCAAGCTCAACACAAATCGGCAAAAATTCAATTTTCAGTGATTTTGATGAATAAAGAAAATAATCACCTGAGATCAGTTTGCGCTCCAATATTAACATTTGCATATAAATTGTACAACGTACAACTCTTTGCTTGTTTAGATATTTGATAATGTTTAAACAAACCAGAACTCACCACGGGAAGGTAGCTGCACTTCGAGTTCAAACCACACCCTATCCTCCATCCAACCAATGAGGGTGTTTGCCATTTACATTACTTAAATACATAGTTTGTTATAATAGAGTCAAAACACTGTATTAAAAAACTAGTGTCGTGACAGTATAAGATATACAATTTGTTGTCATCTGTTTAAGTCTGACTTTTAGACGCAACTTTGTACTGCGATTTGGTGGTAATGTCTGGTATTATGGACATTGATTTCAGTGTGGCCCTGATGCTCTCTTGATTGGGGCCCACATACCTTAAATGATGCTTCCATTACCGATTTAACGCACCGCTGGACATCTTACGTGTGGTTGGGAAACTTTTTATCATCCCAGACTGAGACATGACCTGATTGAACGAAGAAATGTATTTCTTCATAGGTTATTCTCCGAAAAAGTGGTGGAAATGTTAATTTTGCTGCATTACAATCAATTGATTCTGGATTGTAGGAGTGATAAAGATTCAGATACCTTTACCCTTTGAAACATTTTGCCTGGCTTTTAATACTCTTCTTAGCCCTAGCTCTCTTATGTGCCTCCTCTTACAAAAGACCATTGCCATCAGTAGGTTTTCCGGGTGAGCAAAGAATGAGTTTCGTTCAGTTTCAGGGACTACATTTTCTTCAGGTTGTCACGAAAGTATCGAGATGTTTCAATTGCTCTGTACAGATGAATAGGCCCGTCTGTAATTTACTTAGAGCATTTCATTTCAAAACAAACTGTCAAGTAAGATTTTAAAATAAATGTCAATATGGCTTTAAAGAATCCGATGGGTTTTCCACGCTCGCGTAAAGTCGAAGGGCTCTATTTGCACAAGTGAGCAATCTGGCATGTGAAATTGTGCCGGAGTCACACTTTAATAAGTCATTTGAAAAGTTGCCACTTTTAATTGCTTGACTTATGCCAAGAAGATATCTTTGGTCCTTGCTCAACAGTTGCCTGTTCACTTCTGGAATTCCACAATCAGTCAATTGAAAATTTATCACCGAGAGCTTTACACAACATTGATATTGTGTCCAAATGGTGTACTAAATGATCTTGGACCAGTTGTTTCAACATTCATATGTTGAAAAAGATGGCGGAAAGGTAATTCAACAAAATGGAATAAACAAACAAGCCACTGCAGTGGTCGTGAGAGATGAACTTCAAGCTTTCTGATAGCACCACCTTTCTATCCAGTATTGGTATTTGTACCATCACAGCCTACAAAATCTAAGTATTCTAGTGAAACCCCTTGTTCAGTAAGACATGATACTATGAAAGCTACAATGTCCTTAGCAGGCCCGGAGTTTGGAGGCACATGGCCTAAATAAACTGAGCCACGTTCTTTTATGACAGGAAAGTGTTCCTCTTTAATAATTCGACGAACCTGTTTAGATGCAATCCTTTCTTTAACTAGGGTATCGTCCTTTCTTCCGTCAAAATAGTATATGCCAAGTAGTTCATCTGAATCCAGTTGACTTTTCTGTAAATTTTATGGAGTTAGGTGAGACTAGGTGGGAGCGCGTACGCCGACTTCAGCGCTGTTTTCCAACGTGGCTAACGGCAGTTGGGTGCACTACTAAACTTTTCAGACCTGAAGCGAACCCTTCGTGGTAAGTTCTAGGTTGTTTAAAAATAACTTAATATGCTCAATATTATAAATTATCATTTAAATCTTAACCTGAGACTGCAAACTGACCTCAGTTGATTATATTCTTAATGCATGAAAATCACTCAAAATTGAATTTTTGCCGATTTTTATTGAGCTTGCGCGATCGGAAGATATTCTCTAAACACAATTATTATTATTATTATTATTAAACAGTGCAAACTGCAACTATTTTCCCCTATAGCGATAAAAAATATATAAACGTAAAAAAAAAAAAATCGGAAAAAATCGGAAATTTTCAATTTTTTGGAATTTTTAGGCGGTTTGCGGGATTGGAAGATAAGGTCCGATTTGAAGAATTTTTTTTTGTTTTTCTTGTATTTACCAATCGCAACTTTTCCGCACTATAGCGACTCGGAAATATCAACTTGACTTTTTTCGCACCACCCTATTAGTTAAGCCAATTGAAGATTAAAAAAATAAAAATAAAATTCATGCAATATGATACTTAAAACACCCTAAAAAATTAGATTCGGTTCAAATGAAATCGAAATAAATCTTAGACTTCTTCCATTTTTAATTAAAAATGTTTGTATTGCAGATTTTGTATTATGTTTATGACAATTGTGCATAAAATGATTAAACAAAAACCTAATTTGCAGAACAAATAAAAAAAAAAAAGAATTATTTCCTAAATTGTTTAAGCCCGAGAAGGGGCAGATATTAAGATATTTCATTCAATTCGTTCTACATTTAATGTTAAATCTTTGTAACAAATAAGCTAAACCAATTGAACATTAAAAAATAAAAATGAAATTCATACAATATAATGCTTTAAACACCTATATACTTAGATTCCGTTCAAATGAAATCGAAATAAATCTTAGACTTTTTTTTAAGTTTTGTATTTTGCATGCACCTTATCATATTATGACAATCGTCATAAACATAATGCAAAATCTGCAGTACAAATATTTACAACTTAAAAATGGAAAAAGTCTAAGATTTATTTCAATTCCATTTGAAAGGAATCTAAGTATATAGGTGTTTAAAGTATTATATTGTAAGAATTTCATTTTTATTTTTTAACGTTCAATTTGTTTACCTTATTTGTTACAAAAATTTAACATTAAATATAGAACGAATTGAATGCAATATCTTAATATCTGCCCCTTCTCGGGCTTAAATAATTTAGGAAATAAATTTTGTTTTTTTAATTTGTTCTGCAAATTAGGTTTTTGTTTAATATGTCAAGTTTTTTAATAGCTATTAAATTCAGACAAACACATTTGAAAATTAATGGAGGGTATCATCATCAGGCTTTGATGTGTGCGATATCGATCACAATTTGTGATGCAATTTACCTATGTATAGTAATTCAAAATGTTTCCCCAGTGCAGTAATGCAGGTTCTTGTAGTTTGGTGAAAAATTACAATCTGAACTTAAAAAATCTTTTTGAAAATGTCATTTTTTTTCCACTATGACGTCATATTCATTTTCTTTTTAATTCTTAAAAAAAAAAAAAACTATTTCAGTTTTTTCAGTTTCATGTTTCACGTGAAAATCATTCAACTAAAAATAGGCAAATTATTATTACAGCTTTTGAAGTATTTACAACAATGAAGGAAAAATGTTAAATTTTATTAGAAAATGTCCGTTGATTCTCAATGAAAAAAGCGAAATTTGGGATTATTAAGAAAAATATTTGAATAATGTAAATAAAAATTAGCCCATGTTACTTTCTAGATTATAATCCACCTATATGCAAAGGCATTTTATGATCCGTTTTGATCCTGACGTCTGGCAAATGTTTTTACACTTTGAATTTATAATATTATCAGAATTAGCAAAGAATTAAAAATGAGTGGCATCAGACCATAAAGGTGGGAAGAAAAAATGAAAAAGTTATGATCTCCATAGGCTTTTCTATGCGCTGCCGCACAATACTTAAATAATATGCATGCAAAATACAAAACTTAAAAAAAAAGTCTAAGATTTATTTCGATTTCATTTGAACGGAATCTAATTTTTTAGGGTGTTTTAAGTATCATATTGCATGAATTGTATTTTTATTTTTTAATCTTCAATTGGCTTAACTAATTTGTTACAAAAATTTAACATTAAATGTAGAACTTATTGAATGAAATAACTTAATATCTGTCCCTTCTCGGGCTTAAACAATGTAGGAAATAAATTTTATTTTTTAATTTGTTCTTCAAATTATGTTTTTGTTTAATATGTCAAGTTTTTTAATAACTACTGCACTCAGACGAACGCATTTCAAAATTAATAGAGAGTATCATCATCAGGCTTTGATGTATGCGGTATTGCATGACAATGTGGGATGCAGTTTACCAATGTATAATTCAAAATATTTCACCACTGTAGTAATGCAGGTTGCGGTAGTTTGGACAAAAACTTCTAATCTGAACGTAAAAAATCTGTAATCAAAACATAAAAAATTAACGTCACTTAAATTTAGATACCCTATTTCCCACTCAGGAACGTTGTGAATGTAAATGTAAATTGTGTTGAATCCTTACTGCTAATATTTAACAATATTATAGCTGTGATACAGCAAAAAATAAAAGTTTTACTTAAATTTTTAAACCTTATTCTCTCCCAAGGGGTGATGTAAACACATCAGAAAATTATTATCTAAGTTTAACTTGGGGTATAAATAGTTCTCATCTCGGAAAAAAAAATACATTTTAAAATTTAAGTTATGTAATTCCCCACTAAGTTCGCTACCTGCGTAAAAATAGCTATCCATTCGAAACTTTTTACAAAATTATAAACTTGACTAAAGCAAAAACTTATTCTGAAAATATAATTTTTATTTCCACTATGACGCCATATTCACCTTTTTAATTTTTGGGAAAAAAAACTAGCTCAATTTAATATTTCACGTGAAAATCTTTCAACTAAAAAGAATAAATTATTATTACGGCTTTTGAAATTTTTGCAACAATGAAGTAAAAATGTTACATTTTCTATGGAAAATGTCCGTTGATTTTCAATGAAAAAAGCGAAAATTGGAATTATTAAGAAAAATATTTGAATAATGTAAAAAACAATTGGCCCATGTTTCTCTCTGGGTTATAATTCACCCATATGCAAAGGCATTTTACCATTCGTTTTGACCCTGACGTCAGGCAAACGTTTTTACACTTTACATTTACAATATCATTAGAATTAGCAAAGAATTAAAAATGAGTGGCATCAGGGACAAAAAGGTGGGAAGAAAAAATGAAAAAGTTACGATCTCCATAGACTTTTCTATGTTAAATTAACATTGAGAAGTGACACTGGGAATAAATAAGTATTGCGCTGCCGCGCAATACTTAAATATATACATCTCTAAAAAGAATAGACGAACTAAAGGCCAACCAACAGTCTCCACCCTATACCACACCAAGGAAACAGCAAACCACGAGTAAACAAGATATCTAGAGAAAATTATAACTACACCCGATTATGGCTACAACAACCAAGATATGTGACACCAACTAACACGATATGTGAAATAATGCACAAGTCATCTCCAGAAAATGTTAACTAGACCAGATTGTGACAACAGAAGAAACAAGATACATGACAATTATCACCATACTTTGTAATTAACCATGACAAGAGAACCCTCTAGCAAGAAAAGCGAAAGAAATACTTTAGTGAGAACAGACTAAGAAACGTGAGCAAAAATCAAACGACAGTGACAAAATTTACGTCAACATCAAATCGGCATATACAGGCAGCGGTGGCCCAGTTGGCAGAGCGTCGTGCTCATAGCCGAAAGGTCACTGGATCGAGGCTCACCGCTAGCTAAAAATCCACCATGGACGCTAATGGCACCTGGTGTATGTAAAATCTGTCGTGAGTGCAAAGTCATTCGATTTCCCTATGAATTATACCTCTGGAGGTGCCTAGTCAGGTGAAGGCCTTGTCACCTGATAAAGGTTCTAAATTACGTGATCAAACTCGAGTAGAGATGACCGCCCTTATAGGCGGCTCGTATCAGTTCTGCAAAAAAATGAGCAAAACCCCCTCGTATTTTCTCTTTTTTGTCCTTCCATTTTCGACAACGTACGAATAAATCCAAACAGCATAATTAATAGCAATCTAGAACCGGCCAACACAGTAACAAAAGTGAAACATAAATAGCGATACAACCACGAAAACCAAGTTACTATCAGGTAGCTCTCCACATGAGGCGATCAGGCGACTTTCTCCCTGCGGCAAAGTACATGATTATAAGAAGATATGTTTATATGAAGATATGTTTATAATGTAGCGAACCGTAGAAGGCTCCAATGGATGTATACAGCGAAATTACTTGCATAGATTTATTCACACATAACTTATTCTATTTAGGTTACACATACAAGCACGACACAACATCACATAAACATAAGTATCAATATGAGCTCTTGTTCTATGTTAATTTCGGTTACAGTTAATGTCCTAATATCACATCTCTTTTTCTTCAAAGATTCAATTTCTGCGGAGGGCGAACAACTCTTCCACTTCTGGTGATATACTGATCTTGATGCTTTCGTGGAGACATAGAGTTACGTTTATCATTGTTACAGGATAGATGAAGATTCTGACAGCTTGGTTTGGTTGCACCAGGAACTCTCTGTGGTATTGGAGACTCATTACTGGAAACATCTGGTTGAAGGTCATCCACAACATCAGTTTCCGACTGGAAATTAGTTGATGGTACAAGATGCATTCTGTTTCGACGATATACCCTTTTTCCAGATTTAACTATGTACGAACGTGGATAATTTAATCTCTGCTGAACCGTACCAGTAGCTCGCAACTCGTTAAACTAGGCACATTGCCCGCCAGGTAGGGACTTGGTCTGCGATATCTACCCTATATATATAAAATCCTAATGAAACGAATATATGAAACGGCTGAAATGTGTATCGATTCTTTGAATCGACTGATTAAACAACTGATTATGTTTCACGGCGATTTCTCCTAAAATATGGAATATTTTACGATGAAATTAACACCAAAAATCCGTATTGATCCACAGATCTCAAAACTGGTATTAGAATTTTTAAATTCGAATTAGTTTTCGAAATATTAATTTTTTTCTAATTTTAAATACATTTTTCTAATGATGGCAACTCAAATTTTAATCATAACAGATATTTTTTTTTTCATAATTCAGAAAAGTTTACTATTTTAAATTAATTTGGCGACCAGTTTGGCCTCCTTTAAATCTATGCTAAGAACAATGCTTTTTTTTTTTTTTTTTTTTTTGTACTTCGTTATCATTTTATTTAATACAAAACTTTCATTTAAAAATGAAACATTTAAATTGATGGCTTTCACTTCTTTCTTTTTTTAAAAAAACAAAGCGAAAAGAAAAATATTAGGCACAGATGTCATATACGCACTGGGGTACCTAATTAGAGCAAAAATGGCATTATTTTGATTGATTGTCGTTTATTTAATAATAAATGTTTATTTACTTTTATTTTTTTTATTTATATAAATTATTTTGTTCTATAGTTATCAATTACTTTTTTGCTATTTCCTTTTGAAAATAATAGAAAATAATTAAAAAATACGGTACAACGTAGTTATTCCGTCAACCAATTTCGCAAATTATATAAATCGCCAAACCACTCGCCAAATTGTACAGATTGACAAAATTTTTATTTTAAATAACGAAAGAACAAATAAATTAGTATAGCATTAATAAATATAAAAATAAAACGTCGAAATTAAAATCACTTGATGACGTAAACACGTGTACCTTGCTAAAAGTCAAGTGATTGTGACATTTTCGATCAACCGTTATTGGCATTTAATCTTATAGTTCCCAGACATGCATGTTGCTAGAAGTTAGTATATATATAATTAATTTTAAGATATGTAAAAGCTTTTCTTCGCGCACATTATTGAAGGATAATTTTGTACCAAAATTCTGGTGTCAATTTCGTAGCAAAATTCTGGCATTTGAGGATTAAAATTAAGTGGTATACATTTCAACCACCGCCCTTCATAGGGTTAAAAACTTGTCATTCAAAACAGAGTGCAAATCTGGGTAAAAGTTGTTTTCGTACTCCATTACAAATCAATGTTATCAAAATGAATATATCTATACTGGTATTGGAAATAGCTACAAAAATAATAAAAATGATTTAGAGTTTGAACACGTTTTGTTTAAAAAATCAAAGTTTTAGATATTATAATAGGCATAAAACGTATGTATCTCCTGTTTGGTATTAAGCCTTTTGATTTTAAAATCGATGGATAAAAATAAATCTTTCTGAAGTAGGCTAAAAATAATGTGTATCTGAAGACATATGGATTTTATTGATGTCGAGTATGTAAGCAATCAGAGTCTGAAAAATTATGAGTTATTCATAAAATCTGATTCTTTATTCCATTATATTTACTGCCACGTAATTTTAATCAAACATTTAAATGTAGGCATTTAATTTACTGAGAAATGTTTGTAGAATATAGATAAAAAGATATACAGGGTCACGCAAAGAATTGGATACGTTGCCATCTATAAATTATAATTTCTGGAAATGTGATTTCAGCAGTTTTAAGAGTGTTTTAGTTTGAATTAAATTTTAACTAAATAGTGGCGTGTAATAAAGGTTCTAGGTATACTACAGGGTTGTACAAAAGTATTCAAGTATGTTTCCATATATTAGTGTAAATTGTTGAAAGAGAATTTCAACCTGTTATGCGTTTTCTTGCTAAACTAAATTTTCTCATTATATAGTATATATATCAATCTACAGATAAAATACAGGACTGTTCAAAAGAATTGGAAAACTATGGATGGTAACTGCTTAATTCAATTTTTCAAATGTTTTATGCGTTTTCTAAAATGTTTACTTAGCTATCTTATTTACGTTATTTCACTAAATTACGATGTCTTGTTAATGCATTCAGGAAGTGTTGGAAAGTGTTTTAAAATCTATGCTTAACGCATGATTTTTTTACTTGTTTTTTCTATTTCCCAGATCAGTCTTTTTCTATAAAACATACTAAATCTATTTAGCTCATATTCACAAAATACAATATACACGGGAATAAAAAATTTATATAAATATGGCGTATGTCGTTCTATAAATAAGAGTTAGATTAATATCCGTTAGATTCCATCTTCGTATTTAATAAAGCAACGACAAATCACAACACATTAAAAAACTTACACGTTCTTAATATCAAGCTTGAATTCAAGATTAAGCTTAGAACTTAATAAAAAAAAGTGTCAGTTGATAGGCATTGTTTTTTAAGTAGAAAAATTTTAAATATTTTAGAAGAATACGACTCCAAAATATCGATATTTTGCTAAAAAGATTAGATTTTTTATTTCAAAAAAAACTTTATTTTAAAATTCATCATCATCAAAAGAATCATCACAGAATTAATACTTGGAAATTTTTCCAGAGAGAAAGATTCGCCTTGCATACAATATTTCAAATGAAAATCAGATTTCAAATTAATTGCTTAAAAAGCGCAAAGGCCAACATAGTGAAAAAGATTCCATGCCGGGACACGAACCCGGACCATGAGTATAGCGCACTGACATTCTACCGACTAAACCACATGGAACGATACCCAGCCTGCAAAATTTCTCCCTATTAAATGTTGGCAAGGCTACAAACGCAGCACAAGATGGTATATTTATCGTGAGTCACCAGCATGGGGAAAACGCGAAACATAATTAAATCCAGAATCGATTGAAACTATATTAATACTTGGAAATTTTTCTGGAGAGAAATATGCACCTTGCATACAATATTTCAAATGAAAATCAAATTTCAAATTAAAATTGCCTTTTAAGCAATTAATTTGAAATTTGAATTTCATTTAAAATCATCACAGTGTTTATGACAAGTTCGTCGCAAATGACACTTATTTTATAAATTGGTCACAATGTGACTTCAAAGCATTGTCGCATTCGTCACAGGTTCGTCACAAAATTAATGCCAAAATAGTCACAAATGACACACTTTTCACAAATTTGTCACACCGTGACTTCACAGAGTGGTCACAATGTAACGTCACAAACGACCTCTAAAACGGCAATAATGACTTCGAATTCTAGTCACTATAACGTCACATTGACGGTCACAAAATCACAGTGTGACTTCTCAACGACGTCGCCGTGACGTCACCATGCCTTACGTATATAATTCAAAACCTGGTTTCAAGGTGCCTGAATTCAGATATACAGGTACCTTCGTGTCACATCTTGCAGCTTTGGTCGCAACGGTCTCTTCTAATTGCAACACACACACACACAAAAGACATCTGACTTTTTTATATATATTTCCTACATATTTTATTCATTAATACATGAAATTTACTTAAACATGTTCTCGTAAAAGGACATATGTAACTTTGGATGCAACGATCTCCTCGAAAGGCAACACACACACACACAAAGACATCTAGAACTTTTTTATATATCCTGCACATTTTATTCATTAATACATGAAATTTACGTAAACATGGTCTCGAAAAAGGACATCGATTTTAGAACCCTGTATTTAATATTTTCCTTCGTACGATTTAATAAAATTAATTAATTTTTATAAATGAGGTATTGATTGCTTCAGATTGATTAACACTGGTGAATTTTAATGTAGGATTCTTTAGAATAAGAGAGTTGAAATACTCTACAAAATTGAACATAAGGTATCATCATCTTTAATTAAAAATATTTTACAGTATTTTGCCACTTCTTATTGAATATTACATTAAACTAAAAAAAATAATAACTATAGCAAATTTTTAAAAATGAGCCGTAAAATGTTGATTTGTCATTTAATAATAAATATAATAAATTATAAATTTGTTAACGAACAATAAAAGCAACATAAAAATAGCTTTAAATGAAAGCCTTTTCGAAAAATATAACGAACAACATGCAAAAAGTGCCGATAAGTACCGCAAAAAGCAGTTCTCAGAATTGTATCCGTCACAAACAGCAAGCACTGTTAGCTAAGGTTAAGTTACCTAAGTTAAAAGTCATACATCTCAATTCTTTGATAAAAAAGGATTTCCTGCGACTCGACCATTAATGCATTCTACTATTTTATTATTATTATTATTATTTTATGAATATATAATTATCTACAACTACATGACTACTTCAATTATTATTACCCGTTTTTCGACGATAAAAAACAGAAAAAGAGATTCATTCTGATTTCAATACGACGCTTTTTAATGTAACACTCTGCTGCGTATGAAATGAATTCCTTTTGTCATTGAAATAGATTTCAGTATTATTTATTTTAACAGGGGCGCGCCAGCAGTATCCAGCGCCTGTGTGCAGAACTTCAGTTGACGCCCTATACCCCCCTCCCTCCGAAAATAAAACTTAAAAAAAAAAAAACTATGAGTGTTTATAAATGCATAGCGGCCATCCTTTTGTAGTTTTATCTCAGATCAAAGAAAGGTTTTTGAACCAGACAATTATTTAATAAAATGTGTCTTGGTTCTGTAGGGTTCGCATTTTATTTGATTTATTTAATAAAATTTCTGGTTTCAAACATGCTTAAAATACTTGAAAAATAAAGAAGTTTGGCAAATATGTAAGTAAAATTAGAAACACAGTAAAGCCTGTTAAAATAAAACCTGTCTGAATCAGAATCCTTATTAAATTAAAATTTCATTATCCCGGAGAAAATAATACAACACGCTAACAATAGATTGCATCCATAACTAATAAAAGAAAGTTCTTTGTCATCTCTAATTTGCATATCTATATTAATAAAAGAAAGACGTTTTTCTTTACTGTGCATGTGTTGGCGATGGCTAAGAAAATCTACCGCACATAGAATTCTGACAATTTGGGATAGACGGTGACAGATCCAAATTCACCTGGGGCTGAGATTTTCATTTTTTATAATTAGCCGACATAGTAATTAAAAGCCATAATGATAATAGCAAAATGGCGAGCTTTTTTTTTCTTCAAGGCAATCCTGCCTGTGAATTTCTTCATGCGTTAAGGCTGTTCTTAACTGCTCTGCTCAACAAGCGTAAAACATTTTGACACATTTACAAATTCATTTTTTAACGGAAAGGAATAAAATTGGAAAGCCTGGCCATGGAAGCGATTTCGAATTGAACTCTTTTTTCCATTTTTTCATCAATCAATTACCTATTGAGTTATAAGAATTTTGATCACGTGACAAGCACGTTTTGCGCCAGCTCTTGATTGCTCTTTCTTCCTTCGCGCGGAAATTCGGTTCAAAACGCCCACTTTGACACAATTTTTTGAAAGATTTATTGCGTTTGCAAAAAAATGTAAAAAACAGCTCAATTACATAGTTTCTGAACAACAACGCCAGATAGTTTCATGCATTTTCGAACAAAAGTAAATTAAAACTTATGTCTTAAAGTTGCCCTTTTTGATTTGAGAACACCCTTAACATTTAGCTTACGGTAAACTAATTTCTAAAAAGTACGTTTACTACGGGGAAAATCTGACCATTTTCACCCCTTTTCTTCATGATTATTCACCGCAGGGGGTGAGAACACAGCTGGAACCATTTGAAAATTCTAATAATCATTCGGGAACCGTGAGACCGTTGGGGAATTTTGTTTCCCTAAAATAAAGTTGTTTAACTGTCGGAATAACTAGTTATTTAGGTTTTTAGATAAGGCTTAAATGATATATGTGATAAAAATTATCTTTTTCTGTGAAGTAAGTGTCATTAAATAAAACATATTTTATTTGTAGTAATTGAGCTGTCGCTTTTAAAAATAATTAGAAAAATTGATGAATGTTCATTGAATGTTTTAACATCATTTGGTTTCTTGAAAGTTATAATACAAAAATAAAGGTTTGTTATAGGCAAAATAACTAAAATTGAATGGTAATACAAAAATACATTATTTAAAAATGCGCTGAATTTATATAAGTAAATAATATAAAATTGATTTCCTTAAGTATCAATGTTAATATTCTTTTAGAGATTTAAATTAAAACAAAGAAATGAATTTTAAGAGAAGAAAAATTTAGAAATAAATACATAAGGAATCGGTAAGCAATATAATAACATATAATAAAGTGATATTTAATGGAATCCATGTTTCCAGTAAGGTCTTTGTTTTTAACTATCACTACAACCATTATTTACAAATAGTACTATAATTTAATCTGTAATACACGAATATTACTAGTATGAAATATTGGCTGATATCTGAATATGAAAACGCTATCAAAACAGTAGAGAGAGAGAGATTTTTGTGTTAAAACGCCTTTAAGGGCATGTAGAAATTGATAAGATGCATACAAATCTCTTGTATTACGATATAAATATGATGTGTAAAAGCCAGAATAAAGGAAAGCACAAACAGCATTAAATTTGAACTATTAAAAAAAAATAAAAACAGTTTAAAGGCTTCATAATATGAGCTCCGATTTCCATACAAATTTATCAAAGAACAAGTTAGGTGGAATTAGATGTCTGCACGGGGCGGAAGTTCCCGGCCCGGCCCTGGCCCGAAAAAAGCTATCTTGGACCGTCCCGACGCAAAAACTAAAAGTTCACCCCGAGCGAGGCCTTTTGTATTTTCGCGGGTTACGGTCAGGCCCGTGATAAAAACAGTGAAAACAGGCCCGGCATGCGCAAAAATTGCAAGGCCTGCCTCAATTTCCACAGAAAATACCAATTTTTTATTTTATTTTTTTAACATACAATAAATATTTTCTCTAGAAAATTCCATAAATATTTAAAGGATGATTTAGCGTTATAGATTACTATATTTTTCTCTAGAAAATTCCATAAATATTTAAAGGATGATTTAGCATTATAGATTACTATATTTTTTAGATTACTGTATGCTCCCAAGCCATAAAACGCAGTATAGCATCATATGCTGCCATATAGGCCCAATATGTAGAAATAAAACCTAAGTCTGGCATTGACCTAGCTTGAGTCTACTGAAATAATAAAGCCCTGGTTTAAACATGATGCAACTGCCAATGTCGATCTCTATGCAGACATGCTGTATTTCTATACTCATGTTGTCGTATAGAATCGGTTCATATTTTATTGCCTTAGTTGATACCTTTAAATTTTTATATCGGGTCGATTTTTTTTTTTTTTTTTTTTTTTTTTTTTTTTTTTTTTTTATCAGCTCGGCACGCCCTAACTCGTTTATTTTTTTATTATTATTATCGACTTCGCCCCTTAAAAAAATTGTCTTTGATTCACCGGACCGCACCGGGTTCTTTGCATTTAGCCGAGTCGAGTACGGGCCCTTGCAGACCTCTAGGCGAAGTAGTACACACGTTAAAGTTCTTTATTCCTCTCTTCTTTTTTTTTTTTTTTTCTCTCATGATAGAAAATGATGCTCCTTTTATGAAACCTTTAGACACATAAATTCTAAGTTTACTATGGCTGTTTGGTCTTTTGATTACGTCAGTTTCTATGCGTCACGTCTTTACTAAACACCAGCTTATGGACATGTAATACAATGAAATTGGAAATTTTGTGAGTAACTGTGGCTGAATATACTTCCCATTCTGAGGATGCTGATTTATTTTCACCTGAACAAAAATAATTGTTATATTGTAATCTTATAGCTATCATATTTTCCTTAACTAAAAAGTTTTAAAGTTTTATTTGAATTGTTATACAATAAAATTTCTTACGATATCACATAATCCGAAGAAAAAAAAACGGCGTATATTAAAAAGATAAATACCACTTGCTTGGTCTGAAAAAAGGGACTGTTTCCATTGAAACGCGCAGCTTTATTAACTGTAGGTTCTTCAAAAGATATTTTATATGGTAGCAGACAGCGGAAGGATATTCAAATAGTTTTCTCTACACAGCATCTATGTGTATAGAAAACTATGTATGCAAAATTTAAAGATAAAATAATTGTTCGTGTAAAATCTGATAAATGTAAATAATTGTTAGAAGAATGTTATTAGAATCTGCTTTTCAATAAAAGTGCCAATTTCCATTCATCGTTTTGTAAACAGTAAGTATTTATTTTAAAACTTACATAATAACAATAAAAGGGAATTTTCTTAACATTATGGAAAATTTAATTATGTTTAGAGTTGTTATCATTGGTTTGTTCTCTAATTTTTGTGATTTTCTTTTCATTTCTTTTGAAAATTGCCTTATGTTTCTATGTTACATCTAAAAAGATTTATTTTTTCGACTTTAAATATTTTATTTCATAAGGCAATTAAAATAGAAAATTACCGTTTATTTCATTATTGTATAATATTTTTTTTTTTATATGATATTATTCCTACTAAAGGTGTATATTTAGAAGGAAAAAAAAACATCTTCGTTCTTTGGTTTGAAGAAGAAAGACTCGCTTGGTTTGCAGACTTTGGTTTGAAGAACGCGTAACTCTTTCTATGCTGTACAGATAAATGCATTGATTTCTTTCTTTTTTATCTAAAAGTTCCCTAAAAGGTCGGCAGGTCTACTTTGAAGTTCCAAGTTATTAAATTCGTGAAATATTCCATAACTTACGATATGAATTATCAGTAGAAAGTGAAAGGTATAGAAAACTATACACATTATCTGTATAGAGCATAAAAAGAGTTACGCGTTTCTATGGAATCAGACTTTCTTCTTCACACCAAAGAAACAAGAATTTTTATTTATTTATTTATTTATTTGTTTATTTATTTCAATACACAGCTTTTGTAAAAAAAATACAATATTAGAAAATATTATATTGCAATAACTTTTGTAGAAATTTTCTGCTTTCATTTTTTATGGAATTGCAAATCAATGTCGAAAATAAAATTCACTAGTTATAAAATATAGTTATAAGGCAATTTTCAGAAGAAAATCAAAAGAAAATTACAAAAATTAGAGAAAAATATCTATGATTACCACTCTAAACATAATAATTTTTACACTACTTCACATATGTATTTGTTTCTTTGCTTTTAAAGAGTTCTCTAAATGGTAGGCAGATTTCTTTTGTAAAATTAGTATTTTAAATTGTGTAATATTCCATAACTTACAAAATGAACTATCAATAGAAACTGAAACGTATAGAAAACAGTATATATCATCTGTAGACTATGAATTAAGTTAGGCATTTCGGTGGAATCGCTTATTGGCAACATTATTCAGCACTACCAATTCAAAACCTTTAGCAGAAAACTTAATAAATGGTTTCACAAACTTTCAAATATAAATGCAAATAGACAAATATATCAGTAAAATTATATATATATAACCGTTAAATAAACTTTACCGACCAACAATAAAAAATGTGAAATTATGAATAAAATGACTAACAAATACAGTTCCCCCCAATACACGTAACATAGAATCCAAAAATGTAGTAAAATACATATAAGATATATAACGAGATTGTTTAAATTCATTTATTGAATGTTTGCGGTGATAACAATGCAAAATTTAATGGAATTTCCTATGAAGAGGTATCAGATAACTTACTGATTTATTGTAGTATAAGTAAATAATTAGTATTATTATGGAAAATGTAATGTATATATATATTTTTTTTTTACATTCAATATATTATTTTGGAACGCCACTAAACAATACAAAAAAATAGTATTTATATGAAAAATAGCTATAATGCGTTCGAATAAAGATTTGAGAGTATTAAAAGCAATACTTTCAAATTGGCTTCGCGTTAGGCGTTAAGTGCTAAAGAAATCGCCAAAGATCGCTATTTAGAATCAGCTTTTTTGATTCTGTTCATTTCAGTAGTTTAAGCGCGAAATTCGATTACATGTTTTATATTTGTGTATTATTGTTTTATTTATTGATCTATGAAGGTTTTAAGGCTGTTCTCAACTGCTCTGCTCAACAAGCACAAAACGTTTTGACATATTTACAAATTCATTTTTTAACGGAAAGATATAATATTGGAAATCATGACATTGGATTTGGAATCGAACTGTGTTTTACATTTTTTTTATCAATAAAGTACCTATTGAGTTATAAGCGATTTTGATCACGTGACAAACGCGTTTTTCACTCTTTCTTGAAAAGTTTTTCTCCTTTCGCTCGGAAATTCGGTTCAAAGCGCCCACTTTGACGCAATTTTCTGAAAGATCTATTGCGTTTACAAAAAAAAAAAAAACGAAAAAAAAACCCAGTTCGATTATATAGTTTCCGAAAAACAAAATCTTCTAATTTCCTGCATTCCCGGACAAAAATAAATTAAAACTTATGTCATAAAGTTGCTCTTTTGTATTTGAGATCAGCCTTAATTTCGTTATGGAATATAAAGAAGAACAAAATGATGAGCAATTTATATCAATTTAAGTTAAAACTGATTTACCTTTCGTAATCGTCTGCAGGGGATAGAGATAAATTTGAAAAAAATTCTTGCTTGAAAATTAATTTAAAAACAATAAAAAATGCATAAATTGCGATACAGTTTCCAAACAAATTGCATTAGAAAGTAAATTTTTTCCCTATTCGAAGGTGAAAAAAATTGAAAATGTTTAGGTATTTTGGAATTTAAAAAATTGCAATAAAATGTAATAAAATTTAAATTTAACCATCTTGTTCTTGCATCGTCAAAGTGACGTCAGCGTCACGCACGGATTACATTTGTTCTTTATAACGTAGATAGTTTAATTAATTTACGGTTACACGTTGAGAAATCAATTTAGAAATCCTAAACAGATGATTTAGTTAATATGTCACTATTTCTTTCCTATTGCCATATCATAAATATGAAAGAAAGCAAAAATTATACAGGGTGTCCCAGAAGTAATGGGACAAACTTTAAGGGGAGGTAGGGGGCATCACAAAGATTCAGATGTACATAGCAACCCAGGGTCGGAAAAGCTTTCCTGGCGCGGTAGTGACGACACAAAACACGAGAAAGACAGGATACGAATAAGAGGAGAAAACATGTTTATTATCCTTAGTACATAAAAAAACTAATAAGAAAGAACATTAAAGGGGCAACGATCGTCATCAAAGTAGGTGTTCGTAATTACGACCCCGGGCCGTGATGCATGGAAATTCATCTCCGGTGTATGGAAGATTTAATGTTCTTGAAAACACTGGGAGTGCCCCGGACTTCCCCAGCAGCTGCCACGATGCGTGCAATAAGTTCCTCAAAACTTTCCAGCATTGTCCCGGCTTTTTTGCAGTACTAAGAATAATAAACATGTTTTCTCTCTCTGTTCGTGTCCTTCCTTTTTTTGTGTTTTGTGTCGTCACTACCGCGACAGGAAAGCGTTTCCGACCCTGGGTTGCTATCTAAATCTGAATCCTTGTGATGTCCCCTACCTCCCCTTAAAGTTTGTCCCATTACTTCTGGGACACCCTGTATGTGTTTTAGTAAATTCATTTGCTTGCGTTTTATACCAAGCGTGAAAAAAGGGGTGTTTGTTTCGTAATCGAGTCCGGTGCCCACCCCAAATCAATTCAATGTAACGAATATTTTTTGGGAAAAAATAGCAAACGTTTGTTAGATTTGATTTTCAAGATGAACATTCAATGCTTATGGAATAGGTTTTTTTTTTTAGCTGCATTCGTAATTATATAAATACGTAGCGACTATAGTCGTCGTTCGGTCCGACTGTCTGTCCATCTGTCCGTCCGCATATGACAGAGCAAAAACTACCCAACCGAATTGTCTGAAAATTTAAATATATAATTGTTGCAAAATTTTGTAGAGTCATTTCAAATTTTATAAAAATCGGATGTATAGTTATTACAGAGATAGTCAAAATTTTTACGTTACATTACGGCCAATAGGAAAAAATATTTCAAGTGCATTTTAATGATGTTACAGCCTTTCGAACGGAATGCAATGGATATGCACTTATGAAGTGCAATAAAATATAATATATTTAGTAAATATGCGGCGCAAAAAATATTTATAAAACTAGATATAGTACGAAATCACCTCATTTGCCACGTTTGACGTGCAATTTCAACTTGTTATTATTATTATTATTATTATTATTATTATTGTTAATACTTTTAGAATAGAGAGATACATGACTATTTCAAAACAAGGTTTTGCAAAGCGAAATATCTTAACTTTTAATTGTACTGTATAAAAGACACAAATTTCTAATCTAGGAAAATATAATGCAATTACAAACGAAATTTTACAATAAACTCCTCACAGTTACCCACGATTTCGAAAAGCATACTTTATCTTTAGAAACGTTAGAAAATAATACATTTTCAAAATATAAAAAAAGCATTTATAAAAAGTTTCATTTACTGCCACAGATTTTTCGGAATCTTTTTCGAGTAGATTTTATAGTACTCTAATCAGTTCTATTATTTTTTACACAATCATAAAATTTGATAATGCTATCATGCGAATTGAACATTTCCTACTGAGCGAAAAAATGGCCAAGCGGGGAATCGAACTCAGGATTCTTGGCTTACATCGCCAATGCTGTAACCGTTAAACCTACCTGGGCTGACAAGAGGCTAGCCTATTTCGATCAGATAACCTTATTGGTAATAAGATCTGGTCAATCATGAAGACAGCTCAACAGAATAAACTGCAGATTAAGGAACTCCATATAAACGATGGGTACGTAGATATACTATTATTTTAACACAATCATACTGATTGGTAAATTTATCATACGAATCGAATATTTCCAATAATAATAAAAATAAAAATAAATACAAATAATAGCATATCTACGTACCCATCGTTTATATGGAGTTCCTTTATCTACGATTTATTCTGTTGAGCTGTCTTCATGATTGACCAGATCTTATTACCAATAAGGTTATCTGAGGGAAATAGGCTAGCCTCTTGTCAGCCCAAGTAGCATAAACGGTACAGCATTGGCGATATAAGCCAAGGATTTGGGTTCGATTCCCGGTTTGGGCATTTTTTTTTTTTTTTTTTTTTTGCTCAATTGGAAATATTCAATTCGTATACTAATCATTTTTCTCAACCTGAAATATTGATTTTTTGGATATCAATTCTCAAATAAACCTTCACATGCTCAACAAACATGTTTTACAGAAAAACAGGATAAATTAGCAGCATTAACATAAACATTAAAGTTAATGTTCATTTTTTACTATTTCATGTATAAATTCAGTTAGACAGCTGGAAATAAAAACTATTCGGAAAATTTTCCGAAAACCTCTGGCAGCGAAAGTATCTTTGTTTTTATAAATACTTCTTTAAACCTCAAAATGCTATTGATTCCTGAGGTTTCTAATGATAAAGAGCACTTTTAGGAATTGGGGGTAACTCGGAAGAGGTTGTTGTATATTTCTGTACATAACGCTCACCCTCAAAAAGAGTGGCACATCTAGCAAAAATTCATTTTGCGTTTTATTCCACTAATTGGACTGTCATAGGTACGTCTTGCGCCAGAAGAAGTTTCATAAGTATGTATTTATACAGAAAATCGCTTTATTACGCTATATGTCCATTCGTGATCACAGAATTGTGTTGGATTGTGTGGGGAAATAAAATTGCTCAATACTCAAAACCTCATCTACGTCTTCATCCTTAAGGGTTTTAAGCTTTTATGCACGTTTTTACTTCTGCATGCAGAGATAGGAGCTATGTTTCGTGTTACAGCAAAATCATGCACATCCCCCCCCCCCATTTTGCCCCTCCTGAGAAATTTACTTTTACCGAGATGTGTGACTTTTATTGCTGGCGAGCGATAATTATAATGTATTTTTGTAAATTGAAAAATTTTTGTCTTTTTCTGCATAATATTGTTCGTATTCCATCGAAATTAGTTTTTTAAGCAAAAATAATAAAAAAAAAAGTTTGTTAGAATTTTTTATACATATCAGTTATAAATGAAAATTATAGCTATTTTTATAACATTTCAATGCTTTATATTCTATAAAATGCTTTTTTGTCACATTCATTAATACTTTTTAGTGCTAAAAGATTTCCATATATGGTTTTGGTGTGGATTTCTGTCATAGCATCATGACTATGCTTTGTAAGTCTTTTCATTAAAGTCAATACAAGATACTTTTGTTGACCTTTGTTTCGATTGAAAACGGAATGGGAATTTATATTTTCCCAAATAAACTAAATCAGAATTTTTTATTGAATAGAAAATCCAAAACAGTTTTCTCAATTTTTATCTCCACGGTTTTATTTATCCATTTCTATGATATATAGGATATACTTGAAAGATAAGCTAACAAATGAGAAAATATGTTTTCCTAATTTCAAAGAATACAAAGATCTCTGTTCATTTGCACGAGAAAAATTCCGAGAACTATATAAATGAGCTAAAATATTTGTTCACACAGTAGTGGGTTTGAAAACGTGAGAAATATGAAATTGGTAATATGTTTTGCAATCTTTCTTTGTTTTCGTTTGCATATTATTTTTGAAGTACGCATTTCGATTTCTTCTAGTTGACTTTTTCTATATACTCTATTTATACACCTTTCAGTTTCTCCCCTTTTTCATCTCTGCTACACCCTATTACCCAACATAAGAAAAAAAACCTCCTAGAACCTCGAGAGCGAACCTTTTGAAATCCATCGAAACATAAACTTTTCATCAGTGTAACACCATATTTTGTATTATTATATTAAGAAAAATACTGAGCTTACAATTTTTTAAGAGCATGTTAAAAGCAATCTTTCACAGAAATGGATAAAAATTGAAAAACACGAGTAATATGATTAAAACGTTAAATCCAAAGATCTCGAATTTTTAGCGAAATTAATTTAATTAACTAAATTATTGAAGAGTACAGTGCAAATAATATAAAGTATTAATTTTCTGAGATTAAATGAATAAAATACTCAAATATTATCATTTCATATATTCCATTCAAGTTTATAATTATTATAAATTTCAAATTTATTCAGTTACTTAATAAAGCTTGATTTTTAGATTCTAAAATTTCTTGAATATTAATAACTTCCTAAATTATCTAAATGTTAATACATATCTGTTAATACACCAGAAAGATATTGAGCTAATTATGATTCATATGTATAGTATTTCATACTAATTTGTTTATCCCAAAACTATTTAATTTCGTATGTAGGAAAATTAAACCGTTTTAATTAGATAAAAGAAATACTGAAATGGAACTAAAACGGAAAACACATTTTGCAGCAATGTAGCTCAGATTGTTTTTTTTTTTTCTTTTTAAAAATTTTACTTGTGTAAAAAAATCAAAATATTTTTATTGGTTAATCGAAACATTAAAATTAAACAAAAAAGAAATAAAAATCATTTATTGAGAATAGATTATCATACACTTTGCAACACTTTTAGAATACTGTGACGAAACCTCGCCGTTTAATAAGGAGAAAAAAAGAGGAATTTTACAATTTAGAATCAGATGTAAACAATTTAGAAAACGCATAACAAATCTGAAAACCCAATTTTAACAATTACCGTCCGTAAGATAAAAGTTACTCAAATTCTTTTGTGAAGACCTGTATATGATCGTAACATATTTGAAAACCGAATTTCATCCGTTACAATCCATAAGCATAAAGGAACTCAAGTTCTTCTGTACAGACCTGTGTATGATCACAACACATTTGAAAACCGATTTTCATCAATTACCGTCCATAATCGGAAAGGTAATCAAATTCTTTTGTGCAGACTTATATGGGACATTCTCACAATCTTTTGACTTTCGGGAATAAAAATCCAGTGAAATTAAACTTGCTAAAATAACATTTTAATCTGATAGGCGAATGCCTTAATGATTCAAAATAAAGAAAAAATGGTCAGCAGCAAAAATTTTTTTATTTAACTGAGGTCTAACTTAAACTTGCGAGTTTAATTTTGCTTACCATTTTACCACTATAATTTTTTATTTTCTTCTAAATTTTTACTTATAATGAATTTGCATAGTACCCACAGGGCATTCAAATAAGAAATAATAAAAATGTAGTACTTTTAATGCAGAATTTTTGTATAACATTGTCTTAAAGGGGTGTTAAAGAAGGGACGGTAAGTACAAAAAGTGGACGGTATAGGAAACAAGTGGAAATTGCTCGTCAAACGTGGCAAATGAGGTGCGTTTGTACTATAACTAGTTTTATAATTATTTTTTGCACCCCATATTGTACTGAATGTATATTTTTTTTGCCCTTCATAAGTGCATAGTCTGTAACATCATTAAAATGCACTTACAATAATTTTTCCCCCATTCCCCGTAATGTAACGGAAAACTTTTGACTGTCCCTGTAATTAAACTATAAATTCGATTTTCATAAAATTTGAAATGGCTCGACAAAATTTTGCAGCAATTATATATTTAAAATTTCAGACCATTCGGAAGGCTGTAAAATCATTAAAATTCATTTGCAATAATTGTTTCCCATTGGCCATAATGTAACGGAAAACTTTTGGGTGTCCCTGTAATTAAACTATACATCCGATTTTCATAAAATTGGAAATGGCTCAACAAAATTTTGCAGCAATTGTGTATTAAAAATTTCAGACCATTCGGAAGGCTGTAAAATCATTAAAATGCATTTGCTATAATTTTTTCCCATTGGCCGTAATGTAACGGAAAAATTTTGGGTGTCCCTGTAATTAAACTATACATCCGATTTTCATAAAATTGGAAATGGCTCAACAAAATTTTGCAGCAATTATATATTAAAAATTTCAGACCATTCGGAAGTCTGTAACATCATTAAAATTCACTTGCAATAATTTTTCCCATTGGCCGTAATGTAAAGAAAAACTTTTGACTGTCCCTGTAATTAAACTATACATCCGATTTTCATAAAATTGGAAATGGCTCAACAAAATTTTGCAGCAATTGTGTATTAAAAATTTCAGACCATTCGGAAGGCTGTAAAATCATTAAAATGCATTTGCTATAATTTTTTCCCATTGGCCGTAATGTAACGGAAAAATTTTGGGTGTCCCTGTAATTAAACTATACATCCGATTTTCATAAAATTGGAAATGGCTCAACAAAATTTTGCAGCAATTATATATTAAAAGTTTCAGACCATTCGGAAGTCTGTAACATCATTAAAATTCACTTGCAATAATTTTTCCCATTGGCCGTAATGTAAAGAAATACTTTTGACTGTCCCTGTAATTAAACTATACATCCGATTTTCATAAAATTGGAAATGGCTCGACAAAATTTTGCAACAATTATATATTAAAAATTTCAGATCATTCGGTCGGGTAGTTTTTGCTCTGTTATATGCGGACGGACAGTCAGACGGACGGACAGACGGACGGACAGACGGACGGACAGACAGACGGACTGAACGAAGACTATATGTGCTACGTATTTATATAATTACGAACGCACCTAAAAAAGGACGAAATGGGAAAAAACGGGACGATAAGGATGGAACGGTAAGAAAAATTATCACCTATTTTTAGGAAAATCATGTTAAGACTAAGTGATAGCTACAATGTTCATTGATTTTTAGAAACAGTTGTTAAAATTGGATTAAACTGTTTTTTTATTTATTTATTTACCTCGAAAAGTGCAGGAATAAACCTTGGGGACGGTAAGACTATCAATAAAGCCACGATCTTGAAATTGATATTTAAATTGCTAATTTAAGATCTGCAGTAAATTTCCTGTCAAAAAATTTTAGACATTCTTTTTCTAGCGTATTTTTGCATGAGAAAACACTTGAAACAAATTCTGTATCTGCATCTGAAGTGATTTTCTGTATAAGTTTAGCAAGAGGAACGGTAAGGATGAAAAACCCAGAGACAGAGGTTCAAAAAATAATATCAACCGTAAAAATGTGTGCAGGTTAATTTTTTGCCACATATTTATGTAAAACAATTGTCCCAGTTTCGGAAAAAATTACATCGAATTACTTTTATTGAAACAATTTTATACAGACAGCTCCAAACTTTAAAATCAGCATCAGGGACACGGGACGGTATAGGAGTTTTCCCGGTATTTGGACCCCCAACATCGTCCAAAACTTATTTATCTCATTAATATTGTTATGCAATTATGCAATTGGATGTTCCCCAGTATATGAAATTAAGAAAACACAAAAAAATGTATTAAAATAAAAATTATTATTCAGGGACATAAAAGTCAAAAGATTGTGAGAATGCCCCATATATGATCCTAACTCATTTGAAAACCAAATTTCCTCAATTACCATCCATAAGCGGATAGGTACTCAAGTTTTTTTGTGCAAACCTGTACATGATCAACCGATTTGTATATATACTACTTAATTCAGTACAATAAGAAAGCGCGCAACACTGTTTTAAAATTACTTTCTGCAATTTATGACAATAGATGGACATGTGCTGGAATGGTTTGGTACAATCTTGTATGTTATGGACATATATTTTATAAGCATAGCAAGAAAAAATGTAATTCATATAAATAGGCATAACACGAATAAAACCGCATTTTTCCAACAATTACCGTCCGTGTAAGGCAATGTATTTAGTTCTTTCCGTAGTCCGTGTATATGAATTTATTTTTAGCATACAAACAGTTTTTAGTGTACTAAATATCATTCAAAAGGAAAATGCATTACACAATTAAAAAACATCAATTATCAATTCATGCCTATAGACAGTAATGTTTTCGATTTTTTTGTGCAGCCCTGTGTTTGATCTATGGAATTTATAAGCACCAAGTAAAATGTAAAAAGTTTCATTTAAAAATGCGTAATAGAACTGAAAATATAATTTCCAGTAATTATCACTGATAGACAGTACTGTAATAGAATTATTTTGTGTGTCCCTGTAAAAGAAAGATAAAAGCTACGCACTATAATTTATTGTAAGAATATTATAATGCACTTTGAAATAATGTAAGATCAACTATTATTTTTAACTTAATCATACTGATTCGTGAGTTGATCATACGAATTCAAATTTTCCAACTGAGCAAAAATATGCCAAAGCCGGGATTAGAACCCAGAACCTTTGATTTACATTGTCATTGCTGTACGGTTTGAGCTACCTCGGCTGACAACTGCCGGGCATATTTCGCTCAGTCAACCTTATTGGTAATAATATCTCATCTGCTATGTAGAGAGCTCAAGAGAATAAAACACGGGTAATGGAATTTCCTTTAAACGATGGGGATGTAGATAAACTATTATTTTTAACTTAGTCGTACTATATTTCAAATGAAAATAAAATTTCAAATTAATTGCTTAAAACGCACGAAGGCCAACATAGTGATAAATATTCCATGCCGGGACTCGAACTTGGGCCATCAGTGTAGCGCACTGACATTCTACCGACTAAACCACATGGTACAATGCCCAGCCTGGAAAATTTCTCACTATTACATGTTGGTAAGGCTATAAACGCAGCACAAGATGGTATATTTATCGTGAGCCACCGACAGGGAGCAAACACGAAACTTTCCAGGCTGGGTATCGTTCCATGTGATTTGGTCGGTAGAATGTCAGTGCGCTATACTGATTGCCCGGGTTCCAGTCCCGGCATGGAATCTTTTTCACTAGGTTTGCCTTTGCGCTTTTTAAGCAATTAATTTGATTTTCATTTGAAATATTGTATGCAAGGCGAATGTTTCTCTCTGGAAAAATTTCCAAGTATTAATCAGTCATACTAATTGGTAAAGATATCGTACGAATTCTGTTTTTCCAACTGTGAAAAGATATGCCCTAGCCGGGGACTCGAACCCAGAACCTTTGATTTACATTGTCTATGCTGTACCGTTTGAGCTACCTGGGCTGACAACCATCGGGCATATTTTGCTCAGACAACCTTATTGGTAATAACATCTGATTTGCCCTGTTGTCAGCTCAACAAAATAAACCGCAGATAATAGAACTCGATTTAAACAATGATGATGTAGATAAACTATTAATTTTAACTCAACCGTACTGATTGATAAAGTTATCATACGAATTTGATTTTTCCAACTGAGCTAAAATATACCCAAGCGGGGACTCGAACCCGGCTTGGGCGTCAAACCTGGGCGTTAAGTCACAGGTTCTGGATTCGAGTCCCGGCTTGTGCCTATTTTCACCCCGTTGGAAAAATGGAATTTGCATAATGTAAAATCATTAAAATATGCCTCAAACGAAATTTCTCTATAGACTGTATATTAGTGGCTATCTTTTGAGTGTTTTTGCAAATGGAATATAAATGCTACGTATTTCGTTACCAATTTAGGCCATTCCATGTTAAAAATCAATAACGTATATGACTAACGTAGAAATCGAAATATATCTTGCGAGAGTTAGATCGTGTCAGACAGACGAACCGAATTTACCAATACTTTTCAACTATGCTGCAAAGTGTTGAAATCGAAATACAGATTAAGCTTACAGCAGCTTAACCTATCTGATCTTGTTTCATTTTTATATTTTTAAACTAATAGAGATAATTGAGAAATTTAAAGAGATTGATATTTTATTTGTTACAACGCGATAAATTCCGGCTTACCGGGTTAAAGAATATAGGGTGAAAACCATCATATATATTATATTATTTCTAATGCTAACGACTTCTTTTTCTCTTCACATACCAAAGGCACAGCGATGAATGGGGTATTTTTAGAAAGGTTCTGCAAGCGGTTTTTGACATAGTGTATTTATATTATATAGCGTTAAAACACGTTGTTTGATAAAAATAATTGCAGTTAATCAAAAATTGATGAAAAACGTATCAGCAAATAATCTCAAAGATTGCGGTGAAAAAGCTTCGCACGGGTCTACTGTTTTTTTTTTTTTTTTTTTCCATCGATAAACTCCAATATAGGGTAGATGTGCCAGTAATGGACACCCTTCCAGTAATGGATACCCCTTGATTTTTTTTGGTTCATAAAAAAATAACTAATAAATATTTAGCTTTAATTATTTTTTTAATAATTCCCCCTTGTATGTTTTATAAAACTGGGTTATTGTTGACACTTTTAATCAAACCAATCAGGAAGCAGAAAATAATGTTTCAAAGTTTCGCTGTTTTCCTGTGAAAATCTTAATGAAGAGGCTAAGAGTTGGCTTTGTTTAATTAATTTATATATTATTTATTTTCTTGCAAAATTTGAATGTTTTTGTTTGAGTAGCAATAGAAAACTTTGAATTTTATATACCAATGGCCATTTACAAAATTTCATTTATTTTTAAGATTTTAAGAGGGGGTGTCCATTATTGGGATGGTTAATTAGTCATTTTCCAGTAATGGACACCCTATGTAGACAATGCTAAAAATGCAATTTTAGCAATGTCTACATGGTTACATGTTTATAGAGCATAAAATACTTTGGCTTAACTGCAAACCTAAATAATCAAATTTTTATATTATACTTACCGAAATGTAATAACACCAAACTTTTATAAATACCTGCTTTTAAGTTATTTTATGCGATTAATAAAATTTCAATATTTTATTCTTTTTAAATGTATATGTACCTTGCATATTTTATAATCTGGCAATCAAACCAGCCAGGAAGCAAAATATATTGTTTAAGAGCACAGTCAAAGAGGGGCTCATAGGGCCCTCATAATCCCTCTCCTTTTAAATAAAAAGTTAAATTACAGAAGCTATTAGAAATCTATTTTCTGTCTTAAATGTTTCCTTATTTAAAATAAACAAAATGTAATTCTATTAAGGAAAGTTATAGGTAATATTCATGAAACTAGTAAATCTGCAGATCAGTGGCCTCAAACATCAGTTCTACAGTTTTTTTTTTTTTTTTTTTTTTTTTTTTTTTTTTTTTTTTTTTTGAAATTATTTTATTTAATATTTAAAATATTCAACTCACAATATCATTTCTTTCATATTTGTAATATTAATTATTATAAATGATACATCAAGTAGTCTCTGGAAGATTGTTAAAAATAGTGACACAAAACTAAACATTTAAAAATAGTGGCACAAAACTAAACATTAATATTCCAAAACTTTTTTTTTTAATTACCTTTTAAATCCACCACTGTTTCAATAATTTGATAGCTGTAATTGCCTGATATTTAGTCTTTTAATCTATCCATCTAAAATAATTAAAACATCGATTTTCTGATAATTTCAATAATTGCCCAGCTAAAAATGAACTGCAGTTTTTCTACAGAAGTGGAGTATTTTTGATGTTTTTCTATAGTCAACTATAGATTTTCTGTAGTGCAATCTCGACTATAAAAATACTTTAGAAATTCTGCGGCTAATGTGGCGTAATTCTGTGGTCCTTTATTTCAAAAATTCTCTGTGCTATTAACCTCAAAAATACTATAGTTTAAGTGAAGTCATCATAAACTTTTAAAATAATGAGATTTTGCGTCTGTAGTAATACAGCAGTATTGAAGTAATTTCATCTCTTTAATTTTACCAGTTTCCCGTCTTTCTCTTAGTGTTTAATTATTTTACTTGGCCGAAAAGTATAAATTTTATTATGTGTTAATCAGAGAAAAAGAAAATATTTAGTTAAAACTAAATGTCAAAATCCGGGAGGGGAATGCCGATAACCTCGGGCTACATCCCCCCCCCCCCACAAAAAAAATTACACTGTTTTTAACCTGACTTTATGATAAAGTTTAAATACATAAACATAAAAAAAACTGGACCGAAATTAACTACTAAGAGTGAGATATAGGAGGGGGGGGGGTGAATCTCTCCCCCAACAGAAAAATTCTTAGTTTCTGTTTAATTTTAAGCTATACGGAATAAATAAATTTTACTATATTTTTCAAAATCGGAGAAAATAATATAATTCCATTAATTAAATTTCAGACTTCAGGGATTGGCATGGTCCTTCCATCCCCCCCCCACCCTCCTTAACGGAATTTTTTTATTTCTTTTATTTTAAAATGTTGAAAAAGAATGAATTTTACTATGCATTTCTTAAAAAAAAGAAAGAAAAAAAGAAAATTTAATTACTTAAATTTCAAAATCCAGGGAAGGGAAATGGCTTTTCTCTTATCCCCCCTCCCCACCCCCAGGCAACTGATATTTCTGCTATACTGTCCGTCTCTATATATTTTAAGTTTATGCGTATAAATAAAATTTACTGTATACAAAATCGGAGAAAAACAAAATTCAGTTATATATATATATATATTTCAAAATCCAGCGGCAATGACACTCCCCTAGGTTCCCCCTTCTAACGAAAAATTTTTGGTTACCTTAATTTTTAAGTTACTCGCAAAGAATAAATTATACTAGATTTTTCATAGCAGGAGAAAAAAAATTGGGTTACTTAAATTGAAATATCTAGGGAGGGGCAGTTGGTCTCCTGTGCCACCTTCCCCTAAACTGAAATTTCTTGGTTCCTTTTTTTTAAGTTACTCGAAAAAAGAAATTTAGTTTGTACAATTTCAAAATCCACGGAAGGGCAATGGGCTTCCTATACCGCTCCCTCAACTGAAACTTTTTAATTCCTCTTTTAATTTAAATCACTCGAATTAAAAAAATTTTCACTATTTCAAAATCGGTGAAAAAAAATTAGGTACTTATATTTTTAAATACAGGGAGGAACAAATGACTGTCATATGACACACCCCCCCCCCCTCCTCCTAACGGAAAGTTATGGGTTTCTGTTTTTTTTTTTTTTAATCACTGGCGAAGAATTAATTTTATTATGTTTTTCAAATTAAGAAAATAAAACTAGTTACTGAATTGAAAATCTAGGCAGGGGTAGTTGCTCTCCTATGTCACCCTCCTCCCCTAAACGGAAAAACGCTTCCTTTTTTTTTTTTTTTTTTTTTTTTTTTTACTTACTTGAAAAGAATAAATTCTACTATGTTTTTCAAAAGAAGAATTTTTTTTTTTAAACTTTAATTTCAAAATCCAGGGAGAAGGCATCCCACCCCCCTTTCTTCTTTTTCATAGCACACCCGGACCCGTATTTACTAAATGCTCAATTTGCCCTTCTCCCCGAAAAGACATGACTTCCAGTTTGCATGAAAATTATTTCTACTTTATAAAAACGAATGAAAAAAAATAATTCTTATTAAATATTTTATTTTAAATTTACATTGGAACATTTGATTATTGTTTATGCAGCTGAGGCTGCATTTCTGACTCTAAATAATTATTTATTATTTAAATTATTAATATAATAATTAATAAAATAATTATTAATAATATTTATAAATAATAATTATTGATATTTATTAACATATAAATCATATAATTTTAATATATAATATTAATTTTATATTACGTAATATAAATAATATAATATAATTTAAATAATTAATAATAATTATTTATAATTAATAATTATTAATAATACATAATATAATAATATATAATATTAATTATATATTACATAATATAAATAATATAATATAATTTAAATAATTAATAATAAATATTTATAATTAATAATTATTAATTAATATTATATAATAATTAATATCATTTAAATATTTTTTTTTATTCTAAATTCTTTTCGGGATCCAGATAGATTTTGCGCTGTTAGCGAAACGAGATCGACCAATCAGAAGCTTGTATTTCGGGAACTTTTCCCTGCTTTAAGGAAGCAAGTTTTCTGATTGGTCAATCTCATTTCGCTAACAGCGTAAATGTATCTGTATCCCGCATGAGGTATCCCGGCAGCAGAAGAACTCCTCAACTCAACTGTCGATATCCGGCGATTGTTTACAATACATGAGTGTGTTCAAGTTGCACGCGCGCTACGCGCGCGAGCTCAGGAGGTAGGAACATGGAGTGGGTCTATATCATGGATGAAATAACACGTAGAGTGTTCAGGAACAGATCATGGATTTGATTAATTAAGGTGCTAATTATAAAGATATTTTGTTGCAAAAGAAACGTGTGCTAGATGGCCGAATGGATAAGGCAGTGAACTCGAGGCTAGGGGTTCTGGGTTCGAATCCTTCCAGTCCCACATCGTGTCACAATTTTTTTTTGTTTTGTTTATTGGTTGTTTTATATTTTTCATAATGAATAAGATATTTTTGATGAAGATATATTTTTTATTTTTATTATACAGAGGCACGTGTATTTTTATTATAATAATAAAATACTTATTTAAATGTGAGAAAATGAGGTATTTCGAGCTGAAAGTTTTACATCTGAACGCCTTTTAAATATTCAAAGTTTCGTTTCTAAGTGATTATATATGTATATGTATAATGATATAAACATTAAGCAAATCCAAATGAAAAAATAATATATATTGTGCAAAAATATCCTTTTGCACGTAGGATAATTCCTTGATTTTCTTTCTTTCTTTTTTTTTTTTTTTTTTTTTTTTTTTTGAATACTTTACGAGTGAATTTTTATCGAGACTAGTCTAAAAATCATATTTTACTTTGAACATTATAAAAATAAAATGTAATAGTTGTAGATTATTTTAACTAAAAATATCTGTACATATATTTTTTAAAGAGATAAAATATATAGGTCTGCTGTCTAGTTTTATAGTGAATAAAGTATGAGTAGAATGTTTATAAATTGTCTACTGAAAGTATAAGTAAGTATTTTGCTTATACTAACAGAATTTTGAATGCCATTTATTTCTCATGTTTTATGATGTATTTTGGTCTGTTATCCACACTGTATTAAAATATGCAATCATAAAATAAGAAATATATATATATTAAAACCTTCTCTGAAAAACTGTCTAACTAACAGTGCAAATTCCATTGAAATCCATCCAGTATAGTAGATTACAAACAAATCTCATATGTTGATATCACAATCTTGGTTTACTAACAGCATTCTATTTATCACAGAAGTTATAAATCAACTGATAAATCATTTTTAAATAAATAAAAAGAAAATTGTTAAAAAGTTAAAATTTTCAGATCACCAGTTGAATTCTTAAATTGTATCAATCAACCTACCAAACAAAGCACAACCAATAACACATAAGCAGAAAACGCACAATCACGTGATCAAATCGCCCACACAGTTTTTTTGAGCAGCTTGAGCGGAGTTTGCGTGCGGTTGGTTAACTAATTTTAAATGCTAAATGGGCTAAAGTAGATAAAGAAGGTCACGTGATGTTTTTCCCGACTATTTTAGATTTTATCTGAGTGAACATAGGCATGTAGTCCTGTTACGAAAACAATGTTTTGGAAGGATAAAGAAATATAGTCGTTGGTTTCACCTTTTTTGAACCATAAAAATAATGAAATAATTGAATTATGTTAAAATTCCTTTCTTCGATAAGACCTACTCCATGACATAAACTTCTGAGCGCGCGCGCGGCGCGAAATGCACTTCTGAACACACTCCATGTGACTCCATTCCCGCTCACTTTTTATTATGCTACGCTTGATCGTTCCTCTTAATTTTTATAGCCCTTTTTGCTCTTGTAATACTTCCGCGTTAATTATTGTTTTTTAATTGAATGTCCATAACCATAAGATTGCTAAAATTATGTACCGAGCTAGATTTGTCTCTTTGAAAGGACTCTGAGACCATGCCTGCAGATTCAAAAAGGGAGATCTAGCTCGGTACATAATTTTAGCAAAGGACTCGTATACTTCCAAAAAACAGGCCCCTTTTTTTAAAACAAATCGAATAGAGACAACAATAGAAAATAAAACGAAGTATTACCAATACAAATATTTCGGAGGAGAATTTTGTAGTTTCAAGATATTATCATTATTATTATTTGCTTTTTTCAAAAGAATAATAGAGGTGCTGTTTTTTTTTTCTAGTTAACTAGAAGCTAGTTGAGTAATTCAGAATCAATTTAAGTTTTTTATTGATTAGTTGCAGTTTTTGTGTATTGTTCGTTTTTTTTTTTTTTTTTTTTTTTTTTTTTTAAATAGGGTAGATGCACCAGTTTTGGCCACATTGGATCAATTTGTCCAATATTTAGCCTGTGAATTCATGCTAACAAATAATATGCATTCTTACACTTTAAGCAAACTCTCTTTTATCATTTACAATATCATTTGTTTATTTTTTGCTAAAATGTGACTTGCAAAAAAAATAAATGTGTGAAACTGCAGTGTGTGCTTACATGTATTAAGATTTTTGCTTAGCTGACAAGTTTTCAGAATCTTTCAACATTAGGCACTTATAGGGTTCTATTTGTTCTGAAACAAATTTCTATTAGGTTTTATGAGGTAAGCTTTCTCTCTACTGCAATTTTACATTTAAATTACTTATTTTAACAGTTTAATGGGGGGTGGCCAAAACTGGTGCATTAAATTTGCTATATGTACCAGTTATGGCCATGGTGGTGGTCAAAAAGGGTACAACATATGTTCCACTTTTGGCCACATGAATCATTATCATTATAGAGGGAATTTTAGCCATTTAATAAATTTAAGAACATCTGGATAAATCAATTTAGTTTTGTTTTATATAGTAATGGCTTCAATAATAA
This sequence comes from Maratus speciosus, assembly GCA_963932465.1. Lineage (NCBI taxonomy): Eukaryota > Metazoa > Arthropoda > Arachnida > Araneae > Salticidae > Maratus > Maratus speciosus. The sequence continues at coordinate 33,304,411 of OZ010800.1, forward strand.
TAATAATAAAAAAGCAAGGCTAATGGCAGTTCTATAAAAGAGATTTTGTTATTCTCTGTCCAATAGATAATTCACTTTAGAAAGGACATTGTGCTAGCCACTAAAGAAAATATAGTATTGTGTTTATTTTTGATAAAGCAAAAGGGGAGGTGATATGTAATTTTTATATATGATAAATAAACTAAAACATAAATTTTGAAAGATTTTACAACTTATAAATTAAAACGTTCAATAAAATTATAGCATGATTTAATTGTTTGTATTTTTCCTAAAGAAATGAAGACGTCCCATAATTTTTGCAATATTTCAGGCACACGGATTTAGAAATACTAAATATTGTGAAAATCTTTACTAGAGAATCTAAATACAACTAAGAATGTATTTCACATTATTTAAAAAGAAGAGGATTCATTTTAACAAGTTTAAAAGAGATTCTGTGCTCTTAAAAAATGGCCTAGAGGGAACACTGCTCTAAGATAAGAAGTAAAATTAAGGCCATTCAAAATGTAATGCCAGCACTACAAGCTAGCAAAGTTTTGGAGTAACCCGTTCTTGCCTTACATCAGAAGTTTGTAGGACGGACACCACTTTCCTCTAATAATGTTGAATCTCAAGTAGTAGATCTAGGTACTAGGAATTGGAAGTTAAAAATCAATTAGAAAAGTGCATCTTAGATATTGTCAGAATACTATTTCCTATAAAAATGGAACAACTTTTAAGATTCTGTCCAGAAAATTGTAGCCGGTAAGATAGAAACTCCATTTCAAGATGGAAGACCAGGCATGAAATGGTATGATTCGCTTCTGAAATCACACCCTAAAATAACTTGCAAAGAAGCAGGGTACATAAATAAGGCATAAGCTAATATAAATCAAAAGATAATTTCAAAAAGTATAACTTTTTGATGAAAATCAAACCAAAATCAGAAAATGCTTTCAAGAAATGTAACACTTTGATGCAGGGTTGGCAAGTTTTTGACATGCGACGGTTTAAACAGATTTTAACCATGGTTAAAACCGTCGTGTCAAAAACCTTTCTGTCAAAAAGTGTCAAAAACCTAGTTTTAATGAAAACAATACCAAAAGAATTATTTAGCAGAGTTAGATAGGCTTTAAACAATAAATTCTAAGTAAAACTGCATAAATACATTAAAACTGTGGGGTATAAATGCAGAAATATATTCTTGAAACCTATTTGCATAGGATATGGTAAACTGCAAATTAAATGTTGCATGATTTTTTTTTTTTTTCTAATTGTGAATAAAAATTACCTAACTCTTATTTAATGATTTAGTTTATCATTAATGTATGCCTTTAAGATGAACAGTTAATAAATCCTTAATTATTTGATCATTAAAACTAGATAGGTTTAATCTAAATTTTGCAGAGATAAATAAATTGTTTAGATTTTTTTCATTTTTTATAGCTAGAAGCACAGAGTAATCTATCACAATTGGTATCTAATGAGCTGAGCATGTTTACTTTCCTTAAGATAGAGCAAATTCAAAGATTCATTTCCACTACAAAACAGTATTGCTATTGCAACAAAACCAGTTTTTTTTTCTTTCTCCCTATTATATTCTTTTGAATGGGGTTGTTTAAGGGGCTACTTCACTAATGTGAAAACACCCACCTGCTAATGTTAATCCTACAGGAGATTTTTTTTTTTTTTTAATATCTTGTTTGAAATTTCATATTTTTTAATGATTTTTTTCAAAGTGTAAAAGAAAACCCCCACTCAGTAATGTCAATTCTATGGTAGAAATTTTGTTTAATATTTCAATATTTTTAAATGTTTTTTGCATTGGGTAACTAATGTCGATTTCTACAAAGGCTGTTTTTTAATTTTCGATTTAGCTTACAGTAATTTTTTTTAATTATTATTAAGATACTTTCACTTTTGGAACAGGTTTCAAACTAAGCTAAGCATTTTTTTTTCTTATTGGTATGATGAATTACTCACTTGTCCCCAATTTTAGTTAGATATTCCATAAATAAGACAATTTCATCAGTAAGAGGCAATTGTCAGTCACTAACAAAAATTAATATTGGGATAAAAGGGTTAAAATTTCATATTTTATCATTTTATTCTAACATTTCATTCTTTTCTCGTTTCTAAAATAAATGTTATTTTTATTGTTCTGTGTTTGTACTAAATGAGGGGAAAAAAATGCAGCAGAGAAAATATTTCTGTTAAAGACTGTATATAGGGTAGATGTGCCAGTAACGGACACCCTTAAGGAATTTCTTTAAAAATTGTTTTTTAATTAATAGTTATAATTATTATATTCCAGTTTTTTCAATATTATATTCTATCAACAATATTTAATATAATCTATTTTTATGGTATCATGATTGATTTCATTTGTTATAATGGCTTATTACAAAAAGTTTGTCTCTCTCTCTCTATATATATATATTTAAATAAGAAATGCAATCAACTATGTTGAAAAGCCACAACAAAAATACACATAAAAAACTTGGCAATTTAGTCATAAACAAATAAATAAATTATAATTTAATATTTGATTACAGTAAAATAAATGCTAAAACTAAAGTGTACTATCATTAAATAAAAGCAATGTTGTATCCTGCTCCTGCTATAACAGCAAATTTTTGTTGTTCTGACCATATTTAAATATTGGTGTTTTTGATGGTTAAAACCGCTTAAAACGCGGTTTAAACCAATGTCACGTCAAAAACTGGTTTTGACGGCATAAACCCAACCCTGCGATGAAGATTCAAGTGTTCTAAACAAGCCACAATCCATGAATAATTATAAAACTGATTAAATAGTTAATCTTTATGTCCTATAGGCACTGTTGTCCCATTTATTAATCAAATTTAAATATATTTTTTTCTTTTTTAATTGAAACTTCCAGTTAAAATCAAAATAAGTATATTTTACTTGATGTTTTTATCAATTCATAATGAAATTTGCAAAATTCTCTTAATACAGCAAACAAATATATGTGTGGTAAAATAGATGTTGCATAAAAATGTTTTATTTTTACTTATTATCAATTAAAACGTTTGTTAAACTACATGATATTGGAGTGGCCAAAATTGGTGCATAGAGATGGCCAAAACTGGTGTAGGGGTGGCCAAAACTGGTACAAATTGGAATAAATTACTTGATGAGTTATTACTCACAATCTAAAATATTCTGTAGAAAATTATTATAGCTAGCAGAAAGACAATTAAATTTACTGAAGAATGATGTTATTATGATTTAATATGCTTAAATCGGTCAAGAACTGTAAAATTTCTATTTTGAATTTTCTCTAAAAGTGGCCAAAACTGGTGCATCTACCCTATATAAATTTTCAAGTAGTGCTGCTGGTTTTAAACAATGAAATGTTTTTAACTTAGATATATAATTTATTTAAAACAATGTGTATGGCAACCACAATTAAAACAATGTGCATGCAAATTTTTTTGGATGTGGGACAAGAAGGGTGATATTTTACAGCGGTAGAATTGATAAAAAAAAGTCACTGGTCCCAAGGACCAGTAAGCATGAGAATTTACTGGTCTGCAGTTATCACTGGCCCGCTACATAAAATTCTATTAAGTCCCTTTAACCCTTGAGTGACCTCCCCCCCCCCCCTCTTAGAATATAAACCAAACTTCTTTTACAGCCATCCAAAATTTTCAGCATAGTAAAATTGTAATTTACTAAAAATTAAATAAACAGTATGCATAACGAAAAACTATAAAATTAATTAGATGTTTTATTTATCTGATTATTTATTTCAAATGACTGAGATTTAATTCAATTTTTTTAAATTATTGTGTGATTTGTGGTTTTCTAGGGGACAGATAAGTTAAGTTTACCTGTGAGAAAGGGGGGAAAATTTACTGGTTCTGCAGACTAGAGATGCAACGAATATTCGGCCCATTCGGCCTGTCTGCCGAATATTCGGCTTCGGCCGAATATCAAGTCCATTATTCGGCCTTGGCCGAATAATACACTGTAATAAATGTTTTTATATTTACACAGTATAACTTTTTAATTTGACAATTTATATTCATCATATAGGGTAGATGTACCAGTTTTGGCCACATTTAGAGAAAATTTGAAATAGAAATTTTACATTTCTTGATCGATTGAAGCATATTAAATCATAATAACATCCTTCTTTAGTAAATTTAATTGTCTTTCTGTTAACTATAATGACTTTCTACAGAATATTTTAGATTGTGAGTAATAACTCATCAAGTAATTTATTCCAATTTGTACCAGTTTTGGCCACCCCTACACCAGTTTTGGCCATCTCTATGCACCAGTTTTGGCCACTCCAATATCATGTAGTTTAACAAACATTTTAATTGATAATAAGTAAAAATAAAGCATTTTTATGCAACATCTATTTTACCACACATATATTTGTTTGCTGTATTAAGAGAATTTTGCAAATTTCTTTATGAATTGATAAAAACATCAAATAAAATATACTTATGTTGATTTTAACTGAAAATTTCAATTAAAAAACAAAAAATATATTTAAATTTGATTAATAAAAGGGACAGCAGTGCCTATAGGACATAAAGATTAACTATTTAATCAGTTTTATAATTATTCATGGATTGTGGCTTGTTTAGAACACTTGAATCTTCATCAAAGAGTTATATTTCTTGAAAGCATTTTCTGATTTTTGTTTGATTTTCATCAAAAAGTTATGAAATCATCTTTTGATTTATATTAGCTTGTGCCTTATTTAAATACCTTACTTCTTTGCAAGTTCTTTTAGGGTGTAATTTCAGAAGCAAATAATACCATTTGATACCGGTCTTCCATCTTGAAATGGAGTTTCTATCTTGCCGGCTACAATTTTCTGGGCAGAATCTTAAAAGTTATTCCATTTTTATAGGAAATAGTATTCTGACAATATCTAAAATCAACTTTTCTAATTGATTTTTAACTTCAATTCCTAGTACCTAGATCTACTACTTGAGATTCATCATTATTAGAGAAAAGTGGTGTCCGTCCTGCAAACTTGTGATATAAAGCAAGAACGGGTTACTCCAAAACTTTGCTAGCTTGTAGTGCTGGCATTACATTTTGAATGGCCTTAATTTTGCTTCCTATCTTAGAGCAGTGTTCCCTCTAGGCCATTTTTTAATAGCACAGAATATCTTTTAAACTTGGTAAATGGAATCCTGTTTTTTTTTTTAAATAATGTGAAATACATTCTTACTTGTATTTAGATATCTCTACTAAAGATTTTCACAATATTTAGTAATTTCTAAATCTGTGTGCCAGAAATATTGCAAAAATTATGGAACTTCTTCATTTCTTTAGGAAAAATACAAGCAATTAAATCATGCTATAATTTTATTGAACTTTTTAATTTATAAGTTGTAAAATCTTTCAAAATTTATGTTTTAGTTTATTTATCATATCTAAACATTACATATCGCCTCCCCTTTTGTTTTATCAATACCAAACACAATACTATATATTCTTTAGCAATGTCATTCTTTAGTGACTAGCACAATGTCCTTCTTTCTAAAGTGAATTATCTATTGGATAGAGAATAACAAAATCTCTTTTATAAGAACTGCCATTAGTCTTGCTTTTATTATTATTATTATTGAAGACATTACTATATAAAAAAAAATTAAATTGATTTTTCCAGATGTTCTTAAATTTATTAAATGGCTAAAATTCACTCTATAATGAATCACGTGGCCAAAAGTGGAACATAATGTTGTACCCTTTTTGGCCACCCCCATGGCCATAACTGGTACATATAGCAAATTTAATGCACCAGTTTTGGCCACCCCCCATTAAACTGTTAAAATAATTAAATTAAATGTAAAATCGCAGTAGAGAGATAGCTTACCTCATAAAACCTAATAGCAATTTGTTTCAGAACAAATAGAACATGATAAGTGCCTAATGTTGAAAGATTTTGAAAACTTGTCAGCTAAGCAAAAATCTTAATACATGTAAACACACACTACAGTTTCACACATTTATTTTTTTTGCAAGTCATATTTTATCAAAAAATAAACAAATGATATTGTAAATGATAAAAGAGAGTTTGCTTAAAATGTAAGAATGCCTATTATTTGTTAGCATTAATTCACAGGCTAAATATTGGACAAATTGATCCAATGTGGCCAAAACTGGTGCATCTACCCTATAATGAAAATTTTATTTGAAATTAACTAACACTTTTTTTTCCATTAACTTTCATACTCCGAATGGGTTTTATCTACCCATTTTTATATAAGAGGCTAATTTAGGAATCATGTTAAAAAAAAAAAAAATATGCTGTATCAGTAAATACAAAAAGTATCTGTAATAAGCTAACATAATCTGTTAAATTTAAAATTAATCTATTCAAAATTGTTTTAATACAGCTGTAACAAGATAATTCATTTTTTTTATTTATTTTTATTTTTTTATCATAATGTGAAGTTTAACATTTAACCCTTGTTACATAAAAAAATATTTCTTTCAATAATATTTTGAATTATACCTATAAAGAACATAAATATATGATTGATTAGATATAGATGTATTATATGTATAAGATATTTAAGTCGTATATGTTGCAATAGTTAAGGGTATTTTTTTTTTTTTTTTAAGTAAAATACGCTTAAAAGTGAAATATAATTTAAGTGATTTTTTTTAAGCCTGTTACTATTTCTTATTAAATATTGAAAGAAATGTAAATACTAAATTCTTTTAATTAGTATGCATTTACGTTTTAGATATTTTTTTCAAAAATAGCATTGTAATGCCTTAAAAAACAGTTAAAATGTTTTCAATAAACGTAGATTGTGATGCAGAAATAATAATAATCAGCATTCTCAGATGATAGTCTTTTTTTTCCCGTAAATCTTACCTGCTTCTGAAAATAACCTCTCACTATATATGGTACTTCCTGGTGCAGAAAGGTACTTTTTGGCTAATTGTGAAACGTTTAGAAAGTCTTCTGAATTTTTCGCCCACCGCCCCAAAGGACGCTGTTGTCTTTCTAGTAGTGGCTGGGAAAGAAAATTACTAATATCTTTTACTCTTCACATTGAGGCGCACTTTCTAAAGAGGCTTCACTGCTGACAGCAAAAAAAAAATAAATAATAATAATAATAATAATAATAATAATAATAATAATAAAGATAAATAAAATTTTTGTTAATTGTGAGCTTTATAAAGTCTACAGTGATTTCTTTACACCATTTTAGAGGATATTCCTTTCACCCTTTCTATCAGTGGTTTTTCTTAAGATATTAAGATTTATTTTTTATTTTATTTCATCTGAAAGCTGAAACTTATGTTTCCTAGTACTTTTAAAATTTTGTCATTATTTTAAAATGTAACAACAACACATATAATATCTATTAAAATGTAACTAGACACCTGATGAGGAACTTTTGCTAAGAATTTTTTTTTTCTTTGGGGGGGGGGGGGGGGGGTGTCTGAATTATTATTGAGGCAATTTTTAGGCCGAACATGGCCGAATATTTTTTCAGAGTAAAATAATGCTTTAAAAAATTAAAAATTTGTATATATAAATAATTTTTTAAAAGAAAACAATACATTTTAAATGTGAAATATACAAGAATTGTGCATATAAAGCATACCATATTTTGTTTTTAGGCAAAAATAAGTTCATTATTCGGCAGCCGAATAGGTCGTATATTCGGCTGCAACTTGGCCGGTTATTCGGCCAAACCACTATTCTTTGCATCACTACTGCAGACCACTAAATTTTTCAAACTAGTGGTCGATTGCATTTTTGGTGGTCTCGGACCAGCAGACCACCAAGGATTTCGAACGCTGTTTTTTAAACCAAAGGGCATACAGAACCGCTCGTTGCCTACCATGGCACAACTTCATTGTTTTGGCCTATGGAATTCATGCCTCTGCTCAGAGTGTCAAGTCTTGGAAACCACTGACCACTACCTTCTAGAATGCTGAAAGTTTCGCACAGAGCAAGCTCAACTCTATCAGCGATTAGATCTGTCTGCTGACAGTGCGATGAATTCTGATGAAGGGGAGTTCTTCCTGGAATTTAATCCCAATAAAAACAAGTTCTCTTCTGTGAATGTAACGTTTACTGAAAGAGCTGTTTATAGAGAACTGTATTAGCAATTTTGGATCATTAGAGGTAAAAAGCCGCCAAGTGAAGCGAAGCTGAAAACCTCATAATCGAGCGTAGGCTCCGATAATCAAATCAAATCAACCAAAGGGCAGGTGGTGTGCAGTACACCCACCACCCCGCCCTAAACTGCCTAAGGAAACTCTGGTAAGAGTGCATTTTGGCAGTTAAAAAAAAAAGCATGTCACTGCACCCGTAAAAATATTCGGCACAGATGTTACCATAACACCAACCAAACCTCGTTACCATATCATCTATATCCGGTTTACCATATCAAGCAAAATAATGACACTTTGGCACCAGTTAAGTACCCGGTGCTTATATGACATTGGCGTCAGAAAAAAATCGTGCCAATATGGAGTGTATATGACATCTGTGCCAAATAAAGATATATTACATTTATCGCTTATTATTATCGTATTACAGCTTATTGATTTAAAGTTGGATTACCATTTCACCGGTAAGTGATTTATTTTCTTTTTAAGAACATAATTGGTTGATAATTGTTTAATAAAGCATAGCAGCTTGGTGTGTTTTGCTAAGTGCATATAAATTTTATTTTATGTAATTTTCTTTTGTTTACATGTCTTAAAACAGTACATATGGGTGGTGTTTACTTTATGCCTGTCAAAGAAGTATTTCTTTTATTTATAAGTAATTTGCATAATATTTCTGATTTTTTTTTAATGTTTTTACTTTTGTTTTGTGTTCTGAGACTAAGGGCTATTTCAATGATTATATTTTTTATATTTACTGTGTTCCCAGTGTCATGGACAGTCAGGGAAATTTCAAAATATCTAGGAAAAGTCAGGGAATTTACAAATATTTTCTAAAAAATGTTGGAGAAAAAATGAAACATGATGCGATCGTGTAATATGCGAATTTGTCTGAAATATCGTGGAAAAAAGACGAATTTCGTCAAAGAATCGCAAAAAAATGTGGTTTTTTATCAATGGTAGCAAAAAAACGTGAATTTTACTAAATATCGTGCAAGATCAGCGATTTTTGGCAAAAGATCATGGAAAATGCACAATTTTTGGCAAAGGATTGCGAGAAAAATGCGATTTTCGTTAAAGGATCACGAAAAAGACACGATTTTCATCGCAGAATTGAAAAAAAAACATGATTTTTGCCAAAAAATCGTGTAAAATATTCAAATTTCTGCAAAAGATTGTGTGAAATATGCAAATTTCTTTGAAAGGTCATGGAATGACGGCGAATTTCGGCAAAGAATTGTGAATTTCATCAAAGAATCGCGAAAAAAATGTGATTTTTGTCAAATGATCGTGAAAAAAGGTGCGTATTTCGTCAAACGATCTTGTAAAATATGCGAACTTCTTTGAAAGGTCGTGGGAAAAACGAGAATTTCGTTAAAGAATCGCAAAGAAATGTGATTTTTGTCGAATGATCGCGAAATAAACGTGAATTTTGTTAAAAGATTGTGGAAAATGAGCGAATTTTGGCGAAAGATCGTGGAAAACGCCAGATTTTTGGCAAAAGATCATGGAAAATGCACGATTTTTGGCAAAGGATTGCGGTAAAAGTGCGATTTTCGTTAAAGGATCACGAAAAAGACACTATTTTCATCGCAGAATTGCAAAAAAACATGATTTTCACCAAAGGATCGTGTAAAATATTCGAATTTCTGCAAAAGATTGTGTGAAATACACGAATTTCATCAAAAGATCATGTAATATGCAAATTTCTTTGAAAGGTCGTGGAAAGACTGCGAATTTTAGCGAAGGATTTTGAATTTCGTCAAAGAATCGCGAAAAAAATGTGCTTTTTGTCAAACGTTCGTGTAAAATATGCGAATTTCTTCGAAAGATCGTGCGAGTTTCATAGAAAGATCGAATAATATGCGAATATCTTTGAAAGGTCGTGGAAAAAACGAGAATTTCGTCGAAGGATTGCGAATTTCGTTAAAGAATTGCAAAGAAATGTGATTTTTGTCAAATGGTCGCGAAATAAACGTGAATTTTGTTAAAAGATTGTGGAAAATGAGTGAATTTTGGCGAAAGATTATGGAAAACGCGAGATTTTTGGCGAAAGATCGTGGAAAATTGGAGATTTTTGCCAAAGTGCCATGTAAAGTATGCAAATCACTTCAAAAGATTGTGCAAATTTCGCCGAAAGATCATGTAATATGCGAATTTCTTTGAAAGGTCGTAGAAAAAGCACGAATGTTATCAAAGAATCGCGATAAAATATGATTTTTGTCAAATGATCGCGAAAGAATTTATATTTCGTCAAACAATCTTGTAAAATATGTGAATTTCTTTGAAAGATCGTGTAAAATACGTGAATTTCACCAAAAGATCATGTAAAATATAAGAATTTCTTCAAAAAATTGTGCGAAATATGCAAATTTCATCGAAAGATTGTGTAAAATATACAAATTTCTTCAAAAGCTCGTGCGAAATACGCAAATTTCAGCGAAAGATCGTGTAATATGCGAATTTCTTTGAAAGGTTGTGGAAAAAGTGCGATTTTCGTCAAAGCGTCGTGTAAAATGCATGATTTTCGCCAAAGAATCGTGTAAAATGAGCGAATTTCTTCAAAAGATCGTGCGAAATATGCGAATTTCCTCAATAGATCATGTAATATGCAAATTTCTTACTACTTATTCATGTTATGCACCTCTAATGACTATCTCCCCCACTTCCACACCTGGGGGGGGAGGAGTATTTTTCTAAATTTTGTCACCACTCATGTGACATATTGTTGCAAAGGCCTGTGACCGCTAAATCATTTTATGTATTTCTGGTGCTCTGTCCACTACTTTGACCCCCTGGGGGGCACTTTCCTACATTTTGCTGACACCCGTCATGTGACATGTCATTGGAAAGGACTGTAACCGCTTAATCATTTTATGCACTTCCGGTACTCTGCCCACCACTTTGTCCCCCCGGGGGGGAGGGGGGGCAATTTCCTAAATTTTGCCAGCACCCCGTCATGTAAAATATCGTTGCAAAGGCCTGTGACCGCTTAATCATTTTACTCATTTCCAGTACTCCGTCCACCACTTTGCCCCCTGGGGGGGCACTTTCTTACATTTTCCTGACACCCGTCATGTGACATGTCATTGGAAAGGCCTGTGACCGCTTAATCATTTTATGCACTACCGGTACTCCGCCCACCACTTTGCCCCCCAGGGGGGCAATTTCCTAAATTTTGCCGGCACCCCATCATGTGACATATCGTTGCAAAGGGCTGTGACCGCTTAATCATTTTATGCATTTCCAGTGCTCCGCCCACTACTTGCCCCCCTGGGGGCCACTTTCCTATATTTCGCCAACACCCGTCATGTGACATATCATTGGAAAGGCCTGTGACCGCTTAATCATTTTATGCATTTCTGGTACTCTGCTCACTACTTCCCCCCCCCCCCCCGGGGGGGCACTTTTCTACATTTTGTCGACACGTCGTCATGTGACATATCATTGGAAAGGCCTGTGACTGCTTAATCATTTTATGCACTACCGGTACTCCGCCCACCACTTTGCCCCCCAGGGGGGCAATTTCCTAAATTTTGCCGGCACCCCATCATGTGACATATCATTGCAAAGGGCTGTGACCGCTTAATCATTTTATGCATTTCCAGTGCTCCGCCCACTACTTGCCCCCCGGGGGCCACTTTCCTATATTTCGCCAACACCCGTCATGTGACATATCATTGGAAAGGCCTGTGACTGCTTAATCATTTTATGCATTTCTGGCACTCTGCTCACTACTCCCCCCCCCCCGGGGGGCACTTTTCTACATTTTGTCGACACGTCATGTGACATATCATTGGAAAGGCCTGTAACTGCTTAATCATTTTATGCACTTATCGCTGCTCGCACACCACTTTGCCTCCCTGAGGGCACTTTCCTAAATCGATATATCAGGATATGATATAAAGATGCCGATTTATATTATTCTAGACATATTGCCCAGCCCTATCAAGCAGCCACACTTGCCAACTGTGAATTCGGCAGCCTCAAAATTCCCCTTTCTCCCAATCGCAATGCGTGCTTTTTGACAGATAACTTGCTACTTACACATTTCCAACGACATGCAGTTGCTTTCATAAAGTAAACATGCCACACAATAAACTTAAAGCATTCTACAAATGTTTGAGATTTTTTACTTAGGACTTTTCTATTTCGACAGATTTTTCACTCCAGAGCATATAATGTTATAGAAACCAGATTTGAAACGATGCTCAGTAAAAAAACTACAACATTTTTGAGGTTGATATAACTATAAAAAATCTGCAGTTGGAAAACTGCGGTGATTTGGCCGATTCCACTACAGAATTTTTGCGGTCAATGGAACTGCGAAATTTCTGCAGAATTTTTAATATTTATATAACTATAAATTTTCTGTAGAATTTTTGTGGTCAATACAACTGCAAAATTACTGCGGTTAATAAACTGCAGTAATTTTGTGGTTGTATTGACCGCAAAAAATCTGTAGTGGAATTGGCCAAATCACCGCAGTCTTCCAACTGCGGTTTTTTTATAGAATTTCTGCAGTTCATTTTTAGCTGGGTGATGCAAACAATAAATGATTATCACAAATACTTTATTAAATACTGGTATCCTAAATGTTAAATTTATTTGAAAATAACTATTTTGTTTCATTAGTATGTATGTATTCATTAAATTCTGGCTCTAAATAGTCATAAAATCAATTATATTTATTACTTTTTATGGGGTTCCATTATTGGAACAGAGGGTGTCCACAACTGGGTCAGAGGGTGTCCATTACTGGGCTTTTGGATGTTTTGATATATTTCTGTTATTTAAAATTAAATTTCTATTCATATTGAGAAATGAGACTATAAGAATGGTTAAATATTGTTGATAGATTAATATAATATTGAAAAAACTGGAATATAATAATTTTAACTATTAATAAAAAAATAATTTTTAAAGAAATTCCTTAAGGGTGTCCATTACTGGCACATCTACCCTATATATTTTTTTTACATTAAATTTATTGTTTAAAACGCCCATTTATAATACTAAAAGTAATATTTATATGAAAAATAGAAATAATGCGCTCAAGTAAAGTTTTGAAACGTATTAAAAGCGATATTTTCCTGTCGTCCTCACGTCAGGCATTAACAGCTGAAGAAACCTTCAAAAATCGCTATTAACATTATTATTATTATTATTATTATTATTTTTTTTTTGTTCTGTTCATTTCAGTGGAATAAGCGCGAAATTTGATTACATGTCTTAAATTTGTGCTTTATTTATATTTTATTGTTTTATTTATTGATTGATGAATGTTTTAATTTCGTTATGGAATATAAGCTGGAACCAAATGATGAGCTATTTTTAATATTTTGAGTGCAAACGAATTAATCTTTCGTAATCGTCTCCACGCGACAGATTTTTTAAAATAAAACCTGCTTGAAAATTAATTTAAAAACAATAAAAACTGAGTAAATTGCGATGCAGTTTTCAAACAATTTGAGTTATAGTTTTAAAAAAATAACTGCATTTGAGAACACATTTTTTCCCTATTCGACGATGTCAAAATTGAAAATGTGCGGTATTTAGAAGCTTGAAAAATTGCAATAAAACTTAATAAAAGTTAAATTTCATCGCCTGTTGTTGCCTTCGTCAAAATGACGTCATCGTTACGCACGGATACATTTGTCCTTTATAATATAGATAGTTTGTGCTCAGCAAAACAATATACCATAAAAATTATATACAGTTATATATATGTGTGTTTGTTGTTGTTGTTGTTGTTGTTTTATCTTCTGTTTTTACAAGAAGAAAGTATTGGATTCGTGAAAATTTTCGACGGATTTACACGTTTTAGGGGTCAGAGATTCCGAAAAACATGTTTTTACGAAATGTCTGTCTGTGATTCTGTCTGTCTCACAAATTTCGTAGGCGCTCTATCACAAGAACTAATTCACGGAATTTAATAAAATTTTATATCCAGTTAGTCCCTGATATAAATTGGTGCTGATTAGTTTTCGGTGCAAGTCGCCCAATAGCTATGCTGGATTTCTCTCGATTTCCGCAATGGCTCTCTCTCAAGAACTGATGCATGTATTTTTATGAAACTTCAGATTCAGTTAGTCCTTGATATGAGTTGCTGTTTACTAAAATTTTGGTGTAAATCTCCCAACAGGTTACGCTGCTATACAGAATTTTCCACGATTTCCGCAATGCCTCTATGTCAAGAACTAATGTGTGATTTTTCACCAAACTTATTTAGTTAGTCCTTGATATTCGTTGGTGCTGACTACGTTTTGGTGTAAATCGCCCAACAGGTGGCGCTGCTCCTAGATTTTTCTCGATTTCTCCAATAGCTCTATCTCAAGAAATAATACACGAATTTTTATCAAACTTCAGATTCAGGTATACCTTGATAAATGTTGGTGCTGATTATGTTTTGTTGTAAACCGCGTTATAGGTGGCACTGCTAAGCTGCATTTTTCAAGATTTCCGCAATAGATCTATCTCAAAAACTAATGCACGGATTTTCATCAAACTGCAGATTCAGTAAGAAGTTAACATAAGTTGTTGCTGAATAGGTTTTAGTGTAAATCACCCAACAGGTGTTGCTGCTATGCTGCTATGCAAGATTTACACGGTTTTAGCGATAGTCATATCTCAAGAAAAATTGCACGGACTTTCATATCTTTAGAATTCTCAATGATCGGCATAGATTGCCATTCAGTTGTTGCACTGTGATAGAGAATTTTTAGTGCCAATATGTATGAGATAGAAGAAAATTTTGAAATTGGCACATCCGACTAGTTTCATAGTGTCATACCAATCTCTTATTTACTCTAAAAATAATGTAAAGATTTTTTGGAAGTTTATTTGGTAGTTGCATATTAATATGACATAATCATGAATATGAATATGATATAATGATGGATATGAATATGAATATGATAGAATGATGAATATGAATATGATATAATGATGAATATGAATATGATAGAATGGACAAATATGAATATGATATAATATAATGACAAATGTGAAAATGATATAATAATATGACGACATTCAAAATTCAAATATATTAAGCAGTTAATCCTCATTGACTTTTTCTCTTTATGATGTGTATTTTTTTAATATATTCTTTTTATATCTCTCTAGATTAAAAAATATTTTAGCAATAAAAATGTAATCAAGAACGTTAAAGCTATTATATAAATAACTTCTACTGTTAAACTTAAAGTTTAATTTAAAATTCGAGCAATTCGATTTCGAAAATCTTGACTCGAATTCAGTAAAAAGAAATAAATTAACTCGTGTTCAGTAAAAAATAAACTCGCGTTTTGATGGATGCCAAGCAATACAATTGTACTCATGCATCTTAAGGGTCTACTTCACTTATCTGGAAAGATTCGCTCGCTAATGCTAATCCTGTGGAAGAAATTTACTAAGATATCTCGTTTGCATTTAAATATTTTTAAATGATTTTTTTTAACTGGATAGCTGAAAATGATCTCTACATCTGCCCTTTTTACTTTTTCGAGTTTCTTTGCCGATTTTTTTTCAAGAGGATGCTTTCAATTTCGAAACCGGTTCCAAAAATGAAAGTTTCCTAATTGAAAATATCTGTAAAAAAATGAAAAAGTAAAAAATCGTCCTTTGTACAGATAGATCTGAGCTAGTCAATGCAAAAAGAATTGTTTAAAAATACTGAAATGCAAACGAGATATCTTTAAAAATTTCTTCCATAGGATTAGCATTATTGAGCGGGTCATTTCAGTTGATTGAAGTAGCCTCTTAACTCCTTCGGGACGAGCGTTTTTTACAGAATTTTTAATCTTTTATCATCGGTTTTTTAAAACAGACATTTTTGCCTAATTGAATCGGGAAAATGCTCGGATTAAATAAGGTAAAATTTACAATAAAAATTTACTGGCGAGAATAATCACGGATTCTGAGCATCTGACGTATATTGGTCGCTCGTCCCCAAGGGGTTAACGGGTAACACACTAAAGAAAATCTTTCAATACCCGTTTTGAATCCAAGTTGCTCTTATAATTATAAATGTATGGGAGTTCAAGTACTCAATCAAAGTTCTTACATCCAAATTTAACAATTATTTGAATCAATTAGAAGATGTTGTAAGGCTTTCATCTTCGTCGCGAAATTCGAGCTAGCTTTTAGTTCCATTTTCGAAACTTCACGTCTCAGAGATTCAATAGCAACTTATCTTTATTATTAACTTCTTGCATGCATGTAATACAACAGTATCGCTTTAATAAATTTCTAAACTTTATTTGAATACTTTATCGATATTTTTTTTCACAGAAAAATGCTCTTGTTAGTGCGCCATCTAAAAAACATATCAAATATGAATAATCTATTGAGTTTTCAATAAAACAAAATGGTATAATGGTATAAATGTAGAATCACATAGTTTCACTAGCGGGGAATGTCATTTGGAAACCTCTGTATTAACATTTGGCAATTACACTTATAATTCTCAACGCAGACGAACCTGTCGACATTCCTGCAGGTAGGGACGCGAAAAATGTGTTTCAATGTTATACAATTTCTATTAAATAAACTTAGGGAATCTAATAGGAACTTCCAGAGTTACAGAATATTAATGAAAACAATGTTTTTTAATAGGAAACGCCCATATATTATTTATATTTAATGTATTTTTTTTTTTTTAAGTTTTCCTATTTTTAACAGTAAACAGCATTTTATTTTGAAAATATGGATAATGTACCTCAATTGCAAGAAATATCGGCTAAATTTCGGCCTAATACCAGAATTGTCGGTAAATGAACAGTAGTCGCACAATATCGCCTGAACAAAATCTGGCGGCTTATCTAGATAATGTCGAGGAAATACGTCGCGTCGGCAGGAAATTGGATTATTATTACAAGTCAATTAATCGGCAAAATATTCGTATGTAAGTCATCGGTCCGTAATCAGAAAGTTATGACAATTGAATCCTTTTACTGGGGTGCCACTGTTTGTTTTGACAGTAAAGATCCCCCCCCCCCCCCCCCCTCCTTCAGTGATGACGGGAGATGTGTATCAAGGGAATAGAACTCTCCAATTCCCCGCAATATCTTACCTCACTGCTGCTCAAAATGCTTTTTCGCGTTTCAAGGGCATCATTTTTAATGGACAGCCGAAGGAATACAGGGAGAATAAAATACTTTTCAACAAATGTTTTTTGGTCAGAATAAATAATTATTCGCAAATCAGTAAACTTAAATCTGTTTAAAATTTACAGACAGCAGGGCAATTAGTGTAAAAGCAAACTTACAATTTAAAAGCGTTTGTTTTTTTCTTACTTTTTTAATAATTACGTATAGACATTCGTACTTAAAATTATACTTTCATAAAAGGTTAGAGATACTTGGGGCATTCTCACAATCTTTTGACTTTCGGGAAAAAAAAATCTGGCGAAACTGCTAAAATAACATTTTAATCTGATAGACGAATGCCTTAATGATTCAAAATAAAGAAAAAAGGGTCAGAAGCGATTTTTTTTTATTATTTAACAGAGGTTTAAGTTAAACTTGCGAGTTTAATTTTCCTTCCTATTTTACCTCTATAACTTTTTATTTTCTTTAAAATTTTTACTTATAATGAATTTGCATAGTACCCACAGGACATTCAAATAAGAAATAATAAAAATGTAGTACTTTTAACACAGAATTTTAGTATAACATTGTGTTAAAGGGGTGTTAAAGAAGGGACGGTAAGTTAAAGAAAGGGGACGGTATAGGAAAAAAGGGAGGAAATGGGTAAAAAAGGAACGGTACTTATGGAACGGTAAGGAAAATTACCACCATTTTTAGGCAAATTATGTTAAGACTAGGTGATAGCCACAATGTTCATTAATTTTTAGAAACAGTTGTTAAAACAGATGGATTAAATTAAATTTTTCTTTTAATTTACCTCGAAATGTGCAGGAATAAACCTTGGGGACGGTAAGACTACCAACAAAGCCACGATCTTGAAATTGATATTTATATGCTGATTTAAATTCTGCAGTCAATTTCCTGTCAAAGAATTTTAAACATTCTTTCTCTAGCATACTTCTGCATTAGAAAAAACTTGAAAAAAATTCTGTGGCTGCATCTGAAGGGATTTTCTGTATAAGTTTAGCAAGAGGGACGGTAAGGATGAAAAACCCAGGGACAGAGTTCAAAAAATAATAACAACCATAAAAATTTGTGCAGATTAATTTTTTGCTATATATTTATATAAAACAATTGTCCCAGTTTCGGAAAAAAAATTACATCGAATTACTTTTATTGAAACAATTTCATACAGACAGCTCCAAACTTAAAAATCAGCATCAGAGACACGGGATGGTATAGGAGTTTTCCTGGTATTTGGACCCCTAACATCGTCCAAAACTTATTTATCTCGTTAATATTGTTATGCAATCATGCAATGGGATGTTCCCCAGTATATGAAATAAAAAAAGTACAAAAATGTATTAAAATAAAAATAATTATTCAGGGACATAAAAGTCAATAGGTTGTGAGAATGCCCCATTTGCTGTTTTGTTGATTTAGATAAATAAATTGAAAATTATAATATCTGAAATTCAGATTATATCATTATAATATGTGAAATTTAGACTAAAAACTATTTGTTATAAATGTATTTTGTTAATTATGAAATAGAAATTTCTGATTTAAAAATAATTTATTTGGAAATTATTCAGATAATATTATTATATAAATTGTGTTATAAAGAAGTAGATCGTCTTTTTTTCTTCAGATAGTGAAAAATTTAATTAAAGTAAGAAAAAAAAAGACTGAATTTTTTTTTTTTAAATTAAAATAATTATTTAGATATTAAAAGTAAGAGAAAACGATATATTTTTTCATGCATAACCAGAGTATAATGAGAAGTTTTAAATGATGATTTTCACTGTTAGAACGCAACGTTAAATGAGAATATTTTACATTGTAAGATGCAAAAATTGTATAATTAAAATGTTTGAAAGTTCGGTTTAATTCAAATAGTAAATATTGAATTGTGATATTTTCCTCTGTAAAATACAAAATTGTTTCATTTTGAGAGAGTAATTAATTAAAAAGTAACCAATTTTGTTTCGTTTAAAGTCAAAATATTGCTATTAAATGATCTTGCAATGAAAATTACAATTAATTATTATTTTTATGATTAAAAAATATTTGTATATCAATAGTATAAGTAATTTATAAGCAAGAGTATCATTTTTAAATTAAATGTAATTTTATTTGCATTTTATAATAGAAAAATAATTGTAACTTAAAATAACTGTAATTTTCATTGTAAACTTAGTTAACTGCAATATTTTGACTTTAAACAAAACAAAATTTCTTACATTTCAATGAGTTGCATACTTGATATTGAAATATTTTTGCATCTTAGAGCGGAAAATATTCGCAATTAACAATATTTATTTTATGAATTAAAACGAATTTTTTTACGTTTTAAATACTATTTTTGCATGGTACAATTTCTTCGATTCGATGTCATTAGCTAATCGGCAAAAGATCATATGATATTGCAATGTACTCGGTAAAAGATTACTAAGTGACCAAATTATCGAAAACTAACACGCAAAGGCTTTAAAATGATTAAGTTGTAATCGGGATACGATGCTCGAAAGGTGATCTTCCTTTGAGACAAGCCATATCTGGCAATTCCGGAAAATGAGATCGCCAGGACGAAATATAGTCGAGTTAGGACTTTCGGCGGAAGTTCGGCCAAGCATTATTTGCTGTTCGGGTATTGAAATATTTTTTTGAAATTTATCAAAAACGTGCAAGAGGTTAATAAATATTTGAAATTTATTAACCGACTAGCAGGCTACGCCCGCTACGCTGGTCGATTTTTCCAAACGAACCTTCAGTCAAACAAAATGTGAATTCGACATTGTATTTTAAAACAATGTGGACCTTCACCTGGGATATCCTTCCACAATGCTGAAAACGATGCGAACTTCATTGCGATATTATATTACCGCTGAATTGCAGAAATTTTGAGCTATTAAGAAGCAATACTTCCAGTTGATCATTTACAGTGGATTTTAGTAGGGAAATGAGGCCATTATGACAACAGGAATTAAAAAATTCTCTAATCTGACACTATTAAGTTAGATAGCATCGAATTATTACAGAGATTGACCATTGAATACGAATAATGTTAGAATAGTTAACTTTTGAGTGCTTGTTCTTGAACTCCTGGTCTCTCAGCTTGAGCATATGTGGTTTTGGTAGCTTAAATACAATGAATAGCTTAAATACACTGAATTATACGTTATACTTCGTAATAAATGTCCTCTCTTGACAGTTCTATTACTACTTTTTACCTCTTTGAAATTCCAGTAGAGTAAATACCGTCAGAAATGTATTAAGATGATTGCATGCACTTTATTAAATGATTTGCAGACAAAAAGGAGTGTTTAACTTTCATTTAAAAAAGAACGTGACGCATAAAAATGTGTGTTTTTAAATCTGAATCGTTTGAATAAAATTAAAATAATGTCATTTTCATTGCCTTTTCATTTTGTAGACCAGTTGAAATCATGTAACCGTTAACTTGGGAAGAAACTCTGCGACTTAGAAAAATAAACGTCATGCATTTAATAAAATATTTCTGATCATCTATGATCGACCTCATTGTGAAAGTTGGGACAAACATTAAAAGTGATGCATCAATATTGTTACACATGCACCAGAGGTAATTGCAAAACAAAATTATCCGACAAATTACGTTTCAATGAATAATGCATTTTTTATTAACTCAATTATAGATATTTTACCAACAAATCTCCATACCTTAAATAGGACTGACAACGATAAATAAAGTTAGTTACACAAAATTCTTAGCAATATGCATTTTCGTCAATACGTATTGAAGATTTATTTTGCATTATTCTAAAGAGCCTATTAGCACGGAGAAAAAAATAGGCTTGATATTTACATTATCAAGTGTAAATTATTCTTCCGTCTAATGTGTAAATAACCCAGATTATGAAAATAACTCTTAATTTATTGCTAGGATTAGCTGCTAGGGTGTGCGTCATGACAATATGCTTTATGATGATCGAAATTGGAGGTAGTTTTATCCTACGTACGCTAAAATGTTAAGTCGACAGATATTATTACATTTGCCACCATTGGAATAATAAAGTTTTCCCCCTCCATTGAAAGTATTGTTTTTTTATGATTTAAAATAATTTGAGATAAAGAATAAATAATAACAAAACCTCTTTTGTTCGTTTTCTTCATGATGAAATACAATAATTTCAGTAATAATGAAAAAAAAAAACTGAATTTACAAATCGCTAAGTACAAATTTCATGTAATCTTCTGCGATAGGGTTCACTGTCCAGAGCCTCTTTAAAATATAAAAAGAAACAGCCAACGGTACAATAAATACGCTAATTAGCGGGTAACCTGATTAAGGAAAATTAATCCAATATTTAAAAAAAAAACCTTCAAAAAAGAAGAAAAGATATGCAAATAAAAAAAGAAAAATGAAAAGAGAAGGACGAATTAAAAACATTATCCAAAATTTATTTCAGTAAGCAATTTTTATTGTAAAATGTTTTCTTTGTGGTATTAAAAACGCATAATTGCATAAATTTTCTTAAGAATTATCTTTAGTACTTAACATTTGAAGCTGTAGACATTTATAAAAGGAAAACTAGCCGTATGTGTTAAAAAAAAAGAGTGGATTATATTCGCTGATCTACGTTCGATGTTATAAAAGTCGCAAGTTTGGAAAAAACAAACCAGCATGTTTCCGTAGTAAGTGAAAAATATTTTAAATGTCTGAAATTAAAATATTTTACAATATGTGTCTGCGTCTGGGGGGGGGGGAGGGGGTGCAGACTTTTGAACTAAAACGTCAGTATTAACTACACTTTTTTAATTTTAACTGCTATTTATATAGTTTAAATGTGAATATAAAAGAATGCTCAAAAATGCTGTCTTACGCTTCGAAAATCACCTATAATGTTAACATCCCTGTGGCTGATGTCAGGTTTACGCCTTTTTGGATTAAAATCAAATTGTTTGGCGACAAAATTAAAAACTGCTAGTTTTTTCTGTAAGGGTTAGATGATAAAAAAAAGTCAATAAAAAAAAATAACAAATCAAAAACAAAAATTTTCACTCATTTGGAAGGTCTCCTTAAAGGGCATACTCAAAATATTTTGAAAAAAGAAATACTAATAAAATTACTCATGTATCTAAAAAAGATCAGTCAAATGTAGTGTCAGAATCCAAGTAGAAAATATGTAAAAATATATAATATTTTCGTGTATTTGGCACGAAAAGACGAACGCTGCACGCTATTTGGCGAACCAAAACATTTCGTGGCCAAATGCAAGAGATTGAAATGCATTTATAAATTACTTGTTAAATAAGTACTTAAATGCCTAATACTCAACGAATTTAAACTTAAAAGATGACTTAGTTTATTATTTTTTCTGTAATCTTATGTAATCTATACAAATTGCGTGTTACTGTAGTTATTTAATTTTATACGGTGTCCTCGGCTGGATAAGTTTTAAGTGTATTTTGATTAAGAATGCTATCATTAAAAATTTCGATATTAAGTCGTTGTTTCCATGGCATCAATACTTTTCTTTTGTTGTCTCTGACACTAACAATATCGAAGTCAAACTGCCAATGCTCAGAATAGGACCTTAATTTTGAGTTTGAAACAATTTTAATCCATTTAACTTTGTTCTAAACAGCATAATTGCTATCTTTAAATTTCATTATATACACATACATGTACATGACAAAACTGCAGCTATAAAAATGTATTTATTTAAGTTACTTAATTTGCTTAAACTAACTTCGTATGGAGATTTGAAAAATCATAGTATTATTTAAAATTTTATTGCGTGGCCATCCAGCGTTAAATCGCAAAAAACTGTTTTTTTTTTTTTTTTTTTTTTTTTTTTTTTTTTTTTTTTACGAAAGCTAAATTGGGGTTCTGCCGATTTTTTAAAAAATAAATATATGTATCCTCATGAGAAGAATATTCTATATATTTTTTAAATATTTCTAAGTATGCGCTTATGAAGAACTTCCTTGATATCATGTTATCAATTTTTCAGATGCATTTTTCTTAACCTGACGCAAAAGAAAGATAAAGCGCCAAATCCTATTTTAATTGCACTATTTCAATTGCGTAATTTTTTAAGCATTACGAATATTCCCTTTCATGTTTAAATTAATTTTTTTTAATTTTTTAATATTATCACTCGTCAAAACTGATTTATTCTTTTCTTTTTTCTTTTCTTTCTTATTTTAAGTAAAATTAGTAACAGTTTTTTTTCTTTTATTTTTCGAGGTGTAATAGCCGTTTCAATTTTTCATCAACGATATAGTTCGCCAAGAAATAAAATGGTAACCTTATCGCCGAAAATAACAGAACTTTCCATCATAATTCTATAACTAATCTAGGTAGAATAATGTGTTATAGCTTAAAACCTTCCCTGGAACGATACCTATCTAACGGTATAAGTTCCGTAAAAATCCATGCGGTAGAACTCGAAATCTCGGCGTTCGGAACGAAATTTCCTTTTGGATTTTATATATATAATAGACTAGCAGGCTACACCCGCTTCGCTGGTCCATTTTCCAAATGATCATTGATCAAACAAAATTATGAATTCGACCTTGTATTTTAAATTAATATGGACTTTCACCGGGAAAATCTTTCCGCATTTGCTGAATACTATGCGAACGCTATTTAGCAATTATTAATATCTTATGGGTTAGGCAAAATTCGGACTATTCAGAAGAAATTCTTTTTACAGTATGCATTTAAAGTAGGGGTTGGGAAGAAAATGCGGCCGTTGTGATAATCAGAAATGTTAAAATTTTCTCTAGTCACTACACTACTAAAAGGAGAGATAATTACAATGATTGCAGAGAGTGACCACTGAACATTATTTATGTTCGGATTATTCACTTTCGTTTGATAGTTCTTGAACTCCGAGCTTCTTAGCTTGGTGCTATGTGTGGTTCTGGTAGCTTAAATACAATTTCTCTCTACGTTGCATTATATTTTGTAATACACGTCTTCTAGCAGGTCTACTGCAGTTTTCTATCTTCGGATTACAGCAGAGTAAATACGGTAAAAAAAATGTAATAAATTGTTTGCACACAAAAAGTCTTTAACTTTCATTAAAAGAAATGTGAATCACATAAAAGTGGATATTTAAAAATGAAGTGTTTGAATAAAATTAAAATAATGTCATTTTCATTACCATTTCCTTTTTATATATATACCACTTGCAATTATGTAACTGTTAACCTTAAAAAAAAACCTCGATAACTCATTATGATAGAAAAATAAACCTCTTATTTTCATCCAATCAAAATCTTCCCAATCGTCCATAATCGGGTGCACAGCTAAGTTTTACGCCAAACATTAGAAGTGTTTGCAAACTATATGGTTACAAATTTACCAGAGTTAACACACGTAAAACATACGTAATTATGCGCCAGACTACATCCATTAAATAAAGTCAAATTGCTGTTGGCTGAATTACAGATCTTTCGCCAAAAATACTCTTTGTAAATGACAAATAAAGTCAGTTATACAAAACTTAATAACCTAACAAGTTATAATATAACGAAATAATCTTTTTGATGCACCGAAGACCTTTTTTCATTTCTCTAAAGAGTGCAATAACACGGAGAAATAAATACACTTTTTATTTTCAAAATTACATTATTCTTCAGTCTGCTGCCTAAATAAACCTAAAATCGTTAATTTTTTCCTCAATTTAGCGAATAGGATTGTGCGTTAGAAGAACTTGCTTTATAATGATTTCTATTTTCAATTTTATCTGCATTTCAGGTACTTTTTTTCTTATCTAGGCTAAAATGATAAATCAACAAATATTGTTCCACCAGCCACCATTGGAATTTCAAATTTTTTTCCCAAGTATTTATTTTTTAGTGACAGTAAAATAACTGCAAATAAAAATATATATAACACTAAATCTTCTGTTCTCCGTTTGCTTCATAATGAAAAAACATAAATTTACTAATAGCTAAGTACAAATTTCATGTAATCTTCTACAATCGCGATCACTGTCTGACAGTCACTGTCTGATCACTGATCTGACTCTTTCAAGTATAGAAGAAACATCTAAATAGTTCAGTAAATACACTAATTAGCAGGTAACCTGATTACGAAAGATTAAACCAATATCAAAAACCTTAAAAAAAAAACTGAAAATGGGATGACGAATTAAAAAGACAATCGAAAATGTATTTCCGTAAGCAATTTTTATTGCAAAATATTTTCTTTTGTGGTATTAATAACGCAAAATTGCATAAATTTTCTTAAGAATAATCTTTAGTACTTAACATTTGAAACAGTAGGCTTTTCTAAAAGAAAAATTGGCGATATATGTTTAAAAAAAAAAAAAAAAAAAAAAAAGAAAAAGAAAAAAAAAAAGAGAGAGAGAGTGGACAGTATTTGTTGATCTGAGTTCGAGGTTATAAAAGTCATAAGTTTGGGGAAAAACAAAATAGCATGTATCCGTAGTAAAGTACGCGAAAAATAAGTATCTGAAATTAAATTATTTATAATATGTGTGTGTGTGTGTGTGGGGGGGGGGGGGGGGGGCAAAGTTTTGCATTAAAATTTAAGTATTTGACTCCACTTTTATAATATTAACTACTATTTATGTAATATCATTATTTTTATAATTACATCTGCTAGTTTTTTTTTTCTGTAAGAGATACATAATAATAATAATAATAATAATAATTGTTACTCACAAGGAAGGTCTCCTTAAAACGCATACTCAAAATATTTTGAAAAAGGAAATGCTAATAAAATGACTCATGTATGTAAAAAAGATCGGTAAAAATATAGCGGTCGAATCGCGGTAGAAAATCTGTAAAAAAATATTTTTTCGAGTATTTGGCGCGAACAGACGAACGCTCGACGCTCTTTGGCGAACCAATAGGTTTCCTCGCCAAATGCAAGAGATTGAAATGCATTTTTAAATTCCTTGTTAAATAAGTAATTAAATGCCTAATGCTCAATGAATTTAAACTTAAACTGTGGATTAGTTTAATATTTTTGCTGTAAGCTTATATAATATATGCAAATTGCGTGTTACTTGTATTGAGCTATTTAATTTTATACGGTGTCACCGGCTGAATAAGTTTTAAGGGTATTTTAATTAAGAATGCTATCATTAAACATTTCGATATTAAATTGTTGTTCCCATGGCAATAAAACTCTCTTGTTGTCTCTGACACTAACAATATCGAAGTCAAATTGCCAATGCTCAGAATCGGACCTTAATTTGAGTTTGAAACACATTTAATCCATTTAAATTTCATTGTAAACGGCATAAATACGATCGTTAAATTTCATTGTTACATATATAAATGTATATGACAAAACTGCTGTTATAAATATGTATTTATTTAAGTTAAACTTACTTCTTCTTACTAACTTCGTATCGAGAGTTGAAAAAGTTTTTCTTAAAGAATATTTATCATAGTATTATTCAAAATTTTATCGTGTCGCCATCTAGCGCTAAATCGCAAAAAATGAAATTTTCATTATTTTTTTAGGCATGCTAAATAGAGGTTCTGCCGATTTTTTTATGGATATATATATATTTATGAGAAGAATATTCTATAATTTTTTTCAAATAATGCTGAGCATGCGCTTATGGGGAACTTCCTTGATATCATTTTATCAATTTTCAGATGCATTTTTCTTAACCAGATGCAAAAGATAAATCGCCAAATATTATTTCAATTGCAATATTTCAACTGAGTAATTCTTTAAGTATTACGAACATTCTCTTTCATGTTTAAATTAAATATATTCGTTTTTTAATATTATCACTCATTAAAATGGAATTCTTTTTTTTTTCTTTTTTAAAGATTTTAAATAAAATTAGTAACAGTTTTTTGTCTTTTATTTTTCTAGGTGTAATAGCCGTTTCAATTTTTTCAACAACAAAAAACTTCGCCAAGAAATAAAATGGTAACCTTATCGTCCAAAATAACAGAACTTTCCGTCATACTTCTATAACTAATCTAGGTAGAATGATGTGTTATTGCTTAAAACCTTCCCTGAAACGATACATATCTAACGGTATAAATTACGTAAAAATCCATGCAGTAGAACTCGAAATCTAGGCGTTCGGAACGAAATTTCCGTTTGGATTTTATATATATAATATATAATAGAATATAATAGATTTTATATATATAGAATAGATAATAGAATAGATATAATAGAATAGATAATAGAATATGTGTTATGAACTATCTCAAAATTTAAAACAGATCGCATTGTTAGATTTCCTAATTTTAACAATATCGCGTTATGTTAGTTCCACATTCCACCACCAGGGAGCGCACTCTATTCTTAACGAAAGCGTATCTGAACGAAACTCCTTCATGCAACCTTTCCGTAGATACATGAATCGGGAGGGTGGCGGTCTTAACCAATAATTTAAGATAATTGCTGAAATTACTACGAAAAATATTTTAAAGGGGCCCTACGTGGGCCCCTAATAGAGTTAGAGGAAATCAGAAGACGGCAAAATAATCGTGGGGAAAAGTTTGCTTGTGTGCGTTGGAGCTCCTTTTGGCGCGAGATCTAAGCTCTACGACCAACAGGAGCCCAGATATTTAAGGAAATATGAAGTAACAAAGTCCAAAATAACAGAATTTTCCGTAATAATTCTATAACTAATCTAGATAGAAATGTGTTATAGCTTAAAACCTTCCCTGAAACGATACCTATCTAACGGTATAAGTTCCGCAAAAATCCATGCGGTAGAACTCGAAATCTAGGCGTTCGGAACGAAATTTCCGTTTGGATCATGGAAGACGGTAGTATTACGAGTGACGCAGCCTTAAGCATAAAATCGTATTGTATCGTATCGTAGAATTCGTAGATGGCGGAACTCATATATACAGCTAACTCGACATCAAAGAAAACGCGAAAAGCCGCCTTTTAATAACTCAGCAGATATGGGTCCTATTGTTCTGAATTTTCTAGAACAGTCTTATATCTGCAGTCTAATCGTATACTGAAATTTTTACATTTCTACGTGCAGTATATTTTGAGATCTAAATAGCCATTTTTAAAGTGAAAACGTTGTTATGGTATGGAAGAAGGAAGTTCCTAATTTGAAAATCTCGAAAACGGTTCTAACGATTTTTTAAAAATTGATATATAATATAAATCTGATTAAGACGGGGTGAATAACACTTTTCTTTTTTCTGGGAAAACTCGTTTTATTTTTAAAAATTGCTTTTTTTTACTTTTCTCGTCTGTGATTGGTGCATAGGTTTGACGTCCCTTCGTATGTAGGAGGAGTCTTAATCCATCTGCTGTGGAAACAGAATTTGCAAAGTCATGTTAGGTACTCCAATAAGTTGAGTTAACAATCTGAATGTAGGCAGTAAATATTTTTTTTTTTTTTTTTTTTTTAATGTTAATTATTATGTGTTTTAAAATATTAAATAAAATTTCGATTGATATTACCTTTCTCTTTTGTTATGAAGAAATTATTATTTCATATTACTTCTTTTTGTCGAAAAAATATTTAGATTCATTTTTTAAAAAAGGGGAATTTTTTTTAATTAAATGTATTCAGTATAATTGTTATTTATCATTTTTTTTCAATTTTCAAAAAAAAAATATTTTTAATTCTCGCGTTTTAATAAATCGTTTATTGAATCCATAAGATTGAATCTTGTTGAATTGAATCCTAAACCACGTTTGTTTGTTTACTTGTTAACGGGCAGAAATTCGCTATAATGATGGATCACATGTGTTTAAATTCGTCGTTTTTTTATCGATTCGTCGGTGCGTAGCGACAGATATTTATTGGGGGGGGGGGGGGGGATTGAAAAATTTCCCAACTTGAAACGAACTAATTTTCCACTCCAATGATATCTGCAATGGATGTTTAACTTACTTGATTACTATTTGAGATCAAAATGAAGGGGAAAGAGACATCGTGTTTTTCTTTTGTAGTATTAGAATAGAATGTTATTTTAAAAGAAAATTTGTGATATTTGCAGATTATGTCTGGCAGGAAACGACCTATTGCTATAACGCCAATCGGAAGACACGTGAATAATTTGTTCAGAGCACAGTATTAGCTCAAAGTGAATCATATTATCCCGGCTAGTTGTTTTGAGCTTCTAAAAGTAACAATTTTCTTCATGTTCTTTTTGTTTATTTAGTAATTAAAGGTTATAGGTAAATAAGAGATAGTATAATAGCTTTTTTTGCAAAGGTAAGATACTTGTTTTAATTTAATTCTAAAGTTAATATTGTTAAAAGAGAGCTTTAAATAATTTTCTTTTGATTTTTTTTTTCATATCCTGCTTCAAAGTTCGTTTTTTACAATCATGTTGTCAAAATGTATTTTCCCCCTGAGAAAAAAAAAAAAAAAAAAAAAAAAAAAAAGAGCTTGATATATTTGTTTTATATAAAAACTAAAATATTGATATTGTCTTGCCAACCTAATTGGGTATGTTGATTTAATTGTGAAGTGGATGAGGGGGGAGGGTAATCTAAGGGCTAAAACGTCTTTCCCTTCAAAACCAGTTACTTTTTTTAGGAGATTATAGGCCACAGATTATCTTCCTACTTTGTAATGGAAGTATGTTTACGTTACTCTCTGACTTTTAACTAGCCAAACATGTATCAAGCCCAAAACTAGCTTTTTTTGCACCAGGGGCGATATGGATTTTGGCACTCCCACCTTCCTTGCACGCAATTAAAATTTTCAACCACAGGTACCCTATGCAAAAAAAATCGTTAAAAGATACAAATTATTTTAATAATAATGCTAGCAAGGGATATGTAAACAACGCTCTCATAGGATTAACATTAACTTAAAGGATAGGAATCTGCAATCGTCATGAGAAGAAACTGGAATTGCTGACGTTAAACCTATGGGAGCGTACATTTAAAAATTTCTCCCTTGCATATTAATAGTTCTAATTGCTGAGATTGAATTCTAACTGGGTTAGTGTTTACTTTTTCGATTATTATTTTTTTTTTTTTAAGTTACTTTCAATTTCACAGATTTGAAAAGAACGCTCCCATAAGTTTAACATGAGCTTGCGAGTATCTTGTTACTTCATATATACATACATTTTTGTATGAAACTATAAACAATCAATATCTTCATTTGGCACCTCCCCCCCCCCCCCCCCCTGAAGTATGGGTAGCATTGTTTTGTTTAAAGGGCATGTTTTATTCACTTTTACATAATAATATAAATTTTGCTTGAAATTTCATGAACATTCTATTTTTGGGTGTAATTCTACTTCTGGGCTGGTCTGTCAAGCTTGTAGATAAATGTATAAGTAATTTGGCAAACACATATAATTTTCAAACATGTTACTTTTTCGCGAAAACGTGGAATTCCGCTTTTTCGGTAGTAAATTTTATTATCTCTGGGATCGATGCAAATATGCATTAAAATTTGTTGACATTTTTAATGGGGGGGGGGGGGGGATTAGCGAGAGTGGACGTAATACAACAAAAATGCGAGTACGAACCACGCCAAATTGAGAAATTTCTTAAACCGATCGCTGGAAAATGCAAACTTCTTCAAAGAATCGTGGGAAAAAATGCGACTTCTACCAAAGGATCACTGGAAAAACGTGATTTTCGCAAAGGATTGCAGAAAAAAGTGTATTTTGTCAAAGGATCATGTAAAATATGCGAATTTCGGTGAAAGATCGTGCAAAATACGTGAATTTTGGCGAAAGATGTGTAATAGCGAATTTCTTTGAAAGGTCATGGAAAAAACGCGAAATTCGTCGAAGGATCCCGAAAAAGAATGTGAATTTCATCAAAGAATCGCGAAAAAGTGCGATTTTTGTCGGATGATAAAGAAACGTGAATTTTGTTAAAAGATCGTGGAAAATGCGTAAATTTTTGCGAAAGATCGTGGAAAATGCGTGAATTTTTGTGAAAGATTTTGGAAAATGCACGAATTTTGGCAAAAAATCGTAGAAAATGTGCAAATTTTTGCGAAAGATCGTGGGAAATGCGCGATCTTTGGCGAAAGATCATGGAAAATGAGCGATTTTTGACGAAAGATCATGGTGAATTTCTTCGAAATATTGCAGAAAAAGCACGATTTTGGTGAAAGATCGTGGGAAAAAAACACGAATTTCTTTGCAAGATTGCAGAAAAACGCGATTTTCGTCAAGTGGTCGGGGTGCTGCGGAAAAATATGAATTTCGTCAAAATTCCACGAGGCCGTGAAAGTTCAGCTTTTTTTTTTGCTGAGCCTGTACTATGTCTGAATTTTGGATTACCAGCCTTAGCATAGAAAGTGATTGCATGCCAAAACGGCACCGATGGCCTAGGTACAGAAGACGAGTTCTATTTTTTTTCATTATTTACCTGTAAAATTACATAATATTGGATTATACATGAAATTAAAAAGTATTGAATAAACCATAAACAATCCAAGTCTCTTAAAACTGAAGAACATTGCGTTTTCGATAACGGTTACATCGATGAGAAACGTCATCTTTTGCTTTGTTGAAGAACCGTGGGGGGGGGGGGGGATATGACCTTCTAAAGATAAAGAAAGGGTCAGTACTTAAAAAAAAATGAGTATGACTTGTAGAAACAGTGAAGTTTGGATGTATAGTACTGTAATGTCTTGTAGTAAAACATAAATCTAAACTTTAAATGCATTTTTTGGAAAAGTTATTTTCGGTGAAAATTCCATATGCAAAACATGATTTCTAAAAAAGTTACTGGAATATCATTATGAAATTTAAAATAGGTTTAAATTTAGAAGAAATATTTTTTGCCTTATGGGTGTTTTTGTGGAATGATATGAATGACATGGTGTAGAAAGTGATCGTGTACCAAATCTCCATAGCAGAAACTGTGCAGCACGGCAGCAGCGCTGCAGATTATTTTAGACCTTGCAGATCAATCTACCAGCTTAAAAATAAATATTGAGCTTTAAAAAATCACAAATTTACTTTGTTTTAGGAGTTATTGTGTTTGTTATTAATTTTCTTTGTAAAATGTAAATTTTGCTTATTTTATGGGTTACTGTGAGTATTTATTATAGTAGCTTGGTTCAGCATTGTTGGGTCGCAGATAAATTTTGGTTTGCTGCAGATAAATACTGAAAATTCTGCTTCAGGGTGCCAAATCATTACTGACTAGCCTAGAAACAGAAGACGAGTTCTGTTTTTTTATTATTTACCTGTAAAATTGTATAATATTGGGCTTAGATGTGTTATTATCCCTCCATCCGCCATCTTGGATTTTTTTCTTGCGTGAAAACTCCTTTTCCGCCAAGTAGTAAATGTCGCCAATGGTTAAATATTGTTGATAGAATAATATAATATTAAAAAAACTGGAATATAATAATTATAACTATTAATTAAAAAACAGTTTTTAATTCACGTGAAAAAAAATCCAAGATGGCGGATGGAGGGATAATAACACATCTGTTCCTAATATTGAATTATACGTGAAATTAAAAGGTATTGAATAAGCCACAAACAATCCAAGTCACTTAAAACTGAAGAATATGGTGTTTGTGATAACGGTCGCATCTTTGATGTAAAATGTCATGCTTTGCTTTGTTAAAAAACTGGGGGGGGGGGGCAAAATATGGCCTTCTAGAGATTAAAAAAGGGTCAGTACTTTTAAAGAAATTAGTGACTTATAAAAACAGTGAAGTTTAGATGTATAATTACTGAAATTCTTGTAGTAAAACAAAAATCTAAACTTTAAATGCATTTTTTGGATAATGTAATTTTCGGTGAAAATTCCATGCACAAAACATTATTCCTCAGAAAATTATTGGAATATCACTATGAAATTTAAAATATTATGTTGTTTACACTATTGTGAAGGCAATGAACTAAAGATTTAAATTTAAAATAAATATTTGTTTTTTTATGGATGTTTTTGTGGGATGACATTGATGAATTTTATGAAAATTAACATGTAAACAAGTGCATTATGCTATAAGTTTTGAAACATTTAAAACATTTTTTAGATTTTAGTTCATTGCCTTCACCAATGTCATAAATATGAAATGTACAAAGGAAACTAACATACAATAAAATTTTCGGTACTTTTCGGTTAGCTGGGGGCCAGTGTTATAAATACATGGATATACATACATATATATGTATATATACATATATTGTATATATATACATCTGTATATACATATCCATGTATATATAACACTGCCGCCCGACTAACCGAAAAGTACCAAATTTTCTTTAGAGCATTTTGGGCCAAATTTCACTAAATTTTACTATAAATTCCTTCATTAACCGAAATTTTATTAATGAAGAAAATATTTTTTGCTCTTTTTCTCATTTTCTACTCATAATCTTTATAAAAATATGCTTAAAAAATAATTAAATAGCTCAATTACTCTGTTCATAGTCAGACACCTGAAATGTTGGATAAAAAAGTGTCTATTAGATAAGTTATTTCTATTATGTTTATGACCAGGGATGGAGAATTTCTAGAAAATCTTACCAGCCAAGGATTTATTTCAACAGCCAGTAAAATGCAATGTACAGTTAAAAAATTTTATGACAAAATTACGCAACTCAAAATAGTTGGTTACTATTACTGTCAGAGACCTGGTGCTGGAACCGGAGCCGGAGCGCTCCGGAGCTGTATTTTCCCTGGAGCTAGAGCTCTAAAATTTACTCTGCTCCAGGGCTCCTTTAGTTTATTATTATTTTTTTAATCTTTTTTTTTCTGTCTTTTAAATGTCCAGGTTTAAAATATTTTAATTACATCATTATTCAGTATTTTAATTATATCATTTTTTAAGGTTTTTTTTAAAATTAAAGATGCAAAACTTCTCACAAAAATATGGTAACACTACTTCAGTTCTACTTGAGCTAAGTGGCAACACTATTTGAAAACAAACTGCCTGTTGTTTACATGTGTAGTTGTACAATTTTGATTGTTTGAAAAGCGTAGAAGAAATTTAAGATTTTTGTGTTTAAAATTCCACCAAACTTTCTATTTTAAAAGCAAAAGCTAAAAGATGCAATATTCTCTGAACAAGCATTTCAAGTTTGTTGAGAAGAAAAATGCATTTTGTCAGATCTTTAATGAAGATAAAGAAAGAAAGAATTTGTAAGCAAAAAATTAAATGTGTAAATTAAAATCTGCAACTCAGAAGTGCGAAGTCGGTGCCGAGTTGGAGCAGTTTCTGGAGCCGGAGCCACAGTATTTTATCTCGGAGCAGAGCTGGAGCATCAAACATTTTCCGGCTCCAGGTCACTGATTACTGTAATGCATTTTCGTATATTTCTTTCCTATAAAATTGAGAAATATAAACAAGAGATGAAAGTTTAATATAAAATAGAATTTTGTACCATGTTTACATCGCAGTAATTAGGAAAGTTGAAAAATATAGCTAACTACTTATTAAAAAAACATTTTCGGCATACCTGTATAGTTTGCAGTTTTCAATAACTACCTAAAAATTCACTCATATTGTCAGAAAATTCACTCGTCAGTGGCTAGTAAAATGATGCATTTTCCTACCCCTGAGCATGATATTGTTATTTTATTTTGATGTCATAAACACACTTCTCAGACTTATGGCAAATTATTTCACAAGATAATTCACTGATGATCTAGCAACCAATTTTTTGATCATTTGTACCTTTTGAACAATGTAAAACCACTACATGAATCGTGATTCTTGTTAGTCCAGACATAATGCCTTAGAATAATCACATATATGGCATTCAAAAGCAGGTATAGGTACATTAGCAGAAATTTTATTAAAGGAAGCATTCATGTGTATTTTAATAGAAACTAGAACTTTGTTGAGATATAATCAGTTATATCTCATCATATCATTGTTAAAGTTTCATCGGAGCTTGAGCAAAGCATAGGTTTGCATTAAGCCTAACCAAAGAAACTAAGGTACAACTCAAATTGTTATTTTCGAGTGCTGGGTACAAAATGTATGAATTTCCTTAAATCACAGTTTATTTCAAGGAAAAATTGTTATTTAGTGAAAATTAACACATCATTTAAATTCATCTATGAACTTAAATGTTAAAATGAGTTTCATTACTTACGTTCCATGTAGTGCAGATAATAGATGTTTGCAGATTATTCGTTTTGTGGAGTTCACAGAGTTTACTGTATTTAACTTTATTATAAGCATTCATTATGATTTCTAGTCCATTATTAAATTGTTGCTCAAGAAAATCTAAACATTTATATCCCGTTTATGTTTATTTCTGCATTTGAATCACATTCAGGATGATATTGTGTTATTTTATTTTCCTGTCATAAACACACTGCTCAGATTTATGTCAAATTATTTCACAAGAAAATTTACTGGCTGTCTAGCATCCAATTTTTTGATTATTTTTACCATTTGAACAGTTGAAAGCGCTACATGAATCATGATTTTTGTTATTCCAGACATATTTTCTTGGAATAATCATGTATAGCAAGCAAAAGTAGGTATAAATACATTAGCAATAGTTTTACTGAAGGAAATATTCCTGTGTATTGTAAAATAAACAAAAACTTTATTGAGATAAAATAAGTTATTGTTAAAGTTTCATTGATGCTTGAGCAAAGCATACGTTTGCATTAAGCATAACCAAACAAACGTCAATGCTTAGCTCAAATTATTATTTTCAAATGCACAGTACAAAACTCATCAATTTCAATATATTTCATACAATGTTGAAAAAATTTAAGACTTTTTGTGTATTGCAATGTAAAAGTTCAAGCAATTAACAATATAAAGCAGAAATGAAGTATCTTTATAATAACTGTGTGCTTTTCATAGAAACATGCAAAAAAGAAACGTAAAATCTTAAAAACATGGAACGCTTAAATTTACAAATATCGCTTGTTTTACACTTACTGATTGAAATTTTGGCTAAAACAGTTTCAGTTAGATAAATTATTTTTCTATTTTCATGGTTTAAAAAGTTCAAATTTTAAAAGATTTCTTTAACTCGATTTTAGTTAATGAAATCTTGGAATATGCACACACAAATTGTTTTCATAAATTCTTGTAACACTTTGATTTGTTTTATTTATTTATGGTTGTTTAATAAACTAAAGGTGCATCTTAATGTGAAAAAGTTTTTACATGTCTTTATAAAAAAAAATAAGAATTTTTCATATCAATTTCAACATATCTCATACAATGTTGAAAAATTTTAAGACTTTTGGTGTATTCCAGCGCAACAGTTCAAAACATTAAGAATATAAAGCAAAAATGAAGTATCTTTATAAAAACTGTCTGCTTTTTCATAGAAACATGGAAAAAGGAAATATAAATTCTTAAAAATATGGAACGCTTAAATTTCCAAATATTGATTGTTTTTCACTATATTATTGAAATGTTGGCTAAAACAGTTTCAGTTAGATAACTTATTTCTATTTGAATCATGTTTATGAGTAACCTATAGTGTTAAATAGTTCAAATTTTAAAAGATTTCTTTAACTTGATTTTAGTTAATGAAATCTTGGAATAATGCACACATATTGTTTTCATAAATTCTTGGACACTTTGATTCGTTTTATTTTTTTTTTTTTTATAGCTGTATAATAAACCTAAGGTGGATCATAATGTGAAAAAGTTTTATTTTACATGTACACAAAAAAATATATGTCGTCAATTTTAGCATATTTCATACCATGTTGAAAAATGTTAACTCTTTTGGTGTATTACATTGCAATAGTTCAAAACATTAAAAATATAAAGTAAAAATGAAATTCTTTTATAATAACTGTCTGCGTTTTCATAGAAACATGTGAAAAGTAAACATAAAATCTTAACATCATGGAACGCTTAAGTTTCCAAATATCGCTTATTTCACACTTGATACTTGAAATGTTGGCTAAAACAGTTTCAGTTAGATAAATTATTTCTATTTGTATCATATTTATGAGTAACCTATAGTATTAAAAATTTCAAATTTTAAAAGATTTCTTTAACATGATTTTAGTTAATGAAATCTTGGAATATGCACACACAAATTGTTTTCATAAATTCTTGTGACACTTTATTCGTTTTAGATGGAGGATTGTAAAGGTCAATAGAAATCACGACTATGAATTTATTGCATTGGTCTTTAATTTTTTTTTTTTTTTTTGTGGTTTTATCTTTTTATCACTAACCTAAAAACAGTAATGATATCAATACAAAAACCCTTAACGGGTTAAAAGTTTGTGACGCAGCACTTTATCTTTAGCTCTAAGAATTTTAAATTTGGAACTTAAAAATAATGATATCAAATTTTGAGTGACGCAATGCTATTGATTTACCTATACATATATGTATCAAAATTTATTCATTGATGCTTTATCATTTACATCTCATAAATTCGAATTATGAATTTTAAAAGATATGATATGAAAATTTAAGTGACGCCTTGATGTTGCTTAAAACGATTAGTTTTAAAATTCAATTTAAATTTTCTTTTGGCTAAATACATTTACACATCTAAACAATACTTTTCATTTTCCAATGCACTGTTGAATATATTACTTTCACTGAATCTATTATCTATATATAATGCACTGAATTGTATTCATTTGAATAAATTGATTTATCTTTTGTGCCACGCTATCCAAAAATCAAAAGTAAAATTTATGTAAATAGTTTTTTGCGTCATTGTATCCAAACTAAGTTAAATGTATGCAAATGGATAATATGACGAAAAAATTATTTACATAAATTTTACTTTTGATTTTTGTATAGCGTGGCACAAAGATAAATCAATTTATTCAAATGAATACAATTCAGTGCATTATATAGATTCAGTGAAAGTAATATATTCAGCAGTGCATTGGAAAATGAAAAGTATTGTTTAGATGTGTAAATGTATTTAGCCAAAAGAAAATTTAAATTGAATTTTAAAACTAATCGTTTTAAGCAACATCAAGGCGTCACTTAAATTTTCATATCATATCTTTTAAAATTCATAATTCGAATTTATGAGATGTAAATGATAAAGCATCAATGAATAAATTTTGATACATATATGTATAGGTAAATTAATAGCATTGCGTCACTCAAAATTTGATATCATTATTTTTAAGTTCCAAATTTAAAATTCTTAGAGCTAAAGATAAAGTGCTGCGTCACAAACTTTTAACCCGTTAAGGGTTTTTGTATTGATTTTATATATACGAGGTGGGACCCGTCGAACATCGACGAAGGAAAATGTTTAAGAAGGCACTGTGTCATTGATTTATAATAAACCTGCAAAATTAGTTACAGACACTGTAATTTTTTGTAAAACATTGCGTTTTATCAGCCTGTGCTTTCAATTACGTTATTTTTAAAAGTAGTTTTTTCACCTGTGAAAAATTTCAAAGGAGCTGGGGTGAAATGACGTACTTCTTACGAAACATATTTCAGTTTTAAGAATTAAAAAAACAGGCTTTTTTATAAAATGACATAATTTGCATCCGTTAAAGAATTCCACTTTTATGATCCAATCTTAAACAACATCCGTACAGTACAGAGCTTCTAGAATTCTTAAATTTTGTAGTCAATCCTGCATACATAGAAAAGTATTCAAAAAACGCAATTATTGCAGAATAATACACAAACACAAACAAATAGCAATATCGTCATTCAAGAAGCTTGACCAAAAAAAAAAAAAAATCTGGTGTTTAATATTACATATGCCTTCGCTTGTTTTTGTTTATAATAGCTCCATGTTTTATCCGAAGACCTTATCAGAAATCAATTTTTCAAAATTTGGAAAATATTATTACACACGCATAAATAAAATTGCATTCTTTCAGCTTTCTGGTACGAAATAAGTAATTGTGAAGGAAACAAAAATTATTTAAAATACGTTTTCTTAAAGAAGTGTTATATCGTTTGTAAAATATTTTTGCTATAAACTAAGAAACATTTAATTGATGAATAGAAAAGAAATAAAACCAAAATTCACCGGATTCAGACGGTATTTTTGACATAGCATGTATTTTAATTTCAATTTTTATGCGGAAATGGCAACAAAAAAGTATGCTAATCTACTATTTTCCTTTTACTTTTAATAGGAATGGAGTACTTCTGTTGCCACAATTACAAAATTGGTACTAAAAACTATAAAAAAAAAATTAATATCTCAAAAATAAATTGAGATACATCCTTCAAACAAATAGCATTTAAAAGTATATTTTTTTTCTTATAAGACGGTATAAAAACTAAAAATGTGCGATGTGTAGAAGTTTAAAAAGTTTCAGCGGCGAAAATTGCAAAACGAAAATTCATTTCAAATTTGAAAGTGTTGCCATTCGCAAAATGACGTATGCGTTACGCACAGATATGTTTGTCCTTTATAATATAGATATAATAGATCAGTAGATGTGTTAATAGCCGAAGAAATCTCAAAAAATTTCGCTCTTTTACATTAGCCTTTTTTTCAGTCTGAAAATTTCAGTGCTTTTAGCACATAGTCCGATTACATGCCTGTTAAATTTATTTCTATTCCTATTATATTATTACTCTATTTTTTATTGATGGTTTTAATTTTTTCATGAAATATTAGCCAGAATTATTTTTATTGCTTAAAGTGCAAGCGGGTGATTCTTCTTAATCCTACACAAGATTAAGATAAATTTAAAAAAATCGATACTTTACAATTATTTTTTTAAAGTAAAAAATCGGCAAACTGTGATAAGGTTTTCAAACAAGTTTTAACTGAAAGTACATTTTTCTCCCATTTCAATGGCGTAAAGTAGAATGTACTATGTATAGAAGTTAAATAAATAGAAGTTAACCCCTTGAGTGGCAGTGACATTTCTATGAAACCACTTAATTTTAATTCCCAAATGCCCCAATGGCACCAGAAATTTGGTAAAAAAAAATTCGATTTATTATATATGCGAAATATAGCTTTTTCTTATTTACAAATAAATTTGTTTTCAAATTCCGGTGTCATTCATGAATTTCAAAACTTTAGGAATGGAATTGCTTTGCCCCTGAAAGGGTTAAAGTGAAATTTATGTGTCGTGTGTTGCCAACGTCAATGTAACGTCAGCGTTACTCATGGACAGGTTTTTGCTTTATAATATAGATTCTTGAAAAACCTAATTTTTTTAAAACTTTGTGTTTTTTAAACTTATTTTTTTACTGTGATAAAGAAATTTTTTTTTTAAGTGACCAAAATGAATACATCTCGCTGAATACATAACAGAATAATAATGTCTTCATTTAAAAATCAGAAGCCAGATCGCGAAGATAATTCAAATGCAGCCGGTTTTTTAACAAAAGAATTTTGGTGGCTTTAATCTATAAAAGCAAAATATGTTTTTTTTATTTTTTAAAATAAATTAAACAGCAAACTTTGAACATGGAAATAAGTAAGTGAAATATTGTATTTCTTATTATTATTTGTAGAATAATTACTAGGCTATTTCAAGTAAAATATAATAGTGTACTTACCTGCGAGGACTTTTTTTTTCTTTCTTTTTTTTTTTCTTTTTTAGTATGAACAAAAGATGAGATCGTTTCAATTTCGTACTGACGAATGACAGTCAATGCCGTTTCTAAAGAATCTGTACATCCATCCAGCATATGGCTTCCTGAAATAAATACATTTGAAAATGCTTCAGGACAATTTGCTTTAGATGAACATCCATATTTATAATGAAAAATCCAAATAAATTTATTAAAAAAAATTGCAGTTAATGGGTTAATGTTTATTAAAATATAAATCAAATATTGATTTTTTTTTAAATGAGGTGCAAATGAATATAGTGTCTGAAGAAAATCGAAATAAGGGGAGATTTGTAATATGTTACTCATATTCAAGGTTGGAGTAGCACAAATGAAGTTTATTCCAAGAGAGCGAAAACTGCCCCACCCAAGATTCGAACCTGGATACCTTGGCTTGCCGCGCCAATGCTCTACCTATTGAGCTATCCGGACGGTACGCGCCTGACGCATAATTCACTCCTTGGATATGGCTACGATCTGCAGCACTAGACTCATTCATCCGGGCTATAACTTTTATCATTTATATGATGAAAGCGTGTGGTAACACGGAAATCATTGTATACCATGTATTTAGGTCATAGCAAAGTGAAGGATTTTTTTTTTTTCAACTGGATAAACCAAAGTATAGGTTAATTCCAACAGTGCGAAAACTGCCGAGACCAGGTCTTGATCCGGGATAATCCTGGCCTGCCGTGCTCATGCTCTACCTGTTGAGCTATCAAGACTGTACCTGACAGATATAATTCACTGCTATTTGTTGGACGTGGCTGCGATCTGCAGCGCTAGTTTCATTCATCCGAAGTATTACTATAGCATTTACATGATGAAATTTTGTAGCAACACGGAAACTCCTGTATACTATGTAATTAGGTCACAACGAAGAGAAGGATTTTTTTTCCCACTGGATAAACCATATTCAAGGTTGGAATAGCTCAGTTGAGGTTAATTCCAACAGCTGTAAAAAGGCCCTGAGCAGGACTCGAACCGGGATTCCTTGGCTTTACCTATTGAGCCATCCGGATGGTAACTGGCTGATATAATTCACTCTTATTTTATGTCAGGCAAGTACGTCTGGATAGTTCAGTTAGGCAGATAATTGGCACAGCAAGCGAAGGTATCCATGTTCGAGTCCTTTATGTCGGCCAGGTACCGTCCGGACAGTTCAATCGGTAGAGCATTGTCACGACAAGCCAAGGTATCAATTTCGAGTCCTGCTCTGGATATTCTTCACTCTGTTAAAATAAACCTCAACTGTGTTACTCAAATCTGGAGGCCCCACCAGTGGCTGAGAGGTTCTGCTCTCGAAACAGGTAGACGGGAGGTGCTGGGTTCGAACCCAATCGCGCCCGTTTTCCTAATCGTTCGGAGTTTTCGTGGTTTTCTTCAAGCCATGGATTTTCCATGCGTAAATACG
Source organism: Maratus speciosus (assembly GCA_963932465.1). NCBI lineage: Eukaryota > Metazoa > Arthropoda > Arachnida > Araneae > Salticidae > Maratus > Maratus speciosus. The sequence continues at coordinate 33,346,464 of OZ010800.1, forward strand.
GGTTAGGTTCCCTTAGAAAGACCCCCACGAAGGGCACTCCCCCCCCTCGGGCCTATATCCCTAGAGTAGATAATCGGCCGTCAAAAATCATCCAACCAACCAAATCTTGAGTATGATTTATCCAGATGAAAAAAAAAAAAACAGTTAATTTTCTTTGTTATAACCTAATTACGTGGTGTACAGAATTTTCCGTGTTACCACACACTTTCATCATGTAAATGAGGAAGGTTATAGCTCGGATGAATGAAACATGCGATGCAGTTAGCAGCCATGTCCAGAAAATAAGAGTGAATTATGTCTGCCAGGTACTGTCTAAATAGCTAAATAGCTAGAGGATTTGCACGACAAGCCAAGGTATCCATGTTAGAGTCCTACTCTGGGCATTTTTCTCTCTGTTAAAATAAACCTCAACTGTGCTCCTCCAATCTTCAATATGATTTTTCCAGTCGCTAAAAAAATCCATTTCTTCGTTATGACCTAATTACCTAGTATACAGGAGTTTCCGTGTTACGACACACTTATAACCCAGATGAATTAAACTAGCGCTGCAGGTAGCAGCCATGTTCAGCAAATAAGAGTGAATTATGTCTGCCAGGTACCGTCCGGATAGCTCAATATGTAGAGAGAGCATTGACATAGCAAGCCAAGGCAAAGAATATAAAGGAGAAAAAGGAATCCAGCTTCAGCTGAAGAATAAAAACTTGGTTCCTCGATATACTTGATGGAAAAACAAACTTTACATTCTGATAGCAGCCGCAGCTGTTGCTCCACCAATAACGCGTATACGTCAATCTGTCAACTATAAACTTTCCTTTCCCCCTTCTTTCCAAACCAACAAAACTTTCAACTGTTTTCGGCGTCTTCAAAGCTGTAGTAAGTCGTAAAAAAAAAGATGTCGGACCCTTTGTACCATAGCGTACAAGCTATGTGATACTTGCAATTTTACTTTTATTAACACAAAATAGTGCCACCGTTATCGTAAATCCTGTGCGGCGAATAAATTACAGGATATAAAAATGTTGCATATAACTCATAGATAAGAGTTAACATTAAAATAAAAAGCAAGGGATATTCATTTAAAATGCAGATATGTGAAATTTTTTTCAGTGTTATGTTACGTTTTGTCATGTTGTATTATCATGAATGTCTGCTTAACATTTTCTCTAGAACTTCTGCAATACCTTTATTTTACTTCTTAGTTTTTACCATGATAAGACATATCATTCAAATGTTAGTGTTCACAGTTTTGACTTTAATGGTGAAATGAACTAAACATTTACCTGATTACACTACACAGCTTGAATTATTAACAAAATGAATAAATCATAATTCTTGAAACGATATTTCGACATTTATAAATACATCTTATCTTGAAAAATGTTTTTTGAGTCCCCAGTATAATACAACATGTTAAAATAATAACAATAATAACATAAGAAAGTATTTAATTCCCAGAGGTCAAAGATTATTCCTTGTTCAATTTAAATGGGGGTAGGGGGCAGGAACTAAAGGAATCTCTTCGCACCAAAACTAACATAAATTAATAATAATAGTAAAGATGATAATGAATACTAATCAGTTTGCAGATAAGAAAAATCTGTATTATTTTCAAGATGAAAAAATCCAATTACCTAAAAGATATAATTTAACGATGTTTATTAAATTGTTAATGTTATATGATGTTTTGAAAATAGTTTCTACTTAAATTAAATAATTATATCCGCACTTTAGAATTACAGAATAAAAACTGACGCAAAGCAAAAGGACCGGGATGAAAAGTAAAAATTGTTGGTTGGCTTGCGCTACTCCCCTGTAAAGTTCTCTATCACCTTTTACATGCAGTGAAACCGAAATACCTACTGCAGATAACCTTCCTTACGGAGTAGATATTCTTTGACCAAGGCGTCCATGTCCATATCCTGCGGCATTTTTCGCTCTGTTAAAATAAACCAACAGCTGTGCTACTCCAACATTGAATATGATTTATCCAGTTGAAAAAAAATTCCTTCTCTTCGTTATGAATTTATAATATGATTTGATTTTTTCTTTTCTATTATCAATAACATTTTAAAATGTTCTCTCATTGAAATGCATTTAATAAGCATTATTTTATAATTACGATATTCGAAACATAGCACGCGTATTTTCAGCACTGGAAAATTTTCCCTAGGAAATTTTAAAGCTCATTGAGAAACTAAGAAAATGGCGAACGATGTTTAATAATTTTTAACTTTTCAGTAGCAGTCGGATTTTCGCCGACGACAGAAGTTTCCATTTCTGTTTCAATTTTTACCTTTGCATTTGTGATAACTTGTCTAATCAAAAATAACAATCCATTTCTCCTGAGACTTTAGCAGATCTCAAATTCATTTCCAACCTAAAAATGAACCACAAGGGTATTAAAAACAACATTTTACAGTAAAACTACTAATTGGTAAATAATCCGCTTTACAGAGGATTTACTATTGTCCATAAAGACTCTAATAGATGTTAAAGGCTTTTATTTAAATAACTTCCAAGATATAACTTTGTTTTCGTATAAAGTGTTCACGTAAATTTTTCTAAATTCTTGAAAATTCAGAAAACATAACATCATTAAACAATGATGAGTTGCATTATTAAAAGCTAAGTGACTTCTTGGGGGTAATCCCTCATGGTAAAGAGCTTGCCTTTCCTTTTAATTAAATTTGAAAGATTAATCCTTAAGATTGCCAAGATATATTGCTAAAAGCTAAGTAAATGCTCCTGGAAGAAAAGGTTATTTCGAGTCTCACTAAAAGATATACTACGGCATATATTGATGATCAATAAATACTTAGGTAAAATTGACTGTAAATTAATAACAGTTGTTTTCCCCCAAAATACTACCTAATTGATTCTTCGATGTTACAAAATATAAAATAAGATCACAAAATGTTTATCTGCATTTCAGTCCTGTTAAAAAGTTTATTAAATTTATTACATTGCTAAAATGTATAAATAAAGCTTTTATTTGATAAATGTTGTTATATTATCTATTAATAAAGTAATTACAAACATTACATGCTTTAAATGTTTAATAGTAATAGGGCACATCCATTTAGTAGAAGAAGTATTTATATTGTTAACTACACTGCTCAAAATTTCAGTAAAAACACAGAAAAAAAATCTGAGATTCTCTGTAAATTTACACTAGTTCTCGGTTGCTACACAGTACCCTAAAAATGACAAAAATATTGAATATCTTTTTATTGAAATTTTCAATGGTCTATACGGTTGTGAATCATAACTCAAAATTGTAGATCTGAAATCCAAATAGTTTTAAATATATTAGAACTTTTTTGAGTGTTCTCAGAATGTTCTGAGTGGCTGAGAGGTTCTGCTCTCGAAGCTGGTAGATGGGAGGTGCTGGGTTCGAACCCAATCGCGCCCGTCGGCCTAATCGTTCGGAGTTTTCGTGGTTTTCTTCGAACCGTGGATTTCCATGCGTTAATACGGATTAGGTTCCCTTAGAAAGACCTCCACGGAAGGCACTCCCCCTAGGGCCTATATCCCTCGTGTAGATAATTGGCCGTCAACAATCAACCCAATCAACCCAACTCAGAATGTTCTGGGTGTTCCTTTACAAACTTTAAATGCATTTTCTCAGACTTTTATTTTTGTTGATTTCTTGAAATTTTTTGCAGACATTTACATGTATATGTACTACAATAATTAGTATAGATTTAGATCAGAGGGTTATAGTTATTTTTTTTTTATGTCAAAGTTAATATTTCCAAAATTTTCGTGTTTTTTTTTTCAGGCTTCGCGCTACAAAAATAAATAAAATTTTAAATAAAAGTTACATCTTTAATTCCATACTAACTTTTGTTCCCAATAATCCAATGAATATAAGTCACTTAAAATAACTAAAAAATATTAAAAATTAAAAATGTTATAAAAGTTTAAAAAACATTTTTCAAACATTTTTAAATTTGAAAACAAAAACGGTGATTGTTAAAATGATTTTTTTTACCAGAATCATTTTAATTTTATAATCTCAAACAAAGTCATTAATTATTTTGAATGCAACTGTCTCCAAACTTTTTTTTTTTTGAAAAAAGAACGCATTCGATTGAGCATCGTTCACAGACCCTGTATACTATATAATCTACACAATAAACAAACATATGTACAGTACCTTTTTTTTTCTGCTCACACACTTGAACTAAAAATAGGTTACTATCCAAGCAATATTTACAAAATCCTTTACAAATAAAAACAAATGCACTATAACTCTTAGAAAAAGCTTTGCTTACACTATGCTATATTTTACTTACTTTAAATATGACTTAGAAATAACACTTTGATTAAAGATAATAACACAAATAAAATTAATAATGCTATATTTGCAATTAAAAATATCTTTACCAAATATTAACCCATTCATTAACAGAGTTTTTACAATTTACAATACTGTGCGTACACTTTACCCAATTAAAATATTTATAAAAACTGATCTTTTTTTTTTTTTTTTTTTTTTTTTTTTTTACTGTAACGCTGTATTAGACTGTTCTACCGTAAATTTCTAGTTTTTTCCGTAGTGCGTGCAGCTTACCAAGTTAAAATAATTTAGAATTTTTTAATAAAATATTTATACTGCACATACAGTTTACCAAGCATAAATGTTGACAAATTCTTATTTTGTGCTAATACATGAACAACCTTGCATTTTAACCCTTTATCTACTGACGGTACTTATAAGTACCATTAAAATAACTTGTTATAAAATTAATTTAATACATCGATTAGTTGTAATACTGTTTAGAATGAGTTATAGATACATTATTTTATCTTGTTCTAAAAGCAATATGGGTTACACAAAATAAAAATATTTTTAAAAGGATGATTTCTTTTGACTTTGCATCTTTTCAGCTTTATTGGCATTGGGAGGGGGGGGGTTCAATTCGGAAATATTTCTGCATTTCTATTGTAAAAACATTATATTTGTACATTTCATAATTCTACAAAATACTAAGAAAAATATTTAAAATAAAAGATTTGAGTGGGGTTATAAATAGTGCACAAAATCCCTATAAATTCAAATTAAATTAATTCTTCTAAATCCTTCAATCCTTCTAAAATTCTTCTAAATTTATTAAATGATAATGTAAATCTTCTAATGTAGTTTAAACAATTCACTAAAAATGCTTTAGAAGATAAAATTTTCATGAATTCATAATTCAGTACATAAAGGGTTAAGCATGAGAAACAGAGGAAGGGAGAAGAAGTAATACAAGGAAAATGTTAATAATGTAGGAAGATTCAGTTCATTAAATATCTTCATCTGAGATGCTTAGTACAACTTTATCCTCTCTTTCAGTTTCTGCAAAATGAAGATTTTCATGGTTGTTTGGTTGTATTTATGACGGCCAATTATCAGCACGAGGGATATAGGCCCTAAGGTGGAAGTGTCCGCTGAGGGAATCTAACCCGTATTTACAATTTTTAAACCAAGGTTCGAAGAAAACCACGAAAACTCCGAACGATTAGGCCGACGGGCGAGATTGGGATCGAACCCAGCACCTCCCGTCTACCAGCTTCGAGAGCAGAACCTCCAGGCCACTGGTGGGGCGAGGATTTTCATGGAATGATCTCGATTCGAACACTGGACATCCCGTTTCAAAATTAGTATCCTTACTTCTGAGCCACAAACGCTTGTGTAGATCACTCTAGATCGTAGAATAATTATCACTTATGTTCTGTCATAATTACTTTCATTAGAATCGATCGGAAAATGTTTTTAAAATGGTTTTATATCGTTTTAAATACCTATATATTGAACCATTTGCACAAAATTCAATACAGTTCTAGTGACAGTGACCTATAACAACTTTGCCAAATGGGACCTCAATCGGAAGTATCATTTGGAAGCTATGGAATGCTTAGTCGCATGCATAATGAATATAATACTTTCCTTACACTGTGAGTTCAGAATTTAAAAATAAATACTAATTTAAGACATTATCATATTAGAGTGCATGGTGCATCATAAGACTTTAAAAATAATCCGATTTTTTGTGTCAAAAGAAAATAATTAAAAGTTTTTCGCGATAGAAAAAGTATGAACAAATTTTTGGGTGTGAAAGTGTATTGAGAAATTTATTAAGATATATTTTTCAAATATTTCAAAATATTTATTCTATATAACAGCACACGCGAAATACGCGCACGTAACACACACACGCACATATATATATAGACTCACTTATACGCACACTTACATGCATAAGAATTCAAATTAACTAAATTTTCTTTGATATTGTCCTAACCTTTTGATGGGCAGAGTACATATTTCTGTTCATAAAAAGATGAAATGATTGAATGGCTGGAGAATTTACGAAAAAAAAAATAATTTTAAGATATGTAAAAGCTTTTCTTCGCGCGCATTATCGAAGGATAATTTTGTACCAAAATTCTGGTGTCAATTTTGTAACAAAATTCTGGCATTTGAGGATTAAAATTAAGTGGTATAAATTTGAACCACCGCCCTTCAAAGGGTTAAAAAATTGTCTTCAAAACAGAGTGCAAATCTGGATAAAAGTTGTTTTCGTACTCCATTACAAATCAATGTTATCAAAATGAATATATCTATACTGGTATTGGAAATAGCTACAAAAATAATAAATATGATTTAGAGTTTGAACACGTTTTGTTTAAAAAATCAAAGTTTTAGATATTATAATAGGCATAAAACGTATGTATCTCCTGCTTAGTATTAAACCTTTTGATTTTAAAATCGATGGATAAAAATAAATCTTTCTGAAGTAGGCTAAAAAAAATGTGTATCTGAAGACATATGGATTTTATTGATGTCGAGTATGTAAGCAATCAGAGTCTGAAAAATTATGAGTTATTCATAGAATCTGATTGTTTATTCCATTATATTTACTGGCACGTAATTCTGTCTATAAATATAATGTTTTAAAATATCATTTAAAATGCATTTTAAAATGTATTTTTAAAAAATCGAAAAGATTTTAGATTTTTTTTGAACCTTTCAAATAAAAGTAGAAAGCTTTTCAAAAAATAAAAAATATATATAATTATCTTCATGGGTGTTAAATTTTGAAAGATAAGTTAGATTATTTAATTAAATATTTTTCTGATATAATTAATTCATTTTCCTGACCCCTGAGTTGATTTCTGTGGCGAAGCGTAGATCACAACCCAAAGCTTGTATTTGTGAGGGCCTGAAAGCGCCGATCTTCGCTATAAATGCAGATATTAGCAATCTTAGCTAAAGATGTAAAAAAAAAAAAAAAAAAGAAAAAGAAAAAAGAAAGAAAGAAAAAGAAAAAATCAGGAATTCTGCTTTTTCAGAATTTAGCGTCGCCCCCGTTGAAAAAAAAAATATATGTATATAAATACAGATAATACAAAACATATTTCAATTTTAAGACACACGCTTTTATTTTATATAAAATGACGTAATTCGCATCCGCTGAAGAATTCCACATTTACGATCCAGCCTTAAAGAACATCTACAGTAAATTATGCATATGACGTCACTATTGCTGAATAATACACAAATCTAAAAAAAGAGATGTCGTCATTTAAGAAACTCGACAAAAAAATCGGCTATCTAATGATTCATATGCCTTCATTTGTTTGTAATATTAATATAGATGCTAATTAAAGTTAAATATAGTTTATAATAGCTCCATGTTTTATCAGAAATCATACATTTATATTTTTTCAAAATGGCACGTATTTTAATTACATTTTTTTCAGTTTTTATTGGAAAATGGCAACAAAAAGATATAATTACCAACTATTCCATATAATCCAACTATTCCAACTTATTCCGATATATTCCAACTATTTTGTCTTTACTTTCAACAAAATGGAGCAGTCTTCAGTTGCCACCGTTACAAAAATAGCATTAAAAAATAAAAAATTAATAATGTCTCAAAAATAAATTGAGATGCAGTTTTCAAGCAAATTGCATTTAAAAGCACTTTTTTTTCAAATTCGACGGTATAAAAATTGAAAAGTGCGATGTTTAGAAGTTTAAAAAATTACAGTAGAGTATTTAACCGTACAATGATACACCTACTTTGTTTTACGGCTGGCTTATAGAACGGAACGTTATTTTTAGAGACGACACTTTATTTGCTGGCCGAAAAAAGTAGCATATCGGTGGTTAATAAGAAAGAAAATTGCTGCGTCAAGCATAGATTATGAAAAACTTTTTAACACTTCCAGAATACTTTAACAAAACTTCATCGTTTAATAAGTTCCCAAAATTTGATTTTCTGGATAAGGCGAGTTTTGAAACTCACGTCCTCATATATACATATGATGATTTCTACGCAAATGTCATATATATAATAGTTGTTTTAATCTATATATATATTAAAAAAAGGGAATGGTACGTATATATATATATATATATAAAGGAATGGTTCAATAATTTTGTAGTTTGTATGTTTATGGTGGTCCTCATGAGGTTTGTTGTCCTTGGCACTGTATAGACATATTTATATTATATTGACGTAAAATTAAGTCACTTTTATTGATTTACTTCAATATATATCGATTTTTAAAGGCGGACGTTATTATAGTTTGTTATTTGTAATTATCAGTATGAAGAAATGTTGTAATTTGTTTATATATACCCTCCCCCCCCCCCTTTTTGTAAAGTACATTTAATATTTAAAACATTAAACTTATTATGTGCATAATACAAATATACTTTTATATCACAATTGTAACTTAATTGAAATTATTATTAATTTATTTCTGTTTAATAAAATAATTAAAAATAATTATAAACATTATAACATAGATGCTAAGTGATTATTATAGATATTTAGATGTGCTTTTTTAGTATAATATTTTTGTGTTTTAAGATGATTTTATCGATTCTAATATTAGGAATAGTTTAAATATGCAATTGTTCTACAGTTATATCTGGTATTTACATTATTTACAACAGATGGCAGCACTATAAATTATTTTATTTCAAGGCGATTGTGTTCTTTTAATTTTATGAAGTTCAGATAGATGGCAGCATTAAATAATTATTTATTTAGTTCTAAATAATATTGTTGCCATATTTTTTATATTTTAATATTTCTCTGTGTTATTACACGTTTAATTTTAAATAATTTAATTTTTTTTATATTCTTTTAGTAATAATTTATTCCAGGATCCTTTAAATGCATACAATAAATTTTATTATAAAGATTATATATAACAATAATTATTAAATAAATTATTAAAGTTAACAATAATTATTAAATTTATTAGAAGTTGTGTATTTTCTACACAATGTGTTGTTTTGCAACCGTAAGAATTCGATTTTAACTGTACCATCAAATTGGTGGGACTTTTGCTGTGCTAATATTGATACTTGTTCAAGTTGTAATAAGGCCATTGCAATTAATTGCAATAGAATATTCTATTGCTGGGTATGTCTTTAAATTTAAATGTTTCTATATATTAATATTGTTCATTATTACGGATCTTGTGTTGATTAATATTTTTTTAATTCAATTTATCTGTCATGGTAAATTTATGCTTTTTTGGTGTGTGGTCGATCGGGCACATATGGAATCTAATTTTTAGCTTAATTCTATTTAGCTGGATTCTATTACAGAAATCGACTATACTTTTGCTTATATTGGTATATCATGTACCCTTGATAATGTGAAATGCTATATAATAAGCTTCCGGCTACATCCTTCCATTCGATCTATTATTTGTTTACAATACGTCTTTTAATGGTTCAATATTATTTTGCTGTTCTTACGTTTCATATGTCTTTAATAGATTATTTTTTCAAAATTTGGTGGTTTTTCATATTTTAATGTGGATTAATCGTATGCAATGTGCTAGTCAATTAGTGGATTTTGCTTAATTTGTATTACTTGTACATGGTTCCATCTGTATTTTGTATAATGTTACAGTTATAATTAGATGCTAAATTTATTAATTCATTGAATTAATTATAGTAATTGGAAATAGATGATGATTTGTAATTATATTATGGTTATATATATATGAATTCATACACATTCATATCTTTATATAATAAAACACAGTGTAACGAATCCGGGGTGAACACATCCTCACAAAACGCTTATCGCGGCCATGTTAGGCATAAGTTTTTAACAGGCCGTAATATTGCCGATTGTTCAACTTATCGAAATCTACACATAATCTGCTTTGTATCACATTTATTCATCTTTATTTTCTCCAAAACCTTCAAAAACTATCCAATTATAATGTTTTAATTTATAAATTAAAAATAACGGATAGCCAGATATAAATAAACGAAGACTGTTGCCATTTTAGAACTACAAATTTGAAATATACAAATGAACGACTCTTACAAAAAAAAAAAAAAAAAAAAAAAAAAAAAAAAATACAGGTTAAATTCTGATTCTGCTATTAAAGTATTTGTAAAAGTATACAATTAAAGCCCTTAAATATTTCGAAATACGTTTTCACTTTTTTTATACCAACTCATGATTTAGTAAAAAAAATGGAGTTAGTTGTCCAGAAGTACAAACTGTATTTGCTACACTAGCGCCCTCGGCCTGAACTGTACAGAAAATTCCGTCTACTTTTAAACATTATTTTAGCCTCATCTATCGACAATCAACATAAATGAAAGAATGTTTGATTGAAATTAGAGTTTCTTATAAAGAGAAATGCAGGACTTAATGATGTAATTCTGCAATGCAAATAATGAAAGAGATCATTTTTTAAAAGCTTCTTCATTCAATATAAATAAAATGAACATTATTATTATTATGATTTTTTGATAGAATTTTAATTTATTTTTATTAATTTTCAAGAGCTTAACAACTATCCGCTTAATTATTTTAATTTTGTTTTTATTATAAATGAGTTTTTTTTTTCTTTTTTCCTAGATGTATTTGAAATATAAGATGTTATCATGATTGTATTAATATGGCTGAAAAATATTTTTTCACTATTAAATTACAATTTTTTTTTTCACTCCAAAGTTATGTTCGAATATTATTATGTCAAAAATCGAAATTTTATCTCATTGATATAATTAATATCTGTAGTACATAACATGATATTGTATATTCCTTACATTTTAACTACATTTGATATGAAATATAAATTTTATTTGCAATGTAAGACAATTTCATGTAGATATAATGTAAGTTTTTAAAAAATGATAAAATTAAATTAAAATTTTACGAAAGAAATGATGATAATTGGTAACTTTTCTTTTATTATACTGAATGAAATTTTAAATTTATATAACTGAAGCTTTTAAAAATTTATCTTGAATTGAAACCTGCATATTTTCTATTTAAAAAAAATTAACCAAAATTTCCTTTGTTTATATTATTTGACGATAAATGGCTCCAAATCCATATTTAGAAACGAAACGCAAAGCTCATTAACGAGTAAAACCGCGAGTGATCTCACAGAGTTCTAATACAATATGATATAAAAAACTGGTGGAACCAGAGAGAAAAGTAAAGCTCGATCTAAAAAAGTTACAGTAAAAAACTGTCAAATAATTTCCGTAGTGCGTAGAAAAGTAATGGAATCTGATTATCTGTAAAGCTCATGAAATTACCCAAATTTTTGTTGATAGCTGAAAATGTGGACTGAGCTTTACTGGTGCCTTAAAATCAATCAGGGAAGTAAAGGCATTTTTAACTCATTCTGAATTCCAATCATTCATAACCAGTTTTAAAATTTGGGTTCATAAGAATAGGTTAGAGGTTGATTTGGAAATGAGCGAGAACATGAGAGGTATCGAGAACATGAAAGATCGTTCAGTACGAAGTATGGACCAAATTCCATTCCAGGGGTCACTGATAAGCCTGGAAGATCAAAGTCCAAAATAAGCCCAAAACCCTAAGCATGTACGATTCAACCATATGCTAACTACTTGTCTGGCTTAAGTCCATTGACATAAGACTCCCTTTTCACAGTAATTACATGAAATAAAAATTATTACGCTGCATGTGTTATGTCAGAAATGTTAATAACAACAATTCCTCAACAACTTGACTATATTAATGTTATACTTGAAATATTACTTCATGGTTTACATTTTTTCAGCTTTGTGGAGTTTAGCTTGACTTGATGCAATCATGTTCACAATTCTGTGCCTGACAGAAATTTTTTTGCACATAACTGCACATACTATTTACTATATACCCACTACTCATTTTGAGTGGATAATATGATTTTGAATATAAGGCACCAGTAAAGCTCAGTCCACATTTTCAGCTATCAACAAAAATTTGGGTAATTTCATGAGCTTTACAGATAATCTGATTCCATTACTTTTCTACGCACTACGGAAACTATTTGACAGTTTTTTATTGTAACTTTTTTAGATCGAGCTTTACTTTTCTCTCTGGTTCCACCAGTTTTTTATATCATTTCACATCTTTTTCAGATCCTTTCAGGAATTTAATCAACCAACTTCAACTAACCAAACAACCGGCCCAATTAACCAACCAATGATCCCAATTAACCGGCCCAACCAATTGCCCCAATCAAAAGCTAAAAGAAACATTGGTTCACCAGTGTATTTCAAGAGCTCTGATGACCCCATACTGGGATACTGACCTATACTTTACTCAGGCCTGACTGCCAGACTAGTCCTCAGACTAAGTTTTGTACATAGTGTGATCTCTTGAATTTTTCTGCTATGTACCTACGCTCCTCTGGTTTAAGGGGCTATGCAGTATCCTAGGCCAACCCCTCAAACACACAAAAAGCTAGGGTAAGAAACAGTCATAAGAAATGAATTAAAACTGCGAAACAACTATAAAAAGGGAAAATTTCTGTCTTTGGAACTTAATGGGAATTTAAGATTAAAAACAGTCTGAAAACGACTGAATGCAGAAAAATGATCAAAAGTGATTGAAAAATATTATACAATACACATGTAAATAATATCAGAATTATTACTAATATTGGATGTTTATAATAATATTTCGGAGGTCAAACTAAAATATCACGATAATGATTAACATATTTACATCTAACTGTAACCATTGATCAAAAAATCAGAAAAATTGGAAAGTAGGTGTTCTTTGTAAGGTATGCATTAATTAAGGAAGGAGATAAATTACATAAACGAGTCTATTGACAATTGGTGTATTTGGTACGGATAAATTATATAATTGAGCCTACAGACAATTGGCGCATGTTACCGGGCGTCGTTTAGGGTATAATTAACTGAACCGTAAGCAGATGCACCTGCTTTTGTAACGTTAACACACGCGTGTGGTAAATCTCTCCTCATTTTGTCTCCCATTATATTTTTGGCTAAATGCGCTTTAAAAAAAAAGTCTACTATTCTATATTGTAAAATGCATCAGTACTACTTCTTTTTAGGGAAAAATCAAGCGTTTCATATTTATTTTCCGATTTTATAACAGTTTCTGTAAAAATGGCGGGTTTTTTCCCTTAGAAAATATGCAGCGATTTGTTGTACCGCTTAAAACATGAATTATTTTATAAAATTTACAGTAATTACATTTAATACACTTTCATCAACATATGAAGGCAGCTTTTTTTTCACTCTTTCAGTAAAATTATTTTAGTGTGTGTTATCCCGTAACGAATGAACATATAGAAATGTAACGCTTGTACACGCGCGAGATTATGTAATCCCAAAAGCCATATTTCTACTTTTCTAGCCAAAAAACTAAAGACATTCCTTCATACAACTTTTCTCAACCATGGCCTTGAAAGGTACAAGGAAGGTCAGAAGTGTTTCATGACGTAATTTTGAAGTTTTTTCACCTGCATAACCCCTTCTCCCGCAGGTAAAGGCAACGTCTCCTTCAGCCAGACCGTCCGCATACATATTACACCATAAAACGGAAGAGCATATAGAAAAATGAGCTTTGCTAAAATGACGAATTTTTGAAGTTTTTTCACCTGCATAACCCCTTCTTCCGCAGGTAAACGCAACGTCTCCCGAAAGCCAGACCGTCCGCATACGTACTACACCATAAAACGGAAGAGCATATAGAAACATGAGCCTTGCTAAAATGACGAAATTTTGAATTTTTTTCATCTGCATAACCCCTTCTCCTGCAAGTAAACGTAACGTCTGCCGTCAGCCAGACCGTTCGCATACATACTACACCATAAAACGAAAGAGCATATAGAAAAATGAGCCTTGCTAAAATCAAGTGACGAAAACGTTGATAGCTTTTAGACCAGGGATGGCGAACTTTTTCACGTCCACGTGCCAAATTTCCCCAAAAATATACTTTACGTGATCATGACGTGCCAACAATAAAAAAAAATAGTGGATCAAATATTAATGAATCAAAACTACTTAAAATTTTGTTTTTAGCATTAAAAAAATACAGGTGATATTTGATGTTATACTGTAGAAATTTATTTAAAAAATATTATTTCTGTTGTCTCATCTTAAATGTCAAATTATTTATATCCGCTTTGTAATTAGTTATTTTCGATAGAATGCAAGTTTAATTGCACTCACTTGACAAGACGTTTTTAGTTGAATTTTTCATTTTTCATTTTTTTTTTTTTTTTTTACGAAAAGAATGTTTTGCAGAAAAAATTGTCAAGATAGCAAACGCTAGAAACGCTTTTAGTGTCTGGAATTAAATTCCACGTTGTTATAATTTAGTATTTTTGCTTATTACACTTTTAATTTTTGTTTAGCGATAATTTTCTAATTTTCAAAATTTTCTGAGCCAATATTGAGCTAGATTCGGATAAATTAAGTTATATTTAAATTTCTTCAGTCTGTGTGACCATCACAACCAACCGAACTAATCGGATTCAAGTGACACAGACAACATCTATATTAATTAATGCATTTTGTGAAATTCTACTATATTTTGATGTAAAACTTAAATCTATGCCGTGCCAAAAATAATCTGCAGCGTGCCACTTATGGCACGCGTACCATAGGTTCGCCGTTCCTGTCTTAGATTATTACTTTCGGCCCAACAATATTAATTTTATTTAAACTCGCGAAACTAATTTCATTTTGCGTTATAATGACGTAATTATACTAAAGTGTTTCAGCTTTTAAAATTAAAATGCATGATTTCTTTGGCGCGTGTAATAAGAAGATACGATTTCCTTGACAATACGCAGGAAAATGCAATAAATACAACCAAATGAACTAGCATTTACCAAAAATTTCTTTCGTATGACTTAAAAATAAATCTTTCGTTTTATGGGTGATAATAATAAAGATTAATTTCAGAATATCAGTAGTCTCTTTTCAGAATAAAACATCATTACAAAGTTATGTCAGTTAAACAGAAATTGACGTCATACCTAGCAAACGATTTTTTTTTATTAATATCTTTTCCTAAATTGCTTTTTTTGAAATTAAAACTCCTGTATTAAAATAGATTTTTAAACATTTAAAACATTCAAATGAAGATATTGCGTCATTTTAACACATGTTTAGTTTACATATATATAGGAAATATTTTCATTTTCTGATTAGAATGATGTCCATTTGAAGAATGCAAAAATATAGCGAGAAAATCTGATTTTTATATAAAACAAAATACGCGTGTTATCACTTTTTAGGTGCTTTCGTAATTATATAAATACGTAGCACCTATAGTCGTCGTTCAGTCCGTCCGTCCGTCCGTCTGTCCGTCCGTCTGTCCGTCCGTCTGTCCGCATGTAACAGAGCAAAAACTACCCAACCGAATGGTCTGAAATTTCAAATATATGATTGTTGCAAAATTTTGTCGAGCCATTTCAAATTTTATGAAAATCGGATGTATAGTTTAATTACAGGGACAGTCAAAAGTTTTTCTTTATATTACGGCCAATGGGAAAAATTATTGAAAGTGCATTTTAATGATATTAGAGCCTTCCGAATGATCTGAAATTTTAAAGATATAACTGTTGCAAAATTTTGTCGAGCCATTTCAAATTTTAGGAAAATCGGATGTATAGTTTAATTACAGGGACAGTCAAAAGTTTTTCTTTACATTACGGCCAATGGGAAAAATTATTGCAAGTGCATTTTAATGATATTAGAGCCTTCCGAATGATCTGAAATTTTAAAGATATAACTGTTGCAAAATTTTGTCGAGACATTTCACATTTTAGGAAAATCGGATGCATAGTTTAATTACAGGGACAGTCAAAAGTTTTTCTTTTCATTACGGCCAATGGGAAAAATTATTGCAAGTGCATTTTAATGATATTACAGCCTTCCGAATGGTCTGAAATTTTAAAGATATAATTGTTGCAAAGTTTTGTTGAGCTATTTCAAATTTTAGGAAAATCGGATGTATAGTTTAATTACAGGGACAGTCAAAAGTGTTCCGTTACATTACGGGGAATGGGAAAAAATTATTGGAAGTGCATTTTAATGATGAATCAGACTATGCGCTTTATGAAGTGCAAAAAAGTATACATTCAGTACAATATGGGGTGCAAAAAATAATTATAAAACTAGTTATAGTACGAACGCACCTCATTTGCCACGTTTGACGAGCAATTTCCAACTTGTTTAAAATTGTTGTGCCTCTTTTTAGGATGAGGCAACATGAAAGAAAGACTGAAGGAGATATTTCTATATTGTTAAATTATGGAACGCTATGTAAAGTTTAAATGGGTGCCATTGCCTTAATATTGTATATTTTTTGACCCGACCTTCGAAAGGCACATAGCTAAATTAAGACCTTTCCAAAAAGCCATTATTCATCACTGAATGTTTTCTGGTTTGTATTGTAATTGAGTTGTTGTCTTTTCATCATGTTTCAAAACAGAAAAGATGCGGCTGAGCTCTACTATACAGCACGATCGTGCTGTATGATCTCTATCTTTTAATTCTGTGCCTTGATCCACTGCTAATGCAAAGCGATTGATTGTGCCATTCATTATTAAGATTCATTCTTTTTATAAAATAAATATATTAAAAAAAACTTCTACGGATTGAATATTGAATATTTATGTTTTGTAAAATCTTCAGAAATTGAGTTTCACTTTGCTAATTATTATTATTGTTGCAATAAATACTGCTGTTTGTTTCGTCCAGTTGTTGAACTTTTTCAGAAATCTAATATTGAGTAAAAAAATATCCTCATTATTTGTATATGTAGAAATCATTTGTCATTTTTAAAATGTACTTTTCTACAATACAAACAATAAAAACAATAAAAATTCAATAATAAAATATTCATTCTGTTTGTTTATGTGAAGTCTAATGAAAATGAAACACAAAACAATATTCCGTCATTTTTGACGGGGTTATATACTAGTATATATATATATATATATCAGCAGTAATGTATGTAATTAGACAGTTATTTAATCATTTGAAAACGCCGTCATTGAAATCTATTGATTATTTCACTCACAAGGAGAGGACCCGAGGTTATGATCTCGGATTTCGGCGACACTTCGTGTATTGATAGAGTATAGTCAATACATAAATATATGTAAGTGATAAAGTGCAATATGCAGAAGGTCCGTAAAAGACAGGCTCCAAATTTCACGCAATGTTGACACTTTAGTATAAAATCAGATAAATTACTCTCTCTTGCGAGCTGTTGGGTGGCACAGCGCAAAACTGCTAAATTTTCGCTTATGGAGCTTTGTGGCTTTGATACCGCGGCAAGGCTTTTTTTACCCCCCAAAACAAAATAATTATCAATTATATTCGAACCACAATTCAAAAATATGTATCTAATTATTTAAAATTAAGATAAATATAAATAAAAATATGTTTCTGGGCGCGCATACATACATTTATTTATTTACAGAAATAGAGACTTTTATTGCGATATATGAAAAGGAAAAAAATATATACATGCAGTATATACGTATTTATTTTACATTAAACATTTTTGCATTTTTGTAAATTTAATATTTAGTTTTATTTACAATTATTTATATTTATCTTACAACTACTTAAATATATTTTACAATTACATACACATATTTTGGGATTATTTTACTTTTATGTCTATACTATGTACTTAAAAAATGAAAGGTGTTCTATTAAAATTAAGGTTTTGATTATGTGCAAGGATCCGGGGTGATAATTACCATAAAAACATGTGAAACACAAACTTTTGCGACAACGTGCACAAATAATAAAATAAGTTTTTTACAGGAACAAGATTGTTTGGAAAACACACTTCATTGACATTCATAAGTATTGCTTATTTATGTGAAAGTTTGGACGAAGTCAGGTGTACTTTATCTATTTATATGAAATCCAAGTCTCTGTGTGTCCCTCACAATTCCGGTAGGACCGCCTCATTGAAATGAGTGATTTTTGAAAAATACTAATGCAGAGTTACAGCAATAGCGACAAATGTTGGCGACAAAATTAAGTTGTCATATATGAAGCCAACTTGGTGATAGCTGGCTATTTGGCGAAATTCCCATTTAAAACCCTTAATCTTTCATAAAGGAGGCCACCGCAATTTAATTTAAACTCCGTTCTTTTAAGGGTTTTTTTTTTTTTCAAACTCTATGGGTGAGAATTTAAAGTGTAATATACGAAAAGGTACATCTTTACATCTTCCTCCCAATGCTACTAAAAAAATAATCGTCAATAGACGACGCTGAACTCCTGTCTGAGCTCCTAACTGCGCGATTTTAATGTGCATTAGATACTTTTCCAGTATAGGTGTATTGGCGAAGAAGGAAATTTGGCAATATATTTTCCGGGAATCTATCCACTGACACGCATTTTTTTTTTCGATATTTATACGATTTATTTAACATATAAAAGCCATTTATCTAATTTTATACAGAAACAGAAGTAATTTGGACATAAAAAACATCAATAATATACATATAAAATATATGGTACTACTTAGTTATTCCATAGGCCAAAAATCTATCACCAAACTATAAGATTAAATGACAATAATGGTTGATCGTAAATGTCACATTCATTTGACTTTAAGCAAGTTACACGTGTTTAACGTTATCAAGTGATTTTTATTTAGACTTTTTATTAATGTTATACTAATTCCTTTGTTCTTTCGTTATTTAAAATAAAAAAATTTGTCAATTTGTATAATTTGGCGAGCGGTTTGGCGTTTTATATAATTTAGCGAAATTGGTCGACGGGATAACTAAGTAGTGCCAAATGCATATATAAGCAAACAAAAAAACTCATCAAGCTTATTTTCATAGCTGTTTATATGATTTGAAAACAAATCTCTCTTTTTGATGCCCGAATTACACCAAGCTTTAAAAAAAAAAAAAAAAAAAAAAAAAAACACCAAAGCCCCAATAGTGGAAAAGTACCAAATTGTCTGTTATTTTGCGCTATCTGCGGTATAGTTTGTACCATATAGAAAGAGAAAAAAGCTATTTATCCATTTTTATAAAGAAACAGAAGTAATATTTGCAGTGATGTCATATACGCATCGGATTTGGCGTGATTTTTTTCTGACGCCAATTTGGCAAAATATCGCTTTCGAATACCATTTATATATATATATATATATATTTAAATTATTTGCTATTATTTTGAAAAGGAAATAACAATAAATAAATAAAACTTTAGGCACAGATGTCATATACTATTGGCGCGATTTTTTTCTGACGCCAATGTCATATGCGCAACGGATAATTAACTGGCGCCAAAATGTCGTTATTTTGCTTGATATGATAACCCGGATGTTGTTGTTTATGCTGTTGATGTTTTCGCCAAATTGGAGTCGGAAAAATATCGCACTAATATTAGGCGTATCACATCTGTGCCAAAGTTTAATTAATAACTATACAACAAAACAGTTTATATAATTTAAAAAAAGGGCACATGTATCATATTGGCGCGATTTTTTTTATGCCAATGCCATATACGCATCGGGTACTTAACTGGCGCCAAAGTGTCGTTATTTTGTTTGATAGGGTAACCCGGACTTAGATAATATGGTAACGTGGTTTTCGCCAAATTAGCGTCGGAAAAAAAATCGCGTTAATATGGGTCAATATTTATATGACATCTCTGCCAAAAAAAAAAAAAAAAAAAAAAAGAAAAAGAAAAAAAGTAAATAAATAATTTATTAATAAATAAAAAACAATAGCCGGATTACCATATCAGGCAAAATAACACCATTTTGGCGGCAGTTAGGTATCCCGGTGCACATATGACATCTGTGCCGTAATTCGTACATATAAAAAAAATATTATATCTATTTAGAAATTATTTTTTTATGTATATAAATACACGTATAAACAAAAATAAAAGTTCATTAGATTTGTTTTCATATCTGTTTATATATTTTTGCAACATATCTAACTTTCTGATGCCCGAATTGCGCCAAACTTTTTTTTTTTAAATGCAAAGTGCCCTATAGTGGAAAAGTACCTAAATAAATAATTATTAATAATAAATACATGTATAAACAAAAATAAAAATACACCAGAATTGTTTTCATAGCTGTTTATATATTTTAGCAACATATATCTCTTTCTGAAGCCAGAATTAATTTTTTATTTTTTAAAAAATGACCTATAATGGAAAAGTACCTAAATCACTAATTAATAGAAATAACCAATTATATAAACTAAAACATTTTATTTCGAGATTAAAGCATTGTTTTTAATTTCGATTAAAAAGTACATGTATCCTACGATAACTTCAGTTGAGTCTCGAAGCTGGTAGACGGGAGGTGCTGGATTCGATCCCAATCGCGCCCGTCGGCCTAATCGTTCGGAGTTTTCGTGGTTTTCTTCGAGCCATGGATTTCCATGAGTAAATACGGGTTAGGTTCCCTTAGAAAGAACCCCACGAAGGGCACCCCCCCTCGGGCCTATATCCCTAGTGTAGATAATCGGCCGTCAAAAATCAACCAACCAACCAACTTCAGTTGAAATTAGGTTGACAGCGTAATATCTCATTCCATAAACCTAAACAAGCACAAGTGATTCATTCATCATGAGCCGTAAAATATATTAAACCATTGAGGTAATCATTCACAAAGTAAGATCTCCAACAATCAATGGACTGTATTCTTATGACGTCATAGTAGGTAAAATGTTACCGGTATCGTTTGTTTATGGTTTGAATTCAGAAAGATTTTATTTTGCAATGTCTCTTAGTTACATTACTTTATTGTCATATTTATGAGCTCAGAAAAAAAGCATAACTTTTCATTATTTAGTTAATAAATAGTAAAAAAAATTATAAATGTGTGATTTGAAAAATTTAAATAATTTTCTTTCGTAATACTAAAAAATAATATTGGCGTAACAGCGGGTTTAAGTTAAATGAGTGTAACTGTTTAATTATGTTGTAATATTCAAAATAACTCTATTTATTAGATTTCAGTAAGCAACATCAGGGCCCGATTAAACTTTGAAGTTAGAGAAATTACAATGTCATTTCAGGACCTTTCTTTTGGAGAAACTTTTCTAAATTCCACATATACATGGAAACTCT
Organism: Maratus speciosus; assembly: GCA_963932465.1. Taxonomy (NCBI): domain Eukaryota; kingdom Metazoa; phylum Arthropoda; class Arachnida; order Araneae; family Salticidae; genus Maratus; species Maratus speciosus. The sequence goes on from OZ010800.1 coordinate 33,367,873, forward strand.
TCAGTGTTACAAATATTATTCCTAGGACTGGCATAACATCAGAACGGCCGGCAATTTTGCACAAGTTTTTTAAAACTACTGTATATCAGAAATTTTATTAAAAACTGGTTACGTCTTTGATATAGCGGCCCACATAATTATAATTATGACAAGTTGTAGCCAATTTCACCAACGTCGTAACCAAGATCGTGAAGCACATACGTATAGTACCATTTCATTAAATCGTATGCGATAGTTTACTAGTTTTTACCTTACTTCAAGTGTGTAATTTATTTATTTTTAAGAATTAACAATCAAAATTGTCCAATATATGAATTAAAAAAAATGTAAACAAAGATTGAACAGACATGACCGCAAAAAACCTCAAATCCGCACGACACTTGGAATTAAACTGTGCAGATTAGTGGTCTTCTACTGTACACAGTTTTTCATAAATGTGTTTCGTTCTTAAATTGTGTTATTTTCATCCATCACTGCGGAACAAGCGAGAAAAACTCATATTCGGGCACATGAGTTGTATATATCTTTATATCTAATTTTCCGTCATTTTTGACGGGCTACCTTTCTTGTCATGTTATAAAATATAGGTGCAGAGAGTGCAAAACATACACAACCCGTGATGAAAAAAATATTATTAAAATTAAAAAAAGAAAATTCGAAAAATCATAAAACATTTAAATTGTTAGGTATTAGAAAACATGAAAATAAAATAGCATATTTTAATTTCATGTAGCTTATTTTAATTTATTTCGCTGAGGAAAATACAGGTTTATTCTTAAAAAAATATATAAATTATAACTATTAATAAAATTAGAATTTTGTCTAGTGAACAATACCAACTATGTACTCTTTTTTTATACTTTTCATTAAATCCATAAAATAGCAATATCATTGTGAATAAATGTGCGTGCAGAAGCATGTTTCTATTTACATTTGTCTTACGTTTAAAAAGGTACATATATTTGAATTGTGGCTCTTGTGGCTCGAAAATAACTTATCATTATTTTATCTGGGGTAAAAAACCTTGCCGCCGGGTATCGAACCCACATAGTTCCGAGACAGATAATTAGAAGTCTGGCGCTCTGCAACTATACCATAACGACGCTAGTCGTAACTACTACTAAGTGCTAGTATTACTATTACTGCTATTACTACATCTACATATATAGTACAATTAAGAAATGAAACTGAAAAATGCAAATTTTACAGCAAAGCGTTTGTATTCCCGAAAATACATACCAGTTTTTACACTATATGGCCAAAGGTGACCGATCACTTTTGTTAAATATCTAGAAACATACACGAGGAATTAACCTGAAACTAAAGGTGTGTAAACAATATAGTATAGGTTTTATATTTCCGCGAAGATTTTTTCCCATAACACCATAGGGGACCGTCAACAAATTGAAAAAAAAACGAATATCTTTTGCATAAACCTGTAAAAAGTAATGTAGCAAAAGCGTTCAAACACGAGATTATTATTAAGTGGCTTATTGTAATATACGGTGTTCATTTTTATGAGGATAGCATGTATACTCGTAGAGAAATTAAGGTTTTTATAAAAACAGTCCCAAATTTCGCCAAGTTTTTTGCTTATAATTTGCAGAGTTCTTAATATAAAAAAAGTTCTATTCAGAAAATATGACAAACAATATTGTACACAATACCTTGCAATCAGAATTAAAAAATGATAAAAATTGGATGAAAAATGAGCAGGTTTACTAAAAAATGTTTCACTGTGCATGCGCGAATGCAATCAAAATACAATGTGCATAATGTATTAGCTATGTATGTAGAGCAACTTTTGTGAAAGTCTCAAAATCATAGCTTGAAAATTCTGAAAATTATCGTCGATAGAAAAAGTTTGAAATCCGTTGTTCCCAAAACGAAGCAAAAAGATGAGGGGTTGTATCCAAATATAGTGGTTCGTGCAATATTGTGTACGCTATCTTGACACTAATCAACAAATATATTTTATATAACCCTTGATCATTTTGCTTGTTTTGGGGAACAACGGGTTTCTAGCTTATTCAGTTCATCATAAACACATTAGCATAAGATTAAAAAAAATGAGTTATACAGAATTGCAATATTTGATATTATTTGGGCTTCGTATCTCTTTGAACTTTTATGGCATACCCATTCATACATTTCTAGTATATACAACTATACCCAACCCTACGTTGTACAGTTTTTTTTACAAAATCTTATTATTCTCTTAGAAACGATTTTTTTTTTTTTTTAATAATACAGTTAATATTTCATATATTTATTGTACGGAACCCCCTGAGCGCGAGTAATACTCGCACTTGACCGTTTATTGGAAAAAAAAAAAAAAAAAACACTTTTTCGTATGTGCTGAGGAACGTTGTGATGAAGTTTTACTTGCGAAAAGATAGAACGATACATGAAAGATGATTGTCATGATTACATAAAACCCATGTGTACAGTGAACCAGATTAAAATAGTGATTGGATTATTTAATAAGGATGTTCCATATCGAAAACAAAGGATTAGAGCTTATGTAAAAATTGTTACATTTGAAAACAAAATAAAGTAATTAAAGCTTACATAAACTTTAGAGAGCAAAACAGGGTTCGTACGGGTACCGTCATTTTCAAGGCTGTATATCAGTATTTTTTTATAGAAAAATGAATGTAGTTTAAATGCGCGAAATTTCACCTTATTTAAAGAGAGATTTTCTAAAAGAAAATACTGGTACAGAAGAATTTCTTAGCCTGGAAATTCAAGGAACCGTACAAAGCCTGTTAAACGTATAGGTGAAGAAGTAACAATAATGAACCTTTTAATAAATTTACCATATTGCGATAACTTAATATATGCACTGGTCGACTAAACAGTTCACTTGAACATAGTAGACGTTAATTTAAAAATTTTGTCAGCAATTATTTTTCATAAACAAATTTTAAATAATTTTTTGTGCAAATTTATCGGTTGTTTAGAAATTTATTTTTAAACCTCCCATTTTAAAACATGCTTTTCATATATCTTTATTGTAGATATAACTTAAAATTTAATTTTGTTGAAAACATTTTTGTCCACTGCTAATTAAAATCATTTTCAAGAAACTGAACGTGACACACGATGGGATAAATAAGGATTATATCTAACGCTTTTAAATACATGTAAACTTTCTAAACTTTTAACTAACCAATACTAAAATAATATTTTCAAATTTATCTAAAAACATCACAAATCTCTTTTATTTAAATATATTTTGCTAATCCGTATGTATTTGCGAAATATATTTTTTAAAGTTTCAATAGTAAAATTTTCTCCGTGTGAATGTATAATTTGTACATAAGTTACGCCTTCATGAGTAACTATGCGTTGTATATAACATGGTAATTGAAAACGACTGCGCTGAAAATAGCTATAATGCTAAAAGCTCTTGCAATAGATTTTGCACTAAATTTACTGTACATAGCAATGTGTTAAAAGCTTTTTAATGTAAAACTTTTACTATAGCGGAAAACAGAGTACACATGCTTAAGGTTAAAGACTTAGATCTATTAGTTGCTCTAAAATGAGAAATCGAATTAGGTTAGAATTATTTGCGTTATACTACATTAGAAGGGCTAATAACTTTGCTCATATATGCATAAATATATATACCCTATATATATACAAAATCCTAATGAAACGAGTTTATGAAACAACTGGTTAGATGACTGATTATGCTTCACAGCTATTTCTCCTAAAATATGGAACGTTTGGAGGTGAAATTAACTCCAGTTATCCATATTGATCCACATGTTTCAAAAGTAATAGTAGAATTTTAAAATTTAAATTAGTTTGAGGTATTATTTTTTTTCTAATTTTATTAGCATTTCTATAAGGATGGCTTATAAATTACTCCATTTTTGTGGAAAAAAAGGGAAAAACACAGGGATTATTAGATTTTTTCTTTTGAGTCTTTTTCGGATTGAAATTGAAATTATCTTTTATTTCAATCGATAATGAAGTCAATTTTGCGATTAAATTATGTTTTTGAGAAAAATAATTTAAAAAAAAATAAAAATTTTGCATTTCGATCATCAGGAATCGTTTTATTTTAGAAGCCAAAAATCGTCTAAGTAAATTTTAAAATAAGAATTAGTCAAGAACACATAATATCAGGTGTTAAAAGCAGAAAATAAGGAAAGTTACTTCAAAAACTTTACACGTAAAAACATTAAAAAAATACGAAAACTTTAAAATAATAAAAATATCACACGCGAAACGCATTTAAAGGTGATAATTACGTCATATCTAAAATACCCAGACATTAAATATTGTAATATTTAAAGTGCCTAAAATAATTAAATTATTACACGTGAAAAACTTTTAATGGTGAATGGCCATATTTAAAAAGCTCAAATAATAATATTTCCAAATACTCTTAAGTTAAATAATATATGTACCCATGAATCTTAAAAGAGAAAAAAAAAGAAAGAAATTGTAACATGAGAAATGCATTTAATAGGAAAAATTACGTCATAGGGTAACTCCGGGAAAGTCGCCGCATACGGGATAGATGCCGCACCCCTTATATTTATGTAATTATCGATAGATGGTCGTCAAACGCACAGTATAGGTGCGCAATGAAATTATTTTAACCAGTGTATAGCGTGAATCCCATTTCGATGTTTACTTGTAGAAGTACAATCCTTAATTTGACGTAGGTGCATGATTTCATTCTACAAACTTTTAAACACGTTATGTTTAAATACTTTTCATACACTAATTACTAAATGGATGCATGATTTTGAAGTCAAAACTAAGTGTAGCGTTTATATAGAGTACTGTGTGTATGGTTACGCCATTCCCCCTTAGCGATGACAGGTAACTGTGATGGCCGACGTCTGAACCATGCAAAATGGGATACATGCCGCACTACTATTCCGGTATACATGCCAAAGTTTCTTTTGAACGGGATAATTAAGTGTTATTAACTTTTCCTTTTCTTTTTGCACAGACAAGTCATATTAGGCATGTTATCAAGTTTACTAAAACCAAAGGAGGAAAAGGGGAAAATAAAAAGTAAGAAGTGCAAGAAAGATGGAAGTCAAGATGATAATAATGAAAAATTGGATTACGCGTAACGTAGACCTTCTTTGCAAACTACTCCAAAAAATAGGAAGTGTAATTGGTTTCGTTGCATCATGTGTTTAAATGTAATTACATAAAGACTGTACTTTTTCGACAGTTTTTCTGTAGATTGTAGTCGAAAAAACAGGTATCTTAACCCATTCGGGACCATAGGTGCATATAAGCACCTTCATAAAGAACTTACAAAATTGGTTTCTGGCACCAGTAAAAAAGAAAAGTAATATTTTCTTTGCTTAAATAGAGCATTTTCATGATTATTTAAGTAAAGTTAACTTATTTTAAAAAAGTGGTACCAACCGAATAAAATTTGTGTAAAAGCCATCGGTCCCGAAAGGTTAACAAATAAATTATGTAAACACAGTTTCACTTTTTCTTTTGCCTTTCTAATACATTGATGGTACGTTGTTGCTGAAATTACAATTAAAATTTAATGTAAAAAAAATAAATCGATATAATTTTAATAGTGAAATTAGGCAAGAATTACTAATTTGAATATACTAATACGTTTCATTGTACTCATTTACTTTCATATTGTTATTACATCGTTAATTATAGTCCAGATAGGAATATTTTTTAAAAATATTTTTATTTATAATTTCATTCTGTTCTTATTACAAGCACGGCATAACTACCGCCCAAGTGCGGCGTCTCAGCCTGAACGTATGGGTGACGTGCCGCAATGTAATGTTTTAGAAAAAAATTGTTAAAAAATATTAATAATCTGTTTTGAATTTTTTTGTCGCAGTACACGCGTTGTATATTTAACATTAATTAGCACAGCATGATTTTTAAAATTTTATGTCCACCATGGGACTTTATACATAAATTCAAAAAAATGTGAGGCATAAATCCCGGAATTACCCTATATTAAAACGATACATTTCAAAAGATTTTCATTCTGGATAATTTTAATCTGTCATCATATGGTACAAACGTATTGCGGCAAGCAAATTTGTTTATATATTGCATCACTTGAAGCAGCATAAATACAGGTAAATGTATGCGCAAAATACTTTCGATTTATTTTTCACTAATTACTACTCAATAAATAAATATTATAAAATTCGGATATTCTTATTAATTAATACAAACAATATACATTGTAAAATATAATTTCAAACTGTGTGTGATGGCGTATTAAAATAGAGAAAAGAATTCATGAATAAACTATACCTGTTCCTGAAATTTCTAAAACTCGATTAAGACATAAAATATTAGCGTAAAATTTCGAAACACAGCGTTTTTCAATACCGTTATTCTGAATGTTATTCCAAAGCAGGAGTATTTCAACCTCGAACTCAATGGAAGAATTCCATGTCTATATTGTCTATGGCGTCCTTATAAAAGTCCGCAGGCAGAGACATTTTAAAAATAACCATTTTATACAAGCTGATTTTCAAATGTGTGATTGATCTTACTTATCAATCCCCAAAATAGCCGTCAGCTATCGCGAGAGTTGTGGATGAAGTAACCAAAAAATGCCCATTCAAACGGAAAAGCATGGCAACCCGATTACAGAAGATAGTCGCCGTCCGTTCTTGATAACATCATTCAATTATCCGTAACCGGGTAGTCATTTTAAAACAAGATACATAAGCACGTTTTTAGAGGCTGCGAAGTCTGAACGGGGGTTGGCGAGCAGAGCCACTTAGTAATAATATAATTTTTTGAATGTGAATGATTTAAACGAATTCTACATTCAATAATAAAAAATAAATAAACACAGAACGTAGCTGAAATTGTGCTCAGACAGAATTTTTGTGCAAACTATACGGCAAACTTACATTACAGATATTAGCGATACTCGTCTGGTACGAGTATCGTTAATATCTTTCATGTAAGCTTGCCATATGAAGTATAGAATATTTATTTCGTATAGACAAAATAAGACAATTCGAGACAAATTAGCAAACATTAACTGGTCCACAAAGTGATTTGACATTTTTTTTTTTCTTTTGTCCGAAATCGTCTGAATCTATCAAATTTAATATGTTACCACTCTCATATATATGCAATCATTACCAAAAAGCACTGCCTTGAAGGTTCAAGGGGTGGAGAATTAAAATCATCTTATTGTTCTGTGCTTCTTGATGCTTAAAAATGTACTTAACAATTATAATTATATGATTATATTACTAAAATGTTACTTTTACAGCTTTCACAGAAATCAGAATATGTCCTTCAGCACTTTCATGTTTGAATTCACCTATTTATTTTTCATTAAATTGGTTTAAATCCGATAACAATTAAAATGTAGTTGATTTAATTATTGTTATTTTTTCTTCAGCTGGCGGTTGACTTTCATAGTCATCGTCACTAGTTTCCAAGGAAATCCCAGATAACTCGTTTTTCCCACTCTTTTCGTTTCTTGACTATAAAAGCTCTGAAACAACCCCAAATATAGTTTGAAATAAAAAAGAAAAGTGCCCAGTTAAACTGATGGCATTGAGCTTTATCTGAAAGCTATTCTTAAGAAGACGGAGTTTTTTAACCTCAAACCAAAAGGAAGAATATTGTTCATAGTGTCGTTATAAATGTCAGAAATATAACGTTATTTTTAACCTAACCATTTTATACAAGCTTATTTTCAAATGTGTAATTGATCTTAATTATCAGTTCCGAAAACATACATCATTTATTTCGACAGCGATGGATGAATCCATGGTAATCAAAAAATGCCCATTCAAACGGAAAAGCACGGCAACGTGATTACAGAAGATAGCCACTGCTATACTGATAATATAATCTAACCTTCCGTAGCCTATTGATATTTCTTAAGCAAGCCACGTTAGTATGTTTTTAGAGGTTGCAAAGCTTGAACGGGGTTGGCGGGTGTAGCTCGTTGGGGGCTGAGCTCCCTATACTTGAGGAAGGACAAAGAAAATAGTAGAAGAAAGCCTGGCACTGCCTATTCACCTCCTTTGGCCTAATATAGTTGCAAGTCGGCCGATATGACACTCATATCGGCGACATAAAATTAATTTTGAATTGCGTTTGCACAAAGCTTATTTCAAAGATTTTTTTTCGTCGTTCTTTGAAAGATTAAATATAATTGGTTATTTACAATTTATCACCAAGGCACATTATTTAACCCGAGAGTAGTCGCGACATTTTTTAGAACGTTAGTAGTCGCGTTCGGTCCATTTGCCGCCGTTACCAGCAGGCCGAAAACGAAGGGGAAACTTGCCGTTGTTATCAGATGATCGAAAACGGATAACGTAGGGTGAAAATAGTGACTGAACTTTAAAAGATTACAGCAATTATTCATTTTACAACCTTTTACAGCAATTATTTATTTCGCTTAAGTATGTATTCAGTTGGCATCTAGATAAATGTTTTTAATAACTCTTTCATCGTTTTGCATAAATATTTAAAAGTAAATAGTAAATGATTTGATTCAATTTCTGATGTTACTATGAATCAATAATTAGTAGGAAAACATTTACTAATATGAATCTAAATTCATGATAGGGGTATTTTTATTTATTTATTTTTTTTTTTTTTTGGAAGGACAGAATCAGAGTCAGGTAGATTTTTTTTTTATACTCCGGCACTCTATATCCATTTAATAAAATAAAATTAACAAATTTAGCATCAATATATTACACTGACATTAAATTGAACAATTAAACTGAAAATAAAAATGGAACCTATGACATGCAACAGAAAATCAAATACAATACCACTAATTCACCAGCATATTGCGGACGATTAATTCATTTAAAACATATGAAAAACCATCAAATTTGATGCCATAAACAATTAAAGACAATATATATATATATATATATATATATATATATATATATAAACTTTCTGTACAATAATACCATTGAAAAATAAGGAAAATGACCAATAATTATGAAATCACAAATACCACATAAACCAAATATTATTAAAAATGTATAATTATATATATACATATATATATATATATATGTATATATATAATAAAGAAAAAGGTAAAAAATACTTAACTTCGAAATTATAAATGTAAATGTTGTAACTATGTTTTATTTATTTATTTATTTTGTGGGGTGTCTGTGTGTGTATGAGGGAGGAGAGGAGGGGGGGGGTCTCGAGATTTTGTGATTAAATCCATTTTTCAAATGAAAATGCACGATTTGTAGTTTTTCTATTTATTTCAGGGTGGGAGCAGCGCCCTTGAATAAAAACTCTGGATAAGAATTTCGCTCATATAAAGTAAATAATAAATAAGTTATTGAAGTTATATATTTAATTTAAATACATTTGCAATTGTAAATTTAAATCCTAAGATGGATAAATTATTTTAATTAATAGAATCACTGAAAGGTTCATCTTAATAGGGATGTATTTTACAGAAACTATTTAATTGTCTGAGCGAAGCGAAGGCTAATACTCAGCGAAATATTACTGTCCGGACACTTTACTACTACGATGGATATTAACGCCATGTCCTACTAAAAAAAAAGCCTAATAAAAACCTCTCGTCAAGCATAACTCAAAAAATATTTGTCGGATTTCGTTTCTGATTGCACCAGAAGGTACCTATGAGGGTCGCCTACTGAATGCACCTACTATGAAAAATAAGTTCCAAACCGTTTAAAAATTATATAGAAAAAACTCTTTAAAAAGCACAATTTATCTGCATACGTCACAGAAATTAGGTGTGCGTCACTTTCAGCGGTTGATGTTTTCGTAGACAACTGGTTTAAACACATGGAGAAAATAAAAAAAAATACGCACGCAGTAATATTGAATAGATCAGTTTCAACCACGTGATCACAAACCTTGCAACAACCCGTGGCAACCAGTTTTGGTGGGCAAACAAATAATAATACAGTATTCCGTACCACGGTGACCGTTTTTCGCCTGTTGTATAAAATCTGGCATGTTGTATGACATACAATTGTGGGTGATTAAAACAAAAGACATGAGTGTTTATTGATCCGGGAGGTTATCTTTCTCTGGATGTCTGTCTGTCTATCATACAGCATGCAATTTTCTTGTAAAGGATGATATTATTATGCAGTAAAACCTCCATAACGGACACACCCGATTAGTGGACACTTCTATTTAGCGGGCATTTTTTAGATTACCAACCCTTAAATAACTGTACATTTTTTACTCTCAGTAGCGGACACCTCCAAATAGAGGACAAATTCTGCCCTCCTGAGGTGTTCGCTATTCAGAAGTTTTAATGGTAAAACCTCCATAGCGGACACACGCGATTAGCGGATACCTCTATTTAGCGGACATTTTTTCGATTACCAACTCTTAAATAACTGTACATGTTTTACTCTCAGTAGCGGTCACCTCTAAATAGAGGACAAATTCTGCATTCTCGGGGTGTCCGCTATTCAGAGGTTTTACTGTATATAATATTGATAATTATTTTGCAGGGCCGCACAAAAGAATAAGAATATATGAAACGAATATAAACTAAATTCGGGATTGGTAAATCGCTGATGGTAATGTAATTTTAGGATGTTGTTACAGTCATCCGCAGCATGTTTTTAGAGTTTCGTTCATCTAACGAAACCCTACCTGTCTCACTCCTTTGTCTGTGTGTTTGTCCGTCTGTCACAGACACCCGTTCTCAGAAACTATATATGTCGAAGACTTGAAAATTTGCATACTTATACCTGAACACCACACATCAAACGGCAAATAATAAAATTTTGAAAAAGTTTAATATTTAACCCTCTGGGCTCTAACTTGTGTATTTTAAGCAATTTTTCTAACTCAGCCACTAATTAAGTTGGAGACATGACATTTTGCATACTTATAGCTGAACACCTCACATCAAACGACAAATAATAAAATTTTTAAAACGTCTAATATTTAACCCTCTGGGCTCTAACTTACGTATTTTAAACAATTTTTCTAACTCAGCCCTAATTAAGTTGGAGACATGAAATTTCGCATACTTATAGCTGAAATCCTCACATCAAACAACAAATAATAAAATTTTGAAAAATGTCTGATATTTAACCCTCTGGGCTCTAACTTATGTATTTTAAGCAATTTTTCTAACTCATCCCCTAACTAAGTTGGAGACTTGAAAGTTTGCATACTTATGAAGCATGCAAGTTTGCATACTTTATGCTGAACACTTGCGATAACACGATAAATCATAAAATTTTGAAAAAGTCATATTTAACCCTCCAGTCTCTAACTTCTGTATTTTATGCAATTTTTCTAACTCAGCCCCTAATTAAGTTGGAGACATGAAATTTTGCATACTTATAGCTGAACACCTCACATCAAACGACAAATAATAAAATTTTGAAAAAGGTCTAATATTCAACCTTCTGGGCTCTAACTAGTGTATTTTAAGCAATTTTTCTAACTCAGCCCCTAATTAAGTTGGAGACATGAAAGTTTGCATACTTATAGCTGAACACTTGCGATAACACGATAAATCATAAAATTTTGAAAAAGTCATATTTAACCTTCCGGTCTCTAACTTGTGTATTTAAAGCAATTTTTCTAACTCAGCCCCTAATTAAGTTGGAGACATGACATTTTGCATACTTATAGCTGAACACCTCACATCAAACGACAAATAATAAAATTTTGAAAAAGGTCTAATATTTAACCCTCTGGGCTCTAACTTGTGTATTTTAAGCAATTTTTCTAACTCAGCCCCTAATTAAGTTGGAGACATGACTTTTTGCATAATTATAGCTGAACACCTGACATCAAACGCAAATAATAAAATTTTGAAAAAATCTAATATTTAACCTCTAATATTTTGACTAGCGCAATTTTTAAATTTAAACTGTTTTGAAATACTATTTTTTGTTCATTTTGCATAATAAGTGTAATGTGACGTAATTTGTTCTATTTCAGATTTCTAACGCATGTTAATTTATTTATTTTACAATATCCTTTCTCTTTTAAAATTCACATGTAAATATAGTTTTTATAGCGTAATTTCCAATAAGTACCTGCTTTTTATACCTATTTATTTAATTATAATTTGAACGTTTTTTCTGTTTATAATAGTAACGTGTAAATAATTTTTTTATTTGAAGCAAACATTATTGTTTGCGCTGTTTATACAGTTGGCAACAGTTTAAATTAATACCATTTTCAAAAATATGTAAAAAATATCTGTTAAAATGCTGAATATTTGAATTTAAAATAGGAATAAAACCTCAAAAAATGAGTCAAATTAAAAAAAATTAATGAAATCTGCAGACCGGGATCTTCTATTGAATAAAATGATCTAAAAATGATTAAATTCCCATGTATAGCTTTTGCTCTTATAATTTTTTTTTAATGGAACGATTTTGTCCAACTTCAGCATTAAATATCTCTTAAAATAATTCTTCGATTTGAAAACTGTATGCATTAGTGTGTTGATCAAACATTTCGCTATAATACCACCGATTTTCATATATTTGTATGCAATAGTTTTCTTAATATTAACGAGGAAAGACCTCCGGTCACAAAAAAGTCAAAACCGTCGGCGGCGGTGGTGACAGCGTTAGTTACTTTTTATAGAATAGAGAGATATATAAAAATGAAAACTTGTCTATCTGTCTGTTTGTAATTCTATAAAAAATCCACAATTTGGAAGCCAAAATTGTGAAAAGATACGTACATGTGTATTAAAACATGGCCGAGACAACTAAAGTAATCCGGAATCGAAATAACTTATAGTTAATTTTTAATTAATAAAAAACCACCAATTTAACAGCAATTTCTTATCAAATTTAAACTTTTTTCGTTATAGCAGTTGCCAACAATTAAAAAACACAATAAAATTATTACTACAACAATTAATTTTCTACTGCAAGATTTCCACGTGAAAAATGAAAATGAAATAAATAGTTTGCCGAATTTTTTAAAAAAGGAGAATATTACGTCATAACTTTTCTATTACAAGATATTCACGTGAAATATGAAAATGAAATAAATGGTTTGACGAATTAAAATGAAAGTGAATATATCTTCATAACTTTTCTATTTCAAGGTTTCCACGTGAAAGAGGAAAATATTACGTCATATTGGAAATATAAAGGGCATGGTGGATATAGTATAACGTCATATGAGTGTGAAAAATGTATTGAAGCATGATAAAAACCCGATTAGAGAAATATTGGCGTATTTTAACATTATTGCTCCAATTATAAATTGAAATAAGTTCATTTATAGCTGTATTCTTTTGCGTCTGTTATATACATTTACACATTTTTATATACCGTTTTCATATGATTCATTCAACAACATTTCGACTGCTTTTTTTAATGTTTGTTTTGTGTTGTATGTTAAATTTTGAAATTGATTTTTCAGAACAAACATCCTTCAAATTCTGGGCAACGCCGGCACTTTAGTTTGTAACAGATAAATGGCTTTTGTATCTGTACATCTAATGCTAATATTATAAAGCGTTATAATATTATAAAGTATATAATATTATTAATGCTTGTACGTTTGTGAGGTGTTATCTCTGAAACTACATAGCCAACTTAAAAAAAAAATGTTGGTGGTCATCTCTGCTCCGAAGAAAAGACTATTTTATGTCAGTGCAAGAACCTACAACGCTGCAGGAGCAAAAAAGTTCTAAAATTGTGATTTCTGCGATATTGATTGGGTTAGAAACTTTAAATTTGGTGCGGTAGTTACTTTTAAGATGTAAATACTCGTAATGAACGCTCTCTAAAAGATTCAATTTGACGGATAAACGTAAAAATTTCTAGAAAGGTTCTAAACTATGATTTATTTGGAATACTGAAATTTTTGGGATACTGTTGGGGTTAGAAACTAGAACTTTGGCATGGTAGTAATTAATAAGATGTAAATGCTCGTTGTAGAACGAATTCTAAAAAATAGAAAGACTAAACAAAGCGGAAAAAGATCTAATGATGATCTAAGTAACGAAGAACATGGAACTGTTAGGAATATAAACATGAAAATTGACATGGCTGCATTTATCATGACGTAAATTCTCGCAATAGAACAATTTCTAAAAATGTCGCTATATAAAACAGTGCAGAAACAAAAAACTTTCAAAAATTTTCTATTTCTCTGTTACTGCTGAGCCCAAAATCTTCAAATTTTGCTTCGGGTTAGTTTTAAAATATACAATTGTCTCTATGAATGGTTTGTAAAAAATTTAAAATTTAAAAAGATGAAATTAACGGAAAGCGATCTCAATTACCATTAATTGGAATTATTAGGTACAGCAACTTTAAATATTTCATAATGCTGCAAAAAATGCGATTTAAATGCAACAAAACTGATAGCTACCCACCTAGCATTAAATAAATTGTGTAAATATTGAATAAAGACCTGTATGAAACAGTGAGTAGGTTGCCCGAAAGTACTTGTTAAAGTGTTCCTTCTCTAGGCTTTTCTCTCTCTCGCCAAGGCCACTAACAGAGGGAAGTGCCGTTTTAAATGTGATATGAATTTTTTATCCGATTCATTTTCTAGACATTTTATCATAAGGTCATATTCTCAATTATCATTAGTATATTTTTCATATATTAACTTATTCTGGTGAAATTTTGTAATCGTGTTCATATTGGCGTATGTTAGCTTGCATGATTTGCTGAATAAATTTGTATGGATTTGTAAATTACTTCAAATGACACTTTGACAGCTCAAAAGTTATGCAGACGATATATTCAGATCTTGTGTCATACTTTATGTTGTAATCATTGCCGATTTCTTTTATTTAATACATGCTAAATACAGCTCAACTTGTGCAGAATATGTTTGAAAACAAAACAATACAGCGTATGTAGTGGCCAGCATACACTCATCATTTAAATCCGATCGAGCATATCTAAAACACAATCTAACGAAGCATTGCATGTCACTTTTGATGTATTCGGTACTTTGATACTATATTAGATTTTGAGAAGAGAATTCCTTAAATGTTATCAACAACCTCATTGCATCCGTGGAAAAAAGATATTGTAATTATTAACTATTCCGGGGAAGTACACACCATATAAAGTATAGTCCATTCTTTTTAAACATCATATATTTGACATTTAAAGTTACTCAAATTGGTGCGGAGCGTCTGATTATGCTCTTGACATCATTTTATACAGTTAAAATTCCGATATAAGTAAATTAGTGTCTCATTTTCTTTTTTACTTTTAATATATTGCGTACTTTCAATTTTATATCCATGCATGGGTGTCTTGAATGGTTTGATTTCCCATTTTTTTAAACAGTGTATACGAATTTATATATAAGATTTTGTAATTCTACAATTCGTTTATTTTCATCATTTCAATTTTCCGCAGTATATGGACAATTAAAGATAACATCTCATTTTCTTTGCTTCCACATGTTATTATTAAATCTATGTTCTCAGTAATATCGCTCAGACTAATCCCTCTGAGGGAAGTCCTAGTTAAAATGAATATTCAATTGTACATTTCATAATAAGGTATTAATGTTATAATTTATTGTTTTATAATAACGTTCATTAAATTAATAAAAACTTTCTCCGAAATTATAAATATGCAGAAATAATTTAATTTAAAAGAATTTTCTCTCATATTCTGGAAAACATTATTCTGAAAAATAGTTTGAACAATTGATGAAGGACAACAAATTTAAATTTGTTAGATACTGTCCCCAAGCCTCTATTGGATTTCAATAATAATTTCTGCGGCATTGTTAAAAAAAAAAATGTGTTTTTACTTACAGTATGAAAATTTAAAAATAGATACATTTTATAAAAATACTTAAAATATTTTTTTTTTTTTTAATCATAGTATAAACATTCACTGAATTATCCAAAAGAGATTTTTATTTGCGTAATTTCTAACCTACATTATAAAATTCTCATTATTTTTCTTATTGTACAAATAAATTATATGTATGTTCTTCGCAAATATACACACTACATTTCTGAGAAGATTGTTTTATCTTTGGAATTTGTTTTATTGTACAAAAACGATACTTTTCAGATTTTCGATATACGGCAATTTTTTTTACTGATTCCCACAAAATTCTCTTATCTCTTTTTTTAATGGTTTTGCAGTGTTATTGTCTGTTTTCTTTCATTTATATGTTCGGGTAATAAATGGAAAGCAAGTTCTTTCAAATAATGATGATGAATTTCCCTTTTTTTCCATATTTAAATAATTATCGATTTGAGAATTTATTCCCACAATATTTGACAATGAAAAAAATGTTGACCATCCATCATTTTTTTGTGCGAACTGACTACACAACTAATATAATAAAACAATTTTAAGTCACATTCTAAAAGTAAAAAAAGTACTCTTTGAACGAATAAAATAGCAGAAAGTAAAGAAAGACGAAATAACAACAAACAGAGAGTGCGTACTTCGAAGAAACCTTCCCCACAGATTTCGCGGAAATGGGAAAGGATGAAAACGAGGGGGAAAAATTCAACTAACGTAAGTGGTCGCAACGCGGTCATTTAGACCGATTGAAACTTAAGAATGCGATAAAATGCTAAGAAATAGCAGGAATGACTTGCAATTTTACTACACAAGAGTTTGAACACTCAAGGTCAGCTACACGGAATTTGGCTATCGTAACTTTAACGGGAAATGAGTTACAGGAAGATAAGGAATTTCGGGCGGGGAAAAGACCAACGCGCGACTATTAACGGGTTAAATTAGTATAACATACATTATTTTCCAAGAATATTTCACCTTTGAAAGTAATCTTGAGAATTAAAATATTTTGAAAGGAAATAATAAACATGCTGTTGCAATTTAACATCACCTCTAATTTTATTATTTTGTAAGGGAGTCATAAATTTTTCGTTGAGAAATGTTTTTTTAAACTAATGGATATGTTTCTAATCAGGTTTAAAGTTATATATACGTAACACGTAACAGGTATCTAACATTGCTCAATGTGCAATTTTGAAGAACCACAAGAATTCACATTTGTATTTTATATAAAGTCTTTTCATATTTTAAATTAAGATGAGAAAACAAACTATTAAAACAAAATTTTTAAAAGCTTTTTGCTTTAATCAGCCAAAAATAAAAATCACTGGATTACCTGAATTATCCACATTGATACAAAGTTATCTCTTCAACATACGTAAATATGTAGAGTAAAACGTTCAATGAAAATTGTGATATATAAAAATATTAAATTTAGAGAGGGGAAAAAATCTAAAGGTAAGTAAATTATTGCATGTATACACTATAAAAATATGTAAATTAAACTTTTAAGCTTATTTTTATTATCAATATTTTTCCTTTATTTGTAATTCAATCCCATATTCACGCTAAAACTTCTGTAATATATTAGCATAATTATGAATTTTTTTTCTAATATTGATGCCTATAACTATAAATAGCAATTCGTTGAATGGGTGTCAGCAGCACTAAATATATAGAGAGGAAAGATTTTAGAACGGATATGACAGTGGTCCGCAGCCTTGACCACATTCTTTAACAAGTAAGAAAAATCATGCGTACAGCACAGAATATGAAACACTTTTCAACACCCCCTAAAAGCTTTAACGAAACTTCGTTAATTAGGAAAATAAGGTAAATAAGATAACTAAGTAAACATTTTAAAATCTGATTTCAGTTACCGCCCATAGCCAAATATCTATTCCAATTCTTTTGAACAGCCCTGTATTCGATCTGTATGTTGATATATAGACTATATAATGGGAAAATTTAGTGTGATGTTTTTATTTTCAAATTATTGGAGTATTTTATAGTAAGTATGACATAAACATTCCAGTGATTAAAAAAAAAAATCTATCTACTCTATTGCTAAAAATATATTTTTTGTTTTCTGACAAAAAGTTGCAATAAATGCTGATGTATATGCAAGGTGTCCATAAATTGATGTTGTGTTTTCTTTACCTCATAACGTTTGATTTAAGAACACACTGTAAATTAAAATGTCTGAAATTCAGACACTCAAGTGTCTGAAACGGAGTGTTAAATTTTCTGACGTTTTGAAATGTCTTAATTTTTTCAGACACTTTCTACGTCTGAATTTCTGACACTTCAGACGTCTGAATCGCATCCATTTTTTTGTAAGCATCTACATAGCCATGTTTGACCACGTTGAATCCTGGAAAAATATTTTGCTGCGGTCCTGCCCCCTCCACCCCCATTCAGCCTGATTTTTTTGGTGCTCCCAATTTTGGTATGCAATTTTCATAAAGCTGATAATTTTAATCTTTTACGAGATTGTACTGATTATAATCAATATTTTGAACTTCAGGAGTAGAACAAGATTAAAAACAAAAAATATTTATCTAAATATTTCATTTGATGATGTATGTATATGATGTTGAATATCATTTTGTTTTGTTTTGTTTTTAATCTCGTTTTACTTTAAAAGTTCAAAATATTGATTATAATCTGTACAATTTCGAAACAGGTTTAAAATATAAGCTTTACAAATATTGCACATCAAATTAGGGGGCACTTAAGTCGTAGGGGTATGCCTCAGTATGCCCATGCTTTAATCAAGAAGTTCTTTTGCAAAAAATGCAACCCTGCATTATGGTTATCTAAATAGAGATGTCCGGTAACCGGGAGTATCCATTGTGGAGGTTAATGGACATTCCCGAATAGCGGACACCTCTATTTATCGAATATTTTTTTAATCCGCAAAGCATACATATTTATATATTTTTTCCTCACAAAAACAGACACCTCCGATCATCTGACAAATTCCGCGGTTCAGAAGTGCCCGCTATAAAGGGCTTTACGTGGATAAATATACATATTTCTTATAATCTTGTCGAATGTCGAAAGAGATTTAAAATATTATATGTACGAAAATTGCAAATAAAATCCGCCCCCCCCCCCTCCGCCAAAAAAAAAAAATAAAAATTCATATAATTTAAAAATTAGATTTAAAAAATATATATATTGCCACATATGCAATTTTAAATATGCATCAGATAATCCCAACTGCTATTTAACTATGAGTAAAAAAATAAAAAAATAACTATTCTACTTTAACAACATTAAGAAAAAAATTACTTTTGTATTTTGTTAAATATATTTTGTGTTTTTAATCTTGTCCTACTCTAAAAGTTCAAAACTTTCATTATAATCAGTGCAATATCGAAAAAGATTTAATACGAATACTTTACGAAAATTGCATACAAAATCCGCCCCCCCCCCCCTCTCTCTCCGATTTTTTTTTTTAATTTTTTTAATTGTTAAAAATTATATATATATTTTTTAATTTATATGGGCAATATAATTATTTATATAAATTATATAATGGGCAAGTTTTTATGTAGATCAGAGTGTAATCACAAAAGCTATTCAACTATCAATAAAAATACATAAATAAATATCCGGAAAAAAACTTATAATTTCCAAACTTTTTTTGTCTTAAATATATATCATAACTTAAAAAACACAATTTTAAGTGCAAAATATAGTTTTATAGCTCCATTATAAATTTTAAATTACTTTTCTACTAAAAATAATCAAAAAATCAATATTACACTTGATTTCAAATCAAATACATATGTATATTTTTACTGGCAGTTTTAAAATTAAGGAGCAGATAATAGATGCGTCAGAACAACGTCATACGTTTTCAGGCAATTTATTTATCTCATTTTTTAATATGCGGTTTTACGCTAGGAAGAAAGAAAGCTTTAGAAGATATTTCCAAAGCTTTTTTTTTTCTTCTTCTGCGGTCGTTTACTGTGAGACATCAGCCATTGAGACTATAAGCTGCGATTAAAAACAAGAGAATGAATATTTAACTTAAAATGTCTCTCGTTTAGTGATATTATTACTTTAAATTTGGGGAAAAAGATGAAAATTCAGAATATATAATTTGTAATAAAAGACGACGTCATAAGTTAAAAAATATATACTTCTAGAATTAGTGGGGTTTTTCGCAAACAGATTCAAAACTAATTGAATTTCATGCAAGATTTTGTTTATACCATAAATAAAATCATAAAAGACACTAATTTTAGTACTATAAAGAAATTATGACACTTACTTCAATTGCTGTTGCAAGAGTTCAGAAAAATTCCTCGATTTGAAATTTTAAAGACTACCACAGTGAGGGAGAATATCTTGCATCATTTTAGAAGGAAATCCCTTAATATATCCGACTAGCCATATTGAAATAACGAAATGTTTCATCCTCAGAATATAACCCCCCAGACAAAAGTCTCTTTTTTTGCCAGCTTTGATAGGACGAAGACGAATAACACAATACTATTGATATAGATTAATTCAAATTAACACTAAGTCCATTGCACACGCTTTGTAGAGTTCCCGGATGTAATCTTGAAGTGTTGTCTCCTTCTGTGTCTATCCCGCCGTTATATCGACGACAACTTATAAGAGACATCTGGTGTCAAGCACAAACATCAGATGTATGTATTTAATAAATAAATAAACTAAGTGAATACGAATTAGTATCTCAGAACTGCACATTCCGCAAAAAACAATTAAAATATACGGGTACATAAAAATAAACTTTCAGTTAGAATTACAACGTATGCTCAGTTCGAATACAGACATCTAAAACGCATGCGCAACTGCGAGTGCCACCTGGTGGTTATTGGTAGGCAGAACAGGAAAATCAAAACGTCTTAAATTAAGACACGTTTAAAGCAATGAAGTGTCTTAAAATGTTTTGCGAATATTTTAGACACTATACTCAGTTTGTTTACACCATTATCATACTAAGACACTTGTGTATCTTAAATTATGACATCTATGATGTCTTAATTTTCAGATTAAGACACTTAAGTGTCTAAAACTCTTTTTCAGTCACATATGTGCCTAAATTTATGACGCCTCTATTTACAGTGCACGACGAAAAATAGCATTGCATATTCGTCAAAGTACAAATCGAAAAGTTTTTTAACAACGAAAAAAATTTACATATGCGTAAAGTTCAATCTCTATATTATCAACTTTATCAAAATGTTGTTAAAGAATTGTTGTTAAAGAAAATGTATATCTATCTATCTATAACTTTGTGTTCATAATTAATTAATAACATTTTGATAAATTTAATATTTTTGTAATATTAATTATCATTTGCTTATGATCGTGATTTGATTAATAATATTTTGAGTTGCAACTTAACACATTTGTAAGATTTTGTGTGTGTGTGTGTGTGTCATTTAAAGAACTTTTTAAGTTGTACTTTATTAATATGTAATAATTTTTGACTTCATGCTTTTAAATCAAAAGTCATGAGATAACAAAACCTTGAAAATAATCTAGGGACACCCAGCATAATAGACGAAATATAGTGCGAAAAGTAATACTGCAAAACTGAACATTTTAACAATGTAAGAACAGCTCTAAAAATTCATTTCACATTACAATCCGTCCGCAGTAATTCTATTTATTCTTAACTACTGGACACTCGGGACTCATATAACTTTTAAAATGTCGAAATTTTTTTATTTTATTTATTTATTTATTTTTGATGTTAAACTTCTATCTTTTCTGAACATTTTGATATAATAGTTTCCTTGAAATTCTCATTGGAACAGAAGTTATTGCTTTTAGAATTACACGCGCCCAATAGCTGAAGCGGCGTTTCCGAAAATTTGACGTCATTTTTCTCTAAATAATGTTTTTGGGCATAACGCGCACGATATCTCAAAAACGTCTGAATATTTTTTCATGAAATTTTCAAAACATATGTTTCATGTTAGTCTGTATACACTGAACCAAAATTTCCTTTTTATTGTTCAAAAAATTATTTTTTTAGGTGATTAAATTCGTGAATTTTTTTTTAATTTTGCATTAGCTAAATACAACTTGGTATTAAAAATATGAAAATGCTTTAAATACAAATTTATTTAGGTTCAGGGTGATTATTATAATCTGAAGTACAAGTAGGCACCAGAATTTTCATTCTAGTTGCAAAATTTATTTTGTAATCCTGCGCGTCATCTGTTATACCGATTTTCTGCTCGTGAAAAGTCTGACAGTTTGGAGGCCGCTGTCAACGCTAGTTCTGCAACTTGCAATTTTCTAAATACATGAAATGTAAAACATATTTATATCTGTTATTCCAATAAAGATTGTGTCTTAAAATCAAATACATTATAAGATACTAGCAAAGCCCGTGGCTTTGCTCGCGTAATAGTTGAAATATGCCAAGTGATATTCGTATGTCTAATTTTTATTAGAAATAATTATACTTTTACGAATAATTCAAAAATTACTAATTAAGCCACAGTTTGACTAAAGTTCATTACTACGCTGCATTAGACAGAAATGAGGCTTATATTAATAAGAACTAAAACTAATTCTAAATAAAGACTAATTTAGAAAGTATGTTGTAATTTTTATACTCATTTAATACACCCATTTCAGTATTCATTTGAAGTTTTGAATTTTTTAGAAATCGTTCTTAGTACGCATTTACATCTTAAAATTAACCAGCATGTCAAATTCCAAGCTACTTGCCTAACGGTCTACCACCTTTCTGTTGGTAGTGGCACTAACATAACATACCTATGTTGAAACAGAGACTGTCACCATTAATTTCCCGACATTAATTTTGAAATCGGTTTGGTATTTTCGAATATTCCATAGAAAACGTAATACAGTAGAAAGTTTTTACAGGCTTGCTTAGAACGTTTGTTTTTCCTGCCAAGCCCAGGTGGTCACGGCACTCGCATAAAATATAGCCGGTGTAGGATCAAAGACTGTTACCGTTGCTTCGCAATCATTACTTTTGTAATCGGTTTATTATTTACTGAAATTGCATATAAATCCTAATTTAAGACTTTTTAGAATGCTTTTCGCTCTTTCCCTTCGCTTCACCCTTTTAAATTTCGAATTTATTTTCTACAGTCTTTAGAGTGCATTTATATTTTATAAGTAACTACCATGCCATATTTAAAGTTTCTGGAATCTTCAATATCACAGAAATCGCAATTTAGAAAGTTTTTTGCTCCTGCAATCCCCTGGTGGTAGTTGCGCGGACATAGCTTATGTTTGAGCAGGTTCAATCACCACCAATTTGAAAACATTATTTTTTTAATCGGTTTGGTATTTCATAAGATTGCACAAAAATCGTAATTTAGGATGTCTTTAGAATGCTTTTTGCTCACTTCATCCTTTTAATTTTTCAATTTTCTTTCGACGGTTCATAAAACGCATTTGCATTTTTCAAGTAAATAACATGCAAAATTTCAAAATGTTAGACCCCTCAGTATCACAAAAAACGCGATTTAGAACATTTTTTGCTCCTGCAACCCCCAGGTGGTAGTGATACTTACATGAAATCGAGCCTATGTTGTAGCAAGGGCTGTCACCCTCAATTTCCAACCATCACAATTGAAATTGGTTTCATATTTCATGACATTGCGTAGAAATCGCAATTTAGAATGTTTTTAGAACGCATTTTGCGCATTTTCATCACTTTTAAATTTCGAATTTTTTAAGGAATGTTCTTAGAGATCGTTTATAGTTTATAAATAACTGCCATGAAAATTTAATATTTCTAGGCCCTTCAGTAACACAAAAATCGCATTGCTAGAACATTCTTTGCTCCTGCACCGATTTTGGTGTAGTAGCGTGGACATTAGATATAACCTATTTTAGAACAGGGAGTAACACCCTCATTTTGATACCGTTACTTTTTAAATAGGTTTCATACTTCTTAAGATTGCGTAGAAATCGCCATTTAGAATATTTTTTAGAACGCTTTTCACTCATTTTCACCATTTTTAATTTTCGATTTTTTAAGAAATGTTCTTAGAGATCATTTATAACTTATAAGTAATTGCCATGCTAAATTTAATAGCTCTAAACCCTTTAGTAACACAAAAATTGCATTGTTAGAACGTTCTTTGCATTGTTAAAACTGCATTGTTAGAACGTCTGTTTCATACTTCCTGAGATTGCGTAGAAATGACCATTTAGAACGCTTTTTGCTGATTTTCACCACTTTGAAATTTCGAATTTTTTAAGAAATGTTCTTAGAGATCATTTATATCTTATAAATCACTACCATGCAAAATTTCATGTTTCTAGGCCATTCAGTAACACAAAAACCACATTTTTAGAATTTTCTATGCTCTTGCACCCCCTTTGGGATAGTACAGACATAAGATACAGCCTATCTTGGAGCAAGTGCTGTCACCATCATTTTTGAAATCGGTTCGGTACTTCCTGAGATTGCGTATAAATCGCAATTTAGAGCGTTTTTTAAAACGCTTTTTGCGCATTTTCACCCCTTTTAAATTTCGATTTTTTCAGGAAATGTTCTTAGAGATAATTTAAGTCTAATAAGTAACTACCATGCCAAGTTTCATGTTTCTAAGCCCTCCAGTAACACAAAAATCGCCAATTTTAGAACGTTTACTTCTGGTGTACCCACTTTGGGTTAGTTTCACAGACATAAAAAATTATCTATCTTGGAGCAAGTACTGTCACCATCATTTTCATACCATTATTTTTTAAATCGGCTCAGTACTTCCTGAGATTGATTAGAAATTGCAATTTAGAAAGTTTTTAGAGCGTTTTTTAGAACACTTTAACCCATTTTCACCCCTTTAAATTTCGTTTCTTTCTTTAGAAAATGTTCTTAGAGATCATTAGAGATCAGAAGTAACTACCATGTCGAATTTCATGTTTCTAGGCCCTTCAGTAGCACAAAAATCGCATTTTTAGAACATCTTTTGCATTGCACCCTTTTTGGGTAAGTGTAACCGACATAATATATAGGCTATCTTAGAGCAAGTGCTGTCACCATTATTTTTGAAATCGGTTCGGTACTTGCATAGAAATCGCAATTTAGAACGATTTTCGGGTGTTTTCACAACTTTTAAATTTCGATTTTTTTAGGAAAAGTTCTTAGAGATCACTTATATCTAATAAGTAACTACCATGCCTAATTTCGTGTTTCTAGGAGATTCAGTAACACAAAAATCGTTTTTTAGAGCTTTTTTTTGCTCCTGTACCCCTTTTGGGGTAGTTTCACAAACATAAAATATATCCTATGTTGTTGTGTTTATCATCATTTTGACACCATTATTTTTGAAATTGATTCGGTACTTACTGAGATTGCGTAGAAATCGCCATTTAGAGCGTTTTTTTAGAACGCTTTTTTGAGCATTTTCTGCCCTTTTAAAACTACAGGGACTAACACCATCATTTTGATATAGTTACTTTTGAAATCTGTTTCCTACTTCTTGAGTTTGCGTAGAAATCGCAATTTAGAATGTTTTTAGAACGCTTTTCGCGCGTTTTCACCACTTTTAAATTTCGATTGTTTTAAGAAATGTTCTTAGAGATCTTTTATATCTTGTAATTACCATTCCAAATTTCATATTTTTAGGCTCTTCTGTAACACAACAATCGCATTTTTAGAACGTTTTTTGCTCTTACACCCCCTTTCGGGTAGTGGCATCGACTTACGATGCCTATGTGCGAACATGCCAATGTATACGATGCCTATGTATAGCCTATGTTTGGACGTGGACTATCACCATCATTTTGATACCATCACTTTTGAAATCGGTTCAGTAGTTCCAGAGATTACCCCCTACAAATAAATAAACAAACAAACTTTACTTCTTTATAATAATACTATATATTAAATTTTGAAAATGGCCTTTTTTTTTCTTTTTTACTTACCCATCATACGTAGTATAGGGTAAGTCTTGTAATCGTTTTAATATTCAAAGAAATTTTTGACGGTTTTACACGTTTCAGACACTGGAGATTCCGAAAAACATATTTTTAGAAAAAAACAATTTGTGTCGGTGTGTGTGCCTGTAATCGCTCTATCTCCCGAATAAATTGAGACAGAGACTTCAAATTTAGTGTGTACTTAGGGAGTAATAATGGAAAGAAGCCTATAGAATATCAGTAACCTCGATTATCCGGAACTATTTTTTTCGAACTCTCGAAATATTCGTTCTGATAAAAGGTATACAAAAAATTTCGAAATTGTTTATTTGAAGGAGGGAGTATAAAAGGCAATAAAAAAACATAAATTTTGCATCATGAATGAACTCGATCGGATGATTAGTTACCGAGATATTTGTAATCATATTTTTCACATTCTTCGATTTTTCATGATCCTGTATTTCATTCAAATTTCAATTCAACTTATATTTTAATTGGATATGCCACGCTTAATCCGACGCAATAAACTGTTAGTTAATAGGATTATAATTTTTCGAGTTATAAAGATGTTTCTTTTACGCAATTCGGTACTACTCGATTATCCCACCTAGAGATCTGCACGGGCCGGCCCGTGGCTCGGGCCTATTTTCATTCACGGCACTCGGGCCGGGCATGGCCGGGCCCGGGCCTTACTTTTTTCTGAAGTCTCGGGCCGGGCCGGGCCGGGCCTAACTTATTTTTTCTGCACATACCGGGTACTGGTTTCATTCCTAATCTTCATGGCCCAAAATTTTCATTCCTAGTTTTCACCCACCCCATAGGAAAATTATTGTCTCGGAATGGCCTGGTCGATTCAAAGGTCAGTAAAATTAGGCTTGGCACAAATTTTTTGTCAAAAAATGCATACATTTTTAAATCGCCATTATTCTAGAATTAAACATTCAAATTCATTCTTTTTAAACAGTAGTAGATTTCTACACTTATTAAAATATAGTTAAATTAAAATATAGTAAAACGTGTGAAAAAGAACCTGTCTATGACGGAATCTTGTTTTAAACTGAAAAACGTGTTGATCCATGCAAAATTAATATACTACTTAATACTACGTAAGAAAATTATAAAAATTAATAACAAACAACTATACTACGTAAGAAAATAATGTATAATACATTTACACTTGCTAAGAAGGGAACTTGTCTATAACGCATTTTGTTTTTCTTTTCTATGCAATTCAGTTTTAGATTTTACTGTATAGCATTTTTCAGATATTTAACACTTCTATACATGGAATATGGATTAACAATATTAATGATAACTGAAACATTTACATACAAGAAATAGAGATTCATTAAAAAAATAAATATCGCACCCTGCGGCACTTCTATAAAAATGAAGATTATAAACATGAAAAGAGAAGTTAAGATAAATATTTTTGGCTTGATCTCCTCGTACGAGAAAAACTTTTAACCAAATCGACATAAAAATCAATGTTTTGTAGTAATTCACTCGGGCCGAGATTTTAACTTTTTTTCTTGCCGGGCCGGGCTCAGACCGAACTTTTAGCTTTTTAACCGGGCCGGGCCGGGACCATTAATTTTTTTCTACGGTCCAGGCCGGGCTCGGGCCGAACTTTCAACTTTTTTACCGGACCGGGCCGGGCCAATATTTTTTTCTACGGGCCGGGGCGAATTTTTTTCCCCTGAGACGGGCCGGTCCCGGGCCTGGAAATGTCGGCCCGTGCAGACCTCTAAATTCCCGATGACCAAAAACGTATCGCCAAACTATAAGATTAAATGCCAATAATGGCTTATCGTAAATGTCAAGCATTTAATGCATCTCCATACCTACAAGGGGGTTACCATAGGGGGACTCTGTTCTGTCGCCAAATGCCGCCAAGTTTGTCGCCAACTAGCGGTACATCGCCAAAAGTGACGCGAAATTGGCGGTATCTCTAATATTTCTCCAAATTCCCATATTGCAAACCAATAGAGTTTACTTGCTTATAGAAAATCAACAAATTGAGATATTTTAGTGCAATAGAAAGTAAAATTAGCTTAAGGGATTATATTAATTATATTTAAGAGATTCCAAGTAAATTAAATTATGAATAAAAGTAACATGATACAATGCTTAGCATGTATTACATGTTTTATTTTCATATTTGCCGAAACGTCAGTGAAGGCTTACTGTGGAGACACGAAAAATTTTTAGTTTCTGTTAGTCTGTCTGTCTGTTAGTTTGTCTGTCTGTTAGTCTGTCTGTCTGTTAGTCTGTCTGTCTGTTCCGCGATAACTGCCGCAAAAAGCATCCGATCGGCTTGAAATTCACTGGGCATGTTTTTGAGGTACCCGGACTTAGCTGTATAGTTTTTGATTAAATTTGGTTCATTCGTTCGGGAAATATGGAACATTTTATTTTGCTCTATAATGCTTTTCAATGACAAGTCAGACGATTTTCAGATTTTCATTTGTTGAAAGAAATGGCTCATATGAAAAATGGATTTAAATGGTAAATTTTTGATGCTGAAATTTTTAAATAACATTATTAAATTATTCCAATAAATTATGTCAATATATTTGCGAGATTTTTTTAATTAGGTTTATAATATTGGGGGAAATTTTATGCATGTTTTCCAATAATATAAAGGATTTTGTTTTATCAATTTGACCTAATGCATATTTCATTTTTTTTCGTTTTCTTTCTCTGTTGCCTAGCAACGTATTTGGCCCTAATAATATTAGTATAATTGCGTGTATAATGCTTGAGTAAAGCCAACGTCAAAACAGATGAATTAATGCATTTGTATCTTTGCATATAGAAGGATTTTAGCCCAGAAATAAAAATAGGCAATATTTCATTTATTTTATTTATTTTATTGAAATATTTTGCTTAAAAATACAAAAGTTCATTATTTTCATAGAGAATAACGCAACATTATCCCATAAAATTTACCAATATTTCTTTAATTGTTGCCAAGAAAATCAAAACCCGGAATAATATTTTCTTTTAGACAATTTTCAGTTGAAATGTTTTGTCGTAAAACAGGAAAATGAAAAATAAAATTAAGAATAGAAAAATTAATATGGCGGCATATTGGAAATAAAAAGAAAACTCTCGAGTATTTCTTAATATAACAAGATGAAAAGTTTTGAGTAAGTACGCATAGCAGGTGAATTAGACGTCATTTATCGAAAACAAAGATGCTGGAATAAAAAGATCTTGGGTAAAATAAAATTAACTATTATTCACGGAGGAAAGAGATAGATGGAGATGCAGTATGCCATAAAAACAGTTTGCAATACGATGTGCGTTATCGCTCAGATTGATTTAAATGCCCTCATTCGGCCCAAACAAAACAAGCACGTGGAACAAGGACCAAATTCTTTGACTTCAACGGTTTTTTTTTTTTTTGGTTTTTTTTTTTTTTTTTTTTTTTTTAGCACGTCGTTGTGTTATGCCGAATGTAGCGGATTTTAGGGTTACATTTTTGGCGTCACTTCAAGATTTATTGTCTGTGTACGGTTAACATGAATATTTTATTTAAAATTTAAATTTTATTAATTTATAAAAAAACTTATGCTTATCCTTATAAATCACAGCGTAAAAAAAAATCTAAGATATACTATAACCATCCGCACAATCAATAAAAAATTACGAATGTAAATTTCAATAGACTATGGGGGGTTCAGGGGGGCAGGGCCCCCCTGAAGAAATGCAATTTTTGATTTAAAAAGTTACCAGAATAAGTAGCTCATCAGAATTTCAGAACATCAATGTACAACCACTTGTTTAACACTTTTAATTTCTGAAACTTTACGAAGTATCTTGTATGCTCATAAATATTTATGTAATTTGAAAACTTTAAAAAGCGATTTGTAGGAAGTTGAATATTATGCAATGAGTGTTAAAAAACAATGACTTGCAAAGATGACGTTGAGGCTCCTGATCTGCAGATTTACTAGTTTATATTATGTATATCCATGATGGTTAAGTATTACGGTGGCCCCCCAACGACTAATTTTCAGTTTTAAGAGTCCTGAGATCCCTTAACTGAACATCATGATAAAATTAATTTTCTTTTTCAAAAAGTAAAAGTAAAATAAAATAAAAAATAAAGCAATAAATACGGGGAAATACGGAATACCAAGTAACAAAATCTTAAAATAAAGCGAAAAGAGCGTCTCTTATGTCAGTGATACGTATGTCAATCTATATTATAATCATTCTTAACAACCCAATCCCTCCTCATGGGCCGCAGAACCGAAAAACATATTCACTTGTTGTCCGCGCAAAGTGCGCGGGCAAACCTTTCACAGTGATCCACAAAAGTTTCCAGGAAATATTTATTCAGTAGGGCGGGAAAGCGAGAAAGAGCAAGTTGCTCTTCCTCCCTCCCTGCGTGGCGCGAGCTGTTCTATGTTCCACATTCAAGGTAAGGCGTTTTTTTTTTTTTTTTTTTTTTTTTTTTTTTTTTTTTTGTGTGTGTGTGTGTGCAAGAAAATTAAAGCCAAACCAAAAATTTAATTGTCACAAAAGTTAGTAAAGCTAGTATGAGCTAGACATTCCTTTATTCAAAATACAGTTGACTGTATTTATACTGTGTCACTGGTCAAAATTCAGTCAATTTCAATCATCACATTTAATACAAGCAAAATTAATGTGCAACAAATCTCGCTAAAATATCTTCATTGTTGATAAAGTTGTGAACGAAAATGTTTACAATCTCTAAAAATGATCACGCCCTGCAGACACTGATCTAGGATGCATTTAAAAACTTCCTTGCTAAATGAAAGGGAGTAGAAAAGTTATTATTGCTGTTGCCACGCTTTCAATAGATTGTATTATTTATTTATTTTTACTTTAGTAAAACAGTTTTATAACTATCCTCGTCTTAAACAACTCAAAGCAGATTTTTTTCAGTATAAAGTTTACTTGTAAAAACCTCTTGTTTATCAAAATGTAAGTTGCAAAAATAATCAATGTCAGTATAAAAATGTAATATTATGTAAAAGTGTTTTAAATTTTAACATTTTAATGACTTTAAACTTTGAAATATAAAAGTATTTGGCCGAACAGCTACTATGCGGCTGGCCGAATAATCGGTTTTTGGACTAACAGTGAATATTCGGTATTTGGTTCGCAGGTAGGCGGAATATTAGGTATGCGGCAAAAATCATTATTCGCTGCATCCCTAATGTTAATATATATATGATATATATTATTGCTATTAAAATAAGGAAAAAATATATGCAAATATTTTATAGGAAAGTAAATATTTCACACTTCTAAGGAAACAAGGATTCCTTCTAATAACTTTTCTCACTTTTGAAAAGAAAATTCTGTAGGAAGCCAGAAAAAGGTTTTCTTTCGTGGGGCGAAGTTTAATGGGACACCTTGTCTTGTGTTCTCCGACGAGTAAGGGACGGGATGAGAAGATGAGAAATTCGTCCGGAGGACATGTTTTGCGCTCATGGAAGGGGGGAGGGGGGAAATGACACCCCAATGATACCACGTCAACTGAGTATTGAAAAACACGCCTTAAATTTAATACATCACAATAAATTGACTGTAGGGCAATTTTTTTACACTCTGATTGGGTGAAAAATTTCATGGATGTACCACCCTTCCCTACTGGTCAAAAGTTGAACTAAAATCCATTACGTTCGATTTCGAGATACGAGTTTCCGGAACAGGACCCTAAACCAGTTGACCTCTAGATCGCGGCAAAAAATTAGAAAATCACTTATATTTCTTTAACCCCAAACAATAAATTGGACCATTAATTTCGTATGTGTCTGAAAGATATAAAAGAAATCTCAAAATGCGATTTCCGGAAAATCAATTTTTCCATTATCTGCATGTTCGATAAACTTCATTAATCCATTTATGCCTAGAGTCCCATTTTTGGGGACGCTTCGAATTTTAATAAATTTTAAATTTTTCTTCTTCTTTACAATGTGAAAATTGTATAAAATAATAATCTATAAATGTCTTTATCTATTACCGAGAGATGACAGCCTAAGATTGATATTTATTTCCTTAAATGAAGGCCTTTTTTCGGTGTTTAAAGATTTTTCATTTTTCAAGATAGCCAATGAGAAAGGTAAGTTTATTTGTATTTTTTGTATCAAGGATCCAAATAAATAAGGGAACGTCCATTCGTTACTCTTGTGATAATTAGAGTACATTTTCATATATAATTCCAATTATTTTATTACAAAATATAAGTAAGATAAAAATTCATATAACCAGCTAAATACCACTGTGTTCCACACACAAACATATATCTAATTTATAACAAAAAAAAAAATTACTTTTTTTTGTTACTCTTGTGACACTCTGGTCACAAGAGTAACAAAATTTTGATTGATTATATAGACAAGGGAAATGCTTTTTGTTACAAATTAGATATAAATTAAATGAGTGGAGCACAATAGTATTTTACTGGTTATATCACTTTTTATCTTAATTATATTTTATAGTAAAATAACTGCAAGTATTTGTAAAAAACAGCACGAATGGCCACAAGAGTAACAGTGGACGTTCCCATAAGTCATAATCTTAACTTGTAGACTTCTTTGAAATACGTATTTTTTTAAATTGCGAAATTGTATGCTCAAGCCTTTTTTTTTTTTATGCATGTTTGTAACGAACAAAATAGAGGGCACTGAGCACGATTTGGTACATATTTCTATTTGATATTTAGGAGGCAGTTATTTAGGTGAAGTCCTTTTCAAGATGATTTTGAATTTGTTTCTTTGTTTTTAATTTGTTTTTTAGCCTCAAATATGATTGTTCTTAATTTATTATTAATAATACTTATAATGTCTCTGTAAAGAAATAAATATATTTTTTAATAGTTTATAAAAATACTAATTATAGTACATAATATGCAATTTAAAAGTTTAATTTTTATAAATTTAGACAAAACGTATAATTATGCATTTTTCCACATATGAATATTCCCATATTTAGTACGTTTATATTTTATCAAATAAATACAAACATACTTTAGTGTAATTTTTTTTAGTATTTTTCCAGTTCATTTTGCAACATTTTGAAGGGATTTTACCCACAAATTTGAGAAAACAAAAATTCAGGAGTAAATGGGTTAAACATATTTTAGTGAAATTTTCTCAGAATGCTTAGCATATTACTCACTATATTCTGAGCTAGAATCTGAACTCTGTGTGATAATGTAATTTATTTTATAGGTAGTAGAATATAAATAAATGGTAATTTTTAATAAAGAGTATGCCTTTTTGACATATTTTGAGATATTTCAGTTAATATTGAAGTATTGTAAAACTCTTAGTAAGTGCACAGGTTAAGTGTAGTTGTAGTATGTAGTAGAAAGGAAACTGAAATAACTTTAGTTGAATTGAGTGTACATTGTCCAGCGTAAGCACGAATTTATTCTAAAAAATATGGCAACCCCACCAATTTTTTAAAAGGTTATGGAGATATTACTAGGATTTCATGTATTTTCATCTTTTTGTATTACAGTTGAAGTACAAATATGTGTATTTATTCAATATTGCACTTAAAAAGAAAAGCGATCCGAACATAGGCCTTAAATTTAAATATCGCGATTTATAAATCAACAGGTGTTTCAGGTAAAGTCTTAAAAAAGTATTTTGTATTTGTATTGCTGAAAGCAACCTAAAATAAAGTAGTTAATTCAACCTACATGGATAAAAAATATATACTTCTTGTTATTTATATTGTCTATAATAAAATGGAATATTGTATAATTAAATAGTTGAATTGCAAATTAATCAAGGATTTAACTTGTATTAATGTACACTGTAAAAAAACCACTGTAAATTTGCCAGAACAACTCGATCAGTTGAATGTACAGTATCTTTCTTTGGTTCCTGACTATTTAAAAATTAAAAATACAGTAGTTGCGTAAAATTAACAGTACAATGTACTGGCAATTTTGGACGCATTTGGACCACAGCACAAACTACTTGCGTCCAAATTGCCAGTATATTGTGACGTTAATTTTACGCAACTACTGTATTTTTCATGTTTAAATAGTCAGGAAACCAAAGAAAGATACAGTACATTCAACTGTGATCGAGTTTGTGCGCGAGATGAACAGTAGTTTGTACTGTAAAAATGTCGTTTATTTTACAGTGTACAAACTAATATAAAAATGAAATGTAATTAATCTTTAGTGAGCGTTAGTCGAAGTTATAGTAAGTACTAGCTGAAGTACGCGGCGTTGCCCGGAATTTTAAAAATGTTTGTTTTGAAAAACCAATTTCAAAATTTAATATACAACATAAAAAAAATAAATAAAGAGTCGAAGTGTTGTACACATGAATCAAATGAAAACCAAATATAAAAAATTATAAATTTATATAACAGATACAAATATGGCTATAAATGAACTTATTTCCATTCATCATTGGAGTAATAATGTTGGTGCCACTTACTTTCTTCTACAATAATTTATTGCAGAGTTAGCAGGGGGTGTTTACTTTTTTTCCCAAGACTGTACGATACTAGGTACAGTAATCTCTTAACATTCCGAGGGTTAGGTTCGCAGAAACCTCCTCGAATGTTGAAACTATCTTCCCGTGAATAAAAGGGGGGGGGGGGAGGGGGAGGTTTTCCATTGAAATATAAATATATAATTTATTAGTCATTAAAAAGTACATGCTGAAAATAAATTTGAATATTTATAAAGATATTGTACAAAGTTTAGATGTTAGTGGATGGCTGAAAAAATTTATTAATAGACATTGTTTGGAAAAACAGATCTTTTGTTTAGGAATTTCCGTATAAGAAATTGTAGTCTTGATTTCCCTTTAAAATTTAAGACTCCTCACCAGTTAAGGATCGCATCCTATTGCTTTCTCAAACAGTTGATCTTGAAGGTTCAAATTTCCCATCCAATTTTTGCAGAAAAGTTTTCACTTGCAATAAAAATTTTGAATTTTAGAAAATTTATATATTTTTACTTTCTTCTATCTTTACAAGAAGAAAGTGTCGTATTCGTGAAAATTTTCGACTCTCGGTTTTCGATGGATTTACACGTTTTAGGGGTCAGAGATTCCGAAAAACATGTTTTTACAAAATGTCTGTCCTGTGAGTCTGCGAGTCGGTCTGTCTATGTCTGTCTGTATTTGACACAAATTTTGTGGGCGCTCTATCTCAAGAACTAATGCACGGAATTTAATAAAAATTTATATTCAGTTAGTCCCTGATATAAATGGGTGCTGATTAGTTGTTGGTGTAAATCGCTCTACAGGTGGCGCTGCTATGCAATATTTTTCAAGATTTCCAAAGTAGCTCAATCTCCAGAACTTATGCACGGAATTTCATCAAACTTCAGATTCTGTTAGTATTTGACATGAATTGATGTTTTATACATTTTGGTGTAAATCGCTCAACAGGTGGCGCTACTATGCTGCATTTTTTTGTAATTTCTGCAATAGCTCTATCTCAAGCTCGGATTTTCAACCAACTTCCGATTCAGGTATATCTGGATATAAATTAGTGCTGTTTAGTGTTTGGTGTAAATCGCTCAACAGGTGGCGCTGCTATGCTGCATTTTTTGCAATATCCGCAATAGCTCTATCTCAAGAACTAATGTTTGGATTTTCAACAAACTTCAGATTCAGATATGCCTTGATATGAGTTAGTGCTGTGTATATTTTGGTGCAAATCGCTCAACAGGTGGCGCTGCTATGCTGCATTTTGCAGAATTTCGACCATAGCTCTATCTCAATAACTAATATACGAATTTTCATCAAACTTCATATTCGGGTATGTCTTCATATCAGTGCTGTTTATGTTTTGATGTAAATCGCTCAACAAGTGGCGCTGCTATGCTACATTTTTCAGTATTTCCGCTATAGCTCTATCTCAAGAACTAATGTACGAATTTTCATCAAACTTGAAATTCAGATATACTTTGATATAAATTTGTTTCCAATTGATGTACTATTTAAATGATTTAATTGATGTGATTTATATAGAAGAACGTTTTATGATGGCCACAGCATACTAGTTTATTTTTAGTATCAAGTCAGGTTCCTGGTTTCTTGGAATTACTGTTCTATGTTTTGCCTCAATATAAGGGTTGAAGTTTTTGGAACTTAGGCTATAGAGTACAATACAGCTTCCCAGTATCAAATAGTTAATGGAATTGGTAAAACAAAGAGAGTTTACTTTGTAAAAAAAATATTCTTTTATAAAACAAAATTCGCGAAAAGCCAAGTTGAGTATTCGCGAATGTTAAAATGTTCTTCATTTTTCTGTTTCGCGAATAATCAAAACTCGGGAATGTTAAGGGATTTCTTTCTTTTATAAGTCTCATTTGTACTTTTCCGTTCTTTAAGAACTGATTAAATTAGCTATGCTGCAGACAAAATATTTTTATTAGAATTATTTAAATATATCTGTATTTAATATGGAGATATATATATCCCATAACAGGAAACGTGAAAATCCCGTGCACAAATACAGAACACTTAATAATTTACCAAATAATGAACTTAAACATTTAATCTTTAATAGCAATGCATTAACAGGACCAATTCTTTAATATAACAGCATAAAATATGGTTTTAAATGTCGGAGAGAGAAAATATTAAGGCCAGATATGTAGACGCAACCGTCTTACAGACGGTACGTTTCCGGTTAATGGTTAAATATTATACCATCAAACAGCAAAAGAAAATTTATGTTAACCTGAGTTTCGTGACCATATATATATATATATACAGTGGACTCTCTCTATTCTGAACACTCATGGGACCGACCAAAAATGTTCAGATTATGGGGGTGTTCATTATAGAGGGAGATTGGGAAATGTAGTACTACTCTACTTAGTATTGAGTTTATAGACTGTATAGAATACTTAGCCTGGTTAGCCATGCCAGTTACCGAGATAGAGGTGCTGAATTTAGATTTGGCAGCTTATGCACTGTCAAACTAAATTCAGTCGGACCTGCATTCTGCCTAATTATTTTATATTTTTTTTCTTATTATTATTATTAAAAAAGTTTTACAAAACATACGATTACATATCCTCCTGAGACCCAAGCAAAATATAATGCATATATTTTTTTATGAGAGTTTTTTTAACAAATAAGCATAAAAAATGATGTTTTTAAAGAAATTAATAAATTTCGATTTTTTAATTTTGTTTTACAGCACATCCATCTAAAAGGATGTTCAGGCCATAACTCGCTTTAAAATAATTTTAAAAAGGCTAAAAGTATGGGAAAGAATAGAATATTATTATAAAGAGCATAAGGCAATTATTAACATCTGCTATTAAAATTGAAAAAAAAAATAATAATTTAATCAAATTAAAATAACATAAAAACGAAACTTACCAGCAGAACGTAGAATTCCGACATGACTCATTTATTACGCCATTTTGTAAACAAAGTAGTTACCGTTGCCAAAATCCAAAAGCTGAATGTGGATTTTAATTCATACATTACCATGTCAAACTGGTTTTAGATTCTACAATGAAATTTAACGCAATAGAAAGAGAAAGCAAAACATTCATTTAAATGTATGCCAGGTCTCAGGAGGATTATACAATACATCACTTGAAAACAAATAGGTACATTACTTAAAAAACTGAGTAATTTTAGTCTGTTTTTGCACTGTGTATGCTCGTGCAGCATACATGTTATCTAATTGTTTAAGAAGTGGGAAGGCTTCCGGGTGATGTTCAGCCGCATAGTTCAACAGGTCTTGAATCTCTTGGCCATATTGTTTGAAGGTAATCGTACTTCTTGTTCCTTCGGTATTTTCTGGTTCAACTTCTTCTTCACTGTCCCCTTCCTCTTCAACGATGTTGTTGTCGCAAACCGGAAGGCTTCCAACGGCTTCGAGATAAGCTCCAGGTTCAATTTCAGTATGAAACTCCTGAAGAATTAACCCCAAATCTCTCACAGCTGTTGAGTCTTGGTCCTCTATTCTTATATGCTCATTCTCACATGGAAATCCAGCTTTGTAGAAGCATCTTTGGATGGTGTAGGGGGTTACTTCATTCCAAGCCATTGATATCCAATGGACAGCATCCATGACGTTGACCTTCTTCGTTAGTTCGGTTGCCGAATTTGCTTCTTCCATCACCAGGGACATTTTCTTCAAAAAATGGATTCGGTAGTGAACTTTAAAGGTCTTGATTACTCCTTGATCCAGTGGTTGGATTACAGAAGTACAGTTCGGTGGCATGAACTTGAGGCTCACATTGCTCAGATGCATGTTTGTATGTGATCTGGCATTATCAACAAAAAGAAGAATTTTTCTTCCTTCTCTCTTCATCATCTCGTTAATGCCTTCCAACCATTGAGAGAAAATTGGGATTGTCATCCAGGCTTTTCGATTTGATTTATAGTGCACTGGTAATGATGCGATATTCACATTTTTGAAGCATCGTGGTTTTTCACTTTTTCCGATCACAAGTGGTTCGAGCTTCTCACCCGTAAAACTGGCACAGAGCATGACTGTAAGTCTTTCTTTCGACATTTTCCCGCCCACGCATTTTTCGCTTCTTTGTGCTAGGGTTTTATTTGGAAGAGCTCTAAAAAACAAGCCGGTTTCGTCGGCATTAAAAATGTCAGTGGAGTCGAAGTCCTTCGTTATTTCCGGAAGTTTTCTTTTCCATTCCTCCACAGTCTCGATATTTACGTCTGCAGCTTCACCGTTGATTATTTTGAATTCGATGTTATGCCGGCTTTTAAAGCGAGTCAATCATCCTTCCGATCACTTGAATTCCGTACATTTCTCCTTTTCTGCAAAATCTAGCGCAATCTGCTTTAGCAGGGGTCCAGTGACAGGAAGATTCTTAGTTCTCATTTGGCAAACAAACTTCCAGACATGATTGTTTATGTTCTAATTCCCTGTTTTCTTTTCTGAAATTCTGCACTTTGAGGAAGGTTCATTTGCTTCAAAAGCGGCTATAATTTCTTTCTCTTTCTTACTGATGGCATTGACTTGGTCTACTGAAATTCCAAACTCAGATTTTGCAATTTGGAGACTTGCGATTTTCCTTTGACTTATTTTTGATTTTAATTTTTGAACAACATCGTATTTTTCCTGAAGCTTCAGTTCTTTCCGTTTTTTCATTTTCATACTTATTTCCGACGTATCTGCGACGATAGCAAAATGACAAAATTTTTTTACCTTTGCTGGACAAAAAACAAAGAAGAAACAGAAGCGATAATGTGCGGAAAACAAACAATTATCCTTTTTGTACACTCCTTCTAACACCTGTTGTCTCTTTGCTGCCACTGGGAGGCGGGACATTTCTGTTGCGTAATCTTTCTATTTATATCTCAGATCGGGAGAGGGGGAATCACGTGATATGGTTTTTACATTATTTTTTCTTGTATCTCTTTGGATAAAAATTGATTTAATTGTTAATTTTATTTTTGATTATCATGATTTACGTTTTGTGAAATGTCAATAGTTTTATATCTGGACATTTTTCTTTATTAAAAATATAAGAATGTTAGTGGATATGTAGAACACGTACGGTAAAAGCTTACCTTTTGAAAAATATACTTTCGATTTCTTCTTTCTTTGTTATAATAAATGTTTTATTTGTTTTCTTAACTGAAGATTTTAATCTGAATTATTCAAATTGCAGCATCGGATAGATGCCTAAAATCTAACAATGGTTTTGTCTATTTTAAAATCGAGTTCAATCCAGAAAAAAACAGTTAAAATCCAGTTGAATATTTTATTCTTCTGAAACGACATATTTCCCGAATTTCCATTATGGGGGAATTCCCTGAATTCCGATTGAAAACACATGTTCGGTTTAGAGAGAGGTAGGATAGATTGGGGATCAAAAGTAGCGTTCATAATAGCGGGGTGTTCAGATTAGAGGGTGTTCAGAATACAGAGAGTTCATCTTTTGTTATGTCTATGGGGTTTCTCCGGGGTCGTCGGAATGTGTTCATAATACCGGGGTGTTCACATTAGAGAGTGTTCAGATAGAGAGAGTCCACTGTATATATATAACTACTATTTTGGTTTATGAGGGGTCTTGAAAAGCGGCTGCGTTCCAGATCAGTTTAAAAGGCATTCAAATATATATATATATATATATATATATATATATATAAACAGGGTATTTTGTGATTTTTTTTTTTAATCATAAGTAAGCTTTTATTTTGTAGTTCCAATGTTATTTAACAGGGAGTTTGAAATAAAATAATTATTGAGATTTCCAATTTGTATATAGTAAAACCTCTGTAATGGGAACCTCTGAATAGCAGATACTTTACGTGGTTACTTCAGTCAAGCGATAAGACCCGCTCGCTAATGCTAATCCTACAGAAGAAATTTATATAGATATCCCGTTTGCATTTCAATATTTTAAAATTATTTCTTTTGAATTGGATAGCTGAGATCAATCTGTACAAAGGCCGTTTTTTACTTTTTCGATTTTGTTTAGATGTATTTTTAAAGAGGACATTTTCATTTTCGGAACCGGTTTCGAAAGTGCAAGCATCCTCACAATAAAATTTCTACAATCAAAATCGAAAAAGTATGAAACGGCCTTTGTACAGGTCGACCTCAGCTATCCAATGCGAAAAAAATCATTTAAAATTATTGAAATGCATACGAGATATCTGTATAAATTTCTTCCATAGAGTTAGCATTAGCGAACGGTTCTTTTTGCGTGACTGAAGTAGCCCCTTGACAATCCACAACACATAATATATTTCTACATTTTTACCTTTTTAAAAGCAGACGCCTGCGATTCACCTAGGTGGTCCGCTATTGAGATATTTTACTGAAATATATGTTTTCCGTATTATAATTACAAATATAAAATTCTCGGAAACGTTTAAAGGGTGGAAAACTCGGTGTTTGTTAAAGTGTTCTTTCCTGAAAAAATTGCGAAAATTAAAGGTTTAAAAAAGGGAAAATGATGTTAGCCCATTTTTGTGAAATTTGAGGTAACAGACCAGACATGTGCAATGGCTTGTGAGACATACTAATACATAGATGAAGAGAGGCCAATTACTGTTACACAGGGAAATAACTCGGAATATCTAGTTTGCGACTATTATCCTTTTTTTCCGTTTTACCCTTGAAATTATTTTTTTATAATAAAATAATTATTTGTACATTTATTGTTTCTTAGAAGATAAAAATAATAAACATATTTAAATTTTTGGCACGCTATTTATACATTACTTTAACCCGTAACTGGAGACATGAATTTTCTTACGCGTTCAGAGATAAATTTTATTTTCCTTTTTTGTCTTTTGTAAACAGCATTGGAATTTTTTTTAGAAACGCAATATATTCTGGAAATCATGTAATGATAAAAAAAAAACTACTTGTTGGTACTGAGGAATGATTTTATACAAGGACAAAAAAACACATCATAATCAGAGGTAAAGAACAACGCGGAGTCATTCAGACTCCCGTCTCCAGTTACGGGTTAAATCAGTGTCATACCTAGACTTATCATTTCGGAGAAGGGGTCAGATATAAAAAGTTTATAAGACAGAATCACAAGAAATGGGGAAAATTCCACTTTGAACAAGCTCCTATAATAGCAGGTAACGCAGCTATTATACAATCATACCTGCTAAGATAAAACCTTATGAGACTGGAAAACATTCCGTTTTAGGCAGGTTTTCGTCTTTACAAGTGTAATTCCATGGTTATACCCATTTTTTAAAACGGAATACTGAAAACTATCGACTAAAAATAAAATAGTAAATAAAATATAACAGTGGAATAGTAATTAACACCGAAGTAACATCAAATTTAAAATTATTTAAGAGCTTTCTCACTCTTACTCCCCCCCCCCTCCCCTTTCAACATATTCCAGGACTCATTTTAGAACATACATGCATGACATTTTCAATATTTAGTAAAATGCTTAATAGTATTAAATAGCGTTTCTCATTATCTCATAAATGGGATACATTTGGAATAACAGCTCCCTGATGATGACTTTGCCGAAACTGCCACGGCCTGATAATTGGCTTAAACTGCCAAATTTCACAGTATTTGCTCAATTTTTTAAATCATAAATTGTGGTTGATAGGAAGCTTTTTGTGTATTCGAGATTCAGAATCATTCAATTAGATTGAGGATGTATTTTAAATGCAAATAAAGATTACTTCTAATCAAGCAGTTACACAACCATTGAACAACCATTTTTATGAATATTTTGTAATGTTATGGAAATAAAATAATACATCACTATTTCAAGGTCTCTGAGAAATAACACGCTTTCTAAGAGCAAAACCTGTCTAAAACGGAATATTTTACTGGCTCCTTATATTTCATCTTAAGCCACGGGGTCCCGGGTTCGAATCCTGGTCCGGACATTTTTCGCCCAGTTGGAAATTTACATCTAATATGGTTTCATTACATTTTGCTAAAATTTCGAAATTAAACTTTATATTTTCAACAAATTTCGGACGGGATCGGAGCCTCATCAGCCCACACCCTGAATACGTCACTATTTGTTTTTAATAAATGTAAAGCATTTAATATCTGTCTGTATTTTTTTTTTTTTTTTTTTTTTTTTTAGAAACAGAAAATCGAATTAATTGGGCTGAATACATTCACCCCCATCCCCATCCCCTAGCAATTAAGTATATATAATAGAGCTAGACATAGATATATAAATTAATACGTTTTCAAAAATTATATTTATATGTAACAACAAAGAAACATAATATGTAGTAAATATTTTATTAATTCAATTTACATTAAACGTTTTACTTAAAACATTATTAGTTTCTCTTTTATTTATTTATTTATTTATTTTTTAATTCAAAAAACATGTGTAAATGGTGCTAATTTCAGAATGAAGACTTCGTTACGTTTAAGATTATAATTAAGTATATACACAAATAAATATATTGTTCCAAATGCATGAAATTCAAAAGCTATGCTAAGATATTTTAATAAACACATTTTCTAATTTTAACGTCCAAAAATAAAGCCCATAATTTGGTTTCTCTTCCCTTTGTCAGCAAAAATCAGACAAAAATTAACTGTCCTATGCCTGTAAGCTTATTTACGGAATACCTGAATACCCCTCCAATAGTTTTTTCAGTTACGTATTTAATCAAACGATATTTCCTGACAATCACTTGGAATCCATATTAACTAAAAATGAATCAGAAATAAACAGATATTTATTAAAAATCTCTCAGAAAAGGAAGAGGGGGGACATAACAGGGAACAGAAAAGAATAACTGCTTTCCTCTCTCTCTCTTTTTTTTTTTTTTTTTTTTTCTTCACTTATTTAGAATTACCGTGCGTTTCTATGGTAACGCATCGTGAGATTCCACAGTTGGACACTTTATTTTTCGCACTGCATTTGAGGTTTGCTTTTCCCTATCACCCGTAGTTAGCTCGCAAAACGGAACTGAAGTGAGAAAAACAAGATAAGAGAGGAGCATCTTCGATTGCCATGACAACCAAGAGGATGGAGAGGATGATTGTTCTCCTCCAAGCCTTCAACCGCCTTAAATTTAAAATGGATGGCGAAAAGGCGAAAATCACAGTCAAGTGAAATCCAGCCTCCTCATTAGTCGCGTGGTTGCCTGGTTACAAAGAGAGCGATCCCTTGGCGGTAGGGCCAACTTGTTGAACTTGGCCAACTTGTTGAGCTTGGCCAACTTGTTGAGCATCGCCAAATTGTTTCGCCATTTGAAACGGAGTAGGGAAATAAGAAAAGTAATTTTGAAACTCAATTAAGATATTTTGATGGCGTTTTATAAAACGAGAATGAAAGCTTTAGATTATAGGTTGTAATAATTTTTAAATTATGTACAAGTATTCTCTAACAACAATTTAATTTTTAATTTAAATATACTAGTCATATCATTCAAAAGATCGTCTATAAATTTCGTATCGTAAAAATCGTAATAATTTCTCTCTCTCTCTCTCCCCCCTACCCGTTTAAATTAATAAAATCGCACAAAATCGAATTTTAGCCTTGGAAAAATTTAACAATTATCATCAAAAAGAACTTTATCTAGACTTTGACTTAGTATTAAAAATATATTTAAAACTATAAATTCCCGATAAAAAAATATCAGCGTAAATACAAAAAAAAAAAAAAAAAAAAATGCTTAAACATAATAATTTAAACAATTGAGAATTTAATGTTTTAGCATTAAACGAAAAAAATATATCAATAAAATTTTTTTGATACCTCTTTCCAAATAATTGGAAAATTAATTAATCATTTACTCTTATTTAAGAGAAAGACATCGTAGCAGAAAGCGCATGGGGTTCTCTTCCCATAAAATAAGTAAAATAATATTTTTTATCTCCCTATTTATAAACATTCGATGTTTATTTTGAAAATAACGCCTAGTTTCATGACTACTATTCACGCTGTTCCAAAAAAAAAAAAAAAAAAAAAAAAAAAAAAAAAATCAGTTAGAATGTGTTAATTTGGCGTGGACACCGATTACGGAAATTTCCTTCCTTTAAGTTATACTTGGAAAAAAGTACAAACTAATGAATTTATTTAAAAAATCATAATTTTTGTCTGTTTCTTTTTTAACATATGCAACAGGAAATAGATGTATTTTTTTTATAATTTTTATTATTTTTTTTTATCTTATACTAATTATAGAATACTATTTCAAAATATTTCATATCTGTTGAGTAATTAATTTTTTCCGTCATTATAATACTTATAAAGAGATATATTTTTGAAAATGCTTTGTCTATTTGTTAATACATTTTTAATATATTGTTGTACAATTATCATGCTTTTAAATATATTTCATTTAAAGTATTTATTTTATTTGCATATCTTGATAAGTGCTGGGATATCCTGAGAAAATATATTTATAAGTATACAATTCATGAAAATAAAGGAATCTATCGCAGATATTAACTATTTTGAAATAGTGCATATTTTTTATGAAAAAAAAATATTTAAAGATATAAAAAAAAAAAAAAAATCCATCTATTTATATGTAGTGAAATTAAACATTTTACAGGATACAGGATACAGGATACAGGATATTTGTTTACGGTAGCGGTGCACAACCTTTTTAAGAGACGAGCCACTTACAAAAATGTCTGGGT
Organism: Maratus speciosus; assembly: GCA_963932465.1. Classification (NCBI taxonomy): domain Eukaryota; kingdom Metazoa; phylum Arthropoda; class Arachnida; order Araneae; family Salticidae; genus Maratus; species Maratus speciosus. Next base: position 33,412,629 of record OZ010800.1, read on the forward strand.
TGTCGGGGGCCACATCAGTTATACGGACGGACAGAATTCTATTTCGGGAAGGAGGTGATCTGTGGCCTACAGTGAAATAAAAAATATGGTTTCAGACGGGGATATAGCAATATAACAGAGATATAGCAAAAATTGTTATCAAGGTGTGATAGAATTCTTTGTCGTTATTTGGGGGAGTAATTTTTTTTTTATTATAAGTGCTAAAAAATAAACATAGGCATGAAAGTGGCTAGTGCAGAAACAAATCGAACTTTATGAACGAAGAGGAGAGAAGGAGCCATGTGAAGTTGTTATCCAGTATTTGTAAAGTAGTTGTTTGTTGTTGCACAGGTGGTTCATTTTGCTAAGCTTCAATACCGACTCTAAGGTAAAAATATCAATTGTTAATTATTTTAAGAAGAAGGCAGGGAAATGCTGAGATAATAAAAGGCAGGAATATTCTGAAGGTCTTTATTGTGCACCGGGATCGTTTCCACCACCGCCGAGAATTACACGGCCAATGTTGGAGAAGGGAGCAAAGCGTTACAATTTTTTTATTCACATCCTGCGAGTTCAGAAGCTAGTCTGACTCAAAATACACTTTCTCGAAATCTGGAGTGTTGGCAAGCTTACATACACAATTTCGCCAAATATATATACTATATGGCGAGATTAAAGAGAGGAAGACATGTGGTCAAAGTACAATAATTGAAATTGAATCGGGAATGTAAAAGATTAATAAGAAATATTTAACGCCAGATGATTACTTAGTAATTATAGCACATAAACCGCAACAGAACATTCGATAGGTTTGCCAAAGTTCTCATGGGATTGAAGCGGCCGAAGCGCCCGTTAATAAACAAAACAAAATAAAGACAGGGTTAATAACTGAAATGACTAATATCTTACATCTGGACCAACGGCTAAAAATGTAGAAGTAATATGTCTGACTAATTTCTGCATATTATCAAAACTAAGGCAGAAGGATGAAAATTAGAATCCAGTTATTAGGCGAGAAAATGAAATGATTTCTTTTCTTTTAACTGTAGTGCGCTGCGGTTAAAATATTAAAGAGACTGAGAATTGAATGCTTAATTTATGAAGGGAAAAGAGCGCTAAAAACAGATTGAATCCGAATGCAGACAGATAATTAAATTTAAGAATTTAAAAAAATGTAATTTTAAAGGGGGGAAAGAGGAAAAGTCTTAATATTAATATGTGAAGGTAGGCGCCTTCACAAGCCAATCAACGAAATTTTGGATTTTTTTCAAGCCTGGTTGATATAAGTCACGATTTTCCCACGCCCAATCAAAAATCTTTGCGATTTTTACGCACCTGATCGACAAAATTCTCAATTTTTCCACAGCCGATCGACAAAATTCAAGATGTTTACGCTTCCGATCGACAAAATTCGCTTTTTTTCGTGCCCGATAGACGAAATGTTTCGATTTTTTCGCGCCTGATTGACAAAATTCGCGACTTTTCCTGCCCGACCAACGAAATTCGCAATTCATGGCTGACTCTGATGAAATTTGCAATTTTTTCTCGCGGCAAATTGACAAAATTCGCGTTTTTTTCTCGCGATTAACTGACGAAACTCACGATTTTTTCGCTGCCGATCAATGAAATTTGTAATTTTTCCTCGCATCGTCGACAAAATTCGTGATTTTTCCGTGCCCGATCAACGGAATTTGCGATTTTTACTCTCCTGATCGACAAAATTTGCGATTTTTTTCGCGTCCGACCTACGAAAGTAGCTATTTTTCGGAGCCCGATCTACAAAACTCGCGTTTTTCCGTGCCTGATAGTTGAATTTGCGAGTTTTCAGCGCTCCATCAACGAAATTTGCGATTCTTAACTGGCTCAGACGAAATTTGCAATTTTTTCACGCAGCAAATTGACGAAATTTTCAAATTTTTTCACGCAGCATATTGACGAAATTCGCCATTTTTCCGCGCACGACTAACAAAATTCGCGATTTTTCCACATCAAACCGACAAAGTTCGCGATTTCTTTGTGCCCGACCAACGAAATCCGCTATTGTTTGGAGTCCGATCGAAAAAACTCGTGTTAATTATTTGCCCTATCAACGAAATTTGCGATTTTTTCGCCCCTGATCGACGAAATTGGTGATTTTTCTGTGGCCGATCAACGAAAATCGCAATTCTTAACTGACTGACGAAATTTGCAAATTTTTTCCGCGGCAAATTGACAAAATTCGTGTTTTTTTTTTTCTCGCGAGAAACTAAAGAAACACAATTTTTCCGCTGCCGATCTACGAAATTTTCAATTTTTCCGCACATCTTCGACGAAATTGTCGATTTTCCGCGCCTGATCGACAAAATTTGCGATTTTTTGGAGCCGGATCGTCAAAACTCGCAATTTTTCCGTGCCCGATCAACGAATTTGCAATTTTTCCGAGGCTGGATATACGAAATTTGCGATTTTTCCACCCCTGATCGATAAAATTCGCGATTCTTAAATGGCTGACGAAATTTTCAATTTTCCCCGCTACAAATTGAGGCAATTCACGATTTTTTCCTGCGACCTATGGACAGAAATTGCAATTTTTTTGCAGTTATAAATTGATGAGATTCGCGGGCCACACGAAAACCCATCGCGGGCCACAGGTTGTGCATCCCTAGTTTACAGGATAGAGCTCACGGGACCGCATTTTTAAAAGAATTATTTATAGATATACAAATCACATTTTCAATACTATTTTTTTACAAATATTTAATTCATAAAAGAGGACAAAACGCATTAATAGAAGTGAAATTATCAATTTTTTCGGTCATATAAACGATGCATTTCATCTTGACAAAACTTTTGAATCAGAACACAAGTTCAAAACGAAAAGATGAAAAAACATATAAACAGTGCTATTTGTACTTTACTAATGCTAGAACTACATTATTATTCCTTAATCAAATATCTAATATCTATCATAGATTCATAGACAAGAGTATACATTTCGAACGAGATATTTAACTTTGGGTTATTTATCGTTGGGGGGGGGGGGGCTCCTCCCTACACTTTTGAATTTAATACAGACCTTAATCCCTCATTTCAACATTTCAGACAATTTTAAAACACGTAAATATAAAAAGGGAAACATAGCTAAAATTATCAGCCATAAGGTATAGAGGGGGGTGGTAGTCCCTTATCAGAAAATTCTTAGTTCTTCTTTCGCTTAGTTTTTAAGTATTTCAAGTTACTCGAAAATAATAAATTTTACTATTTCTTTCAAAATCGGAGAAAAAGAAAATTTAGTCAAATAAATTTCAAAATCTGGAAGGGGGTGCCCCCGCCGTTCCACGTCCTGAATTCAACTCTACCCTGAACCAACAGTTTAAGGTAAATTTTTAATACTTAAAAATCAAAAAAAGACTAAAAATTAACTTTCAGAGGGGATTTACCCCCCTTCCCCCTCATCTCAAAATTCTTGACTCTATTTTCTCTTAGAGTTTAATTATTTTAAGTTACTCAAAGAGAACACATTTTAATTTGTTTTTCAAATTCAGTAAAAAATAAAATTTTGAAATCCAGAGAGGGTCAATAGCCCTCCCCTCACAACTACCTTCTCTGAGTGGCACCCATAATTAGAGATTAAAGGTACGGGTGAGATTACTAAAATGCTTTATTTGGTCTGTATCCCTATCGGGCATGACTTCCAGATTTTATGAAAATTTCTCCAGCTTTCAAAAAATAAATGAAAAATATTTAATTTAGTTATTTGAAATTTCCTTTCTGTTATAAAATTCACGCTCTAATAACTAAATTCTGTTATAAAATTTAGTTATTCACGCATTTGCATTAGCGGCTCCTTCCAAAGAACTAATGCTTTTTTACTTATTCTGTTACTGACTGTCACCATGACGAATAGTTTTATGAGAGAAAAAATACTTCAATCTCCCAACTCAACTACCAGCGTGTGTGTGTTTACATATGCTCTGCAGTTGGCGAAATTTTAAAATAGAGAGCGAAAATCACAGTCAAATCAAATAATACAAAGCCCTCACTGGTCATTGAGTCGCGTGCTATTCAGAGAGCAACCTCTTGGTTGCTCCCTTTATTCTTCTACTCTAGTCCGACTCTTTTGTGGAAGCAAGCTTCGTAGGTCCCCGGCCACGTCCAGATTGAAAGACTCTCTACCGAAAGCAACGCTGAAAAAAAAAAAATCAAAAATTGAAACCGGAAACATTTAAAAGAGAAATTACACAAATTAAAGACACCGAAAAGCGGGAAGGGAGGGCTCGGTGCGATGAAGCTACCATACGACTCCAAGCCCCTTCGAGCTCATTATTAGCCTCGGTCTGCGGCTGGGGGTGGGCCAACCGCCGCGGTGAGCGGCACATCTTCGCCCGCAGCCCTTTATTCTTCTACTCTAGTCCGACTCCTTTGCAGAAGCAAGATTCGTAGGTCCCTAGCCACGTCCCGAGTGAAAGACTCTCTAGCGAAAGCAACGTTGAAAAGAAAAAAAAAATAAAAAAATGAAACCGGACAAATTTAAAAGAGAAATTTCACAAATTAAAGACACCGGAAAGCGGGAATGAAGGGCTCGGGACGATGAAGCTACCATACGACTCCAAGCCACTTCGAACTCATTATTAGTCTCATTATTAAGAGCTGACACCTTTTTCCAAGAAAAATTCACGTTAGCAATTTTAAAGCGATTGTTATGTTCTGTTTTCATTTAAAATAAACCATCGAAATTAACTCAAGGGCAATTCCATCGTAACTGACGTAACATTTGATCATCGAATTTTGTTTTCAAATCTATGTAGAAAATCTACTAATTAAGCTAGAGCAAATTTCCATAATTTAAAATATTTCTTACTAAGATCTTAATACCCAAATACCTGGAGATTATTTCAACTTCTCTTTGAGTCCCAAAAATTGCAATTAAAAATTCTGTAACTGACGTAACATAAAATATACAATTTTTTTTTTTGCCTTTATTGAAGTGTAAAAATTATCAAAACTATCCCGTTAAAAAAAGTGATTTAATGTTCTCAACAATACTAAGTAATGCCAAATTATAACAGTAACTTGTTTAATTAATTTCTGAATAATAAAAAAGAAAAAAAAATGGCATTTACACGTGTAACTGACGTAACTTTTATTGTGTAACTGACGTAACATTATGATTTTACAAAGACAAGGATGGTACGTAACTTACGCGCCTATTCCGATCAAACGCTTTTCTCCCGTAACTCCCCTTTCCTTGTGGATTTGCGAGGCGCGTCTAAAATCACGAAACAGATCAAACGTGCGGACGATTTCACTCTCGCAGAGCAATCGCAAATAAGGTTGTCACGTGATAACTATTTGCGGGAGGTACAAAAGACTCGTAAGTAGTAAAAAAAGATGGCCGAGTTTTGGTAGCACAGCGTGCAAAGAACCATGTGACGCTTGCAAAATGCTGTTATAGTAAATTTTGTGCTGCAAATAAATAACACAGATTTTAAAAATCGCTTGTTATAGATAGGAGCTAACATCAAAACAAAACATAAGGGGAATACTCATTTAAAATACAGGTATGTGAAATGTTTTTTCAGTGTTACGGTACCTTTTGATATGTTGTATTATCGTGAAAGATGGCCTTTTTTTTTTTTTTTTTTTTTTTTTTTTTTTTTTTTTTTTTTTTTTTTGTACTACTATAAAACCTTTACTTTTTTTCTTAGTTATTACCAAGATAAGTCATATATCATTAGAATCTTGGTATTGACAGTTTTGACTTTTATCTCGTGAAAGCGAAATACTATTGCATCCATTAAAAAAATATTTGTTTACTTTTTGAAAATTATGATATTTATTTAGTTTCTAATAATTTAGTAATGAAGTTTTTATATCTTTTTGTTACTAATCCTTAAGAATTAGATTTGATGATTTATAATGATAATAATAATAATAATAATAATAATAATAATAATAATAATAATAAAGCTGACACATGAACTGCTGTATTTAAACAATAAAGTTTAATTTTTTATTTTTCTGCAGTAAGCAACAGACAATTTCCATGACTTGTGGATAATTTATTTTCGATAACTGTAACGTATTAATTTGTTCAGCATTTTATGTTAATTTGAAATAAATTTTAAATGCACATGTAAGAAATAAAATTGATAAAATATAAATTTGTAAAGATACTTTTATTAATTAAATACTGTTTATCATCGAGATTTTCATTTTTAAAGCTTATCTGTAATCGTGCAATGAAGAAGTAAAAATATATATGATTACATAGTATGAATTATTAAAAAATTATTAAATCATAATTCTTGAAACTATATTGTGACATTTATAAATATGTCTTATCTTGAAAATTGTTTTTACTCTTCAGTATAATACAACATGTTAATAATAATAAAACACTGAAAACATTTCACATTGTGACTGGTTGAAAGTATGTAAGGATGTATGATTGAGTATTTATTATGTGAAAGTATTTAATTCACAGAGATCAAATATTATTACTTATTCAGTTTAAGGGGGGGGGGGGGATAAACTACTCTATCTGCATTACATCTAAGACAAAATAATATTAATAGTAAAGATGATAATAAATACTAGTCAGTTTGCAGATAAAAAATGTCTGTATTATTTTCAAACTTAAAAAATCTAATTAGCTGAAAGTTATAATTTAATGATGTTTATTAACAAATTTAAGTTTTTAAGTTAAATGACTTCAACATTTTGGATTAAGATTAACATCTTAATTGGTATTTATTTCTCTAGTACTTGCTGGCTTAAAAAAAAATAAAAGAAAATCCTGCTGTATAGTACATTTCTCAAATAGGGTAGATGTGCCAGTAATAGACACCCTTAAGAAATTTCTTTTAAAATTATTTTTTATTAATAAATTATAATCATTATACTCCAATTTTTTCAATATTATATTAATCTATCAACAATATTTAACCATTCTGATAGTTTCATTTCCGAATATGAATAAAAACTCAATTTTAAATAACAGAAATATATCAAAACACCTCAAAAGTCCAGTAATGGACACTCTCTGTTCCAGTAATAGACATCCCACAAAAAGTAACAGATATAATTGTTTTTATGACTATTTAGAACCAGAATTTAATGAAAGCATACTAATGAAACAAAACACTGATTTTCAAATAAATTTAACAATTAGGATGCCAGTATTTAATAAAATATTTGTGATAATCATTCACTGTTTGCATCAATTATTGTAATTATCAGAAGATAGATATTTTAATTATTTTAGATGGATAGTTTAAAATACTAAATATCAAGCAATTACAGCTGTCAGATTATTGAGACAGTGGGAGATTTAAAAGTTAATAATAATTTTTTAAAAAAAGTTTTTTGAGTATTAGTGTATAGCAATAGCTTTGTCTCACTATTTTTAACAACTTCCAGAGACTACTTGATATATTACTTTATGAAAATTATATTAATTAATATGAAAATTATATTATTAATATTACAAATATGAAAAAAATAATACTGTGAGTTGGATATTTTAAACACTAAATAAAATAATTCTCAAAATAAAACTGTAGAATTGATGTTTAAGGCCACTGATCTGCAGATTTACTAGTTTCATGATTACTATAACTTTAATTAACATTACAATAATATATATATTTTTTTCAGAGATGAATAAGGGAACATTTAAGACAGATTTTTAACAATTTCTGTAACTTAATTGTTTTTATTTAAATGGGGAGGGTTAAGCTCTATGAGCCCCTGTTTGACTATGCCCTTAAATTATATTTTTTGCTTCCTGACTGGTTTGATTGCCATATTATAAAAAGTGCAAGTCAGAGTTATTATATACATTTAAAAAAAAAAGAATAAATTATTGAAATTTTATTAACCATATAAAATAACTTAAAAGCAGCTATTTATAAAAGTTTTGGTGTTATTACATTTTGGTAAGTGTAATTTAAAAATTAAATTTATTATTTAGGTCTTCAGTTAAGTCAATATTTTATGTAATAGAAACATTACTGAAATTGCATTTTTAGCAATGTCTACACGGGGTGTCCATTACTGGAAAATGACTAATAATAATGCAAGAGGAAGTTATGAAACAAATAATAAAAGCTAAATTTTTATTGGTTATTTTTTTTTTTTTTTATAAACCAAAACATTGAAGGGTGTCTATTACTAGCACATCTACCCTATATTAATTTACACAATAAATTATCAACTTTTAATTTAGTATAAAGTTCGTCAGTGCAAATTAAGTATTGATAGGTCTATAGCAAAAGCTTGCTATATTAAGTATGTGTATAATGCTTTTAAGAGTTTTCTAACTTTTTCACTCTAAACAGTGTCTAAACAGTTTGTTTAAAGCTCTGAGCTTTTCAAGATTGCTAAATATATTGGAAAAGACACTAATTAAGAGACATTGATAAACATGTTATCATGAAATTTGATGTTTAAAAACTCTACACGTAGCATAAACGTACATGTTTCCCCCTTCGTTTGTATTTAATCATTATAAATAATATGAAATGAAATTGTGTAACATAAATAAAAATAACAATTTCAATAATATTTTGTATTTTAATTTTCAGTTATATAAAAATATATGTACAGTTAGCCCAAGTAATAAGTGATTTTTAAAAGTGACAAAAATGTTAAATTGATTTAAATGGGGGGGGGGGGGCTCTTGTGATAGAATACAATTGCATAGAAGTAGATGTTGCTTCGGTTTGAGCCTATATACATTATTCTTGTTATAAAATTCAATTTAAGAAGTATAAATTAATAATAATAATTAGTATAAAAGAACTTTTGTGATACAGCTAATTGTAAAAATAGAGTCTAGTATAAATAAGCTGAATGAAAAGAACAAGCAACCAAAATAAATTTAACATTGAGCTGCTTCAAAACTTTGCAAAAGGAGCCCGCCCTTCTATAGTGATAAAATTAAAATAAAAAAAGAGAGAAAACAGGAATAACGATAACACACTCTGCTACTATTATTTCCCATTTTCTGTATCATTCTTTTGGCACTAAAGAAGGAAGCTTTAAAATAAATGCAAAAAACAATTTCTCGAAATATTTCAGCTTTTCTTTGCGTTGATTTTTAAATATCACCTATTTATCGTAACAAAAAAAATTTCATATGTATGTCATCAGTTTTTAAGTGCTCTCTCTGGTTTTTAAACTCTTAATGCCCCCTTCCCCCCTCCATCAGTTAGCCAGTATACATATATATATACTTAAAATGAAATCGAATGTCTAAAAATCAAAGGAAAAAAATAATACAAAAGTTAATCATAGGAACTTGTAAATGCAAATATATATAAAACTGGCTATAATATAGTATATATATATATATACACCAACATATACTTTAAAACTGCAGCTATTATGGCGCCTATATGTGGTACCTCGATTTTTAATTCGTATAATATTTTTTAAATATTTTATTTAGCAAAGTATATGCTTATCTAGCGTGAATGACATTCATGCATCCTGCATCCAGAACCAATTTAAGTCATTTTACAGCCCTGCTCCTGATTGCTTTTTTGGATGTTCCAATCTATAAATCTATTCTTACTGTAATGTATCAATCTGTTCTTTATTTTTCTTAAATGTATTTAATTGTGAGAAAAAATACCATCATAGAAAAGCTGAGGCTTTAAAGCTAAAGTAAAAGGTTAACATAGTCCGTAATTTTAAATTAATAAATTTTAATTTGATAGGAAAATAGGTGATACATTGATGGGAATAAGCTAGAGCAATAAAAATATTAACACGTAATATGAGCTTGTTATTAAAATAATACTCGGATATTAAGTATTTTTAAATTTAACATTTAAAAGAAATATTCTTCAACTGGCCAGCTGTTATTCAAAACATTATATTCTATCCCTTTAAAAGTTGTTGATGTACTCTCATTGGTTAATACATGCTAATATTCGATTAAAAATCGATTCTCTTATTCTTAAATCGTACGTGACATCAGCAGTTGCGGAAGATGAAAGATGTTTGTTAGGAATAGCGACTTTCAGTTCTTTTCCCCCTTCTCTCGTAAACCTTCCCTTTTGCGGAATAGCTTTCACAACTTTGCGGGCGTTTGATCGGAATAGGCGCGTTAGTTCGTAAACAGTAATCATATTGGCGTATTTTAGCTTGCATGATTTGCTGAAAAAATATGTATAGATTTGTAAATTACTTCAAAAGACACTTTGACATATCAAAGGTTGTGCAGACGATATATTCAGATCTTGTGTCTTACTTTATGTTGCAATCATTGCCGATTTCTTTTACTTAATACATGCTAAATACAGCTCAACTTGTGCAGAATATGTTTGAAAACAAAACAATACAGCGTATGTAGTGGCCAGCATACACTCATAATGCCACTGTTCGTGTGTTCGATACTTTGATACTATATCAGATTTTGAAGAAAGAATTCCTCTTCTCTTATCGACAATCTCATTGCATCCTTGAATATTGTACAGTATTAACTATTCTGGGGGAGCACACACCATATAAAGTATACTCCATTCTTTTTAAACATAATATATTTGTCATTTAAAGTTATTCAAATTGGTACGGAGCGTCTGATTATGCTCTTGACATCATTTTATACAGTTAAAATTTCGATATAAGATAATTTAGTATTTATTTTTCTATTTTACTTTTAATATATTGCGTACTTTCAATTTTATATCCATGCATGTCTATCTTGCATGGTTTGCTTTCCCATTTTTTAAACAGATTATACGAATTTATGTAAGATTTTGTAATTCTACGATTCGTTTATTTTCATCATTTCAATTTATCGCAGTATATGGACAACTAAAGATAATATATCATTTTCTTTGCTTCCACATGGTACACTATGACGCAAAAGTTTAGACAATGAAGAAATTCTTACATACTTTGAAAAATATTTATTCAATTTTCAAATCACTGCTTGAAATTAATGTGCTGTACATATAAACAATATTTATAACAAAGAAAAGTGGAATTGTGCATATTGCAATAAATTAAATGGTAACAAAAATAAACTGCTGTCTCAAAAGTTTAGACACAAATTAAATAAAATCGAAATAAACAATTTTTAAAACCTGGTTGCGCATCCATGCTTATGTATTACGTCATATACACGAGATTGCATGGAAGAAACTAAATCTTGCATAGTTTGTGGATCGATATCGTACCATGCATTCTCAATAGATGTCTTAAGTTCCTTTTCAGAAGAGTATTGTCTAGCGTTGCTATAAACTTTGCGACACATGATGCTCCAAAGGTTTTCTATAGGGTTAAGATCTGGGCTACATGCTGGCCAGTCGAGAACTCTTATATTATGGGAATTAAACCAAGATTTTGAATGTTTTGCAGTGTGAATTGAAGCATTGTCTTGCTGAAATTCCCACTGAGGACCCCCTAGAAGATCAGCAAATGGCAGTAGGTTTTCTTCTAATGTCTGTGTATAATGCTGTGAAGTTTGATGACCACTGGTGAAGGTTAGAGATACTTGTCCATTATAGCAAAAGGCTGCCCAAACCATCACCGAGCCCCCTCCTTGTCTGCGACTAAAAAAACGTCGAGGTTCCTTCCGCAAGTCATGCCAATACGATAAACAACCATCTGGACCATCCAGATTCCACTTTTTTTCATCGCTAAATATGACTGACTGCCATTTCTCTCCATATGACATATGCTTTCGAGCCCACATAAGTCTTTGTAACTTATGATGTGGTTTCAGAGCTGGTTTCTTCTGCATTTTGCTATAAACGATTGTTCCTTTTTCCAAAATTCGTCTACGTATCGTATCCTTTGATACAGAGAGTCCCGATGAGCTTTGAACTCCACGTACGCTCATTTGTTGAGTACTCGCTAGTCTTTGTATCAGGCGATCCTCTCGTACATTTGTCACACGTGGCCTTCCAGACCGACATTTTGCTTTATATTCGGAACCACTCGATAAAACTCGATAAATAGATTTTTTTGACCTATTAATAATAGCAGAAATTTCAGAAACGTTCTTCCCTTCACCTTTCAACTGCCAAATCCTTGAAACCTCATTCACTTGAATTTCTTTAGCTCTCGGCATGTCGACTATGAAGCGCAATCGTTTGCAGAACTTAAGTACTCCAAATTTGTGACATCATCGATTCTAAATTTGCATATGCCAGCGAATATTCAAAGAAATTTAGAATAGTGTCTAAACTTTTGCGACAAGCACATTTGAATTTTTATGAAAAAAATTAGTATTATAGCAAATAAAACGACTGTCTTTTGTACATAGCATTTTAAATCAGTTTTTGAATATATTTACAGGTTTTTGTAATTCTGACGTCATAATTCTACATTTTAAAGCTGAATGACGTCATTGTCTAAACTTTTGCGTCATAGTGTATTATTAAATCTATGTTTTCAGTAATATCGCTCAGACTAATACCTCTGAGGGAAGTCCTAGTATAATTGAAATCATGAATTTATACAGTGACATAAATAATATATTTCATTATTACAAAAGTTGTGAATAGGAACATAAGTTCGAAACGAAAAGATGATAAAAACGTATAAAACAGTGCTAACTGTACTTCACCAACACTAGTACTACATTATTCAGGGTTCGTACGCTTCAAGCACTTTCAAGAACCTTTTACCAGAATTTTCATAAAGTGATTCTACCTTCAGACATACCAACCAGCACTTTACGGAATTTCTGGTACGAAAACACCTAAAATCCCCCCAATCTCTTGATGTGTACGAATCCTGTTATCATCCATTAATCAAATATCTAGTATCTTATATCTATCTTAGTTTCATGAACAAGAGTATATATTTCGAAGGAGTTATTTGGCCTTGTATCTGCAACAAACTATAAACAGTAAGGGTTGTACTTGTATAGCATAAACTTTTTGGTAATTTTGGACCCTCCTCCATCCCTTTTCATCCTCCATCATCGTTATCAATGTCTAAAAGTTCTTTTGATTTTTTTTTTTTTTCATTCGTTTGGAGTGATATACAAATATATGGTTACATTTTTTTTTTCGAATACTCCATTGATTCAAATAAAGAGAAGTCAACAAAATATTACTTTATATATGAAATAAATTTATATCAAATAACATTTAAATGAAATAGATGCTATTTAAAAGTATTTAATAATAGCTTTTTGTTACATAATGCATTCAACAATGATAATGTCTTCTTGTATACTTGCCCCCGCACGAGGGTTAGGGGGCAGACAGAATTTCTTATCAACAAAACAGGTGGACAACATTCTTTCTCTGTTATTTACTAGTAAACACAAGTATCATATTAAACGTACTTGGTATATTGTTTCTCGGACAGCGGATTATAAATGCATACACATTCGACAGAAGAATAGGAATGCTAAACGTTGGGGTATTTCACATTTTCGAATTAAATAATTTTATAATAATTATATGATTTTAATAATAACTTTGTATTTTCATAAAAACAGATAACAGACATAAAAAGGATAACATACTATTTTGATGAAAAGAGCAATTTACAAATAAAAAGAGAAAGTTTTGGTTGAATCAAAAATGATAACGATATCAAATAACAAATCAACCCTCCCCCTAGAGATATCTTACGATATCATGTGACAGAGCCCCCCTCACCCCTAAAATGATAACGTTAAATATGCACAGCCCCTAACTCTAATATTATTATTCAATAGAATTCAATCGAATAATATTATTTCTTAAAAAAAAAGCGTATTACTTTCTTTAAAAAAAAAAATTGGAAAACATAAATGCTTACTCTCCTCAAAATATACGTTACGTCTCTTCCGTACTTTTAACCCCCGGACAATAAAAGTTATGTGATGATGACGTTTGTAGAACGTATTGAGAATGTGCTGAAAATCCGATTATTCACATCAAATACTTTACATGGAAATGAGAGTAACTTTTCCAATTTTATAAGTTACTTACGAGAATTCATAGTTTACACTACATTTTCGGAAACGTTTCTGCTATGGACTGTAACGTTTCTCATTTTTTTTACAATGTATTCGCTTCAAATACTTTACACAGAAATGAGCGTAACAATTCCGATTTATTCAGTAACTCAAGAGAATTAATAGTTTACACTACATTTTTTGGAAACGTTTCCGCTATGGACTGTAACGCTTCTGATTTTTTTTACAGTGTACCAACTGAATTTTCTGAACAATATAAGTATGGCTCTCAAAACTCGTTTTACGTTACAATCCGTCCATAGAAATTCCATTTATTTTTAACAGCCCAAACCCTGTCTTAATTGGACATTACGATAAAATGATATTTTTTTAATAAGAAAATAAAATAAAACAATAAATGTGGCCATTGAAAGAAGAATTTTACAGCAAAAGAGCAATACGGGAAATTAAGTTACATATTTTAAAATGGAACCGGATTTTATGTAGCAAGAAAGATACTTAAACCAGCCTTAAGTCTCTTTTTTACCTTTACGCATATGTAACTTTGTGATTATTAAAAATGCTTTTAAAGTTGTAATTTAAGAATACCTAATATTTTTTTCAGCATGTTCTTAAATGAAACGTCATAAGGAATGAAAACTCGACAATATTTTATGGATACTTTTTGTAATAGAGAAAATGCTGCGCTAAAACTGAATATTCTGAATATACTACAAATTGAATAGTCTGAACAATTATAAGAAAAGCTCTCAAAACTCATTTTTCATTTTAATCCGTCCATAGTATATCTACTAGCAAGAATGACCGAGCTAAGCTCGGTCAAAATACATTGTGTTTATCTCGATATATTATTTCCACTGAATCATTATTGCTGTTTTAGTTACAATTAGCTTGACCCTGAGCCATAGAGACTCAAAATGACCCACTAATCGAAATTTTTCATTAGCTTCACCCACAGTGACCCCAAAAATGACCCACTAATCTAATTTTCTCGAACATGTGACTTAGCCCAGTGGTCTGCGCATGCCCAGAGACAGTATAATGCAAAAATTTGTGAAAATCGGTTGAGTCGTTTTTAGGTACTATTAGCTTGACCCAAAAATGACCCACTAATCTAATTTTCTGGAACTTGTAACTTAGCCCAATGGTCTTCTCATGCACAGAAACGCTATAATACAAAACTTTGTCAAAATCGTTTGATTCTTTTTTAGATACAATTAGCTTGACCCGCAGTGACCTAAAAATGACCCGCTAATCGAAATTTCCCGAACATGGGACATAACCCAATGGTCATCTCATGCCCAGAAACAGTATATTACAAAATTTGGTCAAAATGTTTTGAGCCTTTTTTTAGATTCGATTAGCTTGACCCTGACCCATTGTGACCCAAAATGAGCCAATAATAGAATTTTCTCGAACATGTGACTTAGCCCAATGGTCTGCTCATGCCCAGAAACGGAATAATACAAAATTTTGTCAAAATCGGTTGATATGTTTTTTAGATAAAATTAGCTTGACCCATAGTGACTCAAAACTGACCCACTAATCGAATTTTCTCGAACTTGTGACCTAACCCAATGGTCTTCTCATGCCCAGAAACAGTATAATACAAAATTTTGTCTTTATCATTTGATTCGTTTTAAGATACAATTAGCTTGACCCACAGTGACCCAAAAATGACCCACTAATCGAAATTTCGGAACATGGGACTTAACCTAATGGTCATCTCATGCCCAGAAACGGTATATTACAAAATTTTGTTAAAATGTTTTGAGCCTTTATTTGATCCAATTAGCTTGACCCTGACCCATTGTGACGCAAAATGACCCACTAATAGAATTTTCTTGAACATACGACCTAGCCCAATGGTATTCGTGCCCGAAAACAATAAATTGCAAAATTTCGACAAAATCGTTAGAGCCATTTTCTAAATAAACTTAGCTTGACCCACAGTGACTTAAAAATTACCCACTAATCGAATTTTCTCGAACAGGTGACTTAGCCCAATGGTCTTCTCGTAATCAAAAACTGCAGAATATAAAGTTTAGTCAAAATCGTTAGAGCCCTTTTTTAGATAAAAGTAGCTTGACAGGCAGTGACCCAAAAATGACCCGCTAATCGAAATTTCTCGAACATGTGACGTAGCCCAATAGTCTTCTCGTACCCCAAAATGGTTGTATACAAAATTTAATCAAAATAGATTGAGCCGTTTTTTAGATATAATTAGCTTGACTCTGACCCATAATGACCCAAAATGACCCACTAATAAAATTTTCTCGAACATGTGACCTTGCCCGATGGTCTTATTGTTCCCGAAAATGGTAAAATACAAAATTCTGTCAAAATCGTTGGAGCCGTTTTTAAGATAAAATTTACATACACACACAATTTTTGCTCGCATTATAGTATAAGATTTATTCTTAACATACAAAACCTGTCTTAAGGGAACGTCCTGATAAAATGAACTTTCTTTGTATAAAAAAGTAAAATAAAAGAATAAATGCGGCCATTGAAAGAAGAATTTAACAGTAAATCAGCAACATGGAAAATTACGTTACATATTTTGAAAAGAAACCGGATATGATATAGAAAAAAAACGATACTTAAATCAGTCTTAAAATTCTGTTAAGTATTCTGTTTTTCTCCTTTACCCATATGTGACTTTGTTTGTGTTATTAAAAAAGCGTTTTAATTTGTGTTTTACGAACACGTAATATTGTTTTCGTCATGTTCTTAAATCAAAAACCATAATGTATGAAACCTCGATAATAGTTTATGGATACCTTGTAAAAAATATAAAATATTGTGCTAAAAATTATATTCTGAACAAGTACAAGAAAAGCTCTCAAAACTCATTTTACGTTACAATCCGCGTCAATAATAATTCTATTTATCCTTAACAGCACAAACCCTGTCTTAAGGGAACATCTTAATAGAATTAACTTTCTTTGTATAAAAGAATAAAACATTAAATCGTTGAACGAAGAATTTAACAGAAAACAAGTTGGAAATTGCACGTCAAACGTGGCAAATGAGGTGCGTTCGTACTATAACTAGTTTTATAATTATTTTTTGCACCCCATATTGTACTTAATGTATAATTTTTTTGCACTTCATAAAGTGCATAGTCTGATACATCATTAAAATGCACTTCCAATAATTTTTTCGGAACACTTTTGACTGTCCCTGTAATTAAACTATACATCCGATTTTCCTAAAATTTGAAATAGCTCAACAAAATTTTGCAACAATTATATCTTTAAAATTTCAGACCATTCGGAAGGCTGTAATATCATTAAAATGCACTTGCAATAATTTTTCCCATTGGCCGTAATGTAAAGAAAAACTTTTGACTGTCCCTGTAATTAAACTATACATCCGATTTTCCTAAAATTTGAAATGGCTCGACAAAATTTTGCAACAATTATATCTTTAAAATTTCAAAACATTCGGAAGGCTCTAATATCATTAAAATCCACTTGCAATAATTTTTCCCATTGGCCGTAATGTAAAGAAAAACTTTTGACTGTCCCTGTAATTAAACTATACATCCGATTTTCATAAAATTTGAAATGGCTCGACAAAATTTTGCAGCAATCATGTATTTGAAATTTCAGACCATTCGGTTGGGTAGTTTTTGCTCTGTTACATGCGGACAGACGGACGGACAGACGGACGGACTGAACGACGAATATAGGTGCTACGTATTTATATAATTACGAACGCACCTAAAAAAAGAGCCTTGCGGTAAAATAAATTACATATTTTAAAAATAAACATCACATTATATAAAAAGGACGACACTTATATCAGTCATAAATCTCTCAATTAATATTATAATCAATCCGCAATTTTTGAATTCTTAACAATTAAATCGCTTCATAAAATGAATCTTCTAAGTTAAAAAATATATCCAGTTTTCGCCCACGCAAATATCCCAAGAAGATCAACTGCGCACAGACACCTTCGCGATTCGCTGCTTGAAGTTTTCCGGTAAGTACATACGAAGAGTACTTACCGTGAATATTTCTGGGAGGGAAGACGCCTGCAACCCTCCGAGCGTCTTCAGGGCTTTCCCGCAATTTCATAAAAATGCTTATAAAAATAATCTTAACTTAAATTTTCTTTCCCTATGCACCTTTATTTTATAATATTTTAAAATACAATTCTTTTAAAAAAAAATTTGTCTGCGACAGTTTTTTTTTTTTAAATTATTATTATTTTTTTTTTTTATTTTTTTTTTTTTTTTAACGGAAAAATAATTGTAACCGCTCGGAGGGAGAGAGAAAACAAAGGACTTCAGAAAAAAAGAGGATTCTCCCGTCACGGACAGAGTTTGTTTCAAGGTAAGGCTTTATTTATTTATTTTTTATATATATATCTAAATGTGATATCAATTTTCTGGCACACGTATTTTTTAATTTTACTCCAAAATATAAGTTAAAAAAAGTTTAGTTAAAATTTAAAATTTCATTGTCTTATACAAATTTCCTCGTTTTATTTAAAAGTAGCTGACCCTCCAGCGTCGCCCGTGATAATAATCTTAAATGATCCTCACATTTCTATGATTTCGTCGGTACCATGTCAAACTATCCAATGTGAAAATAGCCACTTTTCAGGAGGGCAAAGAACTGTTTTAATTGCGGGTTCAAAACCAGCGCCAACCAACAGTAAACAATTATTATATTTTTCGGGTGCTGTTTTATATCCTATTTAAGCATGCTATTGAGATAAATCATTTTAATAATTTTACTCGTCAAAAAATCACATTGGATAGTTTGATACGGTATGTTTATTTGTACGTTTTCAGCTTTGTTGAACTTTTTCAGATTCAAACTATCCAATATGATGTATTGGATAGTTTGACTTGTAAAAAGTTTGTGCTTTTCCCAGGTTCGGCATTCCGTAGTAGCGAATATGCCATATTGGATAGTTTAACTTGTAAAAATGTTATGCTTTTCCGAGATTCGCATAGTAGATTCATAGTAGCAAATGTGTATTATTCAATAGTTTAATTTGGAAAAATTTTGATATTTACATATTCAATATAAAACTCTTAAGAATTTTCTTTAATAATTTTAATAACTAATATACAGTGAATTAATTAAGAAAAAAGCTTATTTTTAAACATTCTGTTAATTTTATAAAATATAGGAAAACAAAAATATCTCAAACAATGAGGTGGGCAACAACGACTTCATACACTTAATTGTAAATAGTAGTCTTCGCGCTATTTATTCTAAGAAACTCATGGGCCGCTTAATACGACTATTTTCGAATACACATCTTTGATTCATTTAATCCCCCATTAAAAAAAGTTGAAAAAATGACTTTGAACAAAATCATAATAGACCCTTTTAATACAATAATTGCAAATGTTCTCCCGAACGTGGGGAATGATAAAGGGGTAATCCCCTTATTCAAGATTTTTTTTTTATCGTTAAAAAGTTTTTAGGACTTTTGGTTTACTTTTCTGTCGTATTACCGTGCTCTAACTCTCGTAAATATACTCGGATTGCCATATAACTTATTTAAGTTTTTGAAGTTCACTATGGCATGTCCGGTACTAAAAACTGAGCGTGTAGCATATATAGGCCAATTACAGGGACACTCAAAAGAATCTCGTTACATTACGCTTAATGGGCAAAGAAACGTTTGTAATTTACTTAAATTATGCTACACTATTTCAAACATAATAAAATTTATATACATTATTGAGGTGCACAGCAACTTGCCTACGTTACAATATGACGTGTACAACAGTTATCGTTCATTTGCAGGGAAACACAAAAGATTTCGGTTAAAGTGCAGTCTATTAACGGTAATGACTGGAAATGTATTTATATTATGGTATGCGTTTTAAAACTATGTGCATGCTACGTGGTATGTATAAATTCTATAGACTGTATAGAGGACTACCTAAAGTAATTCGTTAGCATTACTAAGTATGATTCTGAACTGCTTAAACGTAGTTTTTAATTGTGTTATGCATTTCAAAACTAAACTATAGACAGTATATGAGATGTTTCTGGAATATAAGTAAAATCAGATACAGGGCCACGCAAAAAACTAGAAACATGGACAATTATGAATGGTAAATTTTAAGCGTCTTTTAGCTTGCGTTAAATTTTTAGCTTATTATGTGGCATGTATAAAGATCTGTAGGTAATATACTGGGTTGTACAAAAGAATTCAGTTATGCTAGTCTATTGGTAGAAATAACTGAATGTGAATTTTCAACCTACTATACTTTTTAATACTTTTCAACAAGGTTGAAAAGTGTTTATGAATTCAGTTTGACTTTCCACGCTCTAACTCATGTAAATATACTCGGATTTTCATGCAATTGAAGAATGTAAATGTTGCTTACAATGGCATATTCGGTATTGCATGTGAAGTGTGTAACACTAATAGTTCGTTTACAGGGGCACTCAAAAGATTTACATTACATTATGATGGGGGAAAATCGTTTGAAGTGTATTTTAATGACATTACGTTATTTTCAAATGTATTAAAACTTATATAGTAAATCATTGAATTTCATTACGAGATTGTTACGACAGAATAGGGCATGCATTCATAGTATTTGCCTTTCATTTACAGGGACACACAAAAGAATTGGATTACAGTACTGTCTTTGAGCAATAATTGCTGGAAGTACGTTTTTGAATTTCGGTATGCGCTTTTAAATTTAACCATTTTTTTGCATGTTGTATACAAATTCTATACCTCGTATATAGGGCTGCACAAAAGAATTCCCTTAAAATTAATTACCGTCCATAGACAGAAAAAGTACTCGAATCAGTTTATCAAGCCCTGTAAATGATCTATAGATTTGTATATATAATCTACACAGTATGCGACAATTTAGTTAATTAGAAAACTCGTAACAAAATTTACACTTTCAACCTTTAGCAATTTCCGGCAATAAACGGAAATATACTCGAACTTCTTGTAAGCCCTGTATATTATCTACAGATTTTCATACATGTTACATAATATGGTAAAATTTAATTCAGGCAAAAAAGTGTTATAAACATACTTCCATAAATTACCAGTCAACCGGCAATGGTTTTTCAGTTCTTTGCATAGCCCTGCATATTAGGAATTTCTACTAACATATTTTAGTACAGTAAAAAGAAAGAAAAGACCGAAATTTCATAACTCAATTAAAAACCTCCTTTAAGAAATTCACGCCCATACAAAGTAATGCTTACAAATTCTTTTGTAAGCAAGCTATCAACCAAACTAGCAAACCAAGCTATCAGCAATGTAACCGAAATTTTTGTGTCCCTATAAATTAACGATAACTATCATACATGATGTCATATTCTAGAGTGAGCAACTTGTTATGTAAATCGATTGTGGATGTCAATTTCACATTTTTGTTTTTACTATAAACCATTATACAACAAAATTCTTTTGTATGAACCCGTAAATAATAATAAATGGCTTGTACACCATATTCTACATGAAACATGTTTTAATACACTTGATAAATCCATATTAATTTCATTATGTTTTAAATATCGTAACACCATTAAAAGACAGCTCTCTTTTTCCTATTGGGTGTAATGTAACGGTATTCTTTTGAGTGTCCCTGTAAATCAACTTAAAATTCTCACATTTCATTAACAATAAAAAACATATGCTATAGTAAATGTCAAAAACATATGTCAATCGCGTTAAATTTCAATCCATAAAGAAAACTGTTTTTGTCTTCCAGAATAAAAAGACTATTTCCATATTGGATAGTTTGACATGGTACGGATGATTAGGAAAATAAAAATATCCAAACATTTGAGGCAGAACGTCGAATATGCCATATTGGATAGTTTGACATTGTAAATTTTAGAAAAAAAGTGCATATTGGATACTTTGAGACACTCATTATCTAAGTTTCTAAGCAAGCTAGAGACGTGCAGATTTTAATTAGTACGTATCACGCACAATAAAACAAAATGTCACCAAATGTGAAAAATGCATTTTTTCACATTGGATAGTTTGACATGGTAGCGACGATTTTACATCTTTATCTCGATTTTGTCTAAATTTATATTTTTAAAGAAAAAAGCGTGAAAAAATATTGATATTTAATAGTTTAAGCGCTCGTAAGAAGATATTTCGTTTTTTTTCCGTAAGTTCGTTTCGCACATAAATAATAATAATAATAATAACAAAATAATAATAATTGATAATAATAATAATAATAATAGTATATTATATATGTACTAGGGGGCTCTGCCTCCTGCAAGCTACGCTCGCCAACCCCCGTTCAGACACCGCAGAATCTAAAAACACGCTAATCTGATGGGTTTTTAAAATATTAGAGAAGATTGAATTATACTGAAAAAAGCTGTGCAGATCTGCCTGTAAACGAGTTTCCATTCAATTCCCATTAATTGCAAAAATTTAAGGCCGAATCAGTTGCTGTTAAGACATCCAATGGTTGTTTTCGTTTTTGATTGAAGAGGATCAGTTAAACATTTGAAAACAAGCTAAAATAAAATGAATTAAGTATACAGAGTCTTTGTCTCCCGGTATTTTAAAACAATCTCTATAACAATAGCCTAAGTCAATAATCTGACAGTTCTAAACAGTTCCGGGCGGACCACTTAGCTTTTTATACTCTAGGTGCCATTTTGGTACTTTAATGTTAGCCAGGCACAAGTGATAAGTCGCCAAATATTTTTCTATCGCCATCATTTCATCTATATTATAATAGTTCAAGTCATGGACTGCCATAAACAAATACGGTCTGATCCCTTCGTCTTTCATATGAAAGTTTGGCACAGATGTTATGTACGATATTGGCGCGATTTTTTTACGACGCCAATTTGGGGAACGCATCAATAGCATAAACAACAACATCTGGGCTTTATCAGAATCATGTTAAGGCGGTATTAAAAAAAATACATTTCCATGCTGAACAACTTGAAATTTTCCTTTTTAATAGAAAAATATAAAACTCGCTGACGTGATTTTTGAAGAGATTTATAAGCGATCTGTGTTTTTATTTTTCGTTCAATTAATTAAAACTTGATTTATAAACAATTATTTTCTCAGTAGAACAGTATTTTTGGTTTCTAACACAATCGCTTCGGTAAATTCTGTTCAAAATGTCCAATTTGACATAATATTTTGAAATATATTCTGCCTCTATCTAAAAATCGATCATTACGGTACATTATATAGTTTCTGAATAAGAGAATCTACCAATTGGATGCATTTGAGAGCAAAAAGGAATTTAAAAATGAGTCAGAAAATAAGCAGTTTGGGCAATATTTTTCGTTTCTAAATCGCTTCGGGAAATTCTGTTCAAAATGCCCACCTTGACATCATTTTTTGAAATATATTCTACCTCTATCAAAAAATCGATCATTACGGTGCATTATATAGTTTCTGAATAAGAGAATCTACCAATTGGATGCGTTTGAGAACAAAAATGAATTTAAAAATGAGTCAGAAAATAAGCAGTTTGGACAATATTTTTCGTTCCTAAAATAATCGCTTCGGAAAATTCTGTTCAAAATGCCCACTTTGACATCCTTTTTTTGAAAGATATTCTGCCTCTATCAAAAAATCGATTATTAAGGTACATTATATAGTTTTCGAATAAGAGATTCTACCAACTGGATGCGTTTGAGAGCAAAGATGAATTTAAAAATGAGTCAGAAAATAAGCAGTTTGGATTTGAATACACCCTTAATAAGATGATTTTTTTCTTCAACCGCTATGTATTTTTAATTTATTTTTGCTGTAAGAATTAGTCCCATTAAAACTTGTCTGTATAAATCTTATAGACAATATTAAGAAGATATATGATAAATTCATGAAGATTTTATATCTTGTGAATTGACGGAGTTAAGGATTTTTTTCTTCTTCAACCCCTCTTTTTGTTTTCGTTTTTAATTTTTTTTTTGCGGTACGAATTGATCCTATCAAAAACTTGTGAATATAAAAGTTGTAGATAATATTAAGGAGATTTATAATAAAATTAATTGGATTTAATATCTTGAGAATTGACGAAGTTATGATTTTTTTTCTCCCAAAAGCCCTATTTTTTGTGCCCCTTGAGCCCATTTTTAATTTTATGAAAATTCTGTGATGCATAAATTTTTGGCCCTATTTTTAGAAGTTATAAAAACTTTAAACTGATTTGATAAGTATAAAAATTAAGGAGTTATGGGGGTTTTTCGATTTTCACAAAACCCCTCCCTATTTCTATCCCCTTGGCCCGATTTTGCCCATTAACGAACTTGACCGAGATTTTATGCCCATTGATTTTATGTATCAGTTTGGAAGAGATTTGTGCAGAATTGTGGAAGTTATCGTGTCGAGAAGAAAGTGATATATATATATATATATATATATATATAGATAGATAGATATATAAAGTTTTTTACTGAGGGTGGTTTTGGGTTCTAGGGGTCATGATCGGTGTAGATCTGCAAAAAAATTTCAGAAATTCCAACATAGGAACGATCCCAATAGGTAGTATTTCATACGAAATCTACCAAAAAAAAATTAATAACTATAGAACAAAATAATTTATATAATTTAAAAAAAGAAATAAAAGTAAATAAACATTTATTATTAAATAAACAACAATAGCCGGGTTACCATGTCAATCAAAATAATGCCATTTTGGCGCAAATCGGGTACCCCGGTGCGTATATGACATCTGTGCCTAATAATTTTCTTTTCGTTTCGTTTTTTTAAAGGGGACACAGTACCTTTTAAACTACTTTTTAAATTTTGAATAATACTGTAATATACTTAAATATAATGTCACTACAGATATTAGGTACTATAAAGCAAATATAATTTCATATAATTTTAAAAAAAAAAACCTTGTAGAACAGCCTATTTAACTAAAATTTAAATTTTAAAAAAATTAAAAAAATGTTTTTAAATCCCTACTACTTTTTTAAATATGAATATTTTTGATTGAATTTTATTCCCCATAATCCTAAAAACATACTACATAAAATTGTGCATGGATTTAACATTCAAGGTTATATTTTTTTTTTTTTTTTTTTTTTTTTTTTTTTAAGAATTTCAATTATTTGTCCTTGATTTTTTACTGTACAAAAGAGAAAAAGATTGATATTAAATGTAATATCCCATACATCTAAAAATCCATGCACAGTTTTATGTAGTATAATCTAAGGAATATGGGGAAAAAAATGAATCAAAAATATTCATATTTAAAAAAGTAGTAGGGATTTAAAAACATTTTTTTAATTTTTTTTAAATTTAAATTTTAGTTAAATAGGCTGTTCTACAGGATATTTTTTTAATTATATGAAATTATATTTGCTTTATAGTACCTCATATCTGTAGTGACATTATATTTAAGTATATTACAGTATTATTCAAAATCGAAAAAGTAGTTTAAAAGGTACGGTGTCCCCTTAAAAAGAAAGAAGTGAAAGCCATGAATTTTAAATGTTTCAGTTTTAAATGAAAGTTTTGTATTTTAAATTAAATGAATGAAAGGATTATATTTTAAATTAAATTAATGAAATATAAAAAGAATGCGACGGGCAAAAATGTTTGGCGATTTATCACCTGCGTCTCGCTAACAATAAAAATACCGTCAGAATTGTAATCTCTATCAGAATCTTTTGATTTGGCGAAAAATTGTTCAAGTAAATTGAATTATGAATAAAAGTAGCATGATACATTTAAGGGAGGCCAAACTGGTCGCCTAATTTGTTTAAAATAATAACCTTTTCTGAAATATGAAAAAAAAATCTTTTATGATTAAAATATGAGTTGCCATCATTAGAAAAATATATTTAAAATTAGAAAAAAAATTAGTATTTCGAAAACTAATTCGAATTTAAAAATTATAATACCAGTTTTGAGATCTGAGGATCAATACAAATTTTTGGTGTTAATTTCATCCTAAAGTATTCCATATTTTAGGAGAAATCGACGTGAAACATAATCAGTTGTTTAATCAGTCATTTCAAAGATTTGTTTCATAAATTAGTTTTATTTCAGCCGTTTCATATATCCGTTTCATAAATTCGTTTCATTAGGATTTTATATATATAGGGTAGATATCGCAGACCAAGTCCCTACCTGGCGGGCAATGTGCCTAGCTTTCCTTTCTATTTAACCGGTTAAATGTAAAAATAAAAAGTGTTATCTGGAAAGGGCATAGTAACAGACCGAGTTCGTTAGGCTAAAAAGCATGAGACTGTATTTTTCTAGACCAGATGTTAGATCAAAGATCCACCGCTTTACCACAAAAATGTAGAATTGCCATACATCTGAACAAAAGGGTGTGAAGCGAAAATAATTCTAATAAGTAGATTGCATGTAAAGTGATTTTGAATGATGAGTTATATTCATGCCCAAATAAGGAAATGACCGAAGTTAAAATGCGTTTGAAACTAACAGTCAGGCGTAACGAATTTTGTACAAGGTTAAAGCGTATGTGTGAAAGAATCAGAAAGTGGAAATGGAGAGTGATTCACTGATTTTATTTTATTAAAGAGATGAGTACCTAGAATAATTTAATTTAAATGAGAAGGGCTGATAATACAATCGATTTAGTTTTTAAATGCTGAATTTAATTTAGGGGCTGCACTGTTTGACTATAGTGCACAAAATAAATAAGTTATTAAACAGAATTTTAATTGAAACTGTCTGTGGGGGGGGGGGGGGAATAAAATGCAAACATATATAACGAGATAGTCGTTATAGCTAGTCTGAGCACCTCCACAAGAAATGAATTGGAAGAGGTATCCGTTGGATGAGCACAAAGATGGATTTTTATTTTTATATTTTTGGTTATTTAAGGTTTAAATCCAAACCTTACTGGCTTCCCCTTTATAAACATTTTTTGATGAATGCCTTTCAAAATAAGCCACCATCACTTCGTCAATTGACAAATATTGAGAAAATATTCCACAACCAAAATCATCATAAAATCACACCAAACTTGCAATAAAACTCTGAAACCTTGCATAAAAAGTGGGCTTTCATTTTTTTTCCATTTTTTTCATACATTCGGCCTATGGTGCGTAAACGCACCATTAAATTTAAATGAAAAATTTAAAAAAAATTTATGACATTCGTTTTATTTTTATTTTTTTTTACAGAAATTGCAGCTTCAATCCATTATAAAAACACATGATTAATCTTAAGTGGAATAATTATACATTTTCAAAAAGTTGAATTTGTCAGTAACCGTTTCAAGTTTAAAAACTAGCGTATTTTGAAAATTTCTCAACAGAAAGTGGTTACTACAATTGAATTACTAATATTTTATAGATGTCTTTAGAAAACTTAAAAATAACAGAAAAATAAAATTAGTGAAAATTATACGTCACAGTGTTAATAAAAAAACAGTTATTGAAATGGTGCGTTTACGCACCTTTGGCCGAAAATGGGTAAAAAGAAAAAAAAAAGTTTACCATTAAGAAAAAACTAAAAAGATTATTAAAATTACATTTTCTCAAGTTTTCCAAACAAAGGCACAACATTAAGAGTTAAAAATTATTATTATTATTATTATTATTTAACTCTAAATCAAGTTAGATTATATTGATAATAATAAGTACAGAACTTGTGTGAAAATATAAATTATTTAAAACAACGTTTAAACACACAATAAAACAACATATTTGACCATACGTATACGTTTCGTGAGTACTAGGACTCACATCCTCAGTGTAAAAACTTTAAAAGCTCTAAAAACAATATCCCCCCAACTGCATGTACGGTGAAAAAACCCAAATGTCAAAACATAATACCAAAAGACCATCAAGTTCTAACAGCCAATGAAATTAATGCGGAAGTGAAGAGTCGTGACACAACAAATCCATCCAGAAAGTTGAGATGTATGGTGTACTAGATAAATCATTAACCAAGGAGTCTTTAAATTTATGGATATGAATAGCTTCATAAAAGTCTAAATCCAGAGGAGTAATACATTTCTTGATAATGGTAGCTGAGTCAAAATTAAAATTATGTCCCTCCCCCCAGCAATGAGAGGCGATAGAGGATTTCTGTAATTCTTTTTTCTTTACATAGTTTCTGTGTTCATTGATTCTGTAACGGAGTTTTCGCTTAGTTTGTCCAATGTAGGACAAACCACATTGGCATTGAATGTTGTAAATGCCCCAATAATTATGTGGAGGAATTTGGTCCTTAAGTTGCGAAAAAGATAATTTATTAACCGGTTTAAAAACCACATTAAAATCATAATGTCTTAAGATATTAGCCATCTTAAAGCTAATGCTATTATAAAATGGTAAAATGATAAGATTGGAAATGGAAACCGTAGTAACAGGGGAATCAAGATTATTAACATATTTATTAAGACTATGAGAAATTAAATTATTGATATAAGACAAACTAAAACCTCGATCAATAGCCACAGATCTAATGTAATTTAATTCTGTAATAAGTGAATTATTATCTGAACAAATTAAGCGAGCTCTATTAATCAAAAAATGAAAAGCCGAAGCTTTTTGGGAAGGGGGGTGACATGAATTGAAATGGGGGGGGGGGAGTGTGACAGCAAAAGGTTTACGGTAAACGCAAGTGTCAAAGGTATTAGGCAGACGTGTAACCAACACATCCAGAAATGGCAATCTATTATCTATTTCAACTTCATAAGTGAATTGAATGACTGAATCTATTGAGTTTAAAATCGTTAATATATTGTCAACAGAAAATAGAGAAAGGTCCAAGAGTGCAAAAGAATCGTCTACATATCTACAATAAAATGGGAAGTTGATAAGGTTAAACATTTTAACCTCAAAGTAATGCATATATAAATCTGCTAAAAAAGGGCTAAGGGGATTACCCATTGCTAAACCATCTGTCATAGAATAATATTGATTAGAAATTTGAAATGAATTTTGTTTTAAACAAGTACTGAATAACTCAATAATGTGATTGATTTCATAATCTGTGTAATGAAATTCTTTTAATCTAATAGTGAGACTTTGTAGTGCACCTTGAACCGGAACATGGGTAAACAGAGAAGTAACATCAAATGAAACCATGCGTAAAGAGGGGGAGGGGGGGAAGTTTTTAATCCGATTAACAAAAGAACTAGAATTCTTAATAGTGTACATATTAGAATTTGAAAGGAATGAAAAGCGTTTCACTAAATATTTAGCAAGAGGGTATGAAGCAGTACCGATATTGGATACGATAGGCCGGAGGGGAACACCAATTTTATGAACTTTAGGTAGAGCGTAAAAGCGACTGCAGTTAGCAATTGACGGAATTAATGACATTTTAATACTGTCATCAATACAGGGAGAGGTTTTTATAAGTTTTCTGGTGCTTGTTAAATCACTGTCAGAAGGATCCCGATTTAATTTAATGTATGGGCCGGATTGTAAAGTGCAAAATCTTTTTTTATAAAGATTTATAAAGTGCAAAATCTTTTACAATCCGGCCCATACATTAAATTAAATCGGGATCCTTCTGACAGTGATTTAACAAGCACCAGAAAACTTATAAAAACCTCTCCCTGTATTGATGACAGTATTAAAATGTCATTAATTCCGTCAATTGCTAACTGCAGTCGCTTTTACGCTCTACCTAAAGTTCATAAAATTGGTGTTCCCCTCCGGCCTATCGTATCCAATATCGGTACTGCTTCATACCCTCTTGCTAAATATTTAGTGAAACGCTTTTCATTCCTTTCAAATTCTAATATGTACACTATTAAGAATTCTAGTTCTTTTGTTAATCGGATTAAAAACTCCCCCCCCTCCCCCTCTTTACGCATGGTTTCATTTGATGTTACTTCTCTGTTTACCCATGTTCCGGTTCAAGGTGCACTACAAAGTCTCACTATTAGATTAAAAGAATTTCATTACACAGATTATGAAATCAATCACATTATTGAGTTATTCAGTACTTGTTTAAAACAAAATTCATTTCAAATTTCTAATCAATATTATTCTATGACAGGTGGTTTAGCAATGGGTAATCCCCTTAGCCCTTTTTTAGCAGATTTATATATGCATTACTTTGAGGTTAAAATGTTTAACCTTATCAACTTCCCATTTTATTGTAGATATGTAGACGATTCTTTTGCACTCTTGGACCTTTCTCTATTTTCTGTTGACAATATATTAACGATTTTAAACTCAATAGATTCAGTCATTCAATTCACTTATGAAGTTGAAATAGATAATAGATTGCCATTTCTGGATGTGTTGGTTACACGTCAGCCTAATACCTTTGACACTTGCGTTTACCGTAAACCTTTTGCTGTCACACTCCCCCCCCCATTTCAATTCATGTCACCCCCCTTCCCAAAAAGCTTCGGCTTTTCATTTTTTGATTAATAGAGCTCGCTTAATTTGTTCAGATAATAATTCACTTATTACAGAATTAAATTACATTAGATCTGTGGCTATTGATCGAGGTTTTTGTTTGTCTTATATCAATAATTTAATTTCTCATAGTCTTAATAAATATGTTAATAATCTTGATTCTCCTGTTACTACGGTTTCCATTTCCAATCTTATCATTTTACCATTTTATAATAGCATTAGCTTTAAGATGGCTAATATCTTAAGACATTATGATTTTAATGTGGTTTTTAAACCGGTTAATAAATTATCTTTTTCGCAACTTAAGGACCAAATTCCTCCACATAATTATTGGGGCATTTACAACATTCAATGCCAATGTGGTTTGTCCTACATTGGACAAACTAAGCGAAAACTCCGTTACAGAATCAATGAACACAGAAACTATGTAAAGAAAAAAGAATTACAGAAATCCTCTATCGCCTCTCATTGCTGGGGGGAGGGACATAATTTTAATTTTGACTCAGCTACCATTATCAAGAAATGTATTACTCCTCTGGATTTAGACTTTTATGAAGCTATTCATATCCATAAATTTAAAGACTCCTTGGTTAATGATTTATCTAGTACACCATACATCTCAACTTTCTGGATGGATTTGTTGTGTCACGACTCTTCACTTCCGCATTAATTTCATTGGCTGTTAGAACTTGATGGTCTTTTGGCATTATGTTTTGACATTTGGGTTTTTTCACCGTACATGCAGTTGGGGGGATATTGTTTTTAGAGCTTTTAAAGTTTTTACACTGAGGATGTGAGTCCTAGTACTCACGAAACGTATACGTATGGTCAAATATGTTGTTTTATTGTGTGTTTAAACGTTGTTTTAAATAATTTATATTGATAATAATTGCAAAGGCTCATTAAGTTGCTTCATTAAACTATCTGCATATAATTTAAAAGGATATAAATCTAATAAATTATAACAAAATTGAAATTTGCTATCAAAACAAAGTAATAATAATTTGAACGAAAATTTCTTCTGTTTAATTTGTAAAAAAAAAAACTTTTAAAATTGAAATTGTATTTGAAAGAATTATTTTAGCTTGAAAAGCACAAACTGTTGCAGTTTTATTAGTTGTAGTATAAGCAGTTTTATAATTAGTATTATAAGTAGTTATATAAGTAGTAGTATTATACTCACAAAAGAATGTGATAAGTTAAAATTAAATGAAATATGTATAAGATGTATAAGTTTCCAAAATATTTATTATTTTCTGAAAATCTATAACTATAAGAAAAACTTATATTTTTTTAAAAAATGAAGTTTTCCATTAAGAAAATAATAAAAAAATATTTTCTCAAGTTTTGCAAACACAAGCACCAAATAGTAAACTAAAATTCTTTTTTTATAGCTCAAATTTACTATTATTATTATTATTTATATCGAAATGAAGTTAGGTTATATTGATAATAAGGGCAAAGGCTCATTAAGGGGTCCGGGACACAATAATCTTCAAATTTTCAAATTTTTTAAAAATTGGATTAAAAATTTTCTGCTATTTTCTGCTTAAAATGATGTTTAAATCATGTTTCTATCTTAATTAGAACAGGAAATATTAATTTTTTCGTTTTGGTTTGTTTTCAAAATCTACCTTTCAAGCTATGGTTGACAAGGAAACGAGTTCTAGTGAAATTGCGTTTTTCTTCATGATAGGTTTTTTCGCCATTTCCCATATTTAAATTCTTATAACTCGAGAACCGTTAAAGATACAGGGTTGAAACTCGGAACATATCTTTTTCAATTATTTTACTTTACTTTTGAGCCAGCATATTTGAAAAAAATATTTACTTTTGAAAATATGATTTTTTTTTTTTTTTTTTTTTTTTTTTTTTTTTTTTTTTTTTTAAGTTGCACCACTTTTTTGTAATTTTTTCGTTAAATATTTTTATTTTTTCTTTTAATTAATATTTTTTTAAATGCTGGCTCTAAATTAAAAGATATATATTTCTGTTTATTTAAATGAAAAACAATTTAAATTCTACAAATAATATTTCGAGTTATAACGATTTTAAGTTATACCACTTTTTTCATAAATTTTAAATTAAATCTTTTTTTTGAAAAAAAGCTATGAGAAGTTTTATCATTTGATTTTGTTTACAAATGATATGGTTAACCATCACAAAAAATTTCAAAATTTTAACTCAATAAATAAAATTTTTTTGAAAATGTGTCCCGGACCCCCTTAAGTTGTTTCATTAAACTATTTTTTTTTTATATATATATAATCTAAAAGGATATCATTGTACTAAATTACAACACAATTGAAATTTTTTATCAAAACAAAGTAATATTTATATGTAAAAAAATTTCTTTCCTTTATTTTATGAAAAAAAATAAATAATAACAGTTTAAAATTGAAAATGCATTTCAAATAATTTTTCCATTTTAAAGGAACAAATTGTTGTATTTTTATAATTATCTATACTAATAAAAGAATATAATAAATGAAAATTAAATGAAGTATATACAAAATGTATATACGTATTTCAAGGTATTTATTATTTTATAAAAATGTATTTCTATAAGAAAAACTTATATTAAAGAAAATAAAGTTTCCAAAAAAAGCAGATTTCCATTAAGAAAACAATGAAAATGTATTAAAATTAGTTTTTATTTTCTCAAGTTTAGCAAACTCAGACACAAAAAATATTGTTATTAATATTATTATTATTATTTTAACTCTGACTCAAGCTAGATTATATTGATAATAATTACAAAGGCTTGTTAAGCTGTTTCCTTAAATTGATATTTATGTAATTAATATAAACGAGATAAATTACAATTCAATTAAAATTTGCTATCAAACCAACGTAATAATAAATGGAACATGAATTTCTCTTTGTATTTTTTTTTTCAAAATTATTTTTTATAACAATTTAAAATAGAAAATGCAAATGAAATGGTTATACCGACTTTAACATTACAAATTATTGTATCTTTATAATTATATGTCCATTTTAAAGAAAAAATATATATATACATAAAATCTATGCGTTTTTATGATGTTCACTATTTTCTAAAAAAGCATAACTGTAAGAGAAAAAAATGTATTATAAAAATAAAGTTTCCTGAAAAAAAAAAATTAATTTAAAAGTTTTGGAAAATTTAACATCTGAAATGTGTACTATTTGTAAAATATGTATGTTATTAAATCATTAAACAAAAATTCTCATTCAAAATTTTGCAATTTTAAATTGTCCATGATTTTGAAATACTATTATAAACAATTTGAAAAAATTATATATATATATTCACATTGCATTATGTCAGATATTCCACACAATGTTTTCTCGAAGGAATAATAATAATCTGGTAATAAAAACAATGAATATATATTTAAAATAACATGTTTAATTTAGACGTACTTTAATATTTTCATACTTTTTTTCTTAATTCGTAATATAATCCAGGAAATAGAAAAAACAACCAATATATATTTAAAATAAAATGTTTCATTTATGTAAACTATTAGACTACGATATCGGATTTTATTTTTTATTGAAATGGATTTCCTATAACAATGATTTTTTACGAATATGACACGGACTAAATTAAAAACATTTTGAAATAGAAATGACCTCACTGTTTAATTTCTTAACATATCAACCGGCAATTCTGTTAAACTTATAACAAAGTTAAATGCATGTAATGTTTAATAATTTAAAGTAAAAATAAAATATATACTCCCACTAATATAACAAAAGAGAAATAAATATAAAAAAATATACTTACCAAGTATCGAAACTGCACAGCTCTTATGATTTTGAAGAAGCTAAAATTTCAACACATTCAGAGGAATAGAGACAAAAGTCAAACGACGGCAATGACGTGTAGGGGGTAAAAGACAATCACCCCATAACATCCAGTCAGAAAAGCATCTCAAATCCCAGAAATACTTAATGGAAGGGATGATATTGCAGGGGGAGTAGAGGGGAAATACTCACTCCCCAGTAAAATGATTCAATTTTCGCCGGTCTCGATGATCAGCCGAGGAAATACTTATACACCAAGATTATACACCAAGTAATTTATTTCTAACATTAGTTTGATTGCTAGCCGACCTTTGCATTTGATATACGTAGGTTAAAAAAGAGAGAAATTGTTGGCTATTGTCGGGACGATACCGTATCAATGTACAGTCGTGGAAAAAAAATGTAAACACCCCCTACTAACTCCTCAACAAATTATCGTAGAAAAAAGTTACTGGTACCGAACGATTGGAAATAAAGTCTACTTTTAAATGATCTGTATAAAATTTGCTTACGGGGCCATCTACATATTAAAACGAACCATAACTTTGTTTTTTTCAATAGCAGTATACAATTCTGACAACACAAATGAACTCTACACCCTTCAATTAGCCTAAAAACAAATTTTTATGCAATTCGTACCATAAGCTTAAAAGAAATTAATTATTTTAAAACGAGCGTATTTTAAGGGCTGTATCCAAATTGCAGTTCTGTGCTCGATTGTTAACCGAGAGAGCCACCTTCTTGATCAAGGCATCTTAAGCGCCACTCAAACAGTCAATGAAGCCTGCTAGATTACAGGACAGCAGAAGAAATTTCCAAATATCTATTCACTTCTATCATAGACCTTAAAGCATCATTCTTAAAGCATCATTTTGCCGTTTTTTAAGCATAATTTGAAAACTACTTGGAGGAAAAATGAGAAATCTTTGATTTCCATAAAGCAGGACTTAATAAATATAAATTCATGAAAAAAAAATTGTAGGTTGCAATTCATAATTTTTTCGAATATTAATTTCATAATTCATAATTCATATCATAAAATTATTAAAATTGCAAATTCAGCATATTTATGTTTGGGTATATTAGTATTATTGCTACACAAAAAATTAGCTCATTAGAAGCATAGTTTCAGGAGATATAAATAAAAATATGAAAATGTAATTAAACATTAGAAGCACTCAATTTTGAATGTTTATAATTCAAAAACTTATCATTCATATGACTTGAAATTTGGTATCTAGTCATAGTTTGAATCAAAGATTTGAAATATCTCATTAAAATTGGGTATTGCCGTTGAAAATAATAAAGTTTGGATTCGTTTTAATATGTAGATGGCCCCTAAGCAAATTTTATATCCGTCATTTAAAAGTAGACTTTATTTCCAATCATTC
This sequence comes from Maratus speciosus, assembly GCA_963932465.1. Classification (NCBI taxonomy): domain Eukaryota; kingdom Metazoa; phylum Arthropoda; class Arachnida; order Araneae; family Salticidae; genus Maratus; species Maratus speciosus. The sequence continues at coordinate 33,448,031 of OZ010800.1, forward strand.
GGTACCAGTAACTTTCGTCTGCGACAATTTGTTGAGGAGTTAGTAAGGGGTGTTTACTTTTTTTTTTTTTTCCACGACACTACGTATATGACTACTGTGCATTTAGCGACAATTCTAGAAATATGCTGAATTTTAGCCGATATAACTTGTTGTTGGGAATAGTTCCTACCGTTCCAACTCTCCGAAATTTCAATCGGTTTTAAGTATAAGTGTATCCAAGTATTTTTTTAAATTTAGTGAAAAAAATGTGTAGGTCTATTTTGCCTGAATTTCTATTTTTAAATGAAAAATTCGCGAAGAAATATTCATTTTTAGCAGTAAAAGCGCTCGTAAGAAGAATTTTTCAATTGGGTACCAGGATTTCACCTTTCGATACAAAATGTTACTTTTCAGAAAAGTAATAAATTTCACAGCCTGTAATAATTCAGATTATCAAAGATGTGTATATATTATACAGGGTGTCCACTCTCAACGGTGTCCAATGGCTAATTCTTAAACCGTTAGTCATAGACATATAGTTCCAATTACAAAAATGTTTTAAATGAGTTAAAGAAATGTTTTAAAAGCTATTTGGGTTAATAAAAACATTTCTTAAAAAATTTAAATTCTTAAAAACGAAATTTAAATTTTTATACGGTCCCCCGGTCCTATAAGTTATATTTAGTAAAATTTTCCTTTTACACTGACAAGTAATACAAAAAAAGTCTTGTTATTCTGCTATTAAAACTGAACGAGTAATAGCTATTTAAAGTTGGAGCATATTTTTTGCTGCAAATTGGGGGTCATTCACAAATTTAGTCGAAATATAATTTCGTCAGATATATTAAAAAAAAATGGTTGAGAGAAAATTAACATTGAAATATAAATTCGAAATCTTTAATCATTCTGTCATATTAATGCAAAATACACAATTTGTAATAAACATTTAAGAAAAAAGAAAAAACAGAAATTTTGTTAAATAAAATGATGCAAAATGAGCAACTTCAATTCTTTACAAAATGATACGTATTTTAAAATATTATTAGATTGCACTAGCCTGCAAAAGTTGTGTTATATCTTATTTTTTAGCTTTTGATAATTGATTCTTATGTATTCTGTACCGCAGAATCCGAAATTGACCTTCATTTTTTACCATCATATAAATATTTTTACATAAATTTTAAAGTTAAAAAAAGAAAAATTGCGAAAGTTTGATACTATAAAATAGATGTGATTGTTCTGTTTAAACTTTTAATGGTTGATTTTTATGTGTTTTTACCGCTGAATCCGAAAATGATCTTCATTTTTAACCATCACATCAGGGTTTTTCGCAAATTTCAAAGTTAAAAAGTTCAAAGTTAAAATTGAACCTCCTCGCCCATCTCATCGGACCACTCAGCTGTTTAGCTGTAAGAATCCCAGGATAAACAAAAGTATTGAATAAATTATTGAATAAAATAATGTAAAATAAAATAAAGTTTTACATATGTTTTACAGTATGAAATTTTCGCTATATTTTAACTTACACATTTACGATTTGCAAAAAAATTCTAACGTGATGGTTAAAAATGAAGGTCATTTTCAGATTCAGTGCTAAAAAGTACGCAAAAAATCAATTATCAAAAGTTAAAAAACACAGCCATCTCCCCTACTTTTTAGTGGCTGGTTTTTGTTATTCTTTAACTTTGAGAATTTATGATTTGCGAAATATGATTGTTAAAAGTTAAGGTAATTTTCGGATTCAGTGCTAAAAAATACATAAAAGTTAATAAAACAACAATCTTGTATTATCTAATTTAAAACTTTTTCTTAAACTTCTTGGCGGTAATCTATTCGAAATTTTTTGAGTTATCCTGTAAAATAAGTATGAATAGTAGCCACCGAAAATCATAATAATATTAGATTGTTATCGGATTTGCACCAGTATGTAAAATGCAATCTCGATCGAATATTTGAAAGTGAGTTAAAGTTCGAGTACAAATTTTGGACTGAAAAAACATGCATACGATCGTTGAAGTAACATAAAAACTTATAAAAATAACATAATTTTTGTTAAAAGAATCATAAAAGAAACAGTCCCAAATCCTGACAAAATAAAAGATATGTTATTTTTGCCAATCTGAAACTTAATAAATGTTAACTTAATCGTAATACTTGTACGATTTTTTTCAAAGCGCAGGCACACATGAGATAAGATCTTCGAACACTTTAAGCACTTAGCATGTGACCCCTCAAAGCCAAGCCGAACTCATTTGTTTTCAGAGCAGAAAAGTGGCATAAGTCATGCATTTTTAAAGTTTCATAACTCGCTCAATTTTAGTTTTATATGAATGGGACTTTTTTTTGGTCTTACCTATCAGTGTAATAGGAAAATTTTACTAAATATAACTTATAGGACCGGGGGACCGTATGAAAATTTAAAATTCGTAATTTTTTAAGAAATGTTTTTATTGATCCAAATCGCTTTTAAAATATTTCTTTACCTGATTTAAAACATTTTTGTAATTGGAACTATATGTCTGTGACTAACGGTTTAGGAATTAGCCATTGGACACCGTTGAGGGCGGACACACTGTATTAAATACGGGTCTGTTGCCTGTGTGAAAATTCAGTTTAAAAAATACTGATGTTGAAAGGTGAAAGGACTCAAATGAACTGCAACAGGAATAAATGAGTGGGGGACGATTAAACGTTTAAAAAAAAATACATTTATTGTGGTTCAAAGACTGTGCATAATTTTTGTGGTAAGATATTGATATTTACTTGTAAATACCAGTGTTTTTATTCTCTTATTTTTCTTTTTCATTCCTACTTCTTTTCTTTTCTTTCTTTTTTTTCTGATTGGCGGAATAAATAGAAAAATGTTTGAAGTTCGAACTGATTATTTTCCCTCTATCTTCTTTAATAAAAAGATACGCGTTGCTGACGAGTGGCCTTTTTCGCTTATCGTTGCCACATATTAATCTCGGAAAATGAAACATTTTAAGTTACAGGAAAAAATTAATATCTGGAAAAGTATTTGTCAGAAAATTGTTAGACAAACTGCGTCAGAAAGGTAAAAAATTGTGTTTTTCTACCAACAATAGATTACCGATATAAACGAACGAACATTTAAGAAATTGAGATTAATTTTACAAATGTAAACAATGTGTAGTGAGTCATTCATTTGTGAAAATTCATTGATAAAAATTTAAAAAACTTTCGTGCATTGTATATTTTAACTCCTGTAGTATTAAAATGCCTTCGATTTCATTCGCCTATGAACCAATGAAAATAGTTTTTAATTAAAAAGCGAAGTCATAGAAAACTCAAGTCCATTTTTAGTACTTTTATGTTATCCGGTGGCAAATCTTGCCAGCAACAGGGTTTTACTTCCGCGAATTGTAGTTATTTTTTCCCGTGTGTGATTTAGAAACAATGCTTTAAAGTTGAAATAAAATGCTATGGAATTTATTATTATTGTTATGTATTTTAAAGGAAATGAGTGAAAGGCATGTATTTTAATAAAATGCTATGGAATTTATTATTATTGTTATGTATTTTAAAGGAAATGAGTGAAAGACATATATTTTAATAAAATGCTATGGAATTTATTATTATTGTTATGTATTTTAAAGGAAATGAGTGAAAGGCATGTATTTTAATAAAATGCTATGGAATTTATTATTATTGTTATGTATTTTAAAGGAAATGAGTGAAAGGCAAGTATTTTAATAAAATGCTATGGAATTTATTATTATTGTTATGTATTTTAAAGGAAATGAGTGAAAGGCATGTATTTTAATAAAATGCTATGGAATTTATTATTATTGTTATGTATTTTAAAGGAAATGAGTGAAAGGCATATATTTTAATTGTATGCAATACATGTATTTTGAATGTTTGTATTTTTAATAAAAGTTATGCTTTTTAAATGAAATGGGCTAAAGGTTTATATTTTAAGTGGAATTAATGTAATATGAATTATGTCAATGGGAAAAGTATTTGGCGATCACATCGACAAGCTAACATAAAAATACTAGATTTTCTGAGTATTAATGTACTAATAAATGTACTCCAGTACATTTATTACATCCATAATGTATTATTGTACTCCAGTTGGGTTTATTGTATTTATTGTTTGTATGTCTGTATAATATTTATAAATACCTTTAAGTCTTTAGTTTGTTTCAGGTTTGTATGTTTAATTTTGGAAAAATTGATTTGATGAAAAATTAATCCATTTTACATTTTTTTTTTTTCAAGCTTAAATACCTCTCAACATTACACAATTTTTAATTTTACACCGTTGAATTAGGAGGGTGTACTTTCAAATGTGAATTGTTTGAAAACTGTATTTCAATTTACTGACTTTTTATGATTTTTGGACCAAATAGCAGGATTACGGAATAATAGTGTAAAAATATTTTTATGAATTATTTAAAATTATAAGGGAAAACCACGATTTCTACCCACCGTCCTAGGACGAGAGTTTCCACTAGTATGTGATAATTTCTAAACCAAATTTATGAGTTATGGATATGTTTCCGACAACTTTTTGCAATTTTAATGCTAAAATATTGATATTTTGTTCTAAAAATGAGGATTTTACGCGTAACTATTTATTTATTTCAGAGCGAAAGAATTTTTTTAATTTTCAAAGTAATTATTTTACCCCTAAATCCGTTTATAGCTGAACCAAATCGGTACTCGGTCATTATCTAAAAGGTTAGTATGTAGTATTGAAATTTTAGAGCCATAGTATAAAATTAAGTGTATTTTTTTAATCGAAATGTGCACAATGTTAATCCTACGGGAAATGATGTGGAAAAAGCGAAAAATGATTTTGAAGAATGGATTTTTTTAAAAGGTTAATTTTCGTATTTTTTGAATGGTTTCCAATGTTGGAAAGAGAACTGAAAGTAGATGCCGTTTGGTATTTTCTTTTTTGCGTATTTTGATTATCGGAATTGATGCATAATTTTGAAATATGTTGAAAAATCCGGTATTGTAAATGTTCTAAAAAAAATTAACTGTTATAAAATAGCCACACTCTTTGAAATGTTTAGGAGCTGAAAACATAATGTTTTCGTAGCCTGTTGCAAACAATTCCGAAAAAATATTGATATTTAGTGGTAAAACAGCTCTTAAGAAACATTTCTATTTCCAGTTTGTCTATTTCAGTAGTTAAAAAAAATAGTTGTTCCAAACTTTTTGAGATTTTCGGCGGTTATAGATACTTTGTGACAAAAAATAGTGAACAAATAGTGACAACTACTTGAAAAAGAAATACATTTCCTTCTCGCATTTTTTTCTTGTTTTCGCCTCGGTTCCGTTATCATAACAACAACAGCAAAAAAAAAAGTTCTTACCGTTCGAATTTTACTAGGTTATAAATATATGTGATTTCCAATTTCGTAGACATCGTATTTAATCTCTATCGAGCAAGTACTTCCGTTAGAAAAAGGCTTGAAATTGCCTACGATTTACTTTAGGATAAAAAAAAAAAAAAAAAAGGTACCAAGTCGACCATTTTGATTATTCGTCAAACTTAACTATTTCAAATCTCCCCCAAAACCTGTAATCCATAAGTGAATGTCATTAGGGTGTAACCTTACTTAATAAGTATACTTTTTCAAATCACCAAAGTACCAATCGATCTTTCCTCCGTGTACGTCTTCTCGCTTTACATTTTTTTCCAGTTAAGAGGCTACTTCAGTGGATTCATGTCTAATCTGCCGAATCCGTCCCCTTAGCTCCCCTGTCGTTTCTATAGGAACGAAAATGGTGGGGAAAAAAGAGGGGATGTTAAAAATTAAAATACGGAACAGAGATAAGGAGAGGTTTTTTTTTTCGCTTTTAACAATAATTATTCAATATTACATTGGCTAGCCTAGCTCCTAAAGCAAATATTATTTATCAATAATAACTAAAGTTTAATGTCAACTTTTTAAATTATTTCAAAATTAAATTTTATTCCTATTCATAATTAATAGCCTGCAATTAAGATAACGAAATTTTGAAGTTATTAATTATTATTATTGTCATCATTATTATTATTATTATTATTATTATCAATGCACTAAATATGCGTGATAAAACATTTCTTAATTATTTAGCAAAGAAGGTTGCTACAAATTCATTGTTAATTGTCGGAAAACTATACGAATTTCTGACTTGACTTTCAAACGAAGCATATAAAATACAAGCATTAAAATTATAAATTTTTGTATTTATTTAAAACAAGTATATTTGTAGGGTGAAAGGAACACTTTCGTTTTTGCTAAAAAGAATGCAGTTTCAAGTAATTTTTCAAGTTGAACTGATAAGAAAGATAATTGACGGGGGCTGGTCACTCAGCTTCGGAATTCTCCTCCGAAATGTTAAATCTATGGGCTTTTGATGCATTCGTATATTTAAAATATCTTCTGGGGAAATTCATATTTTTAACATCTTTTTTCTGTGTACTCTTCTTAAAGAATGTCTCCTTTTTTCTTGGTTTTCAAAATATTTCTAAAATCTATGCTGAATTTAATATTTTATGTGTTAAAAGCGAGCAAACTGTGAGTAAGATATTAACCCTTCATATAAAATACTTTAGAAATATTTTGAGAACTAAGAAAAAAAGAGACATCTTTTAGGAAGTGTACACAAAAAATAGAAGTTAAAAGTATTAATTTCCCGAGGAGATATTTTGAATATACGAATGCATCAAAAATCGATAGACTTTACATTAGTGAGGGGAAATTGGAAGCTCAGAGACCACCCCCCTTAAGGCTCCTGTCCCTGCCGCCGAAGGCACTCACGAGCTAATGCTAATCCTATGGGGAGGGATTTATCTAATATCTCGTTTGCATTTTGACATTTTTAAATCTACTTTTTTTTTTTTTTTTTTTTTTTTTTGCATTGGATAGCCGAGATTCGTCTCTACATCGCAACTTTTTTTTACTTTTTCGATTTTCGTTGCAGATATTTTTTGGAATGACATTTTCGTTTTCAGAACCGGTTTTGAAAGTGAAAGTAACTTTAAAAAATATATCTGCGTCCAAAATTGAAAAAGTAAAAATGGTGCGATGTAGAGACGGACCTCGGCTATCCAATGCAAAAAAAATATTTAAAAATGTCGAAATGCAAACGAGATATTAGATACATCCCTGCCCATAGGATTCGCATTAGCTCTTGAGTGTCTCAGCCGGCAGGGACAGGAGCCTTAATGGTTTCCGTAGTGCCATTTAGAGATTAATCGTCACCTGGAACATCTTTGAGCGTTTGTAATTAGTAGCCACCTGTTTTTCAGGGGAGGATATTTTTTTTTAAAGGGTAAAAAATGTCGCATTTTGGAATATTATTTTTTTTTGCGTTTTTTCTGTTGCGTTTTCAACTTTTCTTTTCCTTCTCATACCTGTCATCGCCGTTCGCTCGTAGAGGCTTTCAGGGGATAGTAGGTTATCTGAGGGTATCTGTCGGGAAATAGATATGAATCATAAACATAACTGTACCCTTATTTACCCCTTTCACAGACAAGTGTTTCACTTTTTTTCCCTATAAAAACTCTTGTCAGTAATTGCTGCATTTTTCGCTAAGACACATCACGAGATGAAATTTTAAAATGGAAAGCGAAAATTACGATTCATGTCTAACTGATTGAGAGAACCCCTGCAGTCATCTTAGAGCCAGCCAACGGCTATAGCAGCTATCGCAAGGAAAGAGAAAATTAAATAGCAACAGAAAAAAAAAAGAAAAAAAAGCACTTTAACAAATTACAACGACCATTTGAAAATGATTTTTTCAAAGACTAAAATTTAAGACATAAAAAAGCACGTAGTTGATCCTACATTACGTACGCCATGGATTAAACATTAACATTCCTGGACCCATCATGAACAAATTTAAAAAGAAATTTCAATTTTACAATTTTCGGTACTGTAAATATTTAAACTTCTACGGAGCTGGTCATACATTACGTACGCCATGAATTAAAGATTAATAGTGTTATTACACGTAAAAATTGCAAGCAAGAAAAATCACCTGCGACTCGTCAGATTTCCTATGAAACTTACGTAATAGCCAAGCATTTCATTGGCTGTTCGGGAAATGGCTTTTCCATCATCCGATTTCCAAGAAATCTCACGACCCATTTTAAATAAAATTTCATTCTTAAACTTCTAAAAATCCGACACTATTACTTTTTATACCGTCGGATGGAGAAATAAATGTACTTTTAAATGCAATTTGTTTGAAAGCTGTATCTTAATTTGTTTCTGAGTTATTAATTTTTTTTGTATATTTATTACTTTTTTGTCATAGTGGCAACACTCTGTTGTCCATCGTTGTTGAAAGCAAAGGGAAATACAGATTACTGTATAGACCCATCAGATAACGAATAAATTGCAGATTAAACCAATGAAAACCTTCAGATATGCTTTTGATTTCCTACCCTGACGAGAACAATAACCATTTTTCCAAATGGTTAAAAAACTTATTTTTAAACATGCGACATTTTGATCCCTATACACAAAAATACCTTGTACAGTCGTGGAAAAAAAAAAGTAAACACCCTCCACTAACTCCTCAAGAAATTATCGTAGAAGAAAGTTACTGGCACCGAACGATTGGAAATAAAGTCTAGTTTTAAATGATGTATATAAAATTTGCTTAGGGGGCCACCTACATATTAAAACGAATCCAAACATTGTTTTTTTTCAATAGCAGTACACAATTCTGACAGCATAAATGAACTCTGCACCCTTCAATTAGCCTAAAAATAAATTTTTATGCAATTCGTACCATAAGTTTCTGAGAAATTAAATATTTTAAAACGAGCGTATTTTAAGGGCTATATCGAAATTGAAGTTCGGAAATCGATTGTTAACCGAGAGAGCCCCTATCTTGATCAAGGCACCTTAAGAAATCAATGAAGCCTGCTAGATTACAGGACTGCAGAAAAATTTCAAAATATCTACTCACTTCTATTATAGACGGCCCCCTAAACCATCATTTTTCCGTTTTTTAAGCATAATTTGAAAACTACTGGGAAGAAAAATGTAAAATTTTGGATTTACATAAAGCAGGACTTAATAAATCTAAATCCATCAAAAAAATGTAGGTTGCAATTCATAATTTTTTCGAATATTAATTTCAGAATTCATAATTCATATCATAAAATTATAAAAATTTCAAATTCAGTATATTTATGCTTGGGTATATTAGTATTATTGCTACAAAAAAATAGCACATTAGGAGCATAATTTCTGGAGATATAAATAAAAATATGAAAATGTAATTTAACATTAGAAGCATTAAATTTTGAATGTTTATAATTCAAAAACTTATCATTCAAATGACTTGAAATTCGGTGTCTAGGCATAAATTGAACCGAAGATTTGAAATATCTTGTTAAAATTGGGTATTGTCATTGTAAAAAAATAAGTTTGGATTCGTTTTAATAGGTATATGGCCCCCTAAGCAAATTTTATATACATCATTTAAAAGTAGACTTTATTTCCAATCGTTCGGTACTAGTAACTTTCTTGTACGGTAATTTGTTGAGGAGTTAGTGGGGGGTGTTTACTTTTTTTTTCCCACGACTGTACCTTTTACGTAGCAAACTGTATTTATTTTATATAAATACAATAAATTATAATTTAAATACTTTTATGTTATACGCTTCCTTCCAAAGATAAGTCTGAAATTGGTATAGCTTCCTGATAATTATCAATAAATTACTAAGAATTTTCTTTGCTAAAATAATTAAAAAATGCTTTTATCTCGCATATTTAATGCATTGATAATAATAAAAATGATGATGATGATGATGATGATGATAATAATAATAATAATAATAATAATAATAATAATAATAATAATAATAATAATAATAATAACAACAATAGGAGCAGTAGTAGTAATAGTAGAATTGTCTACAGATAATAATAAAAAAGGTAAAAGTGGTGTATTCTCATTCACAAACTGTGGAACCAAATAGCGCTTTCTATTTTTCGATAAAAGCAAAGGAAGTTTCATAAAGTCTGTGAAACCTGGCGTTTGGAATAAAATTTCAGGACAATACAGACCAATATAGGTAAGTATTCTTGATCCCTTATAACTGGAGCAATCATTTATAATTTAAGAAATAATACATATATGAGAAAAGGAAAATTTCCGTTCGATTTTAAAACACTTTTAGTCGTGTTTGTAGATTTCCAGAGTCGTTATACTTAAAAATAATGCATTAAACTTTTTTAATCCATGCGCACAATATCTAAATAGAGAAAAAACAAAGACTTTAAAATATTCTTTGAGTGCAGCACTAATTTGAAACTCTGCATTTTTGATTGATATTTTTTTTTATAATAATAATAATAGTAATAAATAAAAGTTTATTACTGAAATGTATTTTCTACCACCGCCAAACATGAAGAAAAAAATATTTTCTATTTTCGAGGATGACATTTATAAGCTTAACTTAATTTTAGTATATTAAATAGTTATATATGTATTAATAATTTTTAATATCCTGTATGAGGTGTATCTTTCTTTGGATCTCTTAGCTTTTTATTATCTATTTTCTGTAATGTTTCCGTTATAAGGAGCTAAATTTTGTCACTTTTGGCTTAATGCCGACAAAATTGGATGAAATAACGCATCTTCTATGAATGAACTCACAAGCTCCTCTGATGATTATGTGAGTCATTCATAGTTCTTATATTACATACTGGTTTCATATATTCATTTCTAAATCATCTTTAGAGCTTTATCAATTTCTTCATATATTTGTGATTTCAAATTTATCATATATATATATATATATATATATATGGATAGATAGATAGATAGATAGATAGATAGATATATATAGATATATATATTGATAGGTAAATAAATAAATTATAAAATACAGGACATCAGAAAAGAATTTGTAAATGTTATAACATACAATAGCAACCATATTCAATATGGAGTGCACGTTCCTGCTGTTTGGGTGCGATAAGTGGAAATTTCTAGAACTTGTCTTGATCTTATTGGATTTCTCGCAAAGCAAGGTAAGTCTCTTCAAAATTTTTATTTCAATATTTTTACTTTTTCAAGGTTGTTAAAAGAGATGAGAGAGAGAGAGACTATATTTTATGGGAAATAAAATTTTATTTAACAAAATAGAAAATTACTGAAACACTGAAATCCAAGGAATCAAACAGCATTTTTAATCTTTTCATAAAGAGAAAAAAATGTCCTGAATATGCCATCCAAGTTGGCGTTTCAAGCCGTCTTTCTGGATTTTGCAGCCCGGGAAAGGTTGTCTTGAGTCAAAAATCAATCATAACACAACCGAAAATGCAAAAGGCTGAGTTCAAATTAGCTCAATAGTCATTACTGCAAGCTCCATACATTTCTGCATAAAATGTGCAAGTAAATAAGTCATTTTTGAGTTGCTGGATGGAGGGAAATACTTTTTAAAAACCGCCTAAGTAGTGATTTATATTATAATAATGCATAAATTTTCTAATTCTAAAGCAACGTATTTCAGAGAAAAAAAAAGTAGCAAGTGCACGAAATTTAGAATTGCTTAATAGTAAATTGGCATAATGCACTCAGAAAATGGCACGAAACTGCTTTGTACCAATTATGTCTAAATTAAACTAAATGTTTAACCCACTAAAGAAGAGGTTCGCATGGTCCGGAATTTCCAGGTCCGGCCCAAATGAAAGCTATCGTGGCCTGACCCAGTGTAAAAACTTAAAGTTCGGCCCGTTTATATTTTCGCAGTTCATGGCCAAGCCCGTACATAAGTCAATTAAATCAGTCCCAGTTCAATTTCTCCAAAAATTCCGATTTTTCGTACCATACAGTTAAGATTCTTTTAAAGAATACTGCATACATATTTATGGAAAATTTTTATAGTATATTTTTATTACTATGCATTAGCAAGATAGAAAATACACAATAGCAGCATTAATGATGAGCTAAACTCTTAGACTTTTCAACATTCAAATACAGATTCATTAAAATAAATTAATGCAGTTTAGAATAAAAGAAAAAAAGATGGTTAAAAACATCATGACTTTGGCAGCTGTTATAAAAAAGTAGATATTTAAAAATTATTCTATGTAATTTATTAAGATTACTTTATTAATTCTAATGACTCGGTTAACAGAAGTCCACTATCGCTATTACTATTTTTACAAAATATTTTTCCTGTACCGCACGTCCTGGGAACAAGTTGCAGTCCGGCTCGGCCAGAGTCTGCTGAAAAAATTAAGCACGGACTCAGACACGATATAATTGTCCGATAGATACTAATCTCTACATTGGTTTTCTACAAGTTATATTTCTGCATTGGTTTTGTCAGCTGTTGTTGTACAGTGGCAGCAAAAAAAAAAAAAAAAAAAAAAAAAAAAAAAAAATGTTGACAGTCATTGAAAATTTTTTAAAAAGCCCTATTTTCAAATCACTACCAGAGCTTGAAAAGAAAGGAGAACGTTGTGTCATATGAAGCTGCAAGGACCACCAGTCCACATGGCCAACGCGCGATAGAAACTCTCGCCTGCATCTTATATTTAAAGCAGGGAAATTAAAATAAAACATCTGATTATTGAGATTGTGGCTTGAGTGTCAAGATTTTTTTTGCTGGCACTACAGGGAATCAACTTAACACTTATTCTCGCGAAATTCACATCCATTGAAAATGGTTCATATTTTATTGATTTCGTTTAAATTTTCAATCGGAAAGGTCGACCTGCTTAATTTTTTATGGACGCGGCCGGTCCGTTTAATTTTTTTGTCGGCCCTGCCGGCCCATCTAATTTTTTTGTCTGTTAGGCCCGCCACGTTTTTTTTTTTATCGACGTTATAAAAATTGTCTTTATTCTTCCGGCCCGTTTGAAAGTTTACATTCATTATGCAGACCCGCGGGCCGGGCCCGTGAAGACCTCTACACAAAACACGTGCAGCATTTCCCCCCCATATAGCAACTGTATTTTTTCATATAATGCAAACATTTTTTAATCAATTTGGTATTTAGAAATACACACAAATTTCGAAGCAAAGGTATTTATTTTAAATGGAACATTTTTATTTTTATTACATGTTTTATTTCAAAGAATAATCTTAAAATTGATTACTTTACAATTTCGATTCATTCAAACTTACAAATGTTCGTAAAAAAAAGAGAATTTTCATCGTTTAATAACATACCGATATATCATTGCTGTTATAAAAATATGCTGTTATCAAAAATATTTCACTCGTAATAATACATTGGAAAAAGTATTTTTAATGGAAACATAATCCAACCTAACATTTGAAGTTTAATTCATATGCTGCTAATTATCAGGTAGTACCTCGTAATTCATGCTCGATACAAGAATTGTGTTAAACCAACCATGATTTAAATCAACTGTTTTTTTTTCTCACCTCCAAACACCCGGGTTTTTTTAGGACTATTCTAATACAGTACTTCCCCACTTTTTCATAATTTATTGGTCCAGAATTATAGAATATAAATATTTTCTACTTTTAATACAGTCTTTTTTCTACAAACAACATGAGACATAGGAGTTCTAAGGGTTCTTTGTATGCATAAAATATAAAAATTTAATGTATTAATAAACATATCTGATTCCCTAAAGATATATCTTAAAACATGGTCAACGTATATAAACATGTACAGACTGCATGATAGAATTAACAGAAAATAAAACAAATAAAAAATATTCAATATTTAGCATAAAATATTTTCTTTTTCCTTTTTTTAAACGGAATTACTTACAGCAATCGATAACATAAGATGATCTTAAAGAATTTGGTCACGTTATAAAAGAAATTGTTCTCGATTTGGTAGATTATCCTTTCACAATTCGAAAAAGAAAACGAAAGCTATGAAAGTGAACAATAGAATATTAAAAAAATGATGTCAGTTGCACCATTTCAATAATAACAGTGGTATCTTTTATGGTACTTGTTGGATTTAATAGCCAAAAATGTTGGTTTGAATTTATTATTGAAACAAAAATCTTTATCAACCTCAGCTTCAGATGCTGAGAGTTATATAAAGTAGCAAGGCTAACGAAAAAGACAGGCTACCGCGGTGGGTCCGATTCTTCTTTTTTTACAGACCGCTGGAGTCACGTGATGCTCGAATGCACCAATGAAGGTGTGCGAAAAGAGCAACACGTGACTCCAGCGGTCTGTAAAAAAAGATACGTGGAATACACCGCGGTAGCCTGTCTTTCTCGTTAGCCTCGATAAAGTAGTTAGCCAATCGGTTAATACTGTCGTGAAGATGAATTATTTTATAATTATAAAGTAACGTTTAGGTCAAGAAAAAAATATTAATATGTTCAGTGAACTAATTTCACTGCAAAAAGTTGCTGCGGTCAAGGTATACAAAATCTATAATTGGAACAATTATGAAAATTGTTCCAACAATTGAAAAGCTTAGTGGAAGAACATGTTTTGATACATTTTCTCAATTTGTTTTTTAATTTTACGGATGAAAGCGTTATGAAGCTTTAAATGATGAAGCGTTAAATTCCCATTGAGCAATTTCCGTCAATAAACGGAAACGTACTTGAGATTTTTTGTGTAGTCCTGTATATGATTGACAGAATTTATACACAAAAGTAATATCCAAAGAAGTACAATTTTAAAACTCGTAGTACAACTGAAAACACACTTCCATCAAATATTCTTCATAGGTAGTATTGTAGCCAAATACTTTTGTGTGTACCTGCAAATGATCGATAAATTGTATGCACTCCGAATTCTACACTGTAAAAAAAAATTGTTGATTTTACAGTATAATACTGGAAGCTGGATTACCAGTGTTATAGTGTAAAATAAACAGTAATATATCGTCATACAAATGAAAAATATAAAATATGAAATATAAATGTAAAATATAAATGGCATTAAGGGGTCTCATGACTCTTAAAGATTCAAAATTTTCGAATTTTTTTTTAGATGCTAAACTTCTATCTTTTCTGAACATTTTGATATAATTATTTCCTTGAAAACAGAAGTTATGGCTTTTAGAATTATATTCGCGCTATAGCTGAAGCGGCATTTCCGAAACTTTGAAGTCATTTTTCTCCAAATGACGTTAAGGCATAAAGCGCATGATGTCTCAAAAACTTCTGAATATTTTTTTATGAAATTTTCAAAACATATGTTTCATGTTAGTCTCTATAAACTGAAGCTAAAGTTTTATTTTTATTGTTCAAAAAAATATTTTTTCAGATGATTATACAGTTGAAATTTTCAAAATTTTGTATTAGTTAAATACAACTTTGTATTAAAAATATAAAAATACTTTAAATATATTTTTTTAAGGTTTAGGGTAATTATTATAACCTGAAGTATAAATAGGTAGAAAAAATTTCCTTCCAGTTGTAAAATTTATTTTGTAATCCTGCTCGTAAGCTGACGTACCAATTTTCTGCTCGACAAATGTCTGACAGTTTGGAGCCACTTTAAATACTAATTCTGCACCTTTAAATTTTTTAAATACATAAAATGAAAAAACATACTTATATCTTTCATCCCAATTAAAATTGTGTTTTTAAATCATATACATTTTAAGATACTTAAAGTTGAAAATGGTCCTTTTTTTCATTTTTTCCAATTTTAAGAGTCCTAAGACCCCTTAAAATATACCGCAAATGATTTTTCCCCATAGGCCGTAATGTAACAGAATTCTTTTGAGTGGCCCTATAAATGAACCGTAAACGCTACATATTTTCTTTTCAATAGAGAATATGCCAGCAGTAAAACCCGAAAAACATTTATAAATTTCTTGGCAATCTGACTATATTTACGCACGGACAGACAAACAAACCGAATTCATAAGCACTTTTCAACTATGTTGGAAAGGATTTAAAGAAACATATTAAAGATTCCCATAAGTCTGTACACATTTCAAAAACTTATAAAAAATCTAACAAGATTATCGAATATTTGTAGGAATAAAAACAAAATAATTCAGATATATATCTGTAAGTTGAAATTTCGATTATTTATATAAATTAAAAAAATGTTGACTTATGAGAATAAGACTTCTCAAAAGAGGAATTGTACCAGACAAAAAGGAAAAAAAAAATCGAGAATGAAAAATCATGCTTCAAGCATATATTATGAAACACTTTCCAACACATTTAGAATAATGTAACAAAACTTTACCGTTTAATAAGTTGAAATAGGATGTCTAAGTGAACCATTCTGGAAACATGTATTTGAAAACCCAATTTTAGCAATTCTCATCTACAGTGAAAAATTATCCGAATTCTTTGAGCAGCCCTGTAAATGATATACAGATTTGTATCTATGAACTACAGGCATGCAAAAATTTAATTCAGTTAGAAAAATACATACCACAGTTGATAATTCCCCTTCAGCAATTTCCGCTCATAAGGAGAAAGATATGGGAATTATTTTGTGCAGCCCTGTATACGAGGTATAGAATTTATACAAAACAAGTTACATGCAAAAAAATAGTTAAAGTTAAAATTACGTACCGAAATTGAAAACGCACTTCCAGCGATTATTGTTCAAAGACAGTAGTGTAAAGGATTTATTTTGTGTGTTCCTGTAAATGAACGATAAATGTTATGAATGCCCAATTCTAATCATCTTGTAGTGAAACTCAGTGATTTATATCAATTCCAATAAATTTGAAATAGCATATTGTCATTAAAATACACTGCAAACTATTTTTCCCTATTAACCATAATGTAACGTAATTGTCTTGCTTGCACCTGTAAATGAACTATTAATACAGGGTAAGTCTAAATGAACATAGCGATTACAAACGACTATAACTATTTAATGGAAAAGAATTTATCAATAAGATTAACACAGAATGTAGACGGAACTTGAAAATTTCTTTACGTAAGGCGCAGGTGCAGTAAAGCGGAAGCCTGCGCATGCGCGAGTTGAAACTTTCCAACAACAAGAAACCGGTTCATTGCGGACGTCTCATTCGTAAAAATGGCCAATTATGACGGTAAAAATGGCCGATTTTTTTCTGTGTGGTTATGTGAAAGACAGGGTGCCTCCCATGCCCAAAATAATTGAAGAACGCAAAGTACACATTTGCAATGCGCTTGCGTCGGTGACTAAACAAATGCTTCAGAATGTATGGCGCGAAATGGGCTACGGCCGAGATGTTGTCCGTATGACCAAGGAAAGTTACATAGAACACCTATGACGTATGTATACAAAATTTTGAAGTTTCGTCTACATTATGTGTTAATCTTATCGATAAATTATTTCCCATTAAATAGTTATAGACGTTCGTAAACGCTATATTAATTTTGACTTACCCTATACTAACACGCTTCATATTCAATAACGAAGATGCCATGGAAAGCATAATTACATATTTCAATTGCATGAAAATATGAGTATATTTACGTGAGTTAGAGGGCGGACAGACAAACCGAAATTATAAACACTTTTCTGTTATGCTGGGAAGTTTTAAGAAGAGTTCAAATAATCGCATAAGTCCGTTTACATTTTAAAAACTCAAAACATTTCTCAAATTATCGTATCAGAGACAACAGAACATTTAAACAGACAAAAGTTTCGTAGCAAAAAGTAGTTCGAAGTGAATTTGAGCAATTTTGTTATTTTGCCACAAACTTTCTTTCATTTTGACACGTTATATGATAAAAACAGAAAACCGATACAATTTGGTAATTCGTTACGATTTTTTTAAATGCGAGCCTATGTATGTTACACCACGTATTAAAAATTAATTTTAATATAATATATTAAAACTTTTAAATTTTATACATAACGCCTGAAAATGCCTACCTTATAGCAAGGGTATTTCTAGCGGTAGATCCCACCCCCTTTTAACACTTTCCAACGTAGTTGAAAAGTGTTTATGAATTGTGTTTGTCTGTCTGTCTATTCGTATTCTAACTCACCTAAAATAGTCATTTTGACATGAAATTCATAGATTTTTTGGGTATCACTATGGCATGTTCGATATTGAAGATGTAGTGCATGGCATTTACGGTTCATTTACAAAGACACTCAAAATAATTCCGTTTCATTACGGTCTATGGGGAAAAATTGTTTGCGGTGTAATTTAATGATATTCCAGTATTTTAAACATGCTGAAATTTATCTATATCACTGAGGTGAACTACACGGCGCTTACTGTAGAATAGGGTGTGCATAAAATGTATCGTTCATTTACAGGGACACAGAAAAAAATTTTGCTACAGACGAATTTAAACTATCTAAGCCTATGAATAATAATTGCTGGAAGTGCGTTTTCAGTTGTGGTACGCGTTTTTAAATTGTATTTTTTTTTTAAATATATTCCTTGGTGTGTATAAATACTATACATATTATACAGGGCTGTACTCAATTTCTCAAGTACATTTCCATGTATTCACGGAAATTGCTGAATGGAAATTTTCAACTGTGCTATTCGTTCCAGTGGACTAACTTGTAGCATACTATGTAGTATACATTCAAATCCATAGATCCTATACAGGGCTGCGCAAAAAAGAAAAATCTTATATATTCCAGACTATTGGTTGAAATAGGAGAAATTGGGTTTTCAAATACGTTATGAGTTTTTCAAATTGTTTATTTTTATATCATATTTCACTTTGATAAACTGTGAAATTAAGTTACAATATCCTGAATGTATTGGAAAGTGTTACATAATCTAGGCTGAATGCATGATCTTTCATTCTTATTTACCCATTCAAGCTGGGCGGAAAAAGAGGAAGTTAGAACGTTCATCTGCTACATGCAACAGTTTAGTTAATTCAACAAGTGGGGAAATATTGATCATTTTCTAAACTTGCGCCAAATGCAGTCGATGAGCTCTTTGTTCAGGAAACGTATACATGCAGTGAGAGGAAAGATCAGATCTTAAGTTGAGAGGTTGCGGATGTGATGAACATGCCATCAACTTGACGCAACTTGACGTCGTAATTATTTTTCCTGAAATCTCTGATGGAATAATTGAAAAGTATTCATTGCTCAAAAGGTAATTAAGTTCAGATTCGAATGATTTTCTCCAGGTGCAATATACAGGGTGCGCATGATTAAAAGAACCTACTTTAAAGTTGCCTACAGACAAAACTATTGTTCATAAAGTTGTGAAATTTTGTGAAAGACATAATAAAGATATGGGAATTTGTTTAAGCTAAAAAAATATAAATAAAAACAGTCCAAATTTTTGCCACCAGCGGGTGATTTTTAATAAATTACACATTTAACATTACGGTAGTTTAGAAATTTTATTATCTGATTAAATGTAACAGAAATGTGAAACGTTTGTGTGGTTTTAAATGTGATTTTACGCTGTGATTAAGGATAAGCAAACGTTTTTAAAAAATTAATAAATTAAAAATCAAAACTTTCATGTTAACCGTACGCAGACGATAAATCTTGAAATATTGATTGCAATTTTCTTTAAGAAATAATAGTCATAGAGTAAATAGAAAGAATAGAGATGATGTGTGGTGGCTGGGGGTGACGCCAAAAATGTAACCCTAAAATCCGCTACATTCGGCCCAAACACAACCACGTGCTTATGGAAAAAAAAAAGAATGCTTTTAGTAATGCAGTTTTAATTCATAATACAATGAAATGCTACTTTAGAATGCTTAATTATAAGCTGATCATTTTCATTTAGAGAAAAAATGCACAAATGAAGCCAAAGAATCAGGTCCCTGTTCCACGTGCTTGTTTTCTTAGAGCCGAATGAGGGCATTTAAATCTGAGTGATAACGCGCATCATACAGCAAACTGTTTTTACGGCATACTGCATCTCCATCTATCTCTTTTCTCCGTGCAATATCTCTCATATTGTATTTAAGGGGGCCTAGTTTCCATCGAGCAAGTTGATAACCTAGCCAGTCCGTCACTGAAAAAAAGGATGCAATTAAAAAAAAAATACATGATTGGAATCATATACAGTAAATCCCGTTTAAGAAGTTCCCGCTTAAGAAGTTTTCCCGCATAAGAAATTTATATTTTCGATTCCCATTGATCTCTTATTCTTACAACGCTAAAATAATTCGTTTAGGAAGTTTAGTTCGAAACTCTTTCCCGCTTAAAAAGTTTTATTTTTCCTTCCATTTTTACTTTCAAAGCGCGTTTACTTCATCTTTGTGATTATTATTTTATTTTCTGTGCTGGAAATCTCTTTCTTTATATTCTCCGCTATTCAAAAAGGTCAATGTTTAGGACTGATAGCAGTTGTGGTTACCTCTATTTCACCTTAAAACCTGTTTAACGTGTTTGATGGAAATGTATTGTGAGTAGGGGATGGATCGCTCGTCACTGTAACAATAGTGACTGATCAAGAGAAAGGGGAATTGCTTCGCTCTACCGAGAGGTGGTTCTTTCAGTTCAATAGTTATTTTCTGTTACAACAGATTCTCTCCCACCCTTTTCCATGACTGTAATGTAACAAAGCTGCGTTTGGTTTATTCATTTCACAGTTTTTAAGTCAGTGTAAAGTGCATAACATCAAAGCCTTCTCGTTAGAAAATACACGAACAAAAAATTCTTTTTTTTCCCCCCACAAAAATTCGAGCAAGGCGATTAAACGGAAAGCCTTGTCAATTGAAGACGAAATCAAAATTTTGAAAGAAGTTGATAGTAACGCGAAAACAACAAGAGTTGAAATTCCAAAGAAGTTGAACATACCAGTGACTACTCTGAATGGAATTGTAGCAAAGCGAGATCTCATTTTAAACTGTTCTGAACAATCTCGTAAAATTAAAAAGGTGAAAAGAGGAAAATATGAAGTTATGAAAGAAAAGTTATTGATTTGGTTCAAAAAAGCCAGATCCGCCAATATTCCTATAAGCGGACCTATTCTTAGAGAGAAGGATCAGGAATTTGCCAAAAAAATGGAAACTGAATTGGATTGATAGGATGAAGAAAAGAGCTGGATTGACTTATAGTTCTATACAAGGCGAGAGTAAAAGTGTCAAGAAATCGAAGAGTGGAAGAAAATCTTACCAGATTTGATAAGCGGCTATCATCCTAAAGACATTTTCAATATGGATGAGTGTGGACTTTTCTACAATCTTTTACCGGATAAAACATATGCATATAAAGGCAAAAAATGTCACGGAGGTAAAAGAAATAAGGCACGACTTTCAATTTTATTGGGTGCCAACATGGATGATTCTGAGAAGTTTCCAATTTTAGTTGTTGGAAAATCGAAGAAACCCAGAAGTTTTCCGAATGTGAAATCGCTGCCCTGTGATTATGAAAGCAACAAGACTGCGTGGATGACAATTACAATTTATGAAGATTACTTGAAAAGATTGAATGATAAAATGAGGAAAGCTAAGAGGAACATCGTCATTTTCGTAGACAACTGTGCCGCCCATCCCAATGACACGAAAAACTTGAGCAACATAAAAGTCCATTTTCTACCACCGAACTCAACTTCCGTTTTATAATCTATGGATCAGGGAGTAATTAAAGTGTTTAAGCAGCATTATAGAAAATGTCTAGTGAAATGGATGATTGAAAAACTTGACAATACTGGAGAGTTTAAAAAAGTCAACGTTTTGGAATCAATTCATTTCATTTTATCTGCATGGGAGTAAATCATCTGTCATTGCCAATTGTTTTCAAAAAGCGGAATTCTTGGATGGAGAATCAACAAAAGAATATGAATTTGATATTCAGGATGATTGGAAGACTCTTCAAAGAAAGATGGATTTCACTGCATCGTTTGAGGAGTATGTGTCGGTAGATGATGAAGTAGTACCATGTGAAATGCTTACAGTGGATGATATTTGTGAAATGACAGTAGCTGAAGAAATGAGTGAAACTGTGGAAGAAGATGTGGAAATTCCTAGTTTTTCGAAAGCTGTAAAAGGACTAGAAACCTTTCGGCGTTTTATCGAAAGTGTCGAAAATGTGCCTGAAGAAGTTTTCAAAAGCTTAAGACAATTAGACTGTTATCAATTAAAGATTTCCGAGAAAAAACAGAAACAAAAAACTGTAACCGATTTTTTTTTCCAAAAACGTATCAAATGACTCTTAAAGCGAAATTTCTTGTCTTGGATTAAATAAAGCGTTTCTAAGGTAATTATGTATTTCTACTTTATTAGCTAATTTTTTAAGTGTTCAAACTAATTTAAATTTCTTAAAAAAACACAATTTTATAGAAAGTACTCTTGTATTATTGTACTAGGATAAAATAAAACATCTTCTGAATATCAATGTTGAAACTATTGATTTTTTCAAAAATGCTAATTTTAATGTTTAAAAGGTGTTCTCGTTTAAGAAGTTTTTCCCTTCCATTCCCTTGGAAAACTTCTTAAACGGGTTTCACTGTATAGGGTGATTCATAAAGATTGAAACGACAGGCTATTTCCTTAAATATTGCATCTAGACACATACTTCCAATTAAAAAGTTTCATAAAAAGGGTGCAAAATTTGATGAGATAAGTCGCAACTCCATGGGGGTCTATTTGAGAAAATAAGAAAACTGAATTTTTATGCGGCCCCCATAGTGTAAAATTTCCAATTAGGAAAATTTTCCTTATCCATTTCTGAATTAAACACAAAAAATTTCATTTTCATATCTGCAAAACTCACAGAAATATGTCTGTTTAAATAATTCTTCAGGTTTTAAGGGATTAGACACAAATTAAAAATGAGTGTAATTCAAGAAACAGTGTTTCTTTAAGAGTTCCAGGAAACATGTAAACAATATATTTATTGAGTTAGAATTTTGATTTTTTTTTCTTTTTTTGTGATGGTTACCATATAATTTGCAAACAAAATCACATCCTAAAATTTCTTATAAAGTTTAAAAAAAAATTTAATTTATTATTTTTAGTGGGATAATTTAAAATCGTCATAACTCGAAATAGTATTTGTCGAATTTCAAAATTTTTTGATTTCATTAAAGAGGGGAATATAATAAATATTTTGTTTCAGGATTTGTTTTAAATATTAATTTTAAAAGTATAAAATATATAAAGTTAAAAAATGATGTAACTTATTTTTTTAATGGTATTTTGAAAAGTAAATATTTTTCAAATTTGCCGAAACAAAATTAATGTAAAGTAATAAAAAAAGACCTTTACGCAAAATGGTGAAAAAAAAACCATCATGCAGAAAAATGCATTGAATATTTTAAATAAAGATTGTCTCCTAATAAAATGTTTAAATGCTTTTTAAAAAATTGCAGGTGAATATGTCTCATTCCTATAGCTAAAGTTATTGAATTTTTATTGTGAAATCACGGCAGTTAAATAACTGAGCTTCTCTTCATGAATTATATTTAGAAAATAATGTTTTCCCTTTTAACATCTTCACAAAAAAGGAGAAAGATAAAATTGGCATGCTCCTACCTTTATTTTCAGCGTTGATTGAATCCGCGTAAGGTAATCCAACCTGCTATAAAAATCCAAAGTGAATCAGCATGAAAATATTCCACTCAGTAACAAAAGAGGGCACAGGATCACAGGACTACACTATTTAATTAAAAGCACATAGATAAAGTTAAAATTAAATTTACATTCAAAGTTATATATTTAATTAACATATATCTTTAAGGTTTTTCAGAGCGCAGACACACTGCGTGTTTTGCTTAGGGCATATATTTAGAGACTGACTAAAAAAGGAAGAAAAGTTTTCAGTTCATTAGTCTTTCTTATTGCATCTCGTTGTGCAACACTTTTATGTATACCAGATGTTGGAAATTCCTTTTTTTTTCTCTCTCTGCACGGGAAAAGAGGGAAATGGGTAGTTGCTCTTCACTCAGATAAAATAAGATTTCATCTATCAAATGCAATCTTGAAACACAGCTGTAATTATTTCACCATGTCTTGCAATTTCGGTAAATCATTATTCAATTTCTAACACCCCTGCTTGATTTCTGAAGTTGCAATAGTTCTTAAGTTCAAGTTGTCTCTGTGTTTGATAAAGTCAGGTTTGGGAAGGGGCTTCGTAAAGATGTCTGCAGTCATTTCCTTACTGGGACAATATTCTAATTCTATGATTCCCTTCTCTCGTAAATCTTTAATTGAATTAAATTTGATATCCACGTGCTTTGTTTTTGAATGATGTTTATAATTTTGAGTCATCTTGATGCATGACACATTATCCTCATACAGAATAATTGGTAGGTTTTGGTTTAAATCTAGATCCTTTAATAGCTTTATCAACCATATGGTTTCTTGTGCTGATGTGGCTGCGGAAATATACTCAGCCTCAGCAGATGATAATGCAACTGAGTTTTGCCTTTTTGTTGACCAGGAAATCGCTGCATTTCCTAATTTACTTAAATTTCCTGTGGTTGATTTTCGATCACTTTTATCTCCTGCCCAATCTGAATCTGCAAATGTCGTCAGAATCGGATCATATTCGTTGCTTATAACTAATTTTAATTCTTGTGTTGTTTTTAAATATCTTATAACCCTCTTGACTGCCCTCCAGTCTTTTTCTCTTGGTTTCTCATTTCTGCGACTAAGGATGTTAATAGCCGCTGAAATATCTGGACGAGTTATCGTAGCTATGTATAGCAATGCCCCTATGGCTTGTCTATACTTATGATTATTAGGTAGTAAATTTTCATCGTCATCTAAGTTTAAGTAACCTGCCTCCATCGGAGTATCACAAGGTTTAGAGTCCTTTAAATTAAATTTTTCAATCAGTTCTTTTATTTTATTTTCCTGATCGAGTGCATAAGTTCCTTCTTTAATTCTTTTTATGTTTATGCCTAAGTAGTAATTTACCATACCTAAATTTTTCACTTCGTATTCTTTACTAAGTTGTTTCATTATTTCATTTATTTCCTTAGTATCTCCTGAAATTAACAGATCGTCGACATAAATGATGATATAAGTTTTATTTCCGTTAGTTTCTCGTGTGAAGAGACATGGATCAGCGGTGCTTTGCACAAAACCTAGTTTGTTTAAACTTTCAGCTATTTTAATATTCCATGCTCTTGCTGCTTGTTTTAGGCCATATATAGCCTTTCTTAGCTTACATACTTTATTTTCTTCACCCGGTTTAATATGTCCTTCTGGTTGCGACATATAAACAACTTCTTCTAAATTTCCATGGAGAAACGCGGTTTTAATATCTAAATGGTTTACATTTAAGTTTTTGTGAGCTGCACACGCTAGAAATGCTCTTAGCGTTGTATAGGCTACTACTGGTGCAAAGGTTTCATAATAGTCATTACCAAATTTTTGAGAATAGCCTTTCGCTACCAAACGCGCTTTGTATTTATTAATTTCTCCATTTGAATTATATTTAACCGTAAAAACCCACTTATTTCCAATTACTTTTACGCCTGGTGGAGGATCAACTAGATCCCAGGTGTTATTTTTTATTAATGAAGCAATTTCTTCACTAGTTGCTTCGTACCATTGGTTTTTCTCATGTGGATTGTTTAGATTTTTAATATCTTCGAAATTTTTCGGCTCTATAATTTTATTTTCTTTAGTAATGTATGCGAGTCTGTCTGGTGGAACACCTCTATTCGATCTTTGTGATCTTCTAGGTTCATTTGTTGTATTTTCCTCACTGTCTGTTTGTTTTTCTTCCTGCATACTTATTATAATTTCTGAGGAATTTTCCCCTGCTTTTTCGGGTTGTTTCTGAACTTCGCTATCATTTTTCAGATTTAAATTTGGTGTTGTTTTTGAATTAAAGTTTTCTAGAAATCTGACGGTTCTTGCTCGTATAATTTTATTATTACCAGTATAGATCCTATAACTTTTAGATCTATTGTCGTAACCGACAAAAATTCCTTCAATCGCTTTATCATCAAGTTTTCCTCTTTGGGATTTGTCGAGATAAGCGTAAGCTTTGCAGCCAAACATTCTAATGTTGCTTAAATCCGGTATTTTATTTGTCCATAATTGGTATGGAGTAGAATTGTGAGCTTTCGTGGGGAGTCGATTAGTTAAGTATACCGCTGTATTTAGAGCTTCACCCCAAAACTTCTGAGGTAGTTTCGCTTCCGATAACAGGCATCGCGTCATTTCAACTAGTGTACGATTCTTCCTCTCCGAAACACCGTTTTGAGCTGGAGAATTTGGCACGGTTAGCTGATGGTGTATACCTGCTTCTTTTAAGTAATTTTCTATCTCATCACTGGTATATTCCCCGCCGTTGTCAGTTCTTAATTCCTTTATATTGCGACCGAATTTATTTTTCGTTATAGCTACGTACTCTTTTAGTTTAGTGATGACTTCACTTTTCTTTGATAAAAGAAATACCATTGTAAATCTACTGAAATCATCAGTAAATGTGAGAAAGAATTTCTTTCCTCCCATACTTTCTGTTGGCATCGGGCCACATACATCAGAATGAACCAAATCGAGAATTTTACTAGCTTTGTTTGTAGCTTGTTTAGGATACGAAGCATTTGTTAATTTACATTTTATGCAACTTTCGCATATTACTTCATGTTTACAATTTTCCATATTAAAACCTGTTGCTAAACTTTTAGTTTGCAGTTGCTTTAAAGCATTTATATCTCTGTGTCCGAATCTCCTATGCATGAGTTCAATACAGTTTTTATTCTTGCATTGATGAGCTAAATTCGCATAGTTTACTTGTTTATGTTTGTAAAGGTCTACTTCATATAAATTACCTTTAATTTTCCCTTCTATAAAGGTTATGCCGTTTTGGATTAATTTACAGGTTTCGTTTTCAAAAATGAGTTTACACCCATGCTTCACTGCTTTATTAACAGACATTAAATTTGACTGTATTTCTGGCACGTACAAAACTTCATTTAAAGTAATGTCGTTTGATTGTGTTTGTAATTTTATTGTGCCTGTCCCGTGTGAAGCAAGAATTTTTCCGTTTGCAATCGTGACTGTGTTCTTATTATTTGTATCAATGTCACTGAATAGGTTTATGTCGTTACAAAGGTGTGAAGAGCTCCCTGAATCAATTATCCAGGTAGATTTATTTTCAATGTTCGCGTAAAAGGAACAATTGTTTTGAGACACCTTTGTATCTAAAGTGGTTTTGTTTTCTTTGCTACTATTCCCCAGAGTCTGTGTGTTTGTTTGCACTTCTACTTCCGGAGTGATTTTGTTCGTTTCAGAACATAATGCAGCATTCTGTCTCCCTTTATTCACTGTTTGGTTTTTAGAATTTGAATTTTTATTCTTAAGGAACCAACAATTTAATTTTATGTGATTTCGTCTTTTACAATATGTACAAAACATATTTTGTTCTTGTTTGCGATATTGTGGTTTAGTATTATTTTTTTCTGCTTTGTACGCATTTTCGCGCGACGTATTATTCGAGCTATCTTGTCTCCTTTGATACTCATCGGTCAATTTTCCTTTTATAAATTCAGAGTTTAACTCCTCTTCATTTCTCGCTTCAAGTGCGATAATCAAAGTATCATAACTCGGTGGGAGGGAGCATAAAAGTAACGCGGATAAATGCGTGTCCTTAATTTCTTCCCCTATCGCCTTTAATTTGTCGGCTGTTTCTAGTATTTTTACGATATGACTTATCATATCTCCGTTTTCCCCGAGTTTTATACTGTATAACTTTCTGAGTAAATATAATTTGCTCGAAAGGTTTGCGCGCTCGTGTATAGTTTTTAATACATTCCAAGTTGTCTTGGCTGTCGTTTCATTTTTCACATAAATAAGTTGTGGGTCTTCTAAAGTTAATATAATTGTAGCCCTAGCACGATTATCTCGCTTAGTCCACTCATTAGTTAGTGGTGTTGGGGGGTCATCCTGTGTATAATTAAATAAATCTTCCCTCATTAGGAG
This sequence comes from Maratus speciosus, assembly GCA_963932465.1. Classification (NCBI taxonomy): domain Eukaryota; kingdom Metazoa; phylum Arthropoda; class Arachnida; order Araneae; family Salticidae; genus Maratus; species Maratus speciosus. Next base: position 33,475,750 of record OZ010800.1, read on the forward strand.
CATCTGGGTTTTAAAACTCCATTGGGCATAGTTATGCGGATTTAATTTTTCGATATTAAATGTTTCTTTTAAGGAGGAGGCCATTGTTTTATCTTTAAAAGGTTTCTTTTATTTTAGTTTCTTAACTTTCAAGAGTTTTCATTTATTTTCATTTATTGTTACAATAGTTTAAATAGAAGAGAGCGGTAACTTGCCGTGTTCACAGCCTTCAGTCAGTCTCATAATCTATTGAATTTTTATTGTGAAATCACGGCAGTTAAATAACTGAGCTTCTCTTCATGAATTATATTTAGAAAATAATGTTTTCCCTTTTAACATCTTCACAAAAAAGGAGAAAGATAAAATTGGCATGCTCCTACCTTTATTTTCAGCGTTGATTGAATCCGCGTAAGGTAATCCAACCTGCTATAAAAATCCAAAGTGAATCAGCATGAAAATATTCCACTCAGTAACAAAAGAGGGCACAGGATCACAGGACTACACTATTTAATTAAAAGCACATAGATAAAGTTAAAATTAAATTTACATTCAAAGTTATATATTTAATTAACATATATCTTTAAGGTTTTTCAGAGCGCAGACACACTGCGTGTTTTGCTTAGGGCATATATTTAGAGACTGACTAAAAAAGGAAGAAAATTTTTCAGTTCATTAGTCTTTCTTATTGCATCTCGTTGTGCAACACTTTTATGTATACCAGATGTTGGAAATTCCTTTTTTTTTCTCTCTCTGCACGGGAAAAGAGGGAAATGGGTAGTTGCTCTTCACTCAGATAAAATAAGATTTCATCTATCAAATGCAATCTTGAAACACAGCTGTAATTATTTCACCATGTCTTGCAATTTCGGTAAATCATTATTCAATTTCTAACAAAAGTTTCCGATTCTGTTTAACTTTTGTTTTTTACACCTCCCTTCTGTACTATGTAAATGTCCGTCAGTTGATTTAAAACAAATATTTTTTTAATATGCCGAAAAGAGTTTTTTCATAATTTTATCTACCTCATAACTGCAGGTTTTATATCGTCCCGGCGAGGCCATTAAATAAAAATATGTTTTCTGGGGGCGGACCTTATTCTTTTCTGAAGGCTCAGCCGGGCCGAGCCTAACGTATTTGTTCATACCGAACCGGGACTGGCTTCCTTCTTCCTAGGTCTGCACGGGGCGAAATTTTCAGTCTCTGTCTCGAAACAACCCGTATTAAAATCATTGTCTATGACTGACCTGCTAAGTGCAAAAATCAGTAAAATTTGGCTCAGCCCCAAAATTTTTACATAAAATGCATATATTATAATCGCCATTATTTTAAAATCAAAATTTAAAAGTCATTTTTTAGGATTCCGTACTTAAAAAGTAAAAACGGAACCATTATAAGATCACTCTTGTGTCTGTCTGTCCGTCTGTCACAGCCATTTTACTCGTAAACTATGGAGCGTGGAAAGTTTAAATTGGGGGAAGTAATAAAGACTATTGACCCACATATTTAAATATTATTAAACATTCACAAATATATTTAGGAAAAATGTAGAGGGCTAATTATGTTATTTGAAGAAAAAAAAATTCTTTTCTTTGTATATTGTGTGAAAGCTTTCGTAACACTGAACTCAAAAATACATTTCTTTTAATTTTAGGTATTATAATTTGTGAGATATCGTCGAAAAGGTAGTGCAAAAATATGTCCCCCGCCTCCATCTATTTCCGAATCTACTGAAACTAAAATTATGAAAAAATTAGAGGTAGTAGACACTAATTCAAAACTTGCAGTAAAATTATAGCGATTACCCTAGGTCCCATAGTTTTTGAGAAAAGAGCATTTTTCCATTACACACAAATTATGAAGTGCAGGGCACTCAGCAAAAGCGTTGAGGAGCGCTGAGGCACCTATCGTAGCAGAAGTATAAAAACATCGTTGAAAATGATTTTCGAAAACAATCGTCGGTAATTAGCCGAGATATTAACCCTGAAATACACGGACGGTTTGGACATACATAATGACAGGGACGGCGTACTCTATAAACCATCGGCTATTAAAGCCCAAATAACAACTTTCACTAATATATTTGTGTAATGGAATGATCAGTAGCACTATAAAAGCAATAAACGTCAAATTGTTAAAAACAGACTCATTTAATTACAATTAATCACATAAATACTATAGGATTCGTGACTAGTTTTCATTGAGTGGATCTCAGGTTGCGCCTCCCGGGTCTTTAAAAGTTAATTAAATACCTATTTGGAAAAACGCTACACGGCCAGAGGCAGCGTTGCAACTTTGCCACCTGATTTCGAAGCGCGCTTAACACAATGCCAAGTTTAAACTTTGAAAAGGGTTTTATTTTAGCTACACTGTAAAGAGAAAGGTTATTACCACGCTGAATTTAGTTTTATGAAATTCCAAACGAAGTTTAAATATGCACTACTTTTATTGTCAGTACCGAATTAAATTCATCATTAACAGATTAGGATAAGATTTAAAAAAAAGAGAGTTATACAGAATAGCAATATTTGATATTATTTAGGCTTCATATCTCTTTGAACTTTTGTGGTATATCCATTTACACTTTTCTAGTATATATAGCAATAATCAAACCTACGGTGTATAGTTTTTTAGAAATTCTTATTATTCTTTTATAAACGATTGTTTTAATAATACAGTTAATATTTCAAATATTTATTATTCGGAACCCTCTGAGTGCGAGTAATATTCGCACTTGACCGTTTATTTTTTCAAGGATAGTAGATTTAAAGACAAACAATTAAAATACAGTAAAACCTGTGAAAAAAACCCTGCGTATAACGGAATGCTGTTTTAGACGGTAAAATGGGTTGATCCATATAAAATAAATGTAATAATACCTGAGAAAAGAATAGACTACATTTACACCTCCTGATAAAAGTACTGTCTGTAACGCATTTTTTTTTCCCCTATCTGATTTCGTCTAAGATTTTGCTGTGTAGCATTTTACAAAGTCTCCACTTCAATACATGGAAAATGGATTAACGATATGAAATGGTAAATGAAACATTTACATACAAGTAGAGATTCATTAAAACAAATAAATATCACAGTCTTTGGCGCTTCTTTAAAAATGAAGATTATAAACATGAAAAAAGAAAAGCTATAAAAAGTATTTTTGGTCAGAACTCCTCAATACGAAACAATTTTTAACATTATCGACGTAAAAAATTATGTTTTGTAGAAATTTAGTCAGGCCGGGCAGGGCTCAGACTAAGATTTTAACTTTTTTCCAGGCCGGGCCGAACTTTTTTTTTCTATAGATCTCGTTTTTCCCTCTCGTGACCGGGGCTGGATATTTCGACCCGTTCAGACCTCTAGTGCAGACCCCCAGCATATTTTGAAAGCAGGTTTAACGTAAAATCTATACGCTGCTATTTTATATCAAAGGAGAGGCCTTTTAATAACGTACAATTTATAGATGTACCTATCTTGCATTCAAAATGAGTCAATATCTCGTCACTTAGAGGCATTGGTAAATGGTGTAAGTCACGAAATTTGGGTTTTAAAGTCTCTGTGAGTTTTGCAGATATCGAGATGAATTTTTTTTTTTTTTTTTTTTTTTTTTTGCGGGGGGGGGGGGGGGGGTTAATTCAGGAATGGATAAGGAAAAGTTTCCTAATTGGGAAATTTTATACTACGGGGGCCTTATAAAAGTTTAGTTTTCGTATTTTCTCAAATAGAGCCCCAACGGAGTTGCAACTTATGTCATTAAGTTTTGCACCTTTTTTATGAAACCTTGCAATTGATGTATCTGTCTAGCTCTAGAGGTAATATTTAAGTAAATAGCCTATCGTTTCGATCTTTATGAATCACCCTGTATATATATACGTATATATATATATATATATATATTTTAATTTACGAAACATTTTCACAAATCAAAAATACCAAAAATAAATACAAAATTTTGGAACTGAATCATAACTAAGTTTTTGGTGGAAGTATAGTATACTATTATCCTGTAGTGTTATTAAAAAAAAAAATAACTAAACAGAAAAATTTCTGTCAATTTCAATATATTCAATGAATTTTTCTTACTGTAATGATTAATGAAAGTTAAACAAATACAGAAATGTACAAAATTATACAGAAATGTCTATTACGCATAGTAAAAATTGCTACCAATACCTTTATTTACTGACAAGATCAAATTAATATGTTTTGTACCAGATTTTTTTTAAATAATTGAACTGAAATAAGGCACAATGTCTAGTAGGTAGCTGTATTATACCAACAAACACCAATGCTATACTTATGAATACCTATGGTGCAGAGCTGAAACTAGCCTTTTTTGCATCGGGGGAAAACATGGATTTTGGTTTCCCAACCCCCCTTCTTCCGCAAAGTATGTTTACAAGAAGAATTTTAACCGAGTTATTTTCTTCTGATGGACTGATGGCTTCCATTATTATGAAACAGCCGTTATAAATGAAGTGTTAGTTGAAGATGAAAGAGTATCTTTAAAAAGTTAGAACTCTGATTTTCTGGTGAGAATAAGAAAAAAAAAATGCCTTTTTTTTTTTTTTTTTTTTTTTTTTTGCATTTATAACGGCTTTTTTATAATAATGGAAGCTATCAGTCTATCAGAAGAAAATGATCCATTCCAAAGGTATAAGTTCGATTTAAAAAACTATTTAATACTTCGAGCAGAAAGAAGAGGCTACACCTGCAATTTTCATGACACTGTTAGAATCACATAGCTGCTAATGTGTACGGTTTAGTTGCCTCTAAAATTTAATACAAATTTTTGACCTATTTTATCATTGACAATTGTTAGACTTTTTAAACTGAATTTCCGGAAGTGACAGCCAATTGTTCCCTTGCGACGACGTTTCTGTGGCTGTTAACTCGTAAAACTTGGTTAAAAATGCTAATTTTGGATACATTTCCTGAATGAATCTTTGCCTTTATAAGAAAATGGGAAACTCTAATTTCTTGCTATCTGAACAAAATGGGTAAATTTTATATTTTTACGAATGTTAATGCAAATTTTTCGTATTTGCAAATGAAAATGACTTCGCGAAAGTATCAGAAAAATAGTTAGTTTAGATTTGGAAATAGATTTCAATATAAAAAATTCTCATAACGAGATGTGATGTCCTCCCACCCATAAAAAGGAAATCCACGACTCTGCTCTAAATGGTGAGCTGGATCCGCCCTTAAATTAATTTAAAGATACATTAAAATCTTTACCTTAGATTAAAATCTTGAAAACGGAATCGAAAAGAATCGAAAAAAAATCCGCTTTATGCAGGATCCTTATGCCATATCATCTTTAGATTCTTCTATGCTTTGTCATACGCCAGACAGGATGATTTTAACAATACCGTGCTAAACATAGATGTGAGAAAAAAAAAAAAATCCTCATTTGGCGCCCTTTCTTTGTGGCGCCCGGGGCACATGTCCCCTCTTCCCCCGCCCCCCCCCCCTAGTTTCGGCCCTGCTATGGTGGCCGTATAAAAGCTTAGTTTGTGTATTTTTAATTTGTGTGTATTGCAAAAATTAGGGCTGTATTTTCAGGATCTGTTTATAAAAATGGAAAATGGAGAAACTATCTGGACCTCCTCTTCTACAGGGTGATTCATAAAGATTGAGCCAATACCCCATTTCCTTAAATATTGTCCCCAGATGCATACTTCTAAATGCAAAGCTTCATAAAAAAGGCGCAAAATTTGATGACAAAAGTTGCAACCATCTGGTGGGTCTATTTGAGAAAATACACAAACTAAAATTTTATACGCCCACCATAGAGTAAAATTTCAAATTAAAAAAAAAATCCTTATCCATTCCTGAATGAAACACAAAAAAATTGCATCTTGATATCTGCAAACTCACAAAGATATTCCCGTTTAAATAATTCGTCAAATTTTAAGGGTTAATACGTTAAATTGAAATGCTTGTAATTCAAAAATTACTGTAAAAATCTTAATTTATGTTCTATTTTATCAATTTATGTTCCATTTATCTTATGTTTCATTCACCAAACAAATGTGATTAAATATTGTAAATGTCTTAAATCGCCTTTTAATAACGTATAATTTTGTGGATCATTCCACGAATTTTGGCTTTTAATTTCTCTGCGAGTTTTGAAGATATAACAATGGATTTTTCTGTATTTCATTCGGGAATGGACAAGGAAAATTTCTTTAAATGGAAATGTTACGCTACAGAGGTCGTATAAAAATTTTGTTTGTGTATTTTCTCAAATAGACATCCCAGTGGTTTGCAACTTATGTCATAAAATTTTGCTGCTTTTCATGAAACTTTTCAATTGGAAGTATGTGTCTAGGGCCAATATTTAAAGAAATGGGCTATTGGCTCCATCTTCATGAATCACCCTGTATAGAGCCTCTAATTGAATCTGTACTCCAGGGCCTCACCTGTGATTAGTCGGCTCCGGACTATACTTCAACCGCACTCTGTATATGAAAATGCAGAGCAAGGAGGTCCATATTATCTAAAATGTAAGAGATCCCAGTTTCCATGCGGCAAATTGACCAACTGGCCAGTCTGCCACTTTATGTAAACATTTTGTAAAAGAAAAAGAAAATTCAAAATAAATAATGATTGTAACCCATTTTTTTTAAATTTGTCAGCATAATTATTACTAATTATTAATATTATAATATATATATAAGCAATTATAATAAATATCAAACAAATTTTTATCGTATACTTGGTATAAAGCCTATCATTAAGAATACTCGAATGATAAGAGATGATTGATATAACTAAAATAACATTCATAATATCATGTGCATATGCAGCACTGATATTAAAATACTAAAATAATTATATACAATATATATATATAATTATTTATATACAGGGTGATTCTAAATTGTTTTTACAAAATAAGAGGGGTGATAGTACCCATCCAGGCGAGCAATAATGACCATAGAAAATGGGGCGCTATCCACTTATTGAGTCAAAAATACAGGGTGTTTCATCATAACTCCATTTGTGTTGACGGTAATAATTTTCAGTGAACTGAAGTATATTATGATGAAACTTTTAATTGACATGCTCAATTTTGTTGCTAAATAGAATAACACACAAAAAAAGTTTAAATTGCTCGTCAAACGTGGCAAATGAGGTGCGTTCGTACTATAACTAGTTTTATACATATTTTTTGCACCCCATATTATACTGACTGTATATTTTTTGCGCTTCATAAGTGCATAGTCTGTATAACATCATTAAAATGCACTTGCAATAATTTTTCTTTCCCATTCCCCGTAATGTAACGGAAAAATTTTTGACTGTCCCTGTCACCCACACAGCACACGTTATCTATAGGATGTCGATGTATAGTGTAATTACATCTATAGCGTCCACAACATCTTTTACATGTGCATAGCATTAAACCAATAGATGTCTATCGGGCATTTCCCATTTAGATATGTATTAAACGTCCATGACCTGCTATAGACGTATTATAACTATGACTTTTTTTATGTCTACTGGAAATGCTCTTTTTAATTTCCAAAGGATGTACTCTTTAGAGCATCCAATGGATTTGCGAATAACACCTATTACGCACATCTTATGGAAAAAAAATACTGCTACTTCAATCTTGCCGCGCATGCGGAAATGGAAAGTCGAAGGTCACTCCTAGAAACTCCGAACGCGAACGATGTTTAGTTTACGTCTGCTCCCGCTCAACCCGCGTGATTCGCCATTTATTTGGTAAGGGTCTATGTGCATTTCCCCCCCAGTTTTACTCTGTTCAGCCATTAACGACTTGCATAAAAGGTAAGTTATTCATTTCTTATTTCATGTATTTACTTTTCTGTATAGTTTATATTTTAACACCCGATTACTGCTATATCCGTGTATCGTGCAGATAGATTTGGGCTTAATGCTACGATAATTTTCGTATAAAATGAGAATAAACTTACAAATTGTTGCTGTATTAGTTGCATAAATATCGAAATTTAATCACATATCTTGCAGATATAACGAACGGTATAGTAAAAGAGTGTTAGAGCCACATATTGTTTTGTTTATCACCAATCGCCGATACAGTCTTGGCTATTTTGAACTTGACCTTTTGAAAGGCTGTGTTGTTATGTTATTTATACAATAAATTTTAATCCTCAGCCATAATGTTTACCAGAATTTTCAAATAACATTTAGGTTTTATGTTGTATGTGTAGCAGAAAAAAAGCAGTTAATTTTAAATGAATTCCACTAATTCTGGTTTCAATAAAATAGAAAAAAAAATTTCAACATCTTAGCAACTGAATTATTTTACCCTTAAAATAAGTGTTGTATTATTTACAATGGTGGGTCCAAGGGGGAAGTCACGGGGGTCACGATCCACCCCCCCCCCCACCCCCCACCCCCCTCCGTGAACAACAGGAAAATGCTAAAAATTATTTAAAAAATGAAATATATTTTAAATTCCCCCCCCCCCCCCCTTCAACAATGTGAATCAAATCAAAATTAGGTAATTTCTGATACATCCGTGAAAGTTTTTTTTATCTCTAGAAATTTGCAAGTTCACTTATTCAGAAACTATGTGATCAAATAGTGTTTTCCATTTTTCAATAAAAGAAAAGTCTTTCCAAAAATTCCATAAAATTTTGCATTTTAAACTAAATTTCCGGACGTGAATGCTAATTGCTCCCTCATGACTACATTTCTGTGGCTCTTAAGTCCTAAAAATTGGCTTATTATGGTAACTTGACAACATTTCTGAATCATTCTTAGCATTTACAAGAAAATGAGAAACGCTTCAATTTCTTGGTATCTGAATGAAATCTATCAATTATATATTTTACGAATACCAATGCAAATTTTTAGTATAAATGAATTCACGAAAGTATCAGAAAAATTGTCAGTTTTAATTTGGGAATAGCCTCCAATATAAAAATTTATCATGAAGTGGGGTGACGACCCCCTCTGCAAAAAAAAAAGAGCCATAACCCCCCCCCCCCCCCCTAAATTGAGGGTTGGATCCACCCTTGATTATTTATCATAATATTCAGAATAAAGTTAACTTCAATTATTACATATAAATGTTCCAATTGCTTAAGAAACTACTTTTGTATTTATTATAATCTAAAGTTCCCTCTTGGCATTATTTAAGGGTGCTCCTTTTTTAAAATATTGAAATGCATCTTTAGTTTTAGCCAGAGATCTCTTGTAAAAATCTTCTCCAGTCCCAGAGTATTTCTAAATAAATGTGCCCGAAAACTTGCAAAAATTATAACCTTTTTTATTTTTTTTTTTAGGAAACACAGACTATTATTAAATCATGTACTTTTTTTATCATTACTTAACAAAATTTTTTCTTGAAAAGGCTCATTTTTACTCAATAGTGATCTTTTACTGCTGAAGTTGTGCCTTTATTAGTGGCTGGCACCCTACCCTTTTCTTTCTAGTGTGAACAGTATATTAATCAATAAAATTTTTATAACTGTATATTCCCAGTAGCAGAAAATTCAAGACTGATATCGCATATTTTCTTTTCTCTTTTGCAGATTATTTTTCTATCAAACCTTTATTTTGCTTCATAATTATGTTTAGTTCTTTATTACTTAATACAAAACTTAAGATTATTATTAATAAAAATGAATAAAATGCATAATGACGTCACATGTAAGTGATTGTTTGATTAATTAATGATCCAATTGTAAAATATTTTACCAGCAGATTATTTTCTGCCCCTTGAAGTATCTGTCGCAGACACTTGGAGTATTTTCTGCTACTGGGACCATATTTAGTTTTGACTCTAGAAAAAAAAAAGCTGCCATGCAGGAATCTTAAAAAGTGCACACTATTCTAAAAAAAAGCACAAAAGATATTTTAAATTTGTTTGTTAAGAGTCCTTTTTTATCAGTAGAATTTTGTGATATTTTCCCACGACAGATTGAATTTCATGATTTGCCCCTCTACTGACTGACAAATTTTGAGATTTTTCCAGCAACCAGTCGATGAATTTTACATTTTTTTCTGCAACCAACATAAGAATTTCACGATTTTTTTTTTCCTGATAATTGACTTCTGAATTTCTAGATTTTACTATTTATTGATCTTGGTAATCTTTTAGCAAATAATTTTCAGATTAAAAAAGTATCATATAGCCATGGAAAAATTATAGGTACTTGTTAAGATGAAAACATTGAAAACCTACCTAAAACGAAATTTTTCCCAATTCCATGCAATTCCATCTTAGCATTTTGATTATATATAGCTGCTATGATAAAAACCTATTTAAAGAGAATTTTTTTCCGTTTCTTGTGATTCCCTCTTAGAAACCAGGGTCGAAACTAGGGAGTGCAGAGGTGCCGCAGGCACCAGAACGAAAGGCGTAGGGGGTCGCCTAATAAAGATTTTGTTTGTTGTTTCATTCAAAAATGTATATATATATATATGTGAAATATAAGGAAATTTGCAAGCTAATGTAAACCTGTGGAAGCATTCTTTTCAAAATTTGTGGAAGTGAAAGTAAATTTATTTAAGAAAAATAATCTGCAACCAAACTCTAAAGAGTAAACACTGACCTGGTTAGAATTCAATTTCAGCTATTATAAGCAAGAAAAAAAATCATTTAAAACTTTTAATATGCAAGTAAGAAACTTTAAAAAGAATGCTCTCATAGGTTTAACATTAGCGATTGTTTCTTCGTATGACTAGTATAGGATCTTAATGCTCAAGCTAATGTTAATCCTATGGGAGAGTTGTTTACATATTTCTTACTAGCATTTTAATTATTATTAAATTATTTTTATTTTTTAAGGATTTTTTTTTTTTTGCATTGGGTGCCTGCACAGTCAGTAACTTTTATTGTGCATGAGGAGGAAGAGGGGGGGGTGCAAAATCCATGTTTGCCCTGGCAAACATGGGAGAAAAAGGCTAGTTTCAGCCGTCTTTTACTGTATGTCAGCCCCCTCCGAAATGATGAAGTCTAGATATGCCACTGCTCATAGCCGCTATTTATATTACATTCATTTCATTTAAAATATAAGCCTTTAACACACTTTATTTAAAATATATTACATTAGAAATACATTCTTGTACTTATTTATTTAAAACAATTATGTTTAAAATACATGTATTTTACTCATTGAATTTAAAAACAAAAGAAATAAAAAAACTACTACTAGGACTTCCCTCAGAGGGATTAGTCTGAGCGATATTGTATTATTATAGCCGAGTATCATAGTATTTGGCCACGCTCAAATATTGCTATCAGTTAACACTGTGACTGACACTTAAGCTGAAAAATTTACAATGTTTAATTTTTAAGAAAGTATAATCCTGTAATAAATAAAAGATAAGTAAAATATTAAATACATTTTCAGTAATTACATAAAACAATTATATTTTTTTAGTTTCATATCATATTTTAGACCGTCAGTCATCGGCGAATGATGCATTCTGAACGGAAAATTCAGTGTCAGCCACCGGTGGCTAATGTGCCGCTCAACGTTTTAAATATTTATAATCATGGGTGGGAAATTACCTCATTTTACTCATCGCTGGCAAGTGAATTTTTAAGTAGTCTCTTAAAAACTACAGGCTATAATCAGGGTTGCCGGCTTTTAGCCAGGCCAAAAAAAAGGCGGCTGGCTTTTTTTTTTTGGTTTTAACCACTTAAAAAAGTCGGTTAAGTTGGTTTACAGCTAATTCGTTTTAAATTTGGATCAATTAATTTATAATACACTTACTTATAAATATTTTCTGCTAAGAAAATTATGAATTTCTATTAAATTTTGTCAAATAAATGTCTTTATAACTGCTAAAAGGCAACTGTAAAGGCATTATATCTGAAAAAATATATATAAGTATTGAAAAGAATATAAATTACACTCCAAATTGGTGTTTTGAAATTCTATATTACATATATAGCTCCACATATACTACACATTTTAAAGATTATAATTAATTAAACAATGACAAAATGTAGCACATCAAAATAGAAACATTCTTATGTGTCCATATGAAGAGTGAAGTTATAAATGTTAAAAGAGAAATTAGAAAGGATATAATATTTGAGGAGAGTTTGGTACATAAGTGTATAAAAATAAACAAGAAAAATAAAATTTCGAAAAGCAATTATGGTATTCATAATGTTTTTAATAGTGAGAAATGATATATTTTTTTATATGACTATGCATAATTTTAAATGTTTAATAGAAATAAAATAAGACGTATATTAATAGCTCTCAAAATTAAGTAATAAAACATGTAACTAAGTAACCAATGTCCTCTTTAATTTTATAAAGCTGTAGAAATGAAAAAATTGGGGGGGGGGGGGTGTCTGTTAAAAATTCAGTGTAAAACAGATAAAGCAGTTGATATGGTGCTTTTAAAATTTAGCTGACATATTTGCAATTCTAACTACAAATCACTAGCAAAACCATCTAAGTTTTATTTCAGTTAATGTCTTCATTATTGAGAAATTGGGTTACTTATTAAACTCTAAATAATTGAATGTCATTAAAACTAATTAAAAACACTTTAAAATGTATAGTTTATAATTATAAAGCCAATTATAGCCAAAAAAAAGTCCATTTCTTGCCAAAAAAAAAAAAAAATACCAATAAAAGACGCCGGCGTGGCTTTTTTGCAACCCTGGCTATAATAGAAGATATATGTTTTACTTGTTAGCTATATTTTTCAACTCTCCAACTTACTGCAATTGTAAATGTGTTATTAAATTCTATAAAATTTTCTTCTGTTTATATGTAATTCTTAATTTTATAGGAAAAAAATTAAAAATCTATTTTGGTAATAGTAATTTTTTTTTTTTTTTTTGTAATCATGTAAATGTTGTCATAGCAATTTTCAACTATACATGGCTTCTTACTAGCTGGTAAAATAAATCCTTCGCTGGTAAGATTTTCAAAATCTCCCTCTCTCACCCCCCCTCCCCCCCTCGTCCCACCTTCCGTGTTCATAATTATTCATTAATTGTTTGCGTGTTTAAGTATCTTAAATAAAGCTTATTTATACAGTCGATTCCCTGAAATCAGTGTTCAATTCAGATACTTTTCTCCCGGGGGAAGGTGAAAATTGCACTTTTTGACTGTTGAAAAACACAAAATCTCAAATCTTCCGGATCCACTCCTTGAATTCAACACTGTCTGAAATCTTCACTTCAATGCAGATGTAAACAGTGAAACTCACAATTAAGATGTTCAGGGAAATTTCAAGTTTTTTTTTTTTTATGTCATTGTGTACACATTTTATATGAAATTCTGGTTAATATGACTGAATTAATGCTTTCTTATGAATGAAATGAATTTATTTCCAAAGAAATTCAAGATACAACAAGATAATATCTCTGGCAAGCATAATCTTTTTTTTTTTTTCAAATACATTTGCATTACTGCAGCTTTTTTTATCTAATAGTCTGATTAAACATGAAATAAAACATGGTTATTTTAAGATTTATTTATTTATTTTTGTAATTTATTACTTTACCTAATAGAATTTTGTAATTTCTTTTCCCGCAACTGATTGACGAATTTTGCATGTTTGTCTGCCACCAACTTAAAAATTTTGTAACGTTTCCGCACAATTGATTGCTGAATACAATGTTTTCCTGTGACCGATTGATGAATTTCCCAATATTTTAAAGCAACCAACTGAAATATTTCTGTGTTCTCTCCCCCCCCCCCCCCCTACAATCAACTGACAAATTTTGTGGGTTTTCTTTGACGGCAGAATGACGATTTTGGCAATTTTTTTCCTGAAACCGATTGATGATTTTTGTGCTATTTATTTCTCCGATTGCCAAAATTTGTGGGAATTTTTGCGACTGATTGGCAAAACTCTTGTTCTATTTTCCATACAGTGCAGGGTTGCTGCTCTTTTAGACAGGCCAAAAAAAGCCAGCCAGCTTTTTTGGTTTTAACCGCTTTAAAAAAGCCAGCTTTTATTTTTCAGAAAGACGGTTTATAGATAATTCATATAAAATTTGGATTAATTTATTTTTAATACACTTATAAATATTTTCTACTAAAAAAATATAAACTTTATTAAATTTTGTCAAATAAATATGACCTTATAACTGCTAGAATGCAACTGTGAAGGCATTATGTCTGAAAAAAAAAATTATGAATATTCAGAAGAATACATTAAATTAGACTCTAAAGTATTGGTTTGGAATTCTTTATCATGGCTTTACACACACTACACATTTTAAAGATTATATGAAAGAATAAGAAAATGTCACACATTAAAATTGATTAAAACTAAATAGCTATATGTATTTAATAACTGAAATTATCTTATATAATACTTGAGCAATAATAAGCAATTGATAGATAAAAAATACTTATAAAAATGATCGACTACTACTAAGCTGTTATGTAACTTATTCCAGATATGTCCATACTGACAGATTAAAATCATAGAATGAACAATTCTGAAAGAGAAATTAGGAAGGATATAACATTTGAGGAAATTTTAGTACATGTAAGTGCTAAAAATAAAGAGAATTTTTTTTTTTTTTTTTTTAATTCTCCGAATAAAACTTGTTGAATTAGAATTTTGAAAAGCTAGTTGTTATTTAAAATAGTGCATATGCATGCATAAATTAATGCATATGTTATTCATAATACTATTTTAATAGAGAAATGTTTTTATTAATGACTTTGTGTGTGATTTTAAATAAATGTTTATGAAAAAAAATAAGACTTGTAATATTAATATCCCTTAAAATTAGTTAATAAAATATAGAACTAAGCAACCATTGTCCTTTTTAATTATATAAGAAGTAAAAAAAAAAAAAAAAAAAAAAAAAAAAAAAAGATTGTTAAGGTCAGTGTAAACCAGACAAAGCAATTGGTATGACCTTTTATTCCAATATTAATGTCTTCATTATTGAAAAATTGGGTTATATTGATGTCTACCTCAATTAAATATCTTTAAAACTAATTAAAAAACACATAAAATTGAGTCGTTTATAAATAAAATGCTTCATTGCATAAAAGCCAAATTTGCCAAAAAAAGCCGGTTAAAACCAATAAAAACCACCGGCGTGACTTTTTTGCAACCCTGATACAGTGGGAGGAATTTTGCAGATTTTTCCTGCAGATGATCAATAATTTCATTTTTTCCTGTAAATAGTTGATGAATTTGTAGATTTTTCTCAGTGATTTACTGGCAAAACTCGTACTTGTTTTTTCATGCAATTGATGGACGAATTAAGTTGTTTTTTTCGTAACCAACTGGCAAATTTATCATTTTTTTTTTCTTTCAAAGACCAAATGAGAAATTTAACGATGCCTCCCTGCGACAAAATGTCAAAATTTACGTTTATTTCCCAAGATTAATGGATATATTTTGTGGGTTCCCCCACCCCACCCCCTCAGCCAGGAAAGAAATGAATTGAAAATGCATGTCAAAAATAGCAGCAAGGGACACAATATTATGTAAACAAAACAGTGACCAGAAATCTGTGCAAACTCTTGATTCCAAGCTATGCGGGTTTGAGGGAGTCTACTGTATAAATAAGTAGTAGAAAAAAAATGTGGGGTGCTATCCACTAATAAAAGCACAACTAAAACAGAAAAAGGTCAGTAGTTCAGCAAAATTGTTTTACTCACACACAAAGGGTTCTGTACAATAATTGAATTCAATTGCAATGAAAAACGTTGACTTATTCATCACTGTGAGTCGGCAAATTTTGAAAAAAAGCACTTAATTTTATCTCTCACAGACCCAAAAATTGAGGAAAGATGGAAAAAACTTAAAATTTTGTTATTTCTGTGTACTCAAAAAGAAAAAAGTGAAATTTTAGAATCTTGGTTCACAAACTCAAAAATCTGGAGAGAAAAAAAAAAAAGAGTGAATTTAAAAAATCAGAATGAAAGGAAGAAAAGAATACTCAAAGCATTACTAGTAAACAATCAGAAGGTATTAAAAGTAAAACTATTCCAAATGATCAAAACAAAAAAGTAATTATTTTTTAATTAAATTCTAATTTCACATCTGAAACTGATTTAAATATTAAGATTTCTTTAATTTGACATGCTCATATCCTTGCAAATAATTGTTCTTCTCATCCCATAAGTAATCATATTCATATAGAAGTTGATGTGAAATATAAACACGCAGTCACATTTTAATATAATAGACAATGCCCCAAAAAGAATGAAGGTTTTCTTGATTTCTTTTACAGATAGAACTTCCAGTCAGAACACACCATCACAAACATTTGAAGATAGCCTTGAAGAAGTCCTAGATGAGGAAGACTTGTATGAATACTGAGTTAGTATATTTTTAAATTCAAAAATCCTTTTTTGTTTCTTTTTTTTAGACAAATTAGTTTGTGAGATTTTAAAATAAGTATTAAACCAAAAACTTTTAAACAAAATATTTAATGTATAATATAACTCATGTAGTCAGGACTGACACAACCTTCGAGCGAACGGTTAGCTGCCCACTCCCCTGTGCATGTTGGAGTCTTGTTTGTGTGGCCAAGCCCCTATATATTTCAAAATAATAGTTGCTTTGTAATAAATGATAATCATTTTGCTCTAAATTTATTTTAAAATGTTCTGTGAGTAAAAAAAGTTAACTTTATTTCTTACAGGCAAAATTGATATTATTGTCGGTGAATATATGGATTTGATGACCTTGAAATTAACTGTGAATTCAAAAAGTAAATATTTAAAATATTGTAAAAATAGAGGATTTCTGGAAATTAAAAATAATTATGTTCATTAAATGTAAAAGTAGTGGTATTTTTAATGCATTTTATCTCTACATGTATTTTTTTCTTACATAGCAAGAAAATAATGATAATCTGTAGTTTACTGTGTGGCAACAACCATAAATTAACGCATCACCTAAAATGTTATTGGCACCTATTTGTTATAGGTCCAGATTCACAGTTGCCACGTGGCGAGTAATTTTCTTTTTTTGTGTGTCCATTAACTTTCGGTGTCTTAAGTCGCCAAGATTTTTTTATTTTTAGAAAAACAAAT
This sequence comes from Maratus speciosus, assembly GCA_963932465.1. Taxonomy (NCBI): domain Eukaryota; kingdom Metazoa; phylum Arthropoda; class Arachnida; order Araneae; family Salticidae; genus Maratus; species Maratus speciosus. The sequence goes on from OZ010800.1 coordinate 33,492,717, forward strand.
GTTTGAAGTACATTTTGATTCTTATAATGCGAGATTATCACCATATTCACAATTTTTTAAATGTGTATTTTTATATGACAAAATCAAAATAAGAAATATTGTTTTCCTAATACTCCTTAGTCATGATTGCTTAACTTATACATACATATTTTTAACTATATCTAGCCCAACTTTATATTCTAACGGTACATAGTTTAAGATGCATATATTTAAATAATATTCAGATTTAAAGAATTTTATGATTAAATTAAACACATTTGATGTAATTAATCTGTTTTATTGTACATGCGTTTATATTAAGTAAATTATTTTTCGCTTTGAATTCCTGAGATTTTTATCCATATAAAACCAATCGCTATTGTTTTCATACTTTTATTACATAGTGTGGCCACTAGATTTTTTTGAGTTTAGGAGCCACTGACTCCTTCCAGATTTTGGAAATCTGCACCTATTACTCAAAATGTATTTAAAGAAGAAACACAGATTTCAACTAATTGTTTTATAAAATTGGATATTAAAACTTTTTACAAGGGAGGAAAAAGAGGAATGGTTTTGCATGAAAAATTACTTGTTTTTAGCATTTATTTTAATTTATAAATCTAAAATATTTTTGCTTAACTTTCCTAATGATGTCGTTTTTAGTTTTCAAAATATCTTGTTGTGAAGAAAAAAGAAAATCAGATTATTGTTGATGCGATTTTCCACTAATAATTTTATTAAAGTGTTTAAGGCTTTTTCTATGGGTTATCAAGATTGGACAGTATTTACCGTCTGATGGTTTTTATCGTCCTTGGTAAAACGTGTTTTTACCATCTTTTGAAAAAACTTATTAATTAGTGTTTTTTTCACTTTTATGAAAATTTATTTACCAATTTTTCATTTTACCAGAGGTAAAAATTTACGGGTATTTAATACTACTATAACAATATTCACCTAATTTAGTTTCTGACTAGGTAAGTAAAAGAATGTTGTATGAAAATAGTGATTTTAAAGAATATAAAAAGGCCAGAAAACTTTCATCCAAGTTTCCCTCCTACAAGAATTCAAATTTTAAAGATATTGTTGTATATTTTTTATTATTAAATCTGAAATTTATATTCTATATGTGTATTTCTCTTACATAGCACGAAAAAATGCTGAATTTGTAGCTTTTCTTTTGGCAGCAAACACAGTAACATAAAATAAATTTGTCTTAAAACATTCCAGCTATTAGAAGCATAATTTCACCGCTGAAGCTTGCCTCATATTTAAAAGAAAAATTTCAATGGTTTTCATCAAATGTATTTTTTTTTTTTTTTTTTTTTTTAGCTGAACCAATGAATTTAAGCATAAACAACTTTAATCTTCACGTATTTAACTAAACAATTATTGCCTCTTTTCAGAAATAATGAATGAGAGAAGAAACATAATTTGTAAATTTCATATAGTGTTTTCATTTGTGTTTTATGAGAGTTGCTGCAAAAAGTGTGGAGCAAGAAAAGCGAGTATCCGTTCTTCAAAAAATAATAAGTAATAAGCTTGAATTCTGCTTTTTCAGAATTTAGTGTTATCCCCGATAAGAGGGGAGACTTTAAAATTTATTAGCGCCATGGCCCATTAAAAAATTGTACAAAATTTAAATTTTTTTTCAACTTTCATTATACATAAAATGACACCATTTGCATCTGCTGAAGAATTCCACATTTACGATCCAGTCTTAAAGATGATCTATAGAAAAGTATCGTATGATGTCACAATCGTAGTATAATACGCAAACGCAGAAAAAAACCGATGTAAATTCGACAAAAAGATTGCCTAGCTAATGTATGCCTTTATTTATTTGTAATGTTCATATGGATACTTAAACTTAAATATAGTTTATTGTAGCTCCATGTTTTATCAAAAATCGTTCATTTATATATATATATATATATATATATATATATATATATTTTTAATAGCATGTATTTTAATTACATTTTTTTTTCAGTTGTAATGAGAAAATGGCAATAAAAAGATAGTAATCTAGTATTTTCCAACTGTTTTCCCTTTACTTTCTACAGAAATGGAGGACTTCAGTTGCCACCATTATAAAAATGATATTAAAAACTAAAAAAAAAATGAATATCTCTAAAATAAAATGAGATGCAATTTCCAAACAAATTGCAGTTAAAAGTACTTTTCCCCTTAAACGAGGGGTAAAGTTTGAAAATGTGTGATGCTTAGAAGTTTAAAAAAAATTGCAGTACAGATTATCAATATTTAATCATACAATGATACATCTGCTTCGTTTTATGGCTGGCTTATGTAACGTTACGTTACTTTTTAGTGACATTTTAATTGTTGACTGAAAGAAATAGCATATTGGGAGCTAATAACTTTTTATCTACAATTATTTCAAAAGAAATTTATTAGCATAAGAAGCAGGGCCCGACTTATGCAGGGGCATGCGGGAAAATCGCCCCATCACCTCCCCTTTTTAGAGGCCCCCCCCATGAGAGTAGTCAGGATTTTCATTAAAAGGTGCCAAGTGATTAAAATTAGCCAAAAGTGGCCAAAATTCATATATTTTCAAACATTTAGGGAGTGCGGTTTCCCTTCCCCTCCTCTCTCCATCCATGTAGAAAACAGACTATATCATAAGAAAACTAATGATTAATATTTTATTATGACGACTTAGTATGCTATTGTTTTCAACAGAAATTCTTTATTAATGTTTTCCTTGTAATGTGGCAAGTGAAAACCATTAATTGTGACCCATTTGGGGCATTTTCTTTTAGACATGACATACACAGATAAGCAAAGTAAAAGTTTGCAAAGAAATACTCGTATCAACCAATATATCACTTTTTTTCTACTATTATCCTACACTAGTATTTTTTCTTAAAGTTGTGACCATCTTTTTGTGACACTCTGTATACAAATGTGAGCAGTACCGGGTACAAAATGTATGCATATAATACAACATGTATGAAGTTTAGTACTAGACACTTTCACATTATTCACAAAAAAATCTATAGATAGAAGGGAGGCCCCCAGAATGATTCTTGCCCCCCCCCCCCATAACCTAAGTTGGGCCCTGATAATAAGTATATATTTAAATGCAGTTTTACAATATAAATAATAAAGATATTCATAATGTTATTGCTGTTTAAATAATTTTAATGCAAATAGAATATTTCTTATTTTATCGAAAGCACTTCAACTACATTTCAAACTGTTTTTTAAGCAATTATAAAACACTTTAAAGAAACTTCAAATTCACTCTTGTTTCTCAAATAACTTTTCTTTAATACTTTAATTACTAAATGTTTACTTTGACCCTGAGCCCGAAAACTACTATAAGAATCGAGCCCACTTCCTGAGTGGGATTGAGATTTACATTAAATGATTTTTTCATTAAGGTTACAGACGTACTTTACATCTGAGCTATGTATGAGATTTAATGTTTTAATTATATAGTGAGGGAAGATGACTCGTAATTATTGTTGTATATATATATATATATATATATTTTAAATGATTTTTCTGTTGCCTATCCTTAATTACTAAAATAGTAGTCTTTTTCGTTTTATTGTAGGTGCTGCTCAAAGAAATCAGTTTATAACCATTGTAGTGAAAACATAAGATCTGCTTCTGGCATGTCAACGCCCATTCCAAGAATTATCTTTGTTAACAACTATTAATAATATTATTTTTTTAAAATAAAATATTATTTCTTCATGTAATAAAGTCTTAATTTTCTTTACTTTTTCTATTTCAGTAAATTCTGTGCCACCTAGTACAAGTATTAATAACAAAATTTATTACTTATATGTTTATTAAATTTTATTGTGTGAAAGAGTATTTGAAAAATAAGATGTATCCTAAAAAAAAATATATTTATAAATAAAGCATGCAATAATTTTCGGCATTTAAATAAGATCATGTTGCAAGATGTAATTTTTGTACAATTGACTGCCTCCTATCTTTTCTTTCTTTCTTTTTTTTTATTACTTTAAATTTTTTTCCTTTCTTTCTGAACATGCAAAACTGGGGTAACAGGCAATTCCTTTCTCAAACTAAGATAATTGAGTTAAAAATGTTTTGATGTAAGCAGACATGAGAAAAAAAAAATTCCGAATGGTCTGTAATGTAATGTGTTGATTGCAATATTTTTATTGATAAAAGTTTTAAAATATTGAGTTCAGTACACAAAATGGATTTTTTAAAACATTTCTAGTAATGTAATCAAAATAAGTTTTATCTCTTTTCTGTATTGGGAAATTAAAAACAGAATAAAAAATCTATTAGTTTGCATTAAACCCTTCAGGTAATATAAAATATAATATAATATAAAATATATGTAATATAAAATTGCCATTCCAAAATATTAGTGTAAAAAATTAATGATTATGTTTCCTGTATGTAATGTACTATATATGAATGATGTTTGTTGCAAAAGTCATATCCCCCTGCCGTTTCTTTTATACGTACGAATACAATTGCAATAAACACGTAAAGTTTTCTATTCTATGCTAGTATACTTTTTCCTTCTTTTTTTCCTCCCTCTGAAAGGAAGATTTGTTACCTTTAAATAATGAGAAATAGCAAATCTTTTAACTTCTTCACTTTCTTTGCAAAATACTGGATGATTAAGAAATTTCTCCCAAAGTAAAACTTAGCCAAACTGATTTTAAATACCATATTTACGCGTGTATAAACTATAAAGTGCATTTTGATTTAGATTAGAAATTTATTATTATTATTTTTTTTTTTTTTTTTTTTTTTTTTACATATGCACAACATTCTATTAACATAAAATATAAAGAATAAAAAAAAAAGGAAAAACGTGTAGAAATCGTGATTTGAAATTTTTTCTCAAACCTAAACTATCAGATTTCCTCATGTATATTTTGCCCCCTTGTTAAAATACCATAAAATAAAAGGTTTTTGCAGAAAGTCGATGTCACATGATTGTTCATAATACACAAGATATTGCATAGATACAATAATACAATTACTTCCGTTTTATTTTCTACTTCTATATTTGTATAAGCATATTTGTATAGCAAAAAAAATGTGTATTATGTACTCACGACTTTTTAGACATGAAATTTTGGGGAAAATGTATGCAATATGTTAAATTATTCTGGTAGTTTTTGAATTCAGTTGAGAAATTTCAGTGAACAAAATGGTTAATCTTAAATAGCCCAATTATAATAGTTTTTAATTAGATAAGAGGGGGGGAGGGTCTTCAATTTGGAGCCTGAAAAGAAATGAAAGTAAAAATTGAATGCTTCATGTATCCCAAAAATGAAACTAAAATTTCTCCGTGACATGAAAAGCAGGGCTTGTGAGAGCTCAAGCCATTTGGTAAGCCTCCCCACCTGGTTGACCCTGACATGAAAAAGCAACAACATAAAAGATGTCTATTGGAAATATCTAAAAAATTAGTCAGTGCTCTTTGGGTGTTAATGTTAGAATAATGCTAATATGGTGCTAATTACATAATTGTTTTAGCATTAGCAACTGTTAACTGTTTGGCTTATTTAGTATGCCATTAGTGCTTTTAAAGGTTATTACAGTTTGTGAGAAAAATGGCAGCAAACCAAGTACTGTACTTTTAATTAAAACATTTGCTTGAAAAAAAAAAAAAATCTTGCTCAGTGTTTCATTAATGAAATTTGCATGGCATAGCAATCGTTATGCTTATGCTAGTACAATACGTAATTTTAGGAATTCTAATTTTCATGATTAAGTACATATTTTATAATTTTTATTGATGCGTTAAAAATAAAAATAATGTATAAATTTAAAAGTTTTTTTAACCATAAGATTTCTTTTTTTTTGTTGTTGAAGACAAGATTATTTGTATTTTGAAATTCCAAGAATTATTCTGATTTTCATATAGGTAGGTAGTATACTTATGACATGTAAAAAAATGTCATTTCATGGGAAATACATACTTGACCGAAGGTATTGAGCAACCTCCCTTCACCCCAATATTTTTAATATATTTGTAAAAATAATAGTTATATACAAATGTTTAAGTACATACAATTAGAAATTTTCTTAAGTTACCACAGTTTGAAAAAAAAAAAAAAAAAGCCAACGAACTCATCTTTTAATGAAGTCATTTTATTTTAAAAACCCTTTTTTTAAAAAAACTGTTAAATTAATTTGTTTTCTGGGAGTTTTATTATATAATGCATGCTGATAGATAGTCATGAAAATAATTCTTAATATTTTTAACACATTGAAATTTAAAGTATTTTCAACATAAGATATCTTTATTTTCATTGTTGAAGACAAGTTCTTTATACTTTAGCACTTTTAGCTATAATTATTCTTATTTTCATGATTATCTATTAATTGGCATGTATAACACAACAAAGTAAATCTATATATATAATGCCTTTATTAAAAAATTAGTTGTTACTTTGTATTTTTTCTTCAACTGTAATAACTCAAAAAGAAAATTCATAGCTGTATGCAGTTAAATATTTGTGTATTACTATTATATTTACAAATATATTAAAAATATATGGTTGCTCAATACTTTTAGCCAAGGCTATATTTCCCATGAAATGACAGCTGTTTCTTGCCCATCTTAAGTATATCTATAAGAAGTACCGAATATCAAAAAATAGACGAACATTTAGAGTTCTTATAGATGCTTATCAGATGTACCTGGGTAGCTACAGTGCAAGTCTTGGGTGCATGTATAAGAAGTACCCCATGTCGAAAAGTGATCTATGCTTGGAGGTCTTATAGATGTGGTCTCATAGATTTTCTGGATATAATCGACGTCTGAAGGAACTCAAAAACGACACACATGTTATTTCTATTAGATGTGAAAAGAGTGTATCGTGGATATTTTTAGACTACTTATAGATGTGTTGGCCGTCTTGTGTTTACAGCTTGTAGATGACTTATGGATGGTTGTGTGCTGTGTGGGCATTAAACTATAGATCCGATTTTCATAAAATTTGAAATGGCTCGACAAAATTTTGCAACATTCACATATTTAAAATTTCAGACCATTCGGTTGGGTAGTTTTTGTTCTGTTATAGGCGGACAGACAGACAGACGGACTGAACGTCTATAGAACGGACTATAGGTGCTACGTATTTATATAATTACGAACGCACCTAAAAAGTGGTAGAAGTTTCCATTAGACACGCCAGCGGTATGCACTGGACGCTCCCCATGTTGGACTGTGATGATCAGGTCATACGGTATCATCGATTGTATCAGTACCCTGTTTTTCCAGTACTTTTTGTTATGTTATCACATTTCATATAAAATAAGTACATATCGTTACATTTGCAATATTTTTATTTTTCGCAAAATTAGTACCGACAAGCCGAATTCAGCTAGGATGAAACGCCCAGTATCTGTGACTCAATAAGTGTTTTGCGACCTCATGTTCTATGGTAATTATTGCGCGTTTGGATGGATACTATCACCTCTCTTGATTTGTAAAATCAATTTAGAATCACCTTGTATCTATATTTCTAATGTGAAATATAGTAAGAATTTTTATGCAGGATACGAAATTCTTTAAATCTTTGTATATTCGTGCGTACATGCCTTCAGGTTTCAATTGTCATTAGTTTATAATCGAATTATTTACATGGGAAATTAAGGAAAGGAAATTGTGTTTGCTGTTTATAGACGTAAAATGTTTTAACGATTAATGTATGTGTTGTTCACAGTAAAACATGAAACTTTCAAAACTTAACACATGTATGTGTTTTACAACAGTAAAATATTGGGAAAGTCATAAATAGCACAAATAAATAATTAAAGGAAGTACTTTACAATAAAAGAGCATACAAAATTTAAATATTCTAATACTATTAAAATAAGTAAGAAATGTCAGGATTTATTTAGGATAAATATCTTCTTCTTGTGTTTTCAAGAGTATCTCTACAAAAAATTATTCACATGAAATTTGGCTGTAACAAGCTTGATAACATCTATAAGATACAAGCTTATAAAAAGTAAAGTTTGTTCTAATTCAATATTTTAAGTGTTAGTACTTTTTCTGCAGCTTTTTTTATTATTTTTTTTAAAGTGAAAAATAAATTGTGTTAATTTTTGATATTTTAGGGGTCAGGAGTCTTAAAGCTTCAAAATTTTCGAAATTTTAACTTTTTTTAGATGTTAAACTTTTATTTTTTATGAACATTTTGATGTGATTGTTTCCTTGAAATTCCCATTAGAACAGAAGTTATGGGTTTTAGAATTATACCCGCTCAATAGCTGAAGCGGCGTTTGCGAAAGTTCGAAATTATTTTTCTCCAAATGACGTTTTTGGCCATAACGCGCAAGATAGCTCAAACATTTTCGAATATTTTTTCATGGAATTTCCATCTCTATATAATAAAAGCCAGTGCAACGCTGGGCGGGGTGAATCCATCAATCTTACCAGTCTCCCAGGAAGAGACTCAAGGGGAAAAGAATCCATTCTCCCATTGGTTGACAAGAAACAAGAATCCCGCGATTACTTCTCAAGGTTACAAGTCCTGATAATTGAGCAGTAGTAGACACTTCTTATAACAAATCAGTGCAAGGCACATCGCATTAAACCACCAGAATAAATCGCCAAGTGTCACTTGAGATTATTTCAAGTATTAAGTTGCAATCATATTAAATTTTCTTTGCGACATGTAAGGAATTTTAATTTATTTCTCATATAAAGTGATTCACGGAAAACAATGATATGGTATTTTTAAAAATATCCTTTTTTTCCCTGCAAAAAATTGATAAAACTGACTTTCTTTTAAAAAAGTAATCAATTTAAATATTTTAGGCTTATTATTTTGTAAGTTATTTTTAAATTACACATTACTTATATTTTCCTTTTCTATATACAGGTGTATGTAAATTTAAACTTAAAAAAAAAAATAAAATAAAAAAAAAACATATCCCATATTTTAAAAGTAAAAAATTAATGTTTATACGAAAAGTAAAATTAATAATTTTTGATTTATAGCTTTGCATCAGGAGGACAGAAGCTTACGGGATTAGACGGTTGGGATTCAACCCGAGATACTTATTTATTAATCAATATACATATTTTAAAAAAAATTGGAGGGAGGGTAAACGATAAAATACAATTTAAAAGTGTTATTAAAAAATAGTATTATTTCAATAGTTGCAGCAGACGGTTTTAATTACGCACTTTTATTGCATATTTATTAAATTTTTGTTTTATTAAGAAATCTTAATTTTGTTATAGTAGTATATTAGCCGGAAAACCTGGTTTACCCAGAAATATTGTAAATGCTAATTGTGTGTTTATTAGAACATAAACTAGCCGAACTTTGCTCATCTAAACGCTTCCATATTGTCAATTATTTTTTGTTATCAGTTTTTCAAGTTTTAAGTGAAAAACACATTTTTAACCCACCGTTCTAGGACGGGGATTTACACTAGTAATATATGATTCATGTTAGTCTGTATAAAATGAACCTAACATTTTCTTTTTATTGCTAAAAAAAAAAAAAAAAAAAAAAAAAAAAAGTGATTATATACTGTTGAAATTTTCAAAAAATTTTATTAGCTAAATAAAACTTTGCATTAAAAATATTAAAATGCTTTGAATACAAATTTATTTAGGTTCAGGGTCATTATTACAATCTGATGCATAAGTATTTAACAAAATTTTCATTCAAGTTGCAAAATTTATTTTCTAAACTGTTATACCAATTTTCTGCTTGTCAACTGTCTGACATTTTCGAGCCCCTGTAAATTCTAATTCTGTATCTTGCCATTTTTTAAATACATGAAATGAAAGAACACGTTTATATCTTTCATCCCCAATAAAAATTGTATTTTAAAATCATATACATTTTAAGATATTAAATGTTGAAAATGGCCTTTGTTTTCCATTTTTTCCAATTTTAAGAGTCTTCAGACCCCCTTAATACATCAGCAACTAAATACTTAAAAACACCTCAAAGAAAAAGTAAAACATTTTGAACAGGTTCTTTATTCTTTGGAGCTCGTGTTACCGAAGTTAGTTTCATAAAAAGTATAAAAAACTTAGAATGAGTTCTGCAATTCCTGAAATGATTCTTACGCTTATTAAAAAATATATCTACTTTTCAAAGAAAATACTCCTGCATTAATGTAAAATGTGAAAAGGTAATTATATCCAACTTTACGCGTTGAGGATTAAAAGAAAAAGAATATTATAGAAAGAGCAGTATATAATCTTTTATAAAGAGTTCCGATTTAAATTCCCTTCTAAAGAGTAAGATTTAAAAGATTGCAGTAAGCCATCATTCTAATGTTTTATTTCTAATCAAAACAGGTAGTATTTCTTTGGATTCTAGAATTGCTAATAGAGTAGGAAAGAAGAAGCAGCTAATAACTTAAAGCAAAAATAGTTTTCGCCAAATCCTTTTTATACAAAAATCAAGTTTTTAAATAAATATTGAAGCTACTGCTTCGCTTTTAATATTGAAACCTGTTAAATAAGCTACCTTAATGACAGCGTCTAGTAACTTTATTCGTAAATTTCGTAGAATTTCTGTAATAAAGAAATATTCGCACTCAAAATATTATAAAAATGGAAATCGAAAACGGATTACTATTTCTAATCAAATGCATAGATGCTCTGCGAGCAGAAAAAAAAATCCTGCCGGCTCGGCCTACAGACGCAGGTAGATTTTGAAGTTAAGTACTACTTTCACCAACAAAAACTAAATCAGGATTATAGATAAACCCACTTTAACAAATTCATCTGGCCGCTTTTGACAAGTTTTTAATTTCATTTTTATACAAGAGCTGGTTTTATTAGAATCATGTTAAAGCAGTATTCAAAAAATAATTTTCCATGCTCAACAACTCGAAATTTTGTGATACATTTTCAGATTCATTTTTTAAAAGAAAAAACATGAAACTTGCTGACGTGATTATTTAAGAAGTTTATAAGGGACGTATGTTTTTATTTTTCGTTCAATTAATTAGAACTTAATTTATAAACAATTATTTTCTCAGTAGGACCATATTTTTCGTTTCCAACACAATCTATTCGAGAAATTCCGTTCAAAATGCCCACTTTGACATCATTAAAAAAAATATATTCTGCCTCTATCAAAAAATCGACCCTTACGGCGCATTATATCGTTTCTAAATAAGAGAACCTACCAATTGGATGCGTTTGAAAGCAAAAATGAATTTAAAAATGAGTCAGGAAATAAGCAGTTTGGATTTGAGTACATCATTAATACGATATTTTTTCGTCAACCTATATGTATTTTAAATTTGTTTTTGCTGCAAGTCGGCATTATTCATGTCTCTTATATTTGCATGCACTATATGCATAAACAATATGTTTCACAAAGGTCTGCTTTGTTTTAGTAATTATAATGATGAAGCAAATCCCATATTCTAAGATAACTCACAAATACTGTATACACAATTTTTAAAGTTAGTTCAAAATTTCAATTTATAGATCACCTGTACTGATTCTCTATCGCTTTGTATTTAAGCTTAAACTAAGATAATAATTTCAAATCACAATTTTTTTTATTTCAACGTTTAAAGAGAATGAAAGTAAAAATAGCTAAATGAATTTTTGTACGAAACGCACAAAATTGACATGATTTCTTATTCAAAAATTCTGTAATCGAATGGTGCTTTCCATTTTTAGGTAAAAGCAGACTATCTTTCAGAAAAAACTGTAAAATGTGGCATTTTGATTAAAAAAAAAAAAAAAAAAAAAAAAAAAAAAAAAAAAAAAAATCTGGAATGGACAGTTTGGGAACAAAAAATAAAAGCCTGTCGTCGTGTGACAACAATCACTTATAACACGATAAGTTATTTATTTATTAAAACATGGAAAACTCCATTCAATTCCAAATCACTTCAATAGTCAGACCTGCCAATTAACGTGTTCTCTGCCCCCCCCCCCCCATAGGAATTTAAAGTGATCACCAGGGTGTCAAACTTAAAAAGACTAATTAAAGTGTTTTTAACCCCTTCGGGACGAGTGTCTTTTACAGAATTTTAAATCTTTAATCACCGGTATTTCAAAACTGGAATTTTTGCCTTATTGAATCGGGAAAATGGTTGGATTACATAAGGCAATATACTGGTGAGAATAATCACGGATTCCGAGCAACTTACGCGGCACGTATACCGGTCGCTCGTCCCCAAGGGGCTAAAGGGTTTATTTGTTGTAAAATAAATACAGTATACATAATTCGGAGTAAGTTCAAAAAAATATAGTGAGTTATAGTTATCACAGAGTGCCACATACAAATATAAAGTCATTGCCCAAGATTTTATTGCCGAAACGTCAGTGAAGGCTTACTGTGGAGACCCGAAAAGTTTTTGGTTTTCGTCTGTCTGTTTGTTAGTCTGTCTGTCCCGCGATAACTGCCGTAAAAAGCATCCGATTAGCTTGAAATTAAGGATGCATGTTGGTGAGGTCCCCAGATTTAGCTGTATAGTTTTTGGTTAAATTTGGTTCATTCGTTCGGAATATATAGAACATTTTATTTTGCTCTATAATGGTTTTCTATGGCAAGTCAGACGATTTTCAGATTTTCATTTGTTGAAAGAAATGGCTCATATGAAAAATGAATTTAAATGGTAAATTTTGGATGCTGAAATTTTTAAATAAGATTATTAAATTATTCCAATTAGTTTGAAATTTTGTCAATATGTTTGCGAGATTTTTTTAATTGGGTTTATAATTTTTGGGGGAATTTTATGCAAGTTTTCCAATAATATAAAGCATTTTGTTTTATCAATTTGACATAATACATATTTCATTTTTTCCTTTTTCTTTCATCTGTTGCCTAGCAACGTATTTGGTCCTAATAATAGTACAATTGCATGCATAATGTTTTAGTAAAGCCAACGTCAAAACGTGTGAATTAATGCATTTGTATCGTTGCATATAGATGGGTTTTAGACCAAAAATAAAAAATAGGCAATATTTTATTTATTTTATTTAATTTATTCAAATATTTTGCTTAAAAATACAAAATTTCATTATTTTCATAGAGAATGTGAGATTTTTCCATAACATTTACCAATATTTCTTTAATTGTTGCCAAGAGAAAATCAAAACCCGGAATAATATTTTCTCTTAACCCCTTTGGGACGGGAGCCTTTTACGAAATTTTTAATCTTTTGTCACCGTTTTTTTAAAACAGAAATTTGTCTTCTTGAATCGAGAAAATGCGCTGATTAAATAAAGCAAATTTTACAGTAAAATTTTACTGGTGAGTAAAAACAAGGATTATGTGGGCTTCATGCGGCACGTATACGTGCCGCTCGTCCCCAAGGGGTTAAACACAATTTTCATTGAAATATTTTGACGTGAAACATGACCAAAAAAAAAAAAAAAAAATAAGAAGAAGAATAGAAAAATTAATATGGCGGCATATTAGAAATAAAAAGAAAACTCTCGAGTATTTCTTAATATAACAAGATGAAAAGTTTTGAGTAAGTGCGCATAGCAGGTGAATTAGACGTCAATTTCGATAACAAAGATGCTGGAATAAAAAGTTCTTGGGTAAAATAAAATTTACTATTATTCACGGAGAAAAGAGATAGATGGAGATGCAGTATGCCGTAAAAACAGTTTGCAATATAATGAGCGTTATCGCTCAGATTTAAATGCCCTCGTTCGGCCCAAACAAAACAAGCACGTGGAACAGGGACCGAATTCTTTGACTTCATCCGTGCCTTTTTTCTGTAAAATGAAAATGATCTGCTCATATTTAAGCATTCTAAGTTAGCATTTGAATGTATTATGAATTAAAAATTATATTACTAAAAATATTACTTCTTTTTTTTTTTTTTTTTTTTTTTTTTTTTAAGCACGTCGTTGTGTTTGTGCCGAATGTAGCGGATTTTAGGGTTACATTTTTGGCGTCACTTCAAGATTTATTGTCTGCGTACGGTTAACATGAAGATTTTATTTTAAATTCAAATTTTATTAATTTATATTTAAAAAAAAAAAACTCATGCTTATCCTTATAAATCACAGCGTAAAAAAAATCTAATATATACTATAACCATCCGCTCAATCAATAAAAAATTACGAATGTAAATTTAAATAGAATACGGGGGGTTCAGGGGGGGCGGAGCCCCCCTGAAGAAATGCAATTTTTGATTTAAAAAGTTACCAGAATAAGTAGTTCATCAGAATTTGAAAACATCAATGTATAACCACTTGTTTAACACTTTTAATTTCTGAAACTTTACGTTCAATTACGTTACTGAAACTACGTTCAATTACGTTAGTGAAACTTACGTTAAATTTTGTTTTCTTATAAATATTTATCGAATTTGAAAACTTTAGAAAGCGATTTGTAGGAAGTTGAATATTACGCAATCAGTGTTAAAAAATAATGACTTGCAAAGATGACGTTGAGGCTCCTGATCCGCAGATTTACTAGTTTAATATTATATGGAAAGCTACCTGTGAAACCACAGGTGATGCTTTTGGCACACAATGAAAAAATTTTGAGACACACTTGTGATGCTCATGGCAGCGAATGTGTTAAACATTTAAAAATGAGCCAGAAAATGTGTTAGAAAATTTATCGTTGTTGAGCAGGGAATTTGAAAGCCGCTTTAAGGGATCTGTAATCGGTTGTTTCCAATACGATGATAATTATAACTCAAAAATTTGTCCACCACGCGTAAAGATGCAAATAAACATTCCTTAATTGATATTCTGCCATCATCGGTATAGGTACGTGATACCAGGCGCATTGTGTGAAGATTGAGAATTAATAACTAGGGTTCTTCAAATAACATTAACAGAAGTTTTATTTGCAAAATAGTTACGTTAAAACTCCCCATTTATATTTATTGGCACATACATAGAATATCTTGCCCAACATTAAATTACACTAAATTACAGTAATGATGCACAATCATACGATATCCATGGAGTAAGGAGATATTTGCTGCATAATAAATGAAAGCTGGTTTTGTTGAAAATTTGAATAACTTCTTCTGGCATCTCATCTGACGTACAACCTTTAAATTAAATTACAATGATTTTCTTCTAGACAATTCTTGAATAAGGGAAAAGAAAATAATAAGATCATTTAAATCCCACTGACGATGGCCTTGTAATGGCTGAAAACGTTCTGGGTTTTTCTAATGTATTTTAAGATATTTTTGATGTGTTTTAAACAATTTTATATTAATGTATGCACATGAAAGTAATTTTTGCACATTTAATTGTGCTTTTTATATGAATTTTAATTATTAAATTACACGTTAAGATATTACCTACGACTACGTACTGGGTTATATCATTAAATCACACTCTCGATTCACCGTACTCAGCTAGGCTTATTCAACGGTACAACCACACAGTATATCCCGAACTCGCTTTACCAGAACAATACACCAGGAGTAGTTACTTTTTCCAAACTTCACGGCTCACGTCCAACCAAAGCCTGACCTATCCTACACTCCTATTCACTGCGTCTTCTTCATTCAAAATTCTATGAGGTCTTTCCTGTAAAATCCAAGACAATCCACTTGACTTTTTCCCCGCTTGCTCACTCACCAGGTCATCACATGAGATTATCTTTTGTTCACTACTCTTGCTTCCCAGCTACATATTATATTATCCAAACTCAATGAATAACATCCCTTCTGATATTTCTTATTATACAATACAGCTTTTCCTACAATATCTATATATATAAAAGCCGTTCTCTGTATGAATGTTCGGCATACAAATCTTCAATTTTAGACCGATTTGCGCGAAACTTCATGTACATACGTTATAGAACGTGGAAAAGATCACTGTCTACTTTAAAAAATCATCAGACCAATATTTATCACCTTTTTCTATCACCTTTCATAATTTAACATTATCGAAATATCTCTTTTTAAATTTTCAAATTGAATAGTTTCTTTCCTGTTGCCACACATCTAAAAAACTGCTCAATAATTAAAAAAAATTGATAACTCGAGTACAGTAAAGCCTCGATTATCCGCGAGCGGATGTTCCGCGGTGCGGTTTATTCGAGACGCGAATTTTTTTATTTATTTATTATTATTATTATTTTTTAATTCAGGAAAAATACAATAAGCCCTACTAATAAATATAAATAGAAAAATTCATGCATTCGAAAGTAATAGAAGGATATTTTTAGATTCGTTTGCCATATTTGAAATAATCAGATGTAAAATCGTGATGTATTTTCTTGATTTTATTAACCAAACGTAAACACAGCAATTAAAATATTTAACAATTAAATAAGGCTATTATGATAAATTCCAGGAGAGCATATCAAGAATAGCCTCATTTTCGAGATAAAAATTATTCCATACTAACAGAAAAACAATAGTTTACAATTTAGAATAAAGAAAAGGTGTTTACAAAGCAAGAAGCAAAAACAAATGATTGATTTTTTTAAAAAGGTGTAACTCAACTATTTTTGTGCAGTGTGTACGGCATTGTTTCTTACTTACTGTTCTTTATTTTAGTGATTTAGAAGGAAAGCGAAGGTTTCTGCTTTACAGTGCATATGTATGTATTTTAAAAGGTTTTATTAGGTTTTTTGTACACTACTAGGGGGCTCTGCCCCCTACGAGCTACTCCCGTCAACCCCCCGTTCAGACACCGCAGACTCTAACAGCACGATAATTTAATCGGCTTTAAAAAGATTTCGGAAGATTGAATTATAATTTGAATCTGAGAATTATAATCTGACGTAATTTTCACCAAACTTTTCTTTTTCTTTAATTTTCACCAAACTTTTCTTTTTCTTTTTAATATTCACGTAAAAATACTTTTGTTAGAAATGAAATATTATGATCATCTTAAAATATCAAATAAATGTCTCGAGCAATTTTTAAATGTAAACTGTTTTGTAATATTATTTTTTGTTCATTTTATATAATAAGTGTAATGTGACATAAATGTGACGTAAATTCTCCTGTTTAAGACTTCTAACGCATGTTTATGAATTTATTATTTTACAATATTCCGTCTCTTTTAAAATTCACGTGTAATTATAATTTTTATGACGTAATTTTCAATGAGTTCCTGCTTTTAATATTTTCTGTTTATAATAGTCACGTGTAAAATAAATTTTTTATTTGAAGTAAACATTATTGTTTGCGCTGTTTATACAACTGGCAACAGTTTAAATTAATAACATTTTCTAAAATTTGTAAAAAATATCTCTCGATATGCTGAAAATTTGAATTTAAAATTGAAATAAAATCTCAAAAAATGAGTCAAATAAGAAAAATAAATACAATCTGCACACCGGGAACTTATAACGTATAAAATGATCTAAAAATGATTAAATTCTCATGTATAGTTTTTGCTCCAATAAAACATTTTTAATGGAACGATTTTGTCCAACTTTGGCATTAAATATCTCTTAAAATAATTCTTCGATTTAGAAACTGCCTGCATCAGCGTATTTATCAAACATTTCTCTATAATACCACCGATTTTCATATTTTTGTATGCAACAGTTTTCTTAATATTAACGATGAAAGGCCATGCTTAAGCATTCAAATTGAATGTGGATCTACCCGGAATATCTACGCAGATTTTCATTGGTCCATTTCCAAATCAAAACTTTGTTTTATATATAGAAGGAAAACATAGTTTTATGTTGAATTTTCTTTTTTTCGTGTTTTCACCCCATTTTCAGTCTTTTTCGGGTTATCCGCGATTTTCGTTATCCGCGGTGACCTTGCCACCCAATTCCGCGAATAATCGGAGCTATACTGTACTTTATTTTAAAAGCCAATAAGAATTTGGATTGTCTCACTAAATTGTTGTTGTTTTTGAAATTGACCTCATTCAAAGAAATAAATGCACATTTTTTATATATTTATGTAAAAACTTTAACTAAGTATGTTTTAAAATGACGTAGTACCTTACTTGAATGTTTCTGAAATTAAAAATCTATTTTAATGAAGTCGTTTCAATATCAAGAAATCAGTTAAGGAAAAAGATAATAATAAAAAAATCGTTTGCTTGATATGACGTCCATTTCGTCAATATAATTTCAAACTGGTTCTAAAAACCGGCTGTTACAATTTATTTCCTATTTCTTTGTAATTATGTATCTTTAATTATATCATTTAGATAAATATTTTAATACCTGAAATGTAGTGTTAACATTCTACGATTTATATCGAATAAGGTTATGTAAAATACGATTTTTCTACGATTTATATTAAATAGAAATTATAGCTACTATTTTTTAGGGAAAACTTTTTTTCTTTTTTAAACAAAATTTCATGACTGACATTACGATTGAACACGGCTGCGGATTTGGATTTTATGATTGGAAATATGAGTTTCTATTTAAAAATTATCGGCAATGAATCGTTATATACATGTGTTAAAGATGCCGGATAGTACATAAATATAAATCGTTTATAATTATAAACACGAATATATTTTTAACCCTTAGTATATTTGTTAGATTTTTCATCAACTACAGAGAAACGTATTTTTGGTATTTTCGTTTTAGCGATCAGTTTTGTTTTAGTGATCACTTATTTATCTGAGTAGTGCATTTCTCCCGCTGTGGAGAAATTCTTCGAACCAGTCTTTAATTAAAGGAAATATATGGGTGAATTTGATCTTCCATTTTAAAGCAATATGTATCTTTATCTCAAATGTCCTTCCGTATAACTGAAAACGATACGATCATCAACTGCGCTATTATATTTTCTAATGTGTAAGACAAAATTTCGGCTGTTTTGGGCCTAATTTTTTAGTTGATCATTTACAGTAGGATTTGGTCTAAGAATGATAGACGGATATGCAATATACTAAAACTATTCCTCAAAAATTATCTAACATTTTTAAAATGCTAATCATTCAGAATTGGTTTCACCTGATTATAGAACATTTCAGCTAATTCTACAACAAAGCATGTACAACAAAAAGTTATAGACTAAAACTATTCCAGAAATGTGGGTGCAAAGTAACGGTGCAAATTTCATGAAAATCTGTCCAGTAGAACTTTTAAAAAAGACTAATCTTTTATAATCGGGTTCACCTGACCACTGAACTTTCTTCCATAATTTTATAACAAAGCGACGTAAAACTATATACAGTGTTTTAAAACCATCCATGTAAAATTATCTAACAAACAATACAAGTTCCAATGAAATCCATTCGTAATTTTTAAAAAGACTAATCTTTCATAATCGGGTTCCACATGTTTATGGAATTTTCCCCTATAATTCTATGACTAATCAGCGTATAATAATGTTATGCACCTTAACTAAAACACTAATAGTGCAAGTTGAATTAAAATTATTTCCGAAGAACTCAAGTTATAAGCAGCCGGAATGAGATTCCCACACGAAAACAAACAAATACTGAAATTTGTCAATTTAGTTATGTAAAAGTACACGAAAACAAACAAATACTGAATTAGTTACAATGTTTTTGAGCAATTAAGTTAATCTTTTGTAACTGGGTTGCAGGCATATTTTAAAAGATGCAAGGTTGAAAATTACTTTAAAAAACATAACAAATCTGTAAATTGAGATAAACTTTTCAAACAAATTACTGAAAGATTTTTGTTTTTTGTTAGACGTTGAAATAATCGGATGTATGATGTTTAGTGATCGAATTGCAGTAAAAGCGTGATTTATCGTACGGTTAGGTTGTTGCCACCAACAATATGATGCTAAGCGTTACTCAAAGTCTTTTCTTCATAATATTGCATTAATAGCAAACGGATATATTTTTCTTAATTGGCTTGCAGGTATATTTAAAAAAAAATCTCCGTGATTGGAAATTCATTTAAAATAGATAAACAATCTTTAAATTGAGAAAAGTTTTCCAAACAAATATTACTGAAAGTACTTTTTGTATTCTATTAGACGTTGGAACAATCAAATGTGCGATGTTTAAAGGTCAAATTGCAGTAAAAGTTAAATTTATGGTTGGGTTAGGTTTTTGTCAACAACAATATGATGCTAGAGTTACTCATAGCAAAGTCTTTTCTTTATAATATTGCATTAACAGCAAACAGTTATATCTTTCGTAATTGGGCTGCATACAAATTTTAAAATATCCATGATTGAAAATTACTTTAAAATACATTCAAATGAGAAAATAGAGATACAATTTTCAAATAAATTTCATTTGAAAGAACCTTTTCCTGTTCGACAGTGTGAAAAACGAAATTGTATGATGTTCAGAAGTTAAGAAAAATTTCAATAAAGGCACAATTTATGGGTTAGGTCGTAAATGACGTCTTTTAAGCAAATAATTATATTTTAATATATGTGTTGATATTTATTTGGAATATATATTATTATGGTATAGTTAGTAGTAGACGTAATTAAGACTATTTTATTTATATTTATATTTCTTATTGGTCTTTTTAATGATTCGTGGACGGGAATGCACTAATCTCAGTTATTTCCGTATCATTGCCGTATTAATTCATTTTAATATATTTTACCCTTATTATAGACACGAGCGAAGCCAGGTAGTTCTGCTAGTCATATATATTAAACGAGCAAGCGATTTTCCCGATTATGAATGATATCGCTAACTACTGGACCGATTTTCACAAAACTTGCCTCCTACACTAAATAGAGCACGAGAAAAAGATCTAGCTGGTTTCCGAATTCAAGAAAATTCATCTTTGCAGGGTAACCCAATAACAATGCTGAAACGTCTGCTTATTATAAATAAAAAAAATTCTCATGCAATTTACACGAAACGTGTTTTCTGTGCTGATTCGAGCACGAGAAACGCATCTAGCTAGGTTTCGAATTCGCGAAAGTTCATTTTGACCGATTAAACCAAACTCAGCTCTGAAAATGCTGCTATAGATCAAAAACGGCTCTAATGATTTTCACAAAACTTGATGCCTATATTAATTCGAGCGTAAGAAATCGATCTAGCTAGGTTAATAATTCGCGAAAACTCGTTTTCTATGGTTAAAACATGCTCAATACTCAAAATTGTGGTAGCAATCGAAAGAAATTCCGACGATTTTTATGAAATATTCTTTATTCAATTGCGAGAAAAAACATCTAAGTCATGACTTCGGAAGAAAGAAAATTGGTAGGTTTAAAGCATTATTTTTATATTTAATCTTCCGTAATCGGAATTCTCGCCAGTACTGACGTTCATTTATCATCAACACGATAAAGTATGATCTCGAAGGCGGCACTAATGGCTTGCCTTCTATACTAAACCGATCACTTTATCTAGGTAAGAAAAAACGGTAAAATTCGTTTTAACTGGCTAAAAAATATAAAATTAATTGATTTACCAAATGTTGATTTCGTGAACTTAAATATTTTCATAAATACTCTGTAAATATGCTAATATTTCCTAATAAATAACTGCGCTTATACTTTTGTTATGTTTCAAAACACTAACATATTGTTATAAACATCGCTATAATTTGATGCCATGGCGATACACCTTGCCACAAAATTAGCAGCAATTTTAAAAGCAAGACAACTTTTCTGCAAACTTGTCACCATAAATAGCTCATTTTTGCCGTCAACTATTTACTTGGACAACGATTGTTGAAGAATAACCATTTAAATTTTTATAAAACATGGAAAATAGAATATGTCTGAGGTAATCGCATTCATATAAAAGTCTTGTATCTTTATAAATGACAACCCAAATTTCCTTCTATATACATTTTTTTTTTTTTTTTACAGTAAAAAATCTAAATTCTACACTCTCATTCCCCCCTTCCCCCCCTCCCCCCCACACACACAAATGACATTATATTTCAAAGAAAACAAGCATTTTTATATTAGATCTAAAACTTGTCATTAATTTTGCACTACTGTGACATCGTTTTCACTGACTTCTCGCTTTCGACTGTACTAAGACTACGAACCGTAGACCTAAATATATCCACCATGGCTTATTGCTGTTTTGCATAAAGTAACTTTCACTGTTTGGCGTTTATTGAAAAATAAGTATAAAAGAAAAAGTACTTTTTTTTAACCTTCTTTTATGAGCATTCAATATTCATCTTCAAAATCATGCCTAATTTATTTTTATTTTAATTGCATTAAATTGGTGCGGTTACAGGAGTTGATTATAGAAAATTCACTCCTTTTTTATGCTATGTTAAAAGCGTAAAAAAGGTGAATTTATTAAAAAAAATACAACTTTTGAGCTTTTTTCTTTTTTTAAAATAAGGCAAAATGCATCATTTAAACTATCTTTTTAAAATTTCTAAATAAATTTATCAACGTATTGGTTAATATTAAACCATCAATTGATAAAAGCGTGTTTTTTTACACCCTTTTTTTTTCAATCGAACCTATTTTTTGTAAGTAAAGATGAAATTTTGTACTCGATTTTTAATCCACTTCTTGATATGTTAGAATTATTACGATTATGTTCACATGTGAGTTATCAATGAGAGCGCACGATTTTATTATTTTCAGAAATTAATTATAAATTAATACTTTAATTTAAAGGTATTTTTTCCGTTAGAATGCCTCAGGTAATCAGTCGCCATATATTCTCTGTAATGCGTGTATTTGAGTTTGAGTTTGAGGGCGATTAGTTTGAGACCTATAGCAATCTGGCTGTAGTCCCTAATTATCCACAAAGTAAAAACCACGCAAATAGGAAACTAGAACAACACCCAACTAGAAACAATCTATACTATGAACAAAGTTCAAATAATGCGTATAAATCTACGAGAGTTGAAACAATCGATTTAATTATGCACCAATAAACGCTCACAAAAACCAGCCAAATGGCTCTGAAACTGCAACAATGAAAAATTTTAATGACTGAAGAGTAAAAAATAAATTATAAATCAAAAATGAAGAATATAATATTTTAAAAAGATTATGTTTTTATCAATTAATAGTTTATACATTAATTAATTAAAGGTTGTACGTTGAGCAAGCAGTCAATTTAAAAATCCTAAAAGGGTAGTTTAAACAATGTTATTTTTTTTTCCTTTCCGGTTTCCCTATCAGCCTATCTTAAAAAAGGAACAGAGCAAAAATTTCAATAAATTCATTTTTAATAAATTCATTTGCTTGCGTTTTCTACAAAGCGCAAAAAAATCCGTTAATTTTTCATGATCGAGTTCGGTGCCCATGAATGTATTACAACGAAACTTTTTTGGAAAACCATGAATTGAAGTCAAACAAATAGACGTGATTTTCAAGATGAACATTGAATAGTTATAAAAGTAAGGTTTTTTTATAAGCATTTTTGTTTTTATACTTATTAGTATTATGCTCTTCATATTTTACTTATAATTTATTTTCTACTTTTTAACCCTTAAAATGTATTATTGTTGCAGTTTATGGCAGCCAGTTGGTATATTGTGGTGCATCATTAAATCCATTGGTGTTTCAACTCCCATACAATAGTATGCGTCACAATGAATATTTGGCGTTTTATCACCTGTGGCGGGCTAATCAAATAGTGCCTCGAAATTAATATGTTAGTTTATAATTAAGTTCAAAAGGTAATAAAAGAGTTAAACAAAAGACTGTTCAAAAAACTGCCGAGCGAGGACCGGTTTTCCAGGTACTAGATATAAATGCAATAGTACTCATTCTAATCCCAAAGATAAGAAAAAAAATTCGCTAACTCTTGTACGTAGATAATGATATGCAGATAAACACAACAGACAAGGAACATAAAATTAATTTAAAAAAATTGCGATTAAGATTAAGTCTCATTAAAGCTAGAGAGCTGAAAGAATCTTTAAAGGTAATACCTATAAAAATAGGCAGGAGAATTTATTAGAAAAATTGAAGTTAAAAATACATCATAAAAATGCATAATTTACTACAGTGTTCGTCTAAAATATAAATTTGTCCTTCGTTTCGTATGAATCTAAATTTCATATTTAATTTATCAATACGATTCCAAAATCATTTAATATATTAGAAACTATCTGCAAATGAAGTTTATACCTAGAAAATACTTTGAAAATCATTACTAATTTAATAAACAAATATTTGAATCTTCCAGAATATTTGCTCATAATGAAATTTTAATAGAGTTTTGAGAAAATATAAATAATTTGTAATATTAATACAGTGAAACTCCGATCTATCGAACCGCATCCATCGTTTTCCCGCATTGATCGTTTTATTTCTACGGTCGCTGCACAAATTATATTTAAATAATGTTAACGAAACCCGCATGCATTGTTCTTGAAAAAGTCGTTTTCCCGCATTCATCGTGGTAAAATTTTTCTCCTGATTGAAATGAATTGAAGGTCAAGCGGATCCATATGGCATACAAACTGGAATTAATTCTTTTGTCCTACAATTACTCATTTGCTCTGTTTTAGGGGGGGAAGGGGCAAGGATTAGTGCTGGCATTGCATTGTGATATGTATGTACAGTCGTGGAAAAAAAATAAACACCCCCTACTATCTCTGCAAAAAATTATCGTTGAAGAAAGTCACCTGGTACCACACGATTGATAATAAAGTCTACTTTGAAATGACGTATATAAAATTTACTTAGGGGGCCATCTACATATTAAAACGAATCATAACTTTGTTTTTTTCAATTGCAGTACATAATTCACACAGTATAAATGAACTCTACACCCTTCAATTATCCTAAAAATGAATTTTTACGCAATTCGTACCATAAGTTTCCAAGAAAAATTTTTTTTTCGAGCATATTTTAGGGGCTGTTATCAAATTGAAGCTCCATACTCGATTGTTGACCGAGAGAGCCTCCTTTTAGATCAAGGCATATTAAGCGCTACACAAGCAGTCATTGAAGAGTGCTAGATTACAGGATAGCATAAGAAATTTCAAAATATCTGGTCACCTCTGTCATAGACGGCCCCTTAAACCATCATTTTGCCGTTTTTAAGCATAATTTCAAAACTACTCGACCAAAACTAAAAAAGAAAAGTGTGAAATATTGGATTTCCAGAAAGCATGACTTAATAAATATAAATCCATCAAAAAAGTTGTAGGTTGCAATTCATAAATTTTTCGAATATTAATTTCATAATTCATATCATAAAATTTTAAAAATTGCAAATTCAACGTATTTATGTTTGGGCATTTTAGTATTATTGCAATACAAAAAATTAACACATTAGGAGTATAATTTCAGGAGATATTAATAAAAATATGCTAATGTAATTTAATATTAGAAGCACTAAATTTTGAATGTTTATAATTCATAAACTTATCCTTCAAATGACTTGAAATTTAGTGTCTAGGCATAGTTTGAACCGAAGATTTGAAATATCTTGTAAAAAGTGGGTATTGCCACTGAAAAAAATGAAGTTTGGATTCGTTTTAATATGTAGATGGCCCCCTAAGCAAATTTTATGTACATCATTAAAAAGTATACTTTATTTTCAAACGTTTGGTACCAGTAACTTTCTTCTGCGATAATTTCTTGAGGAGTTAGTAGGCGTGTTTACTTTTTTTCCCCCCCACGACTGTGCGTCTAAATAACTGAATGCAGAACAGGTGTTCTTGTTTGGAGAAGGGGAGAATGAATGCGTCCACTTCGGCCACTGCCACATTCTTCAGGTTCTAGCTAATCTGTTGTGTGCGGTGCACGTGTTTAATTTCAAAAATGTGATCTTTCAATTTACTGAGTTCTACCTTTAATTTTACGCGTTTTGTGAATTCAGAATGGCAATAGAACACAGAAGATTAGAAGAAAGGCTTCGACTTTCCTTTAACACTAGAACAGCCGGAATTTGGACTTACCTAAAACCGCCGTTGGGGGTCATTTTGACCCTCATAAGAAATTCAATCCCTATCAAAGTAAATGATTTTTTTTATTGATACTAGATGTTGAAATTACAATATATAAGAGTTTTTTTAAGATTTTATATACATAGATATATTATTTTTTAAATGTTCGTTTTTTCCCATGCTTATGGAATTTTTATTTATTTTTTATTTAAATGGCAATATATAAATGACAATATGTAATTCAATATATTTTATTAAACAATATTCTTTAGCAGGAGTACAAGTGATAGGAAAACAAACAAAAGTTACAAATACAAAAAATACAAATTAGCATACAAGATATTTCAAAAGAGAAAAAAAACACATGAATAAACATTTAAATTTGTTCCAAAGTTAGTTAGACATTATCACAAGTAGACCAATATGAGCGCTTGACAGTGATAGCAACACATTTACCACAAATTGGTTTCTGGCATCCCTCACAGCTTGCAGAAGTTTTATTTTTTCCCTTGCAACGTTGATAAGCACATTTCTTTCGTTTTAGGATCAATTTAGGGCATCTATTGCACAAAACACCAATTCGTAGTTCTTCCACGAGGGAAAGAATGAATTCTCGACGTGAAATTGAGGTGTTTGTGGATTCCTTGAAAATTATCGAAGCATTCAGTGCAGCAATGTCAAGGACGTTGTAAAAAACATGAACAGGCCATCTGCGAGTTCCACATCTTGTAGTATATTTCCTTAACATCAGGTCTGATACGTATACGCCACATTTAGTTTTATTGTAGTAAGTGGCAGTGTTCGGCATCTTCTTTGCACTATTGTCTACATATCACGACATTCTTTTTCTTCTTGCACCTAAATATCGTGAGTGTTTTATTTCCATTTTTCAACGCAGAAGATGAATATTCTGGCGAAGATGTGTAGCGGGCAATAGGAGGTAATGCTTTCTTGTTCATACGCATCATCCCAACTATTGTAGTTTTCTTAGCAAAAAGTTCATCTGCGAGTTTTACAGACGTAAAAAAATTGTCAGTAGTGACATTGTATCCGGCGTTTAGAAATGTTTGCAGCAATTTGAGCACTACACTTTCTCCAAATTGTAAATCAGTTGGCCGCTCTTCATCCTTGCCCAAATAAGGATAGCCATTCAAAACATATTTGGATTTTACATCAGTTGCTAGCCAGAACTTGATGCCAAATGTATCCGGTTTATTCGCCATGTATTGAATAAACCTACACCTTGATTTACACGGCAACAACAGTTCATCAACTGTTATCTCTTCTCCAGGATTATAGCACAAATAACAATTTTCAATTAGCTTGTACCAGGTTTCAGAAGCTAGGGCAAATTTGTTTGTGGTCAGGCGCTCCGTTCTGCTACTTCGCACATCGAAACTGAGAAACCGTATGATTTCACGGAAACGACTGCGTGACATTGTCTCTTTGAAAAAAGGTGGCCCCCAATTTTTCTTCCACAAGTCATCTGCACAAAGTTTTGAATGACATAGTGCCCAACGGACATATAACAGGGCGATAAAAGCATCCAGTTCCACCAGAGTAATATACCAGTTGCTGTCACCTCCAAGCTGACGTCGTTCTTCAGCAACTGTACATGTTTGAATGTGTTTCACCATTGCTTCATTCACCATCAAACGACACGCCGAAGTAGGATTTGTCCCAATGTTACGACGAGCAAAAGGCGTAGGTCAACTTACAATTTTTACAATCTTGCAAGCTGGCGTGCGACCTGTAGTAGAAGCGGGGCCGCTAAGGTTCATGGGAGTCCAAAGAATGCCGCTGGATGACGTATCGTTACTACTGCCAGCATAAAGATTTGGCACATTATTTCCTCGTCCTTGTGTACGAGGAAACGACTTTGCTCTTCAAAAGTTTTTATTTTTTATTTTAAATGTTAAATTTAAATTTAAATCTTTATGTTAACTGTGCTGAAAATTTATAAAACTAGTTAGAGTACGAACGCACCACATTTGCCACGTTTGACGATCAATTTTCGACTTTTTTTTTACACAGAAATTTACATATATAATTGAAATGCTAATAAATATAATGCAAAAACTCCGAAGGTTATGTCTCTTTTCCTCATAACTGAAAAAAAAAATCGTAAAAATCACGTAAATTTTAGAAAAAAGAAGTAGAGCCTCATCTTAAGAAAAGATTTAAACGTAGAAATCGTCTTTTATCTAGTCTGTTATCTAGAATTCCTTTTTTTAATCCTAATCCCTTTCTCAAAAGATTAAATTGTGCTGCTGTAACCCGTTTCCTATTTTACACTTTCTTCAATAACATATTGAAATTGAGCATTTTATCTAGACTGTTTGCTATAAAGCTTTGTTTTCAAAGCTTTCTTCTGCTCGAAAATTTGTTTTATTTTATTACAAAGATATCATGAAATAAATATAAATGTTAAAAGAATATTTTTTTAAACATGCTTTCATTAAAATGCACAAAAATGTAGAAAATCCTTATCTATACTCCTATTATAAAGAGGAAAAAATTGTTTATTTGTAGGAGGTAAGCTCTGGAACTACCGAACCGATTCCAAAAGTAATGGTATCAAAATGATGGTGTTAGTCCAACTTAGAACATAGGCTATATCTTATGTCGGTGTCACAATCCCAAAGAGGGTGTGGGAGCAAAAAACCTTCTAAAAATGCAATTTTAGCGTTACTGAAGGGCCTAGATATATGAAATTTGGAATATTAGTTACTTATAAGATATAAATGATCTCTAAGAACAGTTCTTAAACAATTCGAAATTTAAAAGGGGTGAAAATGCACAAAAAGCGTTCTAAAAAACGTTCTAAATGGTAGTTTCCAGACATTCTCAGGAAATACCAAACCGATTTACAAAATATTGGTGTCCAAATGAAGGTGACAACGCTTGCTCCAAGATAGGCTATGTTTTATGTCGGTGCCACTACCCAAAACGGGGTGTAGGAGTAAAAAATGTTCTAAAAATGCGATTTTTGCGTTACCGAAGGGCCTAGAAATATGAAATTTGAAATATTAGCTACTTATTAGATATAAAGGATAAAGGATATCTAAGAACAGTTCTTAAACAGTTCGAAATTTAAAAGGGGTGAAAATGCGCGAAAAGCGTTCTAAAAAACGTTCTAATGGTGGTTTCTACACATTCTCAGGAAATACCAAACCGATCTAAAAAATAATGGCGTCAAAATGATAGTGACAACCCTTGCTCCAACATAGCTGATGTTTTATGTCGGTGCCACTACTCCAAAGGGGGTGCAGGAGAAAAACGTTCTAAATTGCGGCTTTTGCATTACGGAAGGGCCTAGAATCGTAAAATTTGGAATGGTAGTTTGTTATGAGATATCAATTATCTCTAAGGGCATATTCCTAAAAAAATCGAAATTTAAAAGGGAGTCAAAATGCGCAAAAGCGTTGTAAAAAACTTTCTAAATTGCGATTTCTATGTAATCTCAGGAAGTACTGAACCGATTTCAAATATAATGGTGTAAAAATGATGGTGACAGATCTTGCTCCAAGATAGGCTATATTTTATATCTGTTTCTACTACCTCAGAGGAGATGTAAAAGCAAAATGCGCGAAAAGCGTTCTAAAAACGTTCTAAATGCCGATTTGTCGGCAATATCTCAGGAAGAATGAATCTGATTTCAAACGTAATGGTAGGAAATTGATGCTGACAGCCCCTACTCTAACATAGACGCTATTTTATGTCGGTATCACTATCACCAAGACGTTGCAGGAGCAAAAAAACGTTCTAAATTTCGATTTTTATGATCGGTAGGGGCTAGCAACTTAAAATTAGGCAAGGTACATATTTATTAGATATAAATGATCTTTAAGAACAGTTTCGAAAAAATTGGAAATTTAAAAAGGGGTGAAAATGCGCGAAAAGCGTCCTAAAAACGTTCTAAATTGCAATTTCTACTCTATCTAAGGAAATTCCAAAGCTATTTCAAAAGTAATGGTTGCAAATCAATGGTGACAGTCCCTGCTATAACATAGGTTATATTTTATGTTGCTGTCACTACCATCTGAGGGTTGCAAAAGCAAAACATGTTCTAATTTGCGTTTTTTGCACAACTGAGGGGTATAACACTTTGAAGTATGGCATGGTATTTACTTACAAGATGCAACTGCTTTCTAAGAACAGTCGAAAGAAAATTCCAAATTTTAAAAAAATGAAGCGAGTGAAAAGCTTTATAAATTACAATTTTTAAGCAAACTTATAAATTACCAAACCTATTAAAAAAATAATGATGACAAATTTTGGTGATAGAACCTGCTCAAACATAAGCTATATTTTATGTTTGTTCCACTACCACCAGAGGGTTGCAGGAGCAAAAAAGTTTCTAAATTGCGATTTCTGTGATACTGAAAAGGCAAGAAACTTTAAATATGACATGGTAGTTACTTATAAAATATAAATGGCCTCGAAGGAACGTCGAAAATAAATTGGAATTAAAAAGGGGTGAAGCGAAGGGGAGGTGCTAAAAGCATTCTAAAAAAGTTCTAAATTACGATTCTATGCAATTTCAGGGAATATAAACCGATTATAAAAGTAATAGTTGCGAATCAATGGTAATAGTCTCTGATCCTGCACAGGCTATATTTCATGCCGGTGATTCTACAACCTTGGGTTCACAGGAACAACTAACGTTCTAAAAAAGGGCTTTAAAAGCTTTTTAAATTACGTTTCTGTGGAATATTAGGAAATAACAAACCGATTTCAAAATTAATGTTGGGAAATTAATGGTGACAGTTCCTGTTTCAACATAGCCCTTTATGTTGAGAGAGGTGGTAGGACTTGGAATTTGACATGATGGTTAATTTTAAGATGTAAGAAGATGGTTTCTAAAAAATTCAAAACTTCAAATGAATACTGAAATAAGCTTATTAATTGAGCATAAAAGTTTCAAAATATTTTCTAAATTATCATTTATTTAGTTTTATTTCATTTTATTAATTTAAGTCTCATTTCTGCCTAATGCAGTGTAATAATGATGTTTAATCAAACTGTGTTTTAAATAGTAATTTTTGAATTATTCCTAAAAGTAATAAGTACCTTTTAATAAAAAAAACCCTTTTAATAAAATAAAATATTACCTTTTAATTAAAAAAATTAGTTAGTACCTTTTAATAAAAATTAGACATATAAATATCACTTGGCATATTTCAAATATTACGCGAGCAAAGCCGCGGGGTTTGCTAGTAATATTATAAATGTCAATGTGTGTCCGAAAGTTTGAATGAAGCCTGCGTCTAAACGGATGAATTAATGCTTTTGTATTTTTGGATATAGATGGATTACAACACGGAAATGAACATAGGCTATGTTTAATTTATTTTATTCAAATATTTTGCTTAATAATCCAAAATTTCATTACATTTCATACGCAATGAATTGACATTTTTTCGATAAAATTTAACCATCTTCCTTTTTCGTTGCCAAAAAATAAAAACTCAGAATAATAATTTAATTTCCAATTGAAAGATTAAAACAGGAAATTTCAAGTATTTTTAATAATACATGGTGCATGAATTTTGAGTAAGTGCTGAATGAAGAGGCAAATGTGACGTCATATATGGGAAATAAAACGGATATGCATTGATGTTGAAATAAAATGAGATTGTGTTATTGTATTAAGTCTTATTATTTAAAGAAAATTGTTATCAATGCTTACAGTTTATCGTCTGCGCATGGTTAACATAAAGATTTAAATTTAAATTTAACATTCAATAATAAAAAATAAAAACTTTTGAAGATCAAATGAATAGCAAATGTCAATAATATGCACAGTAAAATTATCAATGTCGAAAATGACGTAATGATTAGGAGGAAATATGTATTTTCATTCTTAAAAAGTAAAAAATTAACTAGATAGAAAGGTTATGTTCTGTAATCGGGTTTCGTAGTCAATTTGCTTTTTTTCGAGAAAGAAATTTGGTGCAAAAATAAATACATTGTTGTAAACAGGTTTGTTTTTTGTGTGGTAACGACTTAATAATATTCTAGATGATCGTTTCTTCGCCCACCTCTGATGCCAAGTTTGAGTTTAAAAAATATAAAAAGTATCATCCGATAATTTTCTTGCCACAGATGCCATATACGCACCTGGTTCGGCGAGTTCTGTTTTTGACGCCAATTTGGCGAAATCATCGTTCTCGAATACCAGTTACATGCATATCTTAAAATTATGTTCTATTACTTAAAAAAGGAAATAACAATAAATAAATAAATAAAAGTTTCATTAATTTATATAATTTTAAAAGAAAATTAAAGTAAATAAACAATTTATTATTAAATAAACATCAATAGCCGGGTTACCATGTCAAGCAAAATAATCTATTTTGGCAACAATTAGGTACCCCGGTGCGTATATGACATCTGTGACATTTTCTTATTACTTCATGATATAAACAGACATCGTGATTTAGCGTATAAACCTCAGTTATGTCAATGACCCTATAATAAAGAAATACCTTAAATCACTCATACTAGCCGCCCTTGGCGACCAGTTTGGTCTCCCTTAAAATTTATGTGTAAGCATGTTAAGCATTGCATCATGTTACTTTTATTCATAATTTAACTTACTTGGACTCCCTTAAACCTTTCGCTGCGCAACCCGAGATTTCCTCGGTCAACGTAAAAGTAGCAAAATTTGCGCAATCAGAGATTTCCTCGGGGACTCATTTTTTTTCCAATGGCGACTAATTCAACTGGGACCACTTTTTAAATACAAAAATTCCATATAGACTTTAACAACATCTACAAGGAAACTATACTACAAAACTGATTTTTGTACAATAGTGGTGCGAGGCTATAAAAGTAGTCTCCAGTGACAGCCCTGATTTCGCCTAATTTCTAATATCCTATCCCATCTAAGATCCTTAACTCTTTTAGAAAACATGTTCACATATTTAAACTCTAAGCTATATATAGATTTGAAACATGTAATTAAAAATTGCGCAATTTTTGAACCTATTTTGATAAAAAAAAAAATTACGCAGCAAGATGGTTAAATATAATTAATATAATTTCTTAAGCTAATATTAGTTTCTGTTGCATTAAAATATCTCAATTTGTTGATTTTATGTAAGCAAGTAAACCCAATTGGTTTACAATGGAAGTCTATGGGAATTTGGCGAAATATTTGAGATATCACCAAGTTGGCATCACGTTTGTCGACAAACTTGGCGGTATTTGGCGACAAAACAGGGTGCGCTATGGTAACCCCTCCTTATAGGTTTGGGGATGCATTAAATTCTGTTCAATCACCAATGATATGCGTTTCTTTAGGCCGTTGCCATTAAACAATTAACAAATAATTGCGCTTTCTGTGCCACGTACGATAGCGTAATATATATATAGAGAGATTGTCTCCTATGAAATGTAATAAAGAATTGGTTTATTACATATTTTTTTAATTATCGGAAGGAAAATGCTTTCCTTAATTAATTAATTTCTTCTTTTTTTGTTACGTGAACGACGTCACGGGTAACAGCTAGTATATCATATATATTAAACGAGAAAGCGATTTTCCCGATTACGAATGATATCGTAAACGACTGATCCGATTTTTTGCGTTGTATACTAAATCGAGCACGAGGAAAAGATCTAGCTAGGTACCGAATACAAGAACATTCGTTTTTACAGGTTAAAACAAAATCAGAGCTGAAAGTGTTTTTTGTTATAAATAGAAAAATTCTCAAACGATTTATACGAAAAGTGTTGCCTATACTAATTTGAGCACGAGAAACCCATCTAGCTAGGTTTCGAATTCGAGAAAGTTCATTTTGACCTATTAAAACAAACTGAGCACTAAAAATGCTGCTACTTATCGAAAACGGCTCAAACGATTTTCACAAAACTTGGTTCCTATACTAATTCGAGCACAAGAAATCGATCTAGCTAGGTCTCTAATTCGGGAAAAATCGTTTCCGGTTAGCAAGAAAACTTGCCATGTAAGGTGAACAAAACTTTTAAATTTGAATACCAGTATTTTAGTTTGGAAATTTTCACATTATCTAATCTCAAATTTTGAGAGATTAAATAATTCAAAATTACAATGTGGAAAAACTGGTGTCGAAGAATTAAAAGAAGTGTAAAAGAGGCCCGCCTTTAATTTATTAAAATCTGTTTTTACATATTCCAATTAAAGCTTCGGAATTAAAAATCATACTCCAATGAAAGCTTTGGAATTAAAAATCAATCCTTTCCTCCTGGAATATTTTACGTCATTTAAAGAGTACTTTTGTGTTTAAATGTCACTATAATTAAAAGAAAACAAGCTTTTTTATATTTAAAACTTAAATATGTCAGCACCACTATGACATCATTTTTACTGGCTTTTCATTTCCGACCGACTACGAGCCTAAGACTCGAGTCATAGATATAAATATACACTTCCTAAATTATTGATATTTTTGCATAGAGTAACTCACTTCTCTATGTTTATTGTGGAATATAAGTAACAGTAGGGTAATTTTCCACTATCTCTTCGACTACTTTCCATAACAAAACTTTTTTCACCAAATTTGTCACCAAATTTACGATAACATGTCGATTTTACGCGACAATTGCATGATCGTGGCGTCACATTCAATTGACGTTAGATGCGTTCGATACAAGTGTTTTTAATGTCATTGATTTTCAATTACACACTTATCTGTATTTTTAATGATATTTTATTGATTTATTTGTTAGTTAGTTACTTCAGACTTCAGAGGCTACTTCGCTTGCACGAAAACACCCGTTCGCTAATGTTAATCATATGGGAGATATTTTTTTAAATATATGTTATACTTTTCAATAATTTTATTACTTTCTTCTATCTTTACAAGAAGAAAGTATTGGATTCATGAAAATTTTCGAATTCCGGTTTTCGACGGTTTACACGTTTTAGGGGTCAGAAATTCCAAAAAACATGTTTTTACAAAATGTCTGTCTGTGACTCTGTGAGTCTGTCTGTCTGTCTGTCTGTCTGTCTGTGTGTATGTGACACAAATTTTGTGGGCGCTCTATCTCAAGAACTAATGCACGGAACTTAACAAAAATTCATATTCAGTTAGTCCCTGATACAAATTGATGCTGATTAGTTTTTGGTGCAAATCGCTCAACAGGTGGCGCTGCTATGCTGCCTTTTTTACGATTTCCGCAATGGCTCTATCTCAAGAACTAATGCACGGATTTTCATGAAACTTCAGATTCAGTTAGTCCTTGACATGAATAGACAATTTAGAGATTTTGGTGCAAATCGCTCAACAGGTGGCGCTGCTATGCTGCCTTTTTTACGATTTCCGCAATGGCTCTATCTCAAGAACTAATGCACGTATTTTCATGAAACTTCAGATTCAGTTAGTCCTTGACATGAATAGACAATTTAGAGATTTTGGTGCAAATCACTCAACAGGTGGCGCTGCTATGCTGCCTTTTTTACGATTTCCGAAATGGCTCTATCTCAAGAACTAATGCACGGATTTTCATGAAACTTCAGATTCAGTTAGTCCTTGACATGAATAGACAATTTAGAGATTTTGGTGCAAATCGCTCAACAGGTGGCGCTGCTATGCAGCCTTTTTTACGATTTCCGAAATGGCTCTATCTCAAGAACTAATGCACGGATTTTCATGAAACTTCATAGTCAGTTAGTCCTTGATAAGTCTTGATGCTGATTACGTGTTGGTGTAAATCGCTCAACAGGTGGCGCTGCTATGCTGAATTTTTTACGATTTCCGCAATGGCTTTATCTCAAGAACTAATGCACGGATTTTCATGAAACTTCAGATTCAGTTAGTCCTTGACATGAATAGACATTTTATATATTTTGGTGCAAATAGCTCAACAGGTGGCTCTGCTATGCTGCCTTTTTTAC
Source organism: Maratus speciosus (assembly GCA_963932465.1). NCBI lineage: Eukaryota > Metazoa > Arthropoda > Arachnida > Araneae > Salticidae > Maratus > Maratus speciosus. The sequence goes on from OZ010800.1 coordinate 33,528,261, forward strand.
GATTTCCGCAATGGCTCTATCTCAAGAACTAATGCACGGATTTTCATGAAACTTCAGATTCAGTTAGTCCTTGACATGAATAGACAATTTAGAGATTTTGGTGCAAATCGCTCAACAGGTGGCGCTGCTATGCTGCCTTTTTTTACGATTTCCGAAATGGCTCTATCTCAAGAACTAATGCACGGATTTTCATGAAAATTCAGAGTCAGTTAGTCCTTGATATGACTTGATGCTGATTACGTGTTGGTGTAAATCGCTCAACAGGTGGCGCTGCTATGCTGAATTTTTTACGATTTCCGCAATGGCTTTATCTCAAGAACTAATGCACGGATTTTCATGAAACTTCAGATTCAGTTAGTCCTTGACATGAATAGACATTTTATATATTTTGGTGCAAATCGCTCAACAGGTGGCGCTGCTATACTGCCTTTTTTACGATTTCCGAAATGGCTCTATCTCAAGAACTAATGCACGGATTTTCATGAAACTTCAGAGTCAGTTAGTCCTTGATATGACTTGATGCTGATTACGTGTTGGTGTAAATCGTTCAACAGGTGGCGCTGCTATGCTGGATTTTTTACGATTTCCGCAATGGCTCTATCTCAAGAACTAATGCACGGATTTTCATGAAACTTCACATTCAGTTAGTCCTTGACATGAATAGACATTTTATATATTTTGGTGTAAATCGCTCAACAGGTGGCGCTGCTATTGGGCATTTTTTGCAATTTCCGCAATAGCTCTATCTCAAGAACTAATACTTGGATTTTCAACAAACTTCATATTCAGGTATACCATGATATGAATAAGTGCTGTTTATGTTTTGGTGTAAATCGCGCAACAGGTGGCGCTGCTATGCTGCATTTTTCAGAATTTCCGCTATAGCTCTATACAAGAACTAATGCACGAATTTTCACCAAACTTCAAATTCAGATATATTGTGATATGAATTGGTACTATTTAAACGACTTAATTGACATGACTTATATAGAAGAAAGTTTTGTGATGGCCACAACATACTAGTTTATTTATTATTATTTTTTTATCTCTACAACTGTCGTTTTAATACTATTTTTACTTTCTTCTATCTTTACAAGAAGAAAGTATTGGTTTCATGAAAATTTTCGAATTCCAGTTTTCGACGGATTTACACGTTTTATGAGTCAGAGATTCCAAAAAACATGTTTTTACAAAATGTCTGTCTGTGAGTCTGTCTGTCTGTCTGTCTGTCTGTCTGTCTGTCTGTCTGTCTGTCTGTCTATATGTGACACAAATTTTGTGGGCGCTCTATCTCAAGAACTAATGCACCAAATTTAACAAAACTTCATATTTAGTTAGACCTTAATATAAACTGGAACTGATTAGTTTTTGGTGAAAATCGCCCAACAGGTGGCGCTGCCATGCGGCATTTTTAACGATTTCTGCAATAGCTGTATCTCAAGAACTACTACACGGATTTTCATAAAACTTCAGATTCAGTTAGTCCAGGATATAATTTGGTGCTGATTACTTTTTTGTGAAAATCGCCCAACAGGTGGCGCTGGTATACTGCATTGTTCATGATTATCGCAATAGCTCTAACTCAAGAAAAAATGCACGAATTTTCATCAAACTTCAGATTCAGTTACTCCCTGATATAAATTATTGCTGCTTAATTTTTGGTGTAAATCGCTCAACAGGTGACGCTGCTGTGCTGCATTTTTCACGATTTCCACAAGAGGTGTATATCAAGAACTATTGCACGGATTTTCATCAAACTTCAGATTTAGTTAGTCCTTGACATGAATTGATGTATAAATTAGTGCTGTTTAATTTTTGGTGTAAATCGCTCAACAGGTGGCGCTGCTATGCTGTATTTTTTGCGATTTTCGCAATAGCTTTATCTGAAGAACTAATGCTTGGATTTTCAAGAAACTTCAGATTCAGGTATACCTTGATATCGTTTAGTGCTGTTTACTTTTGGTGTAAATCGCTCAACAGGTGGCGCTGCTATGCTACATTATTTTCAGAATTTCCGCTATAGCTCTATCTCAAGAATTAATGCACGAATTTTCATCCAACTTCAAATTCAGATATACTTTGATATGAATTGGTGCTAAATCGTTGTTATTTCTTGTACTATTTAAATGATTTAATTGACGTGATTTATATAGGACAAAGTTTTGTGATGGCCACAACATACTAGTTATTTTGGTTGCAGGGTTATTTTTTTATGGGGACGGTTTCACTTTCAAAACCAATTACGAAAGTGAAAGCATCTTTATAAAAAACAAATCTGGAAACAAAAGTACAGAAAAGTCTTTGTCCAGATCGACCTTAGCTATACAGTGGTGTACTTTATGACCTTAGCTATAAAAGGAGTACTTTTCGGCTAGCCGCCCGGCTAGCCGAAAAGTACCAAAAAAGAAAAAAGCATTCATAAATATTGAAATGCAAACGATATATTTTTAAAAATATGTTCCGTAGGACTAAAGTAAGCCAGCGAGCGTTTTTGCGTGAGTATGGTATCCCCTTTAACAAACAATTGTGTTTTTAAACGGCCACGACATAATTTTAAATGCGAAGAAGCATAGAAAAAATGTTGCTATGCATAGTTACATAGAATAGATCGGTTTCTACTGACGTCACAAACATTCACCCGTTGTGGTAGGGGAGCAAAAAAAGCTCTAATTCGGAATTAATTAGGGGAAAGCTGGAAATTGTTTTAATCCATTGAGTTTAGGTCTAGAATGAACATGCTAAGTTTTCCCCCCTCGTAGTAGGTGAGAGTTAGAAAACATGTAGAGATTTATAGTCAAAAAACACGTTTTTTTAAATACCGTAACAATATCGCGAAACAGTTAACTCTGTTAAAAACATTGTCAATACAAAGGTTGCAGAACTTAAAATTCTGAGTAACATGAGTACCTACACTTCATATTTTTGTTGAACATTAAGGTCACAATTCTACTTTAAAGTTTTGGACGCATGGTCAGGGGGTTGAACTCAGAATTAATTAGGAGAAAACTGGAAATTGTTTTAATCCCTTCAGTTTAGGTCTAAAATGAACGTACTATGTTTTCTTCCTTGTACTTGGGTGAATGTTAGGAAATATGTAATATTTATTTTCGAAAACTACGTTTTATTTAATTACCTTAACAATATCTCAATTTTGAATAAAACGAGTACCATTATTAATATTTTTTTTTTCAACATTAAGGTCGCAATTCTATTTCAAAAATTTTCAAATCAAGAGCTTGAAGTCAGGAGAGACCAAGTTAACTTAACAATATCTTAAAATTACAGCCTTAATATTGAACAAAAATATTAATGTGGGTACTCTTTTTATTCAGAATTTTAGGCTCTACAACTTTTATAGTGACAATGTTTTTGATAGAGTTAGCTGTTTTGAGATATTGTTAAATTAACTTGGTCTCTCCTGGCTTCAAGCTCTTGATTAGCGATAAGGCAAAATTTTGGGAATTTTCATCCATTTGTTTATTTAACGTTATAGTCTGGCGATTAGTTTGGCGATAGTTTATTTTATGGAAAATGGTCGACGAGATAATGCGGAAGTACCAAAAATAGTTTTTTCAAAACACTCGTCTATAAGCAACCAATAGCATCTTGAAAATACCGCGGAATTTTTTTAACTTCAATTCATATTTTTTCCGTAAAATAGCTATTACAATACATTAATGTGGCCTGGGCAAAGACCTCGATTATGAGAAATTCGTTATTTTTTTTTACGTTTGCTAAAAAGCTCAAGACAATGAACTTATTAGAAATATGCACTTTTTACTCTGTTTATTTATCAACAAAAGAGAACCAGAAAGAAAAAATGAAACATTATTCAAATTATCTTTTTTGTCTTTTAAATTTATCTTTCATAGTGTAATCGTAAATTTATTGATATTTAATTATTAATTGATAAAAGCGTATTCTGTATGTTACACTCTTTTTTATTTATAATTTATTTTTTTACTTTTAACTCTTTAAAATATTGATTGTTGCCATTTCACAGCGTTTTGGCCTATGCTGTCTAGCATTTATTATCACATAATTTATTCCAATGTTTTTTCAACTCCCATACAATGGCACGAGTTACAGAGATATTGGGCGATATTGGGCGAACCTGTGGCTGCCTAATTGAATAATATAAAAATTTGTTTTTAAAGTCAATTCCTACTTAGGTCATCAAAGAAAAATTTAATATAATCCCTTAAGCTAATATTAGTTTGTGTTGCATTAAAATATCTCAATTTGTTGATTTTCTATAAGCAAGTAGGTTGACAATGGAACTCTATGGGAATTTGGCGAAATATTACAGATATCGCCAAGTTGGGGTCACTTTTGGAGACTCTTTTTGGCCGCCAATGGCTATATATTTGGCGGTATATCGCCAAGTTGGCGACAAACTTGGCGGTATTTGGCGACTGAACAGGGTCCCCCCTATGGTCTGCCCTGAGCTCGGGGTTCGCCCCGACCATATGCCACAAAGCGGGTCCCCAGGGTGGGTGATATCCCCCCTATGGTAACCCCTTATTGAAAATACTTTAATTGACCTTCAACAACCAATGGCCGCCATTTTGTTTCCCATGCAAAATTAAAATAATTAATTAAAATTTAATGAATTAATTAATATTTGAAAAAACTGTATTAACATCCATTGTCATCCAGTATAAGTTTTAAAAAAGTTATTTCAACTTGATAGGATGAATAATGAGTATTTTATTAACGATTGAAAATTTGAACAAGGTAAATATATAAATAAATAAATAAATGTAGGGAGAGTGTGAGCTAATAGTAGGGTCCCATTCAACTCCCATACAATTGCACGAGTTACAGAGATATTGGGCGATTTATTACCTGTGGCTGCCTAATTGAAAATGAGTTAAAGTGAATGTATTAATTTATAATTAAGTTGTAAAAATATTAAAATGTTTTATTGTCATCGGCAAAGCACTTTTGTACATAATTTATATAATTCTAGCCTATCATGAAGTAGGTTAAAAATCGATTGCAAAATTTCATGAATAAAAAAAAAGATAAATAAAATAAACTAGCAATAATAATAATAATAATAATTGAAAAACTACCGAGCGAGAATCGGTCTACCCGGTACTATTTATTAAATGTACAAAAAAGTAGAAAAATCTTGAAAAAACTTAAATGCGCAGAGTTTAAATTAAATTGCTGTGATCTTGAGTAGGGAAGATTAATGGATTTAAATAGGAATTTAGCCCAATTAGCCAGCTATCGCCAAGTTGGCCAGAATTTGACATTATTGTGGTAACCCTTTCATTAGTATTTTTCAACAAATGCCCATTGTTGAAGCTGATACTGATTTCTCCATAGGAAGTCAAACTATAATTGAGTATGTAATTGTCTCGTGTTACGCTTCAGGATTGTGTGCTCATAAAAACTTTTCCATCTAATAGCTGCAGATGCAGCCTTATCGACATATATGTGTGAGAAATGCCAAGCTGGCTATCGTCCTCGTAGCTTAGAATGGAGCGCTATCCTAGGGACTCGGATTCGATACCGGGTGCGGACATTTTTCACTTTGTTGGTTTACGTTTAGCTAGCAATGTGATAAATCACTTACTAAATATTCTATAATTAAGTAACCAATAAATTAAAAACTTCGAAATTAAAAGTGCGAAAAATGAATCATTGACTAAGGAGAATGCATATTTTCTTCATATGTCAGACCCGATTAGTTCCTTAAACAACAGAAAGTGCAAGAAAATTGGGGGTTAGGAATAGAGGGTCGCAATAGAACCACCAATAACGCTAGTAGCAGCTCAGGGGACGAGATCAAGAAACCGACAGAAGAAAAGGTATTGGAAAAATGCATACATTTGACAGGAGAATTAATATCCCTTTTAGCGAAACAAGACTGTATTTCCAAAATAGGTATTCTTTACTTGTATAAAATACAAGAAAAACTTATTAAGGGGACCGTGAACCTTCATTTGAAGAAATATCGATCTCAATATCGACATTTCTTTTTGTGTGTATTATTATTCCGCAATTTGTACTACGTCACTTGTGGAAAACCGCATGCAGATGCGATTATTTTACGCAACGTTACAATTGTTTTAATTTTGTTCACAAACAATTCTTTGGCCTTTTAATATACATTAAATCTGTTTTTCTTAATAATGATGTTTCAGCTTTTTTAAATTTTTGAAATGCACCTTGCTACTTAATTTTTGATCAAAATTCATGAAACTGATAAGGAAGAATTCCGATACTGCTTAAAATGAAACTGTGTATGCATTTAAAAATCCGACTTCATTAAGACAATTAAATTTAATTGTTAGCTTATTATAAGGCAGAATTTTGATGAAAATCGATATGGAATTTTTAAAAAGATCTCTAAAAAATTAACTATTTAAAGGGTCTCAGGTATAAAATTTTCGAAATTTTAATTTTTTTAGATGTTAAACTTCTTTATTTTCTAAACATTTTGATATAACTGTTATCTTGAAATTCCAATTAGAACAGAAGTTATGGCATTTAGAATTATACTCTCTCAATAGCGGAGGCGGTGTTTCCAAAACTTTGAAGTCAATTTTCTCCAAATGACGTTTTTCGGCATAACGCGCACGATATCTCAAACACTTCTGAATATTTTTTCATGAAATTTTCAAAACATTTGTTTCATGTTAGTCTGTATAAACTGAACCTAAAATTTCCTTTTTATTGTAAAAAGAAAACATTTTTTAAGGGTTTATATTGTTAAAATTTTCTAAATTTTGCATTACCTAAATACAACTTTGTATTAAAAATATAAAAATACTTTAAATACAAATTTATTTAGGTTCAGTGTAATTACTATAATCTGAGGTATAAGTAGGCCCCAAAATTTTCATTTTAGTTGCAAAATTTATTTTGTAATCGTGCGCATAAGCTGTTATGCCGATTTTCTGCTCGATAAATATCTGATAGTTTAGAGCCCCGTGTAAATGCTAATTCTGCATAATGTAATTTTTCAAATATTTGAAATGAAAGAACATACTTGTATCTTTCATTCCCATTTAAAATTATTTCTTAATATCAAATACATTTTAAGATATTAAAAGTTGAAAATGGTCCTTTTTTTTTTTCAGTTTTTCCAATTTTAAGAGTCCTGAGACCCCTTAAGGGATTAAAAAATCGATACACATATTGGTTTGTAATAGAGTTTTACGCAATTAAAATTCAATATCGAGGAAATATCTAAACAAATTAGACAAGAGGAGCATCTTAAAAGTTCATTTTAAAATTTATATATTTTTTAAATATCTTAAAATTGTAATACGATTGCAAGTTTCTTTTAAAGTGTTCTATATGCCTATGGTGAAATGTATATTTGTACAAAATTTCAAATCTCTATTATGAAAATTAAAAGAAATTTTTTTAAACGTCCACCGTTCCCTTAAAGAACGGCCAAAGAAATGAAGCAAATAACATTAATGATTACTCGACTTTACTGTTTATTAGATTTTTTTTTTAATTATTATATGAACATAGAAAATATCAATTAAATTAAGATTTTTTAAATATATATTTTCCTCTTTTCTTTCTGTCACATAATTGTCAGTTGGTTGTCAATTAAATTATGAATAAAGGTGCCATTAGGAATACCGGAAAACTTTTTATATTCCTTCAGAAATCCGGAATTTTCAAAAATTTGGCTTGTCCCGACGAGCGAGGAGGTTATACCGCATCTCTTTTTTTTTTTTTTTTTTTTTTTTTTTTTTTTTATGGGCTTGGTTTACTATGGTTGAGAGCCCCTCATTTGTACCTCTCTAATCTGTTGCGTGATTAGAATAGGCTACTTTTCACCGATTTTCAAATTGCTGCATGGTTAAGAGGAGGCCCTACTTCTTTGGCGTAAAATTTAAGATTTTTTATTTGGTTACAAAAAAAAAAACAAAAAAAAAACACATTCGAACTTTTTGTATTATATTTATTGATATTATATTTATGCACTTAATTTTTGTGTAAAAAAGAAAAGAATTTTATGTCTTTTGCGACTTGAGGTGTGCGCCATGGGCTTTAATCGGGCAAGCGTTTTTCTACCGTCACAAGCATCTCAAACAAATTTGACCACGATACTATTATGAAAGTGCATTACATTCACTGGAGTTTATTGTAAAAAAAGTTTAAAAAGTTGATTTTTGACAAAAAAAAAAAAAAAAAAAAAAAAAAAAAAAAAATTAAAAAAATCACTTAAAAAAAAAATAAACCTTTCGCGAGCTCTAAAAATATTTATTCAAGGAAAATTATGCTTTTCGGTGGTATGAGCTCCATCAAAAATGATTAGTTTTCTTTTAAATATAAAAATTAAAGAAATCTGTCCAATAGTTCTCGAGAAAAAAGGTCGCCCAATTTAAAAAACAAGGTTTCGAGAAAAACAAGTTTAAATTTTTACAATATCTATAACTTTCAACATGCGACGTTACATTCAACGAGAAAAATATACTGTAAGAAATTGAAATATCACGAAACTGCTTTTGGGCAACAATCTTCACAGTTTCAGGAAGCATTAAGAAAAAAAAATTGAAAATTTTGATTTAAAGAAGCCGAACCTACCCTTAAGGCAGGGTAAAAAGAAGTAGAGTGCCGAGACCTGTCTCTTCCGTTAGCTTCTTGTTACTATACGACACGGAATTTTAACACAAACCCGAATAACGTGAATGAACACATGAAGCCAAAACAGTATGAACTCGACTCCAAGGCGGATCCAGCTTACAATGTAGAGGGGGGGTCATGGATTTCCTTTTTTTGGGTGGGAGGGGATCGCATCTCGTTATGAGAATTTTTTATATGGAAAGTTTTTCCCAAATCCAAACTAACTACTTTTCTGATACATTCGCGAAGTCATTTTCATTCGTAAATACAAAAAAATTGCATCAATGTTCGTAAAAATATAAAATTTACCGATTGTGTTCAGATACCAAGAAATAAAAAAGTTTCCCCTTTTCTTATAAAGGCAAAGATTCATTCAGAAAATGTTGTCAAAGTTACCATTTTTAGCCAAGTTTTACGAGTTGACAGCCACAGAAACGTCGTCGCAAGGGAACAATTGGCTGTCACTTCCGGAAATTCAGTTTAAAAAGTCTAACAATTGTCAATGATTAAATAGGTCAAAAATTTGTATAAAATTTTAGAGGTAACTAAACCGTACACATTGGAAGCTATGTGATTCTGTTAGTGTCATGAAAATTGCAGGTGTAGCCTCTTCTTGTTGCTCAAAGTATTAAATAGTTTTCTTCAATCGAACTTATACCTTTGGAATGGATCATATAAATAAACTATAAATATTCCATGTACAGGTACAAATATGGTATTAAAATGTTCAGAAAAGTCTATAGATTCATAATTGATCAAGTTTCAGAAGTTATATATTGTTTAAATGGGCACAAGAAGCAACTGTGTGTGGCTATTTCCTGGTTCATTGGAGAAATGAAATCGAAAGAAGTAGAAAGTTTAAGTGTACATATCTCCCGAACCCCTACACATAAATACACTCACCATACATCAAATTGTTCATCCTAAAGAGAGGAAGAGAAAGATATACAAGGCTCTAGCTTACCCCATTCCCGTAAAATTTACGTAGACATCCGGAGCTCGAATCAAGCGATGCTACTATGATGAAGGCAATGATGGAACTTTTTCTACTAATGGACTGATGGCTTCCACATTTTTATGAAACAGCCATTTTAAAAAAATGGGTGAAAAATGGCCATAATTTTTTTTTGAAAAATAAATATGGCCATCCCCCCTCCCCCATTCTGACCAGATAATCAGAGTTCTAACTTTTTACGGCTGCTCTTTCATCTTCACCTAACACTTCATTTAAAATGGCTGTTTCATAAAAATGGAAGTCATCAGTCCAACAGAAGAAAATAACTCAGTTAAAGCGGAAACTCAGTTAAGCGGGACTCGCATAATCGGGACTCGCATAATCGGGACTATACTGTATGTTTCATTTTAAAAATGAGCTTTAGAATATTTTTGTTGGTGTTCAGAGTGGGGTCATGACCCCCGTGACCTCACCCTTGGATTCGCCAATGCTCGACTCTCAGACATTTTCGAATGTGCTTGCTAGTGCATGCATCACGGATATAATTATGTGATTGCCACCACTTTTCGTAGTGTTATCACTTCAATTAAAAAAAAAAGAAAAAAAAAAAAAAACGTCATTTTCAACTTTCGTCACATTATACTTGTTTTCCTCCAAGATCTGAACAGAAAGTTGACTTAGTTTAGAACATAATATGCTGTATTTTTGCGTAATTAGGTGGATTGAAACCTCGTGTTCCTCTGTTATTAAGTACGTCCGTAATTATATAAATGCGTAGCACCTATAGTCGCTGTCTGGTCCGTCCATCTGTCTGTCCGTCTGTCCGCATATAGCAGGCCAAAAACTATCCAACCGAATCGTTTGAAATTTAATATATACAATCATCGTAGAATTTTTTCGAGTCATTTCAAATTTTACGAAAATCGAATCAAAAGTTAAAAAGATATTAATAAAAGTGTTCTTCATTCTATTAAATCCTATCATACATAATTAATTCAATGATATCCCATGATAGGTCATGATTCGAGGTTGCCATGGTGTTTACGTCCATTTAAGATGGAGTCATAATATTTCCGTATTACTAAATTTAATATATAGAATCGTAATAAATTTTGCATAATTCATTTTTGCATAAGAGTGCAACAACTGTTGCACCAAAGATCTGAATATTTATAAAACTGGTTATAGTAGGAACACACCTCATTTGACACGTTTGACTTTTGACTTATAATTTCCGACTCGTTTAAGAATAGTCTCGTATTCTTGACCTCTCTGAGAATTGTTGAAAATTTTCTTTTAACCATCCTGCACTATCAGAAAAATTCGTCCTTATACTCTAAATTATTCGTCATTTTTAAACAAATAATTTCCATTCTCTTGGAAAACACTCTTTTTCCGTGAATTCTCCCGGGAAGTTTGATAAAGAGGGAAAATTCCGTTTAATCCTTCACGCATACGCATTGTCGGTATTAATAACAAAGTTCGAATTTATTTTTAAAATGAAAAATCGAAAATTCAATAAATTTCTAATTTATTTTAAAACAAACAAACAAACAACAAGTTGGAAATTGCTCCTCAAACGTAACAAATGAGATGCGTTCGTACTATAACTAGTTTTATAGTTATTTTTTGCACCCCACATTGTACTGAATGCATTTTTTTGTACTTCATAAGTGCATAGTCTGTAACATCATTAAAATGCACTTGTAATAATTTTTTCCCATTCTCAGTAATGTAACGGAAAACTTTTGACTGTCCCTCTTATTAAACTATACATAAAATTTTCATAAAATTTGAAATGGCTCGACAAAATTTTACAACTATGATATATTTAAAATTTCAGACCATTCGGAAAGCTGTAACATCATTAAAATGCACTTGCAATAATTTTTCCCATTGACCGTAATGTAAAGAAAAACTTTTGACTGTCCCTGTAATTAAACTATACATCCGATTTTCATAAAATTTGAAATGGCTCGACAAAATTTTGCAACAATCATACATTTAAAATTTCAGACCATTCGGTTGGGTAGTTTTTGCTCTGTTATATGCGGACGGACGGACGGACGGACGGACGGACGGACGGACAGACGGACTGAACGACGACTATAGGTCAAAATTACAATTTGGAAAGCATGAATATTATGAAAAATAAAAACAATTATCTCACTTACTTAGAAAATTATTGCTTAAAATGATTTACGATTTCAAATTAAGATGACTTTAAACAAAAATTAAGTTTTTGCACATTTTAGAAAAAAAAAAAATCTTTGTCAGGAGGGGTCCCCCCCCCCTGAACTCCCCGGTAATAATTTTGCTTAAAACATGTATATTTTATAAACATGCAAGATAAAATTATGATCAAAAGACAAAAGAAATGTACACCTACTTTTAAATACAAAACAACATTTTTTAAAACAAGTGGGTAAGTGTGATCACAGATCGCACAGGGCGTTTCGTTTAATATTCCTTTCAAAACACTTTATCCTTTTGAAAAATATGTTAGTTCCACATTTCGAAACAAGGGGTGCACTCTATTCTAAACAAAACTCTATCCGAACGAAACTCCGTTTTACATACTATCCATAGATACATTAGTCGAGGGGATTGGACCCATAGCACCCGAGATAAGTAGGCGACCCTGGCTGTAAAAAGTGGAACTAAAACATGTAAGGCTATGTGAATAATATGAAAGAATGGTCAAAGGGGTGTCGGCAAAAGTTGGAAAAGTGCTCCCCGGGTGAAAAGGATGGAGGTTAGAAAAATTGCTTAAAATATACAAGTTAGAGCGCGGAGGAGTAAATAATATAAGACTTTTTGAAAATTTTATGATTTGTCGCGTGGTCTGAGGTATTCAGCTATACGTATGCAAAAATTCATGTCTCCAACTTAATTAGGGGCTCTCTTAGAAAGAATTGCTTAAAAGACATATGTGGTAGCTCAAAGGGTTAAACGTAAAACATTTTCAAGATTTTATGATTTGTCGCCTGACCTCAGGTCTTCTGGTATAAGTATGCAAAATTTCAAATTTCCAATTTAATAAGGGGCTCAGTTAGAAAGAATTGCTTAAAATACGCATGTGGGAGCCCAAAGGGTTAAATGTATGACTTCTTCAAATTTTTATGATTTGTCGCAGGATGGTGTTAAGCTATAAGTATGCAAAATTTCATGCCTCCAACCTAAATAGGGTGTCACTTAGAAATAATTGTTTAAAATACACATGTAGGAGCCCAAAAGGTTTAATGTACGACTTTTTCAAAATTTTATGATTTGCCGTTTGATATGTGGTGCTCAGCTATAAGTATGCAAAATTTCACGCCTCCAACCTAATTAGGGGCTCACTTAGAAAGAATTGTTTAAAATACACATGTAGGAGCCCAAAAGGTTTAATGTACGACTTTTTCAAAATTTTATGATTTGCCGTTTGATATGTGGTGCTCAGCTATAAGTATGCAAAATTTCACGCCTCCAGCCTAATTAGGGGCTCACTTAGAAAGAATTGTTTAAAATACACATGTGGGAGCCCAAAGGGTTTAATGTACGATTTTTTCAAAATTTTATGGTTTGTCGTTTATAAGATGTATTCAGCTATAAGTATGCAAAATTTCACTCCTCCAACCTAATTAGAGGCTCACTTAGAAAGAATTGTTTAAAATACACATGTGGGAGCCCGAAGGGTCAAATGTACGACTATTTCAAAATTTTATAGTTTTCCGTTTTATGTGAGGTATTCAGCTATAAGTATGCAAATTTCACGCCTCCAACCTAATTAGGGGCTCACTTAGAAAGAATTGTTTAAAATACACATGTAGGAGCCCAAAAGGTTTAATGTACGACTTTATCAAAATTTTATGATTTGTCGTTTGATCTGAGGTGTCCATCTATAAGTACGCAAAATTTCACGCCTGCAAACTAATTAGGGACTCACTTAGAAAGAATTCTTTAACATACACCTTGGGAGCCCAAGGGGTTAAATGTACGACTTTTTGAAAATTTTATGATTTGTCGTTTGATGTGAGGTATTCAGCTATAAACATGCAAAATTTCATGCCTCCAACCTAATTAGAAGCTCACTTAGAAAGAATTGTTTAAAATACACTTGTGGGAGCTCAAAGGGTTAAATGTACGACTTTTTCAAAATTTTATGGTTTGTCATTTGATATGAGGTGTTCAGCTATAAGTATGCAAAATTTCACGCCTCCAACATAATTAGGGTTCACTTAGAAAGAATTGTTTAAAATACACATGTGGGAGTCCAAAGGGTTAAATGTTCTTTTTCAAAATTTTATGATTTGTCGTTTGATGTGATGTATTCAGCTATAAGTATGCAAAATTTCACTCCTCCAACCTAATTAGGGGTCACATAGAAAAGTTGTTTAAAATACACATGTGGGAGCTCAAAGGGTTAAATGTACGACTTTTTCAAAATTATATGATTTATCGTTTGATCTGAGGTGTCCATCTATAAGTACGCAAAATTTCACGCCTGCAACCTAATTAGGGACTCACTTAGAAAGAATTGTTTAAAATACACATGTGGGAGCTCAAAGGGTTAAATGTACGACTTTTTCAAAATTTTATAATTTGTCGTTTGATTTGAGGTGTCCATCTATGAGTACGCAAAATTTCACGTCTGCAACCTAATTAGGGACTACCTTAGAAAGAATTGTTTAAAATACACATGTGGGAGCCCAAAGGGTTAAATGTACGACTTTTTCAAAATTTTATGATTTGTCGTATGATGTGTGGTGTTCATCTATAAGTATGCAAAATTTAAAGTCTCCAACATGTATAGTTTCTGAGAACGGGCTCTGTGACAGACACGGACAGACAGAGGAGCGAGACGAATAGGGTTTCGTCAGTTGAACGAAACCCTAACAATTAAAAAACACATTTAATAAATGGCTTTTTAAAGAAATATACTGAGCTTTGACAGCAAATTATTGCACAAAACACCTGCTCTACGGTCAAAAGAAAATAGAAATGATCAAAACACCGCTTTTAAATGCAAAGCAAAACGATTTTTAATTTAAAAAAATAAAAATAAATAAAAAAAATAAAAAATAAAAAAAATAAAATTGTAGCCAGGGGCGGCATTTCAGAACTTTCTGGGGTAAGGGGGGAGTTTTCTTTGATGTCAGTGGCATGGCTGGACACCTGGGAATCTTGCTTCCGTAAAAGAGTCGGAGTAGAGTAGAAGAATGAAGGGTTGCGGACGAAGATGGGCCGCTCGCCGCGGCGGTTGAACCAGGAGTAAGGTTCGGGGAGGGGGAGTGTACACTCTCCACCTCCAAACGAGAACCGATAAAAATTTCCGCTCTAAAGAAGTTTTTCATCTTAGGAGGTATAATTTCAAGATGCTGACTAATAGAATTTTTCTTTTAAGACAGGATTCCGTAATAGACAGTTTCTATTTTTAAAACCTTTAAGGCTGTCAAAACATCTTTTTTATAGTACACCTCTGAAGAACATAGGCATAGTACTTCTATTATAAAACTTGTGAAAACGAAACCTGTCAACAAAATTCTTTCGCATACGGAAAAATAAATAAAGTTTCTATGAAAAAACATCACATAATTATACTTGCTAAGATGGAGACTGTCTAAAATAGTGCTTTATTCTGGTTTCTCGACTTCTTCTTTGCAGGTTTTACTACAGGAGCCGGGAGCCATTTCAAAAGATTCTTGGAGGGGGAAAGAGGGCAAAGTTTTCTTTGAGGGGAAGGGTTTGAAATAACGTGTGGGATTATGCCCTCTTAATTTCTTTCACAAGCATGAGATTCTTCCAGGTATATTTTTTAATTTTCGTGAAACAGTGCGGTATTTACACACACACACACACACACACACACACATATATATATATATATATATATTCTTTTTTGCGGAAAAAATAAGAATTTTGTCAAAAAGTTTAGGGAAAAAATCAAGAATTTGGTCTAAGAATCGCTCAAAAAATTCGGGAATTTCGTCGCGTTGATCGCGCAATTCAATAGAAAATTTTGACAATCGACTGCGAGGGTAAAAAAATGAATTTCAACAAATGATCATAGAAAAGAATCACGAATTTCGCAATTGGTCGCAAAAAATGTCGAGAATTTTGACAAATTATCACGGAAAAAATTGTGTATTCCATTAAACGGCCACGGAAAAAACGCGACGTTCGTCAAATGGTGGTGAAAAAAACAATCATGAAATTCAATCGGTCACGAGATAATCAGCAAATCAGCATACAAACATGATCAACAAATCACGAATTTTGCGAATTTTGTAATTTATAAGAATAAGAAATTTCCATCAATAATTTTCTGACAGTAAAAAAAAAAAAAATTCCTGAACCATTTTCTGTTTTCCTCTTCAGACTGTGATCTAAATTCCACACAATTTTGAAATCTGTAAAACCCTTGGTCTCAGGTAGAGACTGCATTGGATCGGGCAACCCGACTTTTCCCAAAATCGACATGACCCGACCCGCGGTACATATCGAGGTGGGTTGACGTTCCCTTTTTTCGTTTCGAATCAGGTTGACTGTCCCATTTGGTTACGGTCGGGACATATACATCCTTGCATTTGTATTTTTTACTGCCCATATATTTATTATTCTACCACTTTTTGAAAATTAATCCCTGCCTTACACTTATATTAAAATATTTTGAAAAGAAATCTACCTCAAAGATTTTTTTTTTGAAATTGTGGTACGTTTGAATGCAAAAGTAATCGTCAATCCTGTCCTATAATCAAAAAGTTACTTGTTTCGGACTCGGGTTGGGTTTTTACTACTTTGAGTCAGGTTCATGTTGAATATTTTTCAAAGAAATTCTGAATATTTTCAGATGGAAAAAATATATACGTGAACATTAATGAATATATACATATATTTGTTCATATCTCGACATAAAAATAAAATTAGTATTAGAAATATAATTGCAGACTAATTTGCTATAATTGCATTAAAATACTAGCATGCTTCGCCCGCTATGCTGATCAGTTTCTCCAAACGAATTTTGAATCGAATATCGGTGAAGATACAAATGCCACTGCGCTATTATATTTTGTAATGTGTCAGACAATATTTGGGATGTTAAGGATCAAATCTTTTAGTTGACCATTTATAGCAGAATTTGGAAAAGAAGATAGAACCATATGCAACATACTAAAACCATCCCTTGTAAAGTATCTAAACCATCTATACCAATATGGAAACCATCATGGAAAACTACTAAAACCATTCCTGGAAAAGGTTAATCTTTTAAAATCGTGCCACTTTCTTGATTCTTGAACTTTCCTCTATAATTATATAACTAAGCAACGTAAAACAATATGATATAGACAAAAACGTTTTCTGAAAAAGTAAATAACAATGAAACTCTCATCCAAATCTGTCCAGTAGAACTTTTGACAAAGACTAATTCACTATTTGGGATGTTAAGGATCAAATCTTTTAGTTGACCATTTATAGCAGAATTTGGAAAAGAAGATAGAACCATATGCAACATACTAAAACCATCCCTTGTAAAGTATCTGAACCATCTATACCAATATGGAAACCATCATGGAAAACTACTAAAACCATTCCTGGAAAAGGTTAATCTTTTAAAATCGTGCCACTTTCTTGATTCTTGAACTTTCCTCTATAATTATATAACTAAGCAACGTAAAACAATATGATATAGACAAAAACGTTTTCTGAAAAAGTAAATAACAATGAAACTCTCATCCAAATCTGTCCAGTAGAACTTTTGACAAAGACTAATTCACTATCGGATTCACCTCATTATAGAAATTTTCCCCTTAATTCTTTAACAAAGTAACATACAGAGTTATGTTATATAGTAAAACCTTCTCTGAAAAAATGTGTAACTATAACGGTTCAAGTTCCATTGAAATCTATTCAGCAGATTCTTTCTTAAAAGGCTAATCATTCACAATTGGGTTTATCTGATTATAGAGCTTTCCGCTATAATTCTATAACTAAGCAACGATATATTATATACTAAAACCTCCCCTGAAAAATTATCTAACTAACAGTCCAAGTTTTATCACAATCCATTCAGCTGAACTGAAGTTATAAACTGCCGGAAAGAAATTCTCATTTGCATTTTACGTAGGTAGATGGATTAATTTTCTTTCATTTCGGGTTAGGTTGCGGGTCAATGAATTTTTTTTTTTTTTTTTTTTTTTTTTTTTTTTTTTTTTTTTTTGCGGTTTTCGGGATGATTGGAAATTACAGTCCTGCAATGGGTCCAATAACCCGATTTTGAATTCGAACCACGTGTCCGGTCAGATTTATGCTATTTTTTTCGCTGGGTGTAAGGTTAACTTTAAGCGTTTCGTGTACTTCTTGTCTTTTTTTGGTCGGGTTCGTGATGAAACGATTTTTCAAAAGGCAGTTCTGAATGTTTTTTAAATGTAAAAGCTATATATCTGAATATTAATGGGTGCACATACGTTCATTTTTGTACATAAGCAATAAAACTGTAGAATACATTTCCATAAATATAATAAAACTAGGGGGCTCTTCCCCCTGCAAGCTACGATCGCCAACCCCCGTTTCAGACCCCGTTCAGGCACTGTAGAATCTAAAAGCACGCTAATTTGATCAGTTTTAAAAAGATTAGAGAAGATTGAATTATACATAAAACCTGTAGCGATCTCCCTGTAAACGGGTTTCCATTGAATTACATTTGGTTTCAAAAATTTAAGGAAGAATCAGTTGATGTTAAGACATCCAATGGTTGTTTTCGTGTTTGGTTAAGAAGATCAGTTAAACATTTGAAAAGAAGCTAAAATAAAATGAATTAAGTATACAGAGTCTTTATCTCTCGGTATTTTTTAACAGCGTTATAAAACGATTGACATAGTACAATTACTAAAATTTGCTGCTTTAACCCCTTCAAGAGCGGTGGTTCATTTTTGGACCACTTAATTTTAATTCTTAAATGCCACATTAGCATCAGAATATTTGGATGAAAATTTCCCTTTTATTAAGTAAGTGAACAAAAGCATTTTTGTATTTCGAAATTTGTTTGTAAATTCTGGTGCCATTCACTGATTTCAAGATTTTACGAATAGAAGTGCCTTGTCCATGAAAGAGATAAACGCCTATTAATGTATTTATTATTTTAAAGTTTCCTTTCCCTTCTAATATTCACGTGCAAATACAATTTTCAGGACATAATTTTCAATATTTTCCTGCCGTTAACACGTACTCATTTAATAGTAATTTTAAAGTTTTCTTCCTGTTTTTAATAGTCACGTGAAAATAAATTTTTAATCGTTAGGAAATATTATACTTTGCGCTGTTTTTAAAATTGAAAACAATCTCTATAATAATAGTCTAAGTCATGTGACTGTCATCAACAGCTCCAGGCGGATCCCTTCGCTTTTTATATTCCAGGCGGCCATTTTGGTACTTTAATGTTAGCCAGCCACAGGTATGATAAGTCGCCGAATATTATTCTATCCCCATTATTTCGTTTATATTATAATATTCCAAGTCATGTAACTGCCATAAACAACGGGCTGATTCCTTCGCTTTTCATAAGAAAGGTTTCCATTTTGATTAAAGAATCAAAATTATTTTTTCGAAAAAAACTACATAAAAGCTGCCATAATCACAAAGAATTCCTGGTACTTTTATGTTAGTCGGGTGAAAATCTCGCCAATAGCTTTTTTTAACTCGCCAGTTAGCAATTTTTTTATTTTTCGAGTGGTAAATTAAAACGGTGCTACTTGGTTATCCCATCGACCAAAAATTTGTCGCCAAACTATAAGATTAAATGCCAATAATGGTTGATCGTAAATGTCATATTCACTTGACTTTAAGGAAGTTACACAGGTTCACGCCATCAAGTGATTTTTATTTCGACGTTTTATTTGTATTTTTATTAATGTTATACTAATTTATTTGTTCTTTTGTTATTTAAAATAAAAAAAAATATGTCAATTTGTATAATTTGGCTATTTATATAATTTGACGAAATTGGTCGACGGGAGAAGTAACAACATTAAAACATTGCTTTGAAGTGGAAATTAAATCTCATGATTTGTTGCATACGCACCGGGTTTGGCGGGATTTTTTTTTTAAAAGACAATTTGGCGAAAACCTCGTTTTCAAATACCTGTTATATATGTATTTTAAAATTATTTTCTGTTATTTTTAAAATGAAATAACTATAAATAAAAAAAATTAATTAATAACTTTAAGTATTGAACAAAACAATTTATAACATTTTTGTAAATAAAAAGAAAATAAATTCAAATAAACATTTATTAAAAATAAGCAACAATAGCCGGGTTACCATGTCAGGCAAAATAACGCCATTTTGGCGCCAATTAGGTACCCCGTTGCGTATAGGACATCTGTGTCTAATATTTTTCTTTTCGTATCGTTTAAAAAAAAAGAATGAAGTAAAAGCCATTTATTTTAAAGGTTTAAATTTTAAATGAAAGTTTTGTATTAAATAAAATGATAATGAAATACAAATTGAATTCCGAATAAAAGTAACATGATACATTTCTTAGCATACATTTAAGGGAGGCCAAACTCGTCGCCAAATTAATTTAAAATAACCTTTTCTGAAATATGAAAAAAATATCTGTTATGATTAAAATTTGAGTTGCCATCATTAGAAAAAAATATTTAAAATGAAGAAAAAAATTAATATTTCGAAAACTAATTCTAATTTTAAAATTCTACTACCAGTTTTGAGATCCGTGGATCAATACGGATTTTTGGTGTTAATTTTATCGCAAAGTATTCCATATTTTAGGAGAAATTGCCGTGAAACGTAATCAGTTGTTTAATCAGTCGTTTCATAGAATCGTTACATAAATTCGTTTCAATTCGATTTATTAGTATTTTATATATATAGGGTAGATATGGATTCAATTTCTTTCCCTTTGGGTTCGGGTCTGAATATTTCGGGTTTGGGATGCAGTTTGTCTTGCTAGAGTTGGGTTTCGGGTTAACTAGCTTTTCAGGTTGGGGTCGGGTACATACCGATCTCGTAGAACTCTACTATCAGGGTGAGGAGATTATTAAGAACGTACTACATAATACGATTTAATAAAGCAAATGATTTGATAGAGTTGTAATGATTGCAGTAAATATAATGTGACACTAATTTTGAAAAATAAAAAATTCAGACCATTAAAAACTTGAATTAACCCCTTCTTTAAAAAAAAAAAAGAAAATTTCCCGCCTGAGGAGGGACGAGTTTTCATTTGATCATTTTGTATACAGTTGAGAAGCAATTAATAGAAGTTTTTCTCACATATCTTTTTAAACTTAGCCAAAATATTCATTAACGTTAAATTTCTTGCCCAGAGAACGTTGGAATATCAAAGTCATTAGAAAATACTTTTGATAATTATTAGTTTTTGTGCCTAAAGTGTTTGTTTATTGCATATGTTTTTTATGTAATAAAATCTGACGAGTTATTTTAACTTTTCAGCAGTTAAAAAAAAAAAAAGTCTGACCTGGGATGATAGATAAATTTTCTGAAGTATCAAATTCCTTGGGGGGGGGGGGGGGGCAACGCGCCACCTCAAATGGCACCCCTGATTGTAGAGCTTTTAATTACAACGTTTAAATGGTAAACGTAAAATCATAACTATAATAGCCGCTAGCCGACATCCGAGGATCAAATTTAAAATGACGCTAGTGAAGTTTTCTTGTTAATTCTTCTCTTATTTACCAATTTTCGTTACAACGGTAGATAGGAGAAATTTTAAAAGTTTCTCCTCTCTCGTCCAATAATAGAGTCAGAAAAGAAACACCGAACAGAGCATACACGAACTACTCATAAGGATGGAGAAAAAATTCTCTCCATCGCTCCAAGGGTTGCCGAAAAGAGAGATACCAAAACCAAGGGTAGCCAGGCGCAGCGTCAATCGCACAGTTGAAAAAACCGGTCGCCAAGAATTGGGTTCAAACGCATTTCACCCTGATAGGGGCGATATTCTACATCTAACAATCAAATTATGTCTTAGTAAAAATATGCCTAATTCACATTTTTATCATCTATTCCTCTATTATTCTATAAGTGTTAAAACATCAGCCATTATTTCGTAACGACGAAATGTCCCTGCAATTAAGTTTAAATTCCCGATCTTTCTTAACAAGAAATTTAACAAGCCTTACCAATCCCCCATCTGAAGAAAACCCGTGCTCTGCCAAGCGTTTGGTGGGCGAGTGGTTAAGGTGCTCGATTCGCATTGGGCGATCCTGGGTTCAAAACCAAGTGGATCCATAGAGGAGCGAGAAACGTTTTTTTTTTTTTTTTTTTTAAATCCTTTTTTCAGATTACGGAACTTTTCTGTCCTAGAACGGAAAAAAGGAAAACGGAAATTTCTTCAATTTTCGGATAGGGTGACTGAGCCAGTAGTTGATTAAATAAAGTCGGTGCTACGGAGTTTTTATTATATTTCCTTCCTTTTAAGTTTTAGAAGTAAACTAACGTAATTGCTACAACCCTTAATAAGTAAATAGTTTCTTTAATTGTCATTTTCCCAGTAGTTGATCGATAGAAGAAATCAGTCAAAAATTCAAATATTAATCATTAAATTATCATGCTTAAGCTGCGATTAACAATAATTCATATAAAAATATTATTAGAAATAAGCAAGATGGAAGTGGATAATTTTAATTTACTGCAATTGCCTCCAAACAATCAAAAACTAAATTTTTACATTTTCTAGTAAAAAAAAAAAAAAAATCATAAAATGGCTTTTCTTACAGCAGGCACCTGACAATAATGTGACAACAGGTGCTCTAACATTCAAACAAAACTATTATATCTAGTGCCATGTGTAAAACTCATTTCCGCCTGAAATGAGGCAATATTTCAAAAATTTGATCAACTAATTGATGGGTATCAACTACTGGAGGGGTCACCCTATAACAGTGTTGGCGAACCTATGGCACGCGTGCCAAAGTAAGCACGTAAGCTAATTTTTCTGGCACTCAAAAAAAAAATTAATTTGGTAATCGTTATACATAAAAAAATCCATTTTTTATTTCTGTTATAACCAATAAATTTTATCCATACGGTCAGATCAGAAATAATGCAGTTATTATTTCCATCAATTCACATATCAGAATAATTTTCTTTTCCTGGCATGCTGTGCAGCGTTTTCGACATGTAAAATATGCAATTTTCAAATGAATTTCATTTGACAGTCACTGCAATAAAATTGCAAATGAATCCAATTTAGCTATGTACATTTGTAAAATAATAAAATTCGAACCATATATAAAGAATTTTTCATCGAACGTAAAACAGCAAAAATATCATCAATACATTATTAGTACATTGTTTAATGCAACTTAGAAAATTATAGCATAGATGTTGCATTGATAACAAGTAAAAAATTAATGAAACAAAAACTCGTATCCCCCCCCCCCTTATTACAGTACCTACCGCATAAATGAATCCTATTTACTAATTAAATTTTCATTTATTTAAGGGCTGATTCCAATATATAGAAAGATCGCATTCTGATTTTAAATATTTTTTAATTATTAAGGCATGACAGTAACTGACTTTATAACCAGTGTTTCGTATACACATCGTACTCTTCAAAATTATTTTTGTATGTGTTTGGCACGTTACATTGTTGATGGATATTTTTTTGTGTATTTACGGCACATGCAAGTGAAAAGGTTCGCCGTGACTGCCCTATACTATACCGGTAGCAGTGCTGCCAGGAATATTTCCATGAATAGAAGAAAGTATTTCTGAATGTATGCGCATCAATTTATGCAATTCATTTTCTAAAATTTCACTTTTATTTTATTATTAGCTAAAGTACCCGGCGTTGCCCGGAATTTTAAGAATGTCTGTTTTGAAAAACCAATTTCAAAATTTTACATACAACATAAAAAAAAAAAAAAAAAAAAAAAAAAAAAAAAAAAAAAAAATTGCAATTTAACAAATTACAACGACCATTTGGAAAATGATTTTTTCAAAGACTAAAATTTAAGACATAAAAAATCACACGGAGTTGATCATACATTACGCACGCCATGGATTACATTTTTCGGTACTGAAAATTTTTAAACTTCTACGGAGCTGGTCATTCATTACGTACGCCATGGATTAAACATTAATATTCCTGGACCAATTTTAAATGAAATTTCATTCTTAAACTTCTAAACATCCCACAATATTACTCTTTACACCGTCGTATAGAGAAAAAAATGTACTTTTAAATGCAATTTGTTTGAAAGCTGTATCTCAATTTGTTTCTGAGTTATTAATTTTTTTTTGTAGTTTTTATTACTTTTTTGTCATAGTGGCAACAGAAGTATCCATCTCTGTTGAAAGTAAAGGGAAAATACAGATTACCGTATAGACCAATCAGAAAACGAATAAAATGCGGATTCAACCAATAAAACGCTTCAGATATGTTTTTGATTTCCTACCCTGACAGAGGACAATATAAATTTATATAACAGATGCAGAATGATACAGCTATAAATGAACTTATTTCCATTCGTCATTGGAGCAATAATGTTAAAATACGCTAATATTTCCATAATCGAGTTTTTATCATGCTTCAATACATTTTTTCAGACTTATAGGACGTTATATATTCACCACGTCCTTCCAATATGACGCAATATTCCATTTTTTTTAATTCGTCAAAATTAAATAAATAATTTTTCACATGAAAATCATAAAACAGAAAAATATGACACAACATTCCCTTTTGCTTTTAATTCGTCAAACTATTTATTTTATTTTCTTTTTTTCACGTGGAAATCTTGCAGTAGAAAAGTCATGATGTAGCATTCCCTTTTATTAAATTCGTCAAACTATTTATTTCATTTTTTCACGTGGAAATCTTGCAATAGAAAAGTAATTGTTGTGGTAAGAATTTCATTGTGGATTTTTAATGGTTGGCTATAGCTATAACGAAAAATGTTTGAATTTGATTGGAAACTGCTGTAAAATTGGTGATTTTTTATTAACACTAGAACGGCCGGAAATTTTACTCAAGTTTCATAAAAATATTTAACACCAGAATTTTTATTTAAAATTATTTGAGTGATTTATTTAACGTAAATATGCGTGGTTTAAATTTAACTTATTTCATGAAAGAATTTCTAGTTCCATTTGAGATTTAATCATATGGTCGGAGTCGAATCGACTCCTTCCGGGCGTTCTAGTGTTAATTAAAAATGAACAATAAGTTATTCCGATTGAGGATTACATTAGTTGCCTCGGCCGTGTTTTAATGCATTAGCATTTCACAATTCAGGCTTCCAAACTGTGAATTTGTACAGCATTAGAGACAGACCATAGGCGTAACCAGCCTTTTGCGAACGGGGGGGGGGGGGGGGGTACCCAGACTTTTTGACCTGAACATGTTGGATACAAACAGTATCTTATATAGTAAAACCTGCTAAAACGGAACACCGCGAAACCGATCGAATTTCCGTTTTAGACAGGTTTTCATCTTAGAAGGTATAATTGTGTGGTATTTCTTTTAAAAAGGGCTCAAACGCGATTTTTGTTTCCGTAAGGGGGGATGAAAAGGGGTTCAAAACATCAAAACTAAATCTAATGGTAAAAAAAAAAAAAAAAAAATGTATGTAAATCTTCTAGCAACAGTGACATAAGACAGTGGCTAAGTATGGTCACACTTTTGGCACCCTAATTTCTTATGAAGATTAAAAAAGGCCTTTAATCATGCTGGAAACTTCTATAGGCACAGGGAAACTGCATGAGATCTAAAATTATTTCAGTCAAAGTCTTGTAGATGAAATTTTGCCGGATGATAAATCTCAGATAATGCATGCGGTATACCAGTACATACGTACGAAAGTTTTTCAGAATGTGACTCCGTAACTTCTTAGGGATCACCGGAGAGACCCAAGAAATTTTGGAGGAAAGTCTATATAAATAATTATTATAAATAATTTTAATATTCATTAATAATTCATGTTTTTACCCCAGAATGTGTCGAATATATTAGGTAAAGCAGGTCATGATAATATACACTAAATTTTATCAAGATAATAAAAATTATACTATCATGATGCATCTGTAATAATAAAGATAGGTGCTTTCTCTGTGTGTGCACGTGCGTTGAACACTGAAAAAACAATGCAACCCTCACAGTTGCAAGATTTGACAGGAAAGTACCTGTATGGCTGAAGTAATGCATATAGAAGACAATTTCTGGAATTTTTCAAAAAAAATTTATGCGAATTTTTTCGCATTTTGCGACAAATTTTTCAAATTACTAAAAAATAATCCGATTTCAATATTTTATCCAGTAAACTTTGTCTTCTTTTCAATAAACTTTTTACGAGATTCTTACAGGGATTTTTCAATTTGTAACATTTTTTTAATGTTATTTTTAGAGGGTTTTTTCGCATTTCCAGATGATTTTTTTTTTATTATTCCTATAAAGGAATTAGGTTTAAATCTTTTACCAAATCAGTTAATTTCGTTCCGAGCGGTTTTTTAAGCTTTTTCGAATTTTTAACGCGATTTTTAGCGGAGTTTTTCGCGCTTTGAGGCGATTATTTGATTTTTTTTAAACACAAAAAACTTTCCGTTAATTTTTGCAATTGCCGTGATTAAATTTAATTTGGCTCGAAATAAAAAAATCGCAATAATTCTGGATTCCTTTATTTCGAGACAGAATTGGTCGTAGCTTGCTCGGGAGTACGTTTGCGGAAGGCAGTCCCCCCCTCCCCAACAATCCTAGATTTGTTTCATTCTATGTTCGTTTAAAAAAAAAAAAATACAGCGAAACTCCACTAGTAATGAAATTTTCTTTGACGGCCAGGGTTTTAAATAACGCGCGTGATCGCGTGATTTGTGAACAGAAAAGAAAAGTCCCGCATAATAAAAAATGCTGTGCAATATTTCTCCCCTCCAAATTCTTTCACAGACCTGTGATTCTTTAGTGAGTATTTTAATTTTTTTTTCTTTTTTCGAATTTTATTTCTTTTATGGAATTTCTTAAAATAAATTCGTGACTCGGTCCTGGAAAAATTTGAGAACTTCTTCAAACGATCGTGGAAAAATATCGTGAATTTCGATAAATGAGTGCAGAAAGAAATCGCGAATTTCGCCAAAAGACTGCGCAAAAAAAGTCACGAACTTCGATAAAGGATTGACGAAAAAATCTTGAAAATTTCGTCAAAAGGTCGCGAAAAAGAGTAGAGAATTTGTTAATTTGTACGGAAAGATATCGAGAATTTTCCCGATCGATCGCGCAAAACTATCGCGAATTTCAACAAATAACCCCTGTAAAAAAAAAAAAAAAAAAAAAAAAAAAAAAAAAAAAAAAAAAAATGCTTCGTCAATCAGTCGCAAAAGAAAACAAATTTCGTCAAAAGATCCCAGTAAAAACGAGAATTTCGTCAAAGGATCGCAGAAAGAAAACGCGAATTTCGTCAAAAGGTATTGCGGAAAGAAAAAGCTAATTTCATCAAAAGATCGTGGAAAGAATACGCGAATTTCATCGAAGGATTGTGCTAAAGAAATGCCAATTTCGTCAAAATATCGCGGTAAAAAATGCAAATTTCGTCAAAGGATCGCGGTAAAAAACACGAATTTTGTCAAAGGTTAGTGGTGAAAAGTGCGGATTTCGACAAAAAATAGAAAGTAGAAAGACGTGAATTTCGTCAAACGATTTTGAGAAAAAATTGTAAATATTATGAAATGATCGCTGAATAAAATCGACAAAAAATACTGCACTGGGCTAAAAGATTGAAACTGGGTCTTTTCCCTAGTTTCAAAAGAACGTTGGAAAACGAGAAGAAACTCCAAAAATCGTATAAAACTTTTAAAAGGAAAAAAAATACTACATTCACGTGAAAGACTGCAACCATATTCCTTTTACGAATGTCAAAAAATGGTCGCGAAACACGAAATTCAACCAACGAACCAACCTCCAGATTAATTTGAATTTGATGTGCTATTATTTTTCATTTTCAAAGGAGACAAGGTCTGTGCACCACGCCCACCCCCTTTACCCCGGCTAATCGCATTTTGGAATTAATGTTTCACATCTGCAATCCCTTTCAAATCTTTTTGCTTCATTCTAGACTTCAGACTATGAAAGCAAAGAGACAAATAGTTTCTGTTTCTATGCTCATCAAGAACTTGCGTTAATTTCTCACGAAATTGCAGAAACATGCAATAGAAAGAACAGTGTTAAAAAAAATCTCTCAGAAACAAAAGACGTCAAAGTGGGATTATAAAACCACCTTTTTGACTTACTATGATTAATACAGATTCTTGTAAATATTCTACTATAAAGATAAACAACATAAATTAAATAAAAAAGAACGTGGGTTTCTTCTTTTATAATTGTTCAAAACTTAGGCTGTTAGTTTTCTGAACTAAACTAATTTGTTAAATTAATTGAACACTGCTTTCACTTGTTCTTCTTTTTCCTTTTGTAGATTTCGATTTTTTAAAAATAATTGTGCTTGAGTCTGCGCAAGCGGGAGAGGGGGTGTGCCCGGGCACCCAGGGCACCCCCCCCCCGGGGTACGCCTATGCAGACAGACAAATTTTCATTTTTATATATAAGATTATAATTCTCCCACGCAGTTCTACTAAAAGAAAAACCATCCGCTTTAATTTAAATTAATAAAAAACAATTCTTAACCAAAATATATATATAAGGAAAACAAATTAATGCATTCGAAGTCTTCTTTAGGAATCATCTGAATCTTCAATAAATTAAAACTGAAAAATTGTTTTTTTTCATCATGGAAAAACATTTTATAATTAGTATTATAAGCTCCTTATATCCATTTTTTATTTTTTTTAAGTCCCCTTGTTTCACAATTAATATCGAATGATTACAGTGAAAATTAATTAATATAAAACCAAAATTATTTTTAGCATTTGTAAACAATACTTGAAGCAATCTTACTTAGATCAAGCTCCTTATTTTAAAGAATTCATCCATGGTGCAAAATTTGTAATCCTATCAATAAAGAAATCCCAGGAGAAGAACGTTTCAACAAAGGGAGAAAAAATAGCAGATTAGTTTCGACATTTCAATTCTCAAATTAAAATTAGCTATTTGCGGTCTTTCTTGGAGGTTTTTAATGCGGAATTATCCATCTAAAAATATAATGAATTTATTGGACTGTCATTCTGAGAAACAATTAATTAGAAGGGATCACACTGATAATGAGATACATTAATAATTATTTCTGAATTAATTTCTTATGAGGTCTCTGTCGCCAGTGCAAAAGTGATGTGTGGCTTCAAGTTTTCATAACATTTTAAATACTTATTGAAGTTACACAAAACTTCGTAATGTATTTAATCTATATTTAAAGCTTTATAAAATGTAAAAATAAACACTTATAATATAACATAATAAAAAATTGAGTTCGGTTAATATTGCAAAAGATTTTTACATGGTATGTCACAATCCATACAATAACTTAACTTGGAATAGATATACCAACATAAGACGTGTGTTAAAATTAACTTTAAACTATACTCTATAGAATGAATTAATGATAAGTAAATTCTTTAACAGAAACTATTTTAAAAATTCAATTGAATTTGAAAAATGAAACAAAACTGAAAAAAAAAATAATGATTAAAAATTAATGAAAATATTTACTCATCTCGATAATATTAATTCATTCTATAAAATATAGGCGAAAGCTCATTTAAACATATGTTTTATGTTGATACATCTATTCTAAGTTAAGTTATCTTGCGGATTGTGGCATATCACGCGAAAAAATGTTGCAATAGTAACTGAACTGTTTATTATTATTATTATATTATAAGTGCTTAGTTTTACATTCTATGAAACATTAAAAATGGCTTAAATATATTACATAGATTTATGTAATTTCAATAAGTATTTAGAAAGTTAGAAGAACTTGCAATTGCATCACTTTTTCACTGGCGACGGAGATTTTAAAATGTATGAGACCCCTAGCAGCTAGTAAATCTTTAAATACGCAAAGTAACTGAACTGTTTATTATTATATTATATTATAAGTGCTTAGTTTTACATTCCATGAAACCTTAAAAATGGCCTAAATATATTACATAGTTTTATGTAATTTCAATAAGTATTTAGAAAGTTAGAAGAACTTGCAATTACATCACTTTTTCACTGGCGACGGAGATTTTAAAAGGTATGAGACCCCTAGCAGCTAGTAAATCTTTAAATGCGCAAAGTAACTGAACTGTTTATTATTATTATTATTATTATTATTATTATTATTATTATATTATAAATGCTTAGTTTTACATTCTATGAAACCTTAAAAATGGCTTAAATATATTACATAGATTTATGTAATTTCAATAAGTATTTAGAAAGTTAGAAGAACTTGCAATTACATCACTTTTTCACTGGCGACGGAGATTTTAAAAGGTATGAGATCCCTAGCAGCTAGTAAATCTTTAAATACGCAAAGTAACTGAACTGTTTAATATTATTATTATTATTATTATTATTATTATTATTATTATTATTATTATTATTATATTATAAGTGCTTAGTTTTACATTCTATGAAACCTTAAAAATGGCTTAAATATATTACATAGATTTATGTAATTTCGATAAGTATTTAGAAAGTTAGAAGAACTTGCAATTACATCACTTTTTCACTGGCGACGGAGATTTTAAAAGGTATGAGACCCCTAGCAGCTAGTAAATCTTTAAATACGCAAAGTAACTGAACTGTTTATTATTATTATTATTATTATTATATTATATTATAAGTGCTTAGTTTTACATTCTATGAAACCTTAAAAATGGCTTAAATATATTACATAGATTTATGTAATTTCAATAAGTATTTAGAAAGTTAGAAGAAGTTGCAATTATATCACTTTCTCACTGGCGACGGAAATTTTAAAAGGTATGAGACTCCTAGCAGCTAGTAAATCTTTAAATACGCAACGTAACTGAACTGTTTATTATTATTATTATTATTATTATATTATATTATAAGTGCTTAGTTTTACATTCTATGAAACCTTAAAAATGACTTAAATATATTACATAGATTTATGTAATTTCAATAAGTATTTAGAAAGTTAGAAAAACTTGCAATTACATCACTTTTTCACTAGCGACGGAGATTTTAAAAGGTATGAGACCCCTAGCAGCTAGTAAATCTTTAATTACGCAAAGTAACTGAACTGTTTATTATTATTATAATTATTATTATTATTATATTATATTATTATATTATAAGTGCTTAGTTTTACATTCTATGAAACCTTAAAAATGGCTTAAATATATTACATAGATTTATGTAATTTCAATAAGTATTTAGAAAGTTAGAAGAACTTGCAATTACATCACTTTTTCACTGGCGACGGAGATTTTAAAAGGTATGAGACCCCTAGCAGCTAGTAAATCTTTAAATACGCAAAGTAACTGAACTGTTTATTATTATTATTATTATTATTATATTATATTATAAGTGCTTAGTTTTACATTCTATGAAACCTTAAAAATGGCTTAAATATATTACATAGATTTATGTAATTTCAATAAGTATTTAGAAAGTTAGAAGAAGTTGCAATTACATCACTTTTTCACTGGCGACGGAGATTTTAAAAGGTATGAGACTCCTAGCAGCTAGTAAATTTTTAAATACGCAACGTAACTGAACTGTTTATTATTATTATTATTATTATTATTATTATTATTATTATTATTATTATATTATAAGTGCTTAGTTTTACATTCTATGAAACCTTAAAAATGGCTTAAATATATTACATAGATTTATGTAATTTCAATAAGTATTTAGAAAGTTAGAAGAAGTTGCAATTACATCACTTTTTCACTAGCGACGGAGATTTTAAAAGGTATGAGACCCCTAGCAGCTAGTAAATCTTTAATTACGCAAAGTAACTGAACTGTTTATTATTATTATTATTATTATTATTATTATTATTATTATATTATATTATATTATAAGTGCTTAGTTTTACATTCTATGAAACCTTAAAAATGGCTTAAATATATTACATAGATTTATGTAATTTCAATAAGTATTTAGAAAGTTAGAAGAACTTGCAATTACATCACTTTTTCACTGGCGACGGAGATTTTAAAAGGTATGAGACCCCTAGCAGCTAGTAAATCTTTAAATACGCAAAGTAACTGAACTGTTTATTATTATTATTATTATTATTATTATTATTATATTATAAGTGCTTAGTTTTACATTCTATGAAGCCTTAAAAATGACTTAAATATATTACATAGATTTATGTAATTTCAATAAGTATTTAGAAAGTTAGAAGAACTTGCAATTACATCACTTTTTTACTGGCGTCGGAGATTTTAAAAGGTATGAGACCCCTAGCAGCTAGTAAATCTTTAAATACGTAAAGTAACTGAACTGTTTATTATTATTATAATAATTATTATTATTATATTATATTATTATATTATAAGTGCTTAGTTTTACATTCTATGAAACCTTAAAAATGGCTTAAATATATTACATAGATATATGTAATTTCAATAAGTATTTAGAAAGTTAGAAGAACTTGCAATTACATCACTTTTTCACTGGCGACGGAGATTTTAACAGGTATGAGACCCCTAGCAGCTAGTAAATCTTTAAATACGCAAAGACAAATAAATGGGAAATACGAAGTGTTGTGTTTTTCGAAGTGTTGTGTCATTTAGTGGGGTTTTCTAAGATCGAAAATGCCTCAATATAAATGGGAGCGACTGTAGTGTTATACAAACAGGACAAGGGCGAGTGGGAATCACACTGTGAGGATCCAGTACCGTTATGTCATATTACCGTATAACTTAGTAAGTATCTGGTTTCTAGTCAACAGTGTTAAATTCAGACACTTTTTTTCCGGGAGGTATTACCTTGACTCCTGGTGGGGGACATTATAGAGTTCTTGGGAGGGGGGAATTGCACTTTTTGACCATTGAAACATAAAATCTCAAATCTTTCGGGGGAGGGGGGTGCATCTCATTGTTCCGGGGAGAATATCCTTCACTTGCCACCCCTGAATTCAACACTGCTAGTGAAACATATCAAAAATAAGCTTATTTATCAATGCTACTTGTATTTTTTGTAATATAGGCTGTAATTTATTTAATTATGTTGGCAAAAATGCCGCCTCTATTGCACAGTAGGTTTCGCGCGCTCACATTTAGATAAAA
Organism: Maratus speciosus; assembly: GCA_963932465.1. Lineage (NCBI taxonomy): Eukaryota > Metazoa > Arthropoda > Arachnida > Araneae > Salticidae > Maratus > Maratus speciosus. Next base: position 33,560,990 of record OZ010800.1, read on the forward strand.
GAAGAATGGATAATGTATTCTGGCCAATATCTTAAAATATCAAACTATAAATATTATAGGTAAATTAAAGTTCTTACCTGTTCATTTCCACCGCAGAAATTCCTTGTTTTCACGGCCGATTTAAATCCATGTTATTTTTACGACGTAATCTAGCGTTTTATTTCAGCTCTAAAACTGTGAGGATAACAATTGTGTTAAATAATATCACACATGAAGAATTCACTCATGAGGCTGATGCGTAGTTATTAACTTATATTAAGATTTAAGAAATTTTACATTAAGTATTAAATTTTACAGTGTTAAAGGTTTTATATAATAGCATGGTACGCTGAACATTTTTGGGAGCGATTTATTTTTATATCTTTTTTATTTAATAATCAGACAGCATAATAAAAAATGAGTCAGTAGAGTTTTTTAATTCTGTTAAGTCAATCACGTGATACTGCTTGGGCTTGCATCACATCTGGAAGAAAATAGTCCTTTTTGATTTATTGATAATTACTGTTTATATTTGGATAAACATGCTTCCTTTTCGATGTTGCAACGTTTGAAGATTATGAGATTGTATTGATTTACAGTCTCATTTTATTCGTATAAGAATTCAGAAATGGTATTGTAGGGAATAACTAATGTCACACTTAACTGATTGCGTGATTTATTTTTCATCTGATGGTGGTTATATTTTCAGCAAATTACATTGTTTTATTTAATTTAACTTGGTCTTGCATGTAAAGACTTGATTTTGTAATAGATTTTTCCATTCACTTCTTAGGCTGGAATTATGAAATGTCCTTCCTGACTCTACCAGTAGGGATAAGGTAGTTTCCGTATTCCTTGTTCTTAAGAATTTATCTCATTTTACTCTAATATACGAGTCTAAAATGCCTGTAATCCGGTTATATACGATTCCCCAGTTTTTAAGTGCGTTCGTAAATATATTAATACGTAGCACCGTTAGTCGTCCTCTGGTCCGTCCGTCTGTCCGCATATAAAAGCGCAAAAACTATCCAACCGAATAGTTTGACGGTATTTTGACGAGTCTATTCAAATTTTATGAAAATCGAATCAAAACTTAAAAAGATATTAATAAAAGTTTTCTGCATTCTATTTAATCCTATCATACGTAATTAATTCAATGATATACCATGATGGGTAATGATTCTAGATGACCATCGTGATTATTCTATTAAATATTATCATACGTAATGAATTCAATGATATCCCATGATAAGAAATGGTTCTAGGTTACCATGGTGATTACGTAACTATTTAAGATGGAGTTCTATTATTTCCGTAGTAATTTAATATATATAATCGTAATAAATTTCGTATTTCGGGCCTATTTTCATTCACGACACTCGAGCCTTTGAAAGTTTGCCCTCATTTTGCTGTTCCAGCCGCGAACCGGGGTGGGCCTCGGACCGGGTAGGGTTCTATATTCATTCACGACATTCGGACCGGACCGGGCAGGACCTCACTTTTCTCTGAAGTATCCGGCCGGGTAGGACTTCACTTTTCTCTGAAGTATCGGGCCAGGCCTAATGTGTTTTTCCTTAACAAGTCGTAACTGGCTTCAGTCTTCCTAGTTCTACACTGACCGAAATTTTCAGTTCCGGTCTCGACGCGGCCCGTATGAAAATCATTGTCTCGGTGTGATCTGGTCCGAGCAAAAATCAGTAAAATTTGGCTTAGCCCAAAAAATTTTGCAAAAAATTTATATACTTTTAAATCACCATTATTCTACAATTAAACTTAAAAATTTCTTTTAAAAATTCTTTTTAAAGAACAGTAAATTCTTAAGCAATAAAATTAAAGTACAGTAAAACTTTCGAAAAAGAATCTGCCTATGACGAAATCCTGTATTAAACGGGAAAATATGTTGGTTCATGTAAAATCTACCCTATTAAAATCCGTTCTCGTATCTATGTAACCTAAAAATTCGGAAACCACAGGGCGCGAAATTTGGCTCACGGGTTGATGGTAGGGGACCCATGAACGATTGGTGCAAAAAATTCGAAAATTTTAAAAAGTTTTTTTTTTTATATTTTTGGCGAATTTTTGCCTTTTTTTTATGTTCAACCCGTAATCGCGCGAGTTCTAACCAGTTCAATGTTTACTGCAATGTAAGATATACATATTACGTATGAACACGCTGCAATACTAAGAAACTGTAGCGGGTATTACGCGGGAATACATTTACCTCGCATGCAAATAATTAGAGATTATTTAATTGCGCTTAATCATTACTTTTTTTAAATAAAAAAAAAACATTTTATCAAAAAGATCAACAAAACTTTTTTATTCTATTTGTTCCCTTATTACAGATATATCGTTTTATCGTCTGCTGCCATAGCAACATGATAAATTAAATTTCATTAAAAAAATGCACAGTAATAGAAAAACATTTTTCTAAATCAAATAGTTATTGAAAAAATGAACTCCCGTGCGTTGAACGTTTGCATAATCTTCAAATGTCTCTGTTATTAGAAGTCACTAGTAAGAACAAATTATGTAAAATGTGCTATAATTATGTAACGTCTGTTTCATTACACCCAAATTTCAATCTAGTAAAAATCTCGAGCAGTCTAATGTAGTGACTGAGTTATGTCATCATAGCAATCCTTGCCATTGTAGTAACTTTTGAAATGTTCTCATTATCTCAATGAGAGGTTTATGTAATTTGTTTTTGTAAAACCTGTAAATATGTAAATAGAAAATTGGAAAAACATTGAAAAAGCATTATTCATCACATCAGCTATTAAAAAATACTATGTTTCTTTGAAAAAAGAGACACGTTCCATTTCAGATGTGTTATTGTTGTAGTAAGTGTAACATATTATATATGTGTATGGTTTCGTAACTTGATGTTGTCTTTATAGTATTCTGTTTTGTAGAATTATACATTGCTAGCATATGTAAATAATTGTCAATTCTGTTTAAACTTGAAAGATTTTCACAAATATGATTTGATGAAGTAATACTCTATAATAAGATAACTGTAACCTAAATTAAATATAAGCCAGTTTTATTTTTCAAAAGATCACAGATATTTATGTTGTAATGTGGAATTGTAAAACTTTATAATAAGCATTGTAAAAGTCATTTGTTACACGAGCAGTTAGTGGATTGGTCTGTCATCGGGTTTGCACTATCACTCCAAGGCATAAGCTGAGTTCCCGAGGTGGTCATCCCTGTCATTATAGAGCGGGCGGTGGCGACACGAATGACTACGTCATCGAGTTACGGGATGAAATCATGATGCAGGACAAGATTTTTAGGAGTTGATAAAGGAATGACTGGTCTGCCTCGACATTTCTTGGTACGATAGGCGCAGCAGCGGGCGCCAACTCGTGTACAAATGAAAACCCTATAAACATAGTATTTTACATTACATTGCCATATATACTACTTCATATCGACTTTCAAGATGAATTAAGGGTTTAGGAAAAGCTTATTAACAGTACGGGAGGAAAAGACTGATTTGGCATAACTTGGTACAAAGCGCGAAGAACGGGGCGCCAATTCGTTAATTTCACAGTGTTATTACGTCATCGAGTTACGGCTTGAAATTTTGGCAAATGAAACATACCGATTATTACAATACGAATATTTCGGTCTGCTCGTCATATCTTGGTAGGAGATGATCAGAGCGGGGCGCCAATTTTTAATTTTGGCTGTATAATCACATCATCGAGCTACGACTTTAAAATTTTGCACATTAAAGGAGCATATATGTACAATGAGATTACTTCAGCCTGCCTCGTCATATCTTGGTACCAGACGAGCAGAGCTGGGCGCCAATTTTTAATTTTTGCGGTATAATCACGTCATCGAGTTACGGGATGAAATCATGATGCAGGACAAGATTTTTAGGCGCACATTAAGGAATGACCGGTCTGCCTCGACATTTCTTGGTACGATAGGCGCAGCAGCGGGCGCCAACTCGTCATTTTAGCTCCACTATCACGTCATCGAGTTACGGGATGAAACCGATGCCAAATTAAAGTTGAAAAAAGTCTTTTAAGAATAGTTTGGTCTACCTGCGCATATCCTGGTAGAAACCCCCGGCAGACTAAAATCTATAACAAAAAAAATACGTCATAATGTACAAATGAAAACCCTATAAACACAGTATTTTACATTAAACATTAAACATTCCGATTAGTACGATACGAATATTTCAGTCTGCCTCGTCATATCTTGGTAGGAGATGATCAGAGCAGGGCGCCAAATTTAATTTTGGCGGTATAATCACCTCATCGAGCTACGACTCTAAAATTTTGCACATTAAAGGAGCATATCAGTACAATGAGATTATTTCACTCTGCCTCGTCATATCTTGGTACGAGACGAGCAGAGCGGGGCGCCAATTTTTAATTTTTGCGGTATAATGACGTCATCGAGTAACGGGATGAAATCATGATGCAGGACAAGATTTTTAGGCGCACATTAAGGAATGACCGGTCTGCCTCGACATTTCTTGGCACGATAGGCGCAGCATCGGGCGCCAACTCGTCATTTTGGCGTCAATATCACGTCATCGAGTTACGGGATAAAACCGGTGCCAAATTAAAGGTGAAAAAAGGTCTTTTAAGAATATTTTGGTCTGCCTGCGCATATCCTGGTAGAAACCCCCAGCAGCCTAAAATCTATAACAAAAAAATACGTCATAATGTACAAATGAAAACCCTATAAACATAGTATTTTACATTAAACATTAAACATTCCGATTAGTACGATACGAATATTTCAGTCTGCCTCGTCATAACTTGGTAGGAGATGGTCAGAGCGGGGCGCCAATTTTTAATTTTGTCGGTATAATCACATCATCGAGCTACGACTTTAAAATTTTGCACATTAAAGGAGCATATCAGTACAATGAGATTATTTCACTCTGCCTCGTCATATCTTGGTACGAGATGAGCAGAGCGGGGCACCAATTCTTAATTTTTGCGGTATAATCACGTCATCGAGTTACGGGATGAAATCATGATGCAGGACAAGATTTTTAGGCGTACTTTAATGAATGACCGGTCTGCCTCGACATTTCTAGGCACAATAGGCGCAGCAGCGGGCGCCAAATCGGCATTTTGGCGTCACTATCTCGTCATCGAGTTACGGGATGAAACCGATGCCAAATTAAAGGTGAAAAATAGTCTTTTAAGAATATTTTGGTCTGCCTGCGCATATCCTGGTACAAACCCCCGGCAGACTAAAATCTATAACAAAAAAAATACGTCATAATGTACAAATGAAAACCCTATAAACATAGTATTTTACATTAAAGATTAAACATTCCGATTAGTACGATACGAATATTTCAGTCTGCCTCGTCATATCTTGGTAGGAGATGATCAGAGCGGGGCGCGAACTCTTGTACAAATGAAAAACCTATAAACATAGTATTTTACATTACATTGCCATATATATTAATTCGTATCGACTTTCAGAGTGATTTAAGGGTTTACGAAAATCTCATTAACAGTAAGTGAGAAATGACTGATTCGGCGTAACTTGGTACAAAGCGAGGGGAACGGGGCGCCAATTTCCTATTTTGACAGTACTATTACGTCATCGAGTTACGGCTTGAAATTTTGGCACATAAACATACAGATTAGTACAATACGAATATTTCAGTCCGCCTCGTCTTGGTAGAAGTTAAGCAGAGTGGGGCGCCAATTCTTAATTTTTTTGGTATGATCAAGTCATCGAGTTACGACTTGAAATTTTCGGACATTAAAGTAACATATAAGTAAATTTAGAATATTTCAGCTCTCTCAATAGCTTTTCACGTCATAACCACTATGCTGTTTTGTCCATAATGTACCGGGTGAGCCAAAAGTTCGTTATAACTTTAAAAATTCATAAAAAATGAAGAAATTATGATAAAGGAGTGCGGTTTACAAGAAAGGGCTGACAAGGTAGTCGGGTTTTTTTTAGTAGTAAAAAAAAGAAAAAAAAAAGGTTAAGAAATAATATGCAAAGGGTGCTGACGACCCGAAACACAATGAACAGGACAGCTGTTGTGTCGTAGAATCTTCTGGAGGTCATGTTGAACATTTGTTATTGGAAGAACAAAAAAAAATGGAGCGTATTTTTGTCCTGTTTATTGTGATCGGATCTTCAGCGCCCTCTACATGTGATTATTTATTTTGCTACTAAATGTCGCCCAGTGGCGTGGTCGGTAGCGACAGCTACTGCAACGCCGGGGCCCGGGTTCGAATCCTCGGGTAAGACATGTATGTAATTGTGAATGTCCCATTGTTGTAATATAATATATGTAATGGAAAAATAAAATTGTTGTGACTTGTTGTTGTTTCTGTATCATAAGGATCATTCGAGGCGACAGCCATAGTAGCTATAGGCCCCAAAGCATCCCACTTCGGTGGACTTCAAATGTCAAATGATACTAAAGAAAATCCGACTATCCTGTGAGCCCTTTCTTGCAAACCGCACACCTTTATCATAATTTGTGTCTGTTGTACGAGTTTTTAAATTTTTAACGAAATTTTTGCTCACCCAGTATATAAAATTCATTTGAAAAAAAAAAAAAAACATTTAGTCATATATGCAAACTTTTTAGGTTTTTATCTTAGAAAATATTTTATAGAATTTCAGAATAGTCTTTCAAATATTTTATTTTCAGATTGAAGCACATCACCAAAGTCTACAAAATATTTCATTATATAGTATATCCTGATATGTATTATTATATATTCACGCGTGAAATTTAGGTTTATGACCTAAAAAATTCTTAAAACTATTTGAAATATTATGTATCTAAAAAATTTAATGTTTCATTTTGTACTTCTAGTTAATGGATTATTTAATAATTTAGCAAAATACCAAAAAAGACATGTCAATAACTAAATAAATAATACAATACACATACCCAAGTTTGAGTAATTAATGAAATTTTTTTTGTTGTTCAGATGTTTTGATTATAGTGCTACTGTTTTTTATTGGTTACGTTTTCTCTTTATAAATGAGAATACATCTTAAAATATTTTTAAAGAATTTTTTCGAAAAAAAAAACAAAATTTTTAAGGATAATCGCAAGATTGCATCCAAATTCGAAAGCGAATTTTACTGTACAATACCTCAAACACAAAAAAATATGATTTGTAAAAATATGTAACATTACTTGATAAACTTTGTTTTGTATTGTAACGATAAAAAATTCTTCCAGTTTAATCTGCATTAAAAACGGAATTGTATTTCTAATTGGCATATACTTATTTACTTGCATCTAGTAAGAAATCATAACAAAAAGATTTGTATTTTATTAAGCACATAGAAACCACGTAAAGCAGAAGTGATGAAAACATAGATGAGTAGTTTACGTTAAAAAAAAAAAAAAAAAAAAAAAAAAAAAAAAAAAAAAGCGAAGAACAAAAAAAAAAAAAAAAACACTCGAAAAATTATGATTAGCAAGTAAAAGAACAATTTTAACAGAAAAATATCTAATTGAAATAATGATTTTTTTAGAGAAGTCAAAATGTAATGCATTCAAACGGTTGTTAAATTACTGAGTAACGAAAATTCACACAAAAGTGGAACAAAATTACAGAAATTAAAACATTTTTGATAATTTAAGTATTTAAAATATTTAAAGTATCCTTTTCAAGAAGAAAAAGAATTTTAAACAGATAGATAATATTCTTAAGAAAAAAAAAACATGAATATCAGTGATTAATATGTTTTTAATGAATTTTCCAAAAACAATTTATAAATTGAGATGTTCAAGATTAAATATCTGACTCTATATAATAATTAAAAGAATTTCATTAAAAAAAAACAAAAGAAAAACAACAACAACAGAAGTTTAAAAAAAAATACTTACCATACTGTCATCTGGGGAAGGTAATGAAACATTAGAAAAGGCTTCAGAATATTTTCTTTTTAGAACAGTTAATTTTCTATAGCAATCCGTGTGAAATTTAAATAAGTCCATGTTTTCACCCAACACAAGTTCATTGTATTTTAGCCCTTTCGCTTTTCGAAACGTTAGCGCATCACAACACCTTTTAAAGGTTCTTTCGTTAAAATTACACAACTTAACATATTCAGGCGGTTTGTCATCAATACTTAGCCTACATTGAGGAAATTTTCGACGTTTTTTCTTACAGATAAAACACTGATCCATATTTTCAAATATAAAAAGAACACTTATTTGCAAATCTTCAGAAAAAGAATCAACAATGAAAAAATCATCTGCTTGACTGTATCATATATTGAAAAAATATTTAGATATTTCTCTGCTTCGAGACTAAGGAATTTTCACTTTTAACGGTTGAATAAAAAATAATTACATTAACACATATTGGACAATTGCACCATAAAATCTAATAAATAAAGACACAATATTGTTTAATGGTACACAAAATACGAACTTTAATAAGCTAAAAGTTGATTTCTACGTTTCGAGCTGTTTCTACAGCCGTCTTCAGGAAAATATGATGGTAATAAGGCTCAAAGTTCAGAGATGAAAGCTTCCTGTGCAAGAAATAATTAGTCGAAATAAAAATATTGATGATTTGAATATAAAAATGTAGTGTTGCCATCTACTGAAAATAAATAATTATTAATGAACTGACATCAAAGAAATTAAACAGGTCGATTAAAGAAACCACGCGTGCCGAATCTAGACATGAGGGACAAAACCACGTTCAACTGAGTTTTCAATCAAGTTTTGGCAACATAATACAAGTTTCAGCTGAAATATTGTAAATGGATGGAGAACTATGACTTTATGATATTATGCCAGATTTTTGGGATATTATAGGATAAATTATCGTTACAAGGTTTATCTTCACGTGCAATGATTTCAACTGATTCACTAATTTTACTTTCAAAGGGGTTATTGCAGGGAACTATAATTTTTGCTTCAGCAAAGTTAATATGTATAAGTGAAGTCTGCCATATTAACTTTGCTGAAGCAAAAATTATATCATACCAAAAAAATTAAGAATTGGCGCCCCACTCTGCTTAACTTCTACCAAGACGAGGCGGACTGAAATATTCGTATTGTACTAATCGGTATGTTTATGTGCCAAAATTTCAAGCCGTACCTCGATGACGTAATAGTACTGTCAAAATGGGAAATTGGCGCCCCGTTCCCCTCGCTTTGTACCAAGTTACGCCGAATCAGTCATTTCTCACTTACTACTAATGAGATTTTCGTAAACCCTTAAATCACGCTGGAAGTCGATACGAATTAATATATATGGCAATGTAATGTAAAATACTATGTTTATAGGTTTTTCATTTGTACAAGAGTTCTCGCCCCGCTCTGATCATCTCCTACCAAGATATGACGAGGCAGACTGAAATATTCGTATCGTACTAATCGGAATGTTTAATATTTAATGTAAAATACTATGTTTATAGGGTTTTCATTTGTACATTATGACGTATTTTTTTGTTATAGATTTTAGTCTGCCGGGGGTTTCTACCAGGATATGCGCAGGCAGACCAAAATATTCTTAAAAGACTATTTTTCACCTTTAATTTGGCACCGGTTTCATCAAGTAACTCGATGACGTGATAGTGATGCCAAAATGACGAGTTGGCGCCCGCTGCTGCACCTATCGTGCCAAGAAATGTCGAGGCAGTCCGGTCATTCCTTAATGTACGCCTGAAAATCTTGTCCTGCAACATGATTTCATCCCGTAACTCGATGACGTGATTATACCGCAAAAATTAAAAATTGGCGCCCAGCTCTACTCGTCTCGTACCAAGATATGACGAGGCAGAGTGAAATAATCTCATTGTACTGATATGCTCCTTTAATGTGCAAAATTTTAAAGTCGTAGCTCGATGATGTGATTATACCGACAAAATTAAAAATTGGCGCCCCGCTCTGACCATCTCCTACCAAGTTATGACGAGGCAGACTGAAATATTCGTATCGTACTAATCGGAATGTTTAATGTTTAATGTAAAATACTATGTTTATAGGGTTTTCATTTATATATTATGACGTATTTTTTTGTTATAGATTTTAGGCTGCCGGGGGTTTCTACCAGGATATGCGCAGGCAGACCAAAATATTCTTAAAAGACCTTTTTTAACCTTTAATTTGGCACCGGTTTTATCCCGTAACTCGATGACGTGATATTGACGCCAAAATGACGAGTTGGCGCCCGCTGCTGCGCCTATCGTGCCAAGAAATGTCGAGGCAGACCGGTCATTCCTTAATGTGCGCCTAAAAATCTTGTCCTGCATCATGATATCATCCCGTTACTCGATGACGTGATTATACCTCAAAAATTAAAAATTTGGCGCCCCGCTCTGCTCGTCTCGTACCAAGATATGACGAGGCAGAGTGAAATAATCTCATTGTACTGATATGCTCATTTAATGTGCAAAATTTTAGAGTCGTAGCTCGATGAGGTGATTATACCGCCAAAATTAAATTTGGCGCCCCGCTCTGATCATCTCCTACCAAGATATGACGAGGCAGACTGAAATATTCGTATCGTACTAATCGGAATGTTTAATGTTTAATGTAAAATACTATGTTTATAGGGTTTTCATTTATATATTATGGCGTATTTTTTTGTTAAGATTTTAGTCTGCCGGGGGTTTGTACCAGGATATGCGCAGGCAGACCAAAATATTCTTAAAAGACTATTTTTCACCTTTAATTTGGCATCGGTTTCATCCCGTAACTCGATGACGTGATAGTGACGCCAAAATGACGATTTGGCGCCCGCTGCTGCGCCTATTGTGCCAAGAAATGTCGAGACAGACCGGTCATTACTTAATGTGCGCCTAAAAATCTTGTCCTGCATCATGATTTCATCCCGTTACTCGATGACGTGATTATACCGCAAAAATTAAAAATTGGCGCCCCGCTCTGCTCGTCTCGTACCAAGATATGACGAGGCAGAGTGAAATAATCTCATTGTACTGATATGCTCCTTTAATGTGCAAAATTTTAGAGTCGTAGCTCGATGAGGTGATTATACCGCCAAAATTAAATTTGGCGCCCCGCTCTGATCATCTCCTACCAAGATATGACGAGGCAGACTGAAATATTCGTATCGTACTAATCGGAATGTTTAATGTTTAATGTAAAATACTGTGTTTATAGGGTTTTCATTTGTACATTATGACGTATTTTTTTGTTATAGATTTTAATCTGCCGATGGTTTCTACCAGGATATGCGCAGGCAGACCAAAATATTCTTAAAACACTATTTTTCACCTCTAATTTGGCACCGGTTTCATCCCGTAACTCGATGACGTGATAGTGACGCCAAAATGACGAGTTGGCGCCCGCTGCTGCGCCTATCGTACCAAGAAATGTCGAAGCAGATCGGTCATTCCTTAATGTACGCCTAAGAATCTTGTCCTGCATCATGATTTCATCCCGTAACTCGATGACGTGATTATACCGCAAAAATTAAAAATTGTCGCCCCGCTCTGCTCGTCTCGTACCAAGATATGACGAGGCAGACTGAAATATCCTCATTGTACTGATATGTTCCTTTAATGTGCAAAATTTTAAAATCGTAGCTCGATGAGGTGATTATACCGCCAAAATTAACAATTGTCGCCCCGCTCTGCTCATCTCCTACCAAGATATGATGAGGCAGACTGAAATATTCGTATTGTAATAATCGGTATGTTTCATTTGCCAAAATTTCAAGCCGTAACTCGATGACGTAATAACACTGTGAAAATAACGAATTGGCGCCCCGTTCTTCACGCTTTGTACCAAGTTATGCCAAATCAGTCTTTTCCTCCCGTACTCTTAATAAGCTTTTCCTAAACCCTTAATTCATCTTGAAAGTCGATATGAAGTAGTATATATGGCAATGTAATGTAAAATACTATGTTTATGGGGTTTTCATTTGTACACGAGTTGGTGCCCGCTGCTGCGCCTATCGTACCAAGAAATGTCGAGGCAGACCAGTCATTCCTTTATCAACTCCTAAAAATCTTGTCCTGCATCATGATTTCACCCTGTGACTCGATGACGTAGTTATTCGTGTCGCCGTCGCCCGGTGTATTAGAGGTCTACATGGGCCAGTCGCGGGCCCGGCATGAGCCTAACGAAAGTTACCTTGGTCCGACCGGTGTAAAAATTAAAAGTTCGGACCAAGCCCGGCCCGGCCCGGTCCGATCTGGACCGACTCAATTTCCACAAAAATTTCAAATTTTTCTTAACATATAATTAAGTTTCCTTTAAAGAATACTGCACACATATTTATGGGATAATTTTACAGTATACTTTAAAATTTCGATGTGTTCGCAAGACAGAATATACACAATACCAACATTAATGTTTACTTAGATTCTTAGACGTTTCAACGTTCAAATAAGGATTCATTAAAAAATTAACGTAGTTTAGAAGAAAAGAAAACTAGTATGTTGTGGTCATCACAAAACTTTCTTCTATATAAATCACGTCAATTTCACACCTTTGTGTGTACCTTTAAATAGTACAAGAAATAACAACGATTTAGCACCAATTCATATCAAAGTATATCTGAATTTGAAGTTGGATGAAAATTCGTGCATTAGTTCTTGAGATAGAGCTATAGCGGAAATTCCGAAAAAATGTAGCATATCAGCGCCACCTGTTGAGCGATTTACACTAAAAGTAAACAGCACTAAACTATACTAAGGTATAACTGAATCTGAAGTTTGTTGAAAATCCAAGCATTAGTTCTTGAGAAAAAGCTATTGCGGAAATCGCAAAAATACAGCATAGCAGTGCCACCTGTTGAGCGATTTACACCAAAAATTAAACAGTACTAATTTATACGTCAATTCATGTCAAGGACTAACTAAATCTGAAGTTTGATGAAAATCCATGCAATAGTTCTTGAGATACAGCTCTTGTGGAAATCGTGCAACCTATTGGCGATTTACACCAAAAATTAAACAGCACTAATTTATATCAGGGACTAACTGAATCTGAAGTTTGATGAAAATTCGTGCATTTTTTCTTGAGTTGGAGCTATTGCGATAATCATGAACAATGTAGCATACCAGCGCCACCTGTTGGGCGATTTTCACAAAAAAGTAATCAGCACCAAACTATATCTTGGACTAACTGAATCTGAAGTTTTATCAAAATCCGTGCAGTAGTTCTTGAGATATAGCTATTGCAGAAATCGTGAAAAATGCCGCATAGCAGCGCCACCTGATGGGTGATTTTCACCAAAAACTAATCAGGTCCAGTTCATATCAAGGTCTAACTAAATATGAAGTTTTGTGAAATTCCGTGCATTATTTCTTGAGATAGAGCGCCCACAAAATTTTTGTCACATACAGACTCACAGACAGAGTGACAGAATGACAGAGTGACAGAGTGACAGAGTGACAGAGTGACAGACAGACTCACAGACAGACATTTTCTAAAAACCATCAAATCGTGTTCTGGGCATTCTAAAACGTATAAATCCGTTGAAAACCGTAAGTCGAAATTTTTCACGAATCCAATACTTTCTTCTTGTAAAGATAGAAGAAAGTAAAAAAGGAGGGTTAAAAACATCATAACTTTTGAAGCTTTATACTAAAAAATGGATTTGTGAAAATATTTCTCTGTCATTTACTAAGGCTTTTCTCAAATCCAAAGGAGCTACTTTCTGACGCATTTCTGAATCATTTCTTTTTGGAAACGCATAAAATTGGCAATAGTTCTTAATCAGAAATTATGTAATAGAATGACATTATTAATTTTTTGATAAAAGCAATATATCTTTGTGAAAATACTGTCAAAGTTAGCCTTTTGAATCAAGTTTGCGGAAGCGACAGGACGGGGAAGGAGAAAAACCTACAACCAACTGACAAGAATCTCTCATAACTCGACAAGCAATTTATTTATCAAAAATGGAAAACACTATTCGATTCCAAATCCCTTCAATAGTCAGGTTTGTCAATTTTATGCCTTTACAGTTAAAAATGAGTCTGAAAATGTGTCAAAGTTTCGCGTTGTTGAGCAGTGAATTTGAGAACCACCTTAAGGTATATTTCCAAAAATTACGTTAACAGAAGTTCATTGTCGCTATTAATACTTTCACAAAACATATTGCCTGCCCTACGCATTCTGAGAACAATTAAATCCAGTTCCGGCCCGGATAGACAATGAAAAAAAAAATGCAAGCCTGATCTCGGTCTGGCACGAGTCTGCTGAAAAAACTTAAGCCCAGATCAGACACCATGTAACAGTCCGATGTCGAAGTCTACGCTGGACTGTGTTACATTTCTGTATTGATCTTTTCAAACTAGCATCGGCTCGTGACGCACATTTTGTACTTATTCATTCTGGCGAAAGTCATATTACTAGAAAATAGCTCAGATTTTATCCGTTTTCCTAAATTTTCATATCGGGCCTACTGGCCGGATAATTTTTTTTATCGACTCGGCCCGGCCCGTTTACTTTGTTTGTCGGTCCGGACCGGCCCATTGAAATAAAGTCCCAATTCTTTCGGCCCGACCCGGCCCGACCCGGCCCGGCCCGTTTGGAAATTCGCCTTCATTTCGCCGATCCGGCCCGGAGAGCGGGGCGGACCGGGTACGGGCAAGCCCGGGCCCGTGCAGACCTCAACCTGTTATCCCTATCTGATTTTAATTGTTATATTGATTTTGATGAATGGAGTTTTATTTTTACAAGCGTAACTAAATAACTGCATACCGGGGCCGTTCGTACACCAACTCGCATATTTTCAACAGACGCAAATTTGTCTCTTAATGTAAACTGTAAAGATTCGAATGCATAGCGTATAAATGTTAGTATAGAATGGAGGTACTCGAATCATACATTTAAGATAGATACTTTTATTCACGTAAATATAAATATCGGCATTCCTCAATTAATTAAAAGTATATATAAAAAGTAATTAAAAAACGTGTGTACTTGAGCAGTCATGGAAGACACGCTAGAACAAACTAATAAACAGTAGATCGAACTAATAAACGTTAAAGTTTCTTTTAATATTACCGCAGTTGCTGTGCCTATCGGATAGTGGGCTTAAATTGACCAGAGGCTGGTCTTCACAATCTTTTGGGTAGAGATCGTTACCTGAAGCTCCAAAGTTAGTCTCCGTTTAGAAAGGAAGAGTGCTCACTATCATTGTAAAGCAATAAAATGTGGTTCTGAACAAAAGGATAGGGAATTCAACAATGGGTTCAACAATGAAAGGGAGATAAAGAGATTAGCTCGAACTTCTCGTTTTTGCAGGATGTTGCAGGACGTCCAGAACTTTCCCTGTAAAGCCTTAATAGATGAAAAACGCCGCGTAACCACAAGAAAGCGCTGCCTGACCAGAACAAAAAGACCGCGAGTAGACTGATACGTCTATCTGGAGCTTTAAAGTGCTTCTTCAAACCACAACTCTAACGAGTGAAAATAAATTAAAGAGCTTTACGAGATACTCTACTCCGATGAACTTATAATCCTCTCTCCTTCTTCTCAGCATCTTTTTCCGTTTCTACTTCTGAGCTGGGAGAGAAGGGAGGAGAGTCTCAGCGCTGTTGCTCTCTGAGCTTTCGTTGCTTTGCAGGAGAAAAGGCAACTCCCGCTAGCTGATTCATTCGACTTTGTTCTTAGGGAGGCAACCTGTTGCGAGCAATAAGTTTTTCAATGCCAGATCGAATTTCGCACTTGGAGGTGATTTGATGATTAATTTATGCGTTCCTTAAGGAGGTCCGGGACACATTTTAAAATAATTTTTATTTATTGAGTTAATTTTTTAGATTTCTTTTCATGGTTGGTTAACCATGTCATTTGTAAACAAAATCACATGGTAAAACATCTCATAATTAAAATAATAATAATAATAATAATAATTTGAAATTTATTAGAAAAGTGGGGTAATTTAAAATCGCTATAACTCAAAATAATATTTGTAGGGTTAATTTTTTTTAAAAAATAAACAGAAATATATAAGATTTAAGTTTAATTCATAATTTTTAAAAATATTAATTATTTAAAAAAATAAAAATATTTAAAGTAAAAATTAAAAAAATGATGCAGTGACTATTTAAAAAAAATCATATTTTCAAAAGTAAATATTTTTTCAAATTTGCTGATTCAAAATTAAAGTAAAACACTTTAAAAGTACATGTTCCAAGTTTGAACCATTTATCTTTAACGGATGTTGACTTATAACAATTTAAATACGCGAAATAGTGAAAAAACCCATCATGAAGAAATACGTATTTTCACAAGAAGTCGTTTCCATGACAACCATTGCATGAAAGGTAGATTTTGAAAACAAACCAAAACGAAAAAATAATATTTACTGTAATGTAATAATATTTACTGTTAATTAAGATAGAAACATGATTTAAACGTCAATTTTAAGCAGAAAAAAACAGAGAAATGTATAATGCAATAAAAGTTTTTTAGAAAAATTAAAGGTTTTTGTGTCCCGGATACCCTCGACTTATTTCTAATGTCAAAGCTTTGTCTAAAACTGTCTGAAGCGTGATAAATTACGTTCTCTCTGATCTACGGAATCTCTGCTGGAGACCACCGTCGTGGAAACTCCTTCTCATGAGTTTCCTTCCATTAAAAATGAGTGAAAAGTGAAATTCTCCCGGCTATCTCCTCGTATAGGAAAAGATTTTCGTAGCTGAAAGTCATGGAAACCACTAAGTACAGTTTAGGTACAAACATAAATCATTTATGGCAGTGGCTTATGTAAAAAGAAATTTTGTGATTTGCATTTCCTATCTAGAACATCTATACCTTATGTAATAAAATTTAAGACGAAATAATAACATAATAAAAAATATATTTATATTTACACACTTTAAATACAAACCAATTAAATTGAAAATAAAATAGAAATACATTATAGGAAAAGGTCTGCCTTGGTTCGTCAGAAGCTTTTCCATAAACGTCCCCTCATTTGAGTTATCCTTTCCTTGTCTTGCTTAAGGTCTTAATTTCGGCGGGATTTTTTTTTCTCTCATTCTGACAATGGTTACACGATTTTACGTATTTTCTAACATCTCTAAGCACATTGAACTTTCTGGTAATTTATTTAGAACTTCACTAGGGGGCTCGGCCCCCTACGAGCTACGCTCGCCAACCCCCGTCCAGACACCGCAGACTCTAAATGCTGAATGTGACTCTAAATGTGATCGGCTTTAAAAAGATTTCGAAAGATTGAATTAGAATGTAAAAAACAGTGGCGATCTCCCTATAAACGGATTTGTATTCATTTCTCTTTGATTGGGGAAATTTTAACGCCAAATCCGTTGCGGTACTACTTGATTATTCCGTCGACTAATTTCGCCAAATTACATAAATCGCCAAACCACTCGCCAAATTATACAAATTGACAAAATTTTTATTTTAAATAACGAAAGAATATATAAATTAGTACAACATTAATAAAAATACAAATAAAACGTCGAAATAAAAATAACTTGATGACGTAGACACGTGTAACAACATTTAAAAATAATCTAATATAAAAGGAATTGAACCAGAATCTTTGTCTCCCGGTATTTTTTAACAAAGCGAAAAGAAAGTTCTTTTAAATGAGACATTTTAAATTAATCATTTTTAATCTGACGTAATTTTGACCAAACTATTCTTTCTCTTTTTAATATTCACGTGAAAATACTTGCGTTAGAAACGAAATATAATTTGCGCTTTCCTAAGAAAAATAGTTGAAAAGTAACCTCTCAAAATATCAAATAAATGTCTAGCTCAATTTCTAAATTTAAACCGTTTTGCAATATTATTTTGTGTTCATTTTATGTAATAACTGTAATGTGACGTAAATATGACGTAATTTCTCCTATTTAAGACTTCTAACGCATGTTAATAAATTTATTATTTTACAAATTCCTTTCTCTCTTAAAATTCACGTGTAATTATAGTTTTCATGACGTAATTTTTAATAAGTTCCTGCTTTTTGTACATAATTATTTAATTCTAATTCCAAATGATTTTTTCTGTTTATAATAGTCACGTGTAAATAATTTTTTAATTTATTACACGTATAAATATCTCCCTATTCTAAAAAAAAGTAACTACCGCCGCCGCCGCCAGTTTTGAATTTTTGGTGACCGAAGGTCTTTCTTCGTTAATATTAAAAAAACTGTTGCATAGAAAAATATGAAAATCGGTAGTTTTATAGAAAAATGTTTGATAAGCACGCTGATGCAGACAGTTTTCAAATCGAATAATTATTTTAAGAGATATTTAATGCCAAAGTTAGACAAAATCGTTCCATTAAAAAAGTTTTATAGGAGCAAAAACTGTACATAGGAATTTAATCATTTTTAGATCATTTTATGCCTCAGAATTTCCCGGTGTGCAGATTGCAGTTAGTTTTTTAATTTGAATAATTTTTCGAGGTTTTATTTCTATTTTAAATTCAAATTTTCAGCATTTCGAGAGATATTTTTTACAAATTTTAGAAAACTAGGGGGCTTGGCCCCCTACGAGCTACGCTCGCCAACCCCCGTCCAGACACCGCAGACTCTAAATGCACGCTAATTTGATCGGCATTAAAAAGATTTCGAAAGATTGAATTATAATTTAAAAAACAGTGGCGATCTCCCTATAAACGAATTTCTATTCATTTCTCTTTGATTGGGGAATTTTAACGCCAAATCTGCTGCGGTACTACTTGATTATCCTGTCGACCCATTTCGCCAAATTATATAAATCGCCAAACCACTCGCCAAATTGTACAAATTGATATAACTTTTATTTTAAATAACGAAAGAACAAATAAATTCGTACAACATTAATAAAAACACAAATAAAACGTCGAAATAAAAATAACTTGATGACGTATACACGTGTAACAACATTTCAAAATAAGCTAATATAAAAGGAATTAAGTAAAGAGAGTCTTTGTCTCCTGGTATTTTTTAACAAAGCGAAAAGAAAGTTCTTTTAAATGAGACATTTTAAATTAATTCTCAAAATATCAAATAAATGTCTAGCGCAATTTCTAAATTTAAAGTTTTTTGCAATATTATTTTGTGTTCATTTTATGTAATAACTATAATGTGACGTAAATATGACGTAATTTCTCCTAAGACTTCTAACGCATGTTAATGAATTTATTATTTTACAATATCATTTCTCTTTTAAAATTCACGTGTATACTTTTTATGACGTAATTTTTAATAAGTTCTTGCTTTTTATACGTAATTATTTAATTCTAATTTGAAAGTTTTTTCCTGTTTATAATAGTCACGTGTAAATAAATTTTTAATTTGAAGCAAACATTATTGCTTGCGCTTTTTATACAGTTGGCAACAGTTTAAATTAGTACAATTTTCTGAAATCTGTAAAAAATATCTCTAGAAATGCTGAAAATTTGAATTTAAAATAGAAATAAAACCTGAAAAAATGAGTCAAAATAAAAAAAATTAATGCAATCTGCACTCCGGCAAATTCTAACGCATAAAAGGATCTAAAAATGATTACACTGCCATGTATAGTTTTTGCTGCTATAAAACTTTTTTAGTGGAACGATTTTGTCCAACTTTAGCATTAAATAACTCTTAAAATAATTCTTCGATTTGAAAACTGTCTGCATCAGCGTGTTTATCAAACATTTCTGTATAAAACCACCGATTTTCATATTTTTGTATGCATTATTTTTGTTAATATTGACGAAGAAAGGCCTCCGGTCACAAAAAAATCAAAACCGGCGGCGGCGGCGGTGACAGCGGTAGTTACTTTTTTTTTTAGAATAGAGAGATTGTATTAATTTAAACTGTTGCCAGCTGTATAAACAGTGCAAACAGTAATGTTTGCTTCAAATTAAAAATTTATTTTACACGTGACTGTTATAAACAAAAAATATAAAAAGCAGGAACTCATTGAAAATTGCGTCATAAAAACTATAGTTACACGTGAATTTTAAATGAGAAAGAATATTGTAAAATAATAAATTCAGTAACATGCGTTAGAAGTCCTAAATAGGAGAATTTACGTCATATTACACTTATTAGGTAAAATGAACAAAAAATAATATTGTAAAACAGTTTTAATTTAAAAATTGCGCGAGACATTTACTTGACATTTTAAGATGATCATAATATTTCATTTCTAACAAAAGTATTTTGACGTGAATATTAAAAAGATAAAGAAAAGTTTGGTGAAAATTACGTCAGATTATAATTGTCAGATTCAAATTATAATTCAATTTTCCGAAAACTTTTTAAAGGCGATCAAATTAGCGTGCTGTTAGAGTCTGCGGTGTCTGAACGGGGGTTGACGAGCGTAGCTCGTAGGGGTCAGAGCCCCCTAGTATATATATATATATATTGAAGCAAACATTATTGTTTCCGCTATTTATACAGTTGGCAACAGTTTAAATTAATATCACTTTTTAAAATCTGTAAAAAATATGTCTAGAAATGCTGAAAATTTGAATTTAAAATAGAAATAAAACCTCAAAAAATTAGCCAAATTAAAAAAAGAAATACAGTCTGCACACCGGGAACTTCAAACGTTTAAAATGATTTAAAAATGATTAAATTCCCATGAACAGTTTTTGCTCCTATAGAACTTTTTTAGTGGAACGATTTTGTCCAACTTTAGCATTAAATATCTCCTAAAATAATTCTTCGATTTGAAAACTGTCGGCATCAGCGTGTTTATCAAACATTTCTGTATAATACTACCAATTTTCATATTTTTGTATGCATTATATTTCTTAATATTAACGAAGAAAAATCTCCGGTCGCAAAAAATTCAAAACTGGCGGCGGCGGTGACAGCGGTAGTTAATTTTTTTTAGAATAGAGAGATACTTTGTTTTCGAGGCAATTAAATGAGTGGACTGACATAGGCTCCTCTCTGATTGGTTGTCAAGGAATAACCAATTGATTGAGTCCTGCGAGGTTACACTGTAAAAAAAAAAAAAAAAAAAAACGACATTTTTACGGTACAATGTACTGTTCATCTCGGGCACACACTCGATCACAGTGAATGTGCTGTATCTTTCTTTGGTTTCCTGACTATATAAACATGAAAAATACAGTAGTTGCTTAAAATTGCCAGCACAATGTGCTGGCAATTCGGACACCAGCAGTTTGTGCGGTCGTCCAAATTAAAAAAAAAAAATTGCCAGCACATTGTTGTGTTAATTTTACGCAACTACTGTATTTTTCATGTTTACATAGTCAGGAAACCAAAGAAAGATACAGCACATTCACTGTGATCGAGTTTGTGCTGGCAAATTTGCAGTGGTTTCTTTACAGTGTACGCAGTTATGCAAATGATTAATACGTTTCTTATTTCGAATGGAGTTCTTTTCCTTTCTAATCCCTTTCGAACCCATTTCAAGGTTTTGTCAGTCTGCTGAGCTTCACAAAATCGGTCTTCCCTAAACGAAGCAACTTGCCATAATTAGTTTCCCCACCATTATTATTTGAGCTTAAGGGTACTTCAATTTTTTCTCTTCTCATTGTCACAAACTCATCAAGCGACACTGCTGGGACACACTTTCTCCCTTTTGTTGGTTTTCCGTTACTGGTGGGGTTTGGCGGTAACAAATAAATTTCTCTTTCAATACGAATATATTTATTAAAAAAAAAAAAAAAAAAAAAAATATATATATATATATATATATATAGTGAGGAAATAAGTTTCACTTTCGTTTCGACTGCAACTTCAGACAGCGGTGGTTTTGTTTTTCGCTTTTCATTGAATATCTGCGTATCATCATCTAACAAATAATGATTCATCGATACTCTTTTACTTAAGACTGCGCCTTTAGCTTTTATTTTGCATGCGTAATCTGTTCCAATTCAATATTTGACAAGAGTTACTGTCTTAGTTCTTTATTTAAAGGTTGCCTCACGAAAATAATTTTATCGCTTAAATGACCTCGCCTAATTCGGGTTTCTAAAATTAAATCTAAGGTCGATCTGGAATCGCGAAGGAGTGTTAACTCCTGCTCGTTTGTTTTAACTTTACTCAAAAAGGGGTAAAAGATTGCCGTAACTCGAAATCACTACATAATCTGTTCACTATACCTAAATTAGGTTTTCTTTTATTCAATTTGGGAAAAGAATAAGGTAAATGCGTTAAACGTCCTCACTTGGAACACGAAATTCCTTTTCTCTTCTGAAAAATCATATTTCACTCTTAACCTCATCTTCATTCCTCCATTTATCTAACGCTTCTGTCTTTTCCGCGTCAAATTTAGGTTTACCCACAATTTTGGATTTTTCTACCGGTTTTTCATTGTTGTTAGTTCTAAAAAAATCCTGTCTACTCATCGATATACGAACTGCACAGTAATTATCTAGCCTTTTTGTGAGTTCTTGCGGAGAGTCCCTAGTATCTATAAAATGTTATGTTATTTCTGGGAATAGTCTCCTCTTAATCTGGATGGTTATCATATCGCGTAACTGATTCAATTCGATAACCTTAAGGGGACCTTCTACATTAGAAGTTAAAAAATCGATTTTTTTTTGGCTTATATCAGTAGTATTTCATCTTTAGAATATGCTCCTAAAATCTCAACTCTGAATTCAAACTGTAAGAAGTCGAAATATCTATGCGTAGTGCGCATGCTCCGAGCAGAGCGGCAGGTAAGATTTGCTCCAACAGTGTATTGGTGGACATACACAAAACGCAAATGAAAGTTTTAATGCCACCGTTTGGCGAATGGCACCAAAACATCTTCATTGCGGCAGAAAAGTTATTGAAATTGCAGCTTGGATTGCGGCTGGAATTTTCAATGAAGGATATTTATCAGTGTTACGTGTTATGCCAATCTTAGATATAGTTATTGGGCCCACTAGTCGAGGCCTGGTCAATACAGTAAACACCAAACGAACATGTAGTCAAAATCGTCGCAGTATGAATCTTACGCCAGCTATCAGGAATTTGAAGAAATAGCAACAAATAGCAACAAATGAACTGTACGAGGAAGAAGAGGGTCTTTTATATGGAGCAAAGATAGCAGATTAACCGAACAGTATAGGTAAATAAACGATAATAAGCTTTTATGAACCGTTTTTCTTGTACGAAAACTTTAAACGCGTTTTTTTCGAAACCACATTTTTTGACACGGTGGGCAAGATTAAAAAAAAAAAAAAAACAAAAAACAAAAACTACTCAATGGATCATCTTGATTTTTTAAAATTAAAGCCTTAAATTAAACCTTTGATATGAATTATAGCTTTTACTAAAATTCTTAAAAAAAAAAGTTATTAAGAAATAAAAACGAATTTTTTTAACAAAACAATTTTTTTTTTTAAATCAGCCATTACATAACTTTTTAAAAATAAATTTATGGGTTCCTTTAATTTAACTAGAAGCTATACTCACGAAGTTTACGAAAAAAAATTATTTTTGTGTTTCAAATAATTCTACACGACGCTATCATGCCAGACGAAAATTTCCAAAGCAGTTGAACATATTTGTTTATACCTTAGAGTAGAAGCAACAAAATCTAATAAAAAATTTCTTGCGTATACCTCAAGATATGTACAATAAACTGTTAAAACTTCAAAAAGATCCATCATGCAGTTTTCTTACAAAAAAAAGAAAAAAAAAAAAAAAAAAAAAAAAGAAAAAAACCATACAAAAGGTTTTTTTTTTTTTTTTTTTTTTTTGTCTCCTAATATAGAAGGCCTCCTTTAATGCCACTTAACTATTCATCAAGGTAGTGCGACATTTCGAAAGCACAGTCTTTACACGATTTACCTTCCTGTCTCTGGCAAGTAACAAATTTAATACGGAAATCCTTTGGGCTCAATCGGAATCTTTTAAACAGTTAAAAATGAAGTGTCTAAACTTTATAGTTCGTTTACAGGGAGAGTCAAAACTATTCGTTTACATTACAGTTTATTTAAAATTATAAATAACAGAATTCGGTTACAGCAGTAATCCGTAGATTTTTTGACCTACGAATACATTTGCCAACTCTGTTTTCTTTGATCATGGTCCCAGAGGAACAGAATATTATATATCGGTGATTTTAGCAATAGATGGGCAAAAGAGAGAAGTGGAAGACAACATTTTAGCCCAGAGAGACGTTATTTCTTTAAAATTTTATGGAACAAATATATAAATAAAAGCAAAAATCATATATTGAATGAATATTTATTTAAAAATATTCTTATCAGAAAGTCACTCTAGCGACTTTAGTTTTGTTAGTTTCTATTGTCCATAGTGTTAATATTCGGTACATTTTGTTTAAAGAAATATGCTTAATATCATACAATTGATTTAAAGTTTTAATGCAATATACAAATCTTTTACCTAATGATCAAGTATAAATTTTGTTCCGAAATCATGATACAAGATGGAAAAATAAACACTTTGAAATTAAAATATTTTCGAACAGGGTCAAAAATGCACACTCTTATTTAAATTTATAACTTAAATTTATTTCTACGATAATGCTTTAAAATTTTAATACATTGAACTAACTTTAAAAGTGTTGTTCAAGCAAACCTTTGGTTTAGATATAATCCAATTTAAAAGTAAAATAATTATTTTGAAAAAAAAAAAAATCCGATAGGATTTAGATGTGGAAAAAAATAAAAAGAGAGAGAATAAAGCACTGTGTTTAAGAAATATATTTCGATATTTTAGCGCGAAAAAAAATTATACAGGTATTGGATACATATCCGTAACTCATAAAAATTCACCAAAAGGCACAAAAAGAATTTTTTTTAATATTAAATATATTTGACATAAGGGCGATTCTCAAAAGGTGGGCACTGGACACAAGTCATAACTTTAAGCCTTTCAAACATAACTTTAATTATCATTGACTTTTTTTTACACTGAGTTTTTAATTCTATTCAGAGACAGAAAATCACATAATTTATTGTAAAAGCTTTGTATAAATATCTTAAAACTTTATTATTTTATGCTAAAGAGGCCAATTTCGGACATTCATAACGTTAACTGCTCCAATGTACCACCAAGAAAAAGAATTTTAACTTATTTCCAGGTGGTTCTAATGGTAAACAACGAATACATAAAGGAAACGGATGATTTTTTGATAATTTCCTTAAGAGATGGCAGGCTGATTTATTGCTTTTTTGAAGATAGAAGAACTTTTCTATAAAGAATTTTTCTGTATTTGTTATGTCCGAAAGTAACGTACGTAACAAAGCATTTGATTTTATTATTATTATTACTGGATAACAAAAAGTTAATTATACATATATATATGTATACAGACACATTTACTACATTCTTAGTCTTAAGAATTTTTTAAATACTAAGAGCAACGTCCAAAATCTGTAACGTACGTGCGAAAAAATGTCCAAAATTTGTAACGTACGCAACTGCTAATTAAATGCTTTAATCATTAATTTTCCAGAATAGTTGCTGTTTTTTAATGTTTGTGTATAATTTTCTAGGCATACTATTATAAAACATTTATATGTTATATTTATAGACAAAATACTATACTATTAAAAAAAATTGGCCTTAAATTTGAAAAATTTAAAAATTACATATAGTTAACGTTTAATGACCCCACTTTTTGAGAATCTCCCATAATCAAAATCGCCGGGAAAATCTGAAGGTTCTCTAAGGATAATCTCGGCTATCTCTACTGGCGATAGACCGATTAAACGTGTTTCTCATTCCGACTTATCAATTTTGAACTTAATTACCGGCCTCTGAAAAAGATTTGAGGAAATGAATATGTCTGATTTCCCATTTTCTAATTTTTGAATAACGTTCTTCAGAAATATTCTCTGCTCTTCTTCGCTTTCAATGGATGCTAAGCTCATTGCGTCTGCTTCCTGGGATAATCTTAATTTAGATATTATGTGGTCTCTTTCTTTTTCGTGAGCTGCAGTCAGAGACGTAGCTTTAAGGGGAAGGAGCCTCTACCCCTCCCCCAATATGTTCAAGTACTAGAGCGCAACAGAAGGTTTAAGGGCGCCTTCAGTCGCCCGTAAAAAAAAAAAGGATTTATTAGAATGACAAGTATTTATAAAAGAATTTAACTTTAAATGTAAAATTACAAAGTAAATTACTTTTTACATACAAAACTATTCTAAGGCATTTAATTGTAGATCTGTTACTACCAGTATTCCCCCACACCTACCCCGAAAAAAGTGTATATAACCGGAAGAAAAAAAAATTAAAACATGAATTTTAATATATTGCAGGATAGAAGTTTCTCTTATCTCAGGGTCCTTATCCTATGCAGGATAGAATAACTGTATTTTCTTCTTATCGTAGTAGTTATTATTCACCCTTGGTTTTAGAAAGAAAGTGGAAAGAACTGAAAGTGACTCTACGGGGTTAGAACTTTTTTTTTTTATCATACCTAAATTACTAAGAACCCGATAGAACATTCCTCCCATATATTCAAATAGTAGAGCTCCACAAAAGATTTAAAAGCGCCATCATTCACTCACAAAAGACAGAATTTAACCCCTTGGGAAAGAGCATCACGTATACGTGCCGCATGAGGTGATCAAAATCCTTCATTATTCCCACCAGTTACTTTTTATTGTAAATTTTACTTTATTTAATCAGGTCATTTTCCCGATTAAATTAGGTGAAAATTTCTGTTGTATAAAACCGTTGATAAAAGATTAAGTAAAATACGCTCTTCGTGAAGGGGTTTGTTTGTGTGTTTTATTGGACACATACATCAGACTTGTGTGCTTGACAACAAGGCCCGCTTATAAGTCATTGTCGATATACAGGGACGAGATAGGACAATGAAATTTACAACACAGAGAATTTTTACATACGGGAGCTCCACAAAGAGTGTGCAATGGAGCCAGCGGGAGTCGAACCCGACAAGCCTCCTACGCTCTAAAGCGATTAGCAGCGTGTGTCTTAACCACTCGGCCGCGGAGGCCCCTCGTGAAGGGGTTAAATGACAACTTCTATACCCCAACAAAAACAAGTTATACATACGGAAAAGAAAATCCTGAAAACAGGTATTGTAATCATTTTCGGACCAGTAAGTGTAATTCGCTCTTTAGAAGTACAATAATTTCCTTCTTATCTCAATAATTGTTGGTCACCATTGGAAGTTGAAAGAAAGTGGAAAGAAGTGGAAGTGTTTGGTGTGTGTTAGAACGGTTCTCCAATATGTCCAAGTAGTAGGGTGCCACACAAAGTTTCAGGAATAAGAACAAAGAAGAGATTTAAACCCATAAAGAAAATATTTAAATGGTAGTTACAATTGTACAAGCACTTTACTTTAAATGTTAAATTACAAAGTACGCTATTTTCAGCATACAACATTTGCATAAAACATTTAGAACTGTTACTACGTCTGTTTTTTAACACAAACAGTTTATATACGCGAAAGAGATAATTCTGAACATAACAAATGGTTAAAAACACAAAAAATCTGAAGCTGTGTAATAAAAAAATAGATCTTTGAAAATATTTCTTCTTAATTCATTAAAGTATATTTCCAAAATTTCCATTATCAATATTCTTAAATGAATAAATAAATAAATAAAAATTATGCCTGTTTCACACGTCCTAGAAACAATTAAGTGAAAATCCATCCCGGACCGAGTATGTAAAAAAAATGTATGCCTGAGCCTGGACCCAGTCGACAAAGAAAATTAGGCCCGGGCTAATACACAATGTAATTTCCTATGCAGATCCCTACGTTGGGCATGTTAAATTTTTGTACGGTGTTGTCAAACTAGCATCGGATTGTGCAATACATTTACAATCTATTCTTGGCCCAGCCATATGTCCATGAAAATTATTCATATTTTGTTGGCTTAGTCTGATGCATTTTAGTTTGGTATAAACCGTGGTATTGCCTTAATGCCGCCACGACACGTGCTGCCTGCCAAAGAAGAGCACCGCCCAGCGCTCCAAACACCATTGGACCTACTTCTGGTATCAGGTTTTCGGTACGCATGACGTCACTGTGCGTGCTAAGGAGGATTCTTCCAACAGAAAATAACCTATTTTCTTATTTAAAATAGAATTTCTGCTAGAAAGATTCGTAATCTTTGTTCAGAGGAGAGCATTTTTCTTGAAAATAAAGCATTTTTTTTAGAGGAAGTATTTTTTTTAGGAATAAAATAATTTAGAGGGGATTTTTTCTTTCAAATGAAATAACCGTGTTTTTTTTTTTTTTTTTTTTTTTTTTTTTTTTTTTTCTAAGATAGGGAGTTTTTATTGTTTCTTATCTTCAGTCGATCTTTGAATGCGACGGGGACGTGAAGTAAAACATTTATTGTTATTTTCTTTGACACCTAGGGCAGTTTGCCCTCACACGAAGCTTTAATTGCATCTCTGAAAGAGATTCCGATCACTTTTCTTAAATACGTGGCAAATACTTCCTAGCTTTTGATAGTGAAACATCTCTTGGACATGCTTTAAAACAACTAACTCTTTGCATTGATTTGCCTGAAAATGCTCATTTCTTGCGATAATGTAAAATATGTAAATTTAATTAATAATTGTGTATATAACAATAGTGCAAAAAATAATTACTAAGCATGTAAAACCTCAAGAAATATGAAGCAATATGAAAATAACGAAGTGGGCGAAGAATTTCTATCCTTCCTGTCTTCCGAAAATTGCTATTTTGAAAGACTTAGATATATTGCTGGTTACATTGCAAAAAAAAGTTATAAATTTGATACAACATTAGGTGAGGCATCTAAACAGTTACCTATAGCAACCATTTCCACCGGATGGATCGAAATATTATCACAAGGTGGACTGATACTGCCTTCAAATAAGTGGCTGGCAGAGATAAAGAGATTAACCCCCCTTTTTTTAACCCCCTTATTTTTAACCCCTTAATTCTCGCTCCCGTCCATATCATGGGCTGAGGCGTCGTTCGTTATTTCTCGTGCCCGTCATATTTCCGAGCTGGAGATTTAGTGCTGGAAAAAACTTCTGAAACCAACAACATTTAACTGGCATTTCCGTGTGAAGTCTTTGAATAGTAGCGTTTAGGTTTGGTTTTTTGGCGCTGATTGTGATGTTGGACTTTGTATTGCATGTTTCGAAATATATCAGTCTCAAAAAATTTTTAATAATACAAATTTAATTTATATTATATTATTTCAAATATTATTTGTAAAAATTTGTTTGATGATGATAAAAGATCTGAGATGTGAAAAATAAAGGTCTTATTCGCATTAATTTGTAGGGTGTAAAACAAACATTAAAACACAGAATTCTCGCATGATGGCTTTTCCACAAATGTGAATTTGTTCTATAACATCTTTTTATTCACCTTAAAAAAAAACTAATTGCATATTTTATATAGAAACCTTATAATTATTCAATTTCTGTAATAAAAAAATAGGTACCTTTTTGATGTTTTTTCCAAATATTAAGCGACCTTTAAGAGGTTAATGAGATTCACGGCAGCTCACTTTCGAAATAATTTAATGTAATTAAAAACGTTTGAAAAAAAGTCCAACTGGTTTTTCCAAATATACACAAGGACATAAAAACATTTGTGAAAACCAGGACTTTTATTCAATTTAGGCATACTAAATCAGATATATTCATCAGAAATAAAAAAGAGATACGCTACCAGACAATAAAAAATGTGGAGCAAGTCAACTTCGATTGCATGATAAAACAGTACGAGAAATAGCAAATAAAGGAGCATACATCAAAATGCACCCTGTGATGAAATGAAATGCTTGAAATGAAAGCATATTCTGAGGGTAAAAACCTAAGATATATTAGTTTTTTAAAATATTTTATATAATTTTATCACCATAAATAAGCATTATTTATCAGCATTACAATATAATTATATATAACTCTTTTGAAGGTATTTATAAAAGTATATTGCTCTGAATTTCAAATTTAACTTTTCTATATCGCATAAATCTTTCAGTTTTAAATATTTGGCAATTTAAAAATTAAAATTTCTATTCTTATTTGTATTTTAAATCTTCTTTATAAATACTGAGGTCTTAATTTTTATTATATTAAACAATATATCAATTTAATATTTAATCACACTAGCTTCATAGAAACTGAATGAAACAATAGTCTCGGTAAAATTAAGTTTTAAAAAGCTGAAGAGATGTAATTTCAAATTTTAAATATAGCACTTTATTTGGATGTAAAAATTTAGATTGAACATTTAATTCATTTTCACGCAATAATTTACCTGAACTTCTTTTAATTATGTACGTATATATTACTAGAAATGTAGCCCGTCAAAAATGACGGAAAATTAGATATAAAGATACAACTCATATGCAAGAATATGAGTTTTTCTCGCTTTATCAGCAGTGATAGATGAAAATAAGACATTTTAGGAACGAAACACATTTATAAAAAACTATGTACAGTAGAAGACTACAAATCCGCACTGTTTTGTTCCAAGTGTTGTGCGGATTTGAGGCTTTTTGCGATCATGTCTATTCAATCTTTGTTTGCATTTAAAAAAAATTCAGATATTGGACATTTTAGATTGTTAATTCTTAAAAATAAATAAATTACACACTTAAACATATAATTAAGGTAAAAACTATTAAACTATTGTATACGATTTGATGCAACGGTATTATACGTGGTTGCTTCACGATCTTGGTTACGACGTTGGTGAAATTCACTGCAACTTGTCATAATCCTAATTCTGTGGGCAGTTATAACAATGAAGTAACCCGTTTTTAATAAAATTTCTGATACAAGTATTTTTTCTAAAACTTGTGTAAAATTGCCGGCCGTTCTGATGTTATGCCAGTCCTAGGAATAATAATTGTAACACTGAAGAGTTTTCATGTTTGCAGAATTTAGAAAAACCTCCCCAAAAGAAAGGCCCTTGTAATTCCACATTGTAATTCCACTAATTTCAAAGTTTATTCGGGCCCTTATGTTGCTTACTAAAATTTAATGAATACAGTTATTTTGAATATTACAACAGAATTAAACAGTTAAATTTATTTAACTTAAACATGCTGTTACTTCAAAGTTATTTTTCAGTATTAAGGGAAAATATTATTTACATTTTTCAAACCATGCATTTATATATTTTTTTCGTTATTTAATAACTAAATAATAAAAAAATATGCTTTAGTTCTGAGCTCATAAATAAGACAAATTGCAAAATAAAATCTTTGTGAATTCAAACCGTAAACAAACGATAGCGCCACCATTTTACCTACTATGACGTCATAATAATATTGTCCATTGATTATTGGAGAACTTACTTTGTGAATGATTACCTTAATAGATTAATATTTTTGTCGTTCATGAAGAATGAATCTCTTGTGTTAGGTTTATGGAATGGGATATTAAGCTGTCAACCTAACTGCAACTGAAATTATCCTAGGATATATGTATTTTTAATCGAAATTAAAAACAATTGATCTTGAAGTAAAAGGTTTTACTTTATATAATTGGTTATTTTTATTAATTATTTATTTAGGTACTTTTACATTATTTGGCACAATTCGGGCTTCAGAAAGTGAGATACGTTGCAAAAATATATAAACTGCGATGAAAACAAACCTGGTGAACTTTTATTTTTGTTTATATAAGTATTTATTATTATTAATTATTTATTTAAGAATTTTTCCGCTATAGGGCACTTTGCATTTTTCAAAATAATTTGGCGCAATTTGGGCTTCAGAAAGTGAGAAATTCTGTCCAAAATATATAAACGGCTAAGAGAACAAATCTAATGAATTTTTATTTTGTTTATATACGTATTTATATACATAACAAAATTCAATCTAAATATATATAATATTTTTATAAATATACAAATTATGGCATAGATGTCACATAGGCACCGGGATACCTAACTGGTGCCGATATGGCGTTATTTTGCCTAATATGGTAACCCGGCTATTGTTGATTATTTAATAATAAATTGCTTATTTTCTTTTATTTTCTTTTTTTAAATTATATAAGCTGTTTTGTTCGATAGTTATTAATTAAATATTTTTTTTTTATTTATTGTTGTTTCCTCTTTAAAATAATAGTAAATAATTTAAAAATATATATGTAACTGGTATTCGAAAGCGAGGTTTTCGCCAAATTGGCGTCAGAAAAAAATCACGCCAAACCCGGTGCGTATATAACATCTGTGCACAATTGACTCCTGCTTCTTTATAAAATTGCATAAATAGCTTTTTATGTTAAATAAACTGTATACATATGGGAAAAATTGCGTGTGAGTATGAAGCAGTAAATAGGTTGTCAGAAAATACGTTGCCAAACTAGTTATTCAAGAAACTCTTCTATATTTCGCCAACCTCTGAAAATTAAAGAAAAATGGCTAATTTTAACAAAAGATTATCAGGATCTGGAGGAGTTCACTCCGGAAGTGTTATACACATAGCGCTAATATATATATATAATGCATAAAAAATTGAGTAAATTCTTTTAAAAAGGCCCTAAGGCACTAATAAAGATATGAGGGTGTTGGTCCTAGAAGAAAAGTCCAAGAATCGACTTTAAAATTATGCACTAAAAAGGTAAGAAAATTAGGGGTTGATATATGTATAACGGGTAATAAGTTAAAGGGCCCTGGACCGTGCCCTACGGGACCATATGAGGCCCCAGGGTCTTAACTGGAATGCAGGCACGTGAGAAAAGCTAAATGGAAAAAGGGTTCCAAAAATGAAGATTGGATTAATAGGGGGCAATTTAATAATAATTTATGGTACAAAAACTTCAATGGGCCCTATACCGGGTCCCAAGGGGCCAGGGACTTAACTAGCATGTAGTTGGATATAATGATATTTTTTAGTAGTTTTTTTAAATAATCTGCGGACGCTAGAACTATGTTAATGAAAATTTCAAGCAATTCGGATCACTTTTAAAGAAGCTGCACCAAGGGCCCCGAAAAAGCGCTTAATATTCAAAATTGGTGGTAGCTGAAGTCTAAGAAATTCTTTTTGTAGTTCGTGTAGTAGCTGGGGGACCAAAAAATTTGTTAGAAAAATAAAAGCTAGTGAATCGGACCATTTTTAAGGGAACTATAATAGAGGGCCCAAAAGCCAACTGACAGTTAAAAACAGGACCCTAACATGAAAGCATGTTAAAATGTCTTAGTACTTAGTGCTTTAGATTTTCAATTAGTCAAAATTAAGCATAGGGTATGAATTATTCGTTAGAATAATATTTTAAAGAAATGCACTAAAGATTGGGTTAGTGTTTAAAAAGGGCCCTAGGATCCCCCAAAATATAAGAGGGTGTTGTTCCAGAAAGAAGAGTCCAAGACTCAACTTTAAAATTATGCACTGAGAATGTGAGAAAATTAGGGGGGGGGGGGGAATGCTTGGCGCACAAAAAATTCAAGGGACCCTGCACCGAACCCTAAGATTCCCTAGAGAGCCCCAGTACTTTACATGGAATGTAGAAAGATTAGAATCACTAAATGGAAAAAGGATACCAAAAATGAAGATCGGATTAAAAGAAAGCAATTTATTAACAATTTATATGCACAAAAACCTCAAGGGGCCCTGCAACGGGCCCCAAGGGTCCAGGGTAATAACTGGAAAGTAAAAAGGCGAAAATAACTGAATGAGTAAAGGCCCCCAAAACGAAGAAGATTGGATAAAAAGGGGGCAAGTTATTAACAATTTAGTGCATAAAACCTTTACCCTTAAATGCCTGAGTTTTCAAAAATCTTTTAAAAAATGTTTTTCGGCTTTCTTTTTTTAAACAACTCATGGGAAAAATACTTAAAAAAATCATATTTTGGTTTAGGTATGATTACGGCTAAAAAACTGTTTGTTACTAATCTGCAATACTGGTATTTAATTAAAAAAAAATTGTTTTCCTTGATAAAATTCTATAATATTAAACACACAAGAATTTTGAGAAATATGGTAAGAAATAAATTTTACTTGCTCATTGCAGAACAAAATAGGGTATTTCGCAAGCTTCCAAACAAAACAAAAAGAGCATGTATCAACAATCGAAAAAATAAATCTATCTTTACTCTTAAGCAGCACAAGTGTTGCCATCTAAATGTTGAAAATCGATTTAATAATATTTTCAGAATATATTTTATAGGCAACATCAGGCACTATAGCTTCAATATTATTCTAATAGTATTTATAAGCCTAAATTGGGTATGTTGCCGAAAGGCAACACCCGG
This sequence comes from Maratus speciosus, assembly GCA_963932465.1. NCBI lineage: Eukaryota > Metazoa > Arthropoda > Arachnida > Araneae > Salticidae > Maratus > Maratus speciosus. Next base: position 33,595,005 of record OZ010800.1, read on the forward strand.
CATTTAAGGGTTAAAGGGGCCCAGGGGACCCGATCTTTAGAAAATTAAAAATCTGAGCTTTAGATTCATCAGCATCTGTCTTGGACTATCCTCACCTAAATTTTCTGTTTTCTACGTGCGGTAGATTTTGCTAGCCATTGCAGACACACACACAGACAGACAGGCAGACAGAGCGATGTGTCCTTTTATTAGTATAGATTTTTTAGTCTTATAGTGCTTTATAGAAACTTTAATATTTAATGTTTAAACTTTTCGTCATCCCCCTTGCATATAGCACAAACTATAGCGCAGATAGTGCAAAATAATAGAGAATTTGGTACTTTTCCACTATAAAGGCATTGGCGTTTCTATAAAAAGCTTGGTGTAATTCGTGCATCAGAAAGTGAGATTTGTTGTCAAATCATATAAACAGCTATGAAAACAAACTTGACGAGCTTTTTTGTTTGTTTATATATGTATTTTATGTGTATATTATTGTTGTTTTTTACGTACAAATTACTTTTGTTTCTGTATAAAATTAGATAAATTACTTCTTTATATATACTAATAAAATTTTAAATAACGTGTATAAATATTGGAAAAAAATGCGTGTGTATATAAAATGGAACAGTGCAAAGGTGCCCAGAAAACATGTTGCCAAAGGCTTCGCCAAGGCCCCTAAAGTGGAAAAGTACCAAGAATTTAATTTTTGTATTCGGCTATATAAACGGTGGTACTTTTCCAGTATAGGGGCCTCTGCGTACTTTTTTAAAGCTTGTCATAATTTGGGCTTCAGAAGTGAGATTTTTTTTCCAGATTTTTTATACATCTATGAAAATAAAATTAATGAACTTTTAATTTACTTATATAATCTATAAATATTTTGTTTATGTCTATATTATTGTTGTTTTTTTATATACAATTTATTTCTGTTTGTATACAAAAACAGTTAAATGGCTTCTTTATATTAAGTAAATTGTATAAACATTAAAAAAAACTTGTGTTTATGAAACTGTGAATAAATTGATAGAAAATATCAGGACCTTGGAAGAGAAAGGGCAAATCTCGAAATTGGGGTGTTGGGAATTCAAGCTCAAAATTTTGCAAGTAGTGTTATAGAATAGGGTACTACTCACTTTAGCTCGACACTGTGAGAATACTAAGGGCGAACCAGGACAAAACGACTTACCTACATGTTGCCTACATCTACCTGACGCGGAAAAAATTAACAACCACCCCCCCCCCCCACCCCGATTTTTCGAGTTCGCTGTTTCTCTTCCAAACTCCTGATATGTTGCCAAATTTTTCTCGATCTCACCAAGGCCCCTATACTGGAAAAGTACGAAAGTACGTAAAGCGCATTAAAATCGGACTGTTAGGAGCTCAGACGGTACAGCGCCGTCTATTGGCGGCTATGTTATTAGTAGCATCGGGATGAAGATGTAAAGCATTTCGCTTATTACACTTAAATTCTCACCCATAGATTTTGAAAAAAAAAAACCTTAAAAGAGCGGAGTTTAAATTACACTGGTCTCCAAAAGTTAAGGTACAGGGACTGGATGCTTTCGATTGCACACGTTTTGTCGAATATCTAGAAAAATTATTGGCGAATTGTTCTTGAACTTCTGGGATGAAAAGAAAATGTTTGATTTAATATTTCTTGGTGAAGATTTAGTCGGGCCGACATTTAGGGGGCTAATAATAATTTTAATAATAAAATAATATTTGCGATCAGCTATGCAACAAAAAATGCTGGAAATGGTTTGTGACTGCGTTAAATGACTATTTGGGTCCTGTTCAACTTTTGTGTGTATTTGTGTAAGCATAGCACTCATATTCGTGAAGATGTTATTGCGTCTGTGAAAAATTCAAAAGTTTCTTGCTTATAGCATACAGAGTTTTCAACCAAATTTAGCACAACTTTTCGAAAACTTGCCAAAGAATAGTAGCAACAGCATACTGCAATTAAAACATGAATATATTGAATATTTGATGAGATATGGGCATCTTTATGAGATAATTTTTAACTGCGCATGCGCGGAAGATTTCAAAATTTTTATTTCATTATTTGGTAGTCAGTATTTTGGGGCAACTTATATAAAAAGTCCAGAAACGTGTGCAATCGAAAGCATCCAGTCCCTGTACCTTAACTTTTGGAGGCCAGTGTATTAGATGTCACGGTTAATTAAATCACATAAAAGTAGAGCTTTGCAGCGTGACTAATAATTCGATTATACTGTAAACTGGACTTCTTTCTTGTTATTACCTTTTTTGTTTTCTTTGTACGTTTTGGATCATTGAACTTTTCCATTCATAATTTCCCTAGAATTATTTAATCTACATTTATGTGTTATCCTGCATTGTGTTCAGTAATCCGATGTTATCATGGGTCGCATTTCCATTCTTTTTTTTTATAAGTTGCAATCTTTAATCATTTTAGTTTTAATTGACAATTAAAAAAAAAAAATTTAAGTACGTAAAAGTAGGATCCTGAAACGTATCAGAGCAGAGTCGAGAGCGAATCTGCAATACTTATTAAAAATCAACCCGCATACAAAGCAGAACCAGACGAATTTTTTTTATCCCGACCCGTACCCAACAAAAAGAATTTGTTGACTATAATATATGTTAGGCATTCTCACAATCTTTTGACTTTTGGGGAAAAAAAATCTGGCGAAATTAAACTTGCTAAAATAATATTTTAATCTGATAGACGATTGCCTTAATGATTCAAAATAAAGAAAAAATGGTCAGCAGCGAAAAGTTTTTTATTTAACTGAGGTTTAAGTTAAATTTGCGAGTTTAAATTTCCTTACCATTTTACCTCTATAAATCTTTATTTTCTTCTAAATTTTTACTTATAACTAAATTGCGTAGTACCCACAGGACATTCAAATAAGAAATAATAACAATGTAGTACTTTTAATACAAAATTTTTGTATAACATTGTCTTAAAGGGGTGCTGAAGAAGGGAATGTAAGGTAAAAAAAGTGATAGCCACAATGTTCATTGATTTTTAAAAACTGTTGTTAACATTGAATTAAATTAATTATTTTTTTAATTTACCTCGAAATGTGCAGGAATAAACCTTGGGGATGGTGAGACTACCAATAAATCCACGATGCTTGAAATTGATATTTAAATGCTGATTTAAATTCTACAGTAAATTTCCGGCCAAAGAATTTTAGATATTATTTCTCTAGCATACTTCTGCATGAGAAAAAACTTGAAAAAAATTCTGTGGCTGCATCTGAAATGATTTTCTGTATAATTTTAGATGGGGGATGGTAAGGAATCTAAAACCCAGGGACAGAGTTTAAAAAATAATAACAACCCTAAAAATGTGTGCTGGTTAATTTGTAGCTACATATTTATATAAAACAATAGTTCAAGTTTCAGAAAAACATTACATTGAATTATTTTTATTGAAACAATTTTATCCAGACATCTCCAAACTTAAAAATCAGCTTCAGGGACACGGGACGGTAGATGAGTTTTCCTGGTATTTAGACCCCCAAAATCCTCTAAAACTTATTTATCTCTTTAATATTGTTATGCAATCATGCAATGGGATGTTTCCCAGTATATGAAATAAAAAAACACAAAATGTGTATTAAATAAAAAATTATTATTCAGGGACATGAAAATTAAAAGATTCTGAGAATGCCCCATATATGTATATATAAGCTCAAAAAATTTTAAAAATAAAACTAAAAATAAAAAATAAATAATATCCATGCGATAAGCGCTACAGCTGTAAATAACCACATAGATTATATATAGCAGATTATGTATTAAATGCATTCGGCAGACCCAGAATCTTGCACCATATTTAAACTAAGAAGAATAAAAAAATCTAAGAAATTTTAACAGATATAACCTGAACAAGAAAAAACCACGAAAAAGCAACCAAAAAGCTGTGGCCTCGTCAGTTTAAAAAAGCACAGCAATGTTTCAGACTAATTACAATTCACAACAAACTATTATTCAGTAGTGGCGGTGGGTTTCGGACAGAGTGTCGCAAAGCATAAATCAAATGCATAAAAACAAGTGAAAGCTTACCCCGTTGTTCCCCAGACCAGACCCGATGCCACAATAAACAGTACATCTCGAAGATACAACTGATTTAAAACGTATGTGTAATACTATATACTGAAACAGCAATAAAATTATTTTACCCAAATCCGAGCCACACAGCCACAAAAAACAATGACCAACTTCCAGTGATCCCTAATCTATCCATGCTCGTTCCATGTCTGTTGCCACACAATTGCAGACATCCTTGTAAAACCGTCCAAAAAAGGCTTTAAGTAATGCAAATCATTAACTGTCAATCGCGTAGCAACTACTCAAAAATGAAGACTGTCTGTAAAACTAGTATATTTATTAATGAAATTCAAAGGTATGCTATTTTTATAATACAAAATGCTGTGATAAGGCACTCACTCAAATAAGCCACTGTTTGTTAAATATAAAAATATAAATCCAGCAATAGTATTACATGATTTATACAATCTTTTTAATAAAAATTACAATATTAAAGAAATTAAAACTACTTTATTCAATTTATAATTTAAAATTTTACGGAGATTGCAGCAGAAGATTAAAGAGTTTGTTTGTGATAACACACAGTTTAAGGATTTATTAACGGAGTTTTTATTGGATAAAATAGGTAAATATCAACAGTGTAAAACTGATAAAATATACTTCGATTGTACATTTCAGCAAAAAAGTTTTGATAACTTATATCTAAATAAAATTGTTACCAGGCACAATGAAATATTTCCAGTTAAAATTGTGTCTATTATTTCAACTTATAAATATGTAAATACCTTGGGTAATAAATTATTTAATTGTAGAGAGGTTGCGCAGGATTTAGACTCCTAGTTGAATTTGCTTTGAGAATGTAGGAATTTTCAGAAATCATTCTTTTACGATAAAAATGCACAACATAGTTACTGGCGACCTTGATTTCATATCCAACGATGAGTTGAAATGATTAATGAAGTATGGTACTAAATTTTGATTAAACAAGAAGATGAATTAAAAAAAAAAATTCTTTCAACCTATTCAAATCTGAATTACATATGTTCATACTCAATTTAAGATACAAATTCAATAAACCTATCCCCCTTTTCAATGAATGGAAATATAAAATTTTGGATGATTTTAAATCATTTCAAATAAAATATATGAATGATTCTTCTACTTAGACTTACCGTAGAATAAATACAAATTTATAGAAGGAAATATTGAAATTGAAAAATACCTTTGTTTTTTCTTCAGTTGGTAAAGCATCTAACAATTTTGCAGTTATTTGAAAAAGCTATTATGCTAATATGATATTCACTGAGCTTAACAATAATGTCACCTACAGTTTGTATAAATCTATTATTCAGACACTGATTAAGAAACATCTGGCCTTTTCAAAAAAAGTTCATATTCCTTTGCCTAAAGTAAAAAAAATGTCATTTTCTTTTCTTTTCGTAACACCTAAATTCCATAAAATACTAATTAAGTACAAATTTGTTTGTAGTAATGGAAATGGGTTTAATCGCAAATTTGATGAAATGTTAAAAAAGGTTTTGAATATCCTAAAATTTAAGTATAAACATAGTAATATGTATTGGATTATTTTGAACAATTATGAGATCAGAAATGAATGAATTAAAAAATATATACAGAGTATCCAGACATATGATTTTGAAAATCTTTTCACAAATATTCCTATTGCAGGGTTAAATTATGTCCTTTTAAATGTTGTCAATTTAATTATAGCTGATACCGATTTAGATTGTAATTAATTTAAATTATTATGCAAATTTTGTTTATATAACAACTATGTTTATACAGGTTCAAATATTTATTTACAGAATAATGGAATAGGAATGGGAACAAGTTATTCTTCAACGGAAGCTAACTTATTTTTATTTTTTTGTGAATTGCAATTTTGTAATGTCAATAACGATGTTAATTTTCTGGCTTACAGATATATAGACGATTTAATAATTTTGAACTGTGAACGCGATTTTTTGGGGATACCATATAACATTTATCCTGATATGCTGGTCTTGAAAAAAAAACAAATAAAATAATAGTGCTGCTGATTATCTTGATTTGAAAATAAACATTTCAAATGTATACACATTTCAATCTACAATAAACGGGATAACCTTAATTTTGAAGTTAACCAATTCGTTAATTGGAGTTCAAATATCCATAAACGCGTTTACGTCAATATTATAATAGGTCAGATTTTTCACTACTATAAACTCTATTCGAATAAAAATACATTTTTTAAAGAACTTTTTAATTTAACTAGCATTTTGTATTATAAAAATAACATACCTTTGAATTTCATTAAGAGATATACTAGTTTTACAGACAGTCTTCATTTTTGAGTAGTTGCTATGCGATTGACAGCTAATGATTTGCATTACTTAAGAGGCTACTTCAGTCAAATGGAAAGACGTATTCGCTAATGCTAATCCTATGGAAGAAATTTACGAAGATATCTCGGTCGCATTTCAATATTTTTAAATGATTTCTTTTGCAATGTATAGCTGAGATCGATCTGTACAAAGGCCGTTGTTTACTTTTTCGATTTTGTTTACAGGTATTTCTTATGAGGACACTTTCATTTTCGGAACCGGTTTAGAAAGTAAAAGCATACTCATAAAAAATATCTGTAATCAAAATCGAAAAAGTAAAAAACGGCCTGCATACAGATCGATCTCAACTATTCAATGCAAAAGAAATTATTTAAAAATATTGAAATGCGACCGAGATATCTTTATAAATTTCTTCCATAGGATTAGCATTAGCGAATGCGTCTTTCCATTTGATTGAAGTAGCCTCTTAAAGCCTTTTTTGAACGGTTTTACAAGGATGTCTGCAATTGTGTGGCAACAGACATGGAACGAGCATGGACAGATTAGGGATAACTGGGAGTTGGCCATTGCTTTTTGTGGTCGTGTGGCTCTGATTTGGTTAAAATAATTTTATTGCTGTTTCAGTATATATTTCACATACGTTTTAAATTAGTTGTATCTTCGAGATGTACTGTTTATTGTGGCATCGGGTCCGGTGGGGGAGTGTTCGCGATATGCTTTCAATTTTTTTTATGCATTTGATTTATGCTTTGCGATATCCTGGCCGAAACCCACAGCCACTACTGAATAATAGTTTATTGTGAATTGTAATTAGTCTGAAACATTGCTGTGCTTTTTTAAACTGACGAGGCCACAGCTTTTTGGTTGTTTTTTCTTGTTCAGGTTACATCTGTTAAAATTTTTAGATGTTTTGGTTATTCTTAGTTTAAGTATGGTGCAAGATTCTGGGTCTGTCGAATGCATTTAATACATAATGTGCTATATATATATATATATATATATATATATATGTTACGATAATTTGTAACATGAAGTTAGAAGTAATAAATGTAGAGATCGATAAGACTCTATCATAAGGCTTTAAAATAAACCTTTCGTATCATTCCATGTTTAGGAAATGTAATTATCACCATTTGATAAACTATTTAGTGGACATCTCTGAATTCGCTATATTAAATAGCACTTAAACAGTCGTCGTTTAGCCCTGTTGGCCTTTGGTCGAAATACATTGGCAATTGCACGAGAAAGAAAAGAGCATCTCTTCATAAAAGAAGAATCCTTCTTGTAGAATACAGTTGTAAAGCATCCACCACAAATCACAGCTTGTTGCGATATTCCACGACATCTACCTTAGTTGTTACTTCATCTTAAACTACATTTTAGGAAAAGATGTTATAAAAACATTCTATTACTCTGAAGACTCGCTTCAAGATGACAGATACAGATTTTTAAGATAACTAATGACACGGAATCTGAGCTACTAAACTCCTGTTTTGGCGTTTTATACTTTTGCGAAAGGATTTTCCCTGCGCTTCAAACATGGGAAAGGACTAATAACAATTCGAAGCTGGGCCGAACTATATTTTAAAGGCGTAAGTAAAAAGGAATGGTGTGGTTCTCTCAGAAATAGAGCGTCAAAAGATTTTTGGAATAAATAAAAAAAAGGTACAAAACAGATAATTTTAATAGGCTTCATATCGGCATTTAAGAATGGCAAATTAAACACTCTGGAAACAAATAATAACTACGTAAAATGCTTTTCAGAACAGATTTTGAAGGGAAATAAAATATTAAAATACTCCTTTTAAATAGAAAAGAATTTAAATAAACGGAATGATTAAATGTTATTTAAGATATGGAATAATTTAATAAACTAGGATTGTAGAATAATTTTAGAGTGGAAAGGTTTGTAGTATATATTTAATGAAGCGCTGAAATCTAATTTTCGTAATATATACATGCGAAATATTTTACAATATTAGTCTAACTAAAGAATATTCTAAAATTTTCCCACCTTTAATTTCCATATTTTTCTCTCCGAATATCATTTACTTCCGTCTCTTTTCAATAAGCTACTCATATTTATTTTAATTTTGGCGTCGCGCCAGTAAAGGATTCCCTTTTAAAACCCTCCTTCAAAATTCTTCCATTTTAACCATCGAATATTTTTCAATCTGGTTTGTTCTGGATATTCTTTCGCGCGCTTTCTTGCGGACTGTTTGTTCATTTTCTTCTTCCGCCGAATTGGGCTCTGCTAGTGGTTAAAAATATTACGCATTGCGTATTTTTGTATCCCTACACACTAACCAATAAATAAGTTTTCGCGTGGTCAGAAAGGAAATTTTTTCTGTGATTTTGACTGCTGAAACCTAAGCTGCGGCGTCGTCAAATGAAAGTCCATTCTAATTCTAATATTTCAATTTAATATCTTTTTTTGAGAGTGCTTCATCAGTCTAAACGATGATCATGCAAATAAACAGGTTGGATTAGAACTGTGTGATATTTATTTATCAGGGAAAAACACTACGGATTCAGCTGTTGTTATTATTTTTATCGCTCGATACACGAATGTAATGGTGATGCTGCTTTGAGTGACAGATTATTCTTCTAACCTGAAACCGATGAAAACATTTTCGTCGATCCACAATCAGACACGAAACTAGAGTACTGTCGAAGGTTATTTCAAGTCATCCCGCAACACTATCCGAAAGCGGCAAATAAATTCCGTTAAACCGAAACCCAACACTAACTAGACGCATTTCAATCCGAAACTGATCTGAACCTGAAATAAAACAAAATAAATACATAATTAAACACATTTAAAGAAAAATAGTCAAAAATTTCCTCTGTTATATCAATTCTATCTATTGGGTAGAAAAATTAACACATATATACTCATTGATAAAAAAATACACAGATTTTTTTTTCCCCTGGAAAATATTTAGTTGAATAAAACAAGTCGCTCGCTCCGATGCTATCCGAAATGCAAGGATAAAAAAAAATTCTTTAATATCAGAGAAAATGGATCAACTGTATAATACAGTGAGCAGCAAAAGTTTAGACAATGATCGATTACGCTTCTGTACTGAGAAGTATGTAGCGAAATGTTGTAACTTAACTGTCATATATTACTGGGGACTTATCCTTTATTCACAAACAATAAATTTTAAATTATACACATTACGCAATATATAATGACAAAAAACAAAATTAACATTGTGGAAAAAGTATAGAAAATCTCTCTATTTACAGAAAAATAACCATAAATTAAAATCGAACTGCATCTACATTATATGCAATTAGTGTAAAAATGTAACTTTCCATCGAACAAACTAAATCCTGCATCACTTGGGGGTCTGTTTCGTACCAAACACCTTCAACAGCCGCTCGAAGTTCATTAACAGAGGAGTATTGTCAAAAAATTGCGTAAACCTTATGAAATATGATGCCACAAATTTTTCGATTGGTGTCAAATCAGAGCTATACGCGGGCACAGTACGCGGGCACATACGCGAGAACAGTAATAGTTTGAGTATTAAACCAATTTTTGTTTTGAATGCAACATGCATTGTCTTGCTGAAATACGTACTTTGGGGCAGCTAAAAGCTCACCAAATGGCTGTAAATTGTTTCCCAATATATGTATGTAGTATTACGCTGCTTAGCGACTATTGAGGTACTCCAGAGATACTTGAGCATTAAACAAAGTGAGGTCCAAATCATTAAAGAGTCACCTTCTTGTTGTCGACTAAGCAAATCCCAAGGCTCTTTACGCAAGTCGTGCCAATAGTATTCCCACCTATCTGGGGGATGCAAATTCCGCTTTCTTTTCGTCACTGAATATCACAGTACACCACTTGGGTCCATATGACATATGTTTGCTAGCCCACTGCATTCTAGTCAATGTGTTGTGAGATTTGAAGGCTGGTTGTTTTACTATTTTCATGTAAACTAATTTACGTCTTTATTTAATTCATCTACGAATCGTAGCCGTTGACAGAGAAAGAGCTCTGACTCACTTTTAATGCGACGAGCAATCATTATTTGTAAGCCAATTTATGGATCCATCTACCATCTCGTTTTCTGGCTACACAAGGCCTTCCAGATGTATGTTTTGCTTTGAAAGAAGTCCAAAAGAAAGCTTTGAAAGAAGTCCAAATCATTAAAGAGTCACCCTCTTGTTGTCGACAAAGCAAAGCCCAAGGCTCTTTACGCAAGTCGTGCCAATAGTATTCCCACCTATCTGGGGGATGCAAATTCCGCTTTCTTTTCGTCACTGAATATCACAGTACACCACTTGGGTCCATATGACATATGTTTGCAAATATTTCATGCATGTGACGTTATAAGTTTGAAATTAGACAGTACTTGATAGACAGACGATTTGGACGATTCAAAGTAGCTGAAATTTCTGCAGCAGTCTTCCCTTTCGATTTCAGTTTCCATGCTTCAGTTACTTCATTTGACTGAAAATTTCTAGCTCGAAGCATCTTCACTAAAGGATGCTATTGCGAGATTCACTTAAATATTTCATGCATGTGACGTTATAAGTTTGAAATTTGTGTTTTCCCGTGAACAGTTGCCAAAAAGCAAGAAAGTGTCTAAACTTTTGCAATATACAAATTTCACTTTTTTTAGTTAAATAGAATAATAGAATAATATAATACATTAAAAGTGTTATTTCTGTCCTAAAATGTTTAAAATATATTTAAAAATAAGTACAGCCATTTGTATAACCCAAGTATTCGTCTTTTTTATTTAAAGGTCAAATATCACCAGTGTCTAAACTTTTGCTGAGGACTGTATAATAGGAAACTAAGCTATAATCATATAGCTATACTAGGGGGCTCTGCCCCCTGCAAGCTACGCTCGCCAACCCCCGTTCAGACACCGCAGAATCTAAGTACACGCTAATCTGATGGGTTTTAAAAATATAAGAGAAGATTGAATTATACTGAAAAAAACTGTGCAAATCTCCCTGTAAATGGGTTTCCATTCAATTCCCTTTGACTGCAAAAATGTAAGGGCGAATCAGTAGCTTTTAAGACATCCAATGGTTATTTTCGTTTTTGAGTAAAGAGGATCAGTTAAACATTTGATATGTAGCTAAAATAAAATGAATCAAGTATACAGAGCCTTTGTTGTCTCCCGGTATTTTAAAGCAATCTCTGTAACAATAGCCTAAGTCATGTAACTATCATCAACAGTTCCGGGTGGACCATTTCGCTTTTTGTACTCTAGGTGCCATTTTGGTACTTTAATGTTAGCCAGGCACAGGTGATAAGTCTCCAAATATTATTCTATCGCCATCATTTCATCTATATTATAATAGTTCAAGTCATCAACTGCCATAAACAAAGCGCGATTTTTTAACGACGCCAATTTGGGGAACGCATCGATAACATAAACAACAACATCCGGCTTACCATATCAAGCAAAATAACGATACTTTGGCGCCAGTTAAGTACCCGTTGCGCATATGACATTAGCGTCAGAAAAAAAAATCGCGCCAATATGGGGCCGTATATAACATCTGTGCCGAAAGTTTTCCATTTTGATAAAAAAAAAAAAATCGAATAAAACTATATAAAAGTTGTCATGGTCTCAAAGAATTCTGGGTACTGTTACGCTAGCCCGGTGCAAATCTCGCCAATAGCTTTTTTTCAAATTGCCAGTTAGCATTTTTTTTATTTTTCGAGTGGTAAATTAAAACATTGATTTGAAGTTGAAATTAAATGTCATGCACTGTAAGAAAAAGTGGTAACTTTCCACGTAAATTCCAGGAACGTTTCGCCTTTTCTCAGGTTTTCAGAATAATTTAGCTCTTTCCTGTGAAATTCTGGTTTTCATAGCTGAAACGTTCTTGAACAAAAGTTGTCAACAGCAAAACGCTGCGGCCGCCATTTTATTATTTTGCTGTTGTCCGCCTCTCGCGCTCGACTGTTAAAAACGAATTCCTTATACGAATGTCAAAAAATCATTGTGGAATGCAAATAAATGAATAGAGGACATAATCATTTCCGTCTTTATTGTCAAGTCTTTCAGGTGAAAATGCAATACCTCTGTGACATCGCTAACAAGGAGAGGGCCCGAAGTTGGTCTCACCAAATGCGATGAACATTTGTATTTCGATAGAGTATAGTTAGTATATAAATATATGACTGCCATAAAGCGCAACACACAGGCGGTCTTGAGAAAATAAATCGCAAATTTCAGCTATAGTTTATAAACGGATAAATTTCAGTCCTTCGTAGGCGGCTCCGTGGCATTTTTGGCAGCATACTGGGTTTGAGTTTTTTCTACCCGGGGTCAAACACGGGTCGGACTTGTTTTTTGGAACGAAATTTTTTATCAATCATTTTCGAACCGCAATTGACAAAAATGTGTATAATAACTGAAATTTACGAAAAATACGAATTAAATATATCTATTGTAGCATGTAAGTGCTTTTTTAACTAGGAAATTTTGCATGTTTAAATATATAATGAAAAAAAATATCCGTATATTTAATGTCTATAGACCAGAATATTTTTGTTGTTATTTAAAATTATTTACAGTTTCAATGAATAGCTACAATTTTTAACAGAGAAATAAATTAAAATAAGTGAACAAGTATATTATTTTCATTTTGTTTCCTCATTCAAATACTTCAAATATTTCATGGTTTGAAAAATATGCTTTTATATTTTTAATATGATTTTTTAAAGCCTGGGGTTCTTGATTTTTAATAAGAATAAGTGTCTACGTAGTAATTTCTTTCGGAAATAATTTTGTTTTTCTTGTTTAATATTTTTATTTAATGCAGTTTAATTATATAAATACAATTTTATTTGTGAATCTTTGCATATTTATATATTTAATGAAAAGTAAATATAACATAAATAAATAATAAGAATAACAAACTAAAAATAAGACAATTAGAACATTTATAGACCATAAAATTCAGCGAATTTAAAAATTTATTTACTGTTCTTTACATAAATAAGCTAGTACTTTTCACAGTGAAATAAATGTATCATTTTTTACCAACTAGCTTTTTAACTTTTGATTTTTTTTTAAATCTTGGATTCTTATGATTATAGTTAGAATAACTGTCTTTTTGCTTAAAAATAAGTTCTAAAAAGATATTGAGCTGCTGAAAATTGTTATTACGTGGGTAATAATTACAAAACCAAATATCCGAAATAAAAAAAATCAAATTAAGAATTTTAAAAAGGGTATTAAAAAAACCATGAAATATTTGAAATACTTTCATATAAAAACACAATTAAAGTAATATAATTATTCACGCATTTATATCACGTGTTTTAATTTATTTCTCTGTGAAAAATAGTAGATTATTCATTGAAATATCTGTAAATAGTTTTAAATAACAACAAAAATACTCTAGTCTATATACATTAAATATGCGGGGTTTTTTTTCATTATATATTTAAGCATGCAAAATATCGTAGTTAAAAAGCACTTATATGCTACAAAACATACATTTAATTAATATTTTTCGTAAATGTCAATTATTATACACATTTTTCCAATTGCGGTTCGAAAATGATAGATAAAAATTTTCGTTCCGAAAAACAAGTCCGAGGCGGGTTTGAGCCCGGGTAGAAAAAACTCAAATCCAGCATGCTACCGAACACGCCACGAAGCTGCTTGCAAAAGAAGGAAATTTATCCGATTTTAAACTATAGCTTAAACTTTGCCATTTGTTTTCTCTAGACCCCCTGGGGGTTGCGCTTTATGGCGGTCATATATTCATATAATAACTATACTCTGTCGAAACACAAATGTTCATCATATTCGGTGAGACCAACCTCGGACCCTCTCCTTGTAAGATATTATCCGCCGTACCTGTCTGTGGAATGTTTAGCCAGCAGCACAAGTAGAAAAATACGCCTAATATTTGGATTTCCTTTAAGACTGCATATTCATTCTAAAACTTCAATCTAATTGGGGATTCTATGATAGCTTGGTTAATTTAAATGAAAAAGAAATTAATCAATTATCTAGAACATCCTTGTTGGACATAAGAAGTCCCCCCCCCCCTTTAAAAGATTATAAATTAAACGAAAAGGATAATCGCAAAAGAGTAAATGGCTATAAATATATTATTTTATCTTGTTCCGTTGATATTTTTAATATGCTATATTATTGTTAGAACAAATTTTGTTTTAACAAATATGTGTATTAATATTATTTATGTTTTAATGAGCTTGCATTTAAGAATTATACATTTATGTCTCAGATTTAAAATTAATATTAATCTATAATTTACTCTATTGTTTTCTGTTGTTTTTTATTTCTATTTCACTCTATCTATATAACATGCAGTTGTACAGTTTTATTTGTGTTGCTCAGTAAGCTCTTCTTTTTTACGCAGTTTATTTGCTTACAAAAAATAATCTTTAATAATATTTATTCATTTATATTTTGTGAGAAATAAATAATGGTTTCATTTTTTAAAGTAAACTTTTTACTATGTTCTGACTACACTGTATTAAAAAAAAAAAAAAAAAAGAGGTTATTAAGAATTTTCTAGGAATGCCTAGAACTTTTTATTTAACTACAACAACAAAAAAAGGCATGCAATAGATTTACGTTCATACTGTAAAAAAAATATCTGTAATGTTGCAAAGAATTTTCTAGGAAACTGAAATGTCCTTTTCATGTAACTGCAACGAAAAAAAAAATAATGTAATTATCCCGGGTGTATTTTTTTACCGATAAAATTTTAGAAAAATACAGATATCTGTGGCTTTTCAAAAACCAGTTTTGTAAATATACATCTTTTTTCTTTACAATGTACAATTAAAATTTTAGTAAGCTTACAGTTTAGAAACATATTTCTGTAGCTTTTACAAAAACTAGTTTTGCAGAATTACACCTCTTTTTACTTTCTTCTATCTTTACAAGAAGAAAGTATTGGTTTCATGAAAATTTTCGAATTCCAGTTTTCGACGGATTTACACCTTTTATGAGTCAGAGATTCCAAAAAACATGTTTTTACAAAATGTCTGTCTGTGAGTCTGTCTGTCTGTCCGTCCGTCCGTCTGTCTGTCTGTCTGTCTGTCCGTCTGTCTGTCTGTATGTGACACAAATTTTGTGGGCGCTCTATCTCAAGAACTAATGCACGAAATTTCACAAAACTTCATATTTAGTTAGACCTTGACATAAACTGGAACTGATTAGTTTTTGGTGAAAATCTCCCAACAGGTGGCGCTGCTATGCAGCATTTTTAACGATTTCTGCAATAGCTGTATCTCAAGAACTACCGTACGGATTTTCATAAAACTTCAGATTCAGTTAGTCCAGGATATAGTTTGGTGCTGATTACTTTTTTGTGAAAATCGCCCAACAGGTGGCGCTGGTATGCTGCATTGTTCATGATTATCGCAATAGCTCTAACTTAAGAAAAAATGCACGAATTTTCATCAAACTTCAGATTCAGTTAGTCCCTGATATAAATTAGTGCTGCTTAATTGTTGGTGCAAATCGCCCAACAGGTGGCGCTGCTGTGCTGCATTTTTCACGATTTCCACAAGAGCTGTATCTCAAGAACTATTGCACGGATTTTCATCAAACTTCAGATTTAGTTAGTCCTTGACATGAATTGATGTATAAATTAGTGCTGTTTACTTTTGGTGTAAATCGCTCAACAGGTGGCGCTGCTATGCTACATTTTTTTCAGAATTTCCGCTATAGCTCTATCTCAAGAACTAATGCACGAATCTTCATCCAACTTCAAATTCAGATATACTTTGATATGAATTGGTGCTAAATCGTTGTTATTTCTTGTAGTATTTAAATGATTTAGTTGACGTGATTTATATAGAAGAAAGTTTTGTGATGGCCACAACATACTAGTTTTATGGTGTAGACAGAGAAATTCTGGTACTTCTTGGTCACAGAATGGCCTTGGCATGACTCGGTCGTAAAAACAGCACGATTTCGTGCCAAATATTATAAACAACAACTATCTCACACGATGACAAATAAAAAAAAATTCTAATTTTATGCGGCCTATTATGTTAGATATTTTGAATAAATAAACTATACCATTTCCGAGTGTATGTATTAAATGGCATCAATATAAAACAAATTGTTTCTGCATTTAATGCATTCATAATCATTTCATGAATATATATGTAAAATCTGAGATATATTTTATATGTAAAGGAATAA
The DNA here is from genome assembly GCA_963932465.1 of Maratus speciosus. Classification (NCBI taxonomy): domain Eukaryota; kingdom Metazoa; phylum Arthropoda; class Arachnida; order Araneae; family Salticidae; genus Maratus; species Maratus speciosus. The sequence continues at coordinate 33,611,557 of OZ010800.1, forward strand.
AATTGCCGGAAAGTGCTTAAAATTTTTTTTCGCGCCATATTTAAGCCATTTTATTCATTTTATAAACAGTAACATTTCAACTGTAATATTAAAAAAGTTGTCCCCAAAATCTTAAAAATAGCATAAAAAGAACAAAACCCAAAAGACATTTACATATAAATAAATGAGACATGAAAAAAAAAATCCTCAGTAATTTTTACTTTCTCTTGAATTTGCTAGACGACGGCTGCATTTGGATCTTATTTTCCTCTTGACAATTTTTCATACAAAACAGTTCTCGGAAAGTATCAAGATTGTGTTCTATACATATTGAGAAATTTGTACACATTTTAAACACACGAGAATTTTTAAATGGATATGAGTGTGGTAAAATTTGCTTTAAGAAAATAGCATTTGGAAGTGCATTATGACATGTTTCATTCATTATTTTTTTTTTTTTTTTGAAGAAGTTTGAAAACGCATTTTCTGTCAAATAATTCTATCGTAATTTTCCAACTGAATGAAAAAATGTCGAGGCATCATTCAAACCACAGTTTACAAAAAGTCCCAAAAAGTCTTTAATTCGAATTCTGGTCTGGACACTTTTTAATTCAGTTTGAACATTACAACTAGTACGAATTGTTTATCAATTAGAATAACAGAGTTAAAGTAATGAAAAGATATGGGATGATATTTTTATTTTTTTAATTAAAAAAAACACACAAAAAAACTTTCAATCTGTTTTATCTCGTTTCAAAGACCAGCATTCCATTTAGATGGGTAAATGAGAGATTATAATTTTACGTCATCTGATGTAGATACATTTACTATATGAGGTGTTGTATGTTCGTTTGCTATTGACGAATGAAAAATCTATCTACTAACCATTTTCGCACAATTGGGAGAAAAAAAATTTAAAATAAAATGTCATTGCCCCAACTCCCTGAAAATTAAAACAAAGAAAGGTCTGGCAAAAGGAGTTACGGACTAGAAAACAGGAATTCTGCTTTTTCAGTGCCGCCCCCTATGAAAAAAAATATGTATATATAAATAGTACAAAATCTATTTCAATTTTGAGACTTAAAGCACACGCTTTTATTTTGTGTAAAATGACGTCATTCGCATCCGCTTAACAATTTCACATTAACGATCCACTCTTAAACATCTACAGTAAAGCATGCATAGGACGTCGCTATCGCAAAACAATACTCAAATGCAGCAAAAAGATGATGTCATTAAAACTCGACAAAAAACGGCTATCTAATAATTCATAGGCCTTCATTTGTTTGTAACATTAATATAGATACTTAAAATTAAATATAGTTTATAATAGCTCCATGCTTTAACAGAAATCATTCGTTTATATATTTTTTTTAAATAGCACGCATTTTAATTACATTTTCTTTTTGTTTTTATGAGAAAATGGCAACAAATATATATAATTAGTATTTTAGAACTATTTTCCCTTTACTTTCTACAGAAATGGAGTACTTCCGTTGCCAATATTAAGCAAATGGCTTTAAAAACTACAAAAAAAAAAAAAAAATTCAAAAATAAATGGTGATACAGTTTTCAAACAAATTGTACTTAAAAGTACTTTTTTCCCCAATACGATGGTATAAAAATTTAAAATGTACGATACTTAGAAGTTTAAAAAAATTGCTATACAGTATTTAATCGTGCAATGACATATCTGCTTTGTTTTACGGCTGGCTTATACAACGCAACGTTATTTTCTGGAGACGACACAAACTAAGCTGGGAGATAGAAATAGCATACCGGGGGCTAATAACCGTATTTCACCAAAGTTACTCAACAAAGAAAAAAAATACATATTAAGCTTTAAATGTTTTATCTGCGGTTAATTTTTCTATAAATTTTCCTTTGAAGCAAAATGTTGAACATATTTTAAAATAATTCAAATTTGCTAAATTTTAATATGATTGCACATTAACAATCAATATCCTTTTTCGATTTAAAGATCGCTATTCCTGTAAGTATTTTTTGTGATTTACAAAAATTTAGTTGACTCTATTTCACGTAAATTAATTACCATCATGTTGTATATTATGATCATGATTTGCCAGTTTTCGCGCTACAAAATATGTTAGATTATTTTTTCTAATTTGATTTTATTAAAAAATTACCTCATACAAGTGGACTGTGCGAGGGTCGCGCCTAAAATCTTTGACAATGTTTACTGATTTTGTTATTAATTGTTAACTTTTTTCCCATGGCTGAACTAGCAACCTCGTGAAAATTTTAAAGAAAATAAAATATGGTCTTATATAGTCAAATTGAAAATAATTTCTTTATTTGAATGTTTTATATATTTTTACATGTTAGAAATATAATATTTAAATCTTACGCTCTATAGATCTGTTGGGTGTGGTATTTTATAAAACACTCACCATGGTGTATTGCAGGCTTTTCGGGACGAGTGTCACAAAAGTATGTCGTTTGATGTCTTTTACCTTTTCCTGTTTTATGAGAGCAGACTCGACAATCCTTGACTCTACCTGTTAGCATTACACGGAGCCCTCTATTCAATCGAACACTTGTGTGGGTATCAGTGGATGTTGAAGCCCCGCGGCTTTCTTGAAAATCTCCTTTCAAATTGATTAATCAATAGTTTCACGTATTTTAAATGGTTGAGCGGACGCTCATTTCTCTGCTGTTTTACAAGTTTATACTCAACAAAGATAATTATTATCTATTCAAAAAATATGTCTCCACGTGTTTTTTCTTTAAACAAAATTTATTAATTAATCAGTACGTTCTAATGCCACGACAATATTGAGTACTAAGTGAGTACTAGTTTTATTTTTCTTATATTGTTATAACATAACTTCGTCGAGAGCACATCGAATAACAGTGCCATTTTTTATAATGCTAAATTTTGTTTATGATACATATCAGTCAGTTTTATCTTCACAAAAAAATCGTTATAAAATACATTTTGGATACTTCCTTTTATCACATCTGTACAGATTCCAATTAGATCACTTCATTAATATAAATAATAGAACAGTAAGTAAGAACCAAGGTTGGAATTAATGTAAATTGTTCATGTAAATTAAGATGGTTAGTGAGACTCACCGTTGGAGTGCAAAGTGATAATTAACTGCATTTTTTAATGAAACAGCTTTTTGTAACGAAATACGAGTATACTATGTAAAAAAAATTCTTCAAAAGCATTTCGTATGATATGTCATTCATCGTTGTGCCTTTGTATTTGCGTACACTGTTAAAAATTTTGCAGCATTCTGGCAGGTCATTCAACCGTTTTTTGAGAAAACAGTTTCATAAGCATAATTTAACTATATTCTGACCATAAAATGGGCAATAATATGGTCAGAATAGTGTTAAATTACGGTTGTTTTAACCGTTTTCGGAAAAAACGGTCAAATGACCTGCCAGAATGCTGCAAATTTTTAACAGTGTACGAAAAAATGTAAGGATCAAAAACACTGAAAAGAAATACTACAGCATAAAGTAGTGTATAAAAATCGCATTAATAGAAATTAAGATTCGGAAGGTTGGCTGAAATGTTTTAAGGTAATAGAGAAGACTCTCTTTAACACTTAAAAATTACAAATTTTTGTGCTTGATAGAATGGAATGTGCGAAATTTCTGTATTTGTTTTAGCAAATTATTTCGTAATCGATTTTTAGTAACCGTTAAATCTAAGTAGGTAGAGTAAAATGTTATCTTTCTTGCTTTATTTTACTTAAAGAAATTGTTATAAGCAAAATTATGATGTATGACTCAAAACCTTTCTACTCACATAAGATTTTTTTCAGTCAATTGCTATGACTACATAAAAGTAGGTGGAATTGTTCAATTTCTTGACGTAAAAATGCTATAAATATACTTCGGCTTAAAGCTTTTTAAAGCATCATTAACACTAAAGCTACCGCGGGGGTCAAATGACCTGTTTGATTTTTTTTTTTTTAATTTCTTAAACTAAAACATTTTGAAATTTCTTTATATTTCACGACTTTTATTAAAATATATAATCATACTATTCCTTAAAATACCTCATCCCCGAACTACTTTTTTGCCTAGAAAAAAAATATTTTAGGCTTAACTATCGGAAGGGGTCATTGACCTATGAATAAATTTATGTTAAATCATAAAAATATAAATGTTTTATTTTGTAAAAACATTAGCAAATTGCGTATTTTAGCTATTACATCATATATTCTACTGTATTACATTATATTTGTTAATGTGTGATGACATAATTAGAAATTGTCTTTACTCCGAGTGAGATTCTAGTTTGAATATTTCAGGTTATATCGAGAATGAAATAATCTGAAAAATATGTGGTGAACAGAAGACAAATTTGCACAATATTTGTTTATTAAATTTTCGAATTTCTTGAAGTAATTAATTTTTCTTAAAATTTTTGCTTAATTATATTTTTTTTCTTTAATCCTTTATGTACTGAATTATGAATTCATGAAAATTTTATCTTCTAAAGCATTTTTCGTGATTTGTTTAAACTACATTAGAAGATTTACTTAATCATTTAGTAAATTTTAGAAGGATTTTATAAGGATTTAGAAGGATTAATTAAATTTGAATTTATAGGTATTTTGTGCAGTATTTATAACCTCACTCAAATCTTTTATTTTAAATATTTTTCTTGTAGAAATGGGAAACGTACAAATATAATGTACTTACGATAGAAATATAGAAATATATTTTCGAATTGAACCCCCCCCCCCCCCCCTCCAACACCAAGGAATCTGAAAAGATGCAAAGGCACAATAAATCATCCTTTTAAAAATATTTTTGTTTTGTGTAACCTATAATGATTTTAAAACAAGATATCTATAACTCATTCTAAACTGTATTGCAACTAATCGATGTATTAAATGAGTTTTATAACAAGTTATTTTAATGTATCTTATAAGTATCGTCAGTAGATAAACGGTTAATAAATGAACAATTTGTAGTAATTATTCGAAAAAAAATGTTTTATTCATACACCAAAATGCATCAACTGGTATATTTTTCGCAAAACATCGTAAAATAGATAACTTCTTATATAGGAGTGATTTGACTCCTTCTGGTAGGGATAGGCATAATAAAATATCGGTACGTTTAGTGTTAAATAAATTTCATTTTCATGTTGTTATTAAAGCTGTAACATTAAAACTAACAAAAGAAAGTACCGCTCTACCTGTCTTTGGGCGATGGCTAGCAAAATCTACGGCACGTACGAGACTGAAAATTTTTGTGAGGCTTGACGAAAATATTCTCGTGATGCACCTGAAACGCAGAATTTGAAATTGCTAATAATTAGCTTAGTTATTAATTAAAATTCTTAATTAAAAGAATGGAAAAGTATTCATAATTCAACTAAAGCATAATTTTTTATCAAACCGCTGAAAATTTCTTCGACCAACTGGAAGAGAGAGGGAGGGTTTGCTGGAATGAAGGGTTACTAATGGCGATAAATGTACTAAGGCTTTTTAAAGAAGGGCTTATCTTAAATTCTATCGGAAATAAAAACTCAAAAATTGCACAGCCAGACGCAAAAAAATTCCCCTTTCAGAAATTCTAAAATTTATTCCTGTACTCCTGTAAAAGCTTAAATTTCCATTAAAATCGTTTCATATTTTTTTTTTTTTATTTCTGTTCAAAGAAACAAAGATTTTTGAGAAATATTTCATAGCGATTCCAGGTGTTTCGAACGCAGACGACTGACCCCGGTGGTAGTGGCTTTTATAGACATCCTGTAATTTTTTTCATATATGGAATTTATAGATATAATTTTTATGCATGCATGTGTAATTTTTTTCGCTGATTACGAATATGTAAATTTCATTACGATCAATTAGTTTTAAGCTTAGGAATGAATTATCTCTATATTTAAAAGACAAAGCTGTTGTTCATTTGTAGATGTGCCCTTAGTAGCTATTTTTTAATTTATTTCCATTTTTATATTTTATTTTTGACTTTAAAAGTTTTTTGTGAAATTTCTTTAAAATGGTGGCAATCGGATTACTTCCATTGTTGAAAAGAAAAGAGAAAATGGAGATTTATATCCTTATTGATGCCATTTTCTCATTATAATTAAAAATAACTTAAAATTTTTTGAAAATGACGTAAATCTTTAAAAAACATGCATTTACCTCATAAAACTGTTACGTATCAATATTTTTTCGTTCCGTTGATACTGATGAGAAGCTAAACGAAATGTTTCATTTTACATGAGAGAAATATGAGAAAAAATGTCGTCATATTTAAAAGAAAACTACAATTTTCTTTGAATATCTTACCGCAATGCATTTAAAAAGGCATAAATTTCTGGAATTTTTACTCGCTGTTACTGAGATTCGAACCTTAAGTCAAGAGTGGGAATGTTCATATGCAAAGTTATAGCTGACAAACATGAATTCAAGTTTGGAGAGTCAAAATATTATTAAAATGGTGAATACGAGTATGAGATATGTAAATTTTGAGACTGTAAAAATGACGTAAGATTTAGATTTCATGCAGAAAAAAGATTGTGTCAGAGTGAAATACGTCTTGTTGATTTTTCATTCCATAATACGTAGCATAAGAGTCCCAATTCATAATTTCATTTTATTTACTTACCTTGTTTATGTTTTACTAATTACGTATACGAATAATGTTTATTTTTCATTAAAATGGAACAGTTTAATTTTAAGGATATAGTATTTTGATAAGTTTAAATTAAAGTAATATTTGTTTTAAGAGTTAGACTGACCAATTTTCGATTCTTTATTGCAATTAATTTTGTAGGTTTATTATTAATCAATGTGACTGTTCCGCTTTAAAAATTTTCTTTCGTCAAAATTTGACGGGTCCCATCTTCTTATTTCATTAATTGGATAATTTCTTTGAAAGTCTCATTTTAAAAGTGAGACACGCGATACGGAATAAAAACCACAGATATTTTTTAGAAAAAAATTAAAAATATAGAGTATAATATAATTTTTTTTAGCATTTAACATTTTTAACTTATGCATCTGTGCCTAAGTAATTTTTCACATTGATTACGAATATGTAATTTTCTTAAAAATTGATAAGTAACTTTTTATTTTAACGAAAAATCGATTTTTAAAAAGAAAATAAAGACTTGGCAACGGCACGTTATGTAAATCTAAGCTTTCTACACTAATTATCTTTATTTTACTAGCGAATTTTTGGATAGATTTTAAAATTTCAGCTATTTGATAGCACTTGAAAATTTTAATGAATGAGGTGGTGTTGAATTTCGGATTGGGGGGGGGGGGGGAGGGCGAGAAATTTTTTTTAAATAGTACAGTTTTGTGCAAAAGCGTTTGTCCACTAATTTATTACTTTATGTCCAATTTTTTGGATAGATTTTAACATTTGAGATATTTGATAACATTTTTAAATTTTAAAGAAAGCGGGAGAGTTAAAGCTCGGTGATAGAGAGTGATAGGCAAAATATTTTTTTGTTAAAACCGTAGCGTGTTCTACAATAAGTATCCTTTATATGTTGTTCTCTTTTGTTTCTATAAATATTATTCATTAAATATAAAAAAAAATAAAAAGGGTGTGTGTAAATACCAGGGGTGCAAGAGTGGATCCACGGGGAGGGGGGGGGGGATTTTCAAACTTTTCAGAAACCCTCATGTGATGTACCATCGAAAACGCCTTGGATCACTCTTTCACGTTATGAACCTTTTCCCTCCTCATCCAAAATTCCCCCTCCCCCGGGCGTAATTTTTTTTAAACTTAGGTCTTAATTAAGCTACAGTGAGATTCAACCTCATTTAAAGGCTTGACTGAAGGTGAAACTTCTCACGGGTCTTCGATTGGTAGGGTCTATTTTTAACCCTTGACTTTTAGTGGGCACCGTAGAAAGGGCGGAAATGGACTTTTTCATGTGACATCTCGCTTTAAAACTTTTGGCCTGCACATTACTAAGTACCCACTCCCACCCTCTTAACTCCTTTTTTCGTCAGCCGAGAACGTTTTAAGGTTTTAATTTGCTCATTAGTACCCCATAAAATTTTCCAAAAACTCTGAAAAAATTTACATAAAAAACCTCAACAATTAGCAGCTTCTTCCCTACTTTCACTCAGTGCGCAGGTACGTATTTCAGACAAAATCTAGTTAAATATATAAAATCATACAAACCTAAAGTTCATTTAAGGCTGTTCTCAACTGCTCTGCTCAACAAGCGCAAAACGTTTTGACACATTTGCAAATTCATTTTTTAGTAGAAATATATAAATTTAGAAAGCCTGACCGTGGAAGCGATTTGGAATCGAACTGTGTTTTCCATTTTTGGATCAGTCAATTACCTATTGAGTTATAAACGATTTTGATCACGTGACACGGCATTTTACTCCCCTTTCTGACTGGATTTTCTTCTTTCGTTCGGAAGTTCAGTTCAAAATGCCAACTTTGACAGTATTTTTTGAAAGATCTATTGCGTTTACAAGAACACGAAAAAAAAAAACAGTTCAATGACATAGTTTCTGAACAGGGATGACAGGGATGACCGCCCCGGGAACCCAGCTTTCGCTTTAGAGTATAAGTGCAATCCCGGGGGAGACTCAAATCCACTGCATATGGTAAGATACATTAACAATGACAATATTTTTAAAACAGTTAATAACATACAGAAAAATAAATTCAGTTTGCTGTTTTTGACTCTGAAACTCACAAGAAGTGTCATCAGTACATGCATTGACAGCAATTGCACTATGTTGTATACATGCATAAACAATTACAAGAAATGTTTTTTGAATATTAGAGCTTTAAAACTTTAAGTGCATATGCTGATAAATATAATAAAAATACTAAATAAACAAACCAAAGGAAATAAGACAGATATTTACATTATGTACAAAACAGGGACTCCTGTCTGAAATGGGAGCTGAAAACAATGAGTTTGCTCAGCTAGCTCAGAAAGGGAGGGGATTGGTAAATATAAATTCGTTGTCTTCTAAAAATTTCATACAATCCGCTATACGTTGCAGGAGAACTGGACGGTCGAGCAGGTAAGTTAGCCAGTCAGGCAGTGTCATCTGTTGTGGCTTTTTTACGTGATAGTGGGACGTTAATGTGCAATGTAAAATATAGTGTAATGATGTTGATAAGGATCCACAAATGCAAAGAGGTGAGTCTCGTTTATTTATGGTATATAAGTGTTGTTGGAAGGGTCCATGATTTGTGAGAAAGAGATACAGGTATCTGTTACTTTAGAAATGTTTTGTGAGACCTTAGGTATGAAGTCACGCGTATATTGACCCACCTGCACTGTGGACCAACGTTGTTGCCATCGGTGTAGCATTTGTTTTTTGAGTTCTAATTTCAATGTTGATTGTGGGAATGGAAGAAATGTTAGTGGTAAAGTTAAATCATCGACTGCCGACCTCGCCAGCTGATCAGCCAGTTCGTTGCCCGTTATACCAGAATATCCTTTAACCCAATTAAAGAAGAACGATTTTTCTGAGGACTGAAGGAGTAAGGTTATGTCTAGAACTAAGTGATTATTGGTATCAAATTTTGAAAGGGCCATTAGAACTATTAAACTGTCTGATGAAATTAAGTACTGGGAGTCAGAGTCCTCTTCTGCCCAACGAATCGCCTCCTTCATTGCAAAGAGCTCTGCCTGGAAGACAGAGTTCCCCCGATCAAGCCTTGTGCGCCAGGAAAAAAAGTGTGACCTTTTCCTATAAACACAAAAAGCTGCCGCAGTTCCTACTTCTGTTTTAGGCCCGTCTGTAAAGATGTGTGTTGATCCGTTAAAGTCTTTTGTTGCACAAATACTAATACCGTTTGAAAGTGAAGAAATCTGATACTTTGAACATTTTGTTGAATACATTGGGGCAAAATAAGAAATATTAGAAGCACCCAGGCGAGTGATCCGAGCGAACTCAGCCTCCCTTCTAATTGTATGTCCAATGGAGGAAGACCCGTGAGGACCTGAAGTGCTGCGGTTGAAGTGTTCCTATAGGCTCTGGAGCACGGGCGGCATACTCTATGCACCATCATCTTTTAAAACCTAGATAACAACTTTTAATGTTATATTTATGTAATGTAATGCCCAGTAATAGTAGAAAAGCAATAAACGTCAAATACACTGCTCAAAACAATTAAAGGATATTTGAAGTTTTATATAAAATAAAGATATAAACGAAATTTTTTTTGCCGAAAATAGAAGAAGAGAATCACAAATGCAAATTTTTCTGGTTTTCAAACTGTGGAGTATGCAAATTTTGAGTTCGACGTCAAAAACGTCTCTTCAGCGGCAGCGAATGAAATTTGACTTTCAACTGAATAAAAGAGAATGAAGACAAGGATGATCGGCATTCAGTGATTGCTTTGTTTCGATGAGTACGATGTCTCCTATAGGCTCTGTAGATCAGGAGAAATGCCCTTCTCTGAGCCGCTAGAATATGGCGAACTCCATGCGACATCCGCATTCGCGGAAACCAGTCTGAACGTGGAGGGCTGTATAGGCTGCCTATGCTCAGAATAAAATTTTCTAGTTCTAGGTTTACAAAGATGGAATGATCGTTTTTTGCCGAGATACAGTGCTTTAAATTTTGATCCAAAATTATTATGTGGCTATTGTTGGAGCTAGAGCTGTAACAGGGAACATCAACTGGGTGAGAAGATGGGCGTTTGTTAAAGAGATAGGCATCCTGGACGCATGCCAGTGAGAATTTTTCGTGAATTATGAAACGGATAAATGCTGCCGTGTTGGACTTACTGTTCTGTAGGTTACATTGTATTGCACGGAATTTTATGCAATCTTAGTGTCCTTTGTGCTACTGCTTCTCGTTGTTGTTTAATATATGTCGGGCAGCGTCCATCGAAACATGTGTGATTTGTTGGAATGTCCTTTCCTGGAGCTTCTCTACATCTGTTTTCCTGTATGCAGTTGATACACTAATTGGTGTTTCTCTGAGCAATAAGCACAAGTTAGTTCATTTGTACAGTCTTTTGATACGTGGCCTAGTCTTTGACAGTCGAAGCAACGTGGTATTAGACTATATGGCTTTACTGTACATCTGTTAAAATCGAAGCACAGTTTCAGAGATTGCAGTTGCAATGCGTCTCTTTCATGCATTTGGAGAACTAGATGTGAAGTTGCTTCTCCCCTTCTTCCTTTCATCACTTTCAGCAGCTTGAGGGAGACATTATCCTTTCGTAGACATTTATTAAGAGCTGGGATTATGATGTTTTCTTCATAGTTTTGAATTGCTTCATCATTTTCTAATTGTTTGTCTCGATTTTCTGATTTATTGTCTATTTTCAACTTCATCGGGGCTTCTGGCGCTCCAAATACTATCACCCGTAGCATCTTCGGTGGTTTCTCTGTTATGTTTATCATGTGGTTGAGTTTTTTACTCGTTTGGAGGCTGTTTCTTATCTGTGCAAGTTCTTCATCATTGTTACAAGTTATTAGGATTTTCCCAGATCTTGTAGTTATACAGTTTGAGGTCTGTAGTTTTCTTTGATCCACTTCAGTATTTAAGACATTCCTTAACTCCTGGACTTGACGAGTTCCATCTGTTTTCGGGCTCAGTATTAGGGTTGGCTTTTCCGTTGGCAGAGGTGGGAATTGTGCCATTTGTGCGTAACTAAACATCTGTTCGCGTTCCTTGTTAATTCTTCTCATATCTGCTTTTTGTTTTGGTGTTTGTAGTAATGGAGATTTTTTGAGGGATTTCTGTATTGCTTCTATTTTTCCGAACAAAAATGAATTAAAACTTATGTCAAAAAGTTGACCCTTTGGATTTGAGAACAGCTTTAAGAATATTATCACGGGCCCGAGCAGCGCCGGGCGGGTCAGCTAGTTTAAAGCAAAAAACTATCATTTCTTACTGTTTTAGTATGAAAGTGGTCTTTCTTTTTATTTAACCATTCCTTTAGTTTTTCAGAGAATCTTTCAATTTAATTTATTTTTTAAATGCCCCTTTTCTGTCTCTTTCTAAAGATTTTTTCTGAGAAGAAAAAATCTTTTGTCCTGGCGTAGGAAATCGCCTGATTTTTGAGTCATAACCTAGCAAGTCATCTGACAGAAGAGAAGCATCAGCTGCAATTCTACGTTGCATTCATGGAAGACAAAACATTCGACTTCCCGTAGACATTTCAGAAGAAATTAAGAAAAGAATTGTTTCTCTGGCGGGTTCATATTTTCTTATGCATCACCAGTATTACCACTTGATGATCATTAGAACTTATGCACCCAACAAAGAGAGGACAACATTGACAAAAGAAGAAAACTAATGTTAAAGAATGACTAAGTTTTTCTAACTGTTGCGTAGGGACTTCTCTGGGTACCAATCCCAAAGTACGACCATTTGCTGCATCTTCTCTGCTAAATACAAAATTTACACATGTGACCATATTCATGCAAAAGAGCCAATAACAAAAACCCCAAAAAGACCTCTTCTTGGTGAGTGTGGCGTCAAGTCTGCAGGTCTGTAGTACTATTGATCGCAGACATGAGGCTATACTCTCGAGGTTGAAGGTATTCGCCTGCCAAACTGCAGCGTTTTTCAAGAAATCAGGAACTAAAGAAACATAACTTGCAGCGATGTAATGAAGCCTCATCTCAATAAACCAATAAAAAGAACTAACTTTCTGAATTTAAAAGAAAACAAAATTATTTCATTTGAAACTAGTTAAGAAGAACCAGAAGCAGAGACAAGTTTAAGACTACTGGAGATAGTACAAACATCGTCACACCAAGGAGTAAAATCAAGGAGGAAAAAGTTTTTAAGAATAAGTTGATACTTTGGCAAGGAGACTTGAACAGAAATAACCCAGACTTGTTCCCGTGCTTTTCCGAATTAACTAAAGAAAATAATATAACCTTATTATTTAAAATTTTTATTTAATATTATTTAATATTATTTGATTCATAAAATAATATTAATAAGAATATTATTTACTATTCTTATTAATTTAAAAACATCATTTCCCGTCATATGATAAAAATGGGAGAAAACATTTCAAAAAGGATAAAAAAAAAATCCAGATAATGAATCAGGTTAAATAAGTGATATTTTAAAACCGATATTCCTTTAAGGCTGTTCTCAAATCCAAAAGGGCAACTTTATGAAATAAGTTATAATTTTATTTTTGTTCGGAAATGCATGAAACTGGCAGTTCTTGTTGTTCAGAAACTATGTCATCCAGCTGTTTTTTCCGTTTTTTTTTTTTTTTTTTTTTGCAAACGCAATAGATCTTTCAGAAAATAGTGTCAAAGTGGGAGTTTTGAACCGAATTTTCGCGCGAAAGAAGAAAAGTCACTCAAAAAAGGATGAAAAAAGTGTTTGTCAAGTAATCCAAATCGCTTATAACTCAATAGGTAATTTATTGATCAAAAAATAGAAAACACAGTTCGATTCCAAATCGCTTCCACGGCCAGTTTTTCCAATTTTATATCTTTCCGTTAAAAAATGAATTTGTAAATGTGTAAAAACATTTTGCGCTTGTTGAGCTGAGCAGTTGAGAAAAGTCTTAATTGAAAAAGAACATTTAATTGATTTTTCAGGCGACGAAACACTGAACATTCAATTGAAGTGTCTGATTTTCCAAAGATTTTGGTTATCGATTTGAAACGAACATGCAGATTTGAAGAAAAATACAACTAAGATTTTGATTAATTTTGCATCGACCTACTTATGTGAAAACAGTATTTCAAAATTATCTGCCATTAATATAAAATATTGATCTCGATTGGGTCCACAGGACAGCTTACCGCTTGCAATTTTTAATACAGATCCGAACATAGAAGCAATCGGGATCTCTTTGCAATCGCAACATCACATTGAATTCTTATGATGCAAAGTTCTTTGAAAACATTTATCATTAAAAAATATTTATATCTATATGCATAAATAAAACCATTGCTTCATGAAATTGTGTATTTTATTTACACCTCTAATTAGGTAGAAACATAAGGGCAAATAACAAAAGAATTTCACTTTAATTACGTTGACGATTTATAAAAGACTGTTTATGCAGGGATCATGAAAAAATTTTGCACAAAATGTTAGGTCGAAATGAAAATAGTTTGCGCACAGCTGATCTAGTAAGGCAATAAGCATTTTTTCGCTACAACAGTATAAAATAATATTGTAGTAACGGTAAATAAATGAAGGGTAAATTTTCAAACTTAAGGCAAAACTGGGAAGCTTAGTACAATTATGACTTTATATCCAAGTTTGGGGAGAACACATTCTTCTGTATACTGATAGAGTTTTCTTGTATTCACAGAGTGGCAACCTATTTTTAATTGATCTTGAAATACTACAAAGCAGTGAATTTTCGTTTTTTTGTTAATGCTGGAAAAAAGTAATATATTGCCGTACATTTGTCAGGAAATACTTCTTACTGATAAAAATTGAGAATAGCATTTCATAATGCATTTAAGATACATTTTTTCATAAAAAAATCCCCATCTCATATATATCATTTTATTTTTGTTTAAAATTCTTAAAATATTCGTGGTCAATCTTGATAGGTGCAACAATTCTATAAATCAATTTGGTATCTAGGTTTATTTAAGAGACTCGGCACCATTTAAACTATAATTTTTATTCGAGTGTTTTGTAATACCTTTTTGGCATATTGTAAATGGTGTTATTCAGAAACGTTATTTAGGCATGAAAAATACGATTATTTGTTTAAATAAAAAAAGGGATTTTCCTTTAAAAAGAAGTATATATATATGTATGTATATGTGTGTGTGTGTGTTATATTTCTCTCATGTTTCCTCACTGAATTCTGCCGTGGCAATGTTTATTACTTCCCAGCTATTTCTGTCTCACATAACTTTTCCAACCTTGTTCTGTATAATAAAGACTCCACTCACACTCATTTTATCTTGTGTTGGCAAGCAATTTGGTTTATCATTTCCATATTCAGATACAAAACTAGTAGCCAATCAAATGTCAAAACATCATTAGAGAATAAATGTATCGGCAACATAATATTAACCAAAGTGGAGTCGTATATGTTCAAATATGGTAAAGGATAGAATGATCAAAATGGTTTTCCATTAATGAACTCGGATTCAATATCCATGTATGAAAGATATTTATTATCTCTGTGGCAATAATCAGAGCATTTTCCATAACTAAGAGTGGTTCTTGGTGCAGTATCATTAGCTAGGAGATTTCAGCGATGCTCAACTTTACAACAACTAATTCATATTATTAAGGACTCATTCTTTATGGTGTTGTAATAATATGTCTAAATCTAGTTCCGATATTCAAGTACAAAAAAAAAAGAAATACGGCAAAAAAGTGATTTTTTTTACTGCGATACGGAAACTTCTTTTGCCAAATGAGAAAGCTTAAAAAGACAACTATATTGTCGGGCTACGTAGGAAAAAAGTCGTAATGAGGTTATTTGGATAAAGCGCACGAAAGTAGGCTAAAAATACGCTAAATATTAAAAGTATGGTAAAATGCATTATTGGATAAATTTTAAAAATGGGACGAACCAGATAAACTAGAGTTCTAAAATTATGTTAGATGGAAAAAATTTGTTAAATACTTTTAAGATAGTACTTTCGTAATATTATTCAGCTTCTCCTCCCAAAAAAGTACCGATGCAACTTGGAAATTTTAACTCCATCATTCCAATTAAAGAAAAATCATGAATTCGGATTACAAACTGAGAAGCCATTGGAAAGTTAAATAAAAGCAATTAACCTAAGAAATTTACATTTTAGGTAGATTTCGTAAGAAATACTACCTATTGCAGTCGTTACCATGGTGCGACTTTTGAAAAATTCCTTCATAAATTTTCATTATATCACCCCTGGAACCCAAAACCACCCCCACCTAAAAAGTTTATATATATATATATATATATGTGTGTATGTATGTATGTATGTATGTACTAAATTTTGTCCGCACGATAAAAGTCGCAATTATGCACGGATCGTCTTCAAACTCGCCAACAACTTTGATATGTCTAATATCTCGGCGGGATTGAAAATGGGCGAAGTCGGCCCAAGGGGGTGGAAATGGGGAGGGTTCAAAATTTTGAATACCGTCTTAACATGATTCTGATAAAACCAGCTCTTACACCACAATGACAGGAAAAAATAAACATTTTTCGTTATAGCAGTTGCCAACAATTTAAAAAAACAATAAAATTCTCACCACAACAATTACTTTTCTAATGCAAGGCTTTCACGTGAAAAATTAAATAAATAGTTTTACAAATTGAAAACAAATTGAATATTGCGTCATAAGTTTTCTAGAGCTAGATTTTCGGCTGAAAACTTAAAATAAAATAAAAAGTTTGACGAATTAAAAAAAATATGTATATTGCGTCATATTGGAAATATTATGTACAGTAGATGAATATGTAACGTCATGTGAGTTTGAAGAAACGTATTAAAACATGATAAAAACCCGACTATGGAAATATTAACATATTTTAACACTTTGAGGTTCTCTGAATTTGCTTTAGTCATTTTTAAACCTATCCCATATACATGCGTTGTGTGTATTCCATTATATTACAACATTCACAAAATGTTTAGCTCCCTAGAACTCATTCTTAATGAAGGAACTGGGCTTATCTCTCATCTTGATATAAGTTTTGTTGGTGAATTTAGTACCTAACTTCGAAATCTACTTCCGCCTGTAGGCCCGAGCCGGCAGGGATTTTTTTTAGAACGCAATAATGAATAAATGATAAAAGAAAAAAATAATAAAATCAACACAAGAATAAACAACAAAACAACCTCAATACTAGACATAGTCAATGTCCATAATTAACATCACCTTTTAGTTGTTTTCACTTATCTCATATGCTATCACCAACGTCTCAATGTCACAATAATTTCTAAATTTCTTAGAGAGTAAATTCATTTTTAACCCTCTTAATAATAATAACTAGTCAAGTTTGCTGTAGTCTCAAATAATAACAATATTGAAATAATCAATAAATAATAATAGCAGACAGCATTCAATGACCTTGGCTGGACAAAAAATTACATAGCATAAGAAGAAAGAAATATCTTGTTAAAATATTATATAAAAAATTAGAAATGTCGGAAAAAATAAAAAGTAAGCCCTTTTAGAAATTCTAACAAAATCATAGAGAGGAAAATCTTAACAGTTGTTACCTCCACTATGTGCAAGAACTTTTACTTCTTTCTTCACTTTTGGAAATCATCCAATCATTATATTTTTAAAAAATGGAATAAAATAAACAAGAGAGAAATTAAAGTGTTCTAGTTTCACTATCAGAAGTTTTCAACATTTTATGAAGTTTGTTTGGTATTTTATAATAATTATTAATAATTATATAATGAACAAAAAATAATTTCTTTGAACATTAACTAAGCTTTTAATTTTAAAATAAACTAAGTTTTGTCTGCATAAGAAAGCTTATTCAAAATAAACTTCAACAAGCAGATATAATTATCACGTTTCAAGGATACACTTGTAATATCAAAAAGAATGTTATTAATTAATGATTATATCATTAAGTTAATTTTATGATTATTATTAAATTATAACTTTTATTCGATTTTTAGCTACGTTTAACTTTAGTTTACTGTATTTTGCGATAGTTTCAAATTATCAGAAGAATTATAAGAGTGTAATTTTGGTACATGTACAATCTCAGAATTTTGGTTTCGAGGTTTCAGAGATTTATTTAAAAGTTTACATCAGATAATTTACTAACGTTTATAAGGACCACTGAATGTTGATGAGAGTTTCTTCGCATTTGGGTATTTAAACTCTTCATAAATAACGAGATTTCTTAAATTATATTTTGATTCTACATAAATTTGATCTTTTACTTTTAGATGAAATTCAATAGAACGCCTTTTTGATATCGTCAGGGCTTCATTGACAGGAGAGTAACAATTTTGCCTAAAAGAGCATCATAGGGTCATCAAAGAGTAAAAAGCAAGAAGGGAATTTTTTACAGAAAATTCTGGCTTCCCAAGTGCCCGAAAATATTGCGACGTCATCTAAGTAGGGGTGTTGCAAACTCTTCCATTCCTTTTTTCAATTAATTATTTCGTTTTTGAGTAAAAAAAAAAAAAAAAAGAAAAAGAAAAACAACACTGTTTATTACTTCATTCATTATATTAAAAAAAATCACTAATTTTATTAAGTAGGTCATACTGAACATTATTTTTGTAAATCTACCCTTACATATTTAATTCTTTCACTTTTTGAAATATATCACAATCGATAATCCGTTTATAGTGTCATAATTGTCTTAATTTTTTATTTGTAGTAATAGTTTATAATTACAAAAAGTTTTATGGTATATATATATATATATATATATATATATACCATATATATACATAAATTTGAAATCTTGAAGTTTTAGTCTTTTAAATACAGCATTTTTTCCAAAAAAGAGGAAATTACAGAGATCAGTTTAGGGATTGTATGCTTAGAAAAATTACTAAAAACTGTTTCGTTTTTCTCTATAATTAATATCTTTTCTGCTTATTCTTATAAAGTAAAGTGGGGACAGACGCCGCGGTGGGACAGATGCCGCAGAGATTGTGTGGGCGACACTAGCGCTCCCTAGACCAATTTAAGAAGTTCATAGTGTTCCTTTGTGCTGTGTGCTGTGTTGTATGCATTTTCAGCACTTAATTGTCACTATTTACATATTTATGCCAGTTTTTATGCTTCGAACATGCGTGGTAAGTTGCGAAAATTATTCTAATAAAGTTTTATTGCATGTTTTAAGCCAACTAAGCAGAGATTTCATCCCAAAACCGGTTCAACTGTCGACTAGATCCTCGTAGAATACAGACATGTGCTTGCCCTTCTCTCGTGTCACTCACATGACACAAAATGGTAGCACGGCATCTTACCATCTACTATGGGACAGATGCCGAGGTTGAGGGACAGCTGCCGCAAAATATATTTTTGCTTTTCGGATCTATAAATTCATTACTGCGATTTAAGTAGAAATTATTTTTAAATGAACGTATATTAGCTCATTCTGCTAGTTATCGAAACTTTCTGAGCAACAATGTTGGTTCACCATATGGGAATAAGGAAAACGTAGACCTTTTGCAATTCTCACCATGTAAACTATTAAACTAAATATCTCTTATTCCGATGGTCAAAATACCTATACAGCCAAGTAAGAGAAAGCAAAAGGATGCAAATATTACAAGCACAGAGTTTATAAACAAGAAAAATGAAGAAGGAAATAAAAAGCAAAAGAAACTAGAAAGCGCCAAAGAATGACAGCTTAACGGAATTAAAATGTGTAAAAAAAATGAAGGGAAAGATCAACTTGAAAACACCTCACTGGAGGAAGAAACTGAAATAAGAGTCATCTTCAGACAATGACGAAAATTTTCCTCTTATGGATTCTGATGGCAGAATTCGATTGGAATTTGATGACTCTGAATTTGCTGAGTGTCTGGAGTCATATCAAGAAACAAAGTCTAAAGCGGTCTGGATTCAGTGCATAACATGCAATCGGTGGCTGCATGAAACATGCTCACTTTACTGTTGCAACGGAAAGTGTGGTGATTCTGAGCGAATAGATATACAAAATAAAAAAATGAGAAGAAAAGCAAAAATAAAAAGACTACGGCGTAAAATGAATAGAACTAGTAGGGGAGGTATGGGACGTATGATACACTTTTTTTTTTACTATTTTTTTACAACCCTTAGAAAGCTATTTAAAAAAAAATCGTGTTTTCTTATAAAGTGACCTTTTATTCATTTATTAAAAATATTGTGAATTTAAAAAATAGTCATTCAAAAAATTTATCCCAATTAGTTTGAATGGTTACTACT
The DNA here is from genome assembly GCA_963932465.1 of Maratus speciosus. Classification (NCBI taxonomy): domain Eukaryota; kingdom Metazoa; phylum Arthropoda; class Arachnida; order Araneae; family Salticidae; genus Maratus; species Maratus speciosus. The sequence continues at coordinate 33,631,335 of OZ010800.1, forward strand.
GTATCAAATCTCCCCATTGCTGGGGAGGATTGATACACTAGCTAGGGAAGTTTGATACACTAGCTAGGGAGGTTTCAGTGTTGAATCCAGACCGTTACCTCCGGGGGGGAAATTTTGATCCCTGGGGGGGGGACACTAGTATTCCAACATGAAATTTTCTCTGATTTCATTAATGTACTAAAACCTGCTAATGTTTAAGTATAACTTCTATGTTTAAGTATAACTTCTTAATATTAATAAAAACAAATCTTCCGTAACAATCATGTCCACTAAAGAAATAGAGATTTCACTCTTTTTTTTAAATACTTTAATTTTATAAAATATTAATAGCAATTTAAATAAATAATACCATATAATGTGTATAACATTCAGTTACTGTAAAGTACTAAATAGTAATTATAATATTCTATATGTAAAACCATAAAATCTACCTACCATCAAAACTAGTCCTTATTTCTTATAAAGCACTGTGATAAATCGCATAAGTTCAGTATTAAATTTGTAATTGCTCATCTTTAAACTAAGCGAATGCGTCTTGGTTTCGAAGATGCATAATGTGTGATCACTGCATCGATGAATTCATCTGTTGGCTCCTCATCGCCTTCGATAGATACTTTAATACACGATTGTAAAGTATCCTGCCCCATGCGATTTCTAAGTTTTGTCATTATTCTATTCATTGTGCTAAATGACCTTTCTACACTCGCTGTTGAAATTGGTACACACAATACACACTCGGCAAGTTTTTTCAAAACTTCGTATCCAATATCAGCTTTTAAAATGAAAGAAGCGACATCTGAACTGGTATCATTTAAATTACTGTGTGCAACGTACTTAAAAGAACGGAGATCTGCCACTGCTGCATCCTCTTCCTGAATTCCAAAAATATGGCACAGCTCCTTACACTGATTTTCATTTATTTTTACAAATTCTCCAAAGCTTCGAAAAAATGCACATAGTTGTATTAAGCACTGTGCTTTATCATTAAATCTTTCTTTAATTTGATGAATCATTTTTTCTATAAAAGTTTTTGCACTTTTTAAGCAATTTTTTTTTTCGTGTCATTAAAATTTATGCTCTTAATTTCTGATGCATCACTCTCGAGACCTTTAATTTTAATGTGCAATTCGTTATTATCATTGTCACTATCACAATAGTTGGCAATTTCTTTCAAGTGATCAACTGTCCCAGAAGCAAGTTGAGGAAGAAATGAAATGGTAAGAGTTTTCTTTTGAAGAATTTTGCTTAAATTCGATACAGCATTAAGTGTTTCATCCATAACGACTAAACTGATTATAAAACTAATATTAATAATTTCCAAGAGAATAACATCAGCTAAACTTGCTAAATCAGCACCATCCTTGTGTATGTGTTCGCATGCAATCATAATCGATTTAAAGGATAAAAATACAGCATGAACAGTACGGTAATTGCTAAGCCAGCGTATATCCGTTGCCTCAGGTATGATTTGAACGGGTTCTTCTAAAGCTTTCTGTATTTCGTGCAAAATTGTTCCTCTCTTAGGAGAACTATGAAAAAGTTTATAAATATCTTTAACTGTGTGAAAAAATCGTTTAATCATTATAGTCTTGTTTCTTGAATTAGTGACAGCTAATGATAGAATATGGGATCTGCAATGAATGTAAGGCACTTCGCATTGTTTATCTTCTGAAATACGAGCACGAACACCAGTTATACTACCACTGAAGTTCGCTGCACCATCAAAAGAACATGAAACCCAATTTATCATATGACATATTTCGTTTTTTTAAAGCATCATCTATAGCTAAAAATATTGATTCAGCATCAGTTCTTTCTAAGTGGATTATGTACAAAAATCTTTCTCTTACTTCGCAAACTGGATCATGGATGACGTGCCGCACCATTAGTGATAATTCACTTTGATTGTTTATGTTCGTCGATTCATCTCCCATTATAGAATAATATTTCCCATTTAGTATTTTGTCATCTGCTTTGTCTAAGATTGTGCCTATTGAGCTTAATATTTCAGAAGCAGTTGACTTACTTGTGTAAGTCGATCTTTCACTTTGAGACTTAACCCAGTCGCGAAGAGTTTCATTTTCTCTCATTAAAATTCTTTGAACTAAGGATTCATATTTTGTAGTGTGGGGTATCTCCTCTTTAGCTAAAAAATACACACTTCTAATTAAAGAAGATAAAACTTGTCTATTTTTATCCCTTTCGTCTTCGCTGTATTGGATTATTTGTGTGTGTATAGGAGCATTTAAATTCTGTAATCTTTCATTTTCCATAAAAAAAGATTTACAATGTTTGTCTGATTTTGAGTGTTTTTCAAGTTTTCCTGTACTGCCAGTTGCTTTCCCAAAATTTGTGAAGGGCACTGATATGAATACTCCACTTGTTTTTTGAAATACCTCTACATCATTTTTTAAATGCTTTTCACACAGCTTGCAAAATGCACCACCACGAGTTCAATCAAAATACAGCCATTCATATTTAATTTCCCACTGTTTTTGATATTTGAACTTGCGTCCAACATTTTTATCTTCCGGTTGAGGTTGTCCACTAACAGTACTACACGAAGGTATCGCGGGTGGAACTATCACATTACAGGTTTCACTTTCATTCAAAATTAGTTGAGAATTATTATTTTGATTTTCAACAGATGACTGTACTAAAGGTTCTTCACTACGTTTTCTTTTTTTAATTTGGATAAAAGAAAATAAATTTCGACTGTTTTGACATAATTCAATATCAAAAATAATTCCTATCCAATATTCAATTTAAGCTGTGATTTTTATCTGTAACAATCAAGATAGAAAAGCGCAATAGATTAACCAGACACAGTGTCGTCTAGAACTATGTACTATACTGTACTAGCGTCACCTAATTGGTTATTGGTAGTCTTTGAAAATGAAATTTCCCTAGCATTCTACAATAAAATAAGAAAAATAAAATATTTTATGTTAGCAAACAAGTAAATACCGGATGTAATTTATAAAGTTTGCATAGAAATATTTAGACATTTTCAGTAACTAAATCTTTTTTAAACTATCAAGTATGAAATCATTTCTGTGCCTTTAATTCAGTTGTCCATACCCACTCGAACTCCATTATAATAATGTTTTGGACAGTATAATCAATTTATCATTCAATAAATGAATTTGGTTTTTCCAAGAGAAAATTACATTTAGATAAAGCAGTTATTTATGTAATACGGGATAAACAAATGGATTATTACTGAAAGGATTAACTTTCAAGATATTTTATGAGTGAACGGAATAATAACAATACATCATATTTTAATTAAGAAACGCACAAATTTATAATTTCACAATAAGGAAGTAATAATATTTATTTTATGGGCTAGTACTTTGTAACAGAAAAAGTTTTATTTATGATACATGAAATTAATATTATAACCTCAAAAATATAATGAATATTATTTCACTGGATAGGAAAAGCTTATTTAGATAAATTATTATCGTGATATAATACATTCAATGAATTATTATGTTTATTGTTAAGATTGAATAATGGATATTAAGCGAAAAACTATATTTTATGGTATAATTTAAATACATTTTAGAGAACTTGAGAGTCTAATTAAAAATATCTAAATAATTTAATAATTGATACAATTAGAGTAAGTAAGCCAAAAATATGTGATTTGACATCACACCTGTCAATAATGGAATCTTCTCCTAACCAGAAAACTTTTACGGTCCCAATGAAAACAATTGTAATATATTAAAAGCCGCAAATATAAAATTGAAAGAGGTGGAAGAAAAATTCCGTTACAGACACATTTCCGTCTTAGAAAGTATCACGCAGTGCACTGCTTTTGCTGGAACCGTATTTTTTTTCGTTTAAGAGAGGATTCCGCATTCCGCTGTAGACAGGTTCTGTTTCCCAGACTTTACCGCATTTAATTTTTTCGAAAATGTTAATGAAATAAATTTATACCAGTTATTTTATAATTTTACAAAAAAAAAAAAAAAAAAAAAGGAATTATTTAACAACAACTTCTTACAGTTTAATCTCATATATGGCACCAAAATTAAAATTTAAGTTTTACTACCGGTATGCTTTAAATAAATATTATGCAAGTATTAGCGGTATGCTAATTAATAATTTTGTAATTTGTTTCTTCTTCTTTTTTTTTAAATCTTGTAACTGCTATTGTACACAAAAATATGACACGCACCTATTGTGCAAAAAGTTAGCTGAAAGGTTAAATATTAATAAACAGAATAAGCATTAATTTCGTAATTTTTTTTTTAACTTGTTCGATTTTTCGAATAGCTTGTAAGACTTACTTATACAAAGCTGTTATATGTAATAGACACTGAACTTTTCTATAACGGAATAATACCTTAGAAGGAACATTTCCTTGTAATTGACGACAAAAATGCTATGCAAGTATATCTAGTTTAAGACAGCATTTTTTAACGGTACCTTGCGATTCCATCTTAACAGGTTTTTCGGGAGGATTCGAAGGAAAATATCACCACTAGAAAAAATAAGGAGAAAGTCAAAAATTTCCTCCGGGGGGGACATTTTTTAATCCCGGGGGGGACATTCCCCCCCGGGCCACCCCCTGAAATCAACACTGGGAGGTTTGATACATTGTTATGTAAATTGAAAAAATAAATGCAGACAATTCAATTTATGCGTCATACAATTTTTTATGATAAATCTTGAAATATTTAAGTAAAATTTAAAACAAAATGACATTGACATATTTTTGTTTCAGAAATGTTTTTTACAGAAATATTTAAACTATTGCTATTAATTAAACAATCCTATTAACACACGTTTTAGAAAATAAATAATGAAAAAAAAAAACCCTAGAGAACTAGATGCAAGGAAAAATGAAGTGAATGTTGCTGATTTGCAAACAATTTAACATAAAATTAGAACATTTAAGATTCCTTTAACCCTTTCAGGGGCAAAACATTCTCAATCCTAAAGTGTTGAATAAATGAATGGCACCGGGATTTACCAACAATTTTAATTAGAAATAAGAAAAGGGGTGCATTTTACTTTCATACTAAATGGAAAATATTTTACCAAAATGCTGGTGCCAATGTGGCGTTTCGGAATTGAAATTAAGTGGTTTCATAAACATACCACCACCCCTGAAATGGTTAAAAGAAAAACTAATAACTCTATCATTTTGATAAGTAAAATCGGGCAGATTTAACGTTTTTTCAATTTGCCCTTCATAAATTATAGAAACATTTTCCCTTTCAAGCCATTTAAACTTTTTCCCTTCTACATGACGAGGAAACCGAACTAACCATCTATCATCGCACTGCTTTTCTATGCAACCTACATAATGCCTATGAATATTCTCTTTGTTCTTCCTTACCAATATCAGTACCTCTTGCTGTAATGCAATAATGAATATTACAGCCCTATTTTAGTTTGCAGACCTAAAAAAACTATTAAATTTCAAATATACAAGTGTATCATTTCTCCCCAGTACTAATGTATCATTTCTCCCTATTATGCCTTATTGGATTTTCAATCCAATGGATTTTTTGCACTTTGTGCAAATGCAGTTGCAAAATTGTAATATACTTTCTAGTAAAACTAATCCTAACAATGTGCTTTATAAATAAAAAAAATTACAAGATATTATCTTCACAATAATAAGAGTTATGAAATAAAATCAGTCAATGAAAAAATTTATATTAACATTCCAAAAACCTTCAAAATTAAAAGAAAAGCAAAGTTGTCAGTTCTTCACTGATTAGTCCAGCTAATGATGGCTTCAGCAAATAAAAGAAGCCTCCACATGTGTTAGAATGGCTGTTAATGATATTTGCTGAGAACAATTGTCAATGTATCAACTCTCCCTATGTATCAAACCTCCCCTATCTCCCCTATATAAATATTATACAGACATACATACAATAAATACAATAAACCCAGATGGAATGAAAAATTAGCCAGAGACAGGAATCGAACCCGGGACCACAGTATACAAGACTGCAGCTCTAACCACTGAGCTACTCCGGCCGATATACACACAATATATATTGTAGTATGTGTGTTTCATTATATTTATCGTAGATCGATGTAATAGTAAAATCTATTCATCGTTGTCCGGTTATCCAAGGCTGTCGTATAGATGGCTGGTGGCTTCCCCAACATGGTTTATTTAGTAAGAAATTGCAGACCCAGTTAACGGCCGGTGTAGATCAATGGTTAGAGCAGCAGTCTTGTATACTGTGGTCCCGGGTTCAATTCCTGGCTCTGGCTAATTTTTCACTTCACTTGGGTTTATTGTATTTATTGTATGTATGTCTGTATAATATTTATATGTATAACAATATGTTTTAACGATTTCACGAACTAGAACTATATTTACCACAATTTCACGAACCGGAACAATGTTTGCCACAATTTCACGAACCAGAATATTGTTTCTGTTTTCTCGAGCACATTTCCAGTCTTGTAAGTAGCAACTCTCTAACGCTTTAAATAGTTATCTGAAATGTCAAATTCTCCCCAAACTTGGCGATACTTCAAAAAATTTCAATAATTTTAGCAACAAAAAGAGCTTTTATAAATGAAACCGACATGAGGATAGCCTAATTTTTTCTTCATTTTTTATGTTGCCTTCCAAATTTATCATAAACGAAAATGGACAATCCTCTATAATGCGGTTCCTCAAATTTCTGCTACGTATGCGTTTAAGTAAAATTAGCAAATTTTTAAAAACAATGGAAGAAGGAAGCTACTATTTCCTGTAGGGACTGTCGGGAAGGAATTTTTTTTCTCGCAGCTAACAAAATTTCGTTTGTTTCGGTTATCTGCTTGTTTCCGAATATTGCAAATACGAGATAGGGAAATTGTGGTACTTCCTTTTCACTGGAGCATCGGCATAACTCAGTCTTAAGAAAATGTGCATTCAGTCAAAATACTAGACAACCTCGAAAATGAAACAGCGACCAGTGAAAAAAATTCTAATCTTATACGCCTTATATTTAAAGTTCCTTCTAATATTCGTTTTCTTATTCGTTTTCGGCGAACATACAGTCGAATATACCGCTGGGACTGAAATTCGGCCGAAACTAACTGTATTCCTAAAATCTCTTTTTTTTTCGGGAATTTCCAACACCTTTCATCGATTTGTATTGTACTGGCTCAAACGAGAGCCTGTTTATTAATTTCTATGAACTTCATTTTTTATGATTAAGATTCCACACTAGTCACGGGAAGAAAGATAAACGCGAATATTAAGTCTATGGGGGCGTTATTTTCAAATTTCGCGCTTTGATTTTAATGTTTTTGAATGATTTTTTTGCATAGGGTAGCTAAGAATGATCTACAACAGGGCTAGTTTTTACTTTTTCAATTTTAGTTTCAGATTTCTGTTTTAAAATTACATTCAATTTCGAAACCCGCTGGAACCGGTTCAGAAATTGAAACTATCCTAATAAAAAAAAAAAATGATGACTAAAATCGGAAAAGTAAAAGCTAGCCCAGTTGTAGATCGTCCTCAGCTACCCTATGCAAAAAATAAAATAAAATAAAATAAAAATAAATAAAAAATAATAAAATCAAAGCGAGAAATTTAAAACTAACGCCCCCATAACATTAGCGTTTTCCTTTCTTCCAGTGACTGAAGTGGGATCTTATAAGTTATCACTGATTCGATACATATAGGACTAAATTTAGAGAAAAAAATTGTGCTCATTAAAATCTGGAGACGCAATAGAAAATTTTTAGTTTGAATATCGCACACGTGTTTCGAACGCGCTCTAAAAAAATGTAGAATAAAAGTACAGAATAAAACAGCTGACGATCATTTACAAAAATCATTATAAAAGTTAAAACGAGGTATCTATACCCATAACATTTTTTAATTCGATGAAATTCTTATTAAAAAAGTGTTCTGTAGTATTGACACATCCATCTTATTTCATATGAAAATTTGAAGATTGCTCAGAAGTATTGAGAGCAGACTTGGGATAAGTTTCCAAACATGTCCGAAAATATTCTTATCAGGGGTTGGGGGGGGGCAACAAACATTTATTAATATAGTTGTATACACCTGAGAAGAAATTTATAGAGTTTTATTCTCGCGTACATTTTTTGATCTAGTTAAAAATAATATTTAATTTCAATAATATACTAATTTAAAGTAATAAAGCTTTTAGTACATTTATATCAATTAACGCCCACCGTTTGGTTTAGATATGCTGATGATATTTTGATAACTTCGCAATATAGTCCTGATGAACCTAAAGTATTTACAAATCCTTTAACTTCAATGGACAATAACATTAAATTCACTATTGAAGTTGAACATAATAAGAGTCTACCATTCCTTGATTTAATGTTAATAAGAACAACGCTATCTAGTGACAGATGTTTTCAGAAAAAGCTTGGCTAACCAGGCTATCATACCAAATAACGCATGTTCACCATTTACGTATAAAGTTTCAACCCACAAACTTTTCATAAGACTGGTTTTCTAGTATGCACTGAAAATAATTTCGATAATAAATTAGATAACATTGCGAAATTTAAGTATAGAGAAAAGGAACATGTAGCTAATATTAAATATAATAGGAAAAACACAGCCCTGGAAAGATTATATCCTAAAGAAGCCATACAAATAAATTTCAAAGAAAGTAAAATCATTTTTCCCTACAGTCTGTACTATCCATCTATTATAAGATAAACCATAAATATAGTAATACGTAAAAAAATCAATATAAAACTATGCAGCATCATTTAACTTACTGAAATTATGGCTCGAGTTAGGCAATGATTACGAAAAATAGAAATAAACATCCAAGTAATATTAAAAATATGCCGTGTGGTGACCGGCATTGAAGAATAGTCCCAATGTAACCCATGCATGTCGTAAGAGGCGACTAAAATGGGTTGGGCGAAAGGCTAACAACCTTTTACCGTAAAAATAACCTTGTAGTGAAAGCCTTGGGGTCTTGTACCCTTTAAATGCGACAAAATGTAACGAAAAAATTTAAAGTTTGAATTAGTCTATATTCAAAACTTTTTTATGTATAAACATTAAATTTTGAATATTGATTAAACAGATGGTGCTTTATAATATGCTACTACTAGAAACTGACTAGTAGTTTACAGAATTTGTGTATTGTTGAAATTAAAACTGTTCTTGTTTTCACTCTGTAAGTCATTGCGTAAATGATATCTTGAGAATGTATGAATGGATTGTTATGAGATTTGGATAGATACGAAGCAAATATGTGTGTTTGAAATGATCTACTTTTACATATTTACAGTTGTAATATTTTTAGTTATGATATTTTTTATTCATTAACAAATATAAAATTTTGATTTTTTTTACAAAAATATTTCTTTTGCATAGTTAATGAAGTATCTTTTACCTAAAAGTAGATCATTTAAAAAATACACATGTGTTTATTTTTTATTTTTTACAATTTTTTATCCTAACGCGCGTAGGATAAACTAGTTTTTCCTAGGCCAAACTAGTTTATCCTAACGCCCATAGGATAAACTAGTTTTTCCTAACCCCCATAGGATAAACTAGTTTTTCCTAGGCCAAACTAGTTTGGCTTAACGGTCATAGGATAAACTAGTTTAGCCTGCCATTCATTGGTCCGAACTAGTTTATCCTAGGCCGATCTAGTTTATCCAAGGCCAATTCAATTTGGCGTGAATTTATTGATCCCAAAGACCGCCCAGGCGCCAACATTCTTGTTTATCCCAGGCCAATGCAATTTGACGTGCTTTTATTGATCCCAACTACTGCTCCGGTGCCAACCTTAAGTCAAAAGTAGTTTAATATAACCCGTTTAATTAAAACCCTGTTTAATATATTTTATTCGATGGTGAGTGGGATACTGTCCCACTACCTTCTTTATTTCACAGCCACCGGTAGTTACAAAATATGTTCCATATGACAAATTGCGTGCTGGAGGACCAAAACATGGAATGAGAGGTTATCATAAAATTTAGGAGCTGAAGAATTTAGACATATTTATTTTTTTCTCACATAAATATCACTTGGCTTTGAATTATTTATGAACAAATGCGCCATTAAGAATATCAGAAGTACATTTGATGTTCTTTCAGATATCTAGAACATTAAAAAATCCAGCGAAGTCCAGGTCCCAGTTTGGCTTTAAATACATATATTTTTAAACTACCATTATTCCACAATTAAAATTATCTTTAAAGAATAGTACATATAAATTTATACGGATGGGGATACACTACTGTAAAACCTGTTAGAAGAATCTGTGTATGACGAAACCCTGTGTTAAACGGAATAATTTTTTTTAATCGGTGCAAATTGGATATAATAATCCTTTGAAAAAAGCATAATACATTTGCTACAGACGACGCGACGAACCGACTAAAAAAGGAACTTAACTATAACGAAGTTTTTTTCTCTCCTGTGTGATTCCGTCTTAGAAGGTTTCTATATAATTTTTTTCAGATTTTCAAGTTCCAAGCCGTGGTATTAGTAATTATTCAGATGTTTGCTTACAATTAGGGATTCATTAAAACATCAATATAGTTTACAATATAATCATTAATAACATTAATCCACATCCTATGGCTTGTAGATAAAATTAAAAAAAATTCTATACAATAAAATCTTCTAAGACGGAATTGCTTAGGTAAGAAGCAAAATCCGTTATAGCAGGTTCGCTTATTAGATGGTTCTACGTCTGTTGTAAATGAATTATATTCTTTTTACAAGTACTAATATCCTCATTTTACATAGATCAACACATGTTTTTTTTTTTTTTTTTATAACGGGATTCCGTCATAGGCAGCTTATTTTCTTCAGGTTTTATCTACATTAATTTTATTACAAACAATGCATCTACTCATCTTAAAACTAGTCGGATGTACCAATCCCAAAACTTTCTTCTATCTCAAACATGTTAATACTTCACAATTCGCTATCACAGTGAAAAATTAAAAAGCAATCTATGCTCATCATAAGGATTCTAAAGATATGAAATGTCGTGCATTCGTTCTTGAGATATGACTATCACTGAAATTGTCTAAATCCGCTGTATGTTGAGTGATTTACACCAAAACCTAAAGAAAAACAACTTATGTCATCGCCTAACTGAATCTGGAGTTTGGTGAAAATCCGTGCATTTGTTTTTGAGAAACAGCTACTGCAGAAATCGTAAAAAAATCAGAAAAGCATCGTCACCTGTGAAGCGATTTACACCAACACATAATCATCAGCAATATTGATAAAGGTGTATTTGAATCAAAAGTTTTATGAAAATTCGTGCATTCGTTCTTCAGATAAAGCTATTGAGGAAATCGTGCAAAATGCAGCGCAACATCTCCACCTATTAGGCCATTTACACCAACACCTAATCAGCATCAATTCATATCAAGGACTAACTGAATCTGAAGTTTGTTGAAAATCTGTGCATTAGCTCTTGAGATAGAGTTGTTGCGGAAATCGTGTAAATCCTGCAAAATGCAGTGTAGCAGCGCCACCTGTGGGGCGATTTACGGCAAAACGTAAACAGCACCAATTCATATAAAGGACCAACTGAATTTGAAGTTCCATGAAAATCCGTGCATTAGTTCTTGGGGTAGAGCTATAGCGGAAATGATAAAAAATGCAGCATAGCAGCGCCACCTCTTCGGCGATTTACACCAAAAACTTATGAGTACCAATTTATACCAGGGACTACCTGAATATAAATTTTTAATAAATTCCGTTCCTGAGATAGAACACCCACAAATTTTTTGTCACATGCATACATACAGAAAGACAGACAAACAAACAGACAGACCAAACAGTCAGACATTTTGCAAAAACATGTTCTTGGGGATCTTTGACCCCTAAAATATGTAAATCCGTCGAAAACCGGAAGTCGAAAATTTTCTCGAATCCAATACTTTCTTCTTGTAAAGATAAAAGAAAGTAAAAGTTTTAAAAATAATAAATATATAAATTTTAATTGTAGAATAATAGCGATAACCTCCAAACGTCTTGAGGGCTTTCCTGCATTTCCATAAAAATACTTATAAAAATAATCTTAATTAAAATTTTCTTTCCCTGTTTGTTTCGAAAAATACACTTCATGCCCCTTTATTTGATACATATCTTGAAATACAATTCTGTTTAAAATAGTTTTGTCTACAGCAGATTAACGGTGTTTTTGGTAAACGGAAAAACACGCCCAAAAAATACGTGCATTTAAAAAAAAGTTCGGCCGGGTCAAATGTTACTGGTATTTTTACTGAACAGATAAGAGATCAAGCCGATCCAAATGATTTTCATAAGAGCTGGGTTGGAAACTGGACTGAAAATTTTTGCCTGTGCAGAGCTCAAGAAGAACGCAGTCCTGTCCCAACATAAGCCGAAAAAAATTGAGCCCGGTCCGTCTCAGTCCGAACCTCTGGAAAAAAGTAATCCCCAAACCAAGCCCTGACCGAGTGTAGGGCAGGAAAATTGGGCGGGCTGTAAAGACTCTTACATCGAATAACCAAAATACTAGTTCACAAAATGTTCTAAATTTGAACGCTAAACTTCTATTATATTAAAAAAAAATAAAAATAAAAGTAAAACTAGTTGGATGTGCCAATCCCAAAACTTTCTTCTATCTTATACATCTTAATATTTCAAAACTTAGTTACACATGTTAAAACTTCAATATTATTAGTTCAATACTATACCAACTTTGATTTTCCTCTTAAATTTCTGCTCGTCAATTAAACGGACTAAAAACGAGTTAATCTATATCAGGATATTTGTTAAAATTATTAATTTTTCCTTATTCTGTCTTTATCAGCTGTTTGCGAATAGCCGGCATAGCAGGAAGCGAGTTCCCGCTGCTGCATGAGCCGCCGATGCACAATAGAACTACGAAAAATCAAGAAAAGTATACAAAAATCGATAGCACGGAGCACCTTTACCGCGCAATATTTCCAAATTCAAGGAGAACCTGTTGGCCAAAGCCAAAAACAAGCACAAACATTTTGGTTCAAGTGTATGCATAATTTTATACGCTGTTCGATGGTACAATAATGAAAATGGCACAGAGATCGGAATTATAGCGCCCCCTTCTTTCGGAATTTTTTCAAGTTCAGGGAGGACTTGTTTGCCATAGCCAGAAACATGCACAAAAAATTTGGTTCAATTATATGGATAACTTCATACACTTTTCGATGGTACAATAATGAAAATGGTACAGACATCGCAATTATAATGCCCCCTTCCGGCAGAATTTTTCCAAATTCAGGGAGGACCTTCGTGACATGACCAAAAATGAACACGTAAAATTTGGTTCAATTCTATGCATAACTTCATACACTTTTCGGCGGTACAATATTCAAAATGGCACAAAAATTGTACAAAAATCGCTATTACAGCGCCCTCTACGAGCGATTTTTTTACAAATTAAGGGAGGACCTCCTTGCCATAGCCAAGAACTTAATTTTTTTTTTTTTGGTTCAATTCTATGCATAACTTCATACACTTTTCGATGGTGCAATATTCAAAACCGCACAAAAATCGCTATTACAGCGCCCCCTAACGGCGAATTTTTCGCAAATTCATGGAGGACCTGCTTGCCATATCCAGAAACTTAAAATAAAAATTTGGTTTAATTCTATGCATAACTTCATACACTTTTGGACGGTACAATATTCAAAATCGCACAAAAATCGCACAAAAATCGCTATTACAGCGCCCCCTACCGGTGAATTTTTTCAAAATTCAGAGAGGACCTGCTTGCCATAGCCAAAAACTTAAAATAAAAATTTGGTTCAATTCTATGCATAACTTCATACACTTTTCGATGGTACAATATTCAAAATCGTACAAAAAACGCATTTACAGCGCCCCCTACCGGCGAATTTTTTCCAAATTCAGGGAGGACCTGCTTGTCATATCAAAAAACTTAAACTAAAAATTTGGTTCAATTCTATGCATAACTCCATACACGTTTGGATGGTACAATATTCAAAATCGCACAAAAATTGTTATATCAGCGCCCCCTACCGGCGAATTTTTTCCAAATTCCGGGAGGACCTGCTTGCCATATCCAAAAACTTATAATAAAATTTTGGTTTGATTCTATACATAACTTCATACACTTTTTGATGGTACAATGGCGACAGACAGACGGACAGACGGACACACAGACAGACAGACATTTTCTATAAACATGTTTTTTGGAATCTCTGACCCCTAAAACATGCAAATCCGTCGAAAACCGGAAGTCGAAAAAAATTTCGATTACAATACTTTCTTCTATTGAAGATAGAAGAAAGTAAAAAGGAGTTTTTAGTTAACTTTTCTCATTTCCATAGATGTGTTTGAGTTCAGCGATCCGTTTTAAAATTTTTGAATTTGAGCTTGAACTTAACTCATTTTTGAGAAATTGAATTTGAGTTTGAATTAGAACGTTTTTTTCCTTCTTTTTTGTGAGAGTTGGCATCAATTAAAGCACATCAAATTTAATTGGCCTAGGATAAACTAGATTGGCCTAGGATAAATTAAAAGGTTGGCGCTGAAGCGGTCATTGGAATCAATAAAAGCACGCCAAATTGAAATGGCCTAGGATATACTAGATCGGCCTAGGATAAACTAGTTCGGGCCAATGAACAGCTGGCTAAACTAGTTTATCCTATGACCGTTAGGCCAAACTAGTTTGGCCTAGGAAAAACTAGTTTATCCTATGGGCGTTAGGATAAACTAGATTGGCCTAGGAAAAACTAGTTTATCCTATGGTCGTTAGGATAAACTAGTTTGGCCTAGGAAAATCTAGTTTATCCGATGTGCGTTAGGATAAACTAGTTTGGCCTAGGCCAATATAGTTTGGCCTAAAATCGGGTTTGGCCTGTAACATATATATCAAATTTCATAATAATCTATACATATGTTCTCAAGATATCATTCGCGCAATGACTTACAGAGTGAAAACAAGAACTGTTTTAATTTGAACAATACACAAATTCTATAAACGACTAGTCAGTTTCTAGCGGTATTATATTAAAAAGCATAATCTGTTTAATCAATAGTCAAGATTTCATGTTTATACATGAAAAATTAATGAATATACACTAATTCAAAATTTAAATGTTTTTGTTAATTTTCGACGTGTTTAAAAGGTACAAGACCCCTTAAATACAGATGTTAGACGTACTGATCTTATGATAAAACGGACTGGAACTGGAAAACAGCTTTTGAATTTTAGAATTGGAAGTTGGAATGTTCTAAGTTTATATAGATCTGGTGCAGAGAAGCAGCTAGAGAGTCAGATTGATAGTTATAAACTGGAAATATTGCCCTTACAGAAAGTTAAATGGAAAGACAGGGGAATAAGAGATATTGGTAATTTTTCAATTTTTAATAGCGCAAGCAGAGAAAAAAACACGCATAGTACTGGATTTATGATAAGGAAATGCCTTACAGAAAATAATATTTTTTTTGGCAATTTTTTAAGAAAGAAGATGCCGAGGATGAATAAAAAAATATTTTTTATGAAAACTACAGAAAGAATTTGATAAATTACGAAGACAGGATGTCAAACTTGTAATAGGTGATTTTAAGACTGAAATTTGGAAAAAAATTCACATTTATACCAACATTTGCAAAATTAAGTTTACATGATTTGTATAGTGAAAATGAAATAAGAGCTGTGGATTTCACTGCTTCTAACAACTTAATCATACGTAGTACATGTTTTGGGCATAAGAATATAGAAAAAGAGACTTGGATTTCTCCTGGTGGAAAGACAAAACCAAATTGACCACACAATGACCGACAAAAGACATGCTAGTGCTGTTATGGATGAATGAATTTCGAGAGGTGCTGATTTAGATTCTGATCATTTCCCTTTTATTATGAAATACAGACAAAAAATTACAAGATTTCACGATGCAAAAGGAAGAAAGTAAATAAAATTTACCAAACATGTAGCGAAGAAAGGTTTGTCAGAATAAATTAATGGAAAGAATAACTAGTGAATATGCTGAATATAATGAGAAAGATATAATCATTAGTAAATGAGTTAAATGCAGAAATATCATATTAAAAACTGCTGAGGAAGTTGTTGGGAAGGACGAAAGGAGGGAAAATAACGAATGGTTTGATAATGAGTGTTGGGAACTGATTAAGAAAAAGAATAAGGCAAGAGAAAAAATGCTGAAACATGGAACAAGATGGAGTGAAAATCCCTTTAAAACAATTAGAAGAAATGCGCAAAAGTTGTTACGTATCAAAAAACGAGCTATGGAGGAGGGTAAAATTCGGGAAATTATAGACCAATCAGCGATAGGAGATATCAGTCTAACGTATTCAAAGTTTAAGGGAAACAAAAAGGGCTACCAACCACACACCCTTTTTTGTAAAGACCGAAATGATAAACTTGTTGGGGTGCATGCAAATATGATAGAGAGATGGGCGGAATATTTTAAAGAATTGTTTATCAAACAGTCAAATAACGAAAAACGAATACAGTTTAACAATGTCGAATGCGATGTAAATGAAGAAAGCAGTGAACCCTCAAATGTAGATGAAATAAGCGATGCTATTGCAAAATTAAGAAATGGAAGAGCACCTGGCGAAGATTTGATAAGTGCTGAGCTATTGCAATATGATGGAGAAAAATTGGTACAAATGTTGCATGATTTAATAGCAGAGATTTGGCATAATGAAAATATTCCAAATGAATGGAATAGTGCTTTTATGTTCCCAATTCATAAAAAGGGAAATATCTTAAACTGTACATAATAAATACCATTAAAATAAGAAGAATGCAATGGTTAGGCCATATAATCAGAATGAAGGATGAGAGAAGCACAAAGAATATATATAATGGGAAATTAATAGGGAAAAGGGGGTGTTGGTAACCCTAGATGGATAGGAAAAGTAGAGAAAGATCTAGCACAAAACCAAATTATTAATTATAAATTAAAGGCCAGCGATCGGATATCTGGCGTGGTACATTAAGGGAGATCAAAATCCTTCATAGACTGTAGTACCATTGTGTATATATGTATGTACGTATGTACCATTAATAATAGTGTATATATTATGAAAGAGTACGTAAAAAATTGTTGAAAGATAACGTTTCACGCAATTATAGAATATTTGTATTTATTTGTTTTGAAAACGATTCGGATAAATTCGAAACCTCTAAACAGTCAAATAAACCTATCCTTGCTGCTTTTTTTAAGTTTTGATCTTACACCTTTTAGTAATTAAAATTAGTATATTATTACAAGTTGTTAATATGTTCGATATATATTTTATGTTATAATTTGCTCAATAATGTTAAATACGCCTGTATTAAATACTCGTATGTCTCATTTTGAGAATGTTCAAATGACAAATAAATTGACGGGCTCACAACCATAGTAGTCCAAGTCCACTTAAAAAAAAAAAAAAAAAAAAAAAAAAAAAAAAAAAAAATAGATAGCTCAAGTAGAAGGTGCAGTAAACTGTGTTTTATCTACTGCCATAGTGCACCAAATCTGTAGTTTACATTTGCATCTGTGTCCAGTGTTGGTGAAGTAATACCAGAAACCTTCACAACCATACTGAATCTAGCCCATTCACCAGTGTACTACTCCATCACTACTTTTTTTTTATCTGAGACCCATTATTGTCTAAATCTTGCCTCATTACTATAAAAAAAAGTTGTATTTTAAATAAGTAGCGATTTCAAAACTTCTGATGAAAAATAAACGTTCGTGAATCAGATGTATAAACTATGAAGGGAAAGTAATATTGTTTTGATGACCCCCCCCCCCCTCCTCTCGGTAAAAAACTGTAAAAATACCGACAGTGGTTTCTTAAAAAAACATTGCAAGGATTAAAACTCTAAATCACACAGTTTGATCTTAGGCCTGGAGAGAAATGTACGACAAAGAATAAGACCCCCGTCAAATTGAAATTCTAATACAAAGTCTTCAGCAATAAGTTTAAATCACACTTCAAGGCGCCAAGTACAGATACATGTAAATTATGTGATGACATATCAACCATGCTCTCGGCAGAAAAGGGTGAAAACACTTGAAAAAGTCTTGAAATCGAAGGAGAGCTCCACTTGCGGATAGCTAAACAGGCTAGAGAGAAAATGAAAACTGATAAAATTAAAGCCTCTTATGAAACCTAATGCTGTACATTCGACTTGCAAAAAGCACTAACCTTTCTCAGCTTTCAACGTACATAGCTTATTATAAACGCGATCTATATGTTTATAACTTTGGGGTGCATTCCTTTAATAATAATGTGGGATACATGTACGTCTGTGATAAAATAGATGAAATGGAGGGAGGAAGATGTTCTCACGACCTTTTTAGCATTGCTGCAAGACACCAGCAGAAAGTTGTAACTCGACTGAAGCAGCAACTATCAAGAAACAACGCATCTATGTTCCTGGAGACTAGAAGGAAACTACTATGAATGCAAAGAGGAAATATCCTAAATTTGATGTCATTGAAGATAAGGATTCCGACTTTCTTTCTACTACAGCTTTGTAACAAAGTCTCACAAACAGAGAGAAGGATACACTAGATTAATTTTAACACAATTATTCTAATTGGTAAACAAATCATATTAGAAGTAAATTTCCAACTGGGCAAAAAATGTCCGGACCAGGATTCGAACCCGGGACCCCCTGGCTGAAGCCGCCAGTGCTCTGCCATCTGAGCTATCCCGGACGATTCTGGTCGAACTTTTTCACCCAGCTAACCTTGATGATTACAGCATCTGAAGATACAAAAAATAGAATAAGTAAATACAAATCAAAATCAAGAGTTTTTGTAATCATAATAAACAAGTCTTTATTTACACATGGAAATTTCACAAGCATACTGGACCAAGTCCTTATTTTCTTTAACAACGTATAAATTTTCAATAGAAATATTAATTTGTCATTTAGAAAAGTAGCGCGCTATAAAATCGGTACTTTAAATTGAATATAACCGCATATAATTCTTATAAATCACTTGGCCTGAATTAATAATTTATTAAGAACTTTAAAGCGTTATTATTCACAATAAAGAAAAATGGACTTGGTCTACAATGGTTGTGAGCCCCTCAATTGGTAATTATAATTTTCTATGCTAAAGTGTTGTTTTGATGATAACTTTCCTATTTTACAACCCCCTCACTGACAAGCCCGTGTTGATACGTTCACTAAGCTCCAGGTTTCACTGCAATACAAGCAATATTTAAAGTAATATAATTCTATTCATTTAATTTTTTTTAATACATTGAACTATGATTAGTACTTCCAAGGATTGCATTCATATTCGTTACTAAGATTTTTTATAAAATGTTCAAAGAATCATTTTTTTTAGCATTTAAAAAATAATGCAGAGAAAACAACATTACAATTTTGCCCATTTCCAAGACAGTCGGAGGGTTAAATTTGACATGTCAATTTCGTTTTTGTGCAGTTATTTTTTAGTCTGACGTATCGCTCACCCGCAAAAAAAGTGACACATCTCGAAAAAATTCAATTTTCATTTTATTTCACTAACTGGTCTTTCTACACAAAAAGTTTCATAAGTATAGTTATACAGAAAATCACTTTATTACTTGTCCAATTGTGAGCACAGAAGAGGGGTGGATTGTGTGGGGAGGTAAAATTACCCAATCCTCCGAACCTCATCCTACGTCTTCATTCTTAATTGTTTTACACTTCTATGCATGTTTTTATGCCTGCATGTAGAGCTAAGTGCTATAATTCCATGTTACAGTAAAACCATGCAAATTTTCTTTTGCCTCTCTGTTAAATTTACTTTTGTGGAGATGTGTCCCTCTTCCTGCGGGTTCGCGATATGATGACTGATATATTCTTAAATGTCACATTCGGGGCAACTCATCGCCTAGCCTCCCACAAACGCCCTGTTTCCAACGAACAACCACTATGTAGTCTAATAAAAGGGGGGGTAAATCAAGAAGGTATTTATAATATCGGTTTAATTCGTTATTTTTAAATTCAATTAATGTTTAATTATTTTATAAGTTGAAAACAACTTTTTTAATGAAATATTTTAAATTAATTTAATTTTAACATCTTCCCTACTGAGTATTAGTGCAGCATTATAAATTATTACTGAATTACTACTTCTCACATTTGACTTCAGAGCAAGAGTTTTATTTTATTTGCATTAGCTCGAATCTTAGACGTCGAAACATATCATTCTGCTATCGAAATTGTAATTATGTTCGAGTACAGTTATTAAAATGGGACAAAACGGAGGTCCCCATTTGAGGAGCCAGGGAGCGAAAAGGTTAAACCAAATTAACATATAATAAATAATGAAGACTGTCTCTGTATGCAAACTATTGTTCTTCAGATAACATGCCTATATAACTGTTTGTTTCCTTTTTAACTATAGAAGCAAAGTAATTAATTTAGTTATTTCCTACAGCGTTTTTCGAAGCATTTAAGAAAAGAAGAAGATTCCTTTTAATGTTTATGAATGTGCCTATGATTCATTAGTATTACTATTTGACGAACATAGGACATACGCATCCACCAGAGAGAAAATAACATAAGTAAAAGAAAAATAAAAAATAGGAAATGAGAAACATTTGAAAACTTATTGCCTAGAAACAATAACATCAATGATAACTAGAAACATTAACTAGAAACAATGCTATCAATAACAACTAAAAAGTAAGGTTTGTAACTACATCTTATCTCCTAGTTAAGAAGATGAATTTATTTGTGAATTTATTTATGAAGTATGAATTTATTTATGACTATGAATAAATGAAGAAGAAGATTGGAAAAGAAATCTCTGTTTGGTGGCCATGTTATCACACTTATTGATCTATAGTAATTTTGATAATGTGTGTGACAACATGAACACTAGGCAGAAAAAATCAACAGTGGAAATGAGCAGTTACAATTTGCCGTCATTTCGAAGAAAGACAAAGAATTCGACTTCCGACAATATTTTCCGAAGAAATTAAGAAAAGAAAGAAGATTCCTTTTTTTCGTTATACTTATGCCTATGTTGCATCAGTATTACTATCTGATGTACATAGGACATACGCATCCACCAGTTAGAGAATAAAATCAGTAAAATAAAAACAAAACATAGCAGATGAGTAACATTTCCTTACTCATTGCCTAGAAACTGAATGAATACCAACTACAAAATAAGGTTGGTAACTACATCTTCTCTCCTAAAAAAGAAAGACACAAGTATGAATTTTTTAATGGACATGAATAAATGAAGAAGACGTTTCGAAAACAAAGTTCTGTTTAATGGCTATGTTGCCACGCCTAAAGATCTGTAGAAATTCTGATTTTTAAGTATTGCAACATGTTCACTAGGCAGAAAAAGTCAACAGCGAAAATGAACAGTACGCTTTTCAAGATCTTAGTATCATAACAGATAGAGCTGTAAAGATAAAACCTACCTTCTATTTTCTGAAAATTAAAAAAATAGCAACATTTCCCCTTCTGAACAGTCGATGAATAAGACGATTTTAAAAGAAAGCTCTGTTTGGTAGACATGCGATCACGCTTAATGATCCGTTGTAATTTTGATTATTGAATGTGATAACATGTATACTAGGCAGAGAAAATCAACAGCGACAATAAGCAGTGAGCTATTCAAGATAATAGGAATTAAACAGATAGAGCTATAGCGATATAAATACATATTATATATTATATTTCTAAAAATGAATAATAGGAAGGTTTCTTCGCCTGAGTAGTCCTTCTCGGGTAATCAAAACTTTCTGAAGCTAAAAGTAAAAACAAGAAACACAAATTCATTTTATTTGAAATTAGAGAAGAGGAAGGAACAACTTAGAGAGATACTTTTGAATATCAGTCAGAAAATCTTGAATATTTTTGATAAGGAAAGTACTTTATATACAGCAATAAGGAATAAAATCCCCGACCTCCCCGTTGGCATTCGCAACTCTACACATTACCGAAAATGGACAGACGAAAGATGACAACCTGTATTTCTCGTTTCTCTAACGGCCTAGAAAACTGGCTTGCACTTGAATATATTACTCCACAATCTCGAACCTTAACTGAATATGATCAACTCCTGATTTTCTACATATCTCCTCATTATAAACTTCCGAGTGAGAGGATTTTAAACACCACTCATTTTACTACCACGGGATGTGGCATCCTTATGAAGCAAACAGGAGCGCAACGTTCCCAGGAGTTCACATCAGGGTCCTGGCTGACTATTCACCAGCGTTTGCAATTTGGCTAATCAGAAATAAAAACACTCGCCAAATGAAACAAAATGATAGTAAAATAAATTCGTCATAAAACATTGAAAATTCGATCTTTATCCCTTAATGTACGACCTCCACTTTTTTCCAATATGTTACAAAAAAAAGGTTTTGTAACTGCTTATATAGTTATTCATCAAAATTTAATTATACGCTCCAGAAACTAACAAAAATAACTATATTTTAAATATCTTGCGTGATGAAGAAAACAAATTCCAGTCACGATTTAACTCAAAAAAATATGAAATAAAACTTCCAATCCCACTTAACACAGACTTTTAAGATATTACATTCAATGAATTCGGAAAAATTTATAATATGTTCGAAAATCGTTTTTCTAGAATTCTAGAATTTCTTTTTCCAGACATAGGAATTAGCTGACAATAGAGAATCACCGATTAGCTTGGCACATAGTGATTTTCAACCGTCCGGATAACCCTTAGTGTGCCTTTGGTTAATGCTAAATCGAACTGGTGCTGGGTTACTATCGCTAAAAATAATGTAAATGGTGCGGTACGATTGAACATGATAAGCGACATTAATCTTCCAATAATTCAAATACGAGTGTTGCCTGCACTGGCGTACACAGAAAAAAGATGAGCAAAAACGGAGCACTCGCAATCTGGCGAGTCTAATAATCCTTTTAATCGCCAAATGATACATTTTATCGCGATTTGGCGCAATGGCGAGCGGCAGCAACAACAATGGTTCATATACTCATATACAGACCAGGCTATATACTGTACATCATTTTGTGACTGAGCCAGAACATTAATAGCTTTTTGTTTAAAAACTTTTTAAGAATTGCTGAATAGTATAAAAATTATATACAGTGGTGGCCAAAATTGTGGACACTTTTAGGTAGCTTTCACTACGAAAAGTAAAAGCTACCTATTGCAGTCATCCGAAGGAAAACTCTTCCGGAAATATTGCAATATTTTCACCGATCATGAGTCCCAGATAACAAAACCACCCTCTGTTGAAATGCTGTCTTATATAGAATTTCTCTCTATATATATATCCATATATATATATCTGAACTTTTGTCAAGCAGTAACACTCGAATTTTTGAACCGATTTGGATGAATTTTTTCATATTTATAGTACATACTAATGCATCGACCAAGTTCGTTGGCCAGCTTCGTCCGCAATCTTGTTTCAAAATGGTGGCCATTTGAATTTTGTGGACACTTTTGGAAATTTATAGGCTTCCTAAGTTTCTCTTTAAAATGACCTATGTTGCTAACTTACACTGTGTGCTCCTTAAAATATCTTTTAATGTCTCTAACATTCTGTTGAAAATGATAAATAAGAGTTTGTATTTTGTGAAACGTAACAATTTCTACAAGCACACAATGTTAGAAAACATAAAAAATATTCAAAAATTTCAAAAATTCCGCCATTTTCAAACAAGATAGCGGATGAAGCTGGCCAACAAACTCGGTCGAGACATTAGTATGTACTATACATATGAAAAATGTCATCCAAAGAGGTTCACAAATTCGTGAGTTACAGCATGACAAAATTCAGATATATATATATACGGAGATATTCTAAGGGAAACCTAGAATAATGAGGGAAATTATCAACTACTAAAAACTACTAAACAAGTTATTGTAAATAGAGTGAAGGCGTTTTATAAAAAAATAAAATCAAAGCAAAATAGTGCGGAATTTCCTTATCTTGTAATGATTCCAAAATTCCATAAGAACCCAATTAGTTTTAGAACCGTAACTTGTGGGTTTGGTTCTTATCTGGAATGTGTAAATAAAAAATTGTTGAATATATTACAAAAGATTTTTGATCAGGTTATAAATGAATATTCTTCGATAGTAATAAAAAATAGCTATGAACTTATAAAAAGTTTAAAAAAGCTGAAAAACATTTTCAAATGAAAATCTCTCTGGAAAAATTTCCAAATATTAATATAGCTGAAAAACATTACAGGATTGTATACATATGATTTCGAGGATTTGTATAATGGCATAAATTTAGATTATTTGAAGTACAGAGTTATGGATTTTTTCAAGAAATCTAAAGAGAAGGATATCAGTATTGAAATATTCACCGATTTATTTCAATTTGTTGTTTACGAAAATTATCTGTTTGAAGGGAAACAAATATATAAACAAGTGAGAGGTATTCCAATGGGGGGCAGTTGTAGCTCCATCCTTGCAGATATTTATCTGTTTACATATGAAGCCGGTTTATTGTTGGAAAAAGACTTAAAGATATACAGATATATAGATGATGTTTTGGTGGTTGAGCTGAATAACAATAAAGGAATTTATCAATTTAAATGTTATCCAGACACTTTAAATTTAAAGAGTGCGTCGGATAATCAAAGAAGTGTCAACTACTTCGATGTTAATTTGGAGATTAAAAACGGAATTTTAGTATACAGTATTTATGATAAAAGAAATTATTTTGATTTTGATACAATTAAAATATTAAACTTTAATAGTAACGTGCATGTTTCAATTTTTAGAAATATATATTTAAATGGATTAAATCGTATTGCAAATTTGTGTTCAAATGTTGATAAATTGGTTGGTGAAATTTTTAACCTTTATATAAACGCCAGTAAACAAAATTACCCAATACATTTTCTGAATGATTTAACTTTCAATTTTATCAAGAAAAAATGCTATCGAAATAAGGTATTGGAATTGTTCGATGATGGTGATTTATCGATATGTGATTCCTATCTAAAATAGCTTAGCGGTGAGGTTATTCACGGACTTCATTTGACGGCTTTTGGGTTATTTTTTCAATCTCTATTTGTTTGGTCTTGGCAAGTGAGGGGGAATGTTGTGCACGTAAAACATGTTTAACCCCGCAGTACAAGTCATAAGCCCTGGCCACTTGTCTCCATATTTAGTTTTTTCTTAGTTACTCTTGGTTTTGTTAATTATTGTTTTAGTTACAGTTTGTTAGATATTTTATCGTGTACTAAATTGTATGAATTTGGATTTTTCAATATATATATATATATATATATGTGTGTGTGTGTACTATATAAGTCGGCATTTCAACGGAGAGTAGTTTTGGTATCTGCGGGTCATAATGAGCGAAAATATAGCACAATTTCCCGAAGTGTTTTGCTTTAGACGGCTGCAATAGGTAGCTTTTTAATTTTGTAATGAAAGCTACCTAAAAGTGTCCACACTTTTGGCTACCACTGTAGATATGTGTATGTTTTACATAAAAGAAAATTTTCAAATTGTTTGAGCTACTGAAAACACCTTTTTACATTCTTTAAAATAAGAAACAAAATTATAAATTCTTCATTCATAATCTATCGAGCTATACAAATACGAACACAAGTAACTCCGTTGCACAAACAGAGAATAATACCTGTATACTCCAAAGTTAATAACACATAATCTTCCTTCTGATCTGCAGTCCTTTCAAAAGAAGTTTGTTTAAAAACTATAACATAATTTAAAAATTTTGTATAATTTTTAAAACAAAAAATACTAGTATTTATCTAGCAGTTATAACTAACATTTTAATAACAATTATTAAATTAGAGGGCAAGTTTGAAGAGGACACACTTTTCTGGTATATTGATAGACACATTTTAGGATCGATAGACTGTCAACCTACTTATTGTTCTCTGAACGTGAGACGCTACGAGACTACAAATTTTCTTTTTTGTTCATATTTTAAAAAGTATCAACGTATTGCGATATAACTAACAGGACAAAAAATTCTTGCATATACAAAACGAAAATAGCATATCATGTATTACAAATGTGTTTTTCACTAAACAATGTTTTCACAGTTTATATACCGGGTGAGCCAATAGTTCGTTACAACTTTAAAAACTCATAAAAATGGAAGAAATTATGATAAATGAATTATGAATGTGCGGTTTGCAATGAAGGACTTACAAGGTAGTCGGATTTTCTTTAGCAGCAAAAAAACTTTAGTTAAAAAATAACGTATAGAGGGCGCTGACAACCACAACAACAGTTGACGCAATAAACTGGACAAAAGTTGTGTCGTAGAATGTTCTGGAAGTCATTTTGAACATTTGTTATTGGAAGAACAAATGAATGGAGCGTATTGTTGTTATGTTCATTGTGTTTCGGGTCGTCAGCGCCCTTTATATCTGTTTTTTTAACTACATTTTTTTTTTTTTTTTTTTTTGCTCCTAAAAAAAAATCTAACTACCTTGCGAGCCCTTCATTGCAAACCGCACTCCTTTATCATAATTTCTCCCTTTTTTATGAGTTTTAAAATTTGCAACGAACTTTTGTTTCACCCAGTACATCTTTTTTTTGTTCAAATTTCTTTATATCATTAAGGGACATTATTAATCAAATCAAAAATTCCATATATTCGTGTTAGTATCTCCTTTAATTTAGGTTACTTTTTAAGCTATATTTTTATTTCGGTGTTTTATAATATCTTTTTGAAATATTATTGAACGTTTTTGTGAAGAAAAATGATTTAATCTTTTAAAAAGAAATATGATGTTGAAATGATGATGAAAAGTTTGATGAAAAGTTTGATGATGAAAAGTTTGATGAACTTAAAATAATAATAATAATATTTTTTTTTTCATATAAACATTTTAATAAGCATTCAATGTTTTTCTTGAAAGTATAATTTCATGACTTCAATGCATGATTATTTCAAAAACTATTTGTTACAGCACATTAAAGTGGCATGGACGTAGAACCCGCTTACGAAAAATTTATCCCCTGTTTTTACTCTTAGTAGAAAGTGCGTGCTATTTAATTTATTTAAAAAATTATAATTTGTGCTTTATTTAATTTTTAAGATATGCTCTAGTGAAAATAAATAATCATTATTTAAACCCACTCTTTCGGATTTCTAAATATATTTCTCAAAGTATAAACACAATTTAATTAATATTAAACAACTAGAAAAGTAGCCCGTCAAAAATGACGGAAATTTAGATATAAAGATATATACAACTCATGTGCAAGAATATGAGTTTTCTCGCTTGTTCCGCAGTGATAGATGAAAATGACACATTTTAAGAACGAAAAACGTTTATGAAAAACTGTGTACAGTAGAAGACCACTAATGTGCACAGTTTGGTTCCAAGTGTTATGCAGATTTGAGACTTTTTGCAGTCATGTCTAACCAACCAAAATGTAAAAAAAATTTTACATTTTTTAAATTCATATATTGGACAATTTAGATTGTTGAGCCTTAAAAATAAATAAATAACACACTTGAAGAAAGGTTAAAAACTATTAAATTATCGTATACGATTTCATGAAATGTTATTATATGGTATTATATGTGTGTGCTTCACGATCTTGGTTACGACGTTGGCGAAATTGGCTGCAACTTGTCATAATCATAATAGTGTGGGCCGCTATAACGAAAAAGTAACCAGTTTTTAGTAAAATTTCTGATATAAAGTAGCTTTCAAAAACTTGTGTAAAATTGCAGCCCGTTCTCGTGTTATGTCAGTCCTAGGAATAATATTTCTAACACTGAAGATTTTCCATGTATATATGGAATTTAGAAAAGCTTCTCCAAAAGAAAGGTCTTGAAATGACATTGTAATTCCTCTAACTTCAAAGTTTAATCGGGCCCTGATGTTGAGTACTGAAATCTAATAAGTTCAGTTATTTTGAACATTGCAACAGAATTAAACAGTTAAACTTATTTAACTTAAACCCGCTGTTACTTTCCGGTGTTATTTTTTAGTATTAAGAAAGAAAATTATTTAAAATTTTCAAATCATGCATTTATGATTTTTTTCCGTCTTTAATAACTAAATAATGAAAAAATAGGCTTTTGTTCTGAGTTCATAAATATGACAATAAAATAATGTAACTAAGAGACATTTCAAAATTAAATCTTTGTTATTACAAACCATAAACAAACGATACCGCCACCATTTTACATACTATGACGTCATTAGAATATTGCCCATTGATTGTTGGAGAACTTACTTTGTGAATGATTACCTCAATGATTTAATATTTTTGACGTTTCACGATGAATGAATCAGTTGTGTTTGTTTAGGTTTATGGAATGAGATATTAAGCTGTGAAACTAATTTCAGTTGAAGTTATCCAAGGATATATGTATTTTTAATCGAAATTAAAAACAATGCTTTGATCTCGAAATAAAAAGTTTTAGTTTGTATAATTTGTTATTTCTGTTAATTATTTATTTAAGTACTTTTCCACTATAGCGCATTTTTAAAAAAAGCTTGGCGCGATTCGGGCATCAGAAAGTGAGATATGTTGCGAAAATATATAAACAGCTATGAAAACAAATCTAATGAACTTTTATCTTTGTTTATATATGCACTTATATGCATAAAAATAGTTTCTAAATATATATAATTTTTTTATATACAAATTACGGCACAGATTTCAGATATAAACCGGGATACATAACTGGCGGCAAAATGGTGTTATTTTGCCTGCTATGGTAACCCGGCAATTGTTTTTTTATTTATTAATAAATTGTTTATTTACTTTTATTTTCTGTTTTTTAATTATATAAACTGCTTTTTTCTATAGTTATTATTCAAACTTTTATTTATTTATAGTTATTTCCTTTTCAAAATGATAGCAAATAATTGAAAAATATATAAGTAACTGGTATTCGAAAGCGAGATTTCTGCCAAATTGGCGTCATAGAAAAATCACTCCAACCCCCATGCGTATAAGATATCTGTGCAAAAATTACTTCTGTTTCTTTATAAAAATGGGTAAATAGCTTTTTTTATATTAAATTGTCGGCACAGATGTCATATACGCCCATATTGGCGCGATTGTTTTTTTGACGCCGATGTCATATACGCATCGGGTACTTAACTGGCGCCGAAGTGTCGTTATTTTGCTTGTAATGGTAACCCGAATGTTGTTTATGCTGTTGAAGTTTTCGCCAAATTGGGGTCGGAAAAAAATCGCGCCAATATGGGGCGTATATGACATCTGTGCCAAATCCTTCTATATATAAAAAAAAGTTTTGATTTGGAAATGGACCAATGAAAATCTGCGTAGATATTCCGGGTAGAACTCATCCAATTTAAATGCTTAAGCCAAGGCCTCCTTATCGAAATTACAGGCCTCGCAATCGCTAAGTTTCCTTTGTCCATTGTCCTTTGTCCATTGTACACGTGGTTAGAAACCACATGGTTTCCCGTGACTAGCGCTATCTAACGTGAGAAACAGAAATATTTTTTAATTTGTTTTCCATTTTTCTTTTACCATTTTCTTTACGATGTGCTTTGTAGTTTGCAAATGATAGTTGTTAATCTTAAAATTTTCATATGTTCTAGACATTTTATTTAAAAAAATGAACTTATTTTACTGTTAAACAAAAAATGTTTACTGCTGTATTCGTTATGTAAATAAATGATGATAATAATAATAATAATAATCAGGAAAGAAAATTATTTTACCATGAATTTCTTAGTGATATTAGTTATTGAAATAAATGGATAGCATCTAGATCCGGAAAATGCAAAATATTTCATTTTCTCTTTTATATTTTCAAATATGTTCTTTATTTTATTTCTGCTATTTCTTTTCTTTTCACAATTAATTCCCCCTTACAGTATTAATTTAACATCGCTCCTTCAATTTGTTTCAATGCACAGTCTCGTTTATTTATTTATTGGCTTATCATTTGTTTTATTTTTGAAGGTATGGGGGATCATTTCAGTTTAACATACTTTAGATGAAAGCTTCACTGTTTTTTCATATAAAGTTTGTATGTATTAATCTATGGAAAGTTTCATAATTGGCTCCACAGCCAGTTGGCATATCTTGGCGGGCATAGTTTGGTGCGTAATTAATTTCCTTGTTTTCACTCACATATGTTATGTAAGTTTTACTAAAATGTATCAAAGTATTTTAGGAAAGTTAAAACACGCATAGATACACAAAAAAACAACAAAAAAAAAACAGACTGAAGTCATAAACACTTAAAAAATTGGAAAAATAAAGTTTAATAATCACTTAAATTTATACATATCCCTCAACTTTCCGCAAATACCGTATTCTTGTCATGCTACGATTTTGGTGTTAGTAAATCTTAATTTGAGTATTCTTCCTTAATCAGAGCTAGAGCCAATTGGCGTAAGTTTAGTTTGGCGCAAAATTAATTTTACTTTTAAACCGTATACTTGATACCACATTATTCCAGCATCGCGTTTTTGCAGTCAACTTTGACTGTGGAACAGATTACAGAACATTAGCTAATACTACATTATATAATAATAAATCGGTATTTTTCAAGTACAGGGGCCAGCATATTCACTGTTTCACATAAAGAAGCAATTTTTTCCAATATTTGTACAATTTATTTAATATAAAAAATGCATTTGTCTATTTTATATACAAATATAAACAAATCGTATATAAAAAACAAAAATAATATCTAGAAACTAAATTTATACATGTAAATTCGGCACAGATGTCATATTGGCGCGATTTTTTTCTGGCGTAAATGTCATATACGCACCGGATACTTAACTGGCACCAAAGTGTCGTTATTTTGTTTGATATGGTTATTCGGATATTGATGATATGGTAACGAGGTTTTCGCAAAATTGGCGTCGGAAAAAAATCGCGCCAATATGGGGCGTATATGACATCTGTGTCGTAAATTCTTATAAAACAAGCTGACAGTTCATAAGTTTTGTTTTCATAACTGTTTATATCAATGGGCAACAAATCGCTCTTTCCAAAGCCCGGAACAGATGTCATATTCGGCCCATATTGGCGCGATTTTTTTCGGTTGCCAATTTGGCGAAAACATCAACAGCATAAACAACATACTCCGGGTTACCACATCAAGCACTTAGGCGCAAGTTAAGTACCTGTTGCCTATATGATATTGGCGACAGAAAAAAATCGCGCCAATATGGGGCGAATATGACATCTGTACCCAAAGCCCAAATTGTGCCAAGATTTAAAAAAAAAGTCCTATATACTGAAAATGGTACTTGTTAGTTATCCCGTCGACCAAATTACTGTCGCCAAATTGTAAGATTAAATGCCAATAATGGTTTGCCATAAATTAATAAATTTTAAGATTAAATGCCAATAAAACCAATATTTCGACGTTTTATTTGTATTTTTATTAATGTTATACTAATTTATTTGTTTTTTCGTTATTTAAAATAAAAAATTGTGTCAATTTGTAGAACTTGGCGAGTAGTTTAGCGATTTATATAATTTGGCGAAATTGGTCGACGGGATAACTAACAAGTACCCTGAATAAATATCAATAAATCTTATATTTAAATCTTCATTTTTAATATGTTTCATTTTTTAAAGCCAAAACATAATTGTGCGAAATATTTTTTTACGCCTTTATTTTACTGGAATTCGAAAAATATTTTATACAATTGTGCCAATAACACAACATTTTCAATTTTTTACTATGCATTTGTTTATGGAGTATTACCAGGAGTATACACCAGGTGGCGTAACTTACGGGACAAAGTCAGCTAATAAGTTGGCAATTATCGGGGACATTTTCACCCATAGACTTTCTCCGGATTGTCAAGTCTGTTTTATGATAAGGGAGTCTTGGCTTAAGCATGGCCATAGCCTACTATGATATATAACGGCCCGCGCATTTCGCCGAAAAAGTGATGTCTGATCCAACTTCAAACCCTGAACCAAAACTTCACAACGTGCTCTTTGTTTACATTTATACCCTGCCCAGATAGAAGCTTGTTTCTCATCGTCGAGGTTTCAGAATCATTGATCGTATTTTCATGTAATAAATTAAACATTTATATTCTTCAATTTCCTTCGATTTAAGAGGATATTTTACACAAATTGTACCATTTTAGTGTTACACATACTTTTAAGATTAGCTAAATTATTTATTGTTTACCTTGATCGTTTGGTTCATTCATGAAAAATGCCGGTTCTGTTATTTTTTTTTTTAATGTCTCGTATTTTTATAAAAATAGCTTGGTTTCATATACACGTTTTAAAATTAAAATTTGATTTTTATCAAACTACAGTTCTCATAACTGACTTGAAGCAGCTATTTTTGATTAATTTACTGTTACCGGTAAAATATTTGTTTTGGAACAGATGTCATATTCGCCCCATATTGGCGCGATTTTTTTCGGTTGCCAATTTGGCGAAAACATCAACAGCATAAACAACATAATCCGGGTTACCACATCAAGCACTTAGGCGCAAGTTAAGTACCTGTTGCCTATATGATATTGGCGACAGAAAAAAATCGCGCCAATATGGGGCGAATATGACATCTGTACCTTTGTTTTTAATATCACCCGAACCAAGAAGAAGAAGAAAAAAAAGCCGATCTTCCTTAAACATTAAATATTCTTATTTTTAATAAGAGAAAGAAATGGTGATTACGGATTTAAATATCGTTGCAATATTCTATGTTATCCAAGCAATTTTGATTAAATCATGTAAGGGTATTTGTTACTTAATAAATTACATTTATTAATTATTACAAGGAATTTTATGAGTATTTTAATATATTAAAAAAAATTCCATCAGTTTTATTGTTTCAGCAGTGAAAATAGTAAATAAATGGTACTTAGTTATCCTGTCGACCAAAAATCTATCGCCAAACTATAAGATTAAATGCCAATAATGCTTGATCGTAAATGTCACATTCACTTGACTGTAAGCAAGTTACACCTGTTTATGTCATCAAGTGATTTTTATTTCGACGCTTTATTTATATATTTATTAATGTTATACTTATTTATTTGTTCTTTCGTTATTTAAAATAAAAGTTATGTCAATTTGTATAATTTGGCGAGTGTTTTAGCGATTTATATAATTTGGAGAAATTGGTCGACGGGATAACTAAGTGGTATCAAATAAATTTGTGACATTGATGTTTTAGACTAAGCATGTGTTTTTTTATTTATATATTTTTATGTGTGTTGGTTTAACAGTTTTAAAGAGAAACACATTATAGTGGGTTGCCATATTATTAGGGACAGTCATATTTTTTACTAGTATATAAAAAAAAAAGTTTTGATTTGGAAATGGACCAATAAAAAATCTGCGTAGATACCGTGAAATGCATCTGATTGGTCCGAGCTTTATGACGCTATAAGGGAGGTTACCAATGGGGGACCCGTCTCTCTGTCACCAAAAGTGACGCCAACTTGGCACTATTTCCAGTATTTCGCCAAAATTAAGGGTACTTTTCCGTTATACGGACAGCATGCCAAAATGTATGCTAATGCGCCAATTATTTCAGCCCTCATCGTGAAAAGGATTTTTCTTGTAAACCATGCGAAACATTGTGATTTGTTATTTATGAAACGTGAATTACGTGAATGATTATTATTTAACCTTAACCTTGGAAAGCTTTTTAATTTGCTATTATTCGAAATAAAAATGCTTTTTCTTATAAAATTATAATTTACTTTTACTGCTGACGCTGAGATGGATTTTACCATTTGTCAATTACCAGATGATGAGAAAGTTGCGATAAAACTGTTTCAGGAATTTGGAATTCTGCATAATAAAAGGTTGTGTTCAAACAACCATGAAATGAAATTATGGATGAGTTCTGGAAATCCGAAATGGAGATGTAGCTTACGATCATGCGAAGAAAGCGTAGGAATACGACAAAAAACATGGTTTGAAGGACAGCGGTTGTCTTTTCTTAATGCTTTGAGGTTTATATATTTATGGTGCTAAGAGTTGACATCGATTGAACTTTGTGAGCTGCAACTTGATATGAACCACAACACAACAGTGGACTGGAATAGTTATTTTATAGAAGTTTGTGCAAATGCTTTATGTTCACGACCAAATAGAAAAATTGGTGGACCTAATAAAATTATAGAAGTAGATGAAAGTCTTTTTACCAGAAGAAAAAGCAACGTAGGGCGTGTTCTTCCTCCTCAATGGATGTTAGATGGTTTATGCCGTGAAACACGGGGATGTTTTCTTACTCCTATTTCCGATCGCACAGCTGAAACTTTAATGACGGCAATAGAAAACAATGTAGCTGATGGAAGTATTATTTATACAGATTACTGGAAAGGATATAAACAGATGAACTGCGAAGTGCTGGTTATGATCATTTCACAGTAAATCACAAATACAATTTTGTCGACCCTAATACTGGATGTCATACTCAAAATGTTGAGAGATTATGGGGCATCGCAAAATGGCGCAACAAAAGACATCGGAGAACAGTTCGTCATCATTTAGAGTCGTATCTCATAGAGTTGTGGCGACGTCTTCATTCAAAAAATGAAATGTTTACTACAATGCTAAAAGGTATGGCACAGATGTCATATTCGCCCCATATTGGCGCGATTTTTTCCTGACGCCAATGTCATATACGCAACGGGTACTTAACTGGCGCCAAAGTGTCGTTATTTTGCTTGATGTGGTAACCCGGATTATGTTGTGGCACAGACGTCATATATTTATGTCATATGTATTGGCGCAATTTTTTTCCGATGCCAATTTGGCGAAAATATCAACAGCATAAACAGCATCATCCGGGTTACCATATCAAGCAAAATAACGACACTTTGGCGCCAGTTAAATACCGGTTGCGTATATGACATATGCGTCAGAAAAAGATCGCGCCAATATGGGGCGTATATGACATCTGGGCACAGATGTCATATTCGCCCCATATTGGCGCGATTTTTTTCGGTTGCTAATTTGGCGAAAACATCAACAGCACAAACAACATAATCCGGGTTACCACATCAAGCAAAATAACGACACTTTGGCGCAAGTTAAGTACCTGTTGCCTATATGATATTGGCGACAGAAAAAAATCGTGCCAATATGGGGCGAATATGACATCTGTACCGACATCTGTACCTATGTTGTTTATGCTGTTGATGTTTTCGCCAAATTGGCAACCGAAAAAAAATCGCGCCAATATGGGGCGAATATGACATCTGTGCCAAAGAGATTTGTAATTTTATGCAGCAGTTTAATATGATTTTTTTTATATTATTACTTTATTGTATAACAGTTATTTGTTCACTTATTTTAATTATATATTTGTGATTTAATAAAATAGTTCGTAAAATTCTGTAATTTTCAAATGTTATATTTTTAAAATGCTCACTTTACTATCGACAATGTTTTTCTTTTATTTTTCAAATGTTTCAATTCACGTGATTTTCATTTTGCGCCAACTATTGCGCTTGGCGACAATGCTGTCTGTATAACGGAAAAGTACCTTAAGCATAGCCTACTATGGTATATACGGCCCACGCATTTCGCCGAAAACCGTCGAAAAAGTGAAGTCGGATTCAGCTTCAAACCCTGAACCAAAACATCACAACGTGCTCTTTTTTGTTTACATTTATACCCTGCCCAGATAGCGGCTTGTTTCTCATCGTCGAAGTTTCAGAATCATTGATCGTATTTTCAGAATAATAAATTAAATACTTATATTCTTCAATTTCCTTCGATTTAAAAGGATATTTTACACAGCTTAGTATTTTAGTGTTCACATACTTTTAAGATTAGCTAAATTACTTATTGTTTACTTGATCGTTTGGTTCATTCTGTTACTCTTTTTTGAATGTCCCGTATTTACATAAAAATAGCTTGTGTTTCATATACACGTTTTAAAATTAAAATTTGGTTTTATTAAACTACAGTTCTCATAACTGGCTTGAAGCAGTTATTTTTGACGAATTTATTGCTACCCGTAAAATGTTTGTGTTTGATATCGTCCGAACTAAATAATAATAATAATAGTAAAAAAAAAAAAAAAGCCGATCTTCCTTAAACATTAAATATTCTTATTTTTAATCATAGAAAGAAATGGTGATAGCAGATTTAAATATCGTTGCAATATTTTATGTTATCCGAGCAATTTTGATTAAATCATGTAAGTGTATTTGTTACTTAATAAATTATATTTATTAATTATTACAAGGAAATTTATGAGTACTTTAATATATTTAAAAGAAATTCCATTAGTTTTATTGTTTCAGCAGTGAAGATAGCAAATAAATTTGTGACATCGATGTTTTTAGTCTATGCATGTTTTTATTTATTGGGGTGAATCGTAGAATACTCTACTTCTCCCCAACCTGGCGATAAATGCGCCAAAGAGGCAACCTTGGTATTTAGTATTAACTTGGTATTAAGTAGCAACCTTGGAAGTATCCTCCGGTCGCACCATTTATTATTCTGATAATTGTTAAAATGATAATGTTTTTTTTTTTTTTTTTTTTTTTTTTTTTTTTTTTTTTTTTTTTTTTTAATTTGATGATTAGAGTAAATATTTTTATTAAACTCTTTTGAATCATATCTATACGGGAAAAAAAAAAATGTAAACATATTGGAATTCTCTGAACCCTGCCCAGAGCGGTTTGATTGGTTCTCGTCGTTGAAGTTACGGTCAGAGTCAAATTTCTGTTTTGGGCAGCGTATCAGAGTCCTCTGGCGAGCAACTTCACACATTAAACGCAAATCGGTCTGCCGGTAGTAGTATCTAAGTATGCCTCGCAAAAAGTAATGCTTTGGAAATAGAACAATGAAAATCTGCGTAGATACCGTGAAATGCAACTGATTGGTCAGAGCTTTATGACGCTATAAGGGAGGTTACCAATGGGGGACCCGTCTCTCTGTCACCAAAAGTGACGCCAACTTAGCGCTATTTCCAGTATTTCGCAAAATTTCCATAGACTCCCATTGAAATACAATAGGGTTTACTTGCATGCAGGAAATCAACAAATTGAGATATTTCAATGCAACAAAAACTAATATTAGCTTATGAATAGAGCTTCATTGAACTATTTACAGTATTTTTAAGCACAAACAATAATCTGGGGTTGACTAGAAAATAGGAATTGCTTCGCTATACCGAATGCAATAGCTAAGTGATTACGCGGGGGGTTGGTGAGCGTAGCGAGCAGGTGGGCGGTGCCCCCCCTAGTTGTATACATATGGAAAAAATTGCTTGTGAGTATGAAGCAGTGAATAGGTTGCCAGAAAATACGTTGACAAACTTCTTTCTCGCCAAGAAACTTTTCTCTGATGTATTGTACATAAGCAATGTTTGCCAGACATGCATTTTTAATTATGATATGCGCTTTTATGTTTCACTATATTTATGCATACTATACTGTGTGTATAAATGCTACAGTTCAAATGCAGGGCTACACAAAAGAATTTGTAAGGGTTACTGAGTATGAGAGTAAATTGCTTAAAGGTGGTTTTTAAAGGAGTTATGCATTTTTACGCTGAACTGCATTTAGCTTCCCAAGAAATGTTTGTGGAATATAGATAAAATGATACACATGGTCAAGCAAAGAATTGCATACATAACCGTATATGGATGATAATATCTGGAAATGTGATTTCAGTAGTTTTAAGAGTAGTTTAAATTAAATTTTAGCTAAATAGTGGCATGTAATAACGGTACTATTGGCTGTGGACGGTAACTGCTGAAATCAATTTTAAAATTTTTTATACGTTTTTTAAAATGTTTACTTAGTTATCTTGGTACTTCTTAGTTATCCCGTCGACCAAATTACTGTCGCCAAATTGTAAGATTAATTGCCAATGATGGTTGCCATTAATTAATTAATTAAATGCCAATAATGGCCAATAAAACCATTAATTCGACGTTTTATTTGTATTTTTATTAATGTTTTACTATTTATTTGGCGATTTATATAATTTGGCGAAATTGGTCGACAGGATATCTAAGAAGTAACGTTATCTTATTTACCTTATTTCCCTAAATAACGAAGTTTTGTTAAAGCATTCAGGAGGTGTTAGAAAGTGTTTCATATTCTATGCTTAACGCATGATTTTTCTTTCTTCTTTAGTCTTATTTTGCATTTATTTTATTCTTAATTTTTTAGTCTTATACGGCTTTATAGAAACTTTGGCACAGTTGTCATATACGTTATCATATATTGGCGCGATTTTTTTTCCGACGCCAATTTGGCGAAAACATCAACAGCATAAACAACAACATCCGGATTACCATATCAAGCAAAATTACGACACTTTGGCGCCAGTTAAGTACCCGTTGTGTATATGACATTGGCGTCAGAAAAAAAAATCGCGACAGTGATGAAACTTTAATATTTAATGTTTAAACTCCTCGCTCCAATCCCCTTGCATATAGTAGAAACTATAACACGGATAGCGCAAAATAATAGACAGTTTGGTACTTTACCACTGTAGGGGTTTTGGCATTTTTAAAAAAAAGCTTGGTGTAATTTTGGCATCAGAAAGTGAGATTTGGGTACTTTTCCGTTATGCGGACACCATTGTCGCCAAGCGTAATATTTGACGCAAAATCGTGAATTGAAGTATTTGAAAAATAAAACAAAAACCATTGTCGATACTAAAGTGAGCATTTAAAAAATATAACATTTGAAAATTCCAGACTTTTACCAACTATTTCATCAAATCACAAATATATACTTAAAATAAGTGAACAAATAACTGCTATAAAATAAAGCAATAAAATAAAACTCATATTAAACTGCTGGCATAAAATTACAAATATCTTTTAGCATTTTGAAATAATTGGCGCATTAGCATACATTTTGGCATGGTGTCCGTATAACGGAAAAATATCGAGATTTGTTGTCAAATCCTATAAACAGCTATGAAAGTTTCGTGATTGACACATCCGACTAGTTTAATATTATTTTAATCTCTTTATAATGAACTTAATTCGGTACTGACAATAAAAGTAATGCATATTTAAACTTCATTTGTCATTTCATAAAACTTAATTCATCATAGTAATAACCTTTCTTTCTAAAGTGCAGCTAAAACAAAACATTCGTTCAAAGTTCACATTTGGTATTGTGCTAAGCGCGCTTCGAAAGGAGGTCACAAAATTTCAATGCCGCCTGTGTCTTGCCGCGTTTTCCAGATAGATTTTTTAATTAACTTTTAAAGCCACTAGAGGCGTATTGAAAAAGCCATTCAATGCAAATTGTCGCGAATCCCAATGTATTTATGTAATTCATTCTAATTAAGGGGTATCAGGGATCTCAAAAATTGGAAAAAATGAAAAAAAGAAACCATATTCAACATTTAATATCTTAAAATGTATATGATTTTAAAACACAATTTTTATTGAGATGAAAGATATAAGTACGTTCTTTCATTTTATGTATTTACAAATTTGCAAGATGAAGAATTAGCATTTACAGGGTGCTCCAAACAGTCAGACATTTGATAAGCAGAATATTGGTATAACAGCTTACGCGCGCGATTAGAAAATAAATATTGTAACTAGAATAAAAACTTTGGCGCCTACTTATACTTCCGATTATAATAATTATCCTGAACCTCAATAAATTTGCATTTAAAGCATTTTTATATTTTTAATACAAAGTTGTATTTAGCTAATAGAAAATGTTGAAAATTTGAGTAATATAATTACTTAAAAAATATTTTTTTGAACAATAAAAAGGAAATTTTAGGTTCAGTTTATACAAATTAATATAAAACGTAAGTTTTGAAAATTTCATGAAAAAATATTCAAATGTTTTTGAGATATCGTGAGCGTTATGCCAAAAAAAGTCAATTGGAGAAAAATGACTTAAAAGTTTCGAAAAGGCCGCTTAAGGTATTGAGCGGGTATAATTCTAAAAGCCACAAATTCTGTTCTAAGGAGAATTTGAAGGAAACAATTATATTAAATTGTTCAGAAAAGATGGAAGATTAACATCCAAAAAATTAAAATGAAAAAGATTTTGAAGCTTTAAGAGTCCTGAGTCCCCTTGAATTAGTCTGTTTTTAACAGTTTGACGTTTATTGCTTTTATATTGTTACTGGCCATTGCATTACACACATATATCATTAAAAGTTGTTATCTAGGCTTTAAAAGCCAATGGTACAAGAGTACGTCGCCCCCGTCATTATGTGTGTCCAAAACGCCCGTGTCTTTAAGGGTTAATATCTCGGCTAATTATCGACAACTTTTTTCGAAAATCATGTTCAACAATGATTTTATACTTCTGCTACCATAGGTACCTCCAGCGCTGCTGATGTTTTGCTGAATGCCCGTAAATCGAAATTTGTGTGTAACGGGAAAATGCGATTTTCTCAAAAACTATGTGACCTAGGATCGCTAATCGCTATAATTTTCCTGCAAGGTTTAAATTAACGTCTACTCCCTGTAATTTTTTCATAATTTTAGTTTCAGTAGATTCGGAATTAAATGGGGGTGGGACATATTTTTGGGCTACATTTTCGACTATATCTTTGAAAATGTAATACCTAAAATTAAAAGTAATGTATTTTTGAATTCAGTGTTACGAAAGCTTTCACACGATATACAAAGAAAATATTTTTTTTTCAAGCAACTGAATTTGCCCCTATACATTTTTACTAAATATACTTATAAATATTTAATAATCTGAAAATATGTGAGTCAACAGTCTTTATTACTTCCCCGAATTTGAACTTTCAACGTTCCATAGTTTACGAGTAAAATGGCTGTGACAGACAGACGGACGGCAAGACACAAGAGTGATCTTATAATGGTTCCGTTTTTACTGTTTAAGTACGAAACCCTAAAAGTATATGCAGTTAGGCGTAGAATTGAACTAATCTTTTAAATAAGTTTTTGGCTATGGGAAGCAGGTCCTCCTTTAAATCGGAAAAAAACCGCCTAAAGGGGGCCATCGAAAAGTGTACCATTGTACCATCGAAAAGTGTATAAAGTTATGCATAGAATTGAACCAATTTTTTGTGTACGTTTTTGGCTATGACAAGAAATTCGCCCCTGAATTTGGAGAAATTCCACCTGAAGGGGGCGCTATAATACCGATTTTTGTGACATTTCCTATATTGTACCACCCAAAAGTGTATAAAGTTATCGATAGAATTAAACCAATTTTTTTATGTATGTTTTTGGCCATAGCAAGACGGTCCTCTCTGAATTTGGATATATTCCACCGAACGGAGGCACTATAATAGCGATTTTTGTATAATTTTCTCGATTTTTCGTAGTTCTATTGTTCGCCGGAGGCTCGTGAATCAACGGACACTTCCCATTCTGATAAGCTGACTATTCGCGAACACCTGATATTTAACAGAATAACGAAAAACTATTGATTTTGATAGTTACCATGATCAAGATTAACTCATTTTCACTCCAATTAATTGACTGAAGAAGAAATTTAAGATGAAAGTCAAGGTTGATACAGTATTAAACTCATAAAAATGAAATATTGACATTTGTGACAATATTTTTAAATATTAAAATATATGAGATAGAAGAAAGTTTTTGGACTGACACATCCAACGTGTTTTATTAGTAACCGTTACATTGAAGAAGATAGGATAACATGATATATAAAGTTTGGCTTACTTTATTTAACTTTAAAAAAAAGTTATAAGCATAATACTGAAGTATGGCATAAAACCTTTCTACTTTTGGATGCTGTTTCTTTTTTTTTGTGTGTGTGTTTTTCAGCGAAATGTCGTAATCATATAAAAGAAGGTGGAATTTTCCAATTTCTGGAAGAACAAATGTTAGAAATGATATAAAAAACTGGTGGAACCAGAGAGAAAAGTAAGGATCGATCTAAAAAAGTTACAGGGGAAAAATGGCAAATAGTTTCAGTCTAAAAAAGTAAGAAGTGCTTAGAAAAGTAATGGAACCAGATTATCTGTAAAGCACATGAAATTACCCAAATTTTTGTTGGCAGCTGAAAATGTGGACTGAGCTTTACTGGTGCCTTAAAATCAATCAGGGGAATAAAGGTATTTTTAACACATTCTGAACTCCATAAGTTCATAACCAGTTTAAAATTTTGGGATCATAAGAATAGGTTAGAGGCTGATTTGGTAATAAGCGAGATTTTGATAGGTCAGTTCAGTACGAAGTATGGACCAAATTCCATCCCTGGGGTCATTTATAATCTTGAAGATCAAAGCCCTAAGTAAGCCCAAAAACCTAAGCATGTACGAAACAACCATATGCTAACTAGTTGTCTGGCTTAAGTTCATTGACATAAGGTTCCCTTTTCAAAGTAATTACATGAAATAAAAATTATTACGTAAGCTGTGTTGTGTCAGGAATGTTAATAACAACAATTCCTCAACAACCTGACTATATTAATGTTATACTTAAAATATTACTTAATGTTTACATTCTTTTAGCATTGTGGAATTTAGCTTGACTTGATGCAATCATGTCACAATTCTGGGACAGAAAGAATTTTTTTAGTACATAAATACACATTCTGTTTATTATATCGTGTACTCATTTTGAGTGGATAATATGATTTTGAATATAAGGCATCAGTAAATCTCAGCCCACATTTTCAGCTATCAACAAAAATTTTGGTAATTTCATGAGCTTTACAGAAAATCTGGTTCTATTAATTTTCTAAGCACTACTGACTTTTTTAGACTGAAACTATTTGCCATTTTTTTCCTTTAACTTTTTTAGATCGAGCTGTACTTTTCTCTCTGGTTCCACTAGTTTTTTATATCATTTCACACCTTTTTCAGATCCTTTCAGGAACTTAATCAACCAACTTTAACTAACCAAACAACCGCCCCAACTAACCAACCAATGACCTCTATCAACCTGCCCAACCAATTGCCCCAATCAAAAAGAAACACAAACAGTTGTTCGCCAGTGTATTTCAAGAGCTTTGACGGCTCCACACTTATTGCTAACCCCCATATTGGGATATTCACCTATATGTTACTCAGGACGAGCCGCCAGACTAGTCCTTAGACTAAGTTTTATCTCTTGAATTTCTCTCTCTAGTGATCTCTTGAATTTTTCTGTTACGTACCTACGCTCTTCTAGTTTAAGGGACTATGCAATATCCTAGGTCAGCCTCTCAAACACACAAAAAAGCTAGGGTAAGAAACAGTCTTAAGAAATGAATTAAAACTGCGAAAAAACTATAAAAAGGGAAAATTTCTGTTTTGGGGACATAATGGGAATTTAAAATTAAAAAAGTCTAAAAAGACTGGATGCAGCAAAATAATCAAAAGTGATTGAAAATATTATACAATGCACCTGTAAATAATACATGAAATATTGCTAATATTGGACATTTATAATAATATTTCGTAGGTCAATCTAAAATACCGCGATAATGACTAACATATTTACATCTAACTGTAACCATTAATAAAAAATTCAGAAAAATTGGAAAGTAGGTGTCCTTGGTAAAGTATGCATTAATAAAGAGATAAATTATGTAATCGAGTCTATAGACTTTTGGCGTATTTGGTACAGATAAATTACATAATTGCGTCTACACACAATTATCGCATGTTACCAGGCGCCGTTTAGCGTATAATTAACTTAACCTTAAGAACACGCACCTATTTTTGTAAAGTTACCACACGCGTGGTGAAATTCATTATTACATTTCGTCTCCCATTATATATTCTGCTAAATTTACGTTTTAAAAGCAAGTCTACTACTCTGTGTTGTAAAATGCATCAGTACTACTTCTTTTTAGGGGAAAATCAAGCGCTTCTTATGTATTTTCCGATTTTGTAAGTTTCTGTAAAAATCGCGTTTTTTTTTTTTTTTTTTAAATTATGCAACGATTTGTTTAACTCTTATAACATGAATTATTTTATAAAATGTACATTAATTATATTTAATACACTTTCATCAACATATACAGGTAGCTATTGTGTCACTCTTTCAGAAAATTTATTTCAGTGTGTGTTATCCGGTAACGAATGAACATATTGAAATGAAACGTTTGTACACGCGCGGGTTTACTTAATCCCAAAAGGCTCATTTCTCCCCTTCTATCCAACAAAGAAAAGACATTTCTTCACACAACCTCTCTCAACCTTGAGCTTTAAAGGTACAAGGAAGTTCAGAAGCGTCCTCGAGAAATTTATCATTTCTTTTCGAAGAAAAAATGTGAGTGGGGCGAGATTTACCCCAGCGCGTGTTCTTACGCGTTAAAAAAGGGATAAATTGATTCTGTGTTTTTAAAGCAAACCTATTCCACATTCTGATTTACAGAGAATTGGCATAAGTTGGACTAAGTTTTTTGGACACCTTTCGCTACTTTTACGTTATACCAACTCTATACTGAAATGTATGCTATTGCGCCATTTACTTAAATCCTGAACGTGCAAAGATTTTTTGGCAATTTTCCAATATTGGGACCTTAGTGAAGTAGAAAAAATAGCCTTAGCGGAGAACGAAATTTTGCAACATATTTCCTGGCAACCTATTCACAGTTTCATTTCATATGCACAAGCATTTTTTTCAAGGTTTATACAACTTATTTAACATAAAGACGCCATTTATCTAATTTTTGATAAAAACAGAAGTAATTTGTATATAAAAAAACATTAATAATAGACATATATTTAAAATACATATATAACTAAACAAAAAAGTCCATCAAGTTTGTTTTCAGACCTGTTTATATCATTTGGCAATAAATCGAAAGTTCTAACGCCCGAATTGCGCCAAGCTTTATTAAAAAACGCAAGGCCCCTATACTGGAAAAGTACATTTTTTTTTTTTTTTTACAATCCGCTTCATCCATTGTGACTTA
This sequence comes from Maratus speciosus, assembly GCA_963932465.1. NCBI lineage: Eukaryota > Metazoa > Arthropoda > Arachnida > Araneae > Salticidae > Maratus > Maratus speciosus. Next base: position 33,676,073 of record OZ010800.1, read on the forward strand.
CTATTTATTGAACGCGAATCTCTTTTGGCTTTAATTATTATTTAATCATAACCATGCAAAAAAAATTAATGTACTACTTTTTGAATGGAAAATTTTTTTTATTATTAAGAAAAATTCAGTTCTTTTCAGTTCTTTTCTAAGTTCACTTCATTTTTTGATGACTGAAAACTGGCAATGTTTCGTGCAGTGCCAAGAGACCCTTACAATTTCATGTATGTAGTTTAAAATGCAAATTTGAAAAAAATATTTTTTTTGTATCATATTTATTTGCTCTTTTATTTTCAGTATATTTGTATTGATTTCATAAAATTGTTCTCGAAACTCTGTAATTTTGAAAATTTATGTTCTTTAAATGATTCTTTTCGCGCCAACAATGTAAATTATTTTAAAATTAACGAAATTGATTTTAACTTGGCGTTATAGTGACGTAATTATAGTAAAGTGTTTCAGATTTTTAAATTAAAATGCACATTTTCTTTGGCGCGTGCAATAGGAACATACGATTTCCTTGACAATACGCAGAAAAAGGCAATAAATACAACCAAATGAACTAGCATTTACCAAAAATTTCTTACGTATGACTTAAACATTAACCGTCCATTTTATAGATAATAGTAATAAGGATTAATGTCAGAAAATCAAGAGTTTCCACACATAATGAAACATTATTAGAAAAGGACAATAAAAAATTACGTCATATCTAGCAAACTACTTGTTTTACTATATTTTTCCTAAATAATTCTTCTATTATTGAAATACCTATATTATAGTAGCTGTTTTGACTATACGATGCTATTATAACACACATTTAGCTAGAATCTTCTACCCTATTCAAATTTGCGCGCGTATCTATGTAACCTCAAAAACTCGGAAACCACAGGGCGCAGGGTTACAAAATTTGTCACACGGGTTAATGGTAGGGGGCCCATGAACGATAGGAGCAAAAAATTCGAAAATTTTAAATAGAATTTTTTTATTTTATGTTTTTGACGAATTTTTGCATTTTTTTATGTTCAACCAGTAATCGCGCGAGTTCTAACCAATGAGAGATCATAGGTTAACATACAAGATAGGACATTTACGGCAAAATCTGTAATGACAACAGTACTAGCGTCACTACCGACAAGGGGGATGAATTAACAAGCCTCCGAAATTTACCTATGTTGAAGAAATATGTTTACGCTCTATGTTTTGAATATCTATTCTTTTCTAAAACGAAGAAGAAGCAAACGATATTGTATTTATACATTATTTATTTAGCTGCTTTTTTTTTATCGTACTTGTAGCTTTCATCTTTAACTTACAAAATGATAATTAGAGTAATAGACGGGGAGCGGGCAGCACGGACAGCCAGTTCATCGACTTGGAGGCTGAAATTCCGGAATTAGCTAAAACTCGATTCTCATATTCAAACGCAATCGGTCTGCCAAGTCATCATGGAAAACACATAAAAACCCGATTTTAGCAGTCGACTCGCAAGTTTACCATTGCATTTTCCTGCACGAAAAGGTAGGAAAACTTGGCGGACTGGGAGCAGGAAAACACAAAGATAAACCTAGGAGTCAACCGGTAAAATCGGGTTTTTAGGTGTTTTAAACCAAGATATGACTTGGCAGACCGATTGCGTTCGAATATAGGAAGCGAGTTTTAGCTAATTCTGGAATTTCAGCCTCCAACTTGATGAGGTGATTGTGTCATAAGTTCGTACGCCTCCTTAAATTTTGCAGGACAGAACATTTTTTGGCAGCGGTGTTATCTTATAGAAAATATTTTCTTAAAAAGAGGCAAAACTTTGCGCGTTTAACCTAGATTTCTTTTTCTATAAAAATATACTTGTAGTTTTCCTGGAGACGGATAACGGTATTTTCCTAGATAACGGTATCCGTAAGTCATTCTGCCGGCTCCCTGTCTATCTATATTATAAAGGACAAACATATCTGTGCGTAACGCATATGTCATTTTGCGAATAGCAACATTTTGAAATTTGAAATAAAATTTTGGTTTTGCAATTTTCTCTACTGCAAATTTTTTAACTTCTAAACATCGCACATTTTAAATTTTTACATCGTCGTATAAGGAAAAAAAAGGCTCTTTTAATTGCAATTTGCTGTATGTCAATTTATTTTTGAGATATTAATTTTTTGTAGTTTTTAATACCATTTTTCTTATTGTGGCAACAAAAGTACCTCATTTCTATTGAAAGTCATTGAAAGTAAACGAAAAATAGTCGAAAATAGGATATACTGTATCATTTTATTGCCATTTTCACATAAAACCTGAAAAAAAAGTTTAAATTAAAATATGGGCTATGTCAAAAATATTGTCTGTTATTCCGTGATAATGACGTCATATGCACACTTTTCTATAGACAAAGTTTAAGAGTGGATTGTAAAAGTGAATTGCTTTAGCGGATGCAAATGACGTCATTTTATAAAAAAGCGTGTATTTTAATTCTTAAACCTGAATTATGTTTTGTAGAAGTGCGTCGTTTTCGAAACCCAGATTCCAAATCCATTCGCTTTGAAATTCTTCACAAATGAAAATGCTTCATTTTTGAAAATAATGTAATCGAAATCACACACCGATAAAACGCAATGTTTTACAAAAATTTAGAGTGTCTTTATAAATGAGAGGTAACATGCAAATAATAACGATTTATATTACAGAAATTGATGATTCTCGCCTGGATGGATTTGCTTCGCCGAGTTAGACGAGCAAACAAATAATTCGTTGTTTAAAATAATATCGTGTTCCTGAAGTTTTTGTCGAAAATTCTCTCGAATAATGAAATTTTAGTGCTATTATTTAGGACATTATACTATAATTTTATCAAAATAACATAATTTTCTTAATTTAATTTTTCCTAAATTTATATAATCTATATATTTAAAACACAAGTGTGTCTTTTAGTCATCTGCCCTGATCTTTCTGCTGAACAAATTTTACTAATATTATTTTAAAACTGAAAGCTCTTCCTTTGTAGATGTGATCATACTATCTGTTTTTTTTTAATATCTCCACTTGAATATTTTAATTTTAAAAGCATTTTATGAAATTTCTTCAAAATGATGAAAATTAGATAGCTTTCATTATTGCAGACAAGAGAGAAATAACGAGGTATTTTTTACTTTATTCATGCTATTTTCTGATAAATATTCAAAATTGTTGATAAAAATTGTTGTGCAGGGTTTAGTGGCGCAAAATCCCATTAGGAGCAGAATATTACATTAGGGGCATAATAACGGAAAATGACATACTGCTTATGAAAACACGCATTTTTCCTCATACATTTTCTATATTGTTACTTCTGCATGTGTACTGATACTAAGTTTCAGACACGAGGCGAAATACTTATTTAAGTGAAAATGAATCATATTTAAAAGAAAACGATGATTTTCTTAGATAAAACAAAACATTGTAACATAAATGCGTCTAAAAAACATAAATTACGGAAATTTTTACTCTCCGGAATTGAGATTAGAATCTCAAGTAAAGAGTGCATCTGTTCACATAAAAGATGTTGCTTGCAATCGTGACTTCAAGTTTTGAGTTAAAATGATTTTTAAATGATCAAACAAAATATAATTTTTTTTTACATGATGAATATGGATATGAGAAGTGCGTATGAAAATTTTGAGAAGGTGAAAATTTCTGTTTTCATTCCGGAAACCCAAGAATAAGAGCACCAATTGATAACAACATCGTAATAACTGATCTTTATTATATTTTACTAATTAAGTATCTATATTATAAAGAACACACGTATCTGTGCGTAACGCTGACGTCATTTGGAAATGGCAACACTTCACGATCAAATTTCGGTCTTAAAATTTTTGCTACTGCATTTTTTTTATCTTCTGACCATCGTACATTTCAATTTTCGTCGCATAGGGAAAAAAATTACTTTCAAATGCAATCTGTTTAAAAACTGTATTCATTGAATGATGTATTATATTTTCTAAAATAATTTTTAAGCATTATTTTTGTTAAGTTTATCTTATCACGTGCCGGTTTCAATACATAATAATTATAAACATTTTGCACATAAAACAACAAACATTTTTCAGCATTTGTTTCTGACTATTTTTGCATAACGAAATCAATATTTCCTTTATAAATAAATAAAAGAATAATATTAAAATATTCCACCAATCTAACATATTTGTGAAAGACAAATTAACGAAATTAATACTTCTTTTATAAACAAATAAAAGAATAATATTAAAAAAACACAAATCTAACATATTTATAATCGTACAATTCAAGTTTTTAGATCACCAAATAGGATTTTTTCAGTAAATAAATAAATAGAAATGCTTAATTCATCTTTAAAAAGTTAAAGTTAAACTCACTCTATGTGCAAAACTACTTAAAAGATGGGACAATATTTAAACCTTATTTATCCTACAACATACCCGGAATTTGGGTCAGTTTGCTTAAAGAATCATAAAACGAGTAGTGTTCCATTTCCCTATATCCATGTTTTATTTTTCCAATGTTTTCCGGATCTGAAAATTGACTTCAACTTTCACTCCTTTCGTCACCATCTACGTGATTTTTGAAAATTAGATGTTAATAACAGTTGTATTTCTTATATTTCTCTGACGAAGACTATGTTTGTATACTTGAAAGTACTAAGGTATTAAAGTAATTTAACATCTTTTTAAATATTGTCTCATCTTTTAAGTAGTTTTGCACATAGTGTAAGTTTAAGTTTAGGATTTTTTTTCAAATGTAATTGGTTTGCAAAGTTCAGATCAGTTTACTGATTTTTTATGGTTTAAAAAACAATTTTAAAGCATGAAATATTTTTTAATTTATTTATATCTCGCGGAGCTCGATTACGAAAGATTAATCCGTTTGCCCTTAAAACAAAATAAAGAGTTCATCATTTTCTTACGGCTAATATCCGTTTAAAAAAACTTCCCTATGAATAAATAAATAAAATAATATAAATAAAGCACAAATTTACCAGACGTGTATAAGCTCTGAAATTATCAGAATATAAAAGGATGACCTAAGTATCAAAATCTTGGCAAATAACTCTTAGCATACGGCTAATAAGAAAATATCGCTTTTGACAAATTTCAATAATTTATTTGATTGTATAATTCATATTTTCCATTTGAAAAAGTATTTTTTAATGTAAGTGGTCAATCTAAAAATTATTTGTTAAAAAAAATATGTTTTCACCTATATTCTTTAACCCGGGAAGCCCGGGTACGATCCCCTAGTAATAATATAAAAGAAAGACACTAGAAAATTCTGTTAAGAACGTAAATATGTAAGTTTATGTGATTAAATTGTAAAAAAGCAAATTCAGGTATTATGTCATTTTATTCATATCGAATAAAATTTTATTGAGTGTAATGTCAGTACCACTATTTATTTTTAAATTTTAGATTTATATAATTCTAAAAATTTGTCGAAAATAACTTATCCCCTACTGTAATTTTATTATTATTTTTTATATGTTAATATTATAAATATTATTGAATTGTTTGTGTGTTATTTACAATGAAAACTATATTTTTATGTTATTTGTATTTAGTATGTTGTGGCCATCACAAAACTTTCTTTTATATAAATCACGTCAATTAAATCATTTAAATAGTACAAGAAATTACATGAATTTAGCACCAATTCATATCAAAGTATATCTAAATTTGAAGTTTGATGAAAATTCGTGCATTAGTTCTTGAGATAGAGCTATATCGGAAATTCTGAAAAATGTAGCATAGCAGCGCAACCTTTTGAGCGATTTACACCAAAAATAAACAGCACTAAATGATATCAATGTATACCTGAATCTGAAGTTTGTTGAAAATTTAAGCGTTAGTTCTTGAGATAAAGCTGGAAATCACAAAAAGTACAACATAACAGCGCCACCTTTTGAGCGATTTACACCAAAAATTAAAGAGCACTAATTTATATCAGGGACTAACTAAATCTGAAGTTTGATGAAAATTCGTGCATTTTTTCTTGAATTAGAGCTATTGCGATAATCACGAATAATGCAGCATAGCAACGCCACTTGTTGGACGATTTTCACAAAAAAGTAATCAGCACCAAGCTATATCTTGAACTAACTGAATCTGAAGTTTTATAAAAATCCGTGCAGTAGTTCTTGAGCTATAGCTATTGCAGAAATCGTGAAAAATGCCGCATAGCAGCGCCACCTGTTGGGCGATTTTCACCAAAAACTAATCAGGTCTAGTTTATATCAAGGTCTAACTAAATATAAAGTTTTGTGAAATTCCGTGCATTAGTTCTTGAGATAGAGCTCCCACAAAATTTTTGTCACATACAGGCTCACAGAGTGACAGAGTGACAGACATACTCACAGACAGACATTTTCTAAAAACCATCAAATCGTGTTCTGGGCATTCTAAAACGTATCAATCCGTTGAAAATCGGAAGTCGAAAAATTTCACGAATCCAATACTTTCTTCTTGGAAAGTTAGAAGAAAGTAAAAAAGTGAAAAGCGTATATTTTATAAGACTATTGTAACGATTGTTTAATACTTTAAACTTCATAAATTAATAAAACTTCGGCTATAAAAAAATTTCTGCTAAATGATAATATTTTGAAATTTTTTGTGACTTGTAGAGTGCAATATTTCATATATTTTAATAATACGCCATTGCTTTTAATATATAGCATTTATGAAGAAACTTTTACCTTCTTTTTCATTGCACTTAAATCGTTCACTCATCATGTACAACAACAACAACAAAAAAAAAACATATATCCGTACATGAATATAGAATAGATATTAGATATATAAAATAGAATATCTATTCTATATTCATGTATCAGTGTAAGATTCCATTGAAAACGTTAACATGTAACATTATAAAAAGAAAGATTACAATAAGATAGATATTCAGTAACATTACACTCAATAAAATCTTATTCGATATGAATAAATTAACACAATACCTGAATTTGGTTTTTTGCAAGTTGATCTCATAAACTTACATATTTACGTTCTTAACAGAATTTTCTAGGGTTTTTCTTTTATATTATTACTCTAATTATCATTTTTAAAGATAAAGTTGAACGTTACAAGTATGATAAAAAAAAGCAGCTAAACAAACAAAGCATAAATAGAATATTGTCAGCCTCTTCTTCGTTTTAGGAAAGAATAGTTACTCAAAACATAGAGCGTAACAATATTTCTTCAACATAGGTAAATTTCGGTTAATTCTTCACCCTAGTCGGTAGTGATGCTAGTCTGTTGACATTGCAGATTTTGCCGTAAATTTTTGGGAATTCTTGTATATTAATCTATGGTCCCATCTTTTATGTTAATCTTTGTGTGAGATGTGCATATTACGTTCTCCATGCTGCGACGAAAAGACGCTGTAGCGTGTATTAAGATAATTCTTGTACCCCACTCGCAAATAATTAGAGATATAAATATTACGTACGCCACGCTGCAATATTCAGAAGCTCTAGTCGGGGTTAAGATAATTCTTTTACCTCACATGCAAATAATTAGAGATTATTTAATTGCGCTTAATTATTACATTTTTTTAAGAAATAAAGAAAAACTTTCTATCACAAGTATCAACAAAACTTTTTATTCTATGTATTCCCTTATTCCAAAGATATCGCTTTATCGTTTACTGCCATAGTAACATGATAAATTAAATTTCATTAAAAAATGCACAGTAGTAGAAAAATATTTTTCTAAATCGAATAGCTATTTTTGATTTTGGTTTTAGAATTCAATTCATGAACTCCCGTGAGTAGAACGGGTAAAACAGCTAGTTTATGTATATTTATGAAAAATGTGCATTTTCTGTTTAGAATGACGTTGATTTCAAAAATGCAAAAATATACCGGGAGAATCTGAATTTTAGGGCTGTATGCTGTTTTTTAGGGTAAAGCAACACAAAAGATTGGATTTAATTAGACAATTAAAAAGGAAATATTTCTATAATGTTAAATTACGGAAGGTATAGTGCTATGCAAAGTTTAAATGAGTGCCATTCCCTTAATACTGGATATTTTTTGACCCGACCTTCGAAAGGCACATCGCTAAATTAAGAGCTTTCCAACAACCCATTACTCATCAATGAATGTTTCCTGGTTTGGATTGTAATTGAATTGTTGCCTTTTCACCAGTTTTCAAAACGTAAAATATGCGGCTGAGCTCTACTAAACAGCACGATCGTGCTGTTTGATAAACTTCTGCTTAACGTTTTTAGAGCATCATTAAATAAATTTCATTTTCCAAATTTTATAATAAAACTTTACTTAAAAGATAAAAAGAATCCTTTCTTACAGTTTTAGTTTCAAGATGCTTTTTTCTTTTTATTTGACTACTGCTTTAGACAATTTTATTTGCAGGGAATCTTTTAATTTAATTTTATTTTTGAAATTCCCCTTTTCTGTTGCGAAGAAAAAATCTTTTGATTTGGCATAGAAAATCGCCGTATTTTTGTGTCAAAAATTACCAAGTCATCTGACAATATAACAGGCATACTTGATGTTGGAGTAAATGGAAGTGCTATAGAGCGACGATCTATCTGTACATACAAAGCATGAAATAGCTCAAACGGGGACACTCTGTAGAAAAACAGGACGTTTGATTGACTTGAATTACAAATTCTTGGAAAACATTTCACAACCAGCTGATAAAAAGTTTAATAGTATTTTTGATATATTATTAAAGAATCGAAACTTCATAAAGTTCTCTACTTTTGGAAGATAAAGCAACCCTGTTTAGCCGAAATAGTATCATACATTTTCTTTTACTTTTCATGCTATATGATAGGCAAATCAACGCAACTGATATTCAACGTCGCTTTAATGGAAGAAAACAAATTTTACTTCCCATAGAATTTACCGAAGAAATTAAGAAGAGACGTGCGCTATGATGGATTCTTAGGTCCTATGTATGATTAGTTTTACCTTTTGATGACCGTAGAAATTATGCATTTAACAGCGTGAGGATGACATCAACAAAAGAAAAATAATTGACTTTGACAAAGTGACTGACATTTTCTAACTGTTGCTTAGCGATTGTTCTGAATATCAATCTCAATGTACGGTTCTTTACTGCATCTTCTCTGCTGAATAAAACAATCACAACTATGAAGATATCCATGGAGACGGAAAACCATGAGGAAGACCATCACAAAAATCCCTCTTCTTGGGGAGTGTGGTATCACGTCAAATGGTCTGTAACTATTCTTGACCACTTGATGCGGTTCTGCACTCTTTAGGTTGAGGGTGATCTTCAGAAAATGCGTATGGGGATTTTCAAGAAATCTGGAACGAAAGAAAGACAAGAATTGATATAAATTAAGCTTTACCTCCATAAATAATTGAAAATAAGTGACTTTCTGAAGTAAAAAGCAAAATAAAAATATTTTACGTAAAACTAGTGAAGAAGAACCAGAAGCAGGGGGAATTGAGAATATGAATTAGAAAAATCTTGAATCGTTAGAGGTTCCAGCATATGCAGCAAATCATATATGCTTAACATTACATAATAGCATAATTACATATAAACAGAATACTGAAGTATGACACAAAACTTTTCTAATTATGGATACTGTTTTTGTTTTTGTTTTTCGGCAAAATGCTGTAATTATATAAAAAAATTGTGTAGTTTTCCAACGTCGATTTCATGAAACACAAAAACTTTATTTCCCACGGAATTTTATTTAATTTACCAAAGAAATTAAGAAGAGAAGTGCCCTGTGATGGGTTCATAAGTCTTGTGTATCATGATTTTTATCCTTTGATGACCGGAGAGCTTATGCATCCAACAGTGTGAGGATAACATCAACAAAATAAAAAAATAATAATTAAAAAAATTTGACTAACATTTTCTAACTGTTGCTTCGCGACTGCTCTGAAAACCAATCCCAGTCGGTACTCTAGATCACCTTCTCTGCTGAATAAAATAATCACAACTATGAAGATATCCATTCTGGAGAACGACCATACAGAAGATCGTCACAAAAATCCCTCTGCTTGGGGAGTATGGTATCACTTCTGAAGGTTTGTAGTCTTCTTGATCTTCAATGGTGGTGGTGTACTCTCTAGGCTGAGGATACTCATCCAATAAATGCGCATGGCGCTTTTCTAGAAATCTGAAACTATTGAAAGATCTGAAACTAAACATATGTAAAAATATAAATGAATCTTTATCTCCATATATATCAAAATATTTTAGTTGAAATTAGTGAAGAAGAACCAGAAGCAGAGACAATTGAGAATAGAAATTGGAAAAATCTTGAAGGTTTTTCATAAGGGATGTAGCCTCATATGCAATAACTCGCCGCAATAGTAGCCCAAGTTGAAAATGAACAGAGAGGAAGAAGATAACATATATTTCGCGATTCAACACAGGCGAAAATAGCTGGGTTGGATCTGAATATTTCCCCACATATATATTTAGTAATTCACCGCAGGAGCAGAAAACTGGTTTCGAGTTGAATCCACAATCTTGATATTCATAGAATGTGAAGAACTCCAGGATTTATACAGTGTGTCCACTCTCAACGATGTCTCCCGGTCCTATAAGTTATATTTAGTAAAATTTTCCTGCTACACTGACAAGTAAGACAAAAAAAAATCTCCTTATTCTACGATTAAAATTGAACTAGTAATAGCTGTTTAAATTTGGAGCATACATTAAAAAAATGGTTGACAGTAACATTAACATTGCAATATAAATTTGAAATGCAAAATATACAATTTGTAATAAATATATCATAAGAAAGAACCCAGAATTTTTTATATATAAAATTATGAAAATTAACAGCCTCATTTCTTTTCAAAATGATACATATTTTAAAATGTTATTAGATTAGACAATAAAACAATGTATAGTAAAACAATAAAACTTGGACTTACGCTGTCAACTGTAATATTAAAAATACACTAGATACTAATTTTAATTAACCTTACAAATTGTAACTAATACTATTTGTAATTTTGTTATATATGTATATATATATATATATATATGTATATGAATGTATACAGATTTGTGTATTTTTAATTCTATGTTAATAAGAATTGTCTAACATATAAAAATCGTAGAATACATTAAGTATATAAAAATATGTTTATCCTTGTTTACTTTTTTTAAACAACATAAATTCATACTTTTTAGGGTTTTGTTCATCTCACGAAACCCTTATAGTCTCGCTTCTTTTGTCTATCTGTCCGTCTGTCACAGGCTCGTACTCGGAAACTATTTAAGTTCTATACATGATTTTTTTTTTCTTTTTACATATAGCTGAATATCCCCTGACCTTACCAAAATCATAAAATTTTGAAAAAGTCTTAATTAACACAAGTTATTCATTAAAAACCGCTATTAAAACAATGGAAATGATTCATAATTCCACTAGAGCATTGATTTTAATTAAACTACAGCCATTTTCTAAAAAAAGGTCGAGGGTTGCCATAATTTCGGCCAGCTGCTAGAGCGATAAATGTACTGGGTGTTTAGAAATATATCCGTATCTTAAAATCTACCGGTCCTAAAAACTTGAAAATTGCGCACGCAGACGCAAAAAATTTTTCTGTTTCAGAATTAAAATTTTTTTTTTCGAAAATTCCATCTAGAAGCGGAAAACTCCATTAAAAATCGATTTATATAAACTCTTTTTATTTCCTTTCAAAGGCAAGCAATAGAACGCAGGTGTTTCAGAAATATTTAATGGCCAGACGGCTTTCGCCTAGGGTACTGGCATTTATTGCAGGCATATAAATTTTTTACAAAAATTGCATTTATCGATTTAATTTCTAAGCATCTATATGTAATTTTTGACGCTTATTCCGAATATGTAATTTTCATTAAAATATTCCCAGTTGAACCCAAATTATCAATTAAAAATCTGGTTAAATGAAAGGATTCATTTCCAATTTCATTTCCTATTCGCGAAAACGTTAAAAGCAAGACATCTGGTAAAACCACAGATAATCTTTTGACTAGGTTTGTTTTTTGGGGTATAATTTTTTAAAAAATACTGCCTTTTATAGATTTTAAACTTGCGCATTATGCCTATTTTTCGAAGCTCATTCCGAATACGTAATTTTTCTAAAAATCGATTAAGAACTTTTTGTTTTATCCAAAAATCGCTTTTTAAAAAGAAAAAGAAATGTTTTTGTATGACGCATGACTTAAATCTAACCATTTCTCCGCTAATTACCATTATTTTATGTCCGATTTTTTATTATAAGCTATATAAAATGAACCTATTTCCTCTCTTATTTATAAGTGGTAGTAGTTACCACTATTTTCTAATATTAATTTCAGAAAAAAAAATTAAAATTAAGAAAAATATTCAAGTCATCGATTTTAAATTTTCAAATACTTTATAACACTTAATTTTTTTTAAGAAGTGGGGGGGGGGGGGGTTGAATATAGTTTCTTTTTTAGCTCTCCGTGCTCTAACTTGTGTATTTTAAGCAGTTCTTCTAACTCTGTCACTAATTAAACTACAGCGATATTCGACCTTATTTGAAGGCTTGATGGAAGAAGGTATCTCTTCGAATCCGACATCTTTCAGGAGTCTATTTCGAACCCAGACAATTAGTTGCATTTCCATGTAGGGGGTTGGGGGCAAGAAATTATCTTTTTCATGTGACACATCGTTTTAAAGCTCTTGCCCAATACTTTACTAAGCACCCACTCCCCACCCTTTTAACTCATTTTTTCATAACTAGGGGATGTTTAAATGTTTTATTTTGTTCATTACTACCCAATAAATTTCCCCCAAAATTAAAAAAAAAATCTGCATAACAAACCTCAACAGTTAACATCTTCTCACCCAATTTCGTCTTTCTGTCGCCAAGGAGCGTTATTCAAAACAATTCGCAAACTTCAAATTTAATCTACTATGTGTCATGTAATATCTTACATGAATGGCCATGTGCCCAATAATCTTATAATTTACTCTCATGCTACCTCCATCCTCATTCCTTTATGTAATCCCAATCTATGTAAGGAGTTAATAATTATAAATTAACAATTTGGGTTTATTAATTAAAGGATAAAGTGTTTTGAAAGGAATATTAAACGAGGCCCTCTGTGCGATCTGAGATCACACTTAGCCACTTGTTATTTAATATCTAACTGTGCAATATATTTCAGAAAAATGTATTAAAAGTGAGAAAAATAATTTTTAAATTTTGTGTACAATAACAATAAATAGATTTAAAATAGGTTACATTTCATACAAAAAAGTGACAATTGTTTTATGTATACTTTGACATGAAAATAACATAAAATGAAAAAGACAATTAAAATATCAAGGTACATTACGGTTTCCAATATCGGAAATACTGTGTGTTTTATTTAAAATTTTTATTCAATTTAAGAACGTAAATGATATTTTATATACGAACATTAAAATTTATACGTATACAATAAAACCGAATTTTTGCATTTAGCATTTTTCTTAAAATCTTAACGTTCCTGTAAATTTTCCTGTCAGAAATTTAAATAAAAATAGTTTACTGAAAATTAAAATAAAATAAAGACATTAATTATTTTCTAAATACTTTATGCTTTAGCTAAAAAAAAGTAATAATAATTTCTACATTTTTTCATATTACTTTTGAAAAAGACTTTATGCAACTATTTCTCATTTATTTTTTAATACGACAGCCATACATTTAAAATAAATTGTCCCGAAACTGAATTTTCTGAATTCACATGTTAATATACTTTATTTATAACTTGAAGACTTTTTTATAACCAACATACCAAAACGGATGCACAGATTTGTCTTGACATGTACTGTTGTACCACTGGTTTGTTAGAAATATTAACTTGCGGTTTAAAGGCAGGTCTCGAAATGGAAAAATCTACGAAACGGAAAGCTATTTCATAATTATTGTTGACTTTTTTTTTTTTTTTTTTTTTACTATAGGCGAATTTATCTCTAAATATAGAAAAACATTTAAAAAATGCATTCATGTCTTTTCATAATAATAAAAAAGTTACAGAGAGCACAATTAGCTACATACAAAAACACTGTATTTACTTGCCGGAAAACGGCGAATAATTTCTATTTTGTCGATAACAACTATAGATGTGTAAACAAACTCATTGTTCTATACAGTTATGTCCATTGTTCCGAAGGTACCTAAACCGGAACGTAAATATTAATGTTTTTCAGAAACTGTAATAATATGTTTCAACGATTGCACGAACTAGAACGATATTTACCATAATTTCAAAAATCGGAACAATGTTTTTCACAATTTCACGAACATAAACATTGTTCCAGTTTACTCCGGTACATTTAGGACCCTGTAAGTAGCAACTCTCATATGCATTATATATTTATCTGAACTGTCGAATTCTCGCCAAACTTGGCAATACTTCAAAAAATTTCAATAATTTTGGCAACAAAAAGAGCTTTTATAAATGAAGCTAACATGATGATAGTCTAATTCTTTTTTCCTTTTTTCTGTTTACATCCAAATTTTTTATACTCGAAAATGGGCAGTCCTCAATAATGCGGTTCCTCAAATTTCTGTTACGTATGCGTTTAAATAAAATTAACGAATTTTTCAAAACGAGGAAGAGGGAAGCTACTATTTCCAATAGGGGCAGTCGGGAAGAAATTTTTTTTTCTCGCACCTAACAAAATTCAGTTTGTCTTAGTTATCTGCTTTTTTCCGAATATTGCAAATACGAGATAGGGAAATTGTGGTACTTCCTTTTCACTGGAGCATCGGCATAACTCAGTCTTAAGAAAATGTGCATTCAGTCAAAATACTAGACAACCTCGAAAATGAAACAGGGACCAGTGAAAAGAATTTTAATCTTATACGCCTTATTATTAAACTTCGTCCTAATATTCGTTTTCTTATTCGTTTTCGGCGAACATACTGTCGAATATACCACTGGAACCGAAATTCGGCCGAAACTATCTGTATAAAGTCTCTTTTTTTTCTGGAATTTCCAACATCTCTCATCGATTTGTATTGTACTGGCTCAAACGAGAGCCTGTTTATTTATTTCTATGAACTTTATTGTTTATGATTAAGATCGCACACTAGTCACGGGAATAAAGGAAAAAGCTAATGTTAAGTCTATGGGGCGTTATTTTCAAATTTCTCGCTTTGATTTTAATATTTTTGAATGCTTTTTTTGCATAGGATAGCTAAGAACGATCTGTAAAAAGTAAAACGAGGTATTTATACCCATAACATTTTTTAATTCGATGAAATTCTTATTAAAAAAGCGTTCTGTAGTATTGACAAATGCAAGTTATTTCATATAAAAATTTGAAGTTTGGTCAGAAGTATTGAGAGCAGACTTGGGATTAGGTTCCAAACATATCCGAAAATATTCTTATGAGGGTTTGGGGGGGGTGGGGACAACAAACATTTATTAATATAGTTGTATACACCTGAGAAGAAATTTAGAGAGTTTTATTCTCGCGTGCATTTTTTGAACTAGTTAAAAATAATATACTAATTTCAATAATATACTAATTTAAAGTACTAAAACTTTTAGTACATTTATATCAATTAATGCCCAACGTTTGGTTTAGATATGCTGATGATATTTTGATAACTTCGCAATATAGTCCTAATGAACCTAAAGTATTTACAAATAATTTAACTTCAATGGACAATAACATTAAGTTCACTATTGAAGTTGAACTTAATAAAAGTGTTCCATTCCTTGATTTAATGTTAATTAGAACAACGCTATCTAGTGACGGACGTTTTCAGAAAAAGTGTGGCTAACCAGGCTATCGTACCAAATAACGCATGTTCACCATTTACGTATAAAGTTTCAACCCACAAACTTTCCATAAGACTGGTTTTCTAGTATGCACTGAAAATAATTTCGATAATAAATTAGATAATATTGCGAAATTTAAGTATAGAGAAAAGGAACATGTAGCTAATATTAAATATAATAGAAAAAACACAGCCCTGGCAAGATTATATCCAAAAGAAGCCATACAAATAAATTTCAAAGAAAGTAAAATCATTTTTCCCTGCACTCTGTACTATCCATCTATTATAAGATAAACCATAAATATAGTAATACGTCAAAATCAATATAAAACTATGCAGCATCATTTAACTTACTGAAATTATGGCTCGAGTTACGCAATGATTACGAAAAATAGAAATAAACATCCAAGTAATATTAAAAATATGCCGTGTGGTGACCGGCATTGAAGAATAGTCCCAATGTAACCCATGCATGTCGTAAGAGGCGACTAAAATGGGTTCGGCGAAAGGCTGACAACCTTTTACCGTAAAAATAACCTTGTTGTGAAAGCCTTGGGGTCTTGTACCCTTTAAACGCAACAAAATGTAACGAAAAAATTTAAAGTTTGAATTAGTCTATCTTCAAAACATTTTTATGTATAAACATTAAATTTTGAATAGTGATTAAACAGATTGTGCTTTATAATATGCTACTACACTGTAAAAAAAAAAATCTGTGAAGTTACTAAAGTTTTTCTAGGAAACTTGGATTCCTAGAACTTTTCATGTAACGGCAACAACAAAATTTCATGTAACAGACACACTTTTGCGCCGAAAATCAAAAAATCTGTAAGGTTACTAAGAATTTTTTTGGAAACTGGGATTCCGAGAACTTTTCATGTAACTCCAGCCAGGATTACAAATAAAAGTTTAGTAAGATTACTGAAATTTTAGCAGATTCATTTCTAAAGTTACAGATTTTTGTAGCTTTACAAAAACTAGTTTTGTAGATTTGCAGCTTTTTTCGTACAGTTACAGGTGAAAGTTTAGTAAGCATGTAACTTTACATCTGTAGAACTACAGATTTTTTTTTACAGTGTACTAGAAACTGAGTAGTCGTTTACAGAATTTGTGTATTGTTGAAATTAAAACAATTCTTGTTTTCACTCTGTAAGTCATGGATAGATACGAAGCAAATATGTGTGTTTGAAATGATCTACTTTTAAGTATTTACAGTTGTAATATTTTTAGTTATGATATTTTTTATTCATTAACAAATATAAAATTTTGATTTCTTTACAAAAATATTTCTTTTACATAGTTAATAAAATATCTTTTACCTAAGAGTAGATCATTTAAAAAATACACATGTGTTTATTATATATATCAAATTTCATAACAATCTATACATATGTTCTCAAGTTATCATTCGCACAATGACTTACAGAGTGAAAACAAGAACTGTTTTAATTTCAACAATACACAAATTCTGTAAACGACTAGTCAGTTTCTAGCGGTATTATATTAAAAAGCATAATCTGTTTAATCAATAGTTAAGATTTCATGTTTATACATGAACAATTAATGAATATACACTAATTCAAAATTTAAATGTTTTTGTTGATTTTCGACGTGTTTAAAAGGTACAAGACCCCTTAAATACAGATGTTAGACGTACTTATCTTATGATAAAACGGACTGGAACTGGAAAACGGCTTTTGAATTTTAGAATTGGAACCTGGAATGTTCTAAATTTATATAGATCTAGTGCAGAGAAGCAGCTACAGAGTCAGATTGATAGTTATAAAATGGATATATTGCTCTTACAGGAAGTTAAATCGAAAGACAGGGGAATAAGAGATATTGGTAATTTTTAAATTTTTAATAGCGCAAACAGAGAAAAAACAAGCATAGTACTGGATTTATGATACGGAAATGCCTTAGAGAAAATAATATTGTTTTTGACAATGTAAATAAAAGAATATATATCTTGAGATTGAGAGGGAAATTTTTTAAGAAAGAAGATGCCGAGGATGAGAAAAAAGATATTTTTTATGGAAAACTACAGAAAGAATTTGATAAAATACGAAGACAGGATGTTAAACTTGTAATAGTTGATTTTAAGACTGAAATTTGGAAAAAGAATACACATTTATACCAATAATTGCAAAATTTAGTTTACATGATTTGTATAGTGAAAATTAAATAAGAGCTGTGGATTTCGCTGCTTCTAGCAACTTAATCATACGTAGTACATGTTGTGAGCAATGCGACAATAGACAATGTTGTGAGCAATAAGATATACAAAAAGAGACTTGGATTTCCCCTGACGGAAAGACAAAACCAAATTGTCCACATAATGACCGACAAAAGATATGCTAGTGCTGTTATGGATGAATGAATTTCGAGAGGTAATATATATTTAGATTCTGATCATTTCCTTTTTATTATGAAATACAGACAAATAATTACAAGATTTCACGATGCAAAATGAAGAAAGTTAATAAAATTTACCAAACATGTAGCGAAGAAAGGTTTGGCAGAATAAATTAACGGAAAGAATAACTAGTGAATATGGTGAATATAATGAGGAAGATATAATCATTAGTAAATGAGTTAAATGCAAAAAATATCATATTAAAAACTGCTGAGGAAGTTGTTGAGAAGGAAGAAAGGACGGAAAATAACGAATGGTTTGATAATGAGTGTTGGGAACTGATTAAGAAAAATAATAAGGCAAGAGAAAAAATGCTGGAACATAGAACAAGATGAAGTGAAAATCCCTTTAAAACAATTAGACGAAATGCGCAAAAGTTGTTACGTATCAAAAAACGAGCTATGGAGCAGGGTAAAATTCGGAAAATTATAGACCAATCAGCGATAGAAGATATCAGCCTAATGTATTCAAAGTTTAAGGGAAACAAAAAGGGCTACCAACCACGCACCCTTTTTTGTAAAGACCGAAATGATAAACTTATTGGAGGGCATGCAAATGTGATAGAAAGATGGGCGGAATATTTTAAAGAATTGTTAACCAAACAGTCAAATAACGAAAAAGGAATACAGTTTAACAATGACGAATGTGATGTGAATGAAGAAAGCAGTGAACCCTCAAATGTACATGAAATAAGGGATGCTATTGTAAAATTAAGAAATGAAAGAGCACCTGGCGAAGATTTGATAAGTGCTGAGCTATTGCAATATGATGGAGAAAAATTGGTACAAATGTTGCATGACTTAATAGCAGGGATTTGGCATAATGAAAATATTCCAAATGAATGGAATAGCGCTTTAGTGTTCCCAATTCATAAAAAGGGAAATATCTTAAACTGTACATAATAAATACCATTAAAATAAGAAGAATGCAATGGTTAGGCCATTTAATCAGAATGAAGGGTGAGAGAAGCACAAAGAATATACAGGGTGTCCGGTCTCAACGGTGTACAATGGCTAATTCCTAAACCGTTAGTCATAGACATATAGTTCCAATTACAAAAATGTTTTAAATCAAGTAAAGAAATATTTTAAAAGCGATTTGGGTCAATAGAAATATTTCTTAAAAAATTACGAAATTCAAATTTTTATACGGTCCCCCGGTCCTATAAGTTATATTTAGTAAAATTTTCCTGTTACACTGACAAATAATACAAAAAAAGTCCCGTTATTCTACGATTAAAATTGACCGAGTAATAGCTGTTTAAAGTTGGAGCATATTTTTTGCTGCAAATTGGGGGTCATTCACAAATTTAGTCGAAATTATAATTTCGTCAGATATATTAAAAAAAATGGTTGAGAGTAAAATTAGCATTGCAATATAAATTTCAAATCTTTAATCATTCTGACATATTAATGCAAAATATACAATTTGTAAAAAACATTTCAGAAAAAAAAAAAAAAAAAAAAAAAAAAAAAACAGAATTTTTGTTAAATAAAATGATGCTAAATTTACAGCCTCAATTCTTTACAAAAATGACACGTATTTTAAAATATTATTAGATTGAACTAGCCTGCAAAAGTTGGGTTATGTCATGTTTTTTAGCTTTTGATAATTGATTCTTATGTATTCTGTACCGCTGAATCCGAAATTGACCTTCTTTTTTAACCATCACATCAAGATTTTTCGCAAACTGCAAATTTCAAAGCTAAAAAGTTAAAAATTATAATTGAACCTTCTCCCCCTGTGAAGGATATTTCCTTCCCATATTCTATTAATACATTTTTCCTTTACTCCCCCCCCCTCCCTTTTTTTTAAATAAGGTTATTTTACTAAATTCCTATATTTTAAATCTGTCTTAAAATCATAAATTAAATTTATTTTCATCGCTCTTTTCCTTTAGAAATACATTCTCGTTTCACACTCTTAATTCTCAAAAACCGCAAAGAGCAGTCGTAGTTTAAATGAGGCATGCTACTTTTATCTCGCATAGAAACAACTTACCCAGTACACTTGCATGCTTAATTTGGTGGCTATGCGGGATCTTTTCCATGCCTCCTTTCTTTATTTTTTTTGATTGGGTCACTACATCTGCATCCTTTCTTTCCAACGTATAAATTCTTATCATAAATTTTGTCTGCAATATCTTATTTTTTAATTGCATATGCCTTCAAACGGCTCGCCGCGCCTATTCCCATGATTTGGCAAACCCCTGTAAAATGCTGCTTTGTGGTTTTCGGTTCCCCACATTTTCTCGGTTATCTGTTGGCGTTAAATTTTTATAGGCTTCCCTTTCCCCTACTCATTGACATTACATTAACGGTTTTGAACACGTGTCTCATTTCAATGTAATTCTCGCCAGCTTTCTACTGGCTTGCTTGTTTTTGTAAATTACTGCTCGCCAATAACTCAACGCTCTAAAATGTGGTTATGATGTCATTTCTCTTCCTGATCGTGTATCTGTAAGGATAAAATGTAGATCGTCCCCTCTCCAGCACCGGCTATGTTGCCGTTGCCGCCGGAAAACCTCGATTTGTGCGGACCTGGATAATAAAAAACCTACTGTTTACATCTGGGATTCCTATTGACTGATTGTGTGTCTTTGTTTTAACTCAAACCTGGTCACATATCTTTTCGCACACTAAAATGTGAATCTTATGATACTCCAAGAATCATCGATCCAAAACAAGATCCTATTAACCTGTTTCAAACATATCCAGTAAAGACTAGAAAGTCTTTACAAGACTTGGTGCATCCCGGACTTATCGAGGTTGTTGCTGGGGAGAGGCAACGATATTTTATGCGTGTTGGCATTACACAGATATTCATAGAATAAAATTATTTTTTTTATAAAAAACTTGCAATTCCAGACTCAAGCGAAGAAATCTCGCAATCCGGTATCCTGATTTGATGGACCTGAACCCCTTTTGGCCGGAATCTTCAAAAACGTACACCGAATCTTTTGCAATAATACGCTTTCCTATGTCACACGAACTCAAGTCCTCTTCCTGTAAAAAAAAAAAAAAGGATACAATATCGAACTTTGTAAAACTGCATTAACGCCAGGATATTTACAGTGTACGGAATTTTGGGATTTAACTTTTTTTCGTCTCAAGTATTCTACACATCTCGGAGATTTTTATACTATGATTAAAGAACAAGCGATCCATCGACCACCCATCTTCCCGTAAATGTGGTTCGCGTACTCCCGGCGAAAGCTTCGAGTCTGACCGAGGGGGCTCACACCGTGCCATGCCGCAGATCTCCGCATCCTACTCCCGCCAGTGCACGCCTTTTGTACCCGCAAGAAAAGAGGAAATAATTTTTGTCTGTTCTCACATGACTCATTCAAGAGAGACCTCCGTGTATAGTAGGGAATTGCTCCTTCTTCGGCGCACGTTTGACAACATTCCTAAGCCAGAAATAAGCAGTGTAAAGACTTAAGACTTAAGAATGTGGTATTATTTTTGCTTAAAAAAAAAAAAAAAAAAAAAAAAAAAAAAGAACAATTTTTGACTTAGTGATGAAATACTTCCGAAGAAAAACGTTAAAAAAAATGCCCGTCTAACGGCGTACCCGAACTAGGGCTATATTTATGAATATCAATTATTTGAGAAACTTACTCTCTCTCTCAAAAAGAAGAGAGAATCACCTAAATCAGAGAATCATTCACGATGGTCATCAATAGTTTTTTTTCAAATGTTTTTTAAAGTGATTTATGAACCTTTTTAATTTTTGTTTCTTTAAGGTATGTTTATTATTTTAGTAACACGAGTGCAATTTTATTGCGACATAAACTAGTCGCAAAATATATATATACTAGCAAACCCCGCGGCTCTGCTCGCGTAATATTTGAAATATGCCAAGTGATATTTATATGTCTAATTTTTATTAAAAGGTACTAACTAAATTATTATTTTATTAAAAGGTAATATTTTAGTTTATTAAAAGGTACTTATTACTTTTAGGAATAACTTAAAAAAATTACTATTTAAAACACAGTTTGATTAAACATCATTATTACACTGCATAAGGCAGAAATGAGACTTAAATTAATAAAACGAAATAAAACTAAATAAATAATAATTTAGAAAATATTTTGAAACTTGTATGCTCAATTAATACGCTCATTTCAGTATTCATTTGAAGATTTGAATTTTTTAGAAACCATCTTCTTACATCTTAAAATTAACCATCATGTCAAATTCCAAGTACTACCACCTCTCTCAACATAAAGGGCTATGTTGAAACAGGAACTGTCACCATTAATTTGCCAACATTAATTTTGAAATTGGTTTGTTATTTCCTAATATTCCACAGAAACGTAATTTAGAAAGCTTTTAAAGGGCTTTTTTAGAGAGTTTTTTGTTCCTGTGAATCCCAGGTGGTAAAATCATCGGCATAAAATATAGCCTGTGTAGCATCAGAGACTGTTACCATTGATTTGCAACTATTACTTTTATATTTGGTTTATATTTCCTGAAATAGCGTAAAAATCGTAATTTAGGACTTTTTTAGAATGCTTTTCGCACCTCCCCTTCACTTCACCCCTTTTTAATTCGAATTTATTTTCGACAGTCCTTCGAGAGCATTTATATTTTATAAGTAGCTACCATGCCATATTTAAAGTTTTTAGCCTTTTCAGTATCACAGAAATTGCAATTTAGAAAGTTTTCAGCTACTGCAACTGGTGGTAGTGGCACAGACATAAAATATAGCTTATGTTTGAGCAGGTTCTATCACCAACAATTTGCTATCATTATTTTTTTGATCGGTTTGGTATTTGAAAAGATTACATAAAAATTGTAATTTATAACGCTTTTCGCTCACTTCATCTTTTTAAATTTGAAATTTTCTTTCGACAGTTCTTAGAATGCAGTTGCATCTTGTAAGTAAATAACATGCCATACTTCAAAGTGTTAGACCCTTCAGTTATGCAAAAAACGCAAATTAGAACATGTTTTGCTTTTACAACCCTCAGATGGTAGTGACAGCAACATAAAATATAACCTATTTTATAGCAGGGACTGTCACCATTGATTTGCAACCATTACTTTTGAAATAGCTTTGGAATTTCCTGAGATTGAGTAGAAATCGCAGATTAGAACGTTTTTAGAACACTTTTCGCGCATTTTCACCCGTTTTTAAATTTACAATTTTTTCGAAACTGTTCTTAAAGATCATTTATATGTAATACATATGTACCTTCTCTAATTTTAAGTTGCTGGCTCCTACCGATCACAAAAATCGAAATTTGGAACGCTTTTTTGCTCCCTCAACGTCTAGGTGATAGTGATACCGACTTAAAATAGCGTCTATGTTAGAGCAGAGGCTGTCAGCATCAATTTCTTAACATTACTTTTGAAATCATTTTGATTCTTCCTGAGATATTGGTGACAAATCGGCATTTAGAACGCTTTTCGCTCATTTTGCTCCTGCATCTCCTCTGGGTTAGTGGAAACACATATAAAATATAGCCTATCTTGGAGCAAGATCTGTCACCATCATTTTAACACAATTGTATTTGAAATCGGTTCAGTATTTCCTGAGATTGCATAGAAATTGCAATTTAGAACGTTTTTTACAACGCTTTTTGCGCATTCTGACCCCCCTTTTAAATTTCGATTTTTTTAGGAAATGTCCTTAGAGATCATTGATATCTTATAACTAACTACCATTCTAAATTTCACGATTCAAGGCCCATCCGTCACGCAAAAACCGCAATTTAGAACGTTTTTCTCCTGCACCCCCTTTGGGGTAGTGGCACCGACATAAAACATAGCCTATGTTGGAGCAAGCATTTTCACCATCATTTTGACGCCATTATTTTTTAAATCGGTTTGGTATTTCCTGAGATTGTGTAGAAACTACCATTTAGAACGTTTTCTAGAACGCTTTTCGCGCATTTTCACACCTTTTAAATTTCGAATTGTTTAAGAACTGTTCTTAGAAATCCTTTATATCTAATAAGCAGCTGATACTTCAAATTTAATATTTCTAGGCCCTTCAGTAACACATAAATCGCATTTTTGGAACGTTTTTTGCTCCTACACCCCCTTTGGGGTAGTGGCACCGACATAAAACATAGCCTATCTTGGAGCAAACGTTGTCATTATCATTTTGACACCAATATTTTTTAAATCGGTTTGGTATTTACTGAGATTATGTAGAAACTACCATTTAGAACATTTTTTAGAACGATTTTTGTGCATTCTCACCCCTTTTAAATTTCGAATTGTTTAAGAACTGTTCTTAGACATCATTTATATCTTATAAGTAACTAATATTCCAAATTTCATATTTCTAGGCCTTTCAGTAACGCAAAAATCGTATTTTTAGAAAGTTTTTTGCTCCTGCACCCCCTTTGGGGTAGTGGCACCGACATAAGATATAGCCTATGTTCTAAGTTGGGCGAACACCACCATTTTAATGCCATTACTTTTGGAATTGGTTTGGTATTTCCTGAGATTATGTAGAAATTACCATTTAGAACGTTTTTTAGAACGCTTTTTGTGCATTTTCACCCCTTTTAAATTTCGAATTGTTTAAGAACTGTTCTTAGACATCATTTATATCTTATAAGTAACTAATATTCCAAATTTCATATTTCTAGGCCCTTCAGTAACGCAAAAATCGCATTTTTAGAGCGTTTTTTGCTCCTGCACCCCCTTTGGGGTAGTGGCACCGACATAAAATATAGCCTATGTTCTATGTTGGACTAACACCATCATTTTGATACCATTACTTTTGGAATCGGTTCTGTATTTCCTGAGATTATGTAGAAACTACCATTTAGAACGTTTTTTAGAACGCTTTTTATGCATTCTCACCCCTTTTAAATTTCGAATTGCTTAAGAACTGTTCTTAGACATCATTTATATCTTATAAGTAACTAATATTCCAAATTTCATATTTCTAGGCCCTTCAGTAACGCAAAAATCGCATTTTTAGAACGTTTTTTGCTCCTGCACCCCCTTTGGGGTAGTGGCATCGACATAAGATATAGCCTATGTTCTAAGTTGGGCGAACACCATCATTTTGATACCATTACTTTTCGAATCGGTTCGGTAGTTCCTGAGCTTATCTCCGACAAATAAACAATTTTTTCCTCTTTATAATATGAGTATAGATATATATATATAATATAGTTATACAAACAAAAATTTTGCTTTATATATATATATATATTTTTTTTTTTTGTTGTTCCATTTAAATATATTTTTACTAGTATTAAAAAATGCTCTGACGAGCACCAAAAAAGGCTAATATGTTTTTAAGTATGAAAAAGGGTTTGACAAGTGCTTCTAATTGAGCATGAAAAAGGACAAGGGGTCCCTTCTTGGCTGCAGCTCACTGTCAATGCCAACTTTGAAAAAATCAAATTGCTCTTATTCCATATAAAATAAATTCGCAGTTCTTTAGTAAAACTTTCCGCCGTTTTTACATCTTAACTCCACTGTCCTACTAATATACTGCGCATGCGTCTGCAATGCAACTTTGTACAGTGCACTGTGTACCATTATTTCTCTACAAATTATACTACACTGTACATTCCTATTATGCTTTTGAACCTCAGCGCACACTCACACTGTGCTTTTGTACTTCCGTATTAAAGGTGTATGCGTCTAATGTTCGTTTATAATTTACATATGCACTGTTGTACTGCATAGTACATCTTAC
Organism: Maratus speciosus; assembly: GCA_963932465.1. NCBI lineage: Eukaryota > Metazoa > Arthropoda > Arachnida > Araneae > Salticidae > Maratus > Maratus speciosus. The sequence continues at coordinate 33,701,908 of OZ010800.1, forward strand.
AGCCACAGCCACTTGGATATAATTTCAACAATCAATGAATGCATTATTCTGTTATGCGTGCACATGTAGAATTGTTCCTGTGCAGAGTGCTGCAACAGTCTGCACTGCACTACAAATCAGTTTTCTGTACAGTTCTAGACTGCGGGCGTGCTTGGTGGCACTGCATGAGTGTGATATGCTGCAGGAACTAAGATTTTTGGTACTAAGTCGCCTTACGTTCATATTTAATCAGACTGCGTCTTTATTGGCTGTGTCTTTACACTACACATTTTTATCGTAACTGTGGCTGATTTTTTTTTATATGGAAAAAGTGCAAATATGATTTTTTCAAAGTTGGCATTGACAGTGAGCTGCAGCCAAGAAGGGACCCCTTGTCCTTTTTCATGCTCAATTAGAAGCACTTGTCAAACCCTTTTTCATACTTAAAAACATATTAGCCTTTTTTGGTGCTCGTCAGAGCATTTTTTAATACTAGTCATTTAAATTTTTTGATAATTATATATTGAATATAAATAAACCTGAGTTGCTTTTAAATATTCCCAATACATTTTTTCTTATTTCGCACAATAATGCACTATTTAACCAAGTAATGCACACTGTTTTAAGAGGTTCAGAGTTTTTTAATCAAATTCCCGTTATTTTTATTCATAATTTAATTTACTTGGGCTCCCTTAAATATAATTAATATAATTCCTTAAACTGATATTATTTTTTATTGCATTAAAATATCTCAATTTGTTGATTCTCTCTAAACAAGTAAACCCTGTTGGTTTACAATGGAAGTCTACAGGTATTTGGCGATATATCGCCAAGTTGGCGACAAACTTGACGGTTTTTGGCGATAGAACAGTGTCCAGCCTATAGTAACCCCCCTCTTATAGGTATGGAGATGCATTAAATGCTGTTCTATAAATAATGAGATGCGTTTCATTCGAGCGTTGCCATTAAACAATCAACAAATAATCGCGATTTCTGTGACACATACGATAGCGTAATATATATATATAGATTATCGGGGAAATCGAAGGCTGAGTCCACATCGTATCGTTTAGCTAGACCGGTTATACTAACATCGTTCTCATGTTTTGCTACAATTTCTTTTATTGAACAGTAATTCGCTTAAGCTTCTATTACTGCTATCACTAAGCACTTTTTCATTCTTAGAAGCCATAATGAGAGCTAATATTAGCGCAAACCTGAGTAAAAGTAAAACAAAAAGTTATTTTTTTTTTAGTAATAAAGGTATACAAAGCTCTCTGATATGCACACCTTACTCCAAACTTGACTAATAACAACAGTTATGTGAGGGTTGCCAAATGAACTATTCGGCAGCCTTGGTCGTGAACCGAGACATTGCACGCCACCGAGTCAAATTTTGATCATCGAAGTTGGACATAAACCGAACTGGTCATAAACAGAGGTGGTTGTGAACCGAGGTTCCCCTTATATTTTGACCTATAAGTTTGCAAATATGGCATTATTTATATATTCGATGGCGATGATCATTAAGCATCTTGGCGATTTTGGCGATGAAACTCACCGATTTCAAAGTAACGTTCCGAAGTGTACTTGAATCGCCACAGACGTCATATGATCACCTTGACGCGATTTTTTTCTGACGCCAATGTCACATACGCACAGTGGCACTTACTATCGCCAAAGTTTTATTATTTTGCTTGATATGGTAACCCGAATGTTGTTGTTTATGTATTAATAAATTGTTTATTTACTTTTATTTTCTTTTTTAAATGTTTATAAATTGTTTTGTTCTATTGTTATTAATTAAACTTTTTTAAAATTTATTGTTAATTCCTTTTTAAAAATATATATGAAACTGGTATTCGAAAACGAGGTTTTTGCCAAATTAGCGTCAGAAAAAATATCGCGCCAACGTGGTGCGTATATGACATCTGTACCATACTTGGTACAACTTGATTATCCTGTCGACAAAAAAATTATCGCCAAACTGTAAGATTAAATGACAATAATGGATCATAGCAAATACATAGCAAATACATTTACTTGACATTAAACACGATACACGTGTTTGTTACGTCATCAAGTGATTTTTAATTCAAGTTTTGGCACAGATATCATATACGCTCCATATTGGCGCGATTTTTTTGGCGCCGCCAATGTCATATACGCACTAGGTAATTAACTGGCGCCAAAGTGTCGTTATTTTACTTAATATGGTAACCCGGATATAGATGATATATGAACGATGTTTTCGCCAAATTGGCGTCGGAAAAAATCGTGCCAATATGGAGCGTATATGACATCTGTGCCCAAGTTTTTATTAGTATTTTTATTAATGTTTTACTAATTTGTTTATTCTTCCGTTATTGAAAATAAAAATTATGTCAGTTTGTATCATTTGACGAATAGTTTGGCGAAACTGGTCGACGGGATAATCAAGTAGTACCGTATCTTTTCGCTGTACATTTTCGACAATATCTCAAGCAAAAGTACCTAAAGTTAAACGAAACCCTAATTATATAAGGCACATATATCATATACACAACGGGTTTGGAGTGGGGTTTTTTTTCTGACGCCAATTTAACGAAAACCTCGTTTTCGAATAGCAGTTGCAGATATATTTTTAAATTACTTTCTATTTTTTTAAAAAGAAATAACTATAAATAATGAAAAGTTTAATTAATAACTATAGAACCAAACAATTTATATACTTTTAATAAATAAAATAAAAGTAAATAAAAAAATAATTGATAAATAAACAACAATAGCTCAGTTACCGTATCAGGCAAAATAATGCATTATCGCGCCAGTTATGTACTCTGGTGCGTATTTGACATCTCTTCCTTATTTAAAATAGACGGAATGGTGTTTTTTAAGGTATGCTTAGTATGTGAAGTATTTATATTACTGCATACCTATCGCTTGTGTAAGTCAGGATGTTATGATGATAATTTTAAAAAACTTACATTTAGCTTCTGAACAGAAGTTTGGGATTTACCCTGTTTTTTTTTTTCCTATCAACTCGTTTGTGCTCCATTGTGTCTATTACTCCAGTTCAAAATATTAATCAAGAAAGTTTATATATATATTTATGAAAATTATGCATTTTCTGCTTAGGTTGACGTCGGTTTCAAAAATACAAATATCTGTTAGTTGAATTTCAATTTTTATTGACTTATGAAAACAAAATTACACGTGTTATCCTTTTTTTTTATTATTGTACTGCTTTATAGGGAGTGGCAACACGAAATAAGTTATTGAATTAGAAAATTAGAAAATGAAAAGGAGAGATTTCTATAATTTTATGGAGACATTATAAAAGACAAATTCGATTTTCTCAGCGACCGTCAAACATACAAAGATGAAAAAAAAACCTATTCTAAGTTTTAACAAGAGGATCAAAATCAAACAAAAACGAAGTTAATCCACCCACTGGAACGTTAGCAACACTTTGTTGAATTTTGTGTCTTCATTTTTTCGTTTAAGGTTAAATAAAAAATTACTGAAAACTACAGTATTTTTTTAAATGCTATCAGTTTATTCGTCTCGTCGAGTTCTATCTTTCAAAAGAAAAATCATTGTCGTACGTCAAATGGTTCGCCAGAAATTTAAGAAAGTCGTTTGCATTTTCTATTTCTTAATCATATTATAGCTTAACGCTACCGCGTTTGCTATGATACTAAACTTCTTAATCTTAAATATACTGCTGTAAAATTTTTCAGCAGTTTGCTTTTCCAAATATATACAATACGCAGTCATTTTATATTTTGGGAAAGTAAAATATATTTTTGCTGAATTTAAATCTGTTGTAGGGATATTGTTTTCTTCTTCTTTCGAAAGAAAGTATTAGTAAATAGATATTTTTGCTGCACAGAGGAACATGTTTTTTTTTTTTTCTGTACATATTTTTCTTTTCTTCTGCCCAATTTTACATTAAAAAAAAGAACTAAGAGATTTTTTAAAAATAATATCTATTTATAATGAGGATATAAGATAAATAAATTTAATTCCTCATGTCTTGAACATAATGATAATGGTAAGACTTCAGTTTGTTTTACATTTTCATTCAGTTTTTAGCGTTGTTTATGTTTTAATATTTATCTATGATGTTCTATATATTTCATTTTAATGATGTGGTATGATATATATAGAAAAAATGACTGAAAAGTATCTAACTTCATTTCAATTAGTATCTGGTTTAAGATTGTTTTAACATTGTAAATGTGACACACACATCGAGGCAATTTACAAATAATTTTATTGTTTTACGGCAGTGAATTGCATCCAAATTGGAACTTATATAAATGGAGAAAGTAATAATAATGCTGGTACATAGATTACTTTTTCGTTTCGCAATTCTTTTAATCGATTGTGTCTGTCACATTACATTTTATTTAAAACTTCTTTAAAAGCAATATTTTGGTAATTTGTATTTTTTTGAGTAATTATATATCACTACCATATTTTAAATATTTTTTTTTAAGTAACACTGTTTCTATTTTCTCATAAAAAATATATATAGTTGCTAGATTATAAAATTAACCTTAAAATTATGGAAAATCAGTGCTATGCATAGATGTCTGCACAATCATGAATGCAGAGGTTAGAAGAAAACATGATCTTACAGACATCTCTCATTATATTTACATATATTTTATTATTATAATTTGTGTTTTTTCTCAAAAGAAAAGGAAAAGTAAACGAGATAAACTTCTAAATAAATGATACTGTGCGTTTTCTCTTACTTATATACAGGTAATCAAGTTTATATATTTTTTATTATAATTTATGTGTATATATGATATATATATATATATATATATATATATATATATATGTATATATATTAATTATTAATAAGGTACAATATTCAGCAATTGGAACATCACGTTGTACCATTACATTAAAAATATCTTATGTGTTGCACTGGTACAATTTGGAGAAATACTGAATGAGGCAACTAATCTAAGTTTTTGTTTATTTATAGTAAACTTTTCACTTGATTTTTTTTATTACTAAATTTTTAAGACAGTACATAGTTTACATTTTACAATACTTTCGTAAATACATTACATTTACATATTTCAAAATCTTATGTGTAATATCTAAGAGCCCTGCTTGATATTTTATTTCAACCTGTCACAGTTATCCTCTTAACAGTTTTAATGCATGATCGAGTCATCATAGATACAGACTATAATATGAGAAAAACTAATTTCGGTTCTTTTTCTTCGTTTTAAAAATTGATAGCAGTATCAGTAAACATTTAAAATCAATTGTATGCCGCGTTTTTACATACCTTCTCATGTTTCTTGGTGTGAGATTACAGTTTTTGTTTATAATTAAATGGGGTATTTTTTTTTTCTAGTTACTTTGGGTTTATCTTGCATTGTACTATTTTCTAGAGATAGCATGGTGTCATATTTTTTTTTCATTCTTCATTTTTGTACGTTGGCAAGATGGCCACTTGTCTGTGCAAAAACGGAAAATTTTAATTAATTTCAATTATAGATTTCATAAAATCATATATTATTTTTAAGTATATCATTATTCCACACTTTTCTAGTTCATCAGTTTTTTTTTAAATGTTGGGCAGTACTATGTTATTTACTTAGACATGACATTAATAAACAGCTACACTACCTAACGCTTTTCACATTAATTCTATATGCGCATATAAATTCATAATAAGTTCATTGTAGAAATTGTTTACAACGCTTGTACATATTTCTTGTGGTTTTATATTCGACCTGGCTTTACATGCATACACATATTTACACTTCATTTTGACAAGAATTATTTTGCCTAGAGTTCAAAGTTAACACTCACCATGGTTGAATTTAATTATGATTTTATGTGCTTCTCGTAATTTTTTCTACATCCTTGCTCACGGTTTATGTACATTGTCATTAGGATAGAAAGTGGCAGTTCTATTTTATTAGGCAATATTTTTTTTCTTCTAGTTAAATTTTTTAAAGTAATTACTTTACTTACATTTCATACACCTTTAAAGGCACTGCTTGCACATGCGTTCAGTATTTTGTTACATGAAATAACTCAGATGTTGTACATTACGTTTCACATACATTTTGCATTACTGATAGAATTTGATTGTTTGGACGCGGATGGTGACTCTATGCATGTTTGTTTCTCCCCCATGAAATGTGACAGTATATCTTTAAAAATTGACATTTTGGTGTATAAAATTATTGTGATAAATTATTTTCACTGGTTCGATACATTTTTTTATGTAGATACTAGAATTGGCATCATTAATGCAACAGTTACACTTTTTTTCTATTTTAAAATTTTTATATGAATCTTGATATTTTTTTCTTACACGTAATCTGTTATAGATAAATACACTTTGTAGCGTTTCTTGTAATCACTATTTAGAGCTAAAAAAACAAACAAATTTTATTTATTTACATTTTTCACGTTTGTTTTAACATGATTCTAGCCTAAACATCAAATGTATAGAAGCCTATCGAGTTTTACAGTTTTGTATTTTAATATTATAAATTTTTGTCAGAGCACATTGAGCTATATTTTTGTGCGCAATCACTTACATTTCTTTTAACCCTTTGCTAACGATCTATTTGACAGTATATTATTTTTTTTTTCAACACAATACAAGTAGTTCATGTGAGTTCTTACACATTTGTCCATGCGTATATTTACACAATTTTGTTCATGTGAGATTACAATTAGTTCATGAGTATATTTACACAATTTTGTTCATGTGAGATTTCACTTAGTTCATGAGTATATTTACACAATTTTGTTCATGTGAGATTACACTTAGTTCATGAGTATATTTACACAATTTTTGTTCATGTGAGATTACAAGTAGTTCATAGTGTATAAAACATTAGTTCATTGTGGCTGGTTTAGAGTTTAACCAGACAGTCTACACACAATACCAGTAGTTCATAGTTTATAACACATTAGTTCATTGTGGCTGGTTTGGGAGGTTAGAAGGTGTCTCTTCACACATATACTGTCTGTTTAGTCTGTTGGCAGCCTATTTTTGAGTCATGATATAAGTTAATAATTATTATGACATGCAGTATGATTCTATTGCTAGCCTGTTTTTTTTTGTTTGTTTTTTTAAAAATTAAATAGAGGTTGCTTGTTTCTTTAAAAAAAAAAAAATCCTTTTTTTTTTTTGTTGTTTTTCCACAGTATCGCTATAGCCCTGCTTAGCATGCGACAAGTTCAAAGTTTTTTTTTTACAACGGTGTTTGATTTTACAAATGTTCTACTTCTTCACTGTGGCAGCATGCTACGCGAATGAGATTGTTATCTGTGGATGGCAGTTGTATAAGAATACACATTTTTTTTCTCTCGCATCAATTACTTTCCTTGTGGTACAAGGCAATTGATGTGAATATGGGTTTCCTTTTCACGAATATTTCTATTACACAATGCACAGGTGTATTTTTTCTCCCTTTCACTCTATTACAGACATGCAGCCTCTCCTGGTGTATACCAATTATATCTTCAAGAGATGTTAATTGACGCTGCACTTACACATACACAATGCTTTTTCTTATGTATCACCTGTTGTATATGTACAATTCATTTAAAAGTTCATAAAAAAATTTTCATACATTTTTACATTTGTATGGCTACATGATAGGTTAATTTACATGTTTTTTTGTTTTAAGGTATAGAAGTAAAAACTTATTATATTACAGGTTATTTTATGGTCGTTTTTTTTAACAAAACACATACACATTTTATTCAAGGAGTCAGGGCAGTGAATACCTGCAATCTTCAACAATTAATAGTGCCTCTTTTCTCATTTCTCATTTTTCTCTCCTTCTGTTGTCATTACCATCACTTTTATAAAAGGTGAGTTAAAAGTACAGTGCCTAACAATTCCAGTTTTTTTATTACCTATACTTAAGTGTTGTTTTGTCTTTATTTACACATCATGTCTCAGAATTGTATTTGAAGTTGGAGTATAACCAACTTATATATCAATCACAAGAATTGCTTTTTATTTGAATATTGATTTCAAATTTTATAAAATTATGATCTTCTGGAATTTGAATTAACAAAAAAAAATGTGTGCACACTTATTTACAGCTATCCAGAAGTCGGACTGAGCTCAGGTAATTTTCATTGAAAATTCATTGGTACCAATTTTTCTAAGGCATGCTTGCATGCATGCAAAATGGAGACATGATATAAATATATATATATATATATATATGCTTTGTTTACTCATTTTACAATTTATAATTTAAATATTATTACGCCGGGTCCCTACAGAAAATAATTTACTGTATTTTTATATGTAATGTATTTGAGATGAGACATGGGTTATTTTTCTTTTGCTACCACTGTTCGCGTTAGTCATTTTCGGATAAGGGGGAGATATATGTGAAGAATATTTACTTCCCATATTCTATTAAGACATTTTTCCTTTACTCCCCCCTCCCCTTTTTAAAATAAGGTTATTTTACTAAATTCCTGTATTTTAAATCTGTCTTAAAATCATAAATTAAATTTATTTTCATCGCTCTTTTCCTTTAGAAATACATTCTCGTTTCACACTCTTAATTCTCAAAAACCGCAAAGAGCAGTCGTAGTTTAAATGAGGCATGCTACTTTTATCTCGCATAGAAACAACTTACCCAGTACACTTGCATGCTTAATTTGGTTGCTATGCGGGATCTTTCCCATGCCTCCTTTCTTTATTTTTTTTTGTTTGGGTCACTACATCTGCATCCTTTCTCTCCAACATATAAATTCTTATCATAAATTTTGTCTGCAATATCTTATTTTTTAATTGCATATGCCTTCAAACGGCTCGCCGCGCCTATTCCCATTGGCAAACCCCCTGTAAAATGCGGCTTTGTGGTTTTCGGTTCCCCACATTTTCTCGGTTATCTGTTGGCGTTAAATTTTTATAGGCTTCCCTTTCCCCTACTCATTGACATTACATTAACGGTTTTGAACACGTGTTTTTGTAAATTACTGCTCGCCAATAACTCAAAGCTCTAAAATGTGGTTATGATGTCATTTCTCTTCCCTATCGTGTATCTGTAAGGATAAAATGTAGATCGTCCCCTCTCCAGCACCGGCTATGTTGCCGTTGCCGCCGGAAAACCTCGATTTGTGCGGACCTGGATAATAAAAAACCTACTGTTTACATCTGGGATTCCTATTGACTGATTGTGTGTCTTTGTTTTAACTCAAACCTGGTCACATATCTTTTCGCACACTAAAATGTGAATGTTATGATACTCCAAGAATCATCGATGCAAACCAAGATCCTATTAACCTGTTTCAAACATATACAGTAAAGACTAGAAAGTCTTTACACCCCATCTCATCGGACCACTCAGCTGTTTAGCTATAAGAATCCCAGGATAAGCAAAACACTGAATAAATTATTGAATAAAACAAAATAAAATAAAATAAAAAAGTTTTACATATGTTTTATAGTATGAGATTTTCGCTACATTTTAATTTACACATTTACGTTTTCCAAAAATATTTTAACGCGATAGTTAAATATGAAGGTCATTTTCTGATTCAGTGCTACAAAGTACGTAAAAATCAATTATCAAAAGTTAAAAAACACAGCCATCTCCTCTACTTTATAGTATCCGATTTTTGTTATTCTTTAACTTTGACAATTTTTGATTTACAAAATATCCTGACATGATGGTTAAAAAATAAGGTAATTTTCGGATTCAGTGCTAAAAAATACATAAAAGTTAAAAAATTAAACAATCGCAGTCTTGTATTACCTAATCTAAAACTTTTTCTTAAACTTCTTGACGGTAATCTATCCGAATTTTTTTGTTTTTTCCTGTAAAATAAGTATAAATGGTAACCACCGAAAATCATAATAATATTAGATTGTTATAGGATTTGCGCCAGTATGTAAAAGTAATCTCGATCGGATATTTGAAAGCGATTTAAAGTTCGATTACAAATTTTGAACTGGAAAAACATACATGTGATCGTGAAGTGACATAGAAACTTATAAAAATAACATAATTTTTGTTAAAAGAAATCATAAAAGAAACAATCTCAAATCCGGACAAAATAAAACATGTTAATTTAGCCAATCTGAAACTTAATAAATGTTAACTTAATCGTAATACTTGTACGATTTTTTTCAAAGCGCAGATACACATGAAATAAGATCTTCTAATACTTTAAGCACTTAGTATGTCATCCCTCAAAGCCAAGCCGATCTCATTTGTTTTCAGAGCAGAAAAGTGGCATAAGTCATGCATTTTTAAAGTTTCATAACTCGCTCAATTTTAGTGTTATATAAATGGGACTTTTTTTGTATTACTTGTCAGTGTAAAAGGAAAAATTTTCTAAATATAACTTATAGGACCGGGGGACCGTATAAAAATTGAAATTTCGTTATTTTTTAAGAAATGTTTTTATTGACCCAAATCGATTTTAAAATATTTCTTTACCTGATTTAAAACATCTTTGTAATTGGAACTATATGTCTACGACTAACGGTTTAGGAATTAGCTATTGGACACCGTTGAGACCGGACACCCTGTATATAATGGGAAATTAATAGGGAAAAGGGGGTGTTGGTAACCCTAGATGGATAGGAAAAGTAGAGAAAGATCTAGCACAAAACCAAATTATTAATTATAAATTAAAGGCCAGCGATCGGATATCTGGCGTGGTACATTAAGGGAGATCAAAATCCTTCATAGACTGTAGTACCATTGTGTATATATGTATGTACGTATGTACATTGTACAATTAGTTACTTCCTACAGCGTTTTTCGAAGCATTTAAGAAAAAAAGAAGATTCCTTTTATTGGTTATGAATATGCCTATCACTCATTAGTATTACTATTTGACGAACATACGACATACGCATCCACCAGAGAGAAAATAAGACAAGTAAAAGGAAAATAAAAAATAGCAAATGAGAAACATTTCCAAACATATTGCCTAGAAACAATAACATCAATGATAACTAGAAACAATAACTAGAAACAATGCTGTCAATAACAACTAAAGAGTAAGGTTTCTAACTACATCTTCTCTCCTAGTTAAGAAATACACAAGTATGAATTTATTTATGACTATGAATAAATGAAGAAGACGATAGGATAACAAAGCTCTGTTTGGTGGCCATGTTATCACACTTATTGATCTATAGTAATTTTGATAATTTGTGTGCCAACATGAACACTAGGCAGAAAAAATCAACAGTGGAAATGAGCCGTTGCAATTTGCCGTCATTTTGAAGAAAGACAAAGAATTCGACTTCCGACAATATTTTCCGAAGAAATTAAGAAAAGAAAGAAGATTCCTTTTTTCGTTATAAATATACCTATGTTGCATCTGTATTACTATCTGATGTATATAGGACATACGCACCCACCAGTTAGAGAATAAAATCAGTAAAATAAAAACAAAAAATAGCAGATGAGTAACATTTCCTTACTCATTGCCTAGAAACTGAATGAATACCAACTACAAAATAAGGTTGGTAACTACATCTTCTCTCCTAAAAAAGAAAGACACAAGTATGAATTTTTTTATGGATATGAATAAATGAAGACGATGTTTCGAAAACAAAGTTCTGTTTAATGGCTATGTTGCCACGCCTAAAGATCTGTAGAAATTCTGATTTTTAAGTATTGCAACATGTTCACTAGGCAGAAAAAATCAACAGCGAAAATGAACAGTACGCTTTTCAAGATCTTAGTATCATAACAGATAGAGCTGTAAAGATAAAACCTACCTTCTATTTTCTGAAAATGAATAATAGGGACTTTTCCCCTTTTGAACAGTCGATGAATAAGACGATTGGAACAGAAAGCTCTGTTTGGTAGACATGCGATCACACTTAATGATCCGTGGTAATTTTGATTATAGAGTGTGATAACATGTATACTAGGCAGAGAAAATCAACAGCGACAATAAGCAGTGAGCTATTCAAGATATTAGGAATTAAACAGATAGAGCTATAGCGATATGAATACATGTTATATTTCAAATATAAATATTCTATTTCAAAAATGAATAATAGGAAGGTTTCTTCGCCTGAGTAGCCCTTCTCGGGTAATCAAAACTTTCTGAAGATAAAAGTAAAAACAAGAAACACAAATTCATTTTATTTGAAATTACAGAAGATGAAGGAACAACTTAGAGAGATACTTTTGAATATCAGTCAGAAAATCTTGAATATTTTTGATAAGGAAAGTACTTCATATTCAGCAATAAGGATTAAAATCCCGGACCTCCCAGTTGGCATTCGCAACTCTACACATTACCGAAAATGGACAGACGAAAGATTACAACCTGTATTTCTCATTTCTCTAACGGCCTGGAAAACTAGCTTGCACTTGAAGATTACTCCACAATCTTGAACCTTAACTGAAGATGATCAACTCTTGATTTTCTACATATCTCTTCATTACAAACTTCCGAGTGAGAAAATTTTAAACACCACTCATTTTACTACCACGGGATGTGGCATCCTTATGAAGCAAACAGGAGCGCAACGTTCCCAGGAGTTCACATCAGAGTTGTGGCTGACTTTTCACCAGCGTTAGCAATTTGGATAATCAGAAATAAAAACACTCGCCAAATGAAACAAAATGATAGTAAAATAAATTCGTCGTAAAACATTGAAAATTCGATCTTTATCCCTTAATGTACGACCTCCACTTTTATCCAATATGTTTAAAAAAAGATTTTGTAACTGCTTATATAGTTATTCATCAAAATTTAATTATCCGCTCCAGAAACTAACAAAAATAACTATATTTTAAATATCTTGCTTGATGAAGAAAAAAAATTCCAGTCCCGATTTAACTCAAAAAAATATTATGAAATAAAACTTCCAATCCCACTTAACACAGACTTTTAAGATCATTCAATGAATTCGGAAAAATTTATAATATGTTCGAAAATCGTTTTTCTAGAATTCTAGAATTTATTTTTCCAGACATAGGGATTAGCTGACAATAGAGAATCACCAATTAGCTTGGCACATAGTGATTTGCAACCGTCCGCATAACCCTTACTGTGGCTTTGGTTAATGCTAAATCGAACTGGTGCTGGGTTACTATCGCTAAAAATAATGTAAATGGTGCGGTACGATTGAACATGATAAGCGACATTAATCTTCCAATAATTCAAATACGAGTGTTGCCTGTACTGGCATACACAGAAAAAAGATGAGCAAAAACGGAGCACTCGCAATCTGGCGAGTCTAATAATCCTTTAAATCGCCAAATGATACATTTTATCGCGATTTGGCGCAATGGCGAGCGGCAGCAAGAACACTGGTTCACATACTCATATACAAACCAGGCTATATACTGTACATCATTTTGTGACTGAGCCAGAACATTAATAGCTTTTTGCTTAAAAGTTTTTAAGAATTGCTGCATAGTATAAAAAATATATACAGTGGTGGCCAAAATTGTGGACACTTTTAGGTAGCTTTCACTACGAAAAGTAAAAGCTACCTATTGCAGTCATCCGAAGGAAAACACTTCCGGAAATTTTGCAATATTTTCGCCGATCATGTGTCCCAGATAACAAAACCACCCTCTGTTAAAATGCTGTCTTATATAGAATTTCTCTCTATATATGTATCCATATATATATATATCTGAACTTTGGTCAAGCAGTAACACTCGAATTTTTGAACCAATTTGGATGAAATGTTTCATATTTATAGTACATACTAATGCATCGACCAAGTTCGTTGGCCAGCTTCTTCCGCCATCTTGTTTCAAAATGGTGGCCATTTGAATTTTGTGGACACTTTTGGAAATTTATAGGCTTCCTAAGTTTCTCTTTAAAATGACCTATCTTGCTAACTTACACTGTGTGCTCCTTAAAATATCTTTTAATGTCTCTAACATTCTGTTGAAAATGATAAATAAGAGTTTGCATTTTGTGAAACGAAACAATTTCTACAAGTACACAATGTTAGAAAACATAAAAAAAAATTAAAAAATTCAAATGACCGGCATTTTCAAACAAGATAGTGGATAAAGCTGGCCAACGAACTCGGTCGAGACATTAGTATGTACTATACATATAAAAAATGTCATCCAAAGAGGTTCACAAATTCGTAAGTTACAGCATGACAAAATTCAGATATATATATATATATATACAATTTTAATTAATTTTTCAACTACATTTCATCAGTGAAATTACGCTTGAAATTATTGAATATTAATGATGTGAATTATCACACTGCTAACAAAGCGTAAACCAACTTAGTGAAAAATGTCCAAGCCGGGAATCGAACCCGGGTCCCTGGAATAGATCTCCAGTGCTCTACCACTAAACCACAAGGACGATGTCCAGCTTGGCGCTAAGTGAGAAATGCCAAGCTGGACATCGTCCTTGTGGTTTAGTGGTAGAGCACTGGAGATCTATTCCAGGGACCCGGGTTCGATTCCGGCTTGGACATTTTTCACTAAGTTGGTTTACGCTTTGTTAGCAGTGTGATAATTCACATCATTAATATTATATATATATATATATATATATATGTGTGTGTGTACTATATAAGTCGGCATTTCAACGGAGAGTAGTTTTGGTATCTGCGGGTCACGATGGGCGAAAATATAGCACAATTTCCCGAAGTGTTTTCCTTTAGACGTCTTCAATAGGTAGCTTTTTATTTTTGTAATGAAAGCTACCTAAAAGTGTCCACACTTTTGGCCACCACTGTAGACATGTGTATGTTTTACATAAAAGAAAATTTTCAAATTGTTTAAGCTACTGAAAACACCTTTTTACATTCTTTAAAATAAGAAACAAAATTAAAAATTCTTCATTCATAATTTATCGAGCTATACAAATACGAACACAAGTAACTCCGTTGCACAAACAGCGAATAATACCTGTATACTAGGGTGGAGCGCTCGCCTATGGGAAAAAAAAAATTTCTTCAAATCAAAATTGGCCGGGGTGGGAAAGTTGCTCTATCCGATCCTCATTCTGAATATAAAATATCTTTGAAAAATATTAATATTAAATGCTGCCCCAAGGTCATTGAATATTGAGAAAATACGTAAAAGCGCTCGGCTATGGAAAATATATTTTTTTTTTCCAAATCAAAATGAGGCGGTGTGGGAAAGTTGCTCTATCATATCCTCATTCTGAATAAAAAATATCTTTGAAAAATATTAATATTAAATACTGCCCCAAGGTCATTGAATATTGAGAAAAAACGTAAAAGTTGTGCATTTTCTCATTTTTTCCCTCAAATATACAAACTATTTTATTAATTTGATTTAAAAGGATGATCATCGAATTATTATTATTGTTATTATAAATTTATAGTAAAGTTATGTAATATTTATATCAAATTCGCTTTTATTATGCTTACTCAACGACTATACTTTTTTTTTATATATGAAATTTGGGTAATTGTAATTGTTTTATATTTTTTACTTAACCTGTGTAAAAAAATATAATTTGAAATTATTCTTAAACAACTACAGTAATAAGATAAAAATAATTTACTATTGCAATTTACAAGCAATGAAGTTACTATTTTATAGTAGTCCATACTGTTTTTTAGTTTCAAAAACTGCCTTTTTTTCCGAGACTCCAGACAAGTTTTAATGAATTCAACGCATCTCAAAGGACCACAAACAGCAGAAGAAGCCTCCGTAACAAGTTTCACATATCTTTCAGTGGCTTGATTGTGAAAAGGGAATAGTTTAATCTTAGGTAAGGTGTCTTCATTTATTGTCTTTGGATTTAGGATACATTTTGTAAGAATGTTATGATCTAAGAACTTAGTTAATGGTGGTTATATCACGGTCACTTCAACCCAATTTATAGAATCTATATAGACTTTGGCTTCAAAATTTATCCGTATGTAAAGAATTTCTTGACTTTCGAGATTTTATTGTTCTGCGTAGTGCCAAATGTCTTACATAGTATGTAAGAGTGTTGGCACTACACATAATAATAAAATCTTGAAAGTGAAGACATTCTTTACGTACGTTCAACTTACCTGAGATCACGTACGTAAAGAGTTTTTTAACTTTCGAGATTTTATTATTCTGCGCAGTGCCACATTTATATAGTATATATGAGTGTTGGTACTATGTAGAATAATAAAAGTTTCACGAAAACAAACGACCAAGTTCCCTGAGAGACCAAAGACTATATCGATTTCATAAATTAGGCAGAAGTGACCGTGACAGAACCACCATTAACTAAGTTCTTAGATCATAACATTCTTACAAAGTGTATCCTAAATCCAAAGGCAATAGATGAAGACATTTTACCTAAGATTAAACTATTCCCTTGACACAATCAAGCCACTGAAAGTTGTGTGACACTTCTCACGGAGGCCTCTTCTGCTGTTTGTGGTCCTTTGAGACGCCATGGATTCATTAAAACGTCTGGAGTGTAAGAAAAAAATGCCAGTTTTTGAAACCAAAAAACAGTACGGACTACTATAAAATGGTAACTTTACTGCTTGTAAATTAAATAGTAAATTATTTTTACCTTATTACATTAGTTTTTTAAGAATAATTTCAAATTATATTTTCTTACACAGGTTAAGTGAAATATGTAAAACAATTACAATTACCCAAATTTCATATATTTTAAAAAAGTATAGTCGTTGAGTTAGTATAATAAAAGCGAATTTGATATAAATATTAGATAATTTTATTATAAATATATAATAATAATAATAATAATTCGACGATCATCCTTTTAAATTAAATTAATAAAATAATTTGTATGTTTGAGGAAAAAATTGGAAAATGCACAACTTTTACGTTTTTTCTCAATATTCAATGACCTTGGGGCAGTATTTAATATTAATATTTTTCAAAGATATTTTTTATTCAGAATGAGGATATGATAGAGCAACTTTCCTACACCGCCCCATTTTGATTAGGAAAAGAATTTTTTTTCTCCACAGGCGAGCGCTTTTACGTTTTTTCTCAATATGCAATGACCTTGGGGCAGTATTTAATATTAATATTTTTCAAAAATATTTTATATTCAAAATGAGGATCTGATGGAGCAACTTTCCCACCCCGGCCGATTTTGATTTGAAGAAAAAAAATTTCGCTCCACCCTACTGTATACTCCTAAGTTAATAACTTATAATATTCCTTCTGATCTAC
The DNA here is from genome assembly GCA_963932465.1 of Maratus speciosus. Lineage (NCBI taxonomy): Eukaryota > Metazoa > Arthropoda > Arachnida > Araneae > Salticidae > Maratus > Maratus speciosus. The sequence continues at coordinate 33,719,028 of OZ010800.1, forward strand.
AGACCTTTCAAAAGAAGTTTGTTTAAAAACTATAACATAATTTAAAAATTTTGTATAATTTTTAAAACAAAAATTACTAATATTTGTCTAACAGTTATAACTAACATTTTAATAACAATTATTAAATTAGAGGGCAAGTTTGAAGAGGAAACACTTTTCTGGTATATTGATAGACACATTTTAGGATCGATAGATTGTCTACCTACTTATTGTTCTTTGAAAGTGAGACGCTACGAGACTACAAATTTTCTTTTTTTGTTCAGATTTTAAAAAGTATCAATGTATTGCGATATAACTACCAGGAAAAAAAAATTCTTGCAGATACAAAACGAAAATAGCATATCATGTATTACAAATGTGTTTTTCACTAAACAATGTTTTCACAGTTTATATACCGGGTTAGCCAATAGTTCGTTACAACTTTAAAAACTCATAAAAAAGAAAGAAATTATGATAAAGGAGTGTGGTTTGCAATGAAGGGCTCACAAGGTAGTCGGAATTTTTTTAGCAGCAAAAAAACTTTAGTTAAAAAATCACATATAGAGGGCGCTGACAACCACGACAACAGTTGACACAATGAACTGGGCAAAAGTTGTGTCGTAGAAAGTTCTGGAAGTCATTTTGAACATTTGTTATTGGAAGAACAAATGAATGGAGCGTATTGTCTTTCTGTTCATTGTGTTTCGGGACGTCAGCACCCTTTATATCTGATTTTCTAACTACATTTTTTTGCTCCTAAAAAAATCCAACTACCTTGCGAGCCCTTCATTGCAAACCGCACTCCTTTGTCATAATTTCTCCCTTTTTTATGAGTTTTAAAAATTGTAACGAACTTTTGGTTCACCCGGTACATCGTTTTTTGTTCAAATTTCTTTATATCATTAAGGGACATTATTAATCAAATCAACAATTCTATATATTCGTTTTAGTATCTCCTTTAATTAGGTTACTTTTTAAGCTATATTTTTATTTGGGTGTTTTATAATATCTTTTTGAAATATTATTGAACTTTTTTGTGAAGAAAAATGATTTAATCTTTTAAAAAGAAATATTTTGATGAACTTAAAATAATAATAATAATAATATTTTTTTTCATATAAACATTTTAATAAGCATTCAATGTTTTTCTTGAAAGTCTAATTTCATGACTTCAATGCATGATTATTTCAAAAACTATTTGTTAAAGCACATTAAGGTGGCATGGACGTAGAACCCGCTTACGAAAAACTTATCCCCTGTTTTTACTCTTAGTAGAAAGTGCGTGCTATTTAATTTATTTAAAAAAATATAATTTGTGCTTTATTTAATTTTTAAGATATGCTCTAATGAAAATAGATAATCATTATTTAAACCCACTCTTTCGGATTTCTAAATATATTTCTCAAATTATAAACACAATTTAAATAATATTAAACAATAACTTGATTAATGCGTATGTTTTTTTTTTTATTATTATCATTCATATTTTCTGCAATTTACTCTTTAAAATAGTTTGTTGTTTCACCTTCACAATCTAATGGCCATTTTATCGCGCAAGTAAATCCATTGTTGTCGTAACAATTATAACTCAGTTAAATTTTAACTCAGTTAAACTTAACACTAAACCCACTTCTGTATATGATCTTAACTTTCTTGAAACATTCCATATCTATAAAAACGATAAAAATATTGTTAATTTTGACTTCACAACTTTCCCAATTATTTTCAGATTGTTGGAAATATTATCCAAAAATCTCTTTTTCTTAATATCTACTGGCATTTTTGACATTACAGTTCCATTCCCTACGCTATTTTTCTATTGGTTGTCTCCCATAATTTCCCGTAATTATGGCAATTAAGGAAGGGTATAGCGTTTCCTTAAGTTCCTCAAATTAGTTAATGTAATGGGAAATTTTAATATTGATGATATGCAAAAGTAAGCTCCGTTTTTCTATAAGATGGAATAATTTTTCCTAAATGTATTGTGTGAATATGGTAATATAGTCGCACCTCGTTATCCAGACATCCCGTTTTCACGTCACTCCGCTTATCACGTCAGTTTCTCAAAGTCCCTATTTTCTGTATATGATTTGAATATAAATAAAATCCGGATTTTACATTGTTGAATAATTTTCAACTCCGGATATTTCAACGATTTAGGAAAACAATCCATCATTTCACAATACATCTTATAAGCGGTAAGAAATGTCTTAGCCAAATTTTTCACAAAAGTGTCTAAAATACCCATAGAGATAAATGAGAAATTTTACTTCAATGCTTTATCTGGATAAATAAACCCACACATTATGAATGGCCCATTTAAGCTCCAGATAGGCGTATCAGTCTACTCGCGGTCTTTTGTTCTGGTCAGGCGTCGCTTTCTTGTGGTTGTTGCACGGTATTTTTCATCCGACTATAACCGTAGCATTGCATTCCATCGAAACGATCAGAAATTATCTGACGTCTATTTCTGAAACAACGAATATCGATTACAATTCATTGTATAATATTGAAAAAAGAATTGTAGGAAGCACATCTAGGGATAAGCAAACCTTAATTCATCAATATTTCATATAATATTTCATATAACAATAACAAAAAAACAAGTCATCATAAATCTGATTTTTATTCTTTTCAATTTTGTTTTTGTGTTTATTTTGTTAATAATAATGTTTTATTGCTTAAAACTGCAAGAACAGTTATTAATTTAAAATTGCCTTAAATTAATTAAAAACTCAGTTTTTTATAAATATTTTCCTCCAACTCCGGTTACCGTGACACTCCACTTATGACGACACTTTTTTCTGGTCATTAGAGTGTCGGGATAACGAGGTTCGGCTGTACATGCTTTTGAAAAATATCTTCACAACCTTCATAACGTAGCCTATGACATTTGTTTAAAGTGCAAACATCATAGTTTTTTATTCGATTTAACATGCAGAGTTTTGTGCCAAATAATTGTCATTTGCGTGAAGTTTTGTTATTACTTTTATAATAATAAAAAAAAAAAAAAACCTCTGCTGAAAGCCCCTGTTTACATGAAGAAGCTTACAGTGAACGTGCTTTTTCTGAAAGTACGTCTAGAATGTGGTTCAGGCAATTTAAAGAAGGTTTATTCGATGTTGATGACGCAGAAGGTGAAGGTAGAAATTGCAAACATTATTGGATGAAGAAAACAAACAAACGCAACAAGAATTACCAGAAGCATCGAATGTTGATCAATCCGTAGTCAGTAGACGTCTACATGGAATAAACTTGTAATAACATAAATAAACATGTAATTTTAACCAAAAATCGGAACTTACTTCTGCATATACGCAATATAAATTCAGTTTTATGTCCAGTCTTTCATTTTCTCGAAAATCATAAAAGAAAGCTTATTTTTTTATAATTTTATAAAAATTTAAAAATGAAGATTTTTTTTCGGTCTTTTGGCTGATTCATAATGCATATCAAGGCAATGGAAACTTAAAAAATTAAAATAAAACCAAACTTCATTTTATCTATTGGAAGTATCTTTGCAAGTTTACACAATTCGCTACGCTTTCAGAAAACTTTCCAAAACATCCAAACCAACCTCTTTGTCATTTGTGGGCGTGCTCGATAATTTAGACATTATTTAGAAATTACAGAAATTCCTAAACCAAATATTTAATGTGCACATGATGTTTAAATAAAAGAGAAACAATGTTAAGTAAAAAAAGGAGATTTATTAAGATTAAATATTTTACACAATACCTTACCCGTGGCACTAATTCTTTGCACACCAGTTTAACCCTCAGATGAGAGATTTTTTATTTTGTTTCTAAAAAATTATGTATGACTAGCTAACCCGCCCGGCCTTGCCCGGGCCCGTAATAATATTTTTAAAGGGATCTGAAATTTTTATCGCAGGTCCGTACAGAGGAGGGCGGGTGGAGACGGTGCAATTTACCTGGGCCCGACTCTTCAGTTCCAAAGTTGTGTAAAGTCAAAGGTTAAGTTTTTTAATTTTTATATGTCTCATACTTTAAACTTTTTTATTCCAAAATACTGATGAATTTAATTAAAATGTAATTATATTTTCAATAATTTATTTTTTTATTTAAAATCTTTATATGAAAAAGCAATCACAAATACAACATAAAGTGTAATACTGAAAAAGAAATAAAATTGTAAGCAAGTATTACTATATAGATTTTTTTTTAAAGTACCATCCTGCAAATTTTTTTTCTACTAGAGTAAAGCCTGTTTATAAAGGAATTCTGCAATAAACGAAAAAAAAGTTCCAGCTCCCCCCCCCCCCCCCTCCAAAAATGCTGTTATGCTTTGTTCAATTTAAATAATCTGCATAAAACAGAATTTATTACTGGTCGTTTTCGTCTAAGCAGGTTTTATTGTATCTTATTTCTAGGGGGGGGGGGGGGTAATAATATTCTTAAATGAACCTGAAATTCGTATCGCAGGTCCGTACAGTCAAAACTACCTGTCCATACAAAATTACTTTCTACGTCATTACAACATTTTGCAAACTTCTTGCTGCTATTTAATTTGCATTTCAATACAGTGCTTTGTAGAAATTGCACGTTTCACCCACAGTTATGCATTCCCCGGAACGTTTAAATCAGTAATTTGGATTTCAAGAGCAACGCGTGCATGCTACAGTTATTAAGCCTATTTTGCCGATCACTTAACGGCGTTCTCTATTTGGATTTCGAATCTATTTCGATTCGACTCGAATCCGGCTTCTTTTTCACTTTCAAGCATTCACCGAGATTTTTTATGGGCATTTCAAATGATATTTTGAAGCTACATAATTGCAGCGAAAGATATCGCACCGAAAACGCGAAACGTAAACAAACCCGATCGCCATAAATCCTGCCAAGGACTCTTACACAATAGCCAATCAGATGCGATTCTCGGACGTTGCCATTAAAAAATAACAAATAATCGCGATTTCTGTGCCACGTACGTTAGCGCAATATATATATAGATTCTCTGAAAGGTTTATTACACAGAAAAAATAATGAAAACAATCAGAGATACAATTTTCATATAATACGTCAATCTTTTCTTCTTTTGCACATCTGCAACACAAGTAAAAACTACTGTCGTGTAGCTGTTTTAAGCTAAAATAATGCAAATTAGTAAATATTTTAATAAGTATGTCTCCAAATACCTTATTTTATATTATTATTTATTTTGTAAAACTTAACATTTAACCCTTTAATTCCCATGATAGAATATGTTCTAGAAATTACTTAGTTCAGAGAATATGACTTTACACCAGATAGTTTCAATGGTTAATTTCGCTTTATTTAAAAAACAGAAGTTCTGTTATTAATTAAAACACATATTTCTGTTTTAATTTTATGCTGTGAATTAGGTATACAGTGTGTCCACGTATAAACGGACCGACCTTTATTTTCAAAACCGTTGGCCCTAGACGCATACTTCCTATTACAAAAATGATTTAAATAAGGTAAAGAACTATATTTAAAGCGATTTGGGTCAATAAAAAAATTTATTTAAAAATTACGAAATTTAAATTTTTATACGGTCCCCCGGTCCTATAAGTGATATTTAGTAAAAATGTACTGTGACACTAACAATAAGACAAAAAAAGTCCAACTCACTTAACATTAAAATTGACCGAGTTATGAAACTTTGAAATTTATGAGCGACACCACTTTTTTGCATATCAAAACAGATGATTTCAGCCGTGCTTTCAGGGGTCGTATATAAAGTACTTAAACTTATTTCAAGGTATCTGCGCTTTGAAAGAAATCGTACAACTATTACGATTGAATTAACTTAAGTTTCAGATTAGTTAAAATAATTGTATTTTAACATATGTTTTATTTTGTAAGGATTTGAGGCTAAGATTTATTTTTAAAAAAATTATGTTATTTTCATAAAGTTTTATTTAACTTGCAACGATCATTTTTCCAGTTTAAAATTTGTAACTCACTTTCAAATTCCCGATCGAAGTTAAATTTTACATACGGACTTAAATCCAATGACAATGTCACATTAATGATTTTCGACGCTTACCATCTTATACATACTTACAGTGTGTGTAAAAACTATAAGGACAGCAAAAAAATTGTAAAAATTTTGATAAATTGAAAAGGCGACAAGTGAAATAATAATTTAATGTTGATCATAAAGTAGAAATACTAACATAAAAGTCAACAGTATGTATCTGTGTCCTTTTTATTGAGAAAAAATCATAATTACGGAAAAAAACGCTATTTTTGACTGTGTAAAAACTTTAAGGACACCTGTATTTTTTTTTATAGAAATGGTATATATAATTATTATTAAGGATCGACCGAAACAGGTTCTTAATGCCGAAACCGAAACCGAATTTTGGAGATCTTTCTATTTTTGGCCGAAAACGAAAACGTCCAAAAACTTTTTAAAAGTAATTAAATTGTATGTATTATAGTAATTAATAAATACATAAATATATTATTAATTATACGTATTTATTAAATATGCATAATAATTAATGAATTATGCGTATTTATGGAAACATACATAATTATTAATTAATTATACGTGTGGCCCAAATTGTCCCTCTATGCCTTAGATTCAAAATCTGAGTTTCGACGAAAACGAAACTCAGATTTTGGACCGAAACTCAACCGAAAATATCAGTATTCCGAAAATCTCGTTTCTTCGGTCGGAAATTTTTAACATTTCTCTTCGATTTGAGTGTTGTTTGCCGGCTCAAATGAGACTATTTATTGCTACGAACTTCGTTGATTGTAATTATCAGTCATGACTGATTCAAGACTTGAATGCAAATTATAAAGCAAGAAATGTATATATAACTAAACTTTTTAACGTGCTCATTAGAAGCTGCAGACATAACAGTAACATAAAATTTTCAGTTTGAAACCGCAGAAGAGTTTCGAATACTCTTTCAGAAAGTTCAAGTTTAACAGATGATCATTTACAGAAATCATTATAAAAGATAAATCGAGGTGTGTTTACATAAAACTAAACTATTTTTTTATTAGATGAAATTTGTATAATTAGAAAATCTTTGTGTGCAGTTGATGAATTAATTACGTTTTATTTTATATGAAAAAAAAAGTTTTGAATCTATGACTTGAACCGCACATATAATTAATTAATAATTATGTATATTTCATAAATACGCATAATTAATTAATTATTATGCATATTTAATAAGTACGTGTAATTAATTAATAATATATTTATGTATTTATTAATTACTATAATACATACAATTTAATTACTTTAAAAATTTTTTGGACATATTCGTTTTCATTTTCGGCCGAAAACAGGAAGATCTCCAAAATTCTGTTTCGGTTTCGGTTTCGGCATTAAAAACCTGTTTCGGTCGATCCTTAATAATAATTATATATACCATTTCTATAAAAAAAAATTACAGCTGTCCTTAAAGTTTTTACACAGTCAAAAATAGCTTTTTTTTGCATAATTATGATTTTTTCGCAATAAAAATAACACAGATACATTCTGTTGACTTTTATATTAGTATTTCCACTTTATGATCAACATTAAATTACCATTTCACTCGTCGCCTTTTCAATTTATCAAAATGTTTACTGTCCTTATAGTTTTTACACAAACTGTATATTAGAGGATAACACAAAAAAATTCGGATAAATTACCGTCAACAAGTTTAAGAAAGTGTTTTAGATTAGACAACATAAAACTGCGATGGTTGTGTTTTTTAACTTTTATAATTACGTTTTATGTATTTTTTAATGCTGAATAAAAAAATTACCTTCGCTTTTAACCATCATGTCAGGATATTTCGGAAATCGCAAATTTCAAGTTTAAAAAATAACGAAAAATCTGATACTATAAAATAGATGTAAGACTTTTTTATTCAGATTTTATTTAATTCGATAATTTATTTAATTTTTGGCTTATACTGGGTTTCTTACAGCTAAAGAGCTCAGGGGTCCGATGAGGTTGGGAGGGGAGGGGGATCAATTTTAACTCTGAGCTTTTAACTTTGAAATTTGCGATTTGAAAAAAATCCTGACGTGATGGTTTAAAAGGAAGGTCATTTTCGGATTTAACGCTAAAAAATGCATAAGAATCAATTTTCAAAAGGTAAAAAACATGGCATAACCCAAAATTTGAAAGACAGTGTAATGTAACGGCATTAAAAAATATGTATATTTTGTAAAGAATTGAGACTGTTGTTTTTCATTCTTTTATTTAACAAAATTTCTGTTATTTTTATCCTCTTATATAGCACAAATTGTAATTTTTACATTAATATGCCAGAATGATTAAAGATTTCAAAGTTATATTACAATGCTAATTTTACTCTCAACCATTTCTTTAATATATCGGACGATAATTATATTTCTACTAAATTTGTGAATGACCCCTAATTTGTAGCAAAAAATATGCTCCAACTTTAAACAGCTATTACTCAGTCAATTTTAATTGTAGAATAACGGGGCTTTTTTGGCCTTACTTGTCAGTGTAACAGGAAAATTTTATTAAATATAACTTATAGAACCGAGGGACCGTATAAAAATTTAAATTCTGTAAAATTCTTCGCTAAATTGTTTTTTCGCCTCAAACTATTTTTTATCTTAACTCTGCACCTAATTTTGACCACTTTTGTAATTGGATGTATGCATTAGGACTAACGGTTGTGAAAATAAAGGTCGGTCAGATTATACGTGGACACACTGTATACGAATAAAAAAAACTATTAAATTCAAAACACTGTTGTTTGCATACATGGAAAGCTGCGCACTAAAGTGTTAAAAGTGAAATTTTTCAAAGAAAGAAATATCAAATAAAATTTTGTCTAAATAAACAATCGAATTCATGAAATGCCAGTGGTTTAAAATGATTTGCAATTAAGAAAAATATAAAAGAAATCGCACATTTAGATTTGGGTATGTAAAACATTCCCTTATTAAATATAGAAATCTTTATTCTTTTGATCATGTGCGTTTAAAGAAAATTTTGACACTTGTGATTGGATGGTTACTTTCAACTTTGCAAATTATCGCTTTCAGAACTGATGTATCTGGTGTATAAAAGAAGAGTGCGTTCAAACCAATTAAAAAGAAGAAAATGAATGGTAAAAGATTCACAGTAGAGTTCCATAAAAAGATAAACGAAATATTGTGTGCATAATGAGACAAATAGGCAGGAGTTTAATGATTCCTGAATCAACAGTGCATTACGTTTTTAAAACTTTCGTTGCAATAGAAGATATACAGACAAGAAAAATACTGGTTGCCCATCAACAAACAACGGCCCAAAAAGATCGAATGTTGCGTCGAGTGGTATTGACAGCAGACCAGGAACGATGACAGAAACAGCATATGGGGCATTCTAGCAATCTTTTGACTTTTGGGGGAAAAAAATCTGGCGAAATTAAACTTTCTAAAATAACATTTTAATCTGATAGACGAATGCCTTAATGATTCAAAATAAAGAAAAAAGGCTCAGGAGCGAAATTTTTTTTATTTAACTGAAGTTTAGGTTAAACTTGAGACTTTAATTTTCCTTACCAATTTTACCCCTATAACTTTTTATTTTCTTCTAAATTTTTACTTATAATGAATTTGCATAGTACCCACAGGACATTCAAATAAGAAATAATACAAATGCAGTACTTTTAATACAGAATTTTTGTATGACATTGTCTTAAAGGGGTGTTAAAGAAGGGACGGTAAGGTAAAAAAAGGGACGAAATGGTAAAAAAAGAGACTGTAAGGATGGAACGGTAAGGAAAATTACCACCTATGTTTACGAAAATCATGTTAAGACTAAGTGATAGACACAATGTTCATTGATTTTTCGAAATAGTTGTTAACATTGGATTAAATTAATTTGTTTTTAAATTTACCTCGAAAAGTGCAGGAAGAAACCTTGGAGACGGTAAGACTACCACTAAAGCCACGGTGCTTGAAATTTATATTTAAATGCTGATTTATATTCTGCAGTAAATATCCTGTCAAAGAATTTTTTATATTCTTTCTCTAACATACTTCTGCAAGAGCAAAAACTTGAAAAAAATTATGTCGCTGCATCTGAAGTGATTTTCTGTATAATTTTAGAAGAGGGATGGTATAAAATCTAAAACCCAGGGACAGAGTTCAAAAAATAATATCAACCTTAAAAATGTGTGGAGGTTAATTTTTAGCTACATATTTATATAAATCAATAGTTCAAGTTTTAGAAAAAGATTACATCGAATTATTTTTATTGAAACAATTTTATCCACACAGCTCCAAACTTCAAAATCAGCATCAGGGACACGGGACGGTAGATGAGTTTTCCATGTGTTTGGACCCCCAACATCGTCCAAAACTTATTTATCCCGTTAATATTGTTGTTCAATTATGCAATGGGATGTTCTCCAGTATATGAAATTAAAAAAACACAAAAAAATGTTTTAAAATAAATATTATTATTCAGGGACATGAAAGTGTCCAATTATGTGAAGCAATGTGGAAATTTACCTCGTATGTTCAAATGGAAATGTTTTGGTTTTTCTGGTGACGGCCTAACGATGGCACTTGACGGGACTATCACAATGTTATCGGGACATTTTGCAGAATCGGTTGTTACTTTCTATTCAACAACTTGGCCTTCAATCGAGATAGCTTTTTCAAAAAGACATAGTCAAACTGCATACAGCTGGGCCAAGAAAAAGCTGGCTTCAACAAAATGGTATTCCTGTGCTAGATTTGGCTCAGAATTCAACGAGAATCAATCCTATCGAGTATATTAGGCGGTACTTAAGGAAAAAAGTTCGAAAAAGGAAACCACGTGACCATCAGCATTTGAAAAGAATTCTTTTTGAAGAATGGCAAAAATTTCCAATTTTTGAATACCAAAGATTAGTTTAAACTCTGCCGAGAAAAGTGAGAGATGTTTACTCAGCTAAAGGAGGGCCAAGGAAGTGGCAACATTTACTCCTTTCCTCTCATTTAAACATGCACAAAACATTAGAAACATAAAAACTTGCGAGAAAATTGATTTATTTTGCCCCAAAGTTTGTATCGCTTATTTTATTTTTCACTTTCACTAAGTAATAGTAAAATGTACCATTTTTCATTAAAAATAATTGATATGAAATATTTTGAATTATTTTTTACTTTTATTGTCACAAAAGCATCGATAAACTAATGCACGAAAAATTAAAACCACGGGTAAAGTAATTTAAATGGTAAAAGTGGGAGTTGTTACCATTGTAGCATATTTAGAGGATCACATGATTCAAAGATTTAACTTCTACATTAATTTTAATCAACATATTTATTATTTTGCTTCGTTAATAATTTTATGAGCTTTTGCAATTTTTAATTTACAATAAATACGAATATGTAATTTAATAATTTATCCATGAATTAATTATTTACTATTTCAACATAAATACCTAAATAGAAATGAAGTCTTTGTCCTACTCTACAAACAAAATAAATTTCACATGGAAAAACACGGCAAAAAGGAAGTTATCTGATTACACACTGGGGATCAACGCAGCATTATCCGAGTTATAATTGGCACCGGCATTCATAAAGGTTTCCCATGGAACACATAAAATAAATATCATCTTCGATTGGACCCAATGTCAAACTTTCTTTAAAATAATTGCCATCAACTGGAATTAAGAATTGTCACTTTGCCAAATTATCTGCAACTTTGGACTAAAAAACATTATTTTAAAATTAAAGAGAGGAGTCTCTTGCTTTTCAGTTTGTTCGCCAAGCAAAGTGACGGAAAATGACTTTCAATCTGTAAAGACTACATAAAACTGTTTATCAATCTGTAAAATTTGTAAAAATCTGAAAAATCTAATCAAATATAAAAAAAAGAAACCTGCGTGCAGCTCAGTATATAAGTTCTTAGAAGGTGTTACTCACTGGTACCCGTGAGTTTTGAATGGATCATTCCCAGTTCCATATAATCCGGCCTAAGATTTCTTGCTCTGCCATACGCCTTAGCCGCGCACCTGTAATTTTTTACGCTGAATGACAGGTCATTGAGCTTGTCTGATGGATGGAAACTGGTTTTTTAACTATCGTTAATTGTGACACTGTTCCTTTTTACCTATAATGTCAAAATTGTAAAATTACTGTCTCCGAGATCAGACAATATTAGAAAAAAACATTTACCTCAACGATACGGATCAATGGAGACACCTATAAAAAGAATACGTAAAATATTAATTGATAATGTTACATTTTAAAATGATGAAATTTTCTATAAGAGTTTGAATATGAAGTATCGATCATGTATTCCCGATAAAATGTTTGGAAGTTGTAAATGGTAGAAAGTTTAATTTCTATTATTTTGTGCTGTTCATCGGACAAAAATTGCAATCTGAATATTTCCAAAATCATTTCAGCAGCAGCATAAAAAGGGGAGAGGCTCAATGATTTGCTTAAACTAAGCTTTCAATTTATGGTGATAAAGTCCCACTAGAATGCATTCAATTCTTATATTCAATTCGAATGTATTCTAACTAGTATAGTATTTAGCCTCAAATTCTATTTTAAGGAAAATATTTCCATTTTTCTAAACACCTCACAAGATCACCACAGAAAATTTTAAGTTAAGGGTAAGGAACGAAAAACTGGCCTCACCAAAATATGCTATTATTATTTAAGAAGAACCAAAATTAATTTAATTTTTCACACCTTTTTGAAAATTATCTCCTTCGTTTTAAATTTTATAAACTTCTATAGAAATGCATGTGGTTAATTTTTATCATAAGGATTCGGTTATATGTAAAAAATTCACCAACTTTCATTTTTCAAATACTGACATCCACTTTTGACATTTTATTCAATGTTACGTGGATACAAATAGCGGGGAAAAATATGTTGTGTATGCACTTTTTCTTAAGTCGGCCTAGAATTACAGGAAAGCAAAATTTGGCTGATATTAATGTTGAATCCACGTGAGAAATGTTATTTATATCTTTAGAAATAATCATCCGATTCGAATGTTTATTTTATAATGCAATATTTTAAATCGAGTAAAATCTAACCTAGGAATTTTTTTTATTCCAATTTCCACTGAAAATATTAATAATTATTTATCATAATATTTTATTAGATTATCATAATATTTATCGTTATAATTCATCAGATTATCGTTATATTTATCGTTATAATTCATCAGATTATCATTATATTTATCGTTATATTTTATTACATATTTATAACATTTCTCACACTACTAAGACCTATAACTTATAACCTGTACTAATTTTTGCAATAAAAGAATCAATATCACTGGAAACATTACTATTTCCTTTTATTCAATATTTCCTGACATTAGTTTTCGAAGTACTTATTTTACTATTCAATAGTCTAAGTGTTTATGCGGTCTTCCTTTATCATTTGTAACCACAAAATAAAAGACAGAAAAAGAAAAAAAACTTTTAAAATAATAAAATAAATTTATGAATTCCTTTTTATATAAATTTTATTTAATATACATTTAGAAGTTCTAAACGATTTTTCTATTTACTAACGGTATGTTCCAGAAAATTTATCCGGCAGTATTTTAATGTTTTTTTATGTTAATTAATAAATCTCTAACACAAATTCTTTTATAACTGTATGAAGGTCTACGGAAAAGTGTATGAACTGTCCTCGCGCCTCTGCTACTTTGATCCAAAGAACTCCAATAATGTGGCAAAAATGGATGAGAGACCAACTTTTATAAGAGAAATTTTTTCTTTAAAATTTATAATTCCACGACTGTCATATATTTGAAGATTACAACATTTTAAAACTGTATGCTTATTTTGCCACATGAATTTATCACCCTCCTGAGATATATTAAATGGTCTAAATTTAAAAACACGAAAAATATGTTCACTATAGTCACCAGATAAGAGGACGTTTTCGAGTTTCAAGGACATTTGGTCACCTTAATATTACTAACTAAAACATTTAAGTTCTGAAATTTTTTAAACGAGAACGATCCCTTATGACAATATGCATATAATTTATATGAATTAAAACGGTGTATTCTCTTATTTTTACATTCGATAATGGTGAAGTTATGGCCATAGTCTTGACTCATTTTGGGATGTACTGTACACACACACACACAAAATAAAATAAAATAAATAATAATAAAAAAAAAACCACTAAAATTTTTAAACAGTATTAACTAAACTAATTGCACTATAATGAATTAGTATGGTCGATTCTATATACAGGGGGTCCCAAAAACTTTGAACTCTATTTTTATTCCTTAAATGTTGATCATAGACATATATCTACCCTATATATATAAAATCCTAATGAATCGAATTGAAACGAATTTATGTAACGATCCTATGAAACGACTGATTAAACAACTGATTACGTTTCACGGCGATTTGTCCTAAAATATGGAATACTTTGCGATGAAATTAACACCAAAAATCCGTATTGATTCACAGATCTCAAAACTGGTATTAGAACTTTAAAATTAGAATTAGTTTTCTAAATATTAATTTTTTTCTAATTTTAAATACTTTTTTTCTAATGATGCCAAATCAAATTTTAATCATAACAGATATTTTTTTTCATATTTTCATTAATTTGGCGACGAGTTTGGCCTCCCTTAAATGTATGGTAAGAAATGCTCCATGTTACTTTTATTCAGAATTCAATTTGTATTTCATTATCATTTTATTTAATACAAAACTTTCATTTAAAATTGAAACCTTTAAGATAAATGGCTTTTACTGCATTCTTTTTTTTTAAACGAAACGAAAAGAAAAATATTAGACACAGATGTCATATACGCAACGGGTATCCTAATTGGCGCAAAAATGGCGTTATTTTGCCTGACATGTTAACCCGGCTATTGTTGCTTATTTATTAATAAATGTTTATTTGAATTTATTTTCTTTTAATTTACAAAGAAATGTTATAAATTGCTTTGTTCTATAGTTATTAATTAATTATTTTTATTTATTGTTATTTCATTTTAAAAATAACAGAAAATAATTTAAAAATACATATGTAACTGGTATTCGAAAACGAGGTTTTCACCAAATTGTCGTAAAAAAAAAAATTACGCCAAACCCAAATATGTCACAATGCAACAAATCATAAGATTTAATTTCCACTTCAAAGCAACGTTTTAATGTTATTACTTTTCCCGTCGACCACTTTCGCCAAATTATATAAATAGCCAAATTATACAAATTGACACATTTTTTTATTTTAAATAACAAAAGAACAAATAAATTTGTATAACATTAATAAAAATACAAATAAAACGTCGAAATAAAAATCACTTGATGGCGTGAACATGTGTTCCTTAAAGTCAAGTGAATGTGACATTTACGATCAAACATTTTTGGCATTTAATCTTATAGTTTAGTGACAGATTTTTGGTCGATGGGATAACCAAGTAGCACCGTTTTAATTTACCACTCGAAAAATAAAAAAAATGCTAACTGGCAAGTTAAAAAAAAAGCTGTTGGCGAAATTTTCACCCGGCCAACATAAAAGTACCAGGAATTCTTTGTGATCATGACAACTTTTATGTAGTTTTATTCGAAAAAATAATTTTGATTCTTTAATCAAAATGGAAACCTTTCTTATGAAAAGCGAAGGAATCAGCCCGGTGTTTATGGCAGTTACATGACTTGGACTATTATAATATAAACGAAATAATGGGGATAGAATAATATAAGGCGACTTATCACACCTGTGGTTGGCTAACATTAAAGTACCGAAATGGCCGCCTGGAATATAAAAAGCGAAGGGATCCGCCTGGAGCTGTTGATGATAGTCACATGACTTAGGCTATTATTATAGAAATTGTTTTCAATGTTAAAAACAGCGCAAAGAATAATATTTCCTAACGATTAAAAATTTATTTTCACGTGACTATTAAAAACAGAAAAAAAAAAAAAACTTTAAAATTACTATTATCTGAAAACGTGTTAAAGGCAGGAAAATATTGAAAATTATGTCCTGAAAATTGTATTTACACGTGAATATTAAAAGGGAAAGGAAACTTTAAAATAATAAATACATTAATATGCGTTTAACCCGTTCACGGACAAGGCACCTCTATTCGTAAAATCTTCATATCAGTGAATGACACCAGAATTTACAAACAAATTTCGAAATACAAAAATGCTTTTGTTCAATTATTTAATAAAAGGGAAATTTTCATCCCAATATTCTGATGCTAATGTGGCATTTAAGAATTAAAATTAAGTGGTCCAAAAATGAACCACCACCCTTGAAGGGGTTAAAGCAGAAAATTTTAGTAATTGTATAATGTCAATCGTTTTATAACGCTGTAAAAAAATACCGAGAGACAAAGTCTCTGTTTACTTAATTCATTTTATTTTAGCTTCTTTTCAAATGTTTAACTGATCTTCTTTAACCAAACACGAAAATAACCATTGGATGTCTTAACAGCAACTGATTCTACCTTAAATTTCTGCAATCAAAGGGAACTGAATGGAAACCCGTTTACAGGGATATCGCTACATGTTTTTTCAGTATAATTCAATCTTCTCTAATCTTTTTAAAACCTCTCAGATTAGCGTGCTTTTAGATTCTACAGTCTCTGAACGGGGGTTGGCGATCGTAGCTTGCAGGGGGCAGAGCCCCCTAGTTTTAAATAATAAAGTTACGTAAAAAAAGGCGCAGAATTTTATGAAATCGATTAAAATTTTCAGGGGATTAAATTTGAAAGAATACAAAATTTAAATGCTTATATGACCCGTACAAAAAATTACCAATGGGTAAAATGTGCTTCATATCCTAAGAAGGTCATGAACAAAATTTCAGCATTTTATCATAAAAACTCGCAGATATATGAAAATACATAAATGCTACTTGAACCACTTTGGATGTCTGGATGCCCTGAAGCAATCAGAGGACAATTTCGGCTTCCAGATTAATGTTCGTCTCGGTGGCGGTCGGGGGCGGGAGGGTGGTGCCGACTGCCGCAGAATTAGCGGAGCGCAGCATTCCGCGTGCCCGTCCTAGGTTATTTTACTTTCTTTTCAACACTCCTGACACTTGAACGGAATGAAAAAAAATGAAAAAGACAACACGGACAAATTTAAAAGCGAAATTCATCAAACTTAAGTTATCCAAAAGCGGGAAGAGATGGGATCGGGTCCCTGGAGTCATCAAACTATCGTTCCGAAGGGGAAAAATTCCTTCGAATTATCGCGTTTTTATAGTCATATACAAATTGCGAAAGAAAACAGTGATAGACATTTTATTGAAAAACTTTACCTATTAATTTATAATTAAACCCTCATCAACTCTATTTAGATATATCTCTGCGGCTTTATACGATAAAATGCTGAAATTTTGTACATAACTTTATTAGTGTAGTAGCAGGCTGAGCCCGCTGCGCTGGTCCATTTCCCAAATAAACCTTCAATCAAACGAAATGGAGAATTCGGCCCTGTATTTTAAATTAATATGGACCTTCACTTGGAAAGTTCTTCCGTATTTCTTGAATACGATGTGAACGCCATTTGCTTTAATATATTATCTGATGCGTTAGACGTAATTCGGGCAATTCAGAAGCAACTCTTTTATAGTACATCATTATAGTAGAGTTTCGGGAGGGAAGTACGGCCATTATGATAATCAGAAGTTACAATTTATCACACACACACACGCACACACATATATATATATCTATATTTAGTGTAGGATTTGAATTTATTTATCATCATTTCCATCATTATCATCATGAAATCATTTATTTCCCTTATGACATACGCGATGAAATCAGTGAATTATCTAATATTTATTATTGTCTACGATTTGAACGCATGATATATAAGAGTGAAATTCAAGGCTCACGATCACAAGGACTTTAGAGATTGAAAATTAGAAAAGAGTCACTCTATCATTTTTCCATCACTCAGGAAGCCTTGTTTGATAATGTCATTAACGCAATAACTATATTAGGCCTAATATGAATGTTCTACTGAATATATGTTTTAACTGTTAATCTAAGTACACTGTAAAAAAAAAAAAATCTATGAGGTTACTAATAATTTTCTTGGAAATTGGGATGCCAAAAATCTTTTATGTAACTGCAACAAAGTAAAATCATGTAACAGATTCATGTTTACACTATTAAGAAAATGTGTAATGTTACTAAGAATTTTCTAGGAAACTGAGATGCCTAGAACTTTTTATGTAACTGCAACAAAAATAATCATGTAATTATCCGGGTTACCGATAAAATTTATGTAAGCATACAGATTTCTGTAGATTTATATAAAAAAAAAACTAGTTTTGTAGATTTGAATCTTTTTTCTTTACAGTGAACAGATAAAATTTTAGTAAGCTGACAATTCTGTAACATATTATTGTAGCTTTTACAAAAACTAATTTTGGCAGATTTATATCTTTCTTTTTTTAGAGTATATCTTTGAAAAAATCATTTATAACGCATTGTACAGATAAATGTCTTAACGCAAGTAAATTCGAATCTAACGTTTTGCACATAACCTTACTACATGAATATATATACGAACTATTAATAAAAATACAAGTGTAGAAATTCCTCGTGGTGTAAGTGGGCTTAGTACCCAAAGAACCCTTTTTTTACGAAAGCATTTTCACATACCTCTTATTCATATTTTTCCAAGTTATTATTAGCTAAATTCATCTTATCTGCCAAAAAAAAATAATTTTATTTGTAAAATTAAAAACTTTTATTATTTTTTTAAAATGTACAATTACCTGTTTCAATCTTTTCTTTTCCTTTAATTTACAATAATAAGCACCAATTTTTTTTTTTTTTTTTTTTTTTTTGCAAAGTTATAAAATAAGATGAAGAAATGGCATGTAAATTGTCCAAATCTAAAGATAAAAACTCTACAGCCCTAGAAAAGGACAAATATATCTTACTTACCATTAGTTGCGATATCAGGATGCGGTAATAATAATTTGATATTTTATTCTTCTGACATGAAAAAATTAGCAACACATAGGACATACAAATTTCTCTTTATCCTTTTTGGTTTTTAACAATGACTCTCTCGAGCATAAAATAAAAAATAAACTCTCTTCGGATTTAGTTCCAGCACTGAAAAGAATCAACTAGGGTAATAATGCGAATTTATAATACGAGGAGGGCGTTATTACCCCGGTATACTTATTATTGCGCAATATATTTTAAACTACAAACTACCTCGCGAACACATCCAAAATCGTCCACAACATTTTGAAAGTACATGAAATACAGTACAAATTTTTGTAATAAACAAAATATTTCCGAATAAATATATAGTTTTCAGATCACAGAACTTACCTCGCAAATTTTAGATCGGACGTTGGTTTTTACGTGCTTCTTCTAGCGATAAGGTTTACAAATGGAACAAATCAACTATTACCGGTTGCATGCGTTTCAAATGACTCAGAGCACTTTTGCGCAGAACCCGTAAGTGCCATCTCCCGAATTCCCTCATAATTACGCGTAATGTTAGCAATTGGCGTTATTACCCACCCTGGCGTTATTACCCATGACGCCTTGCTTAATTTTTGTAACTGTTTTTGTACTGTAATTTTTTAGTAATGTTTTTTTAACTATTCATTAGATTGAAGTAGATAGGGTAACATGGTACATAAGGATTAGTTCCCTTGCTTTAATTTACTTTTAAAACTAGTCGGATATAGCAATCCCAAAACTTTCTATCTATCTCATACATGTTAATACTTCCTGATAAACACAACACAACAGTGATACCGGTTATGAGATTTACACGAAAATCTAATCACCAACAACTTATGTCAACTTCTAATTGAATTTGAAGTTTGGTGAAAATCCGTGTATTAGCTTTTGAGATATAGCTATTGCTGAAATCACGAAAAGTTCTGCATAGAAGTAGCACCTGTTGGACACTTTACACCATAAACTTGTCAGGATCAATCTATATCAGGGACTAACTGAGTCTAAAGTTTGATAAAAATTCATGCATTAGTTCAGGAGATGCAGCTATTCCGGAAATCTTAAAAAATGCAGCATAGTAGCGCCACCTGTTGGTCGATTTATTCAAAAAAGTTATCAGCACCAATTTTTGTCGGGACCAACTGAATCTGAAGTTTTATTAAACCCCGTTTATTAGTTCTTGAGGCAGAGCGCCCACAAAATTTGTGTCACGAACAGACTGACTCACAGACAGACATTTTGTAAAAACATGTTTTTCATGATCTCTGACCTCTAAAACGTATAAATCCGCCGAAAACCGGAATTCGAAAATTTTCACGAATCCATACTTTCTCCCTGTGAAGATATTCCGTGAGCCAGCAACAAATTTTCATGACCATGTTCCTCTCGGCCCATAACTTGTAAAATCCTTCAGAGAAGTGTATCATGAAACTCCGTGAACGTCAGCTGCGGTTCCGTGGATGGGGTTGAGCAGCAGTAGCTTCCCACGAACGTAAAAAAAAAATAGTCATTTCCTGCCGACTGAAAATTTATCAAATGATAGTTAACCCATTATCTTTCCAAAAAAAAAAAAAAAAAAAAAAAGTCAACTGATTATAAAGTGGTGGTAAATACGCCAGCTGGTCACACGAACATAAATATATATATATATACATATTCAGTGATTTCCTCTCAATTGAACATTTATCAGATGACAGCATATATGCTATTTTAAATAAATAAACATTTCAGCTGGCTATATCTCAGTGAAGAAATTGTCAGTTGATGCCCTGAAGGGTGTAACGCAGGAGCCAGACAGCAGCACCTATCACTTATTTAAATTCACCAGCTGACGAGTTTTCCCTCGGCATATTGCTAGCTGATTTTTTTTATTACGTACAGGATCATATTAACTATCAGCTTACGAATATTCAACCGGGAGCAAGTAACATATCTTACGTTATTCGACATTACGCTCCATGTTCTAACTGAAATAAATAATTTTATTGTGATGTTTCATTTACATCAGTATTCTTTATAGATACTTTTAGAATCTCACCCCCTTCCAAATTACTGTCTCTGCTCGCATTTTCCCCCAATCCCAACCGTTATATCTAAAATAAGAAACTGCGCATGCATGTGGACTTGGACTGAAATTCTCTTACTACAAGAAAGATTGGACGTACAGGGTTATCAATTTGGAGCTTTTATCATATCAGGCATGACATTTTCATCGCATCAATATGTATTTAATTTTTTTCAGTTAAGCAGAACCTTTTGTAAATGTTGTAGTAAGCCAATGTCTTATAACAAATAAAAATACATCTACCATGAATTTAATGTTCTGTTTTTATTTGTTATGTAATTTCCCATGCCAATTACATTATTGGGTCAATCCATTTCAAGTGGTCCAGAAAATCCTTTATTGGTTGCTTGACCATTTTTTAAATATCTGAAATTTTTTGTACAACAACCCTAAAATGATGGAAGTTCAAAATATCACTATTATTTTAATTTTATTAAATACTGTTTGTGCATGGCGGCCATCTTTGTTTCATCGTCTACACCAATTTTCTCACATGAGGGGTTTACGGAATTGTAAATATCTCATCGTTTATTTTTCAAATTTAAGTTCGGTTTAAAGCAATTTGTACACAATAAATTGGACTAAAAAATTGGCAATAGAGATTATTTCCGAAAATCAATCCTTATTGGTGAAATTTTAGCATAAAAATTAAGTTTTTTTCCAAAATTTCTCCGTTTACAGGAGGAACTTATTCTAGCAAGGAAAACTGTCAACATGACATATTTTTTTTTTTTTTTTTTTTATTTTTTTTTTTTTTATTTTTTTTTTTTTACAAATAGGCCGAAAGTACTTGTACTCACACGCCAAGTTTCAGATGTGGACATGCTTTCTCTTCGCTAAAAAAATCCCAATTTTTTTCAAAAATTTCAACAATCGCACTTTTGAGACTTCGTTATGTCTGGTGGGGCACGACATAAAAATCTGAAATTATACTTTCTGATAGCATTTTAAGGTACTATTATGCACAAAACTTTTAAAGATGGAGATTTGACTGCAAGCTGAGATATAGCGCGGAAAAGATATCAATAAATGCTATTAAGAGTATCTTAAGATTAATTAGATTTAACTTTTATTACAATATTTACACACGAAATATTGTTTGTTGAAAACAGTGTAATAACAAATATTTAATTTACAAAGATACTATATACTATGTTCAAAAAATATCTGAGAAATATCTTCACAGAATTTAGGAGAGATGTTATAAGTTCGACACTGTTGCCAGTTCCATAGACGTGATCTTTCTGTAAATTTTATTTGTAGGAACCAAGTCTTTTCATCTCTTGGTAACTTCATTGAAGTTCTTAGACATGTTGGCTCATAAAAATGAACTTTGAAATCACTATGTACAAGTCTCACTTCATTAATAATTCCTAGCTTACTTCTTACCATTCAACAATGTCATTTTTCTGATGTATAAACTTTGAAAGTGCTTTGCATATCTTTACTTTCTGAAAATTACTTGAGGCTGATGCATGGTAACATCGTATAAATGTTTTATTTACAGGGACATATTTATGGTAGGAACAAGTTTCAGAGACTGGATAGCAGCATTGAAATTGTGGTTTTTAAACCAACAAGCGGAATGTGTTTTGACATATTTGATCATGTCTCAACAAGTATATCAACATTAACAGCTTTTGTCTTTCTCTATTCTATTTTTTGTGTCATTTCTTGTATAAAAATAGTTATTTCTTTATTTAAAATTACTGAGGTTTCTTTAAGTTACTAAAATTACTTAAAACAAAAGTTATTGAAACCATACAAAATGTAGGCCTTAGGCATAATTATTTTTTTAATTAATTGCCAAGTTTTGCAAAAGGCTTTATTTTCTGATACTATTATTTAAAGATAATAATAAAAAAAATTAAATGACACTCTGAGATAAATACTTACCTGTGACTACAACAAAACAATAGTTTGGCAGTATTGTTTTGACATGTTGCCCTTGCCATATCTCAGCTTGCAGTCAAATCGCCATCCTGAAATTTTTTGTGCATAATAGTAATATAAATTACTACCAGAAGCCTTAATTCCAGATTTTTATCTTGTGCCCCACCAGAGATATCAAAGCCTCAAAAGTGCGATTTTTGAAATTTTTGAAAAGTTTGGGAATTTTTTTAGCGAAGAGAAAGCAAGTCTCAGATCTGGAACATGGCGTGCTAGTACAAGTATTTTCGGCGTATTTGCAAAAAAAAAAATATATATATATATGTCATGTCGACAGTTTTCCTTGCTAGAAAAATTTCCTCTTATAAACGGACAAATTTTGGAATAAAAAACTTAAAATTTATGCTGAAATTTCACCAATAAGGTTTTATTTTTGGAAGCAACTCTATTACCAATTTTTTAGCCCATTTTATTGTGTACAAATTGCTTTAAAATGCACTTGAATTGGAGAAATAAACGATGAGATATTTAAAATTTCGTAAACCCTTCATTTGAGAAAATTGCTGCAGACGATGAAACAAAGATGGCTGCCATGCAGAAACATAAAATTAAATTTATAGTCATTTTGAAATTCCATCGTATTAGGGTAGTTGCGCAAAAAAATTCATATTTAAAAAATGCTCAAGCAACCAGTGCTGTACCACTTGAAACGGATAGACCCTGTTATTTTATTTTTATTGACAAACAACGCTGCTTTAGAAATAGCTTCATGTTATTTTCTTAAAGTATTTAATACTAACTCAACTAGGAAATTATTTATTACTCAATAGATAAAGAGTTAAATTTTGAAAATTATTTGAGTCATTTAAACGTATTACTAATAAAAATGCAGCTGCAAATACATACTATTCCTTTCCACACTTAATAATAACAAGAATGATGATCTTATTTTATCTTTACATTATATATTTATCTTTTAACATAAAGTTTAAAATATATTCTTTTAAATCTTGTATGGTCTGCTGCCAAAATAGTATATATTTAAAGAAAAATTTTTATTTTTTTTTTAAGCAGTACATAGAAATTTAAATGTAACAGTTTATGATTTTTACAAATTTAATAATGCATTATTTTTTTACATCCTATTCTACTTTTTTATGTAATTTCACTAAATATTCAATACATTTTTATTGAATATTATTACTGTGGCCTTCCTTTTCAAATACAGCTTCTTGGAATTTTTTTTTAAATTCAGGTATAAGCAATTAAAAGCTATCTATTAAGATAATTATGGAATTCTTTTAATAACCAATTTCGTTTAAATCGCCGGGCATACATGGCATCACAGTAAAATTTTCTTTTCTTTTTTTTACTCTTTATGGATGCATGTTATTCAGTTTCAATTTTATTTACCTTTTTATTGATGAAATATGTTTATTTTAACTTATTAAATACATTTCTTATGTTTTTATTTGAATTTCAAAATTCTCTCTTTATTTTCGAAAACCAAAAAGTAATCGCCAATTTAGCATGATGACATATAGGAAACTCGGTAACCCTGTACAATTTTTCTAGTAAGAGAATTTCAGTTTAAGTCCACACGCATGCGAAATTTCTCATTTTAGATATAACGGTTGGGATCGAAGGAAATGCTCTCCACTCTGACATTCCGCCGTCAGCGCTCATAGCGGCAGCTCGTGTTATGTTATTCTTACCGCTTTGTGTACGTTTTTCCTCACCAAAGATACAGCCCTGGCGGTTAGGAGAAACGGAACGTTTCAAAAAACATGCAAATTCCTTGACAATGATGACTCGTTCCAGTTACCCAAAAAGGAATTGATCAAGGGCATTGGAGTCTCTACCTCCATGCAAATCGGAACTATGTCAGCATTTTTTAAGAACATGTTACATAGCGCAAATTTAGTCACACGCACATCTAAAAGTCCCAACTACCGATGAACCGTCTGACTATGGCTGGGTAGAAATCGACAACAAATATGAATTCAATTGGTTTTATGGACCACAGTTACCATCATCGGAAATGGTAACATTTTTTATTTAATTTTAATCATGTCGATTATGTTAAGTTAAACATACATTTTTTTATTATTATTATTATTTTGTATTTTTGTACTGATGATGATAATGAAGACATGGTGGCAAATAGTTCTGACAGCTGCTCTGACAGTGAATCAGGAGATGAGAGCAACACGAGCCAGAGCGAAAATGAATATGATAAATAAATGAATATGATAAATAAATATGATGCTTAAATTACAAAATTAGATTGAATAACTCTTTAAAATAAATATTATGTACTATATATTTAAGTTTCAATAAATTATTAATTAATTAATTTGCTTATCACGGTATTTCATCATTTATTTATTTCTATGTTTATCAATTTTAAATTATCTATAAAGAATATTTATGTAAATGAAACATCA
This sequence comes from Maratus speciosus, assembly GCA_963932465.1. Taxonomy (NCBI): domain Eukaryota; kingdom Metazoa; phylum Arthropoda; class Arachnida; order Araneae; family Salticidae; genus Maratus; species Maratus speciosus. Next base: position 33,744,336 of record OZ010800.1, read on the forward strand.
CAATAAAATTATATCTTACAGTTAGAGCATGGGGCGTAATGTCAAATAACTTAGGATAGGTTATTCACTCCCGGATGAATATCCGTAAGCTGATAGTTAATATGATCCTGCACGTAATTAAAAAAAAAAATCAGCTAGCAATATGCCGAGGGAAAACCCGTCAGCTGGTGAATTTAAATAAGTGATAGGTGCTGCTGTCTGGCTCCTGCGTTACACCCTTCAGGGCATCAGCTGATAATTGTTTCGACTGAGATATAGCCAGCTGACATGTTTATTTATTTAAAAAAACATATATACTGTCATCTGATAAATTTTCAATTGAGAGGATATCACTGAATATGTATATATTTTTTATGTTCGCGTGACCAGCTGACGTATTTACCACCACTTTATAATCAGCTGGCAATTTTTTGAAAGATATTGGGTTAACAATTATTTGATAAATTTTCAGTCGGGAGGAAATGACTATTTTTTTAACGTTAGTGGAAGGCTATTGCTGTTCAACCCACCTACGGAACCGCAGCTGATGTTCACGGAGCTTTATGATGAGACGGAGCTCTATTAACATTCTGAAGCCTTTTACAAGTTATCGGCCGAGAGAAAATAATTGACGAAATTTGTACCTGGCTCGCGGACTAATAGAAGAAATGAAAAATATTACAAGCAGTATACTGAAGCATGAGACAAACCTTTTCTACAGACAGGCATACAGGCAGACGGACCACACGACGACTATAAGTGATACCTATTTATAAAATTACGAACGCGCCTAATATATATATATTGCGCCTTATCTGAGGTTCATTTTTCTATTACATTTCTTTTAGAGGAAAAAATTTAATATGGTTTAAAATAAATCAAATTTACTAAACTTAATATGATTGAACATCAAGAATAAAAATGCTTGGTCGATAAAGATCGCTATTCCTGTAAGTATTTTTTGTGATTTAGAAAAATTAAGTTGATTATATTTCATTTAAAGTAACCATAATCAAATGTTATGATCATGATTAATCCTATTCCTATAGTCGTCGTCTGGTCCATCCGCCTGTCCGTCTGTCCGTATATAATAGCGCAAAAACTACCCAACCAAATTGTTTAATATTGAAAATATATAGCAGTTCCAGAATTCTGTTGAGTCAATTGAAATTTTATGAAAATCGCATGCATAGTTCAATTACAGGGACAGTCAAAACTATTCCGTTACATTACGGTCAACTGGAAAAAATCGTTTCAAGTGCATTTTAATGATGTTGCACCCTTTAGAACATAATGAAAGTGGTACGCATTGATGAAGTGAACTATAATAGTATCTGTAGAATATGTGGTGAAAATAATATTTATTATTCACTCACACAAAAGAATATCGTAACATAATGGTATATAGAGAAATATTTTTGATGGCGTATTTTAACTAAGTTAAACTATTTCACATATAATGAAATTTATATAAGTTGCTCAGGTTTACTATAAGGTAATTCTTGTATAACAGAAAGTGCATAGTATTCACAGGGAGACAAAAAAGATTTCGATTACTTTACTGTATCCGAAATACAATATATTAGCGATGATTGCTGGAAGTGCATTTTTAATTGTGATATGAATTTTGAAGTTAAACTAAATTTTTGCATATTACGTTGTGTGTATAAATGTAATAACTCTTATACAGGAACACACAAAATAATTCATAAAGACTATTGAATATAAAAGAAAATAGATTAAAGATTGGTTTGTAAATTGTTTATGCATTTTTACACTGAACTACATTTAGTAAACTAAGATATGTTTGTGCAATATATATAAAAGGACATACAGGGCCACGTAAAAATTTGGATATATGGCCGTCTATGTATGATAATCTACGGAAGTGTGATTTCAGTAGTTTTAAGCTTCTTTTATTCTTAATTAAATTTTAGCTAAATAGTGACGTGTCTATTGAGATAGTACGTAAAATACAGGGCTGTACTAAAATATGCTTCCATCTAATTGTATAACTTACTGAAAGTGAAATTTTAACCAATCATGTGTTTTCAACATAGTTGAAAGTGTTTATGAATTCGGTTTGTCTGCCCGTCTGTCTGTCAAAAGTCTAACTTGCGTTAATATTGTGATATTGCTCTGCAATTAATATATGTTATTGTGATTTACTATGCATGTTCGGTATTAAAAATAATATATGTAACGTTCATAGTTTAGTTACAGAAACATCCAAAATTAATCCAGTACATTATGGTCTATAGGAAAATGTCGTAATCATATAAATACGTAGCACCTATAGTGGTCGTCTGATCCGTCCATCTCTTTCTGCATATAATAGCGCAAAACTACCTAACGGAATGGTTTTAATTTTAATATACATAACACTTGAAGAATTTTGTCGCGTCATTTTAGAATTTATGAAAATCGAATCAAAACTTAAAAAGATACTATTAAAAGTTTTCTTCGTTCTATTAAATCCTATCCTACGTAATTAATTCAATGATATTCCATGATAAGAAATGATTCTAGTTTTCCATGTTCATTATGTCCTATTTAAGTTGAAGTCTTGTTATTTCCATATTACTGAATTTAATATACAGGGTGATACATAAAGATTGAATCCATAGGTAAACAAAACCTGTATTTCCTTAAATATTACCCCATGACACATACTTCCAATTTCAAAGTTTCATAAAAAAATGTGCTAAATTTAATGACATATGTTGCAACTCAATGGGGAGTCTATTTGAGAAAATACAAAAACTAAATTTATATAAGTCCCCCGTAGAGTATAATTTCTAATTTGGAAATTATACCTTTTCCATTCCTGAATTAAAGACGAAAAAAATCATCTCAATATCTTCAAAACTCGTAGAAATATTAAAATCCAAAATTTCTGATTTACATCATTTACCCATGGCTCTGAGCGATGAGATATTGACTCATTTTGAATCCAAGACAGGGATCATCCACAAATTACACGTTATGATAAACCGATTTAAGACAGTGCCTCTCCTTTGGACATAAAAAATCTGCATATAGTTTTTACGTTAAACTTGCTTTCAAAATATGCTGAAGGTCTGCACTAGATGTCAGTACGGGTCGAAATATCCTGGCTCAGTACCGAGCATACCCATAGAAAAAAAAGTTCCGCCCGGCATAGAAAAAAGATAAAATCTTAGCAAGAGCCCGGCCCGGCTTGACTGAATTTCTACAAAACACAGTTTTTTTTGTTGATAGAATTTACTAAATTCTTTCGTATGTAGGAGTTCGGACCCAAATTTACTTATAGTTTTTCTTTTTTCATGTTTATAATCTTGTTTTTTTATGAAGCGCTAAAGGCTGTGATATTTATTTTTTTATAATGAATCTCTATTTGTATGTAAATGTTTCACTTATCATTTAATATCGTTAATGTATGTTCCATTTATTGGAGACTTTGAAAAATGCTATGCAATAAAATATTCTAAGACGGAATTACATAGGAAGGAATAAAATGCGTTTTAAACAAGTCGCTTTCTTAGGAGGTGTAATATGTAGTCGATTTTTTTCTCAGGTATTATTACATTCATTTTTCATGAATCAACATGTTTTCCTGTTAAAGACCGTATTCCGTCCTAGGCAGGTTCTTTTTCACTGCTTTTATTGCATTTTAATTTTTTGCCTTTAAATCAACTATCCTCACTGCAAATAAAGGCGTCTTAAATTCAGACTCCTATGTGACTGGAAAAGTAATTCAGACACTTAAGTGTCTGAATATGTAATTTCAGACATCATAGGTGTCTGAAATTAAGACACTTAAGTGTCTTACTATGATCATGGTATAAACACTGTAAACTGAAATGTCTGAAATTCAGACACTTAAGTGTCTGAAAATGGAGTGTTCAATTTTCAGACGTTTTAAAGTGTCTTAATTTTTAAGACACGTGTATCCGTTTGAATTTAAGACAGTTCAAACGTCTGAATCGCATCCATCTTTGATCAACCTGCCTGTTCAGCAATAGGCAGCCGTTTTTTTCACTTTTTTGTAAGCTTTATACACTGTAAAAAGTATCCGTTAAAATATGGAAATTGTACTGTCTATTCAGACACCCATTTACGTTATTTATTTTAATGTAATTTTTTTTCCGTACATTCCAGAAAATTTTCCATTTTTTTTGCATATTTCTGTATTTAAAAAGTTCCATTTAAAAGATAAAATATAACCTTTCTAGGACAAACCCATATAATTCAATCCCCTTTTCAAAAATCACCTATATTAGACAGGATTTATTTATTTATATTCATACCAGTGTGTTATTTCCAAGAAATCATGAAATTTTTCATTTCAGCCAAATTTCCGTTATACAGAGGTTTACTTCAGTTTTATTTACTGTTTATTGAGTTACAGTTAGCAAATAATTTTTAGTAGTACGTTTAAAAATATACGATATAACCATGCTGAAAGCGAAATTTTGCCCAGTCTCATTCCTTCTTAAAAAGTTTGATTGCATAATACTTGCGTTACCTACTGTTATAGAAACCTGTTTAAAGGGGATCGCTTATAATTCGATAGGTAATTTATTCATCAAAAGATAGAAAACTTATTTCGATCACATATTTTCTGAATAACATCATCTGCCAATTTCATGATTTAAGAACAAAAATGAATTAAAATTTATACATTTCCAATTTGGAGTGGAAATTAAACCTTCAATTTTTGTAAATGAATAGTGGCGCCATCTCGTGTAGTCAAAGTAATCTATCTGGAAATAAAACTACAGCGAAAATTTGATACATGACGTTAAAGACTTTAGCGTATACCAGTGGTTCCCAACCTTTTTTTGGCCGTGCCCCACCTAGGCATCTCTAAAATCATGATGCCCCCCCCCCCCTTCTATATTATATAAATATTGTCACATAAAAAATAAACTTCCATTTTCCCAGATGGTTCCGAAAATAGCATTAATTCCATCATAAGTGATTTCACATTCTTTAATTTATCAAAATCATATTTTTTTAAATTACAAATATGATTTTAACCTAACTCCATGAATGCAGTGATGCCATGGATCTTCGCATTTACATCGTTTTATTGTTTTTTGGCAACTTACATAAAATTTTAAAACTGATAAACAGTCTACATTTTTATTTTCGCAAAATTTCTTGAAAACATTTTCATATTTTGTATAACATCTGATAGAATTGATACATTTTATAATGGATTTTAGTACTTCATTAAGAATAAGTGATATTTGTTTATCGCCAAGACTGTATGGATAACATAATTCACAAGTAGCATTTCCGGGTTCACACTTTTATCTAGTTTAAGTTACTACTTACATTTCCTCCCATAACATACTTCTTTGATAGCGGATTCTTTTCCCATTATTATTATTTGGGCCCCATGTTTTCTCCAATTTAAAATTTTAAAATGCATATGTCATGAATTTCATATTCTGTATGTGGTCTGCTAAGAAGTTTACTTTCAACACTTTCCTTCCGTGATGCACACTGGGTTTTATTAATTTCATAAATGTAGCACCTCATTTTTATCATTCAAAACATTTTTTAGATTAAACATGCCCAAATAGTCAATTTTAGATATACTCTACAAAATTTCCTATGTAAAATTTCCCTCGTGGGGCATATTACACTATGAATACATGTACAAGTTTTTTTTTTAAATAAATAGTAAAAAAAAGAGGTGTAATTTACTAAAATAGTATTAAAACGAGAGAAATTAAATGATTCTATATTAAATAAAAGGTTTCAAATTATAAAAGATAATCCATATAATTATTTCGGTGTCAGTGTATTTATGAACTTTTAAATGGGATCGTTTCGGAAATTAATTTTTATTCAGTTATTTTTAAATTTTTTCATCTATTATTTCTATTTTTAGACTAAGACACTACTTTCATTAGAAAAAAATGACAGAAAATTTGTTAATAAGAAATCTGAAATTGCCCCCCTGAAAAGCCATACTGCCCCCCTGTGGGGCGTACGCCCCACGTTGGGAACCACTGGCGTATACCCTCTGCCATACGTGTACCCTGTGTTTTTTTTTTACAACTACAGCACTGTGTATAAACTGTTCAGAATGATACTAAATTGGAAAAAAACTTACTGCTACTTAAGGGGACCGGGAAAGCAAAATTCAACCAAAAAATCGATTTTTACTTTTTTAGATCATTAAATATCCAACGATGTGTCACACATATTTATATATGAAAAAATAAGTGTTGAAAGTATTCATTTATTATTCATTATTTCATATTTCACGACTTTTTCTCAAAACTTGGATTTTTCATGTTTATGTTTCTTTTTTTCAATATCTATTAAACTTAAGAACTCAGATTCTTTTTAATACTTGTGTTATGTTATATTGTATACTGTAACTCTGGGATTTAATGATTTGTTGAAAATTATTTATTTTAGGCAGTGAAATCTTACCAAAAATGCTAATTTAAAAATGATTTTCAATAAAAATAATAATTAATTTTGAGTTTCACATAGAACGAAAATGGTCTGTTAAAATACGTAAAGTATGTTATTCTGTCTACTCTAAAAAATCTAGATCTCTATCTTTCACAATTTCTGAAAAAAGGTACATAAAGTTGGGGAATTTAACATGGCGGAGATAGGGCTTTCCCTGTCTCCTTAAAAACATTGCGTGTGCTTGATGAATAACATTATTTTGAAAAATCTGCCGACGAAATCGTAGCCGAACGGTTAGCGCGCCCTTCTCCTACGCAGAGGACTCTGGATCGAATCCCACCTGTGGTAAGTGCTAAGGTTTACTCTAGTTTGGAATGAATACTATGTAATTCAGATGGCATTTGGTTAGTGGTTGTATATAAAATATGGAGATTAGTTCTTGCAAAATTATGTTTTATCTTTCAAATGGAAATTTTTAAATACAGAAATATGCAAAATAAATGGATTTTTTTCTGGAATTTACATCAGAAAATTTCAATTAAAATATGTAAATTATACTGGAGTCTCGAGGGGCTACAGTTTCCATATTTTTAGGGATATATATATATATTACACCGTATAATGCTTACGAAAGAAAAAAAAGGTGAAAAAATGTTTGTTGAAGTGGTCAAACATGGATGCAATTCAGACATTTGAAGTGTTTGAAATTCAGACGCATACAAGTGTCTTAAAAATTAAGACACTTTAAAACGTCTGAAAATTGAACACTCCGTTTCAGACACTTAAATGTCTGAATTTAAGACATTTCAGTTTACAGTGCTTTAAAAAAATGAATTGTAAATTTTTATTGAAAAAATTCCCCGCCGGCTCGGCCTACAGGCGCAGGTAGATTTCGAAATTCAGTACAAATTTCAACAAGAAAAACTAAATTTATTAGTGATAAATCCACTTTAAAAATTTTATCTGGCCGCTTTTGTACATAAGATCTGGTTTTATCAGAATCATGTTAAGGCGTTATTAAAAAGAATACTTTTCTATGCTCAACAACTTGAAATTTTCTGACACATTTTCAGACTCATTTTGAAAAGAAAAAACATGAAACTTGCTGATGTGATTTTTGAAGAGATTTATAAGCAACCTGTTTTTTCATTTTTCGGTCAATTAATTGAAACTTGATTTATAAAGAATTTTTTTTCTCAATAGGACAATATTTTTCGTTTCCAACACAATAGCTTCGGGAAATTTGGTTCAAAATCCCCACTTTGACATCATTTTTTGAAATATATTCTGCATCTATCAAAAAATTGACCATCACGGTACATTATATAGTTTCTAAATAAGAAAACCTATCAATTGGATGCGGTTGAGACCAAAAATGAATTTAAAAATGAGTCAGAAAATAAGCCGTTTGGATTTGAGTACATCCTTAATGCGATTATTTTTTCGTCAAACCTTATTTTTGTTTATTTTTTTTTTCTGTAAGAGTTGATCCTATCCAAAACTTGTCAATATAAAAGTTATAGATAATATTAAGAAGATATGTAATAAATTCATATAGATTTTATATCTTGTGAATTGACGAAGTTAATGATTTTTCTCTTCTTTAACCTTCCTTTTTGTTTCCTTTTTTATTTTATTTTATTTTATTTTATTTTTTTGCGGTACGAATCGGTCCTATCAAAAACTTGTCAATATTTACTATTTTTTTTCGCCCCATGAACCCATTTTTTATTTTATCAAAAATCTGTGACACATAAATATTTGGCCCTCTTTTTAGAAGTAATAATAACTTTAAACTGATTCGATATGTATTATAGCTAACAAATTATTGGTTTTTTCGGTTTTCACAAAACCCCTCCCTATTCCCACCCCCTTAGCTCGATTTTGTCCATTAACGAACTTGACCGAGATTTTATGCCCATTAATTTTATGTATCAGTAATCAGTATGTAAATATTCATTTTACTTATTTAGTTTATTAAGGTGAATTTTTCGTTTCAACTTGAAATATAGAGATTCTATATTTATTCTATTTATGAATCAGTTTGGAAGAGATTTGTGCAAAATTATGAAAGTCATCGTGTCCATAAAAAGTGATGTATATATACCCATTATATAATTACAATTCATCATCTATATCCATTTAATAAAATAAAATTAATAAATTTAGCATCAATACGTTACGCTGACATTACACAAAATAAAAATAGAACCTATGACTTGTAACACAAAATCAAGTACAATACCACTAATTTACCAGCATATTGCGAGAGATTAATCCATTTAAAATAGATGAAAAATCATCAAATTTGATACAATAACCAATTAAAGATAAAAGATACAAATAACCAGTGAAATAGTGTTGAACCATTAAAAGACGTATAATAAACAAATAAAAGATCAATTGGATGGATGTATCAGTAAACTCGTATTGTATTTCACTTCATCAGGAGTACATGAAATACAAATATAAGCAATACATAGTCGATTTCTGTAAAAGAATCCAGCTATAAGCTAAAAATAGAATTCCTTTATGTACCCAATCGACTATAATCCAAAAAGTATAAATTTACCATGCCATATAAATTGAATGAAATAAATAATTAATCAATGCAGGATCCGTAGTAATGAACAACATGCACAAAATTGGAATATGTAAATGAAAAACTTACAATGTAAGGATATTTCTATGACCATATCAAAATCGCAAACATGTACCCCTTTTAACACAGCGAAAATCCCGCCTATATAAATGGTCAGAGTTAAAAGTGAATCTATACTGTTTCAAATCATCATATCTTGCAGATAATATTAACACTATTATAAATATAATAATTATAAATAACGCAAAAAGTCTAAATATTAAAAATTATTTTATATGCTAACTGTAGGAACCATGAGTAAATTATTACTAAAAAGGACAAAACGAAGTAGATGTATAAAATAAACAAGTAGTAAATAAGATAAATAATATAATAAATTATGGCAACATAATTATTATAGAACTGAATAAAAAATTATTTAAAGCTGCCATCTACCGAAACTTCAAAAAATTTAAATTGTCCATCCGTTATCACAATCTCATCTATTATAAGTAGAAATAATTATTAGTGCTACCATCTATAGGAAATCGGAGGTGAATTTCTCGTTTCAACTTGACTAAAAATAACTATGTAGAATAAATGCATATTGCATATATTAGATCCACATTTATTCACATTAAAGAACACAACAATTATAATTCTAAATCAGCTCAACAGACTATCGATAATAATCATTTAGCATCTTTAATGTAATGTTTATAATTATTTTTAATTATATTTCACTTAAAATTAAGTAAATTAATAATAATTATAAATAAATTATAAATATAATAATATAAAAGTATGATTCTATTAATCTCTTAATAAATTTAATTTTATAAATTTTAAATTGCTTCTTTACAGATGGGGTGTGTGTGGTGGGGGTTAGATACAACCAAAATACAACAATTCTATATGCTGATAAATACATGTACACAGTATTAGAGTTCACTATTTATAAATTATAATATTTTGATTAAAATTAATAAAATTGATGTAAATTAATATAATATAAATATTTTCATTCAGTACTAAGGACAGCAAATTTATAAGGATCAAAATAAACATAGAAACTCATAAATACAACGTACCATTCCCTTTTTTCTAAATATTTTTATTAAATCAACATTTGGGTATAAATTACCCAGACAACTCCTCCCTCCTCCATAATTTAACAACTACCAACCCAGCCAACCTATTTATTTTTTTTAAATTATATTTTGTATTTTAATTATTTTTTTGTTATTTTAATTTTTTAATATATCATTTTTTAATACGCAAAATGTTAATGGTAACTTACAAGAAACATCCCTACCAGCCGTTGTTTAGATCATTAATTAACTAATTGTAGAATAAGGAAAATATGAATTTCTTCGGAAAACCTTGATTTAAAGCATCAAATATTAATTGTTTAATGTTTTTATTTATAAGATGTGAGGAACATAAACTCTTGGTTCTATACAAATGATTAAGTAGTATATAACGGTAAACTGAAATATGTAGACAAGATTTAAAATGAGTAAATGTATTAACTTTGAAATGAACGTCTTTACATTCGTCATAAAGATCAGTAATTGTTTTGTTTTGTACGATTTTGATTTTTAGATCAAAAAAGTTAATAGCATTATTTGTTAAAAGGTTTTCTGTCAATTCTAAATTAGTTGGATAATCAACTGGAAATTGAGAAATATTTGATTGTTTGGGGTCAATTAAAATTATGTCATCAATGTAACGATGTATTAGAATATTATCATTACAAAAATTACGTTCATATTGATATAAATATAAAACAGACATCAAACTGGATGTAGATCCGCCTTGTGGAATTTCCGACTGTTTGTAGATAAATAATATTATCTTGCAAGATGTAGTTATTGTATATTATGAAATTAGTTAAAGTGTGAAAATATTTTATATTCATATATGTAGGAAAAGTTAATTTATTTTTATATGTTTTAAATAATGTATTAATTATATTATGCAGGTCTGTCAGATTTACATTATTAAAAATATCTTTGAAATCATATGTTCGTATATTTTTTAAACATTTAATGTCTTTAAGTACACTAACCAATTGATGACTATTTTTTATACAATGGTTATTATGTGTTTGTGTTGTTAATTTATAAATTTGAATTAGAATTTTTAATAAAATATTGTTACCATAATTATTATATGCATTACATCCAATTGTAACTGTTCTGAATTTAATTGGTGTCTTATGAAATTTAGGAATGATCACTAAATATGGATAGTTAAAGTTAGTAGAATAATATTTAGCAGTTTATAATAACCAATAACTTTACGATTGTCAACTAGAGCGTCATCATTAGTTTTTTGGAAAGACTTATTTGATGAAATATAAGATGTAAGAAGATGGTGATAATAAGATTTGCATATGATTGCATAATTATTTGGGGATTTGTCAATATAGTGATTACATAGTTTGTTTTAAATATTATTAATTTGTTGGAAAATATGTTTGGTATTGACTTTAACAAGATTAGATACATTTGCCCTAAGAGCATCAGTTAACTTTTCAATAACCACTATTTTCTACTGATTAAAATATGCAATAGGTTCATTGTAATACATAGAAATTATATATATAAACAAATCTATATCATATGTAAATAGCTTTATAATTTAATTTAAATTAAGTTTTGATGGAAGTCTATATTTAGTGCCATAACCCATTAATTTTCTTAATGTAAAATCATTTACAATATTAAGATTATCAGTGATTATATGACCATGATCTTTATTAATGTATTGCTGTTGTGAGGGGTCGTTGCAGTTACAACGGAAAGTACTAGTTGCAGATGTATTTTTTTAAAAAGAATTATAATTATAAATCTTTCTTACTAAATGAATTGGATATTTGAAAGTTCTCGATATTTCAAAACTATGAATAGGAATTTTACATTTTTTGTCCTTTATAATAGAATTTATATTAATTTTATTGAATATTTGATTTGAATAAGTAATAAGAATTTGTGTATTTGTATTTTTTTGTTAAGATTTTTTTTTTTTTTTGCAAATTAATGTTAAATTGATTGACTCTGGTTATAATAAGATTAAAAAATATATATATATGAGAAATGTATCGAGAAAGTTTTACTAAGAAATATATTTAAATAGTGTACAAGCTTTTTCTTTTTTATTGCAAAGATATATTTACGAAATAACTAATTATAATCAATTAAATATTTACTATGAAGGTTATTTAAATGTTTAGTTATAGTTTTTTTAGAGATAATTATTGAAGAAGAAAATCTACCTCGTTTGTTATGTGTTGTTCTGTGATTTAAATTATGATTTAGTGTACGATAAATTGGATTATAATCAGTTACGTTATTAATGGATGAAAAAACCTTAATATTCCTATTGAATACTTCAGTATTAAGCCCGTATGGATAAACTGTATTATAATATTGCATGAATGAAGACTCAAAAAATAGACGTTCTCATAATTTTTTTGAATTTGCAAGATTGAGGATGTTGTATTTTTAAATTTATGTTTGTGGAAATGTTGAATTTCAGCTTTAGATTGCTTGTTCTTAGACTTATTTTTAATCGAATCTGAGCAATGTTGGTTAATACGTTTATGTACTGGACCAGATGTCTGTCCAATATATTGCATATGTTACATTTTATACTATATACTACATTGAGTGCTTTACAAAATGAAGATAAACCTGGATCTGAAACAATTTGTGATTGTGAAGAAAAGGGACATGTCTTGTATCTCTTATCCAAACAATTTCTAAATAATAGAGGTGGTGGAGGCGAATAAAATAGGTGAATGGATGTCGGTCCAGAAAAAACCCTATTAATATTCCTGTACCGAGCACTTCACTCCGAAGATGCTATATGTAAATAAATTTTTTTTCTGAGGGTGGTTTTGGGTTCTAGGGCTAATGATCGGTGTAGATATGCAATTTTTTTCAGAATTTTCAACATAGAGGAAATTGCAATAGGTTAAAATGTCATACGAAATCTTCCTAAAAATGGCGATTTAAAAATGTATGCATTTTTTGTAAAAATTTTTCGTCTGAGCCAGGTTTTACTGATTTTTCAACGGATCAGTTTAGTCAGAGACAATGATTTTAATACGGGTTGGGTTGAGAACGGGACTGAAAATTTCGCCCCGTGCAGACCTAGGAAGAAGAAAGCCCTTCCCGTTTTGGTATGAAAAAATACATTAGGCCCTGCCCTGCCTTCAGAAAAAAAGCAAGTTCTGGACCAGCACCAGAATACAAACTTTTTTAACGGCCTCGCCGGTGCGATATAAAACCCGAAGTTGTGAGGGTTAAAATTATGAAAAAACTCTTAATTGGCATGTTTGATGAACCCTTATTTTATATCTTCTGACGGACATTTAAATAGCACAGAAAGAAAGTGGAAAGAACAAAAGTTAAACTGAATCGGAAGTTTAAGCTACAGGAAGGAAATGCGTACTCGCCTGCATTTTTTTAAGAAGCATTTAAACATTTTATTAGAAGCCAATCTTTGTTTAAAACTTTAATGCGTTTTTCTGCATGATATTTTCTTTCATCATTTCACGTCTTTAAATTAGTATAAGTCAAGAATTGTTAAAGAAGAAAGGTGCAAACTTGGATCAAGTCTTTTTCTATTATTTTAGAATAATTTTGTTGCGGCAAATATGAAAAAATATTTACTTTTCAAAATACGATAAAAAAAAAGTTACACTATTTTTTTTTTATTTATATATTTAATACTTATAAAATTAATATTTAAACAAAATTAAAATTATATTTTAATTTATAACTCAATAAATATACGTTTTACAAGTTTCCTGGAACTATTAGTAACATTGTTTTCTGAATTACACGCAATAAAATTTGTGTCTAATCGCTTAAAACTTCACGAATTATTTAAACTAGCATATCTCTGTGAGTATATGCAGATATGAAGAAGGAAGTTTTTGTGTTTAATTCAGGACTGTATAAGAAAAATTTTCCTAATTAAAATTATACCCTACGGGGGACGATTAAAAATTTAGTTTTCTTATTTTCTCAAATAGACCCCCCCCCCCCCCCCCCAATAAAGCTGAAACTTAACTCATTAAATTTTCCACTCTTTTTTATGAAACTCTGCAATTAGAAGTATGTGTCTAGATACAATATTTAAAGAAATAGCCTATTGTTTCGATCTTTATGAATTACTCTGTATATAATCGTAACAAATTTCGTATTGATGCATTTTTGCATAAGAGTGTAACACAGGGTGTCTAGTCTGGAAAACCTGGATAATTTGGAAAAGTCTGGGAAATTCATATGGACTGGAAAAGTCAGGGAAATTTACAATTTCTGAGGAAAAGTCAGGGAAATTCGAAAACTCTGAAAAAGTGTTTAAAAATTTGAAATTTCCTAGAAAAAATTTCTCATTATAAAAACTAGGGATTTGAAATTGCTGTGTCAGAAAAATGAAATTTAGCTCTTTCTGTAAAGAGTATTTCAGCTTGTTTTGCAAATAATTTTGTCTACCCCTTTTAGGTAGCTTTCTTTACAAAAAGCTACCTATTGCAGCCGTTCGGAGGAAAGCGATTTCAAAAAATTTTGGTATATTTTCATCGATCATGACCCCCAGACCCCGAAACCACCCTCCGTTCAAAATTGATATATATATATATATATATATATCAATATATATATATATATATATATATATATATATATATATATATATGACCTATGTCACACTGTAACTCTCGTATTTATGAACCGATTTGGATGTAATTCGGTGTGTACATAGTAAATACCAATGTCTCGACCGAGTTCGTTGGCCAGCTTCATCCGCCATTTTGTTTCAAAATGGCGGCCATTTAAAATTTAAAAAAAAATTAAAATTTGAAATGTGGTACCAAAAAATTGAAAATGGAAAAATATTTTTTTCTTATGTATTTGACCTTTATACAAAGACTCCGTAGCAGTTTTTGTTTTGTCTATATCTTAAAAAATGGTTGAGTTATAGCATTTTGAATTTCTAGCGAAGCTGACATTTTGAAACGTCCTGAATTTTGTCACGCGATAAAAGGCGTATTTGTGAACCGATTTGGATGTAACTTCGTTTATACATAGTACAGACCAATGTCTCCAACGAGTTCGTTGGCCAGCTTCATCCGCCATCTTGTTTAAAAATGGCGGCCATTTAAAATTTTAAGAAAAATTTAAATTTGAAATGTGGTAGCAAAAAATTGAAAATTGAAAAAATATTTTTTTCTTATGTGTTTGACCTTGATAAAAAGATTCGGGAGCAGTTTTTGTTTCGTCTATATCTTAAAAAATGGCTCAGTTATAGCATTTTGAATTTCTAGCGTGGCTGACATTTTGAAACGTCCTGATTTTTGCCACGTGATAACAGACGTATTTATGAACCGATTTGGATGTACCTTGGTGTGTGCATAGTACATACAAATAAATCAACCGAGTTCGTTGACCAGCTTCATCCGCCATCTTGTTTCAAAATGGTGGCCATTTAAAAAAATTTAAAAAAAAATTAATTTAAAATGAGATACCAAAAAATTGAAAATTGAAAAAATAATTTTTTCTTATGTGTTTGACCTTGATAAAAAGATTCGGGAGCAGTTTTTGTTTCGTCTATATCTTAAAAAATGGCTCAGTTATAGCATTTTGAATTTCTAGCGTGGCTGACATTTTGAAACGTCCTGATTTTTGCCACGTGATAACAGACGTATTTATGAGCCGATTTGAATGTAACTTGGTCTGTACATAGTACATACCAATGTCTCGACCGAGTTCGTTGGCCAGCTTCATTCGCCATATTGTTTCAAAAGGGTTGCCATTTTTTAAAAAAAATGTAATTTAAAATTTAAAATGCGGTATTAAAAAATTGGAAAATGAAAAAGATTTTTTTTTATGTGTTTGGCCTTGATACAAAGATTCTGGAGCAGTTTTTGTTTCTGAAAATTTGTTCTTTTGTTTATATCTTAAAGAGTGGTTGAATTATAGCACTTTGAATTTCTATCATGGCTAACACTTTGAAACGATCTTGTATTTGTCATGCGATACCACACTTATTCGCCTATTTCGATGGAAGAAGGCATGTGGATAGTATACATCAATATCTCGACCAAGTTCGCTGGCCAGCTTCATCAGCCATCTTGTTTCAAAATGGCGGCCATTAAATTAAAACAAAATTATATTTAAAGTGCGGTGCAAAAAAATTAGAAATTGAAAAAGGTTTCTTCATTAAGTATTTGACCTTGATATAAGGATTCAGGAGCATTTTTTGTTTGTCTTTATCTTAAAAAATGGCTCAGATATAGCAGTTTCAATTTCTAAAGTGGGTGACATTTTGAAAAATCTGATTTTTTGCCTGCGATAGCACTCGTATATATCAACCGATTCCGATATGAGTGAGCATGTGCACAGCAATTACTAAGGTCTCGACCAAGTTCACTGGTTAGCCTCATCTACCATGTTGTCTTAAAATGGCAGGCACTTTAAGAAATCGCCGAATTTGGCAGCCAAATATAAGCGACTTTAAATAAAAGCAGCTTGGATAAAGCTGACTAATTTCGCGAAATTCTCATTCATAATGATTTAGTATTGATAAAAATTAGTATTGAATATCCTACATTCGGTTTCCACTTAATTGAGCTTCGTGTGTTTGAATAATATAAGTTGGCTTTTTAAAAATAAGGAATATGAAAGCTACCTCTTCCTCCCGGCACTGGCCGGAAGGACTTTTTAATTCTTTCTTGTAACTCTCATATTTTCAACTTCAGTTTCGCTGAATCTTTGAACTGAATGATGTAGGATTGGTTAGATGTTTCAGTCTGTTTACTTATCTTTGTTTTAGAACTGAACATTTGTTACCTTAATTTATTGAATATTTATTATTTATATTAAAATATGTTAAAGCAAAGTGTATTTAACTGTGACTGATGTGATAAAGAATTTCGTTCTGATTGGACAAAACGGGCAGACCCTGATGCTAAAAGTATGTATTTGCAAAACGTTTACCATGTAAAATGTTAAACAATTTGAAAATTTTGCAAGAATTCGTTTAACAGTTCAGTAGTTGTTACTTTAGCATCAGTTGTGTAAGTTCCACTCTCAAATTCACAACTTTTAAGAGCTTTTGTGTGTAACATCACAAAATCTCGATACCTGGAAAAGTCAGGGAAAACACCTGGAAATGTCAGGGAAGTTTGTTGCAGATCTGAAACAGACATCTGGTAACAACAATTGCTCAAAGATTTGAATATTTATAAAACTAGTTATAGTACAAACGCACCTCATTTGCCACTTTTGACGTTCCATTTCCAACTTGTTACAATTAGATTTGATTAGAAAATCATCGCGTTCCAGTGGACCTGTCTCGTCTGAAATCTTTGATAATGTTTACTGATTTTCTTATTGATTGTTAGTTAACTGTAGTTTCTTTAATCAAAGAAGCTTTCTTACGAAATGTGAGTATATGTTAAAAAGTATGACTTTGTATGATAGCTCATTCATCGTTGTGTGCTTTGCATGTGCATAGACAAAAATATGTTAGCATCAAAAACAATGATAAAAAATACTACTTCGTAAATCAGAGGAATAGAATTTCATTAAGGCTGTAAGTCCAAGAGGGCTATTTTATGACATAAGTTTTAATTAATTTTTGTTCGGAAATGCATGAAACTAGCAGGTGTTCAGAAACTATGTAATCGAGCTTTTTTTTTCCTTTTTTTTTTTTTTTTTTTTTTTTTTTCTTTTTAACGAAATAGGTCTTTAAGAAAATAATGCCAAAGTGGGTGTTTTGAACAGAATTTTTGCCCGAAAGTAGAATAATCTCTCAAGAAGGGGCAAAAATCGCGTTAGTCACGTGATCAAAATCACTTATAACTCAATAGGTAATTTATTTGTCAAAAAATTGAAAACACAGTTCGATTCCAAATCGCTCCCACGGTCAGGCTTTTCAATTGTATACCTTTCCGTTAAAAAATAAATTTGCAAATGTGTCAAAATATTTTGCGCTTGTTGAGCAGAGCAGTTGAGAACAGCTTTAATAGAAGCAATGTTTCAGAAGTTTGGCTTAAATGATGGAAGTTAATAGACAAATTTTTCTTTTACACTTAAAAAATTGAGATTTTTGTACTGCATAGAATAGAATGTGTAAAATACACTATCATGCAAAATTTGGGTTGTGTCATGTTTTTTAGATTTTGATAATCTATTCTTATGTATTTCGTAGCATCGCATGCAGAAATGACATTCATTTTTAACCTTCACGTCAGATTTTTTCGTAAATAGTAAATTTCAAAGTAAAAAGTAAAAGAATAGCGAAAATCACATACGATAAAATAGACATGATGATTGTGTTATTTAGATTTGTAATTTATTCTTGTGTATTTTGACTTGTGTATCTAGTGTATTTTGAATCCGAAAATGACCTTCATGTTTTACAATCAAGTCAGAATTTTGCGCAAATTGGAAATTTTTTAATTTTTAAAATGTCGAAATATTGCGAAAATCTAATAGTGTAAAATAGGCGTAACACTTTCTTTTCATAATAATTTATTCATCTTTTGTCTTATAATGGGCCTTTTTACAGCAAAATATGTAGTCGTTGGAGGCCACCATAATACTTACCCATTATGGATATGCATAATATAAAATATGAAAATAAAACATGTGTAAACTATTTATAAAATGCATTGCAATTCCAAAATAAAATTTAAACGTATATTTAAATATTTTTAATACATAGTAATGCTCTATTACTGAATTACGGGTACTACTTCATTATCTCGTCGACCCATTTCGATAAATCATATAAATCGTCAAACAACTCGCCAAATTATACAAACCAGCCGCCTAGGAGACCAATTTGGTATCCTTTAAAATTTATATTTGGGATAGCATGCTAAGCATTGTATCATGTTACTTTTATTCATAATTTAATTTACTTGGACTTCCTTAAATATAATTAATATAATTCCTTAAGCTAATATTACTTTTTGTTGCATTAAAATATCCCAATTTGTTGGTTTTCTGTAAGGATGTAAACACTATTGGTTTACAATGGAGGTCAATGGGAATTTGTCGAAATATTAAAGATATCGCCAAGTTGGCGTCACTTTCGGTGAGTAAATTTGGCTGCCAAATTTGACGATATATCGCAAGTTGGTGACAAACTTGGCGGCATTTGACGACAGAACAGATATATAGATTGGCATTTTAAATAACGAAAGAACAAATAAATTAGTTAAAGATTAATGAAAATACAAATAAAACGTCGAATTAAAAAACACTTGACGACGCAACAAACACGTTTAACGTGTTTTATAATCGTATTCTTTTACAATGTCATATATTAATCCTAATCTTCATTTGTTCTACCAATTTATTTACAATCATTAAAACACACTAAGATATCGCAGTTTAACATACACCAAAAAATAGTGTATAAGCCAAAAGTTTAAAACACATATATACTCTTAAACATACTCTAAACATACATTTAAGATGGTTTATATTTTCACCTCTTTCTTACCGACACATCTTCAGTTACTGATATTTTCGTCTCTCTCTCTCGCTAGTCATTGCTTTCTAAATTTTCCCTGTCATTTATCCCTATTTATTAAATGCGTCGCCATCTATTGTCGATAGGTGCGTGCTGTACATCATTACAGGTTTCTGGTTTCGATGAGATTATTTCAATGGCTTCTCTTATTAATGCATAATTTAAACTATTGTATTTTGCTAATTTTTCGACATTTTAAAAATCTATTGTGATGAGGGATTTATTATTTAGTCTTGCTATTACAGTAGATGATTTAATAAGTCGTATATCTCTTTTATGTTGTTTTATCCTGTCTTCCAGTTTCCTTTTTGTCATTCCTATATATGACATATCCTTTCCTTCATTGTTTTTGAAATTGATTTTATATATTCCAGATGTCTGTAGGTATGAAATTTCCTCGATGTCTGTTCTGATTAGTTTAAGGATTGGCAGGTCTGGGGTGATAGGGTATTCATTTCTAGTTTTTAAATTATCTTTTTATTTTTAACGAAACTCCTTTTATGAAAGGGATTGAATTTGTGAATTTAATAACTTTCTGAGCTGGCTCTATTCTATTGAACCTTTTTGTCGCTTTATCAATTAATTTCTGTATCGTTTTAATGGCATTTCCTGCATTCTTAAATATTCATTTGACTTTGTTTATTTCTGTTTCTAGGGGTCCTCTATTGAGCATACTTTTAGCTCTCTATGATATATGTATTTATTGCAGCTATTTAATGCGGAAAAGGGGTCCTTGAGTGTTTGAAGATTATGTAAATATTTGCATTTGGTTACCTGTATGGATATTATGTAATGAACGAATAAGTAGAACGTCAAGGAATGCCAGGTGTTGCTTTTCTCTACTTCAACTGTAAACTGTGTATTTTTATCATATGAATTAAATTTTCCTAGTAAAGGGGGCTAGGTCTGTGGATTAACTAGTTACTGCAAATATATCATCCGCATATCTTATCCATATTTTAAATACACCTTTTAAATCGTTTCTCATAATATTTTCCAGTGTTCTCATTTTCCACTCTGCCACTATATTCGATATCGGGGATCCCATAAGTACACCCTTCAGCTGTTTATATGCATGATCATTAAACTTAAAGATTTTTTCTCTTAATACTAATTTGTTGCACTTTGTAATGTAGTCTTGATATTGTGATCACTGTTTTCTGTGTCAATTTCTCCATTTATGATATTGACCGTTTATTCTGTATCTATAAAGGGGTAAAAGTTTATTACATCTAGGTATTTATTACATCTTTAAGTCATCTGGATTCAGTTTATATTCTGTGATTTTTTGTATAAATTGATTTGTCAAAATTATTGAGGTATCTGATGGTGGTAATATTTTTTTTCTAATAGTCTTTTAGGTATACTTCCAGGTCTTAGGTTAAGCTTGATCTTTTGTTTACTACTGGTCTTATTTTTACTGGATTTTTGTGATCTTTCAACTTTCCAAAAATCGTGGGGGTATTTGGAGTGAAGTTTTTTCTGGCTGGTGTTTTCCCTCAGGCCATTTTCCATTTCTTATTAATGTTTCACATTTCTTATAGATTTTATTGTTTGGATCTTTATCTATTTCTTCAACCCCCATAACTTGTATGGTATCTTCCATCATTTCAATATATTAAATTATGTCCATGATAGCAGTCTTTCCTGTTTTGTCGGTATGTATAATTGTTATATTTAGACTATTTTTCAGATTTGAAATTATTTTCATGTTTTCATCCAAAGTGTATTGAGATGTTATATTTTTAGTTATTTCATTTTGAGCAAAGTTTCTTATCCGGGTTGCATCTTCGTCTAAATCATATTTTAGAGCCTGTTCAATTTTCGGAATTGCATCCTTTAGGTTACCAACTGAGCTACGACCAACCTATCATTGCGGTTGCAAAGTAAGTATTTAAGTTGTGTACTATTATTAGACCCCCCGGTTTCTCAAGAACTAAGGAGCGTTGGATAAAATCCGTTGAACCTGACACTAAGGGGCCTCTACCCTACAACATATATTAAAATAATCAAAATCTGTGATTAACAAGGTTGGCCAAAACATGTAAATCCGTCAATTTTTTTTTTTCGATTTTTAAAATGATGACAAGACTTACCGTATACCACGCATGATGGGTAAATAATATTCTCGGGATACATTTTATAATAATTTTTATTTATTGAGTTTAAACTTTGAATGTTTTTGTGATGGTTAACAATATCATTTTTAAATAAAATCACAAGTAAAAACTTCTCATAATTTTTTTTTTAATTTAAAATTTAAAATTTATTAACAAAGTGGGGTAATTTAGAATCGTTATAACTGGAAATATTATTTGTAGAATTTAATTTTGTTTTACATTTAAATAAACAAAAATATATAACTTTTAACATTGATTCAGCCTTTAAAAAAATATTAATTAAAAAAAATAATAAAAACATTTAAAGTAAAAATTTTCAAAAAAAAAAAAATGAAACTAAAAAAAAGTCATATTTCCAAAGGTAACTATTTTTTTTTTTTTAATTTGCTGAAACAAAATTAAAGTAAAACAATCGAAAAATACATATTCCAAGTCTGAACCATTTATTTTTAACAGCTCTTGACTTATAAGAATTTAAATACGAGAAAAGGTTAAAAAAACAATCATGAAGAAAAACGCATTTTCACAAGAAGTCGTTTCAGTGACAACCATTCTTTGAAAGTTATATTTTGAAAACACACCAAAACGAAAAAATTAATATTTCCTGTTCTAATAAGGATAGAAACATTAATTTAAACGTCATCTTAAGCAGCAAAAAAAAAAAAAAAAAAAAAAAAAAAAAAACAGAGAAATTTTTAATGCAATAAAACATTTTTAGAAATCTTGCAGATTTTTGTGTCCCTGACCCACTTAAAATCGTTACAATTTTATTCCTTGTGCAGAAATTTCTTTGAACAGCTCATGCTCTGACTCGCGGTTTTCTTTTTATATTCATCTCGGTGTACTCTTTTATTTTGTCAGCTGATTAGGTTAGAAAGCTGTCCCAGATGTATTTAAAAATGTTGTCTTCTTTTGGTATAAGGTTTTGATAAATTGGTTTGACAGAGTTTCCTTATTTTTTGACTTTGAAAAATCCTGACGTGATGATTAAAAATAAAGGTCAATTTTTGATTCTGTGTTAAATACGTAAAAGTTAATTATAAAAAGTTTAAAAATCAACCATCACAAAAACAATACCGTTAAAAGATCGCGAATAAAACGCAAATTTTGTCGAAAGATCACGAAAAACACGCAAATTTTGTCGAAAGATCGCGAAAAACACGCAAATTTTGTCAAAAGATCGCAAAAAACTCGCAAAATTTGTCAAAAGATCGCGAAAAACACGAGCATTTCGTCAACAGATCGCCAATAACACGCGACTTTCGTTAAAGGATCGCGAGAACAACGTGAATTTTGTCAAAGGATCGCTAATGTCGTCAAAAAAAACGAACAAAACACTGTCAAGCGATCGTGAAAAAACGATAACATTGTTAAAAGAGGGCGTGAGAAAAAACGATAATTTTGTTAAAAGATGGCGAGAAAAAAAAAACGCAAATTTCGTCAACAGGTAAAAAACAACAACAAATTCCGTCAAAAGATCGCGAAAACCACGCAAATTTTGACAAAGGATCGCGAACAAAGCGTGAATTTTTTCAAAAGGTCACTAATTTCTTCAAAAACGAACAAAACTGGGTCGAAAGATTGTGAAAAAACGCGAATTTCTTTAAAAGATCGCGAAAAAACCACAAATTTCATCAAAAGATCGTGAAAAAATCGCAAATGTCATCTAAAGGTCGCAAAAACTGCAAATTTCATCAAAAGATTTCGAAAAACACGCTAATTTCATCAAAAGATAGCGAAAAACACGTTGATTTCAACAAAGGATCGTGAATTTCCTCATAAGATCGCGAGAAATACCCAAATTTTCTGATAAGATCGCGAGAAATGCGCAAATTTCCTCATAAGATCGCGAGAAATACGCAAATTCCCCATAAGATCTCGAGAAATACGCAAATATCATCAAAAGATCGCGAGAAATACGCAAATTTCACCAAAAGATCGCGAGAAATACGCATGAATTTCGTCAAAGGATAGCGAAAAAAAGTAAATTTTGTCAAAAGATCACCAATTTCTTCAAAAAACGAACAAAACGGGGTCAAAAGATTGTGAAAAAACGCGAATTTCGTTAAAAGATCGCGAAAAAAACCCGCTAATTTCATCAAAAGATCGCGAAAAAAACCCGCTAATTTCATCAAAAGGTCGCAAAAAACTGCAAATTTTGTCTGAAGATTTTGAAAAACACGGTAATTTCGACAAAAGGTAGCGAAAAGCACACTGATTTCAACAAAGGATCCCGAAAAATACGTGAATTTGGTCATAGGACCGCGAAAAATGCGCGAATTGTGTCAAAAGATCGCAAAAAATACGCGCATTTTTTCAAACAATCCCGAAAAATACGCGAATTTTCTAAAAAAACGCGAGAAATACGCGAATGTCAAAGGATCGCGAAAAACACGCAAATTTTGTCAAAAGAGCGCGAAAAACACGCGAATTTCGCCAAAAGAGCACAAAAAACAGGCGAATTTCGTCTAAAGAACGCGCAAAATACGCGAATTTTGTCAAAAGATCGCAAAAACGCGCGAATTTTGTCAAAAGAGCACGAAAAATAAGCGAATTTTGTCAAAAGATCGCAAAAAAACGTGAATTTTGTCAAAAGATCGCAAAAATACGCGAATTTTGTCAAAAGATCACAAAAACACGCGAATTTTGTCAAAAGAGCGCGAAAAATACGCAAATTTCTTATTTATTAGCACAAGAATTTCAATCTGCTACAAAAACAGCTTTTATTGCTATAAAATTTATTTTTGCTTCTACAAAAATGGGTTTTACTGCTACAAATTCCGATTTTCGCTGCCACAAAAATAGATTTTACTGCTACAAAATTCAATTTTTACTGCTCTAAAATGACTTTAGCGCACTTTCATCCCTGGGTTATGTGTTTCACGCATATCTGGGTATGTGGATTTCTTTATACCCAAGAAACATCCCAACGGCTGGATGGATTTTAATGAATGAGGTCTCTATCGATTCGTATTAACCGTCCGATGGTTATAGGCTA
This sequence comes from Maratus speciosus, assembly GCA_963932465.1. Classification (NCBI taxonomy): domain Eukaryota; kingdom Metazoa; phylum Arthropoda; class Arachnida; order Araneae; family Salticidae; genus Maratus; species Maratus speciosus. The sequence continues at coordinate 33,768,994 of OZ010800.1, forward strand.
GGTTTTGTTTTTATAAATTCAAAATGTCGGCCGTAAAATACAAAATGGTGGTAGAGACGAAAAAAGATTTTTTCTTACGCACCCTATTGAGTGGCATATCATTGGATAGTTCTTTCAAAATGAAGACGATGTTTCATTGACTATTTTACAATCAGAAGCTCCGTTTAAATATTATACAATCTGGAAGTTGTGTAGGTAGGATCTCAAGCTCTACTGCAACTCTAACCTTCATAGACATTTTTATAGGCCCTAACAAATCAGTGTTTATAGATAGGAAGTAACAATTAAACACAACTTAAAAGTCATCAATACAAATAAATAAAAAATAGATTAGTAATATAAAACATAGTTTCACATTGATGAGAAATAATTAATTAGCAGCTTTTTACGCAGTCGGGTTTTTTGATTTTTTAAATTTAATTTTTACTTGTTACTCTGATTAATTGACTGAAGCAGAAATTTAAGATGAAAGGCAAATTTGATATGGTATTGAACTCATAAGAATGAAATTTTGAGATTTCTAACAACATTTTTAAATATTGAAATATCTGAGATAGAAGAAAGTTTTGGGATTGGCACGTCCAACTAGTTTTATTAGTAACCATTATATTGAAGAAGATAGGATAAAATGATATTTAAAGTTTGGTTCACTTCCTTTTTTCAACTTAATAAAAATTATTATAAGCAGAATACTGAAGTATGACACAAAACGTTTCTACTTTTAATTGCTGTTTTTTTTTTTTTTTTTTTTTTTTTTTTTTCAGCGAAATGTTGTTATTATGTAAAAGAAGGTGGGAATTTTCCAATTTCTAGACGAACAAGTGTTGGAAATAAAATTCTGCATAACGTTTTTTAGAGCATCATTAAATAAATTTCATTTCCAAATTTGATATTAAAACTTTATTTAAAGATAAAAAGAATCTTTTCTTACAGATTTAGTTTCAAGATGCTTTATCTTTTTATTTGACTACTTCTTTAGACAATATTATTTGCAGAAAATCTCTTAATTTAATTTCTTTTTTGAAATTTTCTATTTCTGTGGCGAAGAAAAAAATATTTTGATTTTGCATAAAAAATTGCCTTATTTTTGTGTCATAACCTAGTAAGTCATCTGACATTACAGCAGTACTTCTGCACACTCACAGAGACCTGGCGCCTTAGGTACCCAAACCCCAGACTCGATATTCGGCTCAAAAATATCTTATCCCGCCCAAAACTACTCTGCCATGTGGCAGAAATTTTTCACTTCCTGATGGACCTGACCAATCTTACCTCCTAGCTGTCCTTCATCTGCACTGCTGAGATTCACCCACTGTCGCGTTAGAGTTAGAGCATTTGTCGAGCTCTGGCAGCCCTAGCACCCCTTGTTGAGAAAAAGCGTATTCCTTTGGCGCATATACCATCGTGCATAGATGTATGATGATCATGATCCTCAAGTTTTTTTCTTTTTTGTGAACGGACTTCTCCAGCATCAAATCAATGCTGTCTGTCGCGAAGGAGTTTGTGCTCTAGCGTCTTGTTTATTATGAGTTTTATATGTTAGTGTATTTTTTATGAGCTTTTTCTGTCTGAGGACTGGAAGTTTTTGTAATGAATCGCCGCATTCCGGAAAACTTAACGGAGCAAATATGGTCTGCACCGGATCCTAGCGATCCGGTTATCTTGCTCCACTTAGGCATAAATAAATAAATAATTAATTAATGCCGGAGTGCCGGAGTCGAATTAAGTGCCGATAGAGTGACGATCAATCTGTACATACAAAATATGAAATAGCTCAACCGGAGACACTCTGTAGAAAAAAAGAACGTTTGATCGACTTTATTTTCAAATTCTTGGAGAACATTTCACAACCAGCTGATAATAAGCTTAATGAAATTTTTAGTACATTATTAAGGGATCAAAACTTCATAAAGTTAATTACTTTTGGAAGATAAAGCCATCCTGTTCAGCCGAATTATCATCCATTTTCTTACTTTTTTCACGCTATCAAATCACCGCTGTCTGTCGCGAAGGAGTTTTGTGTTCCAGTAGCTTGTTTATTACGAGTTTTATATGTTAATGTATGTTAAATATTTATAATCGTAGAACTTATGCATCCAACAGGGTGAGGATACCATCAACAAAAGAAAAAAAAATAATTTTAAAAAAGTGACTGATATTTTTAACTGTTGCTTAGCGACTGCTATGAATACCAATCCCAATGTACTGTCTTTTACTTCACCTTCTCTGCTGAATAAAATAATCACAACTATGAAGATATCCATGCAGGCGAAAAACCGTACGGAAGACCACCACAAAAATTCCTCTGCTTGGGGTGAACAGGATCACGTCAGAAGATCTGTAACATTATTGATCTCTGCATGTGGTACTGTTCCCTCTAGGTTGAGGATGATCTTCAGAAAATGCACATGGCGATTTTCAAGAAATCTGAAAGGTAAGTCAACAGCAATTTAACGCCGATTTCACGGAAGACAGCAAATTTTACCGCGCACAGAATTGGCCGAAGAAATTAAGAAGAGAAACGTGGTATGATAGGTTCTTAAATCTTATGTATGATCAGATTTACCTTTTGATGACCGCAGAACTTATGCATCCAATAGGGTGAGGATACCATTAACAAAAGAAAAAAAGTAATTTAAAAAATGTGACTGACATTTTTTAGCTGTTGCTTAGCGACTGCTCTGAATACCAATCCCAATGTACAGTCCTTTACTGCACCTTCTCTGCTGAATAAAACAATCACAACTATGAAGACCATACTGAAGACCATCTAAAAATCCCTCTTCTTGGGGAGTGTGGTATCACGTCGGAAGGTCTGTAAGTATTCTTGACCACTCGATGCGGTGCTGCACTCTTTAGGTTGAGGGTGATCTTCAAAAAATGCGTATGGGGATTTTCAAGAAATCTGGAACGAAAGAAAGACAAGAATTGATATAAATTAAGCTTTACCTCCATAAATAATTGAAAATAAGTGATTTTCTGAAGTAAAAAGCAAAGTAAAAATAATTTACTTAAAACTATTGAAAAAGAACCAGAAGCAGAGAGAAATGAGAATATGAATTAAAAAATTCTTGAATCGTTAAAGGTTCCAGCATATGTAGCAAATCATGTATGCTTAACATTACATAATAGCATTACATAAAAGCATAATTACATGTAAGCAGACTACTGAAGTATGACACAAAACTTTTCTATTTATGGATGCTGTTTCTGTTTTTTCCACGTCGACTGTGAATTGAAATTAAGTTAGCTAATTCTGGGAAAATCTCTGCTTATAGTATAAATTTAATGTGCTAAACATGAATACTAACATCTTATACCTCGACTATGTACAATTAACCTCTTTGGATCAAGTAACCTAAATATTTACCATAAAACTATTCAAGCACAAAACGATTTCGGCTTTTTCATTTTCAAAGTTATATATAAACATCTTAGTAGTTATTAGATATAGATACATATGTATATCTCTCATAAACATTGCCATCTTAAGAACCCTAAAAATAATTAAATATACACTAAATAATTAATGACTATTTGTCTGAAATATAACACTGAAAAATTTGTCAAACAACTTAAAATAATTAACAATGAAAAGTTAAACATCAAACATAAAATTAACGTTTTAAAAGTATTTAAAGGAAAAAATATATGAATAAAAATATATAAGTTTGTAAAAAGAAAATTTGTAAGTTAACATAAATGTTTATAAATATTTACCTTTTAACAAAAAGTTTAAAAAGTATCTGTAAGTTAACAAAAAATCTACCCTCTATATACAAAATCCTAGTGAAACGATTTTATGGAACGACTATATGAAACGACCTTGGCTTTAATTTCCCACGCAAAATATAAAAATGCTAACAGGCAATTAAAAAAAATGCTATTGGTGAGATTTGCTTCCGGCTACCGCAGAAGTACCACGAATTCATTGCGATCATGGTAACTTTTATGTAGTTTTAATATAGATGAAATGATGGAATGGAATAATATTTGGCAATTTCTCACCTGCGCCCGGCTAACATTGAGGTACCAAATGGCCGCCTGGAATATAAAAAGCGAAGCGGTCAGCCCGGAATTGCTGATGACAGTCACATGACTTAGGCTATTATTACAGAGATTAAATATAATAGAAAATAGTTTAAAAATACATATGTAACTGGTATTCGAAAACAAAGTTTTCGCCAAATTATCGTAAAAAAAATTACGCCAAACCTGCTGCGTGTATGACATCTGTGCAAAATATTATATAATGCAACAAATCATGACATTTAATTTCAACTTCAAAGCAATATTTTAATGGTACTACTTAGTTATTCCGTCGACCGATTTCTCCATATTATATAAATCGCCAAACCACTCGCCAAATTATACAAATTGATATAATTTTTATTTTAAATAACGAAAGAACTAATAAATTAGTATAACATTAATGAAAATACAAAAAAAACGTCAAAATAAAAATCACTTGATGGCGTAAACACGTGTAACTTCCTTAAAGTCAAGTGAATGTGACATTTACGATCAACCATTATTGGCAGTTAATCTTATAGTTTGGCGATAGATTTTTGATCGACAGGATAATCAAGTAGTACCGTTTTAACTTACCACTCGAAAATTAAAAATATGGTAACTGGCGAGTTGAAAAAAAAGCTATTGGCCAGATTTGCACCCGGCTAACATAAAACTACCAAGAATTCTTTCCGATCATGGAAAATTTTACGTAGTTTTATTCAAAAAAATAATTTTGATTCTTTAATCAAGATGGAAACCTTTCTTAGGAAATGCGAAGGGATCAGCCGGTAATTGTTTATAGCAGTTACTTGACTTGGACTATTATAATATAAGTGAAATGGTGGCGATAGAATAATATTTGGCAACTTATCACCTGTGGCTGGCTAACATTAAAGTACCAAAACGGCCGCCTGGAATATAAAAAGCGAAGGGATCCGCCTGGAGCTGTTGATGATAGTCACATGACTTAGGCTATTAGTATAGAGATTGTTTTCAATTTTAAAAACAGCGCAAAGAATAATATTTCCTAACGATTAAAAATTTATTTACACGTGACTATTAAAGATAGAAAAAACTTCAATATAACTATTAAATGAGTACGTGTTAAAAGCAGGAAAATATTGTAAATTATGTATTGAATATTGTATTTACATGTGATTATTAAAAGAGAAAGGAAACTGTAAAATAAAAAATACATAAATATGCGTTTAACCCTTTCAGGGGCAAGGTACTTCTATTCGTAAAATGTTGAAATCAGTGAATGGCACCAGAATTTATAAACAAATTTCGAAATAGGAAAACGCTTTTGTTCACTTATTTAATAAAAGGAAATTTTTCATTCCAATATTCTGGTGCCAATGTGCCATTAAAGAATTAAAATTAAGTGGTCCAAAAATGAACCACCGCCCTTGAAGGGGTTAAAAGCAGTAAATTGTAGTAATTGTAGTAAATTGTATTATGTCAATCGCTTTATATCGCTGTTAAAAAATACTGGGAGGCAAAGACTTTCATTTTTATTGTTTAAGTGATCTTCTTTAATCAAACACGAAAGCAACCCTTGGATAACTTAACAGCAACTGATTCTGCCTTGAAGTATTGCAATCAAAGGGAATTGAATGGAAACTCGTTTACAGGGAGATAGCTACAAGTTTATGCATTATAATTCAGTCTTCTGTAATATTTTTGAAACCGATCAGATTAGTGTGCATTTAGATTCTGCGATGTCTGAACGGGGGTTAGCGAGCGTAGCTTGCAGGGGGCAGAGCCCCCTAGTTTAATTATAAAGTGAATGAATTCCCCCATGACACAATACGCTATTTTAACCACATGTTATAAAAACTTTTCTTTTTCAGCCCAATTTTGTGATACTATGTCAAATTTTGTATAGCTTAACGAGAATATTTAGCTACCGAATAGTGTCGCCAGGTGTCTCGATTTATGATGAAAGTCTCGATTTTTCACAGGTCCCGACACCCGTCTCTCCGCGGTATCCCGTATGGGGGACACTTCTTTCATCATAGTGAAATTACCTAACATATTTGCGAGTTTAATCAAAATTAAAATTTTCTTCTAATGCCTGAGACGAGAGAATTCAACCACAAACATTAAAAACATTTTTGTCGACAGCCATTATAACAGGATTTCTGGAAACAAAAGAAAAAAAAAGGGCCAGATACCTAAAGGGCTAAATCACTGATCGATTCTGACACTACGCTCATCAGAGAAATACAAAAGTCTCCCTGACGGACTCGAGCTGTTTGACAGGTCCATCAAACTTGTGAGACAGGCCTCGAATATAGTATGCGGACATGAAGCTAGAGGTGTCTGTAAACGAGCGACACTGATGTCTAGATCGATTGTACCTTATTACTCCAAACAAATCAGACTTTAAACGTGCAGAAGATATAAAAAAGACAAAGTAAAAAGCACAGTAAGCCAGAAAATTCTACTCCATGGAAGATCTTTGTAAATAGTTGCAAATATAATGTAAATACCACGACCAACAATTGGATGGTTGCTTGGGTAGGCATGTGGGTGGAACTCGACATGCAAACGCATCCACGTGGTGAGTTTCTGGGTCGTGCAACGAGCAAAGAGTTGCACAGTGAAAATAACGGAACATTCGTAAATTTATGTTTATTCTAATATTTTGCAAGAACGGCAAAAATTAGATTATTGATTAGAATTTGATTTATATAGGTTATCTAAACCATAAAACAAGCGTTAAAAACTACCGCTTGTTTATTTTAAAAGTTTTAAATAACTTGAAAAATTTACGAAAAGATGCGATTTTTGCAATTTTCATCAACTTTGAGTACGATGCGCGAATGGAAGATGTTAGCCGATTTTTCTTCTTATTATAATAAACAACTTTTCTGCATTAAAGCGTTCCGAAAAAAAAAAAATTCGACAGACCCTAATGTATAATGTACATATGTGTGTGTCTATGGAAATATGTGTACCGGGTGTCCCAAAAATGACTGATGGATTTTAAAATTCAATAAAGGTGACATATATTTAAAAAATTCTTGCAGGAGGGTTATGTAGGATGTCAGGATTTTTTGTACTGTGATTCTTGATTTTAGTTCGAGTTTTAAACAATAGATGGTGGTGAGAGCAATAGGCGCTCAGTCTAAACCCGATTTTTGGTACTTCGGGATCCATTCATTTTAATCTCCTTTTTCCTCATGGAAGAAGAGAGAGGTCGAGAAATCGAACTTGTTTTCAGTGGTTATTGCTTGCAGCGCCATCTATCGATGCTATTTGTACCTAAACTGAAAATGTCAGCATAAAAACTCCTGACATCCTACATAACACTCCTGCAAGAATTCTTTTAATATCTGTCACCTTTTGCAAGTTATTGAATTTTAAAATCCATCAGTCATTTTTGGGACACCCGGTATATACTAATTTAGAATTAACGAAAAATCTCCTATCTAACAATACAATTAACTTTTTAGAATTTATAATTACAATAAAAGAAAAAAACAATAACTGATCTATATGGTAAACTTAAAGAATTTCAATTCAAAGATAATACATATACTAATTTTAAATCTTGTCTTCATAATTCTGTATATCGTAATCTAATCTTTAATCATTTAGCTACTTATCTATATTATAAAGGACAAAGATATCTGTGCGTAACGCATACGTCATTTTGCGAAAGGCAACACTTTGAAATTTGAAAATTATAAAGGACAAACATATCTGTGCGTAACGCATACGTCATTTTGCGAATGGCAACACTTTGAAATTTGAAAATTATAAAGGACAAACATATATGTGCGTAACGCATACGTCATTTTGCGAATGGCAACACTTTGAAATTTGAAATGAAATTTTGGTTTTGTAATTTTCTCTACTGCAAATTTTTAAACTTCTAAACATCACTCATTTTACATTTTTACACCGTCGTATAAGGAAAAAATTCTCTTTTAAATACAATTTGTTTTAAATGTGTATCTCAATTTATTTTTGAGATATTATTATTTTTTTTGTAGTTTTTAATACCATTTTTCTTATCGTGGCAACAAAAGTACACCATTTCTATTGAAAGTCATTAAAGGTAAACGGAAAATAGTCGAAAATAGGAGATACTGTATCTTTTCGTTGCCATTTTCTCATAAAACCTGAAAAAAAGTTGAAATTAAAATATGGGCTTTGTCAAGAATATTGTATGTTATTCCGTGACAATGACGTCATATGCATACTTTTCTATAGACGAAGTTTAAGGATGGATTGTAAAAGGGAATTGCTTTAGCGGATGCAAATGACGTCATTTTATAAAAAAAGCGTGTACTTTAATTCTTAAGCCTGGATTATGCTTTGTAGAAGTGCGTCATTTTCACAGCCCAGGTGCTTTGAAATTCTTCACAGGTGAAAATGCTTCACTTTTGAAAATAATATAATCGAAATAACACACTGATAAAACGCAATGCTTTACAAAAAATTACAGTGTATTTATATAAGAGGGGTGACATGCAAATAACAGCGATTAATATTACAGAAATTGATGATTCTCGTATATATAAAATCCAAACGGAAATATTGTTCTGAACATCTATATTTCGAGTTCTACTGCATGGATTTTGACGGAACTTATAGATAGATATAGTTTCAGGAAAGGTTTTAAGCTATAACATATAACTCTACGTAGATTATTTATAGAATTATGACGGAAAGTTCTGATATTTTGACCGAAAGGGTTACTATTATTTTATTGGCGATAAATTTTGTTGATAAATGAATTGAAACGGCTGTACATCTCGGAAAAAACTTTTACCAATTTTATTAAAAAGAAACTAAAGAAAAAAAAAGGAGGAAAAAAACGGTTTTGACGAGTGGTAATATTATAAAACGACAATATCAAATTTAAACAAGAAATATAATATGTTCGTAATGCTTAAAAATTTATTCAATATGAAAGATTTATGTTTTAAACTATATTTGACAATTTATCTCTTGCGTCAGGTTAAGAAAAATGCATCAAAAAATTAGATAAGATAATATCTAAGTGGCAATTTTGTTTTTGATTTTTTTTTTAAATTTGCTTTTTATTTTTATTTAACTCATCCATCATGTAATTTCTAGAAAAAACTAGCAGATATACTTATAAAAATGGCGGTACTTGTGAGTTACATATTGTACATTTATTTATGATTTTATTTTATCGCCAAACAATTTAATTTTAAACCAAAAACGCATTAGCGTGGCATCGGTGTGAGCGACGTTCACAATATTTGTTATTTTTCAAAAAGACGACTGCGTTTTTTGAAAAATCTAATTCTACTTATATATATATATATATATATATATATTTAATTATAAAAATTTTTTTATATTAAATTTATAATTTCAATTTTATAAAAAAAAGTATTCAGATTTTGCGGATTTTCTTCATTACTGATCGATTGCTTTTCGACGTCAGTGAATGACTCATATTTCCTAAAGCCTGTTCAAGGACGGTTTTATGATGATGTGATCTCGATTGGTAACAGACCTGGCATGAATTTGGATAGGTTGATTGGATGTTGGACTCTGCCTTGTTAAGTTTGTTTTATGATTTATATTTGGGTTGTGGCAATGAGGCTTAGTTGGTTGAGTGTTGTTTTTTCAACGAACATATTTTTAGCATCTTTTACTGTGTTCCAGGTGAGGCATTTATTTAATAATGTTGGCGTAGGGTCCGGTGTGGGAGCATGTGATAATAGCCATCGAATGTTTACCATTTCATCTTGCTATCACTGTTCTGGTCGAAACCCACTGCCACTAATGCATATTTTATCTATATTTTTTTGAATGCTCGGCTGCTTTTGAAATATAACCCACTGCCGATGAGGCCGCAGCCTATTATTTTTTCCTAGTTTTTGTTAAAATTTTACAAATAGTTATTTTCTTCTTGTTCTGTGAGGGGGAGTGCGCTGGTTCAGGCTAAATATATTCTTATATTGGTTTATATTGAATTTATGTGTTTTTACTGCAGCTGTTTGGCGCAATTCACATGAATATAATTTGTTTTTTGTTGGTGGTTACTATACTTTACGTTTATATATATATATATATATATATATATATATATAATTCAAATGGAAATTTCATTCTGGCTGCTTAGAACTTGGGTTCTGCTGAACTTACACTGTTAGATAGGTAATTTTTCGGGGAATGTTTTAGTACATAACACGTCGTTCTACGTTGCTTGGTATCGAATTATGGTTTGAAGTTTTTTAATGAGATGAACCTGATAATTAAAAATTAGCCTTTTTAAAAGATTCTGCCGAGTGTATTTCGATGGAACTTGGTCTGTTAATTAGATAAATTTGAAGGGAAGGAATCAGTATACAACATGTCCTTCTACGTTGCTTAGCCATACAATTTTGGGGAAAATTCTGTAATCTGGTGAACTCAATTATCACATTCTAGCCTTCTAAAAAAGTTATATAAAACAGTTTTTGATAGGATTTGCATTATTAGTTTGGCACTATTTCAGAGATAGTTTTAGTATATAATATATTTTTCGATACTGTTTAGTAATAGAGCAATAGTGTAAATTCTGTAATTTTCCAATATCCTGTAATCCCAAATCCTGTAATTTTTCCTTTTGCGAGGTTAAAGAAATGTGATTGGCGAGAGAAGGAAAGTTTTCATGCATATTTTCTGTTAAATAACTATAAAATTTATTTACTATAAAGAACACATTTATCTCTTTTACTATAAAAACAAAAGCAAATTGTATATAAATAACAAAAATATTAATATTCATAAATAAAAAGTTTATGTATAGGAACACATATTTTAAAAAGCATACAAGTTCATTTTATTTGTTTTCACACATGTTCATATCATTTGGCCACAAATCTCACTTTCTGAAGTCCGAATTGCGCCAGGCTTTTTAACATCTAACATTACCCATTGATCTTAAAATCAGGAAAATTGGAAAGTAGATGTAGTTTGTAAAGTATGCTTTAATTAAGGTGATAAATTACGTAATCGAGTCCACAGACAATTGGTATCTTTAGTCCCGATAAGTTATATAATTGAGTCTACAGACAATTGGCGTATGTTACCGGGCGTGGTTTGGCGTACAATTTACTTAGGAAAAGGTTTAAATTGATTCTGTGTTTTTAAAGTGGACCTATTCTATAACCGAATTTACACAGAATTTACGAAATTTGGGAGAAAGTTTTATGGAGACCGTTTGCTACTTTTACGTTATACCAACACCATACCAAAAAGTATGCTATTGCGCCATTTATTTCAATCCTAAACGTGCAAAGATTTTTTTGTGCTTTTCCATATATAAACAAATTTTCCATTTATAAACAAATATATAAATTTAGATATATAAACAAACAAAAAATTTCATCACGTTTGTTTTCTTAACTGTTTATATCAATTAACGACAAATCTCACTTTCTGATGCCCGATTTGCGCCAAGCTGTTTAAAAAAACGCAAAGACGCCTATAGTGGGAAAGTATCTTTTTTTTTTTTTTTTTTTTTGAAACTGTGAAAAAAAATGTGGCTTGCTATTTATTGAACGCGAATTTCATTTGGATTTAATTATTATTTAATCGTAACCATTCAAAAAATTTTAATATACTTTTTTTAATTGAAAGTATTTTTTATTATTAAGTAAAATTAAATCATAACTTCATTTTTCGCTGATGTTTACTGCAATGCTAAGAAACACTTAGAATTTCATGTGCGTAGTTTAAATGACTATTTAAAATATATATATATTTTATAATATCAGAACCCACACCAAATTGGCTCATTTTATCGAGAATGATTTGGTACAAAATTAAATATATTTGTTGTAGACATGATCGTAAATCTCAATACTCGCCGACTGAAAAGTCTTTAAAATTTTTCAGCAGAAACAACGAATAATAACTTACAGTTTCATAAATTTTAAGAATCAATATTCTTATTGATCTATATACTTCTTCTTCTACTATACATACGAGAGTAAAATGTAAATGGAAAATTCGTCCCGGCTGCATATATCTTGAGCTCACCTGACTGGATTTTGATGAGAATCGAAATGATAGTTAGATAATTTGTCAGGGAACAGCTTATGATATAACATATCGTTGCACGTTGCTTATACATATAATTATGTTTTAAAGTTATATAATCATACGAACTCGATTATGAAAGATTAGCCTTTTTTAAAAGATTAAGGCGATTAGATTTCGATTGAATTTGCACTGTAAGTTAGATAATTTTTCAGGCAGGGTTATAGTGCATACTATACCCTTCTGTATTGCTAATAATAGGGATGTGGTGGAAAGTTCTATAATCAGTTGAACCCGTTTATGAATGTTTTATGAAAGTTTAAAAAAAAATTGTACAGAATGAATTTTGATAGGAATTCCATTGTTAGTTATATACCTATTCAGATATGGTTTTAGTATTTTGCCTATTGTTCTACGTTGCTTAGTCATAAAGTAAAGGCGGAAAGTTGCATAATCATGTGAAACCGATTATGAAAGATTAGACTTTTCAAGAAGTTCTAAATGGCGGATATTGATATTACTTGCTTTGTTGATTAGACAATGTTTGGGAAGGTTTTAGTTTATTGCATATCATTCTACGTTGGTTAGTTATAGAATTATGAGGGAAAGTTCTATAATCAGATGGACCCCAATATGAAAGAACAATCTTTAAGAAAAGTTTTACTGGATGGATTTTGTCAGTTTGTTTGCATTATAGTAAAATAATTTTTCAGGGTTTATTTTATTATATTGCATATTGTACTATAATTTTTTACCAAATCCTACTGTGATTGACCATCTAAAAGGGTTAAGACCTTAATCGGTGAAAATTTGTCTGCACATTAGAAAATATAATAGCACAATGACGTTCATATCGTTTTCGCAGTGCGAAAGCACATTCCAGGTTAGGTTCCATATTGCTTTAAATCACAATGTCAAGTTCACTGATACATTTTGTTTGATTCAATGTTCGTTTGGATAAACAGACCAGCGTAGCGGACATAGCCTGCTAGTATCTATCTATCTATATTATAAAGGACAAACATATCTGTGCGTAACGCATACGTCTTTTTGCGAATGGCAACACATTGAAATTTGAAATAAAATTTTGGTTTTGCAATTTTCTCTACTGCAAATTTTTAAACTTCTAAACCTTGCATATTTTAACTTTTTACACCGTCGTATAAGAAAAAAAAGGCTCTTTTAAAAGAAATTTGTTTGAAAGCTGTATCTCAATTTAATTTGGAGATATTATTTTTTTGTAGTTTTTAATACCATTTTTCTAATCGTGGCAACAAAAGTACGCCATTTCTATTGAATGTCATTGAAAGTAAACGTAAAATAGTCGAAAATAGGACATACTGTATCTTTTTTGTTGCCATTTTCTCATAAAACCTGGAAAAATAGTCGAAATTAAAATATGGGCTATGTCAAAAATATTGTCTGTTATTCCGTGATAATGACGTCATATGCATACTTATCTATGGACAAAGTTTAAGACTGGATTGTAAAAGTGGATTGCTTTAGTGGATGCAAATGACGTCATTTTATAAAAAAGCGTGTATTTTATTTCTTAAACCTGATTTATGTTTTGTAGAAGTGCATCATTTTCACAGCCCAGCTGCTTTAAAGAGCAGAGGTTAAAATGCTTCACTTTTGAAAATAATATAATCGAAATCACACACTGATAAAACGCAATAGTTTGCAAAAATTTAGAGTGTCTTTATAGAAGAGAGGTGACATACAAATAATAGCAATATATAACAGAAATTGATGATTCTCGACTGGATGGATTTGCTTCGCCGAGTTAGACAAGCAAACAAATGAAACGAGGTTTAAAATAATCTCATGTTCCTGAAGTTTTTGTCCAAAATTCTCTTGAATAATAAAAATTGAATGCTATTCTTTAGGACATTCTACAATAATTTTATCAAAATACACTGTTAAAATTTTACAGCATTCTGTCCAGTCATTTGACCGTTTTTATCGAAAACGGTTACACAACCGTAATATAACACTATTCTGACCATATTAATGGCCATTGTATGGCCAGAATATGGTTAAATTACGGCTATGAGACCGTTTTTTCAAAAAACGGTCGAATGACTGGACATAATGCTGCAAATTTTTAATAGTGTAACATAATTTGCTGAATTTAATTTTTCGTAATTTTATTTAATCTATATATTTAAAACACAAGTGTGTTTATTAGTTATCTGCCCTGATCTTTCTGCAACCAATTTTACTAATATATACATTTTTTTAACTGAAAGCTGTTCCTTTGTAGGTGTGAACGCACTATCTTTTTTTTTTTAATATCCCCACTTTTATATTTTAATTTTAAAAGCATTTTATGAAATTTCTTCAAAATGGTGAAAATTAGATAGCTTTCATTATGCAGACAAGAAAGAAATAATGTGGTATTTATATCTTTATTCATGCCATTTTCTGATAAAAATTCAAAATTTTTGATAAAATTTGTTGCATAGGGTTTAGTAGCGCAAAATCCCATTAGGGGCATAATATTATATTAGGGGCATAATAACGGAAAATGACATACTGCTTTTAAAAACTCGCATTTTTACTCATAAATTTTCTATATTGTGTTCCCTTCTGCATGTGTATTCATTCATACTAAGTTTCAGACACTAGGCAAAATGCTTATTTAAATGAAAGTGAAGTCATATTTAAAAGAAAACGATCATTTTCTTAGATAAAACTAAACATTTTAACACAAATGCGTCTAAAAAACATAAAATTCGGAAATTTATACTCTCCGGAATTGAGATTAGAATCTCAAATAAAGAGTGCGTCTGTTCACATAAAAGATGTTGCTGACAATCGTAATTTCATGTTTTGAGTTAAAATGATTTTAAAATGATCAAACAAAATACAAATTTGTTAAAAATGATGAATATGGATATGAGAAGTGCGTATGCAAAATTTGAGAAGGTGAAAATTCCTATTTTTCATTCCGGAATACCAAGCATAAGAGCGTCAATTGATAACCACATCCCAATAAGTGATCTTTATTATATTTTACTGATTAAGTATTTATATTATAAAGAACAAACGTATCTGTGCGTAACACTGACACCATTTTGCGAATGGCAATAATTCACGATCAAATTTCGGTATTGAAATTTTCGCTAGTGCAATTTTTTAATCTTCTGACCATCGTACATTTCCAATTTTCGTCGGTAGTAAAAAAATTTATTTTGAAATGCAATTTGTTTAAAAACTACATCTTAATTGACTGAAGTATTATTTTTCTAAAATAATTTTTAAGCATGTTTTTTTAAAGTTTATCTTATCCCGTGTCAGTTTCAATACATAATTATAATAAACATTTTGTACATAAAGCAACAAGCATTGTTCAGCTTTTGTTTCTGACTATTTTTGCATAACGAAGTTAATACTTCTTTTATAAAGAAATAAAATAATAATATTAAAAAAAACACCAATCTAACATATCTGTCAAAGACAAATTAACGAAATTAATACTTCTTTTATTAACAAATAAACGAACAATATTAAAAAACACAAATCTGACATATTTGTTATCGTAGTATTTAAATTTTTAGATCACCAAATAGGTTTTTTTTTTTTTTTTTTTTCAAATGGAATTGGTTTTTAAAGTGCATCTGAGTTTACAGATTGTGTATGGTTTTAAAAACAATTTTAAAGCACGAAATATTTTTTAATTTATCTATATCGTGCGGAGCTCGATTACGAAAGATTAATCCGTTTATCCTTAAAACAAAATAAAGAGTTCATAATTTTCTTACGGCTAATATCCATTTAAAATAACTTCCCTATAAATAAATAAATAAAATAATATAAATAAAACACAAATTTAACAGACGTGTATAAATCTCTGAAATTATCAGAATATAAAATGATGGCTTAAGTAGCAAAATGTTGGTCAAATAACTCTTAGCATGTAGCTAATAAGAAAATATCGCTTTTGATGAATTTCAAAATTTTATTTGATTGTATAATTCATATTTTTTATATGAAAAATGCTTTTTTAATGTAAGGCAATCTAAAAAAATGGGCAAAAAATTTTTGGCAATCTAAATCTAATAAGGCAATCTAAAAATATTTTTGCATGTAAAAAAATATTAGTTTTCAAATAAAAAAAAAATGTTTTTACCTATATTCGGTAATCCGGGAAGCCCGGGTACGATCCCCTAATATATATACAATCAAAACGGAAATTTCGTTCCGAACGTCTATATTTCAAGTTCTACTGCCTGGATTTTGACGGAACGTATACTGTTAGATAGGTATTGTTTCAGGGAAGGTTTTAAGCTATAACACATTTTTCTACGTAGATTAGTTATAGAATTATGACGAAAATTTCTGTTATTTTGGGCGAAAGCGTTACCATTATTTTATTGGCGATGATTTTTTTGATAAATGAATTGAAATGGCTGTACATATCGGAAAAATATAGTCACTAATTTTATTTAAAAGAAAAAAACGAGGAAAAAAGAGAGAAAATAAAAAACAGTTTTGACGAGTGGTAATATTGGAAAACGAAAATATCGAATTTAAACATGAAAGGGAATGTTCGTAATGCTTAAAAATTTATTCAATATGAAAGATTGCTGTTTTAAACTATATTTGTCAATTTATCTCTTGCGTCGGGTTAAGCAAAATGCATCGGAAAATTTGATAAAATAATATCAGATTGACAATTTTGTTTTCGTTTTTGTTTTTTTTATTTTTTTAAATTTACTTTTTATTTTTCTTTAACTCGACTATCATGTGACTTACAGAAGAAACTAGCAGATGTAATTAAAACAAGTAAGAAAAAAATCATGCGTCAAGCATTGAATATGAAACACTTTCCAACACATTTAGAATAATGTAACAAAATTGCACTATTTAAAAAATTAAATTATTACGTCTAATTCAACCCTATGGAAACGCATAATACATTTCAAAACCCAATTATGGCTGTTCCCATCCACAATCGGAAAATTATGCGAATTTTTTCAGCAGCCCTGGATAGGATATATAGATTTGAAACAATTAACTACATGCATGCCAAAATTTAGTTTACTTAAGGGATACATATACTTCTGTTGAAAATTTACCTTCAGCAATTTCCTCTAATAAGGAAAACGGTACGTGAATACTTTTGTGCTGCCCTCTATCTGAGGTATAGAATTTATATATATAATGAGTAAGATGCAAAAAATTAATTAAAATTAAAAGCACATACCTAATTTTGAACCGTACACTCCAGCAATTATTACTCAAAGACAGTACTGTACTCTAACCAATTTCTATTATGTGTCCCTGTAAATGAATAAAAAATGCTATAAATGCCCTGTTCTAACGTGATCATAGTGAAATTCAGTGATTTATATCAGTTTTAATACATTTGAAATAGCATATTGTCATTTAAATACTCTGCAAACGATTTTTCCTCCTATACCATAATGTAAAGGAATACTTTTGAGTGCCCCTGTAAATGAACGATTAATCCTACATACTTCATATACAATTCCAAACATGCTTTGATGACCCTAAATAACCTTGAGTAATTTCAGAAAAATCCGAGTATATTTACGGAAGGTAGAGCGTGGACAGACGGACGGACGGACAGACAAACCGAATGCATAAACACTTTTCAACTTTGTTGGAAAGTGTTAAAAATAACGGTACTTGTGAGTTACATATTGTATGTTTTTACGATTTCATTTTATCGCCAAACGATTTAATGTTAAGCCAATAATGTATGAGCGTGCCATCAATTTGAGCGACGTTCACAATATTGGTTATTTCTCAAGTAAACGACAGCATTTTTTGGAAAAATCCAATTTTTCTTATATATACACGGGTCATCAAAATTAAAGGATAATGAGAAAAAATAGGCTTACTAAGTTAATGTTGCAACCAATGTCCAATGCTGCAATTATTTATATTAAATAAATACTATTGAACTCAAAACTGCACTTCCGAGCATACGTTAGCGTCGGAAATATGCAAATTAGATGATTGACAATGTGGTGCGCAATGGACGTATGTTGGAATTCTCGTCTGTAGTGTTCTTTAAATTGAATGTGGTGTCTGAGTGTGATGAGTACTCATTAGTTATAACTCAAAAGCATTATTTAAGTGAAGGTCAAAAGTGGCGAATAATTGAGAGAATCGAGGAAGATAAAAAACAGATGGAGGTCGCCCAAGATTTAAATATCCATCAAGGTGTCATATCAAGAGATTCGAGCCGCTTTTTAAGCACTGGATCCGTTGATAGAGGGCCCGGTCAAGGGAGACCAACAGCAACAACTGCATCCAAATACCGTTTTTTGTCGTTGTGGCTCGAAGAAACCGCAAAGCGACTAATAGACATTTGGTTTCAGACCTTCAGGCTGCCACGAGAACTCCAATTAGCCATTCTACTGCTGCACAAAGGCTTAAAGAGAATGAACTGTATGCAAGAAAACCAAAAGTTTGTGTCCCACTCACTCCAGTTTCCCAAGGGACCCGTTTAAACTGTTTCTGTCGTAGTGTTCAATGGAGCAAAGAACACTGGGCTCGAACGGGATGTTTCACAGTCAAGGGAAGGGTAATTTGCGTCTTTCTTCTTTTCTTTAGATCAAAACACGTCTAGAATCAGTGTTCAGACTATATCTGGACTCGTCAGTAAACAATACTTGAGCCCAGTCTTCTTGCCTCCATTGTACTTTACGAGGAAAACAGTTTAAACGGGCCCCTTGGAAAGATGGAGTGAATGGGACACAAACTTTTGGTTTTCTCGCATACAGTCAATCCTCGTTAAGCCTTCGTGCAGCTGTAGAACGGCGAATTCGAGTTCTTGTGGCAGCCTGAATGTTTGAAACCAAATCTTTTGTAGTCGTTTCGCGGTTTCTTCGAGCCACATTGACTAAAAAGCGGTCTCCGGGTGCAGTTGTTGCTCTTGTTCTCCCTTGACCAGGCTGTCTGTCAACATATCCAGTGCTTAAAAAGCAGCTCGAAGCTCTTGATATGACACTTTTAGGGATATTCAAATCTTAGGCCACCTCCATTAGTTTTTGACCTTCTTCGATTCCACCAATTATTCGCCACTTTTAACCTTAACTTAAATGGTGCCATTGAACCATAACTAATGAATACTGACACATTCAGACACCACATTCAATTTAAACAACACTACAGACCAGAATTCCAACGTACCTCCATTGCGCACCACATTGTCAATCATCTAATTTGCATATTTCGGACACTAACGTATGTGCGGAAGTGCAATTTTGAGTTCAATAGTATTTAATTAGCATAAATAATTGCAGCATTGGACATTGGTTGCAACATTAACTTAGTGAGCGTTTTTTTTCTCATTATCCTTTAATTTTGATGACAAGTGTATATATATATATAGTATATATATAAAATTCAAATAAAAATTTCATTCCGGATGCTTAGAATTCGAG
The DNA here is from genome assembly GCA_963932465.1 of Maratus speciosus. NCBI lineage: Eukaryota > Metazoa > Arthropoda > Arachnida > Araneae > Salticidae > Maratus > Maratus speciosus. The sequence continues at coordinate 33,788,451 of OZ010800.1, forward strand.
TTCTGCTGAACTTACGCTTCTAGATAGGTAATTATTCGGGGAAGGTTTTAGTACATAACACGTCGTTCTACGTTGCTTGATATTGAATTAGGGTTTAAAGTTTTTTAATGAGATGAACCTGATAATGAAAAATTAGCCTTTTTAAAAGATACTGCCGAATGTATTTCGATAGAACTTGGACTGTTAATTAGATATTTTTCCAGGGAAGGTTTAAGTATACAACATGTCCTTCTACATTGCTCAGCCATACCATTTTGGGTGAAATTCTGTAGTCTGGTGTACGCAATTATCACAATAGCCTTTTTCAAAAATTAAAATAAACGTTTTTGATAGAATTTGTATTGTTAGTTTGGCAGTTTTTCAGAGATAGTTTTGGTATATAATATATTGTTGGACACTGTTTAGTCATAGAGCAATGGGTTAAATTCTGTAATTTTCCAATACAGTTGCGAGGAGGAAAAAATGGGCTTGGTGAGAGAAGGAAAGTTTTCATGCATATTTTCTGTTCAATAACTATACAATTTATTTACTTTAAAGAAGACATTTATCTCTTTTTATATAAAAACAGAAGTAAATTGTATATAAATAACAACAATATTAATATATATAAATAAAAAGTTTATGTATAGGAATACATATTTTAAAAAGCATAAAAGTTCATTCATTTGTGTTCATAGATGCTCATATCATTTGGTCACATATCTCACTTTCTGAAGCCCGAATTGTTACAATCTTTTTAACATCTAACAGTACCCATTGATCATAAAGTAAAGAAAATTAGAAAGTAGATGTAATTTCTAAAGTATGCATTAATTAAGAAGATAAATTACGTAATCGTGCCCACAGACAATTGGCATATTTTGTACCGATAAGTTACATAATTGAGTCTATAGACAATTGGCGTATGTTACAGGGTGTGGTTTGGCGCCAAATTAACTTAGAAAAAGTTTTAAATTGATTCTGAGTTTCTAAAGTGGACATATTCTATAACCGAATTAAAACAGAATTGCCGTATTTGTAAGAAAATGTTTTGGAGACATTTGCTACTTTTACATTATACCAACACCATACCACAATGCATGCTATTGCGCCATTTATTTCAATCCTAAACGTGCAAAGATTTTTTGGTACTTTTCCAGTATAGGTATCTAGGCGAAATAGAGAAAATACACTTGGCGGAGAAGGAAATTTGGAAACATATTTTCTGGCAAACTATTCGCTGTTTCATTTCATATACATAAGCATTTTTTCTATGCTTATACAATTTACGAGTATTTAACATAAAGATGCTATTTATCTAATTTTAATTAGAAACAGAAATAATTTTTATATAAAAAACATTAATAATATACATATATAAACAGACACAAAATTTCATCAAGTTTGTTTTCTTAACTGTTTATATCAATTGGCAACAAATCTCACTTTGTGATTCCCGAATTGCGCCTAGCTATTTAAAAAAAAGCCAAGGATTCTATAGTGGAAAAGTACTAAATTTAATTGCTAACAGTGCCAAACATTGTGGCTTGGTATTTATTGAACTCGAATTTCTTTTGGCTTTAATTATTATTTAATCGTAACACTTCAAAAAAATTTAATTTACTATTTTTTGAAATTAAAAGTATTTTTTATTATTAAGTAAAATTAAGTTATAACTTCATTTTTCGCTGAATAAAAAATCGAAGTGTTTATTGCAGTGCCAAGAGACAATTAAAATGTCATGTGCGTAGTTTAAATGGCGATTTTGAAAAAAAAAATTATAATATTGGAACCCACACCAAATTGGCTCATTTTACCGAGAATTTTTTATTACAAAATGAAATACATATGTTGTAGACATAATAGTAAATCTCAATACTCGCCAACTGAAAAGTCTTTAAAATTATTCAGCAGAGACAAGGAGAAATAACTTGCAGTTTCATAAATTTTAATAATCAACATTCTTATCTATCTGTCTACTGCTGCTTCTACTATATATACTAAAGTAAAATGGAAATGGGAAATTCATCCCGGCTGTGTATAACTTGATCTCACCTGAATGGATTTTGATCAAAATGATAGTTAGATAAGATTTCAGGGAAGATTTCAGTATATAACATATCGTTCTACGCTGCTTATACATAGAATTATGTTTTAAAATTATATAATCAGACGAACCCGATCATGAAAGATTAGCCTTTTTAAAAGATTCAGCAGAATTGATTAAGATTGAATTTTCACTGTTAGATAATTTTTCAGGCACGGTTTTAGCATATACTATACCCTTCTGCATTGCTTAATAATAGAGGTGTGGTGGAAAGTTCTATAATCAGTTGAATCCTATTATGAAAGTTTAGCATTTTTAAAAAGTTGTACAGAACGGATTTTGATAGGAATTCCATTATTAGTTAGATACCTATTCAGGCATGATTTTGGTTTTTCGCATATTGTTCTACGTTGCTTAGTCATAAAGTAATGGCGGAAAGTTCCATAATCATATGAAACCGATTATGAAAGATTAGACTTTTCAAAAAGTTCTAGATGGCGGATATTGATAATACTTGCTTTGTTGATTAGACAATGTTTGGGGAGGTTTTAGTTTATTGCGTATCATTCTACGTTTCTTAGTTATAGAATAATGTGGTAAAGTTCTATAATCAGATGGACCCCAATATGAAAGATCAGCCTTTAAAAAATTTTTACTGGATGGATTTTGTCAGTTTGTTTGTTTGCATTATTAGTTATATAATCTTTCAGGGTTTGTTTTATTATATTGCATATTGTACTATCTTTCTTTACCAAATCCTACTGTGATTGATCAACTAAAAGGGTTAAGACCTTAATAGCTGAAAATTTGTCTGCACATTAGAAAATATAATAACACTATTGCGTTATTGGTGTTCTTATCGTTTTCAGCAGTGCGTAAGGACATTCCTGGTAAGGTTCCATATTGCTTTAAATCACAATATAAAATTCAATGATACATTTTGTTTGATTCAAGGTTCATTTGGATAAGCAGACCAGCGTAGCGGGTATAGCCTGCTAGTATCGAATAAAGTGTTTATGTTCTTCTCATCTAATTAACAATAATATTAAAAAAAAACTAATTTATGATGCATTAAATCATGGTTTTCCAAACAAATTCGTACATTCTTTAATATATAATTGGTACGTAAATGGTCTTAAAAAACAAATTAACACATGCGTAAATAAAATTACAAAAAATATATAAAATAAGAAAATAATTATATAAAAAATTAAAAATTGTAAAATAATAATAATAAATTATTATAGGACGGCTGGGTGCGTAGATGATAGAGTACGGAGGAGAGTGGCGTTGTCTGAATAATATGCAATGGTTAATTTTAAAAAATTGGGCATTCGATTTATAACTACGTTGCTAACACATTTTATAATTGATGTTGATTCGATACTTTTATATGTATAATTGTGTAGTTATATTTATCTATTTTTCAATTCATATTAAATTTTTTCATATTCATTAATATTTAATAATGTTAACGATTAACTTGTATTTAATTTTTAGCCTACTCAAGACAATATCATATTAATTTCTAATAGTATACTATCTTAAATGGGAATAAAATGCATAATGAGTGCATTTGTTATACCTAATGCTATGACAGTATGGATTTTAATTTGGTAATATTTTTTTTTTCATCTATCCTTTTTAATCTTGTTTCATTTTGAACTTAATTTGTGTTCAATGGTTTATTTCCCGGTTTTCTGTGTGTGGTAGTCCCCAATTATATATATATATATATATATATATATATATATATATATATATATATATATATATATATATATATTACATCATTTCAAAATGCCTAAACACCATAACTCCAAAAGGAAGGTGTATATCTGCAGAAAATTTTTAACTATAAAATACATAAAAGAACAAGAAAGACAGGTAAAAAAACAAAAACAGTCTGTTCTTCATCAGTGGGAGGACAGACAAAAAACTAACTCCACCCCCACTTTTAAAATTTGCAGGTTTCTGAACACACGCTCACCCTGCATTCAATATTGAAAAACTATTGTTTTTCAATATATTAAATACATAACTATTACACATATATAAATATTAAAACAATAGTTTTTCAATATTGAATGCAGGGTGAGCGTGTGTTCAGAAACCTGCAAATTTTAAAAGTGGGCGTGGAGTTAGTTTTTTGCCTGTCCTCCCACTGATAAAGAACAGACTGTTTTTGTTTTTTTACCTGTCTTTCTTATTCTTTTATGTATTTTATAGTTAAAAAATTTCTGCAGATATGCACCTTCGTTTTGGAGTTATGGTGTTTAGGCATTTTGAAATGATGTAATATGTTTTTATTGCATTTGAGATGAGCTGCTTTAGCGCCATTCATGCAGTAATTTTTCATTAATTTTGAAATAATATATATATATATATATATATATATATATAACCATTAATTAAACATTACAGACCACCATTAAAAATTGTGATAGTATGAATGAATTTACAACAATACAGTGTCCCCAAACATACTGAATGGATACCAAAATCATAATAAACAAGCTGCTATGTATAAAATAAAGTTCCTTGTACTATATAACAAGAATTAATAATAAAGAAAAAGAGAAGAATATGGATTTCGATAAAAATAATTGAAAAGCTTATATGTTGAATTACGTTATCAGGTATACAGAACTCAATTATATAAGCAAAATCAGTCTTTTTCTGTGAGAAAAAAGCTAAAAGCTGAAAAAAAAATTCTCCTGTACTCTAACGACCAATATAACCAGAAGAATAGTTTCAAACTGAAAACAGAATGAAATTAAATGCTATAAAATGGAAAAAGCAATACAACCTCCTAAATAATTGATTTATAGCAAGGAAAAATAGTAATATTACACAAAATACCTAATAAAATCCCAGTTATTCTATCCAAATACACATCAGCACATGGTATCCAAAAGCGCGATAAAATTAAGGTTATTTTTACAGTTAACACAGATTTTAAAACCTAATGTATACAGTTAATCTATTTTGAAATACCGTGATAAATGCAATTAAAATAATATAAATAGAAAATAATTGCATAATGAGTAAATTACCTCTTAACACTTTTAATTTATTTAATTTCTTAACTAAAGTAAAAAATACCAAAACTATAAATTTACAAAATCGCAAATAGCCAAAATTAAGCTCCACCTTGTGTTAAAATTTTATATTATTACTCTATTCGAAGCATCAGACAAAATCCAATTAAAATTTTATTGCTGCCATCTATGATATTAACTTGAAACTAATATGAACAAAATGTCATAAAGATTATGCTATTATAAGTTAATTCATTCATAATATACCAACTACTATATCCCAACAATTCCTAATATAAAAATACCATATTATATTTCATTATTCATATATATATTAAATAAATACAAATGTTAATAGAATGATTACAATATATTCTACTACCATACCCAATTAATCTATACGGAAAATTTAAATAATTTCAAAACAATAATAATATAATATAGCAATATGCTATAAAACTAAATAATTTATACACTATATTGCCATTAATGACCGGCAACTTTCAATTTTAGACATTTTGTCGAATATTTAGAAATGTACTTGACAGATTCTTCTGGAATTTCAGGATTGAAAAGAACAGGTATTACCTCAAATTTACTAATGTTGATTTGATAAGGGGGCAATTAGGGGGCCAACAAAAAAATCAAAGAAACATAATAATACTTGGGATCACCCTGTAAGATAAAATACACGAAATGATCTTCCGCTACCAAATATAAATAAACAGACATTGTGCAATATGTGTATTACTTTGTGTAAGAATAGCACTTAAATTAATAGAGATATAGCGATTTATTAAAAAAAAATAAAAAAATTCTTGCGTGTTTTTTGCTTATAACATGTAGGGTTTTCAACCAAATTTAACGCCGGTTTCAGAAAAATTGACAAAATATAGTAGAAACAATATAGTGGAATTGGAATATAAATATATTAAATATTTTAGGAAATATGATCGGTTGTATGGAATAATTTTTATCTGCGCATGCGCGAACGATAACAAGGATCATTTTACATAATTTAACAGTCAACTCTATGGAGCAACTTATAAAAAAAAAATCTAGCCAAATATCGTAAAAATTCAGAAAGATATCGGCGTTAAAGTGAGCAAATTTTTAGTTGTTCTCTAAAATCAGCTGAACGATAAGGGATCATTTTTTGTTGTCATTTTTTATTAACAGACTTTCAGAAAAAAGTTAGTATTTAGTGAGTATCAAAGAGTAGATTTGGAAAAAATGCTTCGATTTTGATACTTCTTTTGATCATGGTAAGGCTCGTTCTGGTGGTTATCCAAAATGGACTAAAGAATCAATAAAAAATGAAAAAAAAAAAAAATTAAAAATTAAAAATGATAAAAATGACAATTTGTGGAAAATCCCTTATCATTCTGCTGCTTTTAGAGAACTTCTAAAAATTTGCTCATTCTAACGCCGATATCTTTCTGAATTTTTACGATATTTGACTAAATTTTTTTTAATACGTTGCTCCATGGAGTTGACTATTAAATTATGTAAAATGATCCTTGTTATCTTTCGCGCATGCTCAGATAAAAATTATTTCATACAACTGTTCATATTTCCTAAAATATTTAATATATTTACATTCCAATTGCAGTACATTGTTTCTACTTTATTTTGTCAATTTTTCTGAAACCGGAGTTAAATTTGGTTGAAAACCCTGCATGTTATAAGCAAAAAACATGCAAGAATTTTTTAATTTTTTTAAATAAATCACTATATCTCTATTAATATACGTGCTATTCCTACACAAAAGAATACACATATAGCACAATGTCTGTTTATTTATATTCGGTAGCGATAGATCCTTTCGTGCACAAAATATCTAAAATTGAAAGCTGCCGGTCATTAATGGCAATATAGTGTATATAAAAAATTATATATAATAAAAATAAACTCTAAGAAATACTTATAAATATAAAAAAAATTAATTAATAAAATGAACAGGAAGAAGAGAAAAATAAAATAAATAAATAAATGGATGTTGATATAATTATGTCAGAATCTTCATTCCCCAATTGCCTAATGATAACAAATAAATTGTGTGGTTTATTTTCATATTAACCACAAAAAACTAAAGAATATGAATATGGGATTAACATTCACAAAGAACCGTTAATTAACCATTTAATACAAAGTTCAAAATTAATCATTATTAAAAAGTATAGAGGAATAATAAAATACTAATAACCCAATTTTAATACAATCTGGAATATCATTAGTTATATCAAATAAACTTATTATGCATATTACTCACCATAAAGATGGTATATATATATATATATATATACAGGGTGGTCATAAAAAAACTTTGCCGATATATGGAACTCTAGTGGCCGTTCCGTTAAACGGTATCCGGACCGATACCTGGTTGACACAATAAGAGTCCAACTAATAAGAGTGAATTATGTCAAGCAGGTATCGGTCCGGATAGCCTAACAGGTAAGGCATTGCACGGCACGCCAAGTATCCAGGTTCGATCCCTGGTCTGGACATTTTTCGCTCTGTTGGAATAAACTTCAACTGTGCTACTCCAGTCTTAAATACAAGTTAAATATGTTTATTGGATTAATGAGTATTGTTTTAAACAAATTCTAAAATAAATCTGCACGACATACAATACATTTTTGGAACTGTAAAAGTACAGTCATGGAAAAAAAAAAAGTAAACACCACCTAGTTTACCCCCCTACCTCAACTAATTATCATAGATGAAAGTTACTGGTACCGAACGATTGGAAATAAAGACTACTTTTAAATTATGTATATAAAATTGGCATAGGGGACCCTATGTATATTAAAACGAACCGTAACTTTTTTTTTTTTTTAGAGCAGTACACAATTTTGACAGCATAAATAAACTCTACATTTTTCAATTAACCTAAAAATAAATTTTTATGCAATCCGTACGATAAATTTCCGAGAAATTAATTATTTTAAAACGAGCGTATTTTAGGGGCTGTATCCAAATTGAAGTTCGATACTCGATTTTTTAGCGAGAGAGCCTCCTTCTTGATCAAGGCATCTTAAGCGCTATTCAAGCAGTCATTGAAGGCTGCTAGATTACAGGATAGCAGAAGAAATTTTAAAATATCTAGCAGGGATGAGAGCATTCCGACCCAAATGACCAACTGCTACCACTAAATTTTTACAGTCTTCTTTGATTTATTAAATCTCAGAAATTCTGTCATTAAATAATGCGAGAAATACTATTAAAATTTAGTGGCAGTAATTGGTCATTTGGGTCTGAGCGCTCTCATCCCTGATCTAGTCACTTCTATCATAGACTTAAACCATCATTTTGCCGTTTTTTAAGCATAATTTGAAAACTACTTGGAAGAAAAAAGTGAAATTTTGGATTTCCATAAAGCAGGACTTAATAAATCTAAATCAATCAAAATAAATTGTAGGTTGAAATTCATATTTTTTTGGAATATTAATTTCATAATTCATATCATAAAATTATAAAAATTGCGAATTCAACGTATTTATGTTTGGGAATATTAGTATTACGGCTATACAAAAAATTATCACATTCGGAGTATAATTTCAGGAGATATAAGTAAAAATGTGAAAATATAATTTAACGTTAGAAGCAGTAAATTGTCAATGTTTATAATTCAAAAACTTATCATTCAAATGACTTCACATTTGGTGTCTAAGCACAGTTTGAACCGAAGATTTGAAATATCTTGTTAAAATTTTAAAAAAATGAAGTTTGGATTCGTATTAATATCAAGATGCCCCCCTAAGCAAATTATAAATACATAATTTAAAAGTAGATTTATTTCCAATCGTTCGGTACCAGTAACTTTCTTCTACGATAATTTGTTGAGGAATTAGTAGGGGGTGTTTATTTTATATATATATATATATATATACAGGGTGGTCATAAAAAAAAAAATTGCCTCTAGCGGCTATATGGAACTCTAGCGGCCGGTCCGTTTAATCGATCGAGATGAGATTTCAGATATAGTTATTCAGAGTTATGAGCTGGGGATTCTGTGAACGGCAACAAATTGGCACTCACGATTACGGTTATAGGTGCAGAAACTTGAAATTTTCGAATGACAACGCCCATTTTTCTCAGCGCATGCGAAAACCCTAAGTAGCGCTGGAACGGTACCTGTCTCGCACTAAACGGACTGGTTATGCACGCACAAAAAACAGCTCTGTGAACGGAGAAAAAAAAAACACGGGGCGCACGTAGGAAATTTGCATATGACAGAGGCAAGAATCCGTTTTTTACGCTGACTATTTGGCCAACGGCGTTCTGTGATTGGTGTCTTGCCTCTGTCATATGCAAATTTCCTCCGTGCACCCCGATCGTGATTTTTTTTTTTTTTTTTTTTTTTGTCCGTTCACAAAGTTGTTTTTTGTGCGTGCATAACGCGTACGTTTATTGCGATACACGTACCGTTCCAGCGCTATTGAGGTTTTCGCTTGCGCTGAGCATTCACGACGAAAAAAAGGGGCGTTGCCTTTCGAAAATTTCAAGTTTCTGTACCTATAACCTTAACTGTGAGCGTCAATTTGATGCCGTCCACATAATCCCGAGATCATACCTCTGAATAACTATATATGAAATTTCATCTCGATCGATTAAACGGACCAGCCGCTAGAGTTCCATATAGCCGCTAGAGGCAAAGTTTTTTTTATGACCACCCTGTATATATATATATATATATATATATATATATAAAATAAACACCCCCTACTAATTCCTCAACAAATTATCGTAGAAGAAAGTTACTGGTACCGAACGATTGGAAATAAATCTACTTTTAAGTTATGTATTTATAATTTGCTTAGGGGGCCATCTTGATATTAATACGAATCCAAACTTCATTTTTTAAAAATTTTAACAAGATATTTCAAATCTTCGGTTCAAACTGTTCATAGACACCAAATGTGAAGTCATTTGAATGATAAGTTTTTGAATTATAAACATCGAAAATTTACTGCTTCTAACGTTAAATTATATTTTCACATTTTTATTTATATCTCCTGAAATTATACTCCGAATGTGATAATTTTTTGTATAGCAGTAATACTAATATTCCCAAACATAAATACGTTGAATTCGCAATTTTTATAATTTTATGATATGAATTATGAAATTAATATTCGAAAAAAATATGAATTGCAACCTACAATTTATTTTGATTGATTTAGATTTATTAAGTCCTGCTTTATGGAAATCCAAAATTTCACATTTTTCTTCCAAGTAGTTTTCAAATTATGCTTAAAAAACGGCAAAATGATGGTTTAAGTCTATGATAGAAGTGACTAGATCAGGGATGAGAGCGCTCAGACCCAAATGACCAATTACTGCCACTAAATTTTAATAGTATTTCTCGCATTATTTAATGACAGAATTTCTGAGATTTAATAAATCAAAGAAGACTGTAAAAATTTAGTGGTAGCAGTTGGTCATTTGGGTCGGAATGCTCTCATCCCTGCTAGATATTTTAAAATTTCTTCTGCTATCCTGTAATCTAGCAGCCTTCAATGACTGCTTGAATAGCGCTTAAGATGCCTTGATCAAGAAGGAGGCTCTCTCGCTAAAAAATCGAGTATCGAACTTCAATTTGGATACAGCCCCTAAAATACGCTCGTTTTAAAATAATTAATTTCTCGGAAATTTATCGTACGGATTGCATAAACATTTATTTTTAGGTTAATTGAAAAATGTAGAGTTTATTTATGCTGTCAAAATTGTGTACTGCTCTAAAAAAAAAAAAAAAGTTACGGTTCGTTTTAATATACATAGGGTCCCCTATGCCAATTATTATACATCATTTAAAAGTAGTCTTTATTTCCAATCGTTCGGTACCAGTAACTTTCATCTATGATAATTAGTTGAGATAGGGGGTAAACTAGGGTGTGTTTACTTTTTTTTTCCATGACTGTACTTTTACAGTTCCAAAAATGTATTGTATGACGTGCAGATTTATTTTAGAAATTGTTTAAAACAATACTCATTATTCCAATAAACATATTTAACTTGTTTCTTTCATTTCCATTCCATTTCATAGACTAATCGAACGTGGCTTTCACAAATCTTTCTGCTATTTCATATATGTTAATACTTCTCTATCACAGTTCCCCAAATTAATGGCAGTCTATGCCCCTCATACAGATTCTAAGGGAATAGGTACGTTAAATTCTGTGCATTTTAAAAAGAGATATAAGCATCGTATTTCAAACAAATCATTGAATTTTCACACCACTCTCTGCGATGACAAAAATCTATTTATGTGAAAATGCAACAGACTATGTAGTTTTATTAAATTCCGTGCATTAGTTTCTGAAATATAGCTATCCTGAAATTAGTCAAGAATGAAGCATAGCGACGTCACCTGCAATATGATTTATGCGTAAATTTAATGAGCGCCAATTTATGACAAGGTCTAACAAAATATGAAGAAATTGAAGAAAAATAATTTCATGAAATTCCGTGCATTCCTTCTTGAGATAAAACTATCCTTAAAATCGTTTAAATGAATAAAAATGCAGCGCAACAGCGCCGTCTGTTGAACGATTTAAAATAAAATCTAATCAGCAATAACTTATGTGAACATCTCACTGAAACTTAAGTTTGATGAAAATCCGTGCATTAGTTATTGAGATAGATTTATTGTGGAACTCGTGAAAAATGCAGCATAGCAGCGGCACCTGTTGGGCGATTTAAACCAAAACCTAATGAGCAATAACTCATGCTAACGTCTAACTGAAGCTCAAGTCTGATGAAAATCCGTGCATTATTAGTTCTTCAGATAGAGCTATTTTAGAAATCGTGAAAAAAGCAGCGTAGCAGCACCATCTGTTGAGCGCTTTACACTAAAACATAATCAGCAACAATTTCTGTCAGCGTCTAACTGAAACTGAAATTTGATGAAAATGCGTGCAGTATTTATTGAGATAGAGCTTTTGTGGAATCGTAAAAAGTTTAGCATGGCAGCGTCAACTGTGGGCGATTTACACCAAAACCTAATCAGCAATAAATCATGTTAATGTCTAACTGAAGTTGAAGTTTGATAAAAAAAAAAAAAAAACAACAACCCGTATATTATTAATTCTTAAGATAGAGCTATTGCGGAAATCGTGAAAAATGCAGCATAGCGCCACATGTTGAGCGCTTTACACCAAAAATTAATCAACACCAATTTATGTCAAAGTCAAAGGAAATCTATTTTTTTATTAAATTATGTGCATTAGTTCTAAAGATAGAGTATCCAAATACTTTTTTGTCACAAACAGAGAGAAAGACAGACAGATGGACAGACCGGCAAACAGACTCACACTCAGACATTTTCTAAAAACAGTCAAATTGTGTTCACTACTTTCTAAAACGTATAAAACCGTCAAACCCTGAAGTCGAAAGTTTTCACAAATCCAATACTATAATTCTTTGTAAAGACAGAAGAAAGTAAAAATTATTCATGACTCTATCGTCAGTAAAACATGTACACAACAACATAAAAATTCATCTTCAATCAGAGGACGCAATAAACATAGAAGAAAATTGCTTCGAATTTCTGCTAGCTACTTATGATTTCTTTAAATATATCATACAGATGGAATAAAATATTCAATTTTACTTTAATTTTGTTACCCTGATTTTTCAAAGGGGCACTATAAGCACCGCCGTAAATTGTGTTGAATCGGTACTAATTTTTTCAAATTTGAACATAATTAAAAACACTTTTATTTAAATTTGGTAAATATATTCCTAGGTTGGGTGCGTTAATAAAATAAAATAAAATTTCCCAATTTATTTTTCAATGGAAATATGGCTGCTATATAATAAAACATAAAAAAATTGGTTTTTTATTTTCGTTATAAACTTTCGTATCCGGGGTGCTATAAGTGTACTAAGACTAATTAGAAATTTTTTTTTATCAATATTTATATTTAACAATGGCGGAAGATTTTTCGGAAGACTTGTACGAAATTTGTTAGTGGTAAGTGGGTGAAAAGCTTTTGAAAAGTTACTTGAAAACACAGTTATACACTTAGAGATACATAATCCTGGTAAGATAAATAAAAAGCATCAGAAAATATCCCTTTCAACAGTAACTGAAGATAAAGTACAATGCATGTGTAATTTGTTTTGTGTTGCTCTGTTAGAGAAATATAAATGTTACATCCAATATTTCCATTAAGAATACTAGGGGATCGAACCCGAGCTCCTCGGGTTACAGAGTATAGGTAAAAACAATTCTTTTTTTTCTGTTTTTTAACTCTAATTATTATTTTTTCACATGTAATATATATTTTAGATTGTCCACTAACTTAAAAAATAATTTTTATATGAAAAATATCAATTATGCAATCAAATAAAGTTTTAAAATTTATTAAAAGCGTTACTTTCACATGCCAGGAGTTCTTAGCCCAAGATTTTGCGACTTAAGGCAGTCTTTCCGATCATTTCAGTGCTTTAAGCGCGTGGTTCAATCCCATGTTTGTTAAATTTGTTTATTATTTACATTATTTCATTTATTTTTCTGTAGAGGAAGTTTTAACTTTGTTATGGGACATCAGACGGAAACAAATGCTGACATTTTTACATTGCTTTAAAGGCAAGCGGATTAATATTTCATAATCAAGCTACACCTGATATAGATACATTTAAAAATAATTCATGCTTGAAAATCTCTCTCTCTATATATAAATATTACGCTATCGCACGTGGTTATTTGTTATTTATTATTTGTTTATTTTTTTGTACGCATTATTTGTTAATTGTTTAATGGCAACCCCCGAATGAAACGCATCTCATTGGTTATTGTGTAATAGTTTTCAAAAGGGAATAACAATAAATAAAAAAAAGTTTAATTAATAACTATAGAAAAAACAATTTATGTAATAAATAAAATAAAGGTAAATAAACAATTTATTAATAAATAAACAACAAAATAACAACATCCGGGTTACCATATCAAGCAATATAACGACACTTTGTCGCCAGTTAAGTACCCCGGTGCGTATATGACATTGGCGTCAGAAAAAAAAATCGCGGCAACGTGGTGCGTATATGACATCTGTGCCGTCTTTTACTTATTTATTTATTTATTTATCGAACAACAAACATACGACTTCATCTAATTTAAAATACAATAAATAAATAAATAAATAAAGGTACTTTTCCAGTATAGGTCCATGGCGAAATAGAGAAAGTGTCCATGGCGAGGAAAGAAATTTGGCAACGTACTTTCTGGCAACTTATTTAATCAAAATATTTTTTTCGAATAAAACTACATAAAAGTTGCCACGATCAGCAAGAGTTTGTACTTTAATGTTAGCTGGACGTAATTCTCGCCAATGGCATTTTTTAACTCGCCAGCACATTTTTTTATTTTTCGAGGGGTAAATTAAAACAATGCTTTGATGTTGAAATTAAATAGTTTATGGTATTATTTATTCTTTTTCTTTTTTAAAGATTTTCTTTTTAAGTGAAAGTCATGAATTTTAAACGTTTCAGTTTTAAATTAAAGCTATCCATTTTAAATAAAATGAGTGAAAGGATTACATTTTAATCATGAAATATGAAAAACGGGTACAATGTTTGGCGATTTATCACCTGTGCCCGACTAACGTAAAAATACAGAGTTCTTGATTTCTCTATCATAATCTTCCTCTTTAGCGAAGGATTGAGCAAGTAAATTAAATTATGAATAAAAGTAACATGATACAATGCTTAGGATACATTTAAGGGAGATCAAACTGGTCGCCACGGGCGAATAGTTATTTTAAAAACCATAATAACTCAGTCAATTAAGATACAATTTTCAAACAAATTGCATTTGAAAGTGGGTTTTTTTCTCTATTTGACGGCGTAAAAATTGAAAATGCGCGGTATTTAGAAATTTAAAAAATCGCTGACAAAGCAAGCATTTTAATTTAATTTTTTTTTCAGGTTTTATGGGAAAATGACAACAAAATATACAGTATCTCCTATTTTAGACTATTTTCCGTTTACTTTCAATGACTTTCAATAGAAATGGGGTTCTTTTGTTGCCACGATTAGAAAAATGATATTAAAAACTACAAAAAAAATTAATATCTCAAAAATAAATTGAGATACAGCTTTCAAACAAATTGCATTTAAAAGAGCATTTTTTTCCTCATACAGCGGTGTAAAAATTTAAAATGTGTGACGGTTAGAAGTTTAAAAATTTGCAGTAAAGAAAATTGCAAAACCAAAATTTTATTTTAAATTTCAAAGTGCTGCCATTCGCAAAATGACGTATGCGTTACGCACAGATGTGTTTGTCCTTTATAATATAGATAACGTAGCAAGTCTTAGTAACTTATACAAATTTCGAACCTTTCCAAATGACAATAAAATGCGTTTCAAATACTTACAGCATATAGATGGAAGATAATTAATAAATTACATGTACGTTAACTATAAATTCTACATACACCCTCTTCAATAAAAGAATGATGCAGTTGACTATAGCAATACACTGCAATTACATTGCCATCCGGGTTCTCCAAAACCAGAGTTTTACATATTTATCAGTTTTATAAAATCGTTACCTATATTCCCAATGTTTTTGCAGAAATGTACGCTAACTATAAATGCTATATGCACTCTCTTCTAGAAAACTATGATGCAAGTGGCTGTAACAACATACAAAAATTACTTTTCTAATCAATGTTCTGTAAACTCTGCGTTAAACATATATTTCTTGCAAAAAATATTAACAGCTATCCCTTTTCAGTGTGTGTTTGATCCTGTATGAAAACTATAAATGATATATACTCCCTCGTCAAGAAAAATATCTTCCAAATGGAGAAAAAGTGTAATGCACATTATTGTCTTGTATTGACCTGTAAAGTAAACAAGAAGAGATGCTGAAGTTTCTTTTTATATCACTCTACAGCCGCAGTGATAACTTTAATATTAAAAAGTAACCAAGGCCCCTGTAGAGTTATATAAGAAGATATTTGCGACCAAGGAACTGAAGAAAAAGTCGAAGTCAACAGACCTTGCCGAAAAGTAAAGGAAAAAAATAACGAAGAAAATTTGAAAGAAAAATGGAAGTTAGATCATTTAACAAGTGCAATAAAGAAAAAGATGAAAATGAATGGAAGAAAAATAAGGACAATATGAAATAAACGTGAAGAGTTTCGCAAAAGAACAAGCATTTTTTTCTAATTAAATGATGAGATTCCAGTAGACCAAGCTAGAAATTAAGGATTTATAAAAACATAAAAACCGAATCTAACAACAAAAAAAGAAAAAGTGCGGGTGGATAGCGCAAGCTTATGATTCCGTACATTTATGTCGTAATATCGAAAGCTTAGTAAGTATATCTAGTTCCTTAAAAAAAAATACCCAAAATTTTCTTACAATACGTTAATCTGTTGTTATCCCCAGTTAAGGATATTTATGATTCTAAATCCAGCGTTTTATATATATATAACTTTTTGAAAATTGTTATATATATTCGTATTTTTTTGCAGAAATGTACTCTAACTATAAATGTTATACGCAATTCTGTAAAAGGTATGCTGTAAGTGACTGTAACAGAATATTAAAATTACTTTGCCGTCGATGTGTGACTATAAACAAAGTACAAAAAATGCAGTACCACATGCGTTTTCTAAACCACGTGTCACACATATATTCGTTTATTAAAATTGTAACACACATTCGTATTTTTTGAGGCTCTGTACAATGACTATAAATAAATGTTTTACACATTCTTCAAGATTGTTTAAGAAGATTAACTGAAAAATATGTAAGAAAAAGATGTAAAAAAAAAGATAGGACGTAAAGAAAAAGAGAAGCTGAAGCTTCTTTTTATATTTCCCGGCTTCCGGACTGATTACCGCAATATTAGAATGTAATCGGTTCCTAAGCAGGGCTATATAAGAAGATATTTTCCACAAAGTAACTGAAGGAAGAGTGAAGAAGCAATAGACGATGGAGCAATCAAGAAGAAAAAAAAAGGACGAAAAAAAAATGAAAGAGAAAAGCCAACTTAAATTCCTTAACAAGTGGAAAAAAGGAAAGAAACAAAAAATTGGACGTAAAATAATAAAAATGTAAGAAGGAAGAGAAACCAAACCATGATACTACAAAAGAAATATAAGATATAAGTGGTGAAAAAATAAATACGCAGAGTTTCGCACAAGAACAGCCACTGCAAGCTAAATAAATGATGAGAAACCAGTAGACCAAACGTAAAAATAAAGATTTATAAAAATATAAAAATATAATTAAAAAATTAAACAGGCCAAATTCGGGCGTCAACAACACGCTGAAAGTCCAGTACCGTTCTGAGGTAATACCGAAACGCTTAGTAAATACATAGTTTCTTTACAAAAATACAAAAAAATTGTTACAATACGTTAATCTGGTGTTAGTCTCGTTTATAGAAATTTATGAGCACACGTAATAATTCTTAATAGAAACCCTAAAATACCTTTCTTCGTGCTAAATTTCAAGGATCTAAGTCAACCGGAAATACTCAATACATTTAATCTCAAAACATAAAGGATAAACCCTCTTCAACTGGAACCGAGAAGAATTTAAAAGGCTTTGTATTGTTATTATATCATTTAAACTCTACAAAATTTGTATATGTTACTAAAGCTTACTGCGGCAAGTTCTCATTTGAAATTATGGGATGAAATATTTGCACCTCTCTAACAGGGCAACACTAAAAAAAGATAAGATGCATTACACTTAATCGTCTATATTACTGTTGAAAATGCTGTTTTAACTTATCATGTATTTAACGTCATGTATCATGTATTGTGTATTTAATTATCATGAGTCATGTATCTGTTCCCCTTGCTGAAATTTGGCGTGAAGTAAGGCTTATAGTTTATCTATCGAGGAAAATTCGAAAATCATTATTTTCGAATTCCGGGTATATGTTTATTGCGCTGTATCTCAAAAGATATAAAACAGAACTCAATATGGTCTCTGTTTGTAGTCAGTTTGTAGGGGAGGGCCCGACTAAGGAAAGGCTGAGAGTATCAATTTGAAATTAATATAAAAATTTAAGGTCTTTGGTTCGAATGTTGTGAAAAACTTTCGAGCCCCTTACTAACCGGAATGAAAAGCTAAAACTTTAAAACTTTATTTTTCTAAAACCCAATTATAGAAAATCACACAATAAATAAACGCAGAGTTATAAATTAACGTTTTTCGGAATTTTTCCTTTTGATTTGCAATACGACCTACCTTCTTCCCACATTTTCAAATTATAGATCAACCGGGAGTACGTAACAGATTTAACTCACAAAAAATGTACAAAAACTCAATCTGTAGACTTAGTAAAACTCAGAAAATAAATTTTTCTATGACATTTCACGTTGGTCCACATTATGAAAGTTCATGGGTACCTCACGTAATAAATCAACAAAGAATTTTAAATTAATGATTTTGAGAATAGAAACTATGAGGTAATTCCAGTTGATTTAAAACACAGAAATGTGGCACTGAGGAATTTTTTTATCACATGTAAACGAAAGAAAAAAGAAAATAATTAATTTATAACTCCGTGTCTATTTATTATGTGTCCAATGCTTGAATTATTGATTTCTCCATGTAATATTTTACAATACATTGTATATATAAAAATATTATGTATAATAAAATAAATAATAAAAATAATAATTGGTTTATATATATATTATTTTAATTACAATAAAAACCCATTAGTAGCTATGCGTTTATTTAAATTAGCAATCAAAGCTTATAATTATGTTATCTGCACCTTACCGATATGAATCATGTTATCAGTAACATCAGTGATTGCGCTTATCACGTCGTCTTTCAGATAAGGATTCGTTTTATCAAAGATTTATCCGCTGGTCACTATAACAGTAGTGTCCGTTTCATATATCACAAGCAGTATGATGAAAGTTTAGGTAAGTATAGTTCATATGCGTATATGCTTTAAAATGATATTTAATTAATAAGTGATATGATAATATTATAATGTTTTAAAATTATTATTTTAGATGTTCTGATATAAATATTTTTAAATCATAGGATAAAAAAGAAAAATTTTAAATAATACAGTGAGTGATTTGACGGCATATATTTTTAATAGCTAAATTTAAACTACATGGTTACTTTTTTTTTATAGAAAATTAAGTTGAAATGGAAAAAGTAATAGTTTAGCCTGACTATTCGAATAACATAATATATCCTCGAAAGAGATTTTTAAGCCAGTATTTTAATAAAATAAATTAACTTTTTCGGAGCCCTACTTGATCCAAACAGATTCTTCAACGTTGACGAGACGAACACTTCTATTCAGTTTTTGACCTGAGATATCCAGATATTTGGCAGACAAGGTCACCAAGAGTGTTTATGAAATAGACCAAGCTGACTCCACGTTTTCTATAACTTTAAAATTTGTATTTTTGGTTCCTGGAAATTTAGCGGAACCTATTATGATAT
Organism: Maratus speciosus; assembly: GCA_963932465.1. Classification (NCBI taxonomy): domain Eukaryota; kingdom Metazoa; phylum Arthropoda; class Arachnida; order Araneae; family Salticidae; genus Maratus; species Maratus speciosus. The sequence continues at coordinate 33,807,969 of OZ010800.1, forward strand.
AAAAGTTTGAATGTTTTCTTACTCAAGTGATTCACAGCTCTCCGCGATCATGGAACGTTCGCAATGTCAGCGACGATTTGATGATTACAAAAACGCTAACGATAGAAAATGTGATACTAGCGATGAACGTTGTTCAACTGCCGGTAATTTGTTTTTGTGGAAAGGCACATAACGCATTTTAAACGTGAAACAAGAAAACTTTACGAATCTCTAAATATAATTTTGACCGTTTTATACTCAAACTGCATCGACATTCTTCAACCTGTGACGGTGCTGATTTTGACCATAAAAAGAAAATACTTGATTCAAGGTCTTTCTGCATAATCTATCGATTGAAGATTTTTATTAAGTGTTCGGTGAGAATGTGGTGAAGAAATTCAGAAATACTCAACAACCAACAAGTGGATAGAAGGTTTAAGTCTGTTTCGTCAATGTCTGGTGGAAAAATAAAAACTTTTAACTAGGCTTACAGAAAAAAAAACGGTCTCACGGGAAGAAGATGATAATCACCCAACGGACACCACAACAATTAAATTAATTACGAATTACAGTAACAACAACATCGAAAATGTTCTTGTGGATATGAAAATTATTTTTCACTAGCTGAAAACTTCCAACGAAGATAGTTTTTCAAAGACCGAAATACCTACCCTCCCCCCCCCCCCACTTATGAAGATCACACTCATTGTTCAAATAAAAATTCTTGAATAGCTGCAGAGTTCCATAAGGAAAAGTAATAGGAGGTCCGATAGGATGCCTTTCGTCCTCAAATCGTAAACACGGCACAAGCATCAAAATGCAAACGATCGGTAAAACTAGAAGTCCAGCAAGAAAAGAAGCCAACCAGAAAGAAAGATTTGAAAATCAGGGAGTAAAATAAACTTAAATGGTCGACAAATAACCTAAGAAGGCTAATTAAATGAAAAATTAATATATTTTTTACGTTCTTGATTTTCATGACTGCAAAGTATTCATTTATCCTTCCTTTTTATATTTTGATCATCGCCATGGTAAAATTTTCTTGGCGTAATATTTATATGCTAAAAACCAAAACTACTATGGTGGCCAAAATTGTGGATATTTTTTTTTATTTATATGTTTTAAAAATTTGAGTACTTATAGAATAATTTTCACATAGATACAAATGTTTACATATGAAACTCAAGGGAATTTAATCTAGAATTTAACAAAAAGTAACAGAATTAAAATTAATTACGTGTATTACAAAAAAAGTTACACTTAATTTAGATTAAAATACAAATTCATAAAACAAGTATAACAAATATAACAATATACTTCAAATACATTGCCATCCGCGTTCTCCAAAACCAGCGTTTTACCTATTTATTAGTTTTATAAAATCGTTACATATATTCCCAATTTTTTTTGCAGAAATGTACGCAAACTATAAATGCTATATGCAATCTCTTCCAGAAAAGTATGGTGCAAGTGGCTGTAACAACATACTAAAATTACTTTTCTAATAGATTTTCTGTAAACTCTGCGTTCCACATATATTCAATGCAAATAATATTAACAGCTATTCCTTTTCGGTGTGTGCTTGATCCTGTATGAAAACTATAAATGTTATATACTCCCTTTTCAAGAAAAGATGTCTTCCAAATAGAGAAAAAGTGTAATGCACATGTATTGTCATGTGTTGACCTGTCAGGGAGCTATAAATGTTGCATCGCCTATTTTAAATGCAGAGCATAATTCTGTAAACCTTAATAACCCATACAAACTTAGTACAGTTTAAATACAATCTTGAATTTTAAGTATTCGCTGCGCATAGACTGCAGTGTAATCGAATAATTTTGTGTGCCCCTGTGCATACTTTATGAACGCTATATACAACATCTTTAGAATAGAATGAGGTATGGGTTAACAAACAACAAATAAACAAAGCATTAAAATTACAGTAACACCCGCGTTCTACCATAAACGTGTTACAAATATTTTCCTATAATAAAATTGTAACCTATGTAAAATTGTTTTTTCGGCTTTGCACACTAACTATATATAAATGTTATACACCTCCTTCAAGATGATTTAATAAGATTAAATTATCAATATCACATGATATCACAAGATAGGAAGTAAGCAAGAAGAGATGCTGAAGTTTCTTTTTATATCACTCTAAGGCAGTAGTGATTACTTTAATATTACAAAATATCCAAGGCCCCTGTAGAGTTATATAAGAAGATATTTGCGACCAAGAGACTGAAGAAAAGTCAAAGTCAACAGACGATAGGAAAGTAAAGGAAAAAATAAAGAAGAAAAATTGAGAGAAAACTGGAAGTTAGATCATTTAATATGTGCAATAAAGAAAAAGATGCAAAGAATGGAAGATAAATAAGGACAATGTGAAATAAACATGCAGAGTTTCGCAAAAAAACAAGCATTTTTTTTCAAATTAAATGATGAGAATTCAGTAGACCAAACTTAAAATTAAGGATTTATAAAAACATAAAAATCGAATCTAACAAAAAAAAGGAAAAGTGCGGGTGGATAGCGCAAGCTTAAGATAGTCGTAATATCGAAAAGCTTAGTAAGTATACCTAGTTTCTTAAAAAAAAATACACAAAATTTTCTTACAATACGTTAATCATGTTTTAACCCCAGTTAAGGATATTTATGATTCTAAATCCAGCGTTCTGCATATATATTACACATAATCATATTTCTTGAAGCTCTGTAATATTATGTAATATTATGTAAAAAAAAGATAGGACGTGAAGAAGAAGAAAAGCTGAAGCTTCTTTTTATATTGCCCGGCTTTCGGACTGATTACTGCAATATTAGAATGTAATTGGTTTCTAAACCGGGCTATATGAGAAGATATTTTCCACAAAGTAACTGAAGGAAGAGTGAAGAGGCAACAGACGATGGAGCAATTAAGAAAAAAAAAAGGACGAAGAAAAAAGGAAAGAGAAAAGGCAACTTAAATTCCTTAACAAGTGGAAAAAAGAAAAGAAACAAAAAATTGGACGTAAAATAATAAAAATCTTAGAAGGAAAAGAAACCAAAAACCATGATACTACAAAAGAAATATAAGATATAAGTGGTGAAAACAATGCAGGAGAAAATAAATACGCAGATTTTCGCGCAAGAACAGCCACTGCAAGCTAAATAAATGATGAGAAACCAGTAGACAAAACGTAAAATTAAAGATTTATAAAAATGTAAAAACATAATAAAAAAAAATTAAACAGGACAAATTCGGGCGTCAACAACACGCTGAACGTCCAGTACCGTTCTGAGGTAATACCGAAAAGCTTAGTAAATGCATAGTTTCTTTAAAAAATACAGAAAAAATTGTTACAATACGTTAATCTGGTGTTAGTCCCGTTTATAGAAATTTATGAGCACACGCAATAATTCTTAATAGAAACCCTAAAATACCTTTCTTCGTGCTAAATTTCAAGGATCTAAGTCAACCGGAAGTACTCAATACATTTAATCTCAAAACATAAAGGATAAACCCTCTTCAACTGGAACCGAGAAGAATTTAAAAGGCTTTGTATTGTTATTATATCATTTAAACTCTACAAAATTTGTATATGTTACTAAAGCTTACTGCGGCAAGTTCTCATTTGAAATTATGGGATGAAATATTTGCACCTCTCTAACAGGGCAACACTAAAAAAAGATAAGATGCATTACACTTAATCGTCTATATTACTGTTGAAAATGCTGTTTTAACTTATCATGTATTTAACGTCATGTATCATGTATTGTGTATTTAATTATCATGAGTCATGTATCTGTTCCCCTTGCTGAAATTTGGCGTGAAGTAAGGCTTATAGTTTATCTATCGAGGAAAATTCGAAAATCATTATTTTCGAATTCCGGGTATATGTTTATTGCGCTGTATCTCAAAAGATATAAAACAGAACTCAATATGGTCTCTGTTTGTAGTCAGTTTGTAGGGGAGGGCCCGACTAAGGAAAGGCTGAGAGTATCAATTTGAAATTAATATAAAAATTTAAGGTCTTTGGTTCGAATGTTGTGAAAAACTTTCGAGCCCCTTACTAACCGGAATGAAAAGCTAAAACTTTAAAACTTTATTTTTCTAAAACCCAATTATAGAAAATCACACAATAAATAAACGCAGAGTTATAAATTACGTTTTTCGGAATTTTTCCTTTTGATTTGCAATACGACCTACCTTCTTCCCACATTTTCAAATTATAGATCAACCGGGAGTACGTAACAGATTTAACTCACAAAAAATGTACAAAAACTCAATCTGTAGACTTAGTAAAACTCAGAAAATAAATTTTTCTATGACATTTCACGTTGGTCCACATTATGAAAGTTCATGGGTACCTCACGTAATAAATCAACAAAGAATTTTAAATTAATGATTTTGAGAATAGAAACTATGAGGTAATTCCAGTTGATTTAAAACACAGAAATGTGGCACTGAGGAATTTTTTTATCACATGTAAACGAAAGAAAAAAGAAAATAATTAATTTATAAATCCGTGTCTATTTATTATGTGTCCAATGCTTGAATTATTGATTTCTCCATGTAATATTGTTGTATTACATGGTTAATGTAATAATGTTGTATTGTAATACATTGTATATATAAAAATATTATGTATAATAAAATAAATAATAAAAATAATAATTGGTTTATATATATGTCGTAGGCTAATTGGGAAATCCGGCTCTTTGCAAACAGCCTAGGCTCTTTGCAAAGAGCCGGGCTAATTGGAGAATCCATCTCCCTTTTTCCAATCAGCCTGATATTTTTCAGGCTTATTGCAAAGAGCCTAGAAAGCGTTAGGCTAATTGAAAAATGACCACTTATTATCCGATCAGGGTGATATTTTTAGCTCACAGGCTATCAAAGCCTGAGAGCTTATGTGCCCGCCGAATCTGTATGTACGTGTGTATGTACGTACGTATGTACGTAATGCGATAACTCTTGATAGAAATATTCGATTTGCTTCAAAAAACTTTTTTCTAAGTTCATTCTGATAAGGTGCTTCCCTAATTAGTTTTTGAGGTTCATCGGTTAAGGATAAAGGGGGAAAAGGTGGGCTAGTCCCCCCCCCTTAATTTATATAAATGGGTTTTTCATACAGAAATATTCGATTTGCTCCAAATTTGGTATACCGGTTTATTGTGTTAAGGAGCTTCCCTGGTTAGATTTGGAAGCTCATTATTTAAGTATAAAGGGGGGAAAGGGGGGCTACCCCGTTAATTTAGATAAATCGGTTTTTCATGATGAATTATTCGATTTGCTCCAAATTTGGTGTACCGGTTTATTAAGTTAAGGAGCTGCCTTGATTAGATTTGGAGGTTCATCAGTTACATATAAAGGGAGGAAAGGGGGTGCTATCCCCTCCTCCGTAATTTAGATAAATGGATTTTTCATGCAGAAATATGCTATTTGCTATAAATTTGGTATACCGGTTAATTATGTTAAGCAGCTTCCCTGATTACATTTGGAAGATCATTATTATGTATAAAGGAGGGCAAGGGGGGCAATTGCCTCTCCCTTTAATTTAGGTAAATGGGTTTTTAATGTAAAATTATTCGATTTGCTCCAAATTTGATATACCGGTTTATTATGTTAAGGAAATTCCCTGATTAGATTTGGAGGTTCATTAGTTAAGTATAAAGGGAGAAAAAGGGGACTAGACTCCCCCCCTTAATTTAGATAAATGGGTTTTTCATGCAGAGTTATTCGATTTGCTCCAAATTTCGTATACCGGTTTATTATGCTAAGGAGCTGCCTTGATTAGATTTGGAGATTTATTGGTTAAGTATAAAGGAGGGACAGGGGCTAGTGTCCCCTTAATTTAGATAAATGGGTTTTTCATACAGAATTATTCGATTTGCTTCAAATTTGATATACCAGTTTATTACGATCTGGCTTCCCTCATTTGATTTGGAGGTTCATTGGTTAAGTATAAAAGGGGGGAAAGGGGGGCAATTGCCCTTCCCCTTAATTTAGATAAATGTGCTTTCATGCAGAATTATCTAATTTAGTTTAATTCTTTTTCTAGGTTCATTCTAATAAGGAGCTTTTCTGATTAGATTTTAATGTTTGTTGGTTCAGCATAAAGGGAGAAATGGTGGAGCTAATACCCCCCCCCCCACCCCTTAATTTAGTGAAATGGTTTTTTTCATGCAGAATTATCTGATTTGCTCAAATTTGGTATACCAGTTTATTATGTTAAGTAGCTTCCCTGATTAGATTTGGAGGTTCTTTGGTTAAGTAGAAAGGGGGGCAACGGGGACTAATACCTTCATTTATTTTTCGAGGAGCATTATTCTTTGAAATAAGAGTATAATATACAATTAGTGTGAATAGCCTGTGAGCTCAATGCCATCAGTTTAACTGGGCAATTTTCTTTTTATTAGGTTTATTAACGCATAATCCTACCCAAACCCAAAAAATAAATTACAATAGACCGTACCCCGATCCGAGCAAGATAAAATAATTTCAGTCTACATGCAACCTGACCCGAACCTGAGAGTTCCATTTGAAAAAACCCGAAATCCCGAACCAAATCTGATAACCGACAAAAATATTCCAAAAATCCATAACCGGATCCGAACAAGACAAATTAGTTTCCGTGGACACGCAACGCTACCAGAACCTAAAAATTCCATTCGAAGTCAACCTGAAACCCGTCCCGAACCAAATCTTAACCGACAAAAATATTCCAAAGAACTATAACCCGATGCAAGCCAGACAAAATAATCTCCGTCCAACGGCAACCCGATCCGAACCTGAAAGTTCTAATTGAACTCAATCCGAAACCTGGTTGTGGTCGGTTTTCGGGTTGACTTCAAATGGAACATTCAAGTTCGGATCCGGTTGAAAAAAAATTAAACTAAATCAGATAATTCTGCATGAAAACAAATTTCTCTAAATTAAGGGGAGCGAAACTTGCCCCCCATTTCCCCCCTTTTATACTTAACCAATGAACCTCCAAATAAAATGAAGGAAGCCATATCGTAATAAACTGGTGTATCAAATTTGAAGCAAATCGAATAATTCTGTATGAAAAACCCATTTATCTAAATTAAGGTGACACTAGCCCCTGTCCCTCCTTTATACTTAACCAATAAATCTCCAAATCTAATCAAGGCAGCTCCTTAACATAATAAACCGGTATACGAAATTTGGAGCAAATAGAATAACTCTGCATGAAAAACCCATTTATCTAAATTAAGGGGGGGGGGTCTAGCCCCCCTTCCTCCCTTTATACTTAACTAATGAACCTGCACATCTAATCATGGAAGCTCCTTAACATAATAAACCGGTATACGAAATTTGGAGCAGATCGAATAACTCTGCATGAAAAACCCATTTATCTAAATTAAGGGGGGGGGGGATCTAGCCCCCCTTTCCTCCCTTTATACTTAACTAATGAACCTCCAAATCTAATCAGGGAAGCTCCTTAACATAATAAACCGGTACACCAAATTTGGAGCAAATCAAATAATTTTGCATTAAAAACCCATTTATCTAAATTAAGGGGGGGCTAGCCCCTCCCTTTCCTCCCTTTATATTTAACTAATGAACCTCCAAATATAATCAAGCCATCTCCTTAACATAATAAACCAGTATACCAAATTTTAGCTAATCGAATAATTCTACATGAAAAACGCATTTATCTAAATTAAGGGGAGAGGCAATTGTCCCCTTCCCCCCCCCTTATACATAATAATGATCTTCCAAATGCAGTCAGGGAAGCTGCTTAACATAATTAACCGGTATACCAAATTTATTGCAAATCGCTTATTTCTGCATGAAAAACACATTTATGTAAATTACGGGGGGTGGGGAAATAGCCCCCCCCCCTTTCCTCCCTTTACATGTAACTAATGAACCTCCAAATCTAATCAAGGCGAATCCTTAACTTAATAAACCGGTACACCAAATTTGGAGCAAATCGAATAATCCATCATGAAAAACCGATTTTTCTAAATTAAGGGGGTAGCCCCCCTTTCCCCCCTTTATACTTAAATAATGAGCTTCCAAATCTAATCGGGGAAGCTCCTTAACACAATAAACCGGTATACCACAATAACCGGTACCAATACCCACAATACCGGTACCCACAATAACCGGTATAACACAATAAACCGGTATACCGGTATTTGGAGCAAATCTAATATTTCTGCAAGAAAAACCCATTTATATAAATTAAGGGGGAGGGGACTAGCCCCCCTTTTCCCCCTTTATCCTTAACCAATGAACCCCAAAAACTAATCACGGAAGCACCTTATCAGAATGAACCTAGAAAAAAAATTTGAAGCAAATCGGATATTTCTATCAAGAGTTATCGTGTTACGTACATGCGTACGTACGTATGTACACACGTACATGCAGAATCGGCGGGCACATAAGCTCTCAGGCTTTGATAGCCTGTGAGCTAAAAATATCACCCTGATCGGATTATAAGTGGTCATTTTTCAATTAGCCTAACGCTTTCTAGGCTCGTTGCAGTAAGCCTGAAAAATATCATGCTAATTGGGAAAAGGGAGATGGATTCTCCAATTAGCCCGGCTCTTTGCAAAGAGCCTAGGCTGTTTCCAAAGAGCCGGATTTCTCAATTAGCCTACGACATATACACCATCTTTAGAATAGAATGAGGTATGGGTTAACAAACAACAAATAAACAACGCATTAAAATTACGGTAACACCCGCGTTCTACCACAAACGTGTTACAAATATTTTCCTATAATAAAATTGTAACCTATATAAAATTGTTTTTTCGTCTTTGTACACTATTTATATATAAATGTTATACACCTCCTTTAAGATGATTTAATAAGATTAAATTATCAATATCACATGATATCACAAGATAGGAAGTAAGCAAGAAGAGATGCTGAAGTTTCTTTTTATATCACACTTAAGGCAGTAGTGATTACTTTAATATTACAAAATATCCAAGGCCCCTGTAGAGTTATATAAGAAGATATTTGCGACCAAGAGACTGAAGAAAAGTCAAAGTCAACAGACGATAGGAAAGTAAAGGAAAAAATAAAGAAGAAAAATTGAAAGAAAACTGGAAGTTAGATCATTTAATATGTGCAATAAAGAAAAAGATGCAAAGAATGGAAGATAAATAAGGACAATGTGAAATAAACACGTAGAGTTTCGCAAAAAAACAAGCATTTTTTTTTCTAATTAAATGATGAGAATTCAGTAGACCAAACTTAAAATTAAGGATTTATAAAAACATAAAAACCGAATCTAACAAAAAAAAGAAAAAGTGCGGGTGGATAGCGCAAGCTTAAGATTCCGTACAGTTAAGTCGTAATATCGAAAAGCTTAGTATGTATACCTAGTTTCTTAAAAAAAATACACAAAATTTTCTTACAATACGTTAATCATGTTTTAACCCCAGTTAAGGATATTTATGATTCTAAATCCAGCGTTTTGCATATATATTACACATAATCATATTTTTTGAAGCTCTGTAATATTATGTAATATTCTGTCTGTAATATTCTGTCTGTAATATTATGTAAAAAAAAGATAGGACGTAAAGAAGAAGAAAAGCTGAAGCTTCTTTTTATATTGCCCGGCTATCGAACTGATTACTGCAATATTAGAATGTAATTAAGAAATTTAGAATGTAATTAAGGATCTAAGTCAACCGGAAGTACTCAATACATTTAATCTCAAAACATAAAGGATAAACCCTCTTCAACTGGAACCGAGAAGAATTTAAAAGGCTTTGTATTGTTATTATATCATTTAAACTCTACAAAATTTGTATATGTTACTAAAGCTTACTGCGGCAAGTTCTCATTTGAAATTATGGGATGAAATATTTGCACCTCTCTAACAGGGCAACACTAAAAAAAGAAAAGATGCATTACACTTAATCGTCTATATTACTGTTGAAAATGCTGTTTTAACTTATCATGTATTTAACGTCATGTATCATGTATTGTGTATTTAACTTATCATGAGTCATGTATCTGCTTGAATTGCTGAAATTTGGCGTGAAGTAAGGCTTATAGTTTATCTATCGAGGAAAATTCGAAAATCATTATTTTCGAATTCCGGGTATATGTTTATTGCGCTGTATCTCAAAAGATATAAAACAGAACTCAATATAGTCTCTGTTTGTAGTCAGTTTGTAGGGGAGGGCCCGACTAAAGAAAGGCTGAGAGTATCAATTTGAAATTAATATAAAAAATTAAGGTCTTTGGTTCGAATGTAGTGAAAAACTTTCGAGCTCCTTACTTACCGGAATAAAAAGCTAAAACTTTAAAATTTTATTTTTCTGAATCCCGATTATAGAAAATCACACAATAAATAAACGCAGAGTTATAAATTAACGTTTTTCGGAATTTTTCCTTTTGATTTGCAAGATGAACTACCTTCTTCCCACATTTTCAAATTATAGATCAACCGGGAGTACGTAATAGATTTAACTCACAAAAAGTGTACAAAAACTCTATCTCTAGACTTAGTAAAACTCAGAAAATAAATTTTACTATGACATTTCACGTTGGTCCACATTATGAAAGTTCATGAGTACCTCACGTAATAAATCAACAAAGAATTTTAAATTAATGATTTTGAGAATAGAAACTATGAGGTAATTCCAGTTGATGTAAAACACAGAAATGTGGCACTGAGGAAGTTCTTTTATCACATGTAAACGAAAGAAAAAGAAAATATTTAATTTATAACTCCGTGTCTATTTATTACGTGTCCAATGCTTGAAATTCAAAAATCTGGAAAACAGATTGTCAGGTTTTTGATGTTAATGAGCTCGTGACTGCTGTTAATTAATTTCATATTTTATTTAATTTATTGTATTTTGTATGTATGTCACTTTCTATGTACGTGTGTTATACAAATATTTTTTCTTATCTAGAAATTGGAATGAGCTGTTATATTGATATCTAAACTGCATAAAAAGTTCCATTGTAAAAACGAAATACCAGTATTCCTTTTGTGTATGGGGATGTGCCAACAGTGGGAATAGATAAAGTGAACAAAGGCGGTCCTTGGAAAACCCTAATCAATAACCAAGCGGGGAAGTGAAGTGCTGGTAGATTATCAGGATTCTTTGATTTAATAGGGGAGGATCCCCACTTGATTTCTCTCAAAATAGAAGCTGAGAGTGAGAATGAGAGTCTTGGATGGAGTCTCGTATGTAGAGTTTGGAGGAGAAAATATTCCTAGGGCAGTACTGATTCCTCTGGGGAGTATTGCATATATAATGGAAAACATCTGTATGGTTATCCCGTATGCCTAGCTGAGTACGCTAAACTGAAAGGGATAGAACGTTCTTTAACAGTAATACGTAAAGCATGCAATTTTTCCCCATGCACCATTTGGATCAATACAAACTGAGGGAATTTAAAAGTTCAATTTCAAATGTATATTACACTGAATAGAGGTTCGAAATTTTTTTCAGTCACGGAGCACCCTCAAAATTGGAAATTCAATGCGGGGCACTAAATGTTTTTAAAACTGTTGTCAGAACCATCGGATCCTTCTGATAGTCGATGGGTTAAGTTAAAAATAGCATCTCATTTTCTATACTTGCCAGAAAAAATTATTTAATTTTTTGTTCAATCTATTCCCCATGAGCGAAAACCTAGTTACACTAAAGCAGTGAGGATTTTAAGGATTTACGTTGAAAATAAAATAAATATATCAACTTTTAAAATTTAAAGTTTTGTTGCATTCAAGAAAAGGCTAAAGTCAACAATTTTGCCTTTAAAAAAATATATGTAAGTCAAGATTTACGCTGATGTTCACTATTTCTGATATAAAAATGTATGTACTTTTACAGTTGCAAAATTGTATCGTATGAGGTACAGATTTATTTTAGAAATCATTTGCATTAGTTCTGATTAGTTCAAAAAAATATTTAACTTGTTTGTTTTATTTTCAATCCATTTCATAAACTAGTCGGATGTAACTTTCCCAAAACTTTCTCCTATTGCCTATATGTTAATACTTCGCTATCACAGTTCCAAAATTAAATGACGGTTTATGGCCGTCGTGCGGATTCTAAGGGTTATAGGTTTGCTAATTTATGTCCATTTTAAAAACAAACATAAGCATCTTTTTTCAAAGAAAACATTCAATTTTCACACCCACTCTCTGAGATGCCTGCAATGAAAATTCATAATCCAAAGTGCACAAAAGCGGCAACTTTTGGTAAGCATACACTCAAGCCTAATAAGGATCCATTTATGTGAATGTGTAACAGAATATGAAGTGGGTGAAATTCCATGCATTCGTTCTTGAGATATGATTCTCCTAAAAATCGTGTAAATAAATAAAAATGAAGTATAGCACCACCATCTGTTGAAAGATTTACACTAAAATGTATTCTGCAACAAATTATGTCAAAGCCTAACCGAAGTTTAAGTTTGATGAACACTATGATTCTCATTAGTTCTTGATATAGAATTACTGTGGAGCTCGTGAAAAATGTATCATATCATACCTTAGCACATGCTGGCGATTTATACAAAACCTAATCAGCTACAACTCATATTAATGTCTAACTAAAGCGTTATTAGACCCGTTGACTCCATGCATTATTAGTTCTTGAGACTGAAAGTTTAAGTCTAAGCTTTTGAAAGCATTTAATGAGGTACAAAATATAATGGTAAAAAATAGTTGTTCGCTACTCCAAAGTCTGAAGCTACCTTTATCAGAATTTTTTGAATTTTATCTTTAAAATTTATTTTCAAGAAAATACAGACATAAAGAATAGTTTTAGTGAAAACTGCAAAACAAATCGACCAAAGTTTTCATTTTTTATAATCATTTGAAATTTAAGACCCTAAACTTTACTGGTACCTATCTCCTTCGGAAGACGTTTGGAACCCTTAGTTTTGTATTTAATATTGTTTGTCTTGATGTGTAATATCACCACGTGAAGTCTTGCCCAAGAGTTTAGATTTATCCTGTATAAGTTCATCAGATCCATCAGAAAACCTAAAATAATACATGCCTGTGTGGTTTACAATAAAAATGAGCAAATATTTTACTGACGTTCAAAAGCATGTCTTTCAAGAAATCCAAACATCACGCTATTACACACTTTATCCGAAGAATTAATTCAAGTTGCCGATTCAGTAATAGAACGAAATGCGTTGTTTGCGCAGCTAGAGAATGTTCTTTTTGTAATGATTGTCGATGAAACAAAACATATTCGGGAGTTTGATTACAGAAGTATCCTTAAAGCACAACAAACCGTCCAAAGAAGAAGACTGTTAGCTATTTCGTACATCGCAAGTAAACTTTCAATTTCATTGAAGTTTATCAGTTGGAATTCTTGTGTGATGTATCCTCTCCAAAGATAATTGACCTAAGTGAAGATGATCTTAAATCACTCATCAATTCTGACACTACACTCACCAGAGAAATACAAAAGTTTCCCTGGCACACCCAGGCTGTGCATTAGACTTGTGACAGAGGCCTCGAATAAAGTATGGGAACATGAAACTAAAGGTGGCTGTATCCAAGGGACACTGAAATCTAGATCGGTTGTGCCTCATTTAACCAATCAAATCAGACTGTAAATATGTAGTACTGTAAACCGGTGCTACTTCGGTCCATGCAGGGTTAAGTCCATCGCATACAAAGGTGTCTATCCTTTTTATTGAACAAACAATACAAGATAATTTGAGGGAGCTCTCCTTTAAAACAACACACGCATTCAATATAAACGTGTAAAAACTAATTATAATACTTACTTTCCCACAGTTAAGAAAAGGAGAAAAGCAGAAAAAAAGGTGGCTTGCCCTCATCTACGACATCAGGAGCGCCTAGAAAACTGAGAAATCATAGGACACATATGAGTCAGGAGCTTACTCATCGACACGATACTTCTAACCGCTTTAGATCTAGTCGTCAAATGGACTCCAGTGGTTCCCCATCATCGATACAGAACGCGTCTTCAGGTCAAGCAACCGACAGTGACTTCACCTTTCAGCTCCGACGAGAAAGGAGCATTTGTCCAAAGATTCTGGAATAAAGATCTTTCATTCTGCTTCATTCTGCATCTTCATAAAGAGCTTTCATTCTGCATGAAGCCAGCAAGCTCGGAGTCAAGTCCATAAATCTGGTGATGATGTTCATTTTTCACTTTATTGTTTTTTTAAATGTAAGTGCCTTTATGATGTAATAATGTGATGGACCCAGTTGGACTACCTATCTTCAGAGCTTTTAATACAGATTTTTTTTCTTCGCAAGTTTGCAAGTTCTGATGGTTATAGTTGAATGTGCAGTTATTCTGAACTTTTGATGTTAGCAGATTTTTCATTCCAGGGAAAGATACCATTTATGTTAACTTATACGGCTTACAGATGAAGAATTTTTGTGATGTATACTTTTTTTAAATTTATTTATTGAACCTAGCATAGCAAAAATGCTGTTCGTATGTGTCCCAATTACTGTACTGGCACAGAGATTTTAGATAGTTTTGGGGGGAGCGTTAATTTATTTGGCTTATTTCAGATGGAGATACCCTTCATATCCATGTCGGGAATTTTTTATTTTTCGGAAAGTTAAGAATGGTGAAGGAATATTCAGGTAGTTTTGATATTACTATATATAGCAATATTGTGGTTGGTAAATTATCTATAATAATACAAAAAACAGATCACTCTGTGTGTGTGTGTCGGTGATGTCTAGCAAAGTCTACGGCACGTACGAGGTTCAAAATTTTTTTGAAGAGAGTCCAAGGCCTCTCCTAATGCACCTGGCCCTCATAATTTTAATATTCTAATTATTAGCTGAGAAATTAATTTACAAACGCAACTCACTTTCATCAAAAATACCCTTTTTTTCCTCGGCTTTTTTAATCCGATTGCTTTCGGTTGGATGGTTGTATAAAGTTTTGTCAGAAGAAATTAAATAAACCGGAATAGCAATGACATTGGGGTGTTTAATGTTTCAAGACTTACTGTTTTTCCAACTCAATATTTTACCACGAAAGTTATATACATGATTCGGAAATATTATATTTATTACTCAGTGAAATTTCAAAGAATTTAGATAGCAGGAAATATATTTTTTAAAACATTAAAAAAAAACTAGAACACTTCTTACTGTTGCTTTTATCAAGCGAAATTGGCAACGGTAATCGAAAACTTCTCGCAATGCTTTGTTTTGCTGTAGCGAGTACAATTCTTCGAATAATTCTTTAAAAAAAACAAATTATGCTTTTTTAAATTACTAATATAATATATTTTATTTCAGAAAGTCATCAGACCTTTATGTTTTGGGTAAGTTTTTTATTTATAGTAAAATTGCTTTTTTGTTTTCGTTAATTTCAGTGCTTTTTCTTTTTAATATAGGTTCTTGAATTCGCCTCGCTAGAGCCCAGTAGTTCATTACGCACATTTTGATTAATGAAATATACTTGAAGCCCTTTTCCAATAAATATCATTTTTTAACGATTTTTTATACAATTAAACAAAAAATGAGAACGTATTCTTTCTTTTTTAAGGTGAATATCTATATTTTTTTCACAAAAATCCTGATTCACTTTTTTTTCTTGACATTTTGCCATATGATTGACAATATGCACATTAATTTGTTTATGTGTAATGCACTCTACTGTTTTAAAATTTATGTAGTAGTTACAATTTGCTAATTACAAATTTCCCCTCCTTCTCCCCTAATTTTTATTTCTTTTTTACAAATAATGCTTTGGAGTGCTGATGTTCTGTTTAAAATTTTGTTGTTGTTAATGTTTAATCTCTTTATTTTCAAAATTTAAGCATTATGCATAACAATGCGGCTACTTTTTCAATTATTTGATGCATAAATGTTTTTGATAAAAATAAAAAGGTCGCAGTTTCCACCGATATCAGTATCTTTTTTATTTTCATTCGCCGGATCGGACACATTCTCCACCCCTGAGAGAAAGCATTGAACTTCACTATTAATATCACAGAATAGCTAATTTCGCAAAGGATCACGGAAGGAAACCTGAATTTCATCAAACAGTCACGAAAAAAAAACAATTTCAACATAGTAACATTAAAAAAACTCAAATTTCGTCTTTGGATTGAAAAAAAACCGAGGGTTTCGTCAAAGAGCTGCGAAAAAAAATAGCAACTCCATCAAAGAATCGCGGAAAATGTGAGTTTTGTTAAAGGGGCAACGGATAAAATGTGATTTTTGTTAAAGGGGGTGCGGATAAATTGCGAATTTTATTAAATGATCGCAGAAAAAATGCAAATATTGTTAAAAGATCATGGAAAGGACTAATTTCGTCAGAAGACGACCTGGCGGCCAAAATTCGAGTTTTTTTGAAAGATCTTGAAAAAATCGCATTTCTTCAAAAGATCGCTGAATAAACGCGAATTCTGTCAAAGTATCGCAGAAAAAATGCGAATTTTGTCAAAAGATTGCAAAAAAACGCAAATTTCATCAAAAGATTGAAAAAAAAACTGTGAATTTTGTCAAAATATCAACGTATTATAAAAAAATGGAAATTTCATCAAAGTATTGCGGAAAAAATAGAAATTTCATCAAAGTATTGCGGAAAAAATGCAAATTTCGTCAAAGAATTACGGAATAAGTGTGAACTTCATCAAATGATCTCAGAATAAATGCAAATTTTGTCAAATGATTGCAGAGTAAATTCGGATTTCATCAAAGGATCGCAGGAAAAAGTCTCAAATGCGAATTTTGTGAAAATATTCCTGAATAAAAGCAAATTCTGCCAAATGATCGCGGAAAAAATGCGAATTTCGTCAAAAGATCAAAAACAGCGTGAATTCTTTCTAAATCAAAATCAATAAACTTGTAAATTGAATGGTGGGATAAGTGAAGGAATTGCGTAATTCAATGTCTCGCTTGAAAATATCACAAAATTCTATTGCTAAAAGAGAGATTCTAAACCAGTTCAAAGTCTTTTTTTGAAGAAGGGTACAGAAGTGTTCTTTTAAAAAGATTCACGACCAGCAGTCTTTTTTTTTTCTAGAGTCAACACTAATATCAATATACTATCTTTTTTTCTTTCTTAAATATCTTCATTAGGGTAAAATGTACTTGAATCCCCTTCTTGGTGATGTTTTTTTCTGTTATGTGATTGATGCACCAAGTCTGGCAACCGTTAGTTTTTGAGAGACGCTCTTTTTGCCAACCTCCGAGAACTTCTCTCTCTTGCTTTGGAAAGCCATCTTTTTGCACATGTGCTGTTAACTTCTTTGTATTAGGTGTTTCATGATTGGTAAATAAGAAAACTTAACTAGTGTCATTTTGAATTTGATTCTCTGCTAGCAACATTGCAGTTATGATTTTACATTTACTGTTTAACCATTGTAATTTAAATACGCTACAATTTTATTTTATGTTTTTTTATATATAAAAATCGTTTGTTTTGTATTTAAAAGAGAGTTTTTTGGACATTTCTATTGTCTTTTGACCGTAAAGCTGTTTTGTTGTGTATTTAAAAGTTGGTATTTTGGGCATTTCTTTTTCTTGTTGAGATGTTTTGAATTTTAATGTTAAATTTTATTATGTATTAAGGGACATAAAATGATTATTTGCTGTCAAAGCTCAATATACTTCTTTAAAAAATCATTTATTGAATGTGTTTTTTAATTTTAAAAAGTGTTGTTTTGTATTTAAATGTAAGTGTGAGTGCATTTCTTTTGTCTTGCATGTTTATAAATTATACATGTTTTAAGCGAAATTATCACTGGAGGGTTCCAGGGGGGGGGGGGCAGAGAGGGGGGGGGGCAAAGCCCCGAGAAAAAAAATCCTTCTAAAAAGCTCATAAACTGAATTTTTGTTTAACGTCATCTTAATTTCAAATCGTAAACCCTTTTAAGCTATAGGTCAAAATTAACATTTTTACCCAATGGCCACTGGCCAGTACACTGATTTTTTCACTGGCCATTTTTTTTTAACCACTGGCCAGTAACAGAGTTATGAACGCTCAATATAAAATTGTGCTTTTTTCTAACTATAAACATTGTAATTTACTAATATCTTTTACCTACCATTCGATAGGATTGCACTCAACTGAAAGAAAAAAATTGCCATTACATCTAACAGAAAAATGAAATCAAGAAATTATTGCAGTCAAAATAAAAGTCAAACACATATTTGAAGATATTTAGACATACTTAATAAAAATATATAAAAGGTACAAGAAAATGAAAATATATTTTAAGAATTATTTTAATAAAATCTTAAATATTTTATTTTTACTAATAATTGCAATGAAATAAATTCAGCATATTTTCTGAAAGGTTACAGCATAGGGGGAATCCCTTCCCGGCACTAACTATGTATTTTTCCGCAACCCTTTGATGAAAGTTGCATGTTTCTGCGATCCTTGGACGAAATTTGTGTTTTTTATGCGATCCTTTGACAAAATTCACGCTTTTTTGACGAAACTCGCATATTTTTGCTATCGTTTAGCGAAATCTGCATTTTTTTGCGATCTTTCGACGAAATTCATGTTTTTATGCGACCTTATGACGAAAATTGTTTTTTCGGAATCTTTTCATGGAATTTTTGTTTTTTCTGCAATCTTTACGCGAAATTTGCGTTTTTCCTGCAATATGTTCATGAAATTTGCGTTTTTTCGTGATCTTTTGACGAAATATGTGGGTTTTTTTTATCATGATACTTTGAAGAATTTATGGTTCTTTGACGAAATCTGCGTTTTTTCTGCGATTTTATGAAATTTGCATTTTTTACGTGGTCCTTGGACAAATCTCATGTTTTTTCGCAATCTTTTGGCAAAATCTGCGTTTTTTTTTTTTTTTTTTTTTTTCGATCTTTCGACGAAATCTGTGTTATTTTCCACAATCTTTTCTCGTAATTTGTCTTTTTTTTCCACAATCTTTTCTCGTAATTTGTCTTTTTTTTCCACAATCTTTTCACAAAATTTGTGTTTTTTCGTGATACTTTGAAAAAATTTATGTCTTTTTCACGATTCTTTGACGAAATTTGCATTTTTTTGCGATTTTTTGACAAAATTCCGGTTTTATACATGTTTTTTGGACGAAACTCATGTTTTTTCTCGATCTTTTGGCAAAATCTGTGTTTTTTCTACGATACTTTGAAAAATTTTATGGTTCTTTTTTGCGATTCTTTGACGAAATTTGCTCTTTTGACAAAATTCAAATTTTTTTTATGATGATTTTTTTATGATTCCAATGAATTTTTTGACAAAATTCCAGTTTTTAACATGGTACTTAGACAAAATTTATGTTTTTTCGCGGTCATCGGATGATATTTCTTTTTCCCACCACGATTCTTTGATGAAATTGGTAATTGTTTTTCTGTGAATGACTGACGAAATTGATTTTTTTCAGCGACCATATTGAAATTAGCGATATTTTTATATCCATATTTTCGGGCTGATAATTTTTTTTTTAAATTTTCGGAAAATTTGGGACAGAATCGTCCGTGCTACTTTTTTTCTTACGTTCAGAAGAATCGCCGATCTGGACGCCGTAAATTCCGAGCAAATTTCACCCCTTTTCTCCCTGGCATCGATCTTTAAGCCATCGCGTTTGGCGAATGGTGCCATTAAGTTTGCTGAGTGAGGACATTAAAGTTAATTGCCTTGTTTTAATTGTTCCTCGATGCTAATTTTGTGCTATATTTCAGCAATAATTTTCTAGGTAAGTGAGATAATTGTTTTTGTTTTTTCATAATATGTATGCTTTTCAAATCATAATTTTGACAATATTTTAGAATTCTGTTTCAAAATATGTATTTTTGTATAATTTTGATTGTTGCGATCTCAATTTTTGCACTTTTGCGTAGTCTACAAAATAACATAGTTTGAGACTAACAAACTCCATTAAAAACATTTAATCAAGTTTTCTGGTAAGTGATATCCTTTTTTTTATGTATAATTATTTCACAATTTTTTGTGGTTTTTTAATGTTTTAAAATATGTATTTTTGCTTTGTTTTGATTATCACCATCTTAAATTGTGCACTTTTGTGTGGTGTCTCCTGGTGTTTTGAACTCCGGGAGACAAAATTCACTTTTGCATGAAAATGTTCCAAAATTATTGATAGAAAGGGGACTGTCAACCATTTCAAAATATTTTTTTTTTAAAGAAGGTACAAAAATGCTCCTTAATCCCTTGAAGGGCAGTGACATGATTTACACCAGAAACGTTTAATAAAATTTTACTTTTTTTAACTTTGGTGGAAAAAGTTGAAAAATTGCTTTTCCTTATTTTGAACTGAATTTGTTTTAAAGTTCCAGTGTGAATTCAACATTACAGAAATGTAATTGCTTGCATCCTGAAATGTTTAAAAAGATTAATTCCGGTCCAGCAGCCCTTTTCTTTCTTGAGTAAGCACTAATATCAATGCTATCTTTTTTATTTTATTAATATTTTTTTACTTCTTAAATACATGCATTCTTCATTAGTGCAGTCATTTTTAACCAGAATTACATATTAAAATGTGCACAAATTGTATAAACAAAAGAAACAGAAATCTTCACTTTTTTTCACGTCTTAACTGTAAGTTTCAATGTTTACATTTGCTATGATTTGTGGATTTTATGCATTTGTGGATTTTCCAGTGTACTGTATAACATATTTACATATCTTTTATTTTATGTAATTTTGTTGTTGTTGTTTATTTATGTTTGTGGTAAAATATTTAGAATTAAAAATCAAGTTAATAAATGAAAAGCTAATTATGCATAATAACGAGATTATTATTTGATGGAATTTGTATCATAAAAGTATACTATGAATTTGCATAAAAAACAAAGTGGCTAATTTTATGTCATGTTTATACTTGATTAATATAGGTAAAAATAAAATGGTCGCAATTGCCTCTGAAATCAATACACTATCGTTTTTCTTTTCTTTTTCTTTTCTTTTTTCCTTTTTTTTTTAAATAAAAATCTTACACATTTTAATAAACAATCTGGTTAAAATGACTGAAATCGTGTTTTCTAATACATTATCTTTATTAAAAAAAATACAAATCTTATACATTTTAATGAGCAATTCTGGTTAAAATGACTGAAATCATGTTTCCTAATGAAGAACGTATGTATTTTTAAAAACAAGAAAAAAGATAGTGTATTGATTTCAGAGGCAATTGCGACCATTTTATTTTTATTAAAAACATTTATATATTAATCAAGGGTAAACATGAAATAAAATTTGCCACTTTTATTTATGTAAATTCTTAGTGTACTTTTATGATGCAAATTTCATCAAATAATGATCTCATTATTATGCATAATTAGTTTTTCAATTATTTATTAACTTGATCTTTACTTTTAATAATGTAAACAGAAACACAAATAAACAAAAAAAAATTTCATAAAATAAAAGATTTGTAAATATATCTATACAGTACACTTATTCAAATCCACAAATTTAAAATATACAAATGCATAAAATCCACACATTGTAACAAATGTAAACAGTGATACTTACAATCATTGTTGTAGTTGTAAAAAAAAAAAAAAACAGAGAGTATAATACGCTGTAGGCAGAGGATATACGTTAAAGTCATGAACGTCATGCCTAAAGTATACAGGGTGATTCAGCTCGTCGGTGACAAACTTTAAGGATCGATAGAGCACACCTAGACGAACATTTTTGAATAGGGAATGTAGGGTCCCTGACGCGATGGTAAGGCGCTAGGCGCTTTCGAAAATTTGGGTGCCGAAATTCGAAACGTCATAAAAACTAGGGAAATGGTTAGATTTTCTTGCTTGTTGCGTCGAAATGATTCTGTTTGTTTAGACTTTCTTCAGTACCAATTTGATAAGCGTATCTCTTAAAACATGGATAGGGGGCGCTGCAGACTTTGGAGAGCTAGACAACAACTTTAAGCCCGTTATTTTGATAATTTAACACATGCTCGCCAAAGTTTATACTCTAACTTAAAGTTTGAACCCAAAAGTAGAGCCCTGCAAAAAGCGTAAGAGCCGGAATAAAATGTCAAAGTACAGGGTGGTCGAAACTCGAAGGCTCCTAGGAGATAAACAAACAGATTTCTTGACTTATGGCATGCATTTTCATGATTCTGTTTGCTGGGGCTCTCTGAAACTCAGTTGAACGGTACAAAAAGAAACATCGATAGGGGGCGCTTTGGGCAAAAAACATAATTCGTTGACATTTCGGACGCTAACTGGAAACGGTGCGCTACGATCAGTTAGAAACAAAACAAGAGAGTAATTTACTTATCATAAGAAGCTATTAAAACTGCAGTTTGTTTGTTTTTTTTAACAAACATAGCTGGTTTCAATCATGCACAATGCGCGCAATAAAATTTACATAAGGTGCTTTTTGCTGATTTATGCAAAAGATATCGTACCATATCGATATGCAAAAGATACGTAATGCGTAGACGACAACGCGAGATGACGTAGTTGTATGCGCAGACACGTCTTTTGAACGTGCGGTACCTACTTAAGCTTCGGGTTACTTGTCTGCAGATCGGTAGTAGGATGGAACGGTACACAAACTCTGAATTGGCTGACATGCATTTGGCGTATGGCGCTGCTGGTTGTAATGGACGAGCCGCTCAGCGGTTGTACGCCGAGCGTTACCCCAACAGGCAAATCCCCTGCCATGCCTTCTTCGCTCGAGTACACCAGAGGTTGTCCACAACGGGATCTTTCGACGGAGGCAGGCCTGAACGGGAGCGATCAGTGAGCACCCCCGACAACGAAGAGGCTGTGCTTAACCTGGTTGAGGACAACCCAGGTCTTAGCACGAGAGATATCGCCAGACATGTTGGCATTTCGCAAGCAACTGCGTGGCGCATCTTACGTTCCCGGAATCTGCACCCCTACCACATCCAGCGGGTGCAGTTGCTCAGAGAGCAGGATTTTGGCCCTCGAGTGGAATTCTCAAGATGGTACTTGGCGATGAGATCCAGGGATCCCCGTTTTGTAAACAGCATTTTGTTTACGGACGAGTCCACCTTCAGCCGGGAGGGAATGTGGAACGCCCACAACAGTCATGTGTGGTGTGATGAAAATCCACATGAAACCAGAAGCCGAGCAGCCCAGGAGCGTTTCTCAGTAAATGTGTGGGCCGGCATTCTGGGGGATTGCCTCATTGGCCCTTATTTGTTACCTGAACGGCTGACAGGTGGAAATTACCTGATTTTCCTGGATCAAGTGCTGCCGCAGCTTCTGGATGAGGCGCACGTACCCGAAGGTTCGCGTCGCCAGATGTGGTTCCAGCACGATGGAGCTCCGGCCCATTACACGAACGACGTGCGTCTCCATCTAAACGCAAGGTATGGCCAGCGGTGGATCGGGCGTGGGGGTCCAGTTCACTGGCCTGCCCGATCACCAGACCTCACCTGCTTGGATTTCTTCCTTTGGGGTTACCTGAAGGCCGAGGTATACCATACACCTGTCAGCAGTGCTGAAGAACTTGTGGCGCGCATTGTGGCAGCTGCAGGGCAGATCAGAGATACTCCTGGCATTGTTGGAAACACATACTCCTCAATGCGACGGAGGTGCGAAGCCTGCATCATGGCCCAAGGTCGAAATTTCGAGCATCTTCTGTAGTGTTATTTTTTGTAAATAAATTTCCAGTATCATTGATGTTTTTGGTCTAAATTTATTCAGAAGTGTTGAGCAGAGGTAGAAAATGTGTTTTCATTATTACTAACTGATCGTAGCGCCCCGTTTCCAGTTAGCGTCCGAAATGTCAACGAATTATGTTTTTTGCCCAAAGCGCCCCCTATCGATGTTTCTTTTTGTACCGTTCAACTGAGTTTCAGAGAGCCCCAGCAAACAGAATCATGAAAATGCATGCCATAAGTCAAGAAATCTGTTTGTTTATCTCTTAGGAGCCTTCGAGTTTCGACCACCCTGTACTTTGACATTTTATTCCGGCTCTTACGCTTTTTGCAGGGCTCTACTTTTGGGTTCAAACTTTAAGTTAGAGTATAAACTTTGGCGAGCATGTGTTAAATTATCAAAATAACGGGCTTAAAGTTGTTGTCTAGCTCTCCAAAGTCTGCAGCGCCCCCTATCCATGTTTTAAGAGATACGCTTATCAAATTGGTACTGAAGAAAGTCTAAACAAACAGAATCATTTCGACGCAACAAGCAAGAAAATCTAACCATTTCCCTAGTTTTTATGACGTTTCGAATTTCGGCACCCAAATTTTCGAAAGCGCCTAGCGCCTTACCATCGCGTCAGGGACCCTACATTCCCTATTCAAAAATGTTCGTCTAGGTGTGCTCTATCGATCCTTAAAGTTTGTCACCGACGAGCTGAATCACCCTGTATATACTCTATAGCTTTATTTGAGAAACAGAGGGTATACAGAGATTCTTTAAAAAATCCAGAAGGTATATGGCGTATACCTGTATATTCCCTCCAGTATATCCCTGCTTACAGCAAGAGTAGGTGATTTTTTTTTAATACATATATTCTTTATTAGAAAGCATCAATTCTGTCAGTTTAACCAAAATTGCTTATTAAAATGTATACAATTTGTATTTAAAAAAATCTTAGTTTTTTTTCACCTACTTCTTAAATCTTAACTGTAAGTTTCACTGATTACATTTGCTACAGTGTGTGGATTTGATGCATTTTAGTATTGTTTAATCATGGATTTGAGGAAGTGTACTGTATACATATGTATCCTTTTTTTTCCTTCTTCAGTAAATACATTCGTCATTAAAAAACATGATTTCAGTCATTTTAACCAGATTTGCATATTAAAATGTGTATGATTTGTATAAAAAAGTAGAAATCTTCGAGCCCATTTACGGTTAAATATCAGTTGCTTTTTTTATCGTTTTTTCACACAGTCAATGAACACATATTTTTACAACCTATACAAATCGTTAAGCATTCTGACAATTATAGGTTGTGAATTATATTTTTCAGAAAAATAGCTTTTTATCCAGTAATGTGCAGTAGTTTTCATGTGTGTGCAATTCTAGCACTAGCAGGAAAGTTACTTTTGACTAGCACTGCTGTAACAAAAAAGTACCCAAAATTTTAATATCAATTAATAATATGGTTCAGTTAATAACTATATTATTGGTGTCATTTGAAAAGTTTATTTATTTTTTATGCTCTATGTGGCCTATTTTTTACAATTGAGTCCATTTTTCCACCCTAATAACCAGTTTATGTTTTTTAAACATGTGCTGCCAGGTTTCGTTGATATATATCGATGGATATATATCCGATATTTATTTTCAAAATATCAAGATTTTTTATATTTTCGATACTTTTATATTACTTTATATTTATTTTCAAAATATGACTGCGCCAGATATTTTTGATATTTTCAGTCAAAACAAGTGCAAATTAAATTTTCCTGTTATTGACTGTGTTGTCTTGTAGTCTCTAATAGTGACTTTTTCTAGCGAAAGAAGAAAACAAATATCTTTTCAAAGCTTTATGTTTGAATTTTTTACTTTTAAGGGTAGGTTATGTGGGACATAATTATTTCAGAGCAGACACTGAATTTAGATACTCAGTTATATGCAGCTGCATTAGAAAATAATCCGTTCTGGTACCTATTGATTTAATTCAGCATGTTTGGGAACTGTACAGAATGTTAGGGAATAAAAAATAAGATAACTTTACATTTATGTTAAAAAACTTCAATAAAATATATTTTGTATTTAAAATTTTGTTTTATAAATTTCCAATATACATTTTCAAAATATCAAGATGTGTGATATTTTCTATATTTCTCTATATTTGATATTTATTTTCAAAATATCACTGTGCAAGATATTTTTCATATTTTCAGTCAAAACAAGTACAAATGAAATTTCCAACTGTTATTGAGTGAGTTGTTCTCTAGTCTCTGATAGTGACTTTTTTAGTCAAAGAAGGAAACAAATATCTTTTCCAAACTTTATGTTTGATTTTTTTTTTACTTTTAACTATAGATTATTAGGGACATGATTAATTCAGAACAGATGCTGAAAAATAAACTGTCTAATTTAGATACTAAGTTATATGTACAGTTTCATTAGAAAAGAATCTTTTCTGGTATTGATTTAATTCAATTTAAACTGTACAAAATGTTAAGGAATAAAAAATAAGGTAAGCTTACTTTTATTCAAAAAATTTTCAATAATAATTTAAAAAAATGTATTTAAAATTTTGTTTTATAAATTTCTAATTTCTTGATAGTTGATACTAAATCCTATAGCTTTCTTTCTTTCTTTCTTTCTTTTTTTAATGTAAGTGTATAAAACAAATTGTTTCTGTTTTCAATTTTGTTCTAAGTAAAAAAAAAAAGGGATAAGAAAAATGCACTTTTAGTATATTGTTTAAGTTTTCATGTTAAGTGCAATATGTTTTAGTTTCTAATTTATATTATGTTTGAAAATATTCATTATCAGCTGTAAGTTAACTATTTTTAAAATATCGTATATATATCGAAAATATTGGATATATATCAAAATTCGGATATTTTTTATATTTTCGAAAATACCATGATATTTACAAACCCTGGGTGCTGCATAATCTCTACTTCTAATTAACCTTATGTCCATGTCATTGCACCCCATGTCTGGCAGTATTTTTATTCATCATTCTGGCAGTTAATTATACTGCCAGAAAACTGCAAGAATGGATATTTTAAACACTAAAGACCAGAAAATGTAATTTTAAGAAATCGTATCCCAAATTTCATGCTTTTTTTTCATTTGTTTTTAGACTTCAGTTATGTTATATAAATATGTGTGTTTTTAAGTGCTTTTTTCCATTTTACAAAAATATTTTTTATTCTTATTTTTAGGTGTTTGCCGGAACGGATTGATTTTGGTCCATCTTTTAGTAACTTTATTTAATTTATATTAAATTAACCGCATTTGTCTGTCAGATTTTTGTTATTTATAAATTAATCAGCCGATTAAGCTAAGTTGGAAAAACATGCCTCCCAGAAAAAAAAAAAAATGTTTGAGAACCAAACAAAGAGAGGATAGAGAAAGTCAGCGAAGAAGAAGAGAAATTGAAGCCACTCCTGAGAGATGCAAGACGTCAGAAAAATAGAGAAAGAGAACAAGGAAGAAGAGACACTGAAAGTACCCCAGTAAGAGAAGGAAGACTTCAAGAAAAGAGAGAAATAGAACAAAGATGAAGAGAAACTGAAACTACCCCAGTAAGAGAAGGAAGACGTCAAGAAAATAGAGAAAGAGAACAGAGAAGAATGGAATCTGAAAGTACCCCAGTAAGAGAAGGAAGACTTCAAGAAAAAAGAGAACAAAGAAGAAGAGAAGCTGAAACTACCCCGGTAAGAGAAGGAAGACGTCAAGAAAACAGAGAAAGAATCAAGAGAAGAAGAGAAGCTGAAACTACCCCAGTAAGAGAAGGAAGACGTCAAGAAAACAGGGAAAGAATCAAGAGAAGAAGAGAAGCTGAAACTACCCCTGAAAGACAAGTAAGGTTACAAGCAGTCAGAAATCGATTAATTGCTGTTCGAAGACTCAATAGAAATTTTGAGAATGCAGCTTTTAATTATGACCCATCAGTAGATTATGCCTCTGAGTCTTTAGGTGTGATAGAATCCATGTCAATTACCTGTCAATTCTGTTTGCAAAGAAATGGAAAGGTGAAACGAGGGTATGTGCTGCAACGGGGGAAAAGTTACATTACCATCACTATTTCACTGTCAGTTCCTCCAGATCGCTTACATGCTTTCCTTACAGAAGAATCAGCAGATGCTAAACATTTTCGAGATAATATTAGAAGATATAATGCCTGTTTTCAGATGACATCTTTTGGTACCACAAAAGAAATAAGAGAACCTGGTTTTATGCCAACATTTAAAGTTCAAGGTCAGGTATATCATCGTATTGGAAGCCTGCTGCCTTTAGAAAATGAACAGCCAACATTTTTGCAAGTATATTTTGTTGGAGATTGTCAACAACAAGCAGAATAACGTTGCATAAATATCCCAGAAACAAGACAAAACATTGTACTAGATTTTCAGAATATGCTGCATGAGCATAACTCCTATGTCCGTAGATTCAAATCAGCAAAGGAAAACATGTGCCCTGAAATGAAAGTTAAAATCTTATCTGACAAAACACCTCATGGTGATCATGAGAGGCAGTACAACGCACCCACAGTAGCAGAAGTGGCTCTAATCATGGTGGGAGAACAACATGGGCCAAGAGATATTATTTTGGAAGAAAGAAGTGGCACACTCAAAAGAATTACAGACACTCACAGGTCGTATATGATGCATTACAATATCCACTCATGTTTTAGCAAGGGGAAGATGGATATAATTTTGACCTGCAACAAATAAACCCAACGACAAGAGTGCCAACAAATAAAAAAAATCAGCTATGGATTTTTATGCTTACCGGATAATGTACCGCTATTCAAATTTCAACATTATACTCAGAAGCAAAGACCTGTTCCATCAATATATTGTAGACATGTATGATGAGATTGAATCTTAAAGGATGAGGTACTTTCGAATGAATCAGAGGTCATTACGAGTGGAAAAGTATGAACATTTGTGGGATGCAGTGAACAATGATGGAAATGTTAATGACATTGGTCGGTTAATCATCTTGCCATCCTCCATCACTGGAGGTCGAAGATACAAGCATGAGCGAATCCAAGATGCCATGACTTACGTCAGGAACTATGGTAGACCCGATCTTTTCATCACATTTACATGTAATCCAAAATGGAGTGAGATTCAGCAAGAACTGTTTGACGGGCAGAAAGCGCAAGATCGCCATGATTTGTCTGCAAGAGTATTTCATCAAAAACACAAATCACTTATGGATCTCATTAGAAATGAAAATGTTTTTGGAGAAGTTCAATGTGACAAATACACAATAGAGTGGCAGAAGCAGGAACTTCCTCATGCCCCCATATTGATTTCGCTCAAAGAGACGTTACACGTTCACAGAGTTGATGACTTCATTAGTGCAGAAATCCCCGATCCACAAGAAGATCCAGAGCTTTTTGATATTGTGACAAAACAGATGGTACATGGCCCCTGCGGGTCCATAAATCCAGGTTCTACATACATTCGGAATGGAATTTGCACAAAGCGATATCCCCGAAGTTTTCTGAAGGAGACTCAAACTGGAAAAGATGGATATACACTTTATCGACGAAGAAAACCCCAAGACGGAGGTTTTGCTGCTAATATCAAAGTTAGAGGATTGGAAGTACCTGTGGACAATACCTGGATTGTTCCATATTGTCCTCTTTTGAGTAAAGTCTTCAATGTTCATATTAATGTCGAATTTTGTAACTCAGTGAAGTCTATCAAGCATATTTGTAAGTATGTAAACAAAGGTTCAGACATGGCTGTCTTTGAAGTGACCAATAGAGATAATGACATTGATGAAATCCGGCAGTATGAAATGGGAAGATATATTAGCAGTAATGAAGCAATATGGAGAATACTGAATTTTAAAATTCGCGAACACCATCCTACAGTCATTAATATGGTAATTCACCATGGAAATGGACAGAGAGTGAGGGTATTTCAGGACGGAAAATGCTGCTGAAAGTGCTGCAATACTACATGACACAAAATTAACAGGTTTTTTCAAACTTTGTACCCAAGATCATTTCGCACGCACCCTCCTGTACAACCCAGTTTCCAAGTACTACACTTGGCATGATGAAGATGGAGCATGGAAGCGGAGAAAACGTGGAATTGTTGTGCCCGAACAAGTAGGAATATTTGCTTCTGATGCACAAGGCCGCATTTACAGTGTTCATCCAAACGACTCAGAATGCTATCACTTGAGACTTTTACGGCATGAAGTGCGAGGTCCAGTGTCACTTACAAATTTGAAGACAGTTAATGGAAGGATCTGCGAAACATTCAAAGAGGCTTGCCAGCTTAGAGGTCTTCTGGAAAAGGATGAACATTGGAACACAGCATTAGAGGAAGCAGATTCCTGCCGATCACCCAAAATTTTACGTAACCTGTTTGCTGTTATGTTACAAACATGCTCGGTGTCTGCTCCAGAACAGTTATGTATGAATCATAAAGAGAGTTTGTCTGAAGATATTTTGCACGAAATCCGCATACAACAACAGAATATGGATATGGATTATACTGATGACATCTTTAACAAAGCTCTGATCTACATTGAAAATAAGGTTATATTGTTGAGTGGAAAAGACCTCTCAAAATTTGGACTTCCACAACCAAATAGAAATAGAGATTCTGTGAAACCCAATGAAGAACTTAATGAAAGAATCTATGATACAGATGGTCCTTACAAGGTAAATAGAAGAGAATGAACCTAAATTAGTACAAGATCAAAGGGAAGCATTTGAAAAGATTATAAAAGCAGTTTTTGATCAACAAGGTGGGATATTCTTTTTGGATGCTCCTGGTGGAACAGGCAAGACTTTCCTTATCAATCTTCTTTTGGCTAAAGTGAGACAGAAAAATGAAATTGGCCTTGCTGTTGCTTTATCTGGCATTGCTGCAACACTTTTGACAGGAAGAACGACAGCTCACTCGGCCTTCAAATTACCCTTAAATATGGCAAGCACAGAGAATCCTACATCTAACATTTCAAGAGATTCTGAAAAAGCAAAGGGGTCAATCCATTTCAAGTGGTCCAGAAAATCATTTATTCGTTGCTTGACCATTTTTAAAAAATCTGAAATATTTTGTACAACAACTTTAACATGATGGAAGTTCAAAATGACTATTATTTTAATTTTATTAATTTTTGTTTGTGCATTGCGGCCATCTTTGTTTCGTCGTCTGCAGCAATTTTCTCACAAGAAAGATTTACAGAATTGTAAATAATTCATCGTTTATTTATCCAATTCAACTGCGGATTAAAGCAATTTGTACAGAATGCATTGGGCTAAAAATTTGGCAATATAGTAGTTTCCGAAACTAACTGCTTATTGTTAAAATTTAAGCATAAAGTTTCAGTTTTTTTTTCCAAAATTTGTCCGTTTACAAGAGGAAATTTTTCTAGCAAGGAAAACTGCCAACATGACATAATTTTTTTTTTACAAATAGACCAAAAGTACTTGTACTCACACGCCGAGTTCCAGATCTGAGACTTGCTTTCTCTCTTCGCTAAAAAAAATCCCAAATTTTTCAAAAATGACAAAAATCGCACTTTTCAGGCTTTGATATCTCTTGTGGGGCGCGAGATAAAACTCTGATATTTTTTTTTATAAGTGTATTGTATGGTAGTGTTATGCACAAGAAATTTCAGGATGGAGATTTGACTACAAGCTGAGATATGGGAAGGGCAACATGTCAAAACAATACTGCCAAACTATTGTTTTGTTGTTGTCACAGCTAAGTATTTATCTCAGAGTGTCATTTAATTTATGTTTTTGATTATCTTTAAATAACAGTAACAGAAAATAAAGCCCTTTCCAAAGCTTAGCGATTAATTAAAAAAATAATTATGCCTAAGGCCATACATTTTGTATGGTTTCAGTAAATTTTGTTGTAAGTAATTTTAGTAAATAACAGAAACCTCAGCACTTTTACATAAAGAAAAAAAAATATTTTTATACAAGACCTGAGACAAAAACAACATGGGGAAAAAGAAAAGCTGTTAATGTTGTCATACTTGTTGAGACATGATCAAACGTGTTAAAACACATTCTTGCTTGTTAGTTCAAAAACCACAATTTTGATGTTTCTCAAATTTTATTTCTAGGGAACCAAGTCTTGTAATCTCTTGATAACTTGGATGAAGACCTTGGCCCTTCTGGCTCATAGAAATATACTTTGAAATCACTATGTGCAAGTCTCAATTCATTGATATTTCCTAGCTTACTTCTTATGCAAAAATGTGATTTTTCTGCAGTATAAATTTTGAAAAGGCTTTAAATATCTTTACTTTCTGAAAATTACTTGAGGCTGATGCATGGTAATATTGCATAATGTTTCATTTACAGGAACATACTTATGGTAGGAATAAGTTTCAGGGACTGGCAAGCAGCATTAAAATTGTGGTTTTTAAACCAACAAGCAGGAATGTGTTTTGACACGTTTGATCATGTCTCAACAAGTATGCCAACATTAACAGCTTTTCTCTTTCCCTATTTGTTTTTGTCTCAGGTCTTGTATAATTTTTTTTAATGTAAAAGTGCTGAGGTTTCTTTTAGTTACTAAAATTACAAGAAAAATTACGTAAACCATACAAAATGTAGGCCTTAGGCATAATTATTTATAAAATTAATTGCAAAAGCTTTATTTCTTTTTACTATTATTTAAAGATAATCTAAAATATAAATTTAAATGATACTCTGAGATAAATACTTAGCTGTGACTACAACAAAACAATAGTTTGTCAGTATTGTTTTGACATATTGCCCTTCCCATATCTCAGAATGTAGAAAAATCTCCATTCTGAAATTTCTTGTGCATAACACTACCATACAATACACTTATAAAAAAATTTTCAGATTTTTATCTCGTGCTCCACCAGAGATATCAAAGCCTGAAAAGTGCGATTTTTGTCATTTTTGAAAATTTTGGGATTTTTTTTAGCGAAGAAATAGCAAGTCTCAGATCTGAAACTCGGAGTGTGAGTACAAGTACTTTTGGCCTATTTGTAAAACAAAATATGTAATGTTGACAGTTTTCCTTGCTAGAAAAATTTCCTCTTGTAAACGGACAAATTTTGTAAAAAAACTGAAACTTTATGCTTAAATTTTACCAATAAGCAGTTAGTTTCGGAAACTACTCCATTACCAAATTTTTAGCTCAATGTATTCTGTAAAATTGCTTTAATCCGCAGTTGAATTGGATAAATAAACAATGAATTATTTACAATTCCGTAAATCCTTCTTGTGAGAAAATTTCTGCAGACGATGAAACAAAGATGGCCGCCATGCACAAACAAAAATTAATAAAATTAAAATAATAGTCATTTTGAATTTCCATCATGTTAGGGTTGTTGTACAAAAATTTTTACATTTTTTTAAAAGTGGTCGAGCAACAAGTGCTTTACCACTTGAAATGGATTGACCCAAAGGTACTTAAGAATTACAAGTTCATTGTCTGGGATGAATTTACTATGACTCATAAAGCCGCATTCGAAGCAACTGATGTCACCTTGAGAGATATAAAACATAATAATGAAAGAATGGGTGGGATCATGATGGTTTTGGCTGGTGACTTTCGACAAACATTTCCAGTTATTGAACGCGGAACAAGGGCAGATAAAATTCAGGCATGCTTAAAATCATCTTACATTTGGAATAGCATTCAGATACTTCGACTGGCAACAAACATGAGATTTCATGTTCATGGTGAGCCTTCTGCTCAGGTGTTTGCCAACAAATCTGTTCCAACTCGGAAATGGCTCTGTGAATTCAAATAGTCAGGATGGATGTATAGCGATAGAAACATTGGAAGTATTGTAAAAACCCAACAAGCGGTATTTCCAAATGTGGCAGGGCACTTTGAAGATTATGCGTGGTTGTGTGAAAGAGCAATTCTTGCACCAAGAAACGAAGATGCCAAGGTTATCAATAAGCAACTTTTACAGGATTTGCCTGGTGATCTTCACATTTATAAATCAATCGATAGTACATGTGTTGTAGAGGAGGCTGTTAACTACCCAACCGAGTTTTTGAACACATTAGAGCCATCCGGATTACCATCACCCGTTTTGGAGCTGAAGATAGGGGCACCAATTATACTGCTTAGAAATTTACAACCTCCTTCACTCTGCAACGGAACACGGCTCTGTATCAAACAACTTATGCCAAATATGATAAAAGCAACCATAATGACTGGACATGCTGCAAGGGAAGATGTATTTATTTCTAGAGTACCGATGATCGCTTCAGATTTTCCCTTTCAATTTAAACGTCTTCAGTTTCCTGTTCGTTTATGTTTCGCCATGAGTATAAACAAGGCACAAGGGCAAACACTAAAAGTTGTGGGACTCGATCTTCTTAAACCATGTTTTTCACACGACCAACTGTATGTGGGTTGTTCAAGAGTTGTAAAATCTACAAATCTTCACATCCTAGCACCAAATGGAAGAACATTGAACATAGTATATCCTGAAGCTCTATAAGGAAGTATTTCAATCAAGAAAATTTAATTGGATAAAGGCCTTTACCCAAATATGAAAGAAGAATGATTGAATTTTAAACAAATCATTCTAATTAGGATCGCAGGTACGTTTTTGTCTGTTCTTATTCTCAGTCAAGTATTCTTAATTGGACTTCCAGGTAAGTGTTGCATTCTATTCTTATCTATATTTGTGTTGCTATCTTGTTTACATATTGTGTATAAATAATGTTGATATACTGTTTATTTCTCTCATGTGTTTGTATATATATATAGTAAACAGTTAATTAATAGCATATATTGCTGCTTGGCATTGATAGTGGCACAACTCAAAAAACTAAATTTTATAGATTAACATTTTTTGAATATGTTATAAATCATTTCTTTTATAAATTGTTGAAAATAATTGAATTTTTTAATATATCGAATACAAATATATTTACAATAGATAATATAGCTTTGTTTGGATCAATAAAGTAATTAAAAACAAAAAATACAGTTGTCACTATCAATGCAAAGCAGCGATATATTTTGTACATATATTTTTTAATGTTGCGTACTTGCATATTATACAGGCCAGGTGGATAGATCAGCAAAAATGGTAGCAAATTGCCTATTTTGGAGTCGTGTATTTGAGTGATTTTACTGTACATTTCTAGATATGTTTAATTTTATTTTTGTGGGGGTTTTTGTGTTTTTATATTATATTATGTATATATTTTATGTCACTCATTATAATTTTTTGCTTAAATGCTGATTTGTTTAATGTATAAATTGCACTCCTTCAAATCTGCATAGCTTGGGACTAGAGGTTGTTGTGCAGATTTCCACTGTTTTGTTTACATTTTTTAAACTAATTTGATTATTATTTTAATGAAACAAAAATGTAATAAATGCTTTCAATAATTTTAAATATTTAAAATAATAAAGTAATAGCCTACAGTAAGAAAGTGAAAGAAAAAGATATAAATTATTAAAAGAAAATCCAATTTAATAAATAAATATAAAACTAATTATTCATTTTAATGAATTATTTTTTTATTATTATTTGATAAAATTTGCATCATAAAAGTACACTAAAAGTTTACATAAAAAAAAAAAAAAACTTGCTACGATGTGTAGATTTTATGCATTTGTGAATTTTTAGTTTCGTGGATTTGAAGAAGTGCACTGAATACACATCTTATTTTGAGTTTTTTTTTTTTTTTTTTTTTTTTTTTTTTTTTTGCTTTATTTATGTTTTTGTTTATATTTGTTATTGCATATAACATACATTATGTTCACATGAACATATACATGCCTGTTTATAGTGCAGACACCATTTTTTAAGACACCTAAATCAAAGACATTATAGGGGCAATGGTACATGCTGATGCATGATGGTATAATCTTGCCCCTAAATTCGTTTGCCTTTGGTTTAGCCAGTCCCAAGTCTGGGTAAAGTTGAGGGAAAAATGGTTATTTTCCTATCTGTGCTCAATATGTAGGTTAAATGTCTCTCTAAAACATGCTGCACGAAGAAGAGAATGGCTTATTGCTATCCCGGGCAACGCCGGGCGAATTAGTTAGTAATACATAAAAGAAAATTCATTTTAAAATTTTAGTTAACAATTTCCCGCCAGAAACGCAACCAGTATAAAAAGACTAATGAGAAAAATTTTGTCAATATATATATATTTTTGACAATGGCGGAAGACTTTTGTGAGGATTTGCGCAAAATATGTTCATTGAAGGCGGATATAAAAGCGTTTGGAATGTTATTTGAAGACAGTTATACACATAGAGTTAAACGAAATATCATAAGTTAAATAAAAGTCATAGAAATTTCCTTTTCTAAACGTAATTGCCAATAAAATATAATATATATATATAACCATTAATTAAACATAACCTACCACCATCAAAAACCGTAATATTATGAATTAAAGCTGTAAGTATAAAATTTTTTTTTTAATTTATTATAAGAATTATTATGGAAGAAAAATAAGAAAGTGGACACCGACAAATAATGGAAATGCTTATATATTGAATTACGTTGTCAAGGGCACAGAATTCAATGATATAAGCAAAATGGTAGTTTTCTGTGAGAAAAATAAGCTAAAGCTAAAAGTTATTTTCCCCTGTGCCCAAACAACCATTAAAATCAAGTGAATTGATTAAAAATGAAAAAAGAGTAGAAACAAATAATATGAAATGGAAAAATCAATATAACCTATTTAAATATTTATAGGATATAAAGTAGAAATAATAAACACCATACCGATTAATACTTCAATATTTTAGAATAAATCCACGCTCACATGGCACCCAAAATATCGTAAAGATTAAGGTGAATAAAACAGTTAAGAAATCACAGTAATTGATACCATAGGATGCAGTTAATACATTTTGAAATAAATGTTAAATAGCTTTTAATATAATATAAAATAAAATAAATAGAAAGTAATTACATATTTAAAATGCACTATTAAATTAATTAAAAACTGTTTAACAATATCGTCAAAATTTAGCTAAAAATTCCCCCTGATGTAGTAAATTATAACTGAAATGTAGCTGGAAAAAGTAAAATTTAGAACTTATCGAAAAAATACAAATTTTGGTGCTGCCATCTAGTATTACTTTTATGATTCAATTGTCACAAGATAAACAGTTGTAAGCATTTGAATATAACAATTGTTTTATTAACAGCAAAACCAAACAAATCCTTATATATAGATAATTATAAACTGAATATAAACCACACAATGTATTTTTAAAAACTATTGTTAATAAAATTTAAAAAGCATACAAAATATTCTATTAGCTAACTTATTTAAACTACACTAAGAATTTAAATAATTCTAGAACATCGATAATATATAGCATATAGCTATATGCTATAAAACAAAATAAATTCATTAATAATTAATATAAATAATTATTAAAAATATAAAAATCTTTAATAAAAACTATCATATATAAGATAATTATAAAATGAACAGGAAATAAAAAAAACATATGGGAGTATAAAGAAGGTAAACAGATACTTAAATTCCGATTACCTAAAAAGCACAAATATAGTGTGTGGATTATTTATTTTCATACATCCATAAAAACCCTAAAAGTATGAATGTGGGACATTCAGAAACATTAAACCGATAATAAATTTTATAACACAAAGTGAAAATAGATAAATATTAAAATATTAATAAGAATAGAGGAATAATAATAAAAATAATTACCCAATTTTAATACATACAGTATAACTTTATTTATATTAAATATACTTATATGTATATTAATCACTATAAAAATGGCATACTATTAGTAATCAATATGATATTGTCCTTATTAAATTAAAATTTATAACAAATGATTGTAAATAAGATTAAACAATAATTAAGTTAATCATTAATGAAATTTACCAATTACATATAAAATATCAAATCAACATCCTTATAAAATAGGTATCAAAAATATAGTAATAATACAAAAGCCCCCAATTTTTTTTTTTTTTTTTTTTTTTTATAAATTAAACATTGCGTATTATCCAGACAACACCACCCTCCTCCGTACTCTAACATCTACCCACCCATCTAACCTATAATAATTTTTTTATATTATTTTACAATTTTTAATTTTTTATAGAGATTTTTTTTATTTTATAATTTTTTTGTAATTTTGTTTACGGATTGTTAATTCGTTTTAAAAGATCATGTAAGAAAAATACTAATTGTATATTAATGAATATATGAATTTTTTTTGAAAACCATGATTTAATGCATCATAAATTAGTTTTTTAATATTATTGTTAATTAGAGGAGAAGAACATAAACATTTTATTCTATATAAATGATTAAGTACTATATTTCGAAATACAGAATGATGTAGACAAGATTTAAAATTTGTAAATGTATTAACTTTGAATTTAAATTCTTTACGTTTGTCATATAAATCTGTGATTGTTTTGTTGTCTTTTATTGTAATTTTAAGATCTAAGAAGTTAATTGTATTGTTAGATAAAAGGTTTTCCGTTAATTCCAAATTAGTGGGATAATCTACTGGAAATTGAGTAATTGCAGAATGATCAGTATCAATTAAAATTATGTCATCAATATAACGATATAAATGTAGATTATTTATAGTAAAATTACGTTCATAATGATATTAGTATAAGTCTGAGAGTAAACTGGATGTACAACCGCCTTGTGGTATACCGACATGCTGTAACTATAAAGTGTTATCTTGCAAGATATAATTATTATAGATAATGAAGATTGTTAAAGATTTAAAATAAGCAATATCAATATTAGATGGTAATTCCAGTTTTTTATAATACTTTTTAAATAATGCATTTATAATTTTATGTAAATCTAATAGGTCTCTATTATTAAAAAGATCTTTGAAGTCATATATCGTTATATTATATACACAATGAAGACTTTTTAAAATATTGACAAGTTGATAGCTATTTTTTATACAATGTGTATTACCATTGTTTGTAGTAAGTACATATAATTGATTAAGAATTTTTAAGAGAAGTTTATTGGCTTTATTATTATATGTATTGCAACCAATAGTTACAGTTCTAAATTTAATTGGAGTTTTATGAAATTTGGGAATAAGAACTAAATATGGATAATTAAAGTTAGTAGATAAAATATTTAATAATTTATAATAACTTCGAATTTTACGATTATTTACAATTACATTTTCATTAGTTTTTTGAAATGACATATTAGAAGAAATACAATTTGTAAGAAGTTGGTGATAATAAGATTTACAAATAATAGCATAATTATTAGGAGATCTACATATGTAATAACGTAGTTTTTTTGTAATTTAGTAATTTGTTGGAAAATATGCTGTGTATTAATAGAAACCAAATCAGCAATATTATATATATATATATATATATATATATATATATATATATTAGGGTGGAACTTAAGTATAGGGTAAAAAAAAAAAAACTTTTTTGTTTTAATATGTAATAGTGAAAAATTTTTTCCTTTTTGGATGTCTGAACTTTTGGCTGAAAAGGTTTTTTTTAAATTAAGTTGTTTTCCGGTTCCTCAAGGAGGTCAAAGTTTTGAAATTTCAGTATAAAGTAACTTAAAGAAAACAACGTAGCTGTTAGCTCATATCTACTTTTATTTAGTAAATACTATCCAGAAGTCACCAGGAGGAGGTGGTTAAATATCGACTTCCACCCTCCTTATCTCCCTTTGTTATGGATTAATTCAACTGGATATTCCACATACTGTCTTTTTAGGCAAACTTTGTCATTACATTGTGGGAATTCAACTTTCCCAAGATTAAGCCATCTTTTGTTTAATATTTAAAGACGGTTGACGCAGCTCGCGGGACAATTTTGACACACGTTTCCACTGTTTGATTATGACAAGGAAAATCTAAAATTCAGGTGTATCCCCTGTTTATACTTTTTTTAAGTTCTTCATCCGATCAGTCCGTCAAGTAGGATCAATGATTTTATAGTCTATAATTTCAATATGTTCGCATTTTTTCAAGTCGCTTTCCTACTGGTCCAGAAAATCCTTTTGTACCCGTAGTTTTTCCAGCAAGATGTTGAAATAAGTATCTAAGAAAAAAGTTCATTTGCATGTAATAATCAAATTATCCATTATAAAGTTTTTAGGGTATTGCTTCCGATGTTTTAACAACTCCAGATTTGCATCCTGCATTAAAGGCGTTTCTGTTTCACCCAATAACTTTCAAACTTGAAATGTTTGCATTATTATTTTGAAAATACACCAAAATTGCAGTGGCTATATTAATATAAGAAGAAGATGTCAATGAAATATGACCAATATATTTTTATCCTGGTTTTTGAACTAAGACCAGGAGTTCGTCTTTAATGATTCTTAGTTATACTTTTTTCCCTCTGCTTCAGT
Source organism: Maratus speciosus (assembly GCA_963932465.1). NCBI lineage: Eukaryota > Metazoa > Arthropoda > Arachnida > Araneae > Salticidae > Maratus > Maratus speciosus. Next base: position 33,847,863 of record OZ010800.1, read on the forward strand.
TATCATAATGTTATCCTTTCTGCAATCAAAATACTAACCTTCTAAAATTAACTCATTTCGTCTTTCCCGTTCTTTCAAATTCTTCCTTTTCTTTTCTCTTTGTCGTCTTCAAGTCCTTCTTTCAGTTACCTTTTCTTTATTATCGTCAGAAATACCCATATCTTCTAAGATGCCATTTGCAATAATATTTGCAGTTCTGTCTAATACTCCGGTTCTTTCACCTTGTTGATTATCAAATTTTCAGGTTTAGAAAAACAACCGATTGAACTATTTACTTCCGAAATATTTTTTACACTTGACGATCATTCAATCAAAGCATCGTGTTTTTGTTTTAAAATAACTTTTTTCCTTGATATTTCCTTTTCCAGTCTTGCTACACATTTTTTGTAGTTTTTATATCTATTGATCCTATTGTCATCACCCCATCTCTCTTTGGTCTTTGAGAAAGTGACGTTCTTGTTCTGATACATGATAATATTTAGTGCTTTTACACAAAGAAATGTTTTTTGCAGGATTACCTAACATTTTGCAATTTTATATTGAATGTGGGATTATTCTTTCTAATCTTAATATTTTTCTTCAAATTTTGACATTTCTCGCGCTAGTCTGTAATCATTTTTTATGATTTGTGTATCAGAAACCGTTGGAATTGAAGGTCTCAGCAATACACTTTTAATTGTATCATCAACAGCTTTAGATATTTTAGAAATAATGTGCACCAGATTCCAGCTGTCAGATTTTAATTTAAATTGAACCCAAAAATAATGTTTCATAACATCTTCATATGTTCGTCAAATATGACAGTCTAATGTTAATTGTTTTGGTTCACGAAATACAGGACACTTCAACAATTACCTAGATTTAGGCACGTTAACAGACTTTGTCACTTTTGACACCGAATGTTTATTGAAAAATAATAAAGAAACTGTTAACACACGTTAAATCGGACTAACTTGTTATGTGTCGCAGCCAAATAAATCAGAGACAATGAATGCCGACGCCCACGACGCTGGCTTCTACAAAAGTCAAATAAAGTGGGGCTAACTTTTCTAAGACACTCAAACTAAGTCATTCTCTTTATTACAGGACATTAAATCTTAATTAATTTAATTTTGCAAAATATAAATTTAACAATAAACTTAAAAAACTTTTCATGCAATTATTGGCTTTTTTCTTTTTTTAGGGAAAATCAGGCGCTTTGAGGAACCGGAAAATATCCTTTTTAAATTAAAAGAAAAATATTTTCTTTTTGTGGAGTTAAAAAGGAAAAAAATAATCACTATTAGAATATAAAATTTGAAACTTCGTTTTTTAGTTCCACCCTAATGTATATAGATTTGTGTCGCCCACTAAAAGAACTAAAAATATTATATATCATAATTTAAATGTAGAACAGGTCGTAGTAATCCTTACTAAGATATACAAATTTCGCAGAGTTAAAAATGATATAATGGTAATAAAATGCATTTTATCCGCCAACAGCCGGTATAGTGTTAACATGTTTTTTACTTTACCTGCGCATAAACTATAATTTATATATACACCCTTTTCAATAATAAACATGCTGTGGATGACTATAACAACGTAGCAAAAAATTACCGTCAAGATTCTACAAATCACGCATTTAATGACGCATTCGTTTCTTATACTCGTATTATTCTATGCGGCCCTGTAAAATAACTGTAAATCCAATGCACACGCTCTTCCAGTTAATCAAATGGACTTTACCCACGAATGGAAACAACCACGCCTCTGCGGGGAAATACCCTTCGGACTGTTTATTGGGCGAAGAGGGAGCTGTGTTAAAATGTTCTTCACGCCAATTGGTGTTTTTCTTCTCTTTACCCGCGACTGACGTCACATGAGTAAAGCCCATTGTGTATGTGACTGTAACTGTATAAAAAATTTCATTACCGCTAGCGTTCTACAAACAACCCATTTAACATATCGTTCAACCGCAAGAAAAGTGACACATCTCGGCAAATTAAATTTCACAGGCGAGGCGAAGGAGAATTTGCATGATTTTACTCTAACATGAAACTACAGCACCTAGCTCTGCATGCAAGAGTAAAAACGTGCATAAAAGCAAAACTCCCTTAAATGTGAAGATATAGAATGACGTTTGGAAGTTTGGGAAATTTTATCTCCCCACACAATCGACCCGTCTCATGTGGTCGAGAATGGACATAGACCAATGTAAACTACAAATTATCCCGTATAACTACAAATACTGAAACTTTTTGTGCAGGAAGACAGACCTTTGATTGAACTACTAGTGAAATAAAACGCAAAATGATTTTTTGCTAGGTATGTCACGTTTTTTGCGGGTGAACGATATGTCCGTTTCACTTATTATTCTTTTATTTTTGCCTGTAAAATAAGCCTTAAAAGAAAAGAAAAAAACATACTGTAAGTGATGTAGCTACATACTAAAATTACGTAGCTGTCAATTTTCTACGAATCTGGTATTTAACGAATACTTGTTTCATGTATTCGTATTTTTTTTTTTGCGACCCTGTAAAATAACTATATACTGAATATTATCTAGCTGCACCCCCAACCATCATCTCCTTAAAATCTCGCCCAACAAAAACTTCCTAAACAAAATTTAAAAGCTTTATTTTTTTAAATTTATTTCTTCATTTTTTTATTGCAACAATATTTAATTAATCCTTTAAAACTCCTCCACCACAAAAAAGATACAAAAAGAAAAAAAGTTTCCCTTTTTGACTCTTTTTTCATGCTCTTTAAATAAATTAAAAGAAAAATTCCCCACCTATATAATACACTATAATAACAAATAGTAAAAAATATACCACCTAAAATATCTCCTTCTCCCAAAATCTCTGCTTCTTTCCCCCTGTCCACCCATTTTCATATCACAAACAATACCACCCCTTTCCCCCTGTATCTCAACCAGTTTAAAATTTGTAAAATTTGTTCTTTATTCTGCTCTATTTGTGATTCTGTTGCAAAACTATTTAAATAACCTTCTAAATTATTTCTCACCGTCCCACACACACACACACACAAACAAAAATTGATATTTAATGATATTTAGGGGTGCGGACAGCCACACTGAAAAAAAGGAAATATTCTGTTTTCCTCCCAAATATTTAGAACACTCCTTTGGTGAGATGTAGAATTTTTTTTAAGCAGGATGATGATTTTAAATGCGATTATGTAGATGAGATTTCAGAAAAATCATCTTACTACAAAATAAGAAATAGGGTAGAATATTGTTAAAAAAATAATTTTAAGGTTTTAAAGTTTGCTGGGTGTGAATCGCAGGGTAAAGATGAACTTTTGGAGAAAGGAGTGTAATTTAGATAATTGATTATATTCTTATTGCTACGAGCTAGATAAAAATAGAACAAAATAATTAGGATTTTCAAGATAGTCAGCTTTTTTTGCTGGAGAAGGAGGGCAAAAAAGGGATCTGGACATTTCATGCAGGGTTGGGGGGATTTCATTAAAATGATCTAAAAATGTATGGAAATCCACCAACAAAGTCAAAACATTCAAAATTACCTTCTTTTGATTTTTAAATTAATTTTTTCACCAAAAAAAGTTTCTGAATATAGGGGTGGTGGTGGAGAGGATATATTTCGGAATGGAAAAGAAAATCAAAACTGTTTAAAGGTGTGTGGGTGGCTTACATTTAAGGGATGTTTGCAATCTGGATTTTACGGTAATATGATTTTTGGGTATCGAGTCAGAACAGATTTGTATCTACTTATTTTCATTTTATAATCTTTTGCTTAAAAAATAAACCAGAAACTAGAGAAATATATATACATATTTCTTTATGGTTAATATAAAGATTAATATAACTAATTTTTATGATGACAAATGAATAACAGAATAAAAAGCATGTCAAAAGATATTTTTTCCTTGTGTTCATATGTTCCCCACTTGTGCTCACAACTACCCCGCAGGTGGAGCACATGTGAACAATTTTCTGAATTTATAAAACTATTAAAAAAAGTAAGAAGTAATATAAAGGTGATTAAAAAAATTACCATGTGTAAGAAAAAGTGCTGTTTACTACGTTGACTAGTTTTTGTACATATAAATTTACCCAGTTATGAAAAAAAGCTATTTTTATGTGAACTATTTACATGTGCTCCCTCTCCCCTATATATATATATATATCTGACACAAACATTGCAATCTTATAAACACTAAATATCATTAAATATACACTAAATATTATATAACTAGGTGTCTGAAACTTAACACTGAATTAAATTAAACATATCATTTAAAATAATTAATTTAAAAAAAAATAAACAACAAACCTAAAATATACAGATACTGAAAAAAAATAATATAATAAAACGTAATTTCAACTAGTACAAAAAATTTCACTATTGAACAAAAACATGAAAATTAGTAAATTTATTAAACACAAGTTTACAAAAAAAAAACAGTATAAACAATTATAACTTAACAAAAAGTATAGAAAGTATAAGAAGTTAGCAGAAAATGTAACTATTAAATGAATGAATTCACTGAACAACCATATACTATTTTAGGCACTCGGAATAAAAGCACATTTTTGCTATCAAATTTGGGGATATTTTGCAAATGTTGCAAAGGTTGCAAAGGTTGGCGTTAAATTGTGGCAGCCTCATATGAATACGTAGTTATCTCTACGCAATTTTGACAATTATTTGTTAATCGTCTCATCTTAACTTTACTATTTATTTTAAAAATTATTCATTCATCAAGCGATTTACTCTCTTTATGTTTTAAATTATTACCCAAACATACTAGTACATCTTATTTGTACATATAGGGTATACTAGGGAGGATTGACACACTTTTTAAAATATGCTTTTTTATTTTTTTAATATTGAAAGTAGAATAAAATTTTATGTATCATTTTTATTCGTTATATAATCAGTTATCAAAATAAAATTGCCACATAAGTGTAATATATAAGAAATTTGAAAAATGATTGATTTTAATTATGAAAAAATAATGGGCCAAGGCACCCTACATATGGGAGGTTTGACCCACTATATGGGTGGCTTGACCGACTTTGTTTTATATTGAAATATTTGCAAAGAGAAAAATAATCAGTTTAAAAATTTTTGTTCTTTTTGTTTTTAATCAAGTTTGCAATCAGTTTAACAAAATAACTTTATGTTACTTACTTCAGTTATTTAAAAATATATTTTTGAAAATGTAACTAACTAATTGCTTTAAAAAACCCGTTTAGATGCAATCGCAAGTCAGAGGAGAAAAATTTTCTTTTAAACAGGATTTCTTCACAGCAGGTGTAACTATAAAGAAGGCAAAATGAACATTTAACATTTAAAACAATATTTCGTTAGAGACAGGTTCCGTTTCATAGGGTTTCATGTATTATTATGTCCGGATTTAGGAGCCATTGTCCCGCTTTTTTTGTCTCCTTGTCCTACGTTTTGTGACACTTGGCAGGAAAACTCTAGTTGTCACATAGTTTGGTTTAATTTCACTGTATTCTTCCTGGTGAAATTTGTATACATACCTTCCTAAAGTTTTTCGTTCAGTGCTATGTTCTTTTCCGGCCGCATGAGCACTTAAATTATCATTAACATCTTTTAACCCTTTCAGGTATTATTTAGTACTTTCTCTACTAAAATGGTGAAATAAATGACTGGCACCGGGATTAATGAACAAATTCGCTTGGAAATATGAAAAAGGCTATATTTCACATACATATTAAATGGAAAAGATTTTATCAAAATTCTGGTCCCATTGTGGCGTTTGAGAATGTAAATTAAGTAGTTTAAAAAGCATCCACTGCCCTGAAAATCTAAGACTGCTGCTTTCTTACTTTCTAGTCCTTTAAAATTTTTCCCACTGTTTCTATATACCTATTGTAAGTAATATTTAAATGGGAAAAAGTTCATATCTACTTTCCCATTTATATTTCATTACATTTTTTCTTGAAGTGGATGCTACTATAGCAATTTTACGCATCTTTCTTTTATCAGTTTTAAACATTTTCTTTTCTATCACCCAATTTACTGTACCTTTAAAGAATAAATTTACATTATTTTTTATATATAACCATTTACCTTTCATTTTTCACAGTGTATAATAAAAAGATTTGAAAAACCACTTAATTATGGGAGCCATGAACATCTGGTCAACCCTCCTTCACATTGACTGAGTCAAGCCTCCCCACATAGCGATTTTCTAAAGAATAGCACATTGTTATGTTAAGACTAACTTACTGTACAATCTTTATGCCTGGAATGAAAGCTCGATATTTCTGCATTACTTAAAATCTACTTACTTAAATTTTTATTATATATTTTGTCAGAAAAAAACTTACAAAATATTTCTAAAAAACAATTAAATTTAAAAAATAAAAAAAACCCGACTGCATAAAAAGTGAACTAATTAATTATTTCTCATCCATGTGAAACATTTTTTTTTCAATTCCTACTATTAGCTCACACTCTCGCTATATATATCTTGTCCAAATTTTCAATCGTTAATAAAATACTTATTATTCATCCAATCAAGCTCAAATATTTTTTTTTAACTTGTAGTGGATGACACTTGATGTTAATCCAGTTTTTTCCAAATATTAATTCATTAATTAAATTAAATTAATTAATTTTCAATAATCGAGAGAGCCCCCTTCTTGATCGAGGTATTTTAAGACCGAGAGAGTCCTCTTCTTGATCAAGGCATTTTAAGTGCCACTCAAAAGGAAAGAAGAAGGGGAGAAAAAAAATATCTTATTGACCTAAGTAGGAATTGACTTATTTTTTTTTTCTTTTGTATTACTTGTTTATATTACTAACCTATTTTTTTTTATTTGCTTGTATTGATGACTTTTAAGTTGTGTTTCACTATTAGTTCCTATCTATAAACACTGTTTTGATGAGGTCTATAAATGTCTATGATAATTAGAGTTGCAGTAAAGCTAGAGATCCGCAATACATGCAGAACTTATAGGTTGTATAATATTTTAACGGAGCTTCTGACTGTAAAATAGTCAATGAAACATCGTCTTCATTTTGAAAGACCTATCCAATGACATGCCACTCAATGGGGTGCGTAATATTTTTTTCGTCTCTACCGCCATTTCTAATTTATAAAAATAAAACCTAGCCTATAACTATCGGGCTATTCATTCGGGAATTATCGGGAATTTTTTATTAACTGATTTTCAGAAAAAAGTAAGTATTTAGTGAGTATCAACGAGTAGATTTGGAAAAAATACTTCGATTTTGATACTTCTTTTGATCATGGTATAGGCTCGTTCTGGTGGTTATCCAAGAAGAACTAAAGCATCAATAAGAAATGAAAATTAAAAAAAAATTAAAAATTAAAATAACAATTTGTGGAAAATCCCTTATCATTCAGCTGCTTTTAGAGAACAACTAAAAATTTGCTCACTCTAACGGCGATATCTTTCTGAATTTTTACGTTATTTGACTAAATTTTTTTAATAAGTTGCTCCATAGAGTTCACTATTAAATTATGTAAAATGATCCACGTTATCGTTCGCGTATGCGCAGATAAAAATAATTTCATACAACTGCTCATATTTCCTAAAGTGTTTAATATATTTATATTCCAATAGCACTATATTGTTTCTACTATATTTTGTCAATTTTCCTGAAACCGGAGTTAAATTTGGTTGAAAACCCTGCATGTTATAAGGAAAAAACATGCAAGAATTTTTAAATTTTTTTAAATAAATCGCTATATCTCTATTAATATACGTGCTATTCTTACACAAAAGAATACACATATTTCACAATGTCAGTTTATTTATATTCGGTAGCGATAGATCATTTCATGCATTTATTTTACAGGGTGATCCCAAGTATTATTTTTTTTCTTTGATTTTTTGCTGCCCTCCTAATCAAATAGACATTGCTAAATATGAGGTCATACCTGTTCTTCTCATTCCTGAAATTCCAGAAGAATCTGTCAAGTATATTTCTAAATATTCGACAAAATGTCTAAAATTGATAGTTGCCGGTCATTAATGGCAATATAGTGTATTTTAAATAGTTTAATATTTTGAGTATTTTTAATGAAAAAAAATTGTATTTTTTAGGGATTTTAAAATTTTCAAATTTGTGAGTTTTTTTAATAAGGTTTCCTTTGAGTGATAGTTATATCCTTAATTCATTCTATAGAGTAAAGTTTCCTGATCATTTTAAAGCAAAAATTAGGTTCTTATGTCAATTCACCGTTAAGATATCTTACAGATGTGGATATGAGACCTAATTTTTTTTCGAAAATTGTGTTATACAAATTTTGCTATATATATATTTTTAATTTTATTACATTGAAGTACTTCATTTTATAATTTTATAAGACTACACACCTACCTTAAAAATATCAGAAAGTTTAAATTAGTTACATTGAATACTTCTGGTTTTATCTGAACTCGAATTAACAGCTCTGTTTACATATTTTTCAGTATCTATCAAGCCCCAAGCCCCATTGAAGGAAATAGTTGGCTTCATCTTAAAATAATACATGCCTGTGTGGTTTGCCATGAAAAAGTGCAAATATTTTACTGACAGGACAGGCAATCAAAACATCACGCTATCTATCAGATGATTTGCTTCATGCTGCCGATCCAGTAATAGAACGAATTGCGTTCTTTGCGTACCCAGAGAACGTTCTTTTGGCAATGATCGTCGACGAAACAGAACAAATTCAAGGATTTTGTTACAGAAGGATCCTAAAAGCAAGACAAACCGCCCAAAGAAGAAGACTGTTAGATATTTCGTACCATTGAAGGTAAACTTTCAAGCTTCCGATTACCTTGAAATTATTAATTGGAATTCTTGTGTGATGAATCCTCCCACAATGCTACAAGTTCTAATTGAAGATGAAGGTAAAACACTTTGAGCTTCTAAAGATCTTAAAAAGAGAGAAAAAACGTTTACAAGACACAAATGTAAGTAATTTTAAAAGCATTGCCCGCACTCTCGTAAATACACTGGGATTGCCCTGAAGTTTTTGGATGTTATTGACATCTACTCTAGGGCGAATTCTATTTCAAATGAAATTTGCAGCATGTTTAGTTCCTTTACAGGGACAGTCAAGAGTATTACATTACGGCCAATGGAAAAATTCGTTTCAATTGATTTTTAAAGATGTTACACGCTTTCAAACATAATAAAACTGATATGCATTTATGAAGTGCACCTAATTGTGTATTCTGTAGAATATGCAGTCCAAAGAATAGTTATTATTTATTTACAGGATCACACAAAAGAATTCCGCTACATAATGCTATAGGGGGTATTGTTTGCGGCGTATTTCAATTACTATTTCATATATAATGGAATTGCTATAGGTTACTGAGGTTTACTATAAGTTATTTCGTGTATAATATGAAGTGCATAGCATTTACAGGGACACACAAAAGAATTAAGATGCTATACAGTATCCGAATTACTGTAATATTAGCAATTTTTGCTGGAATTGCATTTTAGGTAGCTTTCATTACAAAAAGCTACCTATTGCAGCCGTTCGGAGGAAAGCGATTTCAAAAAATTTTGGTATATTTTCATCGATCATGACCCCCAGACCCCGAAACCACCCTCCGTTCAAAAGTTGATATATATATATATATATATATATGCATATATATATATATATATATATATATATATATATCCATATATCCATATATATATATATATATATATATATATATATATATATATATATATATATATATATATATATATATATATATATATATATATATATATCCATATATATATATATATATATATATATATATATATATATATATATATATATATATATATATATATATATATATATATCCATATATATATATATATATATATATCTGATCTTTCTCACACTGTAACTCTCGTATTTATAAATAGATTTGGATGTAACTTGGGGTATACATAGTACATAAGAATGTCTCGACCGAGTTCGTTGGCCAGCTTCATCCGCCATTTTGTTTCAAAATGGCGGCCATTTAAAATTTTTTGAAAAACTTAAAATTTGAATTGTGGTACCAAAAAATTGAAAATGGAAAAATATTTTTTTCTTCTGTATTTGACCTTTATACAAAGATTCCGCAGAAGTTTTTGTTTCGTCTATATCTTAAAAAATGGCTGAGTTATAGCATTTTGAATTTCTAGCGTGGCTGACATTTTGAAACTTCCTGAATTTTGTCACGTGATAAAAGGCGTATTTATGAACCGATTTGGATGTAACTTCGTTTATACATAGTACATACCAATGTCTCGACCGAGTTCGTTGGCCAGCTTCATCCGCCATCTTGTTTAAAAATGGCGGCCATTTAAATTTTTAAGAAAAATTTAAATTTGAAAAGTGGTACCAAAAAATTGAAAATTGAAAAAATATTTTTTTCTTATTTATTTGACCATGATAAAAAGATTCGGGAGCAATTTTTGTTTCAACTATATCTTAAAAAGCGATTTCAAAAAATTTTGGTATATTTTCATCGATCATGACCCTTAGACCCCCAACCCACCCTCCGTTCAAAATTGATATATATATATATATATATATATATATATATATATATATATATATATATATATATATACATATATACATATATATATATATATATATATATATATATATATATCTGACCTGTGTCACACTGTAACTCTCGTAATTATGAACCGATCTCGATGTAATTCGGTGTGTACATAGTACATACCAATGTCTCGACCGAGTTCGTTGGCCAGATTCATCCGCCATTTAAAAATTTGTAAAAAATTTAAAATTTGAAATGTGGTACCAAAAAATTGAAAATGGAAAAATATTTTTTTCTTATGTATTTGACCTTTATACAAAGATTTCGGAGCAGTTTTTGTTTCGTCTGTATCTTAAAAAATGGCTGAGTTGCAGCATTTTTAATTTCTATTGTGGCTGACATTTTAAAACGACCTGATTTTTGTCACGCGATAACAGGCGTATTTATGAACCGATTTGGATGTAACTTGGTCTGTACATAGTACATACCAATGTCTCGACCGAGTTCGTTGGCCAGCTTCATTCGCCATCCTGTTTCAAAACGGTTGCCATTTAAAAAAATTAAATTTAAAATTTAAAATGAGGTATTAAAAAATTGGAAAATGAAAAAGTTTTTTTTTATGTGTTTGGCCTTGATACAAAGATTCCGGAGTTTTGTTTCTGAAAATTTGTTCTTTTGTTTATATCTTAAAAAATGGTTGAATTATAGCACTTTGAATTTCTAGCATGGCTAACATTTTGAAACGATCTTGTATTTGTCACGCGATAACACACGTATTCGCCTATTTCGATGTAAGAAGGCATGTGGATAGTATACATCAATACCTCGACCAAGTTCGCTGGCCAGATTCATCAGCCATCTTGTTTCAAAATGGCGGCCATTAAATTAAGAAAAATATACATATTTAAAGTGAGGTGCAAAATATTAGAAATTGAAAAAGGTTTCTTTCTTAAGTATTTGACCTTGAAAAGGATTCAGGAGCATTTTTTGTTTGTCTTTACCTTAAAAAAGGGCTCAGATATAGCAGTTTCAATTTCTATTGTGGGTGACATTTTGAAAAATCTGATTTTTTTCATGCGACAGCACTCGTATATATCAACAGATTCCGATGTGAGTGAGCATGTGCACAGCAATTACTAAGGTCTCGACCAAGTTCACTGGTTAGCCTCATCCACCATGTTGTCTTAAAATGGCAGGCACTTTAAGTAATCGCCGAATTTGGCGGCCAAATTTAAGTTACTTTAATAGAAAGCAGCTTGGATAAAGCTGACTAATTTCGCGAAATTCTCATTCATTATATTGATAAAAATTAGTATTGAATCTTCTATATTCGGTTTCCACTAAATTGAGCTTCGTGTGTTTGATATAAGTTGGCTTTTTAAAAATAAGGTATATGAAAGCTACCTCTTCCTCCCGGCACTGGCCGGAAGGACTTTTTAATTATGATATGCGCTTTTAAGTTTCTGTATATTTATGCATACTATATAGTTTGTATAAATGCTACAGAAAAGAATTCGTAAGGGTTACTGAGTCTGAGCATAAATTTCTTAAAAATTGCTTTTAAATGAGTGATGTATTTTTACGCTTAACTACATTTAGTTCGCTAAAACATATTTGTAGAATATAGGTAAAATGATATAGAGGGCCACGTGAGGAGTTTTATGCGTAGCCGTCTATGGATGACAATTTCTTGAAATGTGATTTCAGTAGTTTTAAGTGTGCTTTAATGTGAATTAAATTTTAGCTAAATAGTAGCGTGCAATAAAGGTACTAGGTAAGCTGCAGGGCTACACAAATGTATTCAAGTAAGTTTCCTTCTTTTAGTATAAATTTCTGAAAGGAAAATTTAAGCCTGTTATGCGTTTTCTTGCTAAACTAAATTTTCCCAGTATATATTATATATATCAACGTACAGATCAAATGCAGGGCTGTTCAAAAGAATTGGATTACATTTTGGTCTATGGACGGTTACTGCTAAAATTCTTTTTTCAATTGTTCTATGCGTTTCCTTAATTATCTTTTTTACCTTATTTTTCAAAATAACGAAGTTTTGTTAAAGCATTCAGAAAGTGTTGGAAAGTGTTTCATTATCTATGCCTAACGCATGATCATTCTTTCTTGTTTATATTTACTACATATTTAAAGTCTGATTTGTTTGCCGAAATGAGGCACAACCGAATTAGATATCAGTATTGCTCGGATACAGCTATCTCTAGCGTCATGTCCACATGCTTTATTCAAGGCCTCTCTCACAAGTTTGATGCACCTGTCCCCAGCCTGGGTGAGTTGCGACCGGAGGTCTTTCTCCGTTAATATTAAGAAAAATTTTGCATACAAAAATATGAAAATCGCGGTATTATAGAGAAATGTTTGATAAACACGCTGATACAGACAGTTTTAAAATCGAAGAATTATTTTAAGATATATTTAATGCTAAAGTTGGACAAAATCGTTCCATTAAAAAAGTTTTATAGGAGCAAAAACTGTGCGCGGAAATTATTTCATTTTTAGATCATTTTATACGTTAGAATTTCCCGGTTTGCAGACTTCATTTAATTTTTTAATTTGACTCATTTTTTGAGGTTTTATATCTATTTTAAATTCAAATTTTCAGCATTTCGAGAGATATTTTTTACTTATTTTAGAAAATGGCACTAATTTAAACTGCTACCAACTGTATAAATAGCGCAAACAATAATATGTTTGCTTCAAATTAAAAATTTATTTACACGTGACTATTATAAACAGAAAAAAATCTTTCAAATTAGAATTAAATAATTACGTGTAAAAAGCAGGAAGTTATTGAAAATTATTTTATAAAAACTATATTTACATGGGAATTTTAAAAGAGAAAGGATATTGCAAAATAATAAATTCATTGACATGCGTTAGAAGTCTTAAATAGGAGAAATTACGTCACATTCACGTCACATTAGACTTATTATGTAAAATGAAAAGAAATAATATCGCAAAGTACTTTAAATTTAAAAATTGAGTTGAAATAATATTTCATTTCTAACAAAAGTAGTTTCACGTGAATATTAAAAAGAGAAAGAAAAGTTTGGTGAAAATTATGTAAAATTAAAAACGATACATTTAAATGTCTTATTTAAAAGAACTGTCTTTTCTTTTTGTTAAAAAATACCGGGAGACAAAGGCTCTGTTCACTTAATTCATTTTATATTAGCTTATTTTGAAATGTTTAACTGATCTTATTTAATCAAAGACGAAAACAGCCATTGTATCTTTTTACAGCAGCTGATTTTTCCTTAAAATTCTCCAATCAAAGAGAAATGAACAGAAACCCGTTTATAGGGAGATCGCCACTGTTTTTTAAATTATAATTCAATCTTCCAAAATCTTTTTAAAGACGATCAAATTAGCGTGTTTTTAGAGACTGCGGTGTCTGAACGGGGGTTGGCGTGTGTAGCTCGTAGGGGGCGAAGCCCCCTAGTAAATAAATAAAATAATATAAATAAAATACAAATTTAACAGGCATGTATAAGCTCTGAAATTATCAGAATATAAAAGTAGTAAAGTATATAAAAGTAGTAAGTAGTAAAATCTTGGTCAAATAACTCTTAGCATGCGGCTAATAAGAAAATGTCGCTTTTGATAAATTTCAAAAATTTATTTGATTGTATAATTCGTACTAGGTTAGTTATAAAAGCATAGATAAATTTACCATATTTCTTATAAAAATATTAACACGCAGCAGAATCAACTTCATCACCCATTACCCGTATTTAACATGATTTTCAATTGCGGCTCCAATCACAAAGTAGGTAAAACACTTGATTCCTAAACTCCAGGTACTGAGATCAGCCCCACTAAGATCAAGAAAAAGTCGACATAATTCTCCCCTAATAACAAACACAGGTGCTTCTGAAATTCTCCATAGATGGCGCCAACAGCGTCTTTTTGCATTTTTTATGCACAATTCCGTTTGTAGTTTTTATGCATAATCAGATGTGCCATATACGTTTAGATTTTGTGCACGTTTTTGTACACCTTTTTTAAGACATTTACTACTTGATTATTTTGCTCCAATGAATCTTTTTAGATGCAATAACTTATGTTAGTGAATTTATGCTGTTTTTACATACAGCTAAAATTTATATTACTTTCTAATTGTTGTGCGGATGAAGATAGTGGTATATCTTCTGCTATACAAACTGGATTTTGGATGAATCATTAACTGTGGACGCAACAGAATTTCTTGAAATATTGAACAAACTGCAAGCCTTACTTCCTGGATGCAAGTTTCACAATTAAAAAAACTTTAAAACGAAAGTATAATGATTCTTATTTACATTTTGTGTTTGCTGAGACAACTGATAATAAACCTCAGTATTTAATTTGTGACAAAATCTTGCCGAACAGTTCAATGTTTACAGCAAAATTGCGTCGTCATTTTGTGAGGGTCCCTCTTGAATTCAAGGATAAACAAACTGATTTTTTCAAGAAGGAAGTATAAAGAAATCAGGAAACTCCAAATATGTACATCGTATCATTCAAAAACTGTCAATGAAAAGGATTTGATAGCATCTTACTTACTACTCCGTTACCGAATTGCACAAACTGGCGAAGCCCATATTGTTGCTTAAAACATTACCAAGCCTTGTTTAAAAGACATTATCGAATGCATTTTTGAAGAAAAGGCTGCAAAACTGTAAGATAGAAGTCCTTTGACGAATCATACAATCTCGCGGCGAATCGAGACTTAGCAGTGAATGCGAAAGCAAATTTAATTTCTCTTATAAAATCAACTTAATTTTCGCTTTAAATGGGTGAATCAATGGTAGTTCCTGGTTTTGCAATATCAGTGGTATTTGTAATCTATCTATATTTGGACTCTTTTCAAATTTACTTCGCTGCAAATCATTACCGACCATCGCAAGTGGCACTGAAATATTTAAATTGTTAGGTGAAATTTTCGCGGAGAATCGTAACATTCATCGAGATCAATTGGTCAAATAGTAGCTACCGTGAACCAGTTGGATCAAACTGCTCCAGAAGCACGAATCCTGAGGACGCAAAATTACAAAGAGTAAATTAAACATTTGTAAAAATATTTAATTTTTTATTTATTATTAATCAGATATTACAAAAGAATCTTGTTACAATCAGCATATTCCTTTGATATTTTACCTTGTGTTTAACCTCAACTATTTACATTTAAGACATGTTTTTATACACAGTTAAACAAACTTACTTCTATTCGCGAACTTTTAATTTTAGTGATTCTGTTCAGAAATTTCTGAGAATTTAAGACACTTTGTTCCGAAAATTTAGACATGAAAAAATAGCGAGAATTTCGACAAATTGTCGCCGAAAAAATCCATTTTGTCTATCGTCAGCAGAAAAAATAGCTAATTTTGTCAAAGGATCGAGGAAAAAAGCATGAATTTCTTCTAAGAATCAAGGAAAAAACGCAAATTTTGTCAAAGGATCGCGAAAACAACGCAAATTTCATCAAAAGACTGCAAGAAAAACACAAAATTCGTCAACAGATTGCAGAAAAACGCGAATTGTATCAAAGGATTGCAAAAAAACGCGCATATTTTTTCAAAGAATCGCGAAAAAAAACGTGAATTTCTGCAATGCATCGCGAAAAAAAACGTGAATTTCTGCAATGCATCGCGAAAAAAAAACGTGAATTTCTGCAATGCATCGCGAAAAAAACCCTCAAATTTCATAAATAGATTGTCATAATAAACCTGAATTTCATCTGAGGACGCGAAATTTGCCAAACAATGCCGACTTAGACGCCAAAAATTTGTCGCCAAAGTAAAAACTTTAGTCGCCACGTGGTGACTGGCGACCGTAAATCTGCACGTATACTCTACATGCATCAATACAAATTACAAAATAATAATAAGACTCGTAATTGGCATATTCCACATCAGAGGTGACTTGAGGGGGATTTGAATTTATTGACAGCTTTAAAGAAACGTTAAAGTTGAAACCTCTTAAAATTTCTGCAAAATTGAAAAAACATAAAGGAGGATAAGAGGAAAGAACAATCAAATTATCAGGTTTGTTTTTCACATATTTTGAAAGAGTAGATTTTCTAGAAGGTCTGTTCAATTTATTCACAGCATTATTGGTATCAGAAGGATTGAAACCTCTTTTAACAGCAACAGATTTTAAGTAATTAAGTTCTTCCTTAAGGCATGCACCCAAAAATCACAGAGCTATCGGGAAGCAATCAGACGAATGCCGCTTGCCGATTCTGGTGGTAACGGCACGATATCAGATTGCCGATATCGGTTCCAACACTTTTGTGGTCCTCCGGGCAATAGTCGGTCCCTTGGGCTGGCACTTGGTCGGACCGGTGCCGGCAAGATCGGCGAGACTGCCGGCAAGATACTATGCCGCAAGCTAGTCATACGAATGCCGATTGCAGCCCGACAGCAGCATAAATTGAACAAAAAATCTATTTTGATGGCGCCATCTAGAAATTTATCTTTGTTAATATTTCAAGGGACCATATTTCGGCGTTTGAAGAGGTTGGTTTCGATCCGACGACCCTAGGGACAGAGGGTAGACGCCTTAACCACAACGCCACTAAGTCTTGCTGAGGGGAGAATTCTTATGGGGTAATACTGGGAAGACATTTCTTTAAGTGATGGTTTGTTGTTGTGGATAAATCGTAGATGGAAAAATTGGAATTTTGAAGTGTTTTAAAGTTTTTTTTTTTTTTGTAATTGTCTTATTTATTTAAAAATTAATTTAGTATTTAAATGAATGAAATAAATATTTTAGCGATTTAGTTAAAGCAAATGAATTGAGTTTTTATGAATTTAAAAATTATTAAATATATGATGAAATTATTATTTTTAGATGTTTTGTTCAGTTAATGAAATTTTCTTATTAGTAATTATAATATAATTACATGCGTTGCGTTAATTTATAAAACGTATTTTTTTAACATGGAAAACTTATTTTAATAAATAATAAGTTGGAAATTAATCACTTTAATTAAAATTTTAATTTGAATAAGAATTCATTATCTGTCATTTGATGTTTTAAAGTAGAACATATTTATAATGACAATGTAGCAATATTAATTATTTTACTTATGAGCATTTTTTAATCTTAAAATAAAATAAAAATATTATTTTTTTTTCGTTTGGTAAATAATTTTTTAGAAGGGGGAAATTTCTGAATCTTTCTTTTAAATTTAATTCTAAAAAGATGTGTAGAATTTTTATATTTTTATAGCTTGCAAAATAATTTTTAGAAGCTTTTTAATAATTTGATTTTTAAATAAAATAAGAAATTACTATATTAATATAATTAAGAAATAAGCTATTACTTTTAAAATGAATATATAATTGGAAAATAATTTAAATTAACTTATGAAGTATTTTTTTCTTTATACGATTAAGTTTATAATGAATAATAATTTTAAGGAGCGATTTCAAAAAATCTTTTGATGATTCAAAAAATTGTAAATCCTTTTAAAAATGAATTCAAAACATTTTTTTAATAAATAAATATAGTCTTTTTTGAGAATTTTTATGTTTATCACTGTTAGATTTTTATATGAAATATATAACTCTTTTCAAAACTCAAACTCACACAAAATTAAATAAAAGAAAAAATGTCAGCTAAGACTAAAATTCCGAATTCTTACCGATGTTGGTATATCATCTAATCTTACTACTATCCGAAATCACATATCGGTCCTGCGTTACTTGCCGATATGTGACGATAAGGGAACCAATTACTGTAATCGGCAGTCCAAAAAGCAGATTCTTAAGTTTCAGTTGCCGATATGCTGACTGTTACTGATCGTAATTAAAATCTCTCGTACGAGGGCGCTGTGTCAGAGCCGTAATTTTATTTATTATTCCAATCGCCTGCGTGTTGACGATAGATAGTAATTTATTTACTAGTGAGTGGAAACACTGGGTTTTTGTTGTTATTGAATGATGAAACGTATTTTTTGGAAACGGCCAGAGAGACTGTTTCACTCTTAACAATTATTGTTTTAAATAAAGAAATTACAGCTCACTGCGAAGAATTCCTTAAAAAAGGGTGTCATTGAATAACTTATTGTTTTACTCTTAACGTAAATTGGTCTTTCGAGGCCAAAGTAAATAGATTTATCGTTTGCTTTTAAGAGTCAAGAATCAGCGATGAGACTTGGTTTCTTCGAATAAGGTAGGACTTTTTCTTTAACATGTCTACTGAATTAAAAAAAAATATTTTGACTAAAAAAAAGAGTTTTAAAATGTAAAATTACTAAATTTGTGACTGAAATTAAATTAAGTGACTCTGATGAATGCTCTTTAGAACATGTAAGTACGAAATGTGATCAATTCAATACAGAATTGAAAGAAATTTTTGATAAAATTTATTCATTGTGCGATGAAGAGAAAATTGATAAATATATTGATGAACCTTCATCGATGAAAAAAGAGTTAGATGAAACTTGGTTAAAAATTAAAAGAGCGAAACAAAAACAAGTAAATGTTCTTAATGAATCAAAGCCAAAACAAGAGAATAGTGTAACGGAAGTTCGACTTCCCACGATTAATTTACCTTCTTTTAGTGGAAATGTACAGGATTGGATATATTTTAGTGATCTTTTTAAATCTAGCGTTGATAATAATAGTTCACTTTCGGGTGCTCAAAAGTTATCATATTAGAAATCTTCGCTTCTTTCTGAAGCTGCCAAAGTTATACAAAGTATAACGATTTCAGATGATAATTATCAAACAACGTGGTCCTTATTAGAGGAAAGATATTCCAATAAAAGACAACAAATGTTTGCTCACATTAAAAAATTAATGTCCATTAATTCAATACAAAGTGAAACACCTGGTGCTATTCTTAATTTGACAGATACCTCCAGTGAATGTATCAGACCTCTAGAAATTCTCCATCAAAAAATTGAAGGGTTTGCGGATACAATAATAACTTATATATTGTGCAGAAATTAGATGAGTCCACAAAATTATGGTTTGAACGTGAACAAAAAAAAAGACGAGTTACCAAAATTAAAAGAATTAATCGAATTTTTAAAAAGACAAGCGAGAACACTGCAAGTTTCCAAACCTCTTATAAATAATGTAACTCAAGAACGAATCACTAGTATGGTATTTACATCTAATGGTAAAAACTCAAAAACATTTAAATGTGTTAAGTGTCAGAGTAATGAATTCCACAGTTTCCATAAATGTCCAGAATTCTTAAATCTTTCAGTGGCTTCTAGATATGAATTCGTAAAATAAATAATATTTGTTTTAACTGTTTAAAATTCCACTCGGTTAGAAATTGTAAATCTGCTTATTCTTGTCAGAAATGTCTGAAAAAGCATTCAAGTTTACTGCATTTCGAGAATGAAATTGAAAAGCAAATCCAAAACAGCGATAGAAAAAATGAATTTATTTCAAAACCCGAGGTCCGTGATTGCAATACCCAAAACCAAAATCAAATCGTAGCGCATTCATGTCTAGACCCGAATGCTGCAACATTTCACATTTCTAACGAAAGAGTATTTTCAGGTACATCTGTTTGTGAGATGAATTATTTAAGTTCTGGCATCTTATCAACTGTCATTGTTTATATTAAAAATAAATTGCCGAATTTAAGCCGTTAAGAGGTTTGATTGATGCTGGATCAATGAGTAATTTCATTAAGATTCAGTGTGCTGATTATTTAGGAATTAAGAAAGGAAAAATAAAAGTTGCGGTTTTAGGATTAAATGGCATCTCCGTAAAAGAAAATGCTATTGAAGTTAACCTCGTAACTTCAAAAAGTAGACTTACACCTCTTTAAAAATTAACTTTACCAAGATTAGAGCTATTGGGAGCTTTACTTGCTTCCCGATTAGGTAATGCAGTCAAGAAAATAGTAGATCATAAGAAGCCATCAGATATATTCCTCTGGACAGATTCGAAAATTGCTTTGTATTGGATTAGAGGTTCTAGTAAAAGATGAAAATCATTCATAGCGAATCGTGTCAACGAAATTCAATCTTTGACTGACTCCAATTCGTGGTTTCATTGTCCAGGAAAGTCTAATCCAGCCGACCTCCTTACCAGAGGCGCCAAAATTGATATGCTCTCAGAAAAGGATTTGCAGTTTAAAGGTCCCCCCTTTTTCAGAGAAACAGTTCTACGAACTAATGATTGCAACAGCCAAAATTTGCCAGATGACTATTCTGACGAACTAAAGCAAACAGTTAAATGTGAAAATGATAACTCTTTAGTAACTATAGCTATTTGTGATCAAAATTACTTATTAGATTATATTATTAGTGTTAGCAATAATTATATAACTATCATTCGTATTTTATGTTATGTGCTTAGATTTATTCATAACCTTCGAAATATTAACCCCCTCACTGACAAGCCCGTGTTAATACGTTCACTAAGCTGCAGGTTTCACAGCAATACAAGCAATATTTAAAGTAATATAATTCTATTGATTTAATGTATTTTTAATAGATTGAACAATGATTAATACTTCCAAGTATTGCATTCATATTCGTTATTAAGTTTTTTTATAAAATGTTCAAAGAATCATTTTTTAAGCATTTAAAGCAAAATGCAGAAAAAACAACATTACAATTTTGCACTTTTCCAAGACAGTCGGAGGGTTTTAATAGAGTGAAAGATCATATTACTTCCAAAGAATTGAATGCTGCAGAATTATCACTGATAAAGATGGTATAACAAAGTGAGTATCAGGAAGAAATAAAATGTCTTCAGAAAGGTAATTCAGTGCCCAATAAAATTAAACTAAATTCTTTAAATTGTTTCTTAGATGAAAGTAATATTTTAAGAGTTGGGGGTAGATTGGGTAACTCATATTTGACAACATATGAAAAACATCCTATGGTTCTGCTAAGTAAGCATCCCCTTACTTTAATTATTGTAAGATATTTTCATTTAAAGTATTTACATGTAGGATCACAAACATTGTTGTACCATATTCGTCGTAAATTTTGGATAACTAATGGTAGAAACATCTGTCGCAAAATAACATATGAATGTGTCACTTGTCTTAAAAACAAGCCTGTATTAGCGAGTCAAGTTATGGGTGGCTTGCTCAAGGAGCGTGTGACACCTTCATTTCCATTTTCCGTTATTGGAACTGATTATTGCGGCCCTTTTTAGATTAAATTAAAAAATCAAAGCAATGGTACATATAATAAAGTGTACGTATGTATATTCGTTTGTCATTGCACCAAAACATTCATCTAGATTTCGTTTCAGATCTCACTTCTGCAGCCTTCATTTCTTGTTTTAAGCGTTTTGTTAGCAGAAGGCGAAAGTGTTCAAAAATATTTTCTGACAATGCAAAAAACATTGTAGGGGAAAACTTAGCATTAAAAATGCTTCACAATTTGGTTAGACACCCAGATGGAGAATTAGCTGATTATTTCGCAAGGGAAAATATCGAATGGAATTTTATTCCTCCGAAAGCGTCGAACTTCGGTGGTCTTTGGGAGGCAGGGGTTAAATCATTCAAATTCCTTCTAAAACGTGTAATTGGTAACATGCACTTCACTTTAGACGAATTTCTGACGGTAATTCTAGAAATCGAAAGCGTTTTGAACTCAAGACCTCTGTCCCCATTATCATCAGATTTCGAAGATTTCTAGACTCTGTCACCGGGTCATTTTCTTACAGGTAGGCCCTTAACGTCTATATTGAACCCCAGCTCATAAAAATTTCGGAAAACAAACTTAGCAACTGGCAAAAAATAACAAAATATAGCCAGCAAATATGGAAATTATGGAAGCGGGACTATCTGAACACCTTACAGTTACGTAATAAATGACAGATAAATAAAAACCATATAAATGTTGGTTCTCTCGTATTGATCAAAGATGAAAATATGCTCAGCACAAAATGGGCAACAGGTAGGATTTCCGAGAAATTTCTCTGTAAGGACAAAAAGTTCGAGTAGTGAACATTCGTCTACCTAACGGTACAATAATAAAGAGAAATGTGAGAAGTATTTGTCCCCTTCCAATTAATGGAAACTAATTTCTTTTATGTATATATTTGGTGTATTTTGAATATATTTTGTTGTTTAATTTCTATAGAATGTTTTATTGTATTCAAATGTAAAGTAATTTTGCCATTTTTCCTTTGTTATTAATTATATCTTTTGCATTGTTATATGTAGTATTATGTAATTTTATATTCTATATTAGAGTAGTTTGAAACATGCAGGTTTCAACGGTCGGGAGTATGTTACTGATGGTAATTAAAATCTCCCGTACGAGGGCGCTGTGTCAGCGCCGTAATTTTATTTATTGTTCCAATCGTCTGCGTGTTGACGATAGATTGTAATTTATTTACTAGTGAGTGGAAACACTGAATTTTTGTTGTTATTGAATGATGGAACGTGTTTTTTGGAAACGGCCAGAGAGACTGTTTCACTCTTAACAATTACTGTTTTAAATAAAGAAATTACAGTTCACTGCGAAGAATTCCTTAAAAAAAAGGTGTCATTGAGTAACTTATTGTTTTATTCTTAACACTGACGAAACTTCACCGAAACCACTGTGGCGACGTCGAGACTTAACCGACACTGCCGGCTGTGGTTCAATCGTGTGCCGAAAGGTGTGTGTTTGCTGGGCAGAGTCAAAACACATTTTGAGGGCGCGAATTACATAGGTGTAAAATACACCGATTTTCTGGTTAACTGGGTTACTGTATTAATTAATATTAATTTTGTATTTATTTGTTTATTATTTTTATTATTATTATTTAATATATATACGTTTTTTTTTGTTGTTATTGCAATTTATTATTATTATTATTATTTTAACTGCAATTGTTTTATATATTTTTTGTTTATTATTTATATCTATTTTGTATTTCCGTGCTTTTTCCTCGAATTTTTTCCTTTCTTTTAACTCACCTTGCTTCAGAATTCCCCTTCTACTCTGTGTCTTATGCTTTGGTCTCTTTAGTGATTGGCTGTTTCTTTCTGCTTTCCTATTGGCAATTTCTTCCTTATTTCCTATTGTCTGTTTCTTCAACTTTTTTCTTTCCCTTATTTTTCAAATACTATGTCATTTTGAAAGCCCTAACGCATTTGTATATTTCTCTGGGTTTAGTTCTCTTGGTTCTTCATATCACAATTTCAAGATTATATATGTAATAATAGAAGTTTTCGCCCTTTTATCTTAGTTCAACTATTTCAAATTATTATAATATCTACCTTTTCTACCTTTCTACCTAGTTTTAATTTTATCTTAAATATCTTTTTTTTCCATGCTTTAAATCCAGCGTATTCATTTATTATTCATTATTCTAAAAAGCTTAATCCGTTCGTAGCTATAATTCTTATAAAACACTAAATTACTTTCTTTCATTTTCTTCTGAGACTAATTTTTTCTTTTCGAATGTATTTAATATCGTTTGTTCTATATTGTTCCATATCCCATGAGGCATTGCAAGCATTCTGTTTTCTCAATAAAGCTACCGCGTCAATTATTAAGTCTCTGTCAACTGGTTACGTTACCTCCACCCCCTGTCCCGGAGTTATCCAATCGTTGGCATAGCCTACATCTCCTCTCCCTGACACTTAGATTGATTGGCCTTGCTTTGCGTCTATATGCTTACGCGTGTGTTTTGCGCAGGTATTTAACATTTTACATTCATTTGGAGAGCAGATTTTTACGATTAATGTATTGTTGAAAAAACCCGTTTTTACCTGGATAGCTTTGTTTCCTGTATTTTCGTCAAGCTGTTCCAATATTTAACATCTAGCGGTTTATATTTAAGACGTAACAACGACCCGAACATGGGTAGCACAATTACTAGTGGAATTAGTGCATTTTATGAATATCTAATAAACAATTGATAAATCTAACGGCTTCATTTGTCATTTCCGGGTAAACAGCCAAAGGATGTAAGCCTGATCTCCTACTCTGACCATGATTTCACGACTGCAAAACTTCGATTTCTCAGTTGGAGATATATATAACGAGTTTACGATTGCTGCTTAATACCGATATGTTTCTATCATACTAGTGAAAGCATATCAATTTGCAGTTCGAATCCTCTCGACTAATTGATATGCTTTCAGTAGTATAATAGGAACATATCGGTATTAATCAGCAATCCAACACTCGTTATACATCTCCCACTGAGAAATGAAAGTTTTGCAGTGCTGAAATCTTGGTCAGAGTGGAAGATCAAACCTACATCCCTTTGTAGTTTTCCCGGAAATAACAACTGAACCCGTTAGATTCATCAATTATTTATTAGATGGTCATAAAATGCACTAATTCCATTAGTAATTGCGCCATCCGTGTTTGGGTCGTTACTACGTCGCAGATAGTAACTGCTACATGTTAAATATTAGAACACCTTGTCGAAATTACAGGAAACAAAGCTCTCCAGGGGACAACGGGTTTTTTCAACAATACAAAAATCGTAAAAATCTGCTCTCCTACTGAATGTAAAATGATAATACTTGCGCAAAACACACGTGTAAGCATATAGACGCCAAAGCAAGGCAATTCCAGCTAAGTGGCAGGGGGAAGAGAGGGGAGGCTATGGCAGCGATTGGATAACTCCGGGACAGGGGGTGGAGAAAACGTGACGTGTTGGCAGGGTCTTACCCAGCAAAGAGGAAATTGTTGGCAAGCAGCAAGATAGGTGCTGGCAATGATGGAGAATGTCTGGCTGATGGTCTACCACTGCATGACCACTACTGGACCACTTTGCTGTTGGAAATTATCAGATAAAATTCTGATGGGTATCCATTCTATCTCACGCGCTGGCCACCACTATATGGAAGTGCACGAACTTTTGCAGTATTATTGCTAGGAACGCTTACGCTAGGTGACGCTGCGAATATCGAAGACATTGAGTATTTGAACACAAATCTGAAATGAATATCTTAACACAATTTAAGCTGTGAAGCTAATTTTTTTTGAAACTGTAAAAAATATAACACCACTGCCAATAAATAAGTAAATGAATAAATAAATAAATTCTATATTTCAACGCACTTTTTTTCCCTTAAATCTGCTTTTACTAGGTTACAAAGGATTTCGGTTTTCATAATTTACGCAGTTCAGAATCAATAATAAAGAAGCGTATAAAATAAATAGGATTTCTATACAATAGAATAATTTCTATACCTGTTTAATGATTGGGAACGTAAATCACAAAAGAAACAAACCTGAAATAGTGTAATGAGAGCTTGACAACTACGAGCAATCGTAGCGTACGCTGAAAGCACTTGTTCATGTCCGATCACGAAAACCAAGCAGCATCGAGCGCGTTCAGTACTTGGGAGGAGGACCACATGCAGCTTAAATATTTCTATAGACATTTCTATTATATACACTTCTACAGATGTTTCTATAGCTCTTGGTGAAACTAGCTTACAGAAAAAAGTGCCATATTTATATAATCCTTTGTTTTTTTTAATAGAACTCTATAAGACATTTTTGTAAGGGAAAGGGCTGAACCAGCAAAGGAATAGCAGTGCGATAGGTGCTAGCACTGCAGGAAAAGTGTGATGGCATACCAATGCTGGCTTGCTGTTGGCCATCACTGATGGGCCAGCTACATTCGGCTCGGACACTTTTCGACAGGAATGGCACCCTTGCATTTTACCGCTGATAGCACTGCTGGCTACCATATTTTTTTCAGCTGATGGCCCACTGTTTCTTTCTTTGCTGGGTAATAACTGACCTGGTAGCTTTATTGAGAAAACAGGATGCTTATAAGGCCTCATGGGATATGGAACAAAATGGAACAAATGATATTAAATACATTAGAACAAAAAAAATTTCGTCTCAGAAAAAAATGAAAAAATGTAATTTAGTGTTTTATAAGAAGTATAGCTACGAACGAATTAAGGTTTTTAGAATAATAAATAATAAATGAATACGCTGGATTTAAAGCATGGGGAAAAAAGTTATTTAATATATTATTAAAGTTAGGTAAAAAAGGTAGATATTACAATAATTTGGAATACATGAACTAAGGTAAAGGGGCGAAAATTTTTATTATTGCATATATATCATGGATTTATCTTATGAAATTCATTTCGTATATCATTTTTCTGTTTATAAGTAGCAAGAGTTTAAATTCATCTATTTTTATTGTGGGTCTAATATTTAGCTTTGCAGAACAGTTATTTTTCTCCGGGAATTTCTATTATTTTTATATGTATACTTTCATCAAAATATTTAGGTGGTTCTCAAATTCCCTTCTCAACAACAGAAAGCTTTCTGACACATTTTCTAACTCATTTTCAAACGTAAGTGCATATAACTGGCAGTTGAGGCAATTTGGAATCAAATAGCATTTTCTCTTTTCTTATAAATATACTAATGTAGTATTAAGAGATTTTGGTAACTTGACGACGACGACAAGTCTGTTCATTCTCTTTCCCTCCCATCCTGAAATTCGGTTAAAAACACCATCTTTTAGAGTATTTTCTGATCAGATCTTAAAAAAATTGAAAACGTTTTTCGATTGCATAGTTTCAGAATAACAAAACCTGCAAAATTCATTCTCTTCCGAACAAAAATTAATTTAAAAATGTGTCAAAAAGTAGTTCTCTTCGGATTTGAGAACAACCTTAATCAGTTCTATTTAATGAATAATTATTTCAGTTGAATGTTTTTATGAATATAAATGATTAAAAACTGATTTTTTAAGAGAAAAAAAATCCAACGTACATCCTCATTACATTGGCGATTAAAATTCAATGTATCAATCTTAAATTCTGAAATTGTGGGACCTTATCTTCACTTACCTTCACATCAAGACAACATTTATGGCTTTTGAAGGAGAAGTTTTGAAATAAAGAAAAAATCATGTAAACAGACCTGCCTTTCTGCATATCGAGTTAAAAGACTTTCGAAATGGTTCGACATAAATATTTCATTTCGACCAAGAAACGGAAAAGAACGAAAGCTGCAGTGAAATCGCCCTAGCCAACAGCACTTCCTAAAGAGATAAAGATTCTAAATGCGATTCATCTCACTGGAATAAACAAGGAAAATTAGTGTTTAATTTACTGTTTCAATTTTGCTCTCCGATAAAAAAGAGACAATGATTGGACCCCCATGGTTGGACCACATTTTTTTTAAGAGCAAATTGTTTTAATTTTGCTTTCCAAACAAGCAGAGAAAATTCTGGACTTCCTAGAGAACATAGTTTTTCAGCAGTATACTTTTAAAGTGGTAACGAGTCTAAATGCATTCCACCTCAAGTATGTACAGGGTAAGTGATTTCTAAATTATCTCTTTTTATTTAGGTTATCAAAGATGAATAAATGATTCTTATCCTCCATGGAATCTGCCTTATTCAGAAATTTTTATAAAATCTTTACGGATATAATTGTACAATCTAGTCTGGATATTGTAAGTGCAAGTTAAATTCACTGCTTTGATTTTGCTTTCGGGCTCTCTTTTTATAGCTTTTTTTTTTGTAAAATTGTAATTTTATTTTTATTGTTTTATATTTTGATCTATTTTCAATTTCTAATTATAAAGGGTTTTACAGGTCTTAATATTTTAAACTCTCTTTGAATATTTTAACGAAATAACATTTTTATTTCTATTTGTCAAAATTTGAACTGTTTTTCAATTTTATGATATTTTTGGAGTTTTTGAAATTATTATTTTCCATGAAATTTTAAAGTCTGTGTTTTCTTGCAATTCAATTCTTATTTACTTTATAAAAAGAATTAACCTTCGTATTTGTTTTGCACTTAATTAAATGGATTTTTAAATTATTATACATTTTCTTTTTCCTTAACTTTATTTGTTTTTATGTAAAAACGAGTCTTTCTTAAAACGTTAACATAGATTTTTCATATGTAAAGAATAATTATATTGTAAGGATTTTTTTTTTATTTTTCCGATACAGGTGTCTTATCACACTTCAAATCCCGACAACGCAATACACAATGCTAGACTAACAACAGAAATGTCCCACTTTTGAGCATTCGAAAAATGCTTTCATAATGTGTTTGATGGTGCGTCTGGCATAGTAAAATGCGTTTGCTGCACTATTTGTATAAAGTATCCGTGCGCCATTTTTCTCAACACATTTTACACGCGTCGCTTTTTTAAAAGCTTTCACACCACAAGTTTATATACACATTAAAATGTAATGTTTTACATTTTGGGTTGCATTGGGAATATATAAAGTAATGCGTATGCGTCAGGAGGGATATTTTCGGCAGGGATTTTAGGCATAATCTGATTTAAATCATAATTTCTCAATGAAATCTATTGGCTTCTCCAGTCTTTTTTGTTAATAACTGATTTTTGTTGGAAGATATATAGCCCAGTGGTAGGGGAGCAAAAAAAGGCCGAATTCGGAATTAATTAGGTGAAAGCTGGAAATTGTTTTAATCCCTTCTGTTTAGGTCTAGAATGAATATGCTATGTTTTCCACCTCGTACTAGGTGAGCGTTAGCAAATATGTATAGAATTAGAGTCAAAAAACACTTTTTTTTGCATACAATAACAATATCTCAAAACAGCTAACTCTGTCAAAAACATTGTCAATACAAATGTTGTAGAGCTTAACATTCTGAGAAAAATGAGTACCTACACTCAATACTTATGTTGAATATTAAGGTCACAATTCTACTTCAAAATTTTAGACCCATCATCAGGGGGATGACCTCAGAATTCATTAGGAGAAAACTGGAAATTGTTTTAATCCCTTCCGTTTAGTTTTAAAATGAACTTACTATGTTTTCTTCCTCATACTTGGGCGAATGTTAGAAAATATGTACATATTTATTTTCAAAAAACACGTTTTATTTAGTTTCCTTAACAATATCTCCCCCCCAGGGGGATACCTTCTTTAGGTATTCACGGGCTTCGCAACCCCGGGCACCTGAGCGATCTTTCTCTTTTCTTTTTCCTCTTACATCTCCTGTCTTCCTTTCCTCTTTGTTTAACTCTCATTGTGGTTTCCTCTTCGGAGGTGAGGGCATTTCTGCATGATCCGATATTATCCTGTATATCGACTCATGCAGAATTGTAAACCACCCACGTGTTTGCGTGCGTGGCGACCCGTGTCCCTGGAAAGGGGGATCCTGGCAGTTGAGGGAAACCAACACACTGCTTCGGTCTCTGCTTCAGGTAGACGGGAGGTGCATATTGGTCCCGTATGCACCTATCGGCTGGTCAGCTGACTTGTCACTGGCTGGGGATCAAGTGATCAGGCACTTAATATCCATCTCGTTTAGGGTGGAGACTGGCATAGGAGTGTCTTGTGACCGTATGGGCCCTGGTTAGCACTGGTGCACGAATGTGCATCCCCTTGTTCGACTCGGTAGTGGGTGGTGCGGCCGGGGGTCTAAATTATTTTTCTTTCTAACATGGATGGAAAAAATACATTTCCTTCTAACTCTCTCCCATGTGGAGAGCAACAAAGTGTACAGTCTGTATTTACTCGTTTTTTTTAATTAAACGCACTGATAGTCTCTCTGATAGCTCTTTCAAAAAAACGTCTCCATTTCTTATCGCAAAAAATTTCCAGTCTGTCTCGGGAGATGGTCATTCTCTCAAAAAACTGCAATCTGGGGACCTACTGGTTGAGGTTTCTTCAGCCAAGC
Organism: Maratus speciosus; assembly: GCA_963932465.1. Classification (NCBI taxonomy): domain Eukaryota; kingdom Metazoa; phylum Arthropoda; class Arachnida; order Araneae; family Salticidae; genus Maratus; species Maratus speciosus. Next base: position 33,877,981 of record OZ010800.1, read on the forward strand.
AGTCTCAACTTCTGTCAAATTCCAATACTATTGGTACTTTTTCTGTCTCTGTTACAGCACATCAAACTCTGAATACTTGCCGTGGTGTAATATCTGAAACAGATCTTTTATTCTCCAAAAAAGAAAAACTTCTATCTAATTTAAGCGATCAAAATATCATAGATGTACTCTGTATCACTATTCGTCGAAATGGGCTAGTACTTCCTACTAAACACATTATTCTGACTTTCAATAGTCATATCTTACCTACTAGAATTAAAGCTGGCTATCTAAACGGCCCAGTCAGGCCTTATATCCCTAATCCTCTCAGTTGTTTTAAATGCCAGCGTTATGGCCATACCAATACTAACTGTCGTGGCACTGTTACCTGTGCACGTTGTACAGAAGTCGGCCATGACGGTAAAACTTGCAATAAACCAGAACGCTGCGCAAATTATAAAGGTGATCATACATCATATTCTCGTTCCTGTCCTAATTGGATCTGTGAAAAGGAAATTATTGATGTTAAGATTACTCAGAAACTTTCGTACACTGAAGCCCGTAAAGTAGTTAAATCTAGGACCCCGTCTGTTGGGATTTCCTACTCTAGTATACTTAAAGATCAATCAGAACCTGTAAGGCACATGAGCACCCAGACCGATACTTGCTTTCTTGCAAATAATTCAACTAAAACACAATCAACCACCACTTCAAATAAAAAAAACCTTGATGTTTGTTGTGGTAGTAAATGCTATGCAACCCCATTATTAGAACTCTGGAAACCCTCCTCAGAACCTGTTAAAAATAGTATACCAAATCAATCAGTCACAAAAATCCCCAAGTCAATCCAAAGACATCTGAACTCCAGACTAAGATTAAGTCTGCTACATCTGCAAAAACATCACATAGACTTGATACTAGTCAAACTGACAAACCAACAAAAAAACTTGCGCTCAGAAAGAAACAAAGGCAATCCGGGGTTCTACTGTGAAGAAAAAGAACAAGAACGGGCTAAAATCATCTGTTACTAATGTAAAGGATCCGAAACAGTTGAAGAAATATGTTGATGAGGCAATGGAAATGGCATCTTATGACTCAAGTGTTGATGATGAAAATACAGTTTTTGAGGAATTTTTACCTAAGTGATTTTACATTGTTTTTTACTCATCTGATTTTAAAACTTTTTTTATGTAGTGTTTGTGCATCATTTTAAAGTTTGTGTATATTTTACGCTTGTCTTTTTACTATGAACTATTGACTCTTTTAAATGATTTTATTTATACATGTAACTGTCTTCATTAACTTTTTTGTTTTCCTCACCTTTTTTAATTGTTTTTTTACTCAAATTTTTGATTTATATATATTTTTTTCCATTTTGACCTTGTCCTGGCGCAGCATGTCCTTAATGAGACTTTGTGCCATAAAACCCCACACAACCAACCAACCTTAACAATATCTCAAAAGAGCTAACTCTATAAAATTCATTGTCAATACAAATGTTGTAAAGCTTAAAATTCTGAATAAAATGAGTACCATCATTAATATGTTTGTTCAACATTAAGGTCGCAATTCTATTTCAAAATTTTCAAATCAAGAGCTTGAAGCCAGGAGAGACCAAGTTAACTTAACAGTATCTCAAATTGCGGCCTTAATATTGAACAAAAATATTAAGTGTAGGTACTCATTTTACTCAGATCTTTAAGCTCTATAACTTTTGTACCAACAATGTTTGTGATAGAGTTAGCTATTTTGAGATATTGTTAAGTTAACTTGGTCTCACCTAACTTCAAGCTATTGATTAGCGATTAAGGAAAAATTTTGAAATAGAATTGCGACCTTAATCTTGAACAAAATATTAATGATGGTACTCATTTTATTCAGAATTTCAAGCTCTACAACATTTGTACTGACAATGTTTTTTACAGAGTTAGCTGTTTTGAGATATTGTTAAGAAACTAAAAAAAACGTGTTTTTCGAAAAAATATATGTACATATTTTCTAACATTCACCCATGTACGAGGAAGAAAACACAGTACATTCATTTTAGACCTAAACGGAAGGGACTAAAACAAATTCCAGTTTTCTGCTAATTAATTCTGAGGTCATCCCCCTGATGATTTTGAAGTAGAATTTTGACCTTAATATTCAACATAAGTATTGAGTGTAGGTATTCATTTTACAAAGAATGGTAAGCTCTACAACATTTGTATTGACAATGTTTTTGACAGAGTTAGCTGTTTTGAGATATTGATATGGTATGCAAAAAAAACGTGTTTTTGACTATAATTATATACATATTTCCTAACGCTCACCTAGTACGAAGGGGAAAACATAGCATATTCATTCTAGACCTAAACAGAAGGGATTAAAACAATTTCCACCTTTCCCCTAAATAATTCAGAATTCAACCCCCTAACCACTGGACTAATAGTGGTTTATGTTATTCAGTTCTATGGATTTATTGGAGTATGATTCAAGTTTGTTTTTTTTCTTTTTTTTTGGGGGGGGGGGGGTATTTAATATCTAGATGCTTCTTAATTTATAAGAAGGGTTTCTGCCCACAATGAATTTATCCTACAATTATATGTTTATGCATTTTATAAGGGGCCCTTTATTTTTTCTGCAGTTATCCAATTTATTCAAGCTGTTTTTCAGTTGCAACTCCCCTTCTACCCCTATAGATTTTCTCTTTCATTTCTCACTCCTCTTTTCTGCCCCTCCCCTTCATCTCCATTATCACGACTCAGACAGTGTGTATCCTTATTTAAAAGTCCCTTCTGCGCTCTCCGGTTTGTTCCTTTAGAGCCGAAAAGTTTAAGGCCGAAAATCATTAATAGGGGAAAATGTAAGAGATCATATAGGTGTCGCATAGTGTCAATGTTTAGTTCTGAATCCCTGTGAATCCGAAAAAAATCACGAAGAGTTGCTTTATTCTATTCTCCACCCCACAACTTTGGTTATTCAGAGAGCAGATTCGACGGAACCTAAGAAAAGAACCCTGTGAGGTTTGCAGTCGCGGATCATGTTCCAGCAGAATTTATCGTTTTATTGCTTTTTTCAACTTAAAGCTGAGTATTGTTTTATTATATGCATTGTATCATCTAACCAATAAACGGGTAACAAGACAAAAAGTTCTAGAAAAATTTGTCAGAATTGTCTTATCAATAAATTTTTCAAAAAAAAAAAAAAAAAAAAAAAAAAAAAACATAATTCAACTTTATAATCAATGATTAGTGGAACTATGAAAAATTTCTATTGAATGAAATCTATGTCGAATTACAAATTTGTACGAATTGTTTTTTGAATTCTTACTTTTTAGACGTAATTAATTTACAAATTCATAATTAGTGTCGACGAAGAAGAGATAATTATAAGCAACAGCAACAAAGTATGTTTGTTGTGCTGCTACTGCTGTTTCTTTTATTTTTCTAAATTATTTTCATGAAGTTCTTTTATTACATTTTATTATGTTCTGAATGCCATGTGGATGATTTTGGAAAATGTTTATCTGTTTTTCTGGCGTCTCTCTATGCGTCACACAAATTTTGTGGGCGCTTTAGCTCTTTTTAAGAATTATAAAGTGTTTAATTTTTTTGTACTGTTTTCATATTTACTGTTTGTTTTGTTTGACAATTTTCACATGAAAATCATTTGAGTAATACTTTATTATTTTAAGCGTTTTGTCAATGAAATTGATTTTTGGCTGAAAATAAAATCTTGCTAAGAAAAGATTATATGTAGAAATACTTTACTTGTTTAGTCTTTCAGAGTTAGTTGGAATTGGTTGAAAAATATGGGCCAGTGAAATTGGCACATGTTTAAATGAAAATATAGATTTTCATTCATAAATTTAAAATAAAATATTTAAACTGCATTTAATACATTATTTTCCATTTCTATGTTCGAAGATTATAATTCTACCGGTTTGGTTTTATGGAAATATGCTCAAAACATGAATTTTGAAGTATATTATATTTAAATATACAATGATTAAGAAAGAAAAGCGAAAATTATGCCACTAATAATACAATCATGTTGAGAAGTTTTTTGTGCATATTAAATTTAATCCACTATTTAATCTTATTTAAATTTTTTAATCTGCATTTATTTACATTATCTACATTAGGGGATCGTACCCGGGCTTCCCGGGTTAAAGAATATAGGTGAAATCATTTTTTTAAATTGAAAACTAATAATTTTTTTATATTCCATAATATTTTTGGATTGACAACTTACATTAAAAAAACATTTTTCATATGGAAAATACGAATTATACAATCAAATAAATTTTTGAAATTTATCAATTCGATATTTTCTTATTAGCCGCAAGCTAAGAGTTATTTGCCAAGATTTTGCTACTTATGGCATCCTTTTATATTCTGATAATTTCAGAGCTTATACATGTCTGGCAAATCTGTGTTTTATTTATATTATTATATTTATTTATTCGTAGGGAATTTTTTTAATAGATATTAGCCGTAAGAAAATGATGAAGTCTGTATTTTGTTTTAAGGGCAAACGGATTAATCTTTCGTAATCGAGCTCCGCGCGATATAGATAAATTAAAAAATATTTCATGCTTAAAAATTGTTTTTAAAACTATAGACAATCAGTAAACTGAGATGGACTTTGCAAAGTTATTCCATTAAAAAAAAATCCTATTTGGTGATCTAAAAATTTAAATTGTACGATTATAAATATGTTAGATTTGTTGTTTTATCAATATTATTCTTTTATTTGTTTATAAAAGAAGTATTAATTTCGTTAATTTGTCTTTCACAAATATGTTAGGTTGGTGGTTTTTTTAATATTATTCTTTTATTTGTTTATAAAGGAAGTATTAATTTCGTTATGCAAAAATAGTCAGAAGCAAATGCTGAAAAGTGTTTTTTGCTTTATGTGAAAAATGTTTATTATTATTATGTACTGAAACCGGCACGTGATAAGATAAACTTAAAAAAAATCATGCTTAAAATTTATTTTAGAAAATATAATACATCAGTCAATTAAGATAAAGTTTTTAAACAAATTGCATTTGAAATTAAATTTTTTCTCTATGCGACGAAAATTGAAAATGTAACGGTGGTCAGAAGATTGAAAAATATACTTTATAAAGATACTCTAAATTTTTGTAAAACATTGCGTTTTATCAGTGTGTGATTTCGATTACATTATTTTTAAATGTGAAGCATTTTCACCTGTGAAAAATTTCAAAGCAGCTGGGCTGTGAAAATGACGCACTTCTACAAAACATAATTCAGGTTTAAGAAATAAAATACACGCTTTTTTATAAAATGACGTCATTTGCATCCGCTAAAGCAATCCATTTTTACAATCCAGTTTTAAACTTCGTCTATAGAAAAGTGTGCATATGACGTCATTAGCACAGAATAACAGACAATATTCTTGACATTGCCCATATTTTAATTTCAACTTTTTTTTTTAGGTTTTATGAGAAAATGGCAACAGAAAGATACAGCATCTCCTATTTTCGACTATTTTCCGTTTACTTTCAATGACATTCAATTTAAATGAGTTACTTTTTTTGCCACGATAAGAAAAATGGTATTAAAAACTACAAAAAAATTAATATCTCAAAAATAAATTAAGATACAGTTTTCAAACAAATTGCATTTAAAAGAGCATTTTTGTCCTTATACGACGGTGTAAAAATTTAAAATGTGCGATGTTTAGAAGTTTAAAAATTTGCAGTAGAGAAAATTGCAAAGCCAAAATTTTATTTCAAATTTCAAAGTGTTGCCATTCGCAAAATGACGTATGCGTTACGCACAGATATGTTTGTCCTTTATAATATAGATATACATATATTTCAATGTATTTGAAAAAACTAGGACTATAATATTTTTGCATGTGCTTAAAATTTGGGTTAAATATATATATATATATATATATATATATAAATTTATATATATATATATGTATTCTCTATTGAATATTACATCATTTTTTCATATAAAAGCATGCATTAAACGTTCCAATTTAATATATTTTTATGAAAGCATTTTTATTTTTATTTATCGTATTTAAGCTATGGCAGCAAGAAAGAAAATGGAAGATAATTTTACATTAAATGTATCATTTGAAATATTTATTCAAATAATGAAATATTGAGATTTATGAAAATTATATTATAAAGAAATTAAAAAGGAACCTATATCCTATTCGCTATTTTGAATTATATTTTGCAATATAAATGATATATTTTTCTTCATTTACTTTTAAGAAAAAGTAATATTCTAGATTATTGTCCAAATTTCGATTTCAGGCAAATATTAATACACATAAATACCAGTTTCAGTCTGCTATCCCCTTTTCATGGAACTTCGAGACAATTGATATATTAAACAATTTGGTCAATTAAAAAAAAAAAAACTACTTTTGGTTTAGCTTTAGTTGTTATTATTGCAAATCGATTGTTGATCATACGACAGAAGTTTTAACATTTAGTTTCTACACTTTTAATTTATACGGGAAGAGTTTTAACAGCTCCTACTCCCCCCTCTTCTTCCTTCGTTGTGTCCGTGTCTATATACAAAAACATTATTAATGCAGTTATTTATAAATACACTTCACAAAAGCATATGTTTTTATCTTTACATGTGCAGATACGTCTGATTGTTTATAAAAACACAAAGCACTTTTTCAATTATTTAATTTCGTGATTTTCAAGGAATAACCACAGGTATTTATTCATTATTTACTATTTTTTTATATTGGTTTCATTTATTAAGCGTTAAAATTGTTTATTTTTACAAAAAGTTTGACTATACATATATACTATATATAAGAACAATAGAGATCCATGCCCATTGCACATATAGTTCCAAAATCTTTAACATTTAATGTTTTAGTTTATAAAAGAGAAACATTAAGAAAATAAAAAAAGAGAATAAATATATGTAATTTAATAAATCAAAATAGTCATAAGAAATTCATTAAAAGTTATTCTAAAGCCATTATACAAGGTACGCACCCGTTAAAACATTTTATTCATGTAAGGAGGAATCAAAATTAAAATTTTGATAAAATTATATACAAAGATTCAATTTAAATTATTTTTGATTTATCTACTAAAGGATATTTAGACAACCATACTATATGTTGTATTTTTCAATACAAAACAGATCTCTTATAAGACTACTCATTTTTATAAATTTCAACCCTGAAAACTGTTTCCTTCTTTTTGTACAGCTCGACAAAAACTATGTTAAGCCTGTTTTTGGCAATTTTCACTAATAAATGTCTCAAAAAGGACTGAATAAAAAATTCTGGAAATTTAGGATGATAAACATCCTTGTAATATAAAGTTAAATCGTAAATTTTATAAGTGAAACTTAACTGGTTTTTGAATAATAGTTCACTAAAAATGCACCCTCCACCCCCCCCCCCCCCCACACACACACACACCTTCTTTTCATTTTTTTTTGTTCCAGATTCATAGAATTACAGGTATCTTTTGCTTAGGTACGTTTAAATTGACGATTTAAACAAATTTTAAGCATTATTGCTTAGTTAAATAGGAGAGTGGCTCCTTTTCAAAATTTTCTTTTATAGGGGAAGGGGGTCTTTTGATTTTATTGTGCACATCTAAGGAGTACCTGATACAGTTTTATTCTGACATTTTTTTTAAATTAACCCTAAGTACTCGCTCGCTAAGAATTTTATAAATTATCTCGTTTGAATACGCCACTTCTCTTGCCTTTTATGCATATTTGCATTTTGCCCCTCCCCCAACACACACACACACACACGCACAAACATACACACAAAAAATACTGGTTATTTGAATCACTAATTAGTCACATTAGCAACTTTTATGAATCAAATCTAATAATCTTCCATAAAGAAATATTATCTAATGGTTATTCGAAAAGAAAAAAAAAACAGTCTGTGTCTTTTTCATTTAAGTACAGTTGAATGATGAGAATACAGAAATGATAGCGTAACATTCGTGATCCAGAGATAAGGCTGGGAGTTCGGGGTGCGAAGAGCAATAATGAGACAGGGTTTAGAGGGTGGACTCCTTTCCTTATCTCTGTTCGGTATTTTAATTTTTAACAGTCCCCTCTATTTTTCGGCTTTAAACTTTCCTTCTCTAAATGAAGTCATGCCCTCTCCTAGTCTTATAAATATTTTAACAGAATATTTATTCTTTTATTAAACTCTGCTTATGAGGTACCTAGAGCTAGTAACTTCAGATAAGTAGTAAGTTAGTAACTTCGTCCATAAATTAGCTTTTGTCTTTTAATTTGGCCTTATTTGAGATATAGAAAGAAAGGATTTTTACCTTTCTTTCCCGACTTTATATTGTTTTTCTATTCTCCTATTTATCCTTTTAGGATGCTGGGCCTATGAACTATCTTTCCCTAAATTTCTATTTCATTTCGCAACTTTTCTAAGCTTTAGCAAATTTTTAACATCACCAGCATGTTCTGTTTTTGCTACTATGTGCACAGCTTTTCTTAATTTTCTCGTCTTCTAATTATTCAACTTTCATGTGACTTTTATCTTTGTATTTGTAATTTCATCCTCCACTTCATTCTTGTTCAAAACTTCTACGATAGGGGGCACTCTTCCTTCTGCTCGAAAGAGAGCACTCTACCGGTGAAGATACAATGGCATCCCGCTTTCTTGATTGCACCCAAGAAAGCGGAATGCCATTTTGTGTTTCCAGTCATAGACTCTAAAAAAGACGGAGAACAATAATCAAGCTTTCACTTTACAGTTTGTATGTCAATGTTTAGAAAATATTTTTTACAACATCCGCTTTCTCCATCGAAAAGAAGACATTTATGATATTTAATCGTAAACTGAGTTAAAAAGGTACCTATAGCAGGTAGCAGAAGGTACGATGATGACAAGAAGCGAAGCTAGAGCACACGACGAAGCAAGAGCACATTGAAGCCAATAACATCTAACTTAACGCCATGGTGGAAGGGAAAAATTTCAATCGCTAAAATAAGAATAAAAGAAGAAGACGCAGTCATTCAGATGAAAAGAGGAAGAGATAGTGTACTTCTCGTATTACGCTATTGCTTATGCTGTTTTTTTTTATATATCCAGTAAAATAGCAGTCGTAATAGTGTGATATCAGAAGGATGTTTCAGCAAGATATCAAAGAAAAAGATAAGATGCATTGATTCTTGTAGAAATCGGCATAGCCATAAGAATTTTCTAATGAGGTAACGATTCTAAATGTTCTCTGCTGTGAACATAAAAAAAAGTGCTGGAATAGTTCTAAATTAAAGGTTTTGTTTTTGTTTCTCAAAGAAAAAGAAACTTGTGGGATACCTATGGAACCCGTCTTTTTTTACCATTTTTTTTTAAGTGAAACACGTGTAACTGCCATCCAAATGCAGGGTGGACATCGTGAGTGAGGGGTAAATAAACTGTTTTCGTGTTGCTTTTTCAAGAGATGTAATACAGATGAGAGGCTTTGACTACAGATGATAGATTTTTAGACCTAAAGAACAAGCATATACTTTGAAATGGTGACGAGTCTAAATGCAGTACAGTCTAAACGCACTTCACTTCTAGTATTGAGAGGGCACATGAGTACTAAATTCACTCTTTCAATTTTGTTTACGATTTAGATACTGTTTAGTGAAAGCTTGACTATTTCTCAAGCCCATATCTTGAAATACAAAATAGCATCTCGCTGTTTAAAACGGTAAATTACCTATATAGGAAAATTTTTTTTAAGAATATTCTTTATGAAATACATATAAAGTAATAAAAGTTAATGCTTTAAGAAAGACTTATTTTTGACTGAAAAGAAATAAAGTAATCAAAAACAAAAAAGTTACATTAATTTACAAATTCGTTTAATTTACGCACAAAACGAATGCCAAAGTTCTTTCTTGTTCAACACTCAATTACAATTAAACGTTAAGAAAACACAGATGCTAGAGTTTAAAATTTCTTGGAAAACAATAACGATCTAATAAAATCGTAAAATTAAAAAAATCACTTCAAATTTTAACAAATATTCATAAAAATAATATCAACCCTATGTACATATAAAATCAAAACGAAACGACTTTATGGAACGGTTTTATTAAACGACTCATTAAACAACTGATTATATTTCACGGCGATTTTTCCTAAAATATGGACTATTATACGATGAAATGAACACCATAAATCTGTATTGATCTGTAGATCTCCAAACTGACATTAGAATTTTTAATTTCGAATTAGTTTTCGAAATATTAATTTTTTTCTAATTTTAGATATTTTCCTCTAATGATGGCAACTCAAATTTTAACAAATCATCATATTATCATAACATTATCATAACAGATTTTTTTTTCATGTTTTAGAAAATGTTATTATTTTAAACTAATTTGGCGACTAGTTTGTCCTCCCTTAAGTGTCTGCTAAGAAATGTATCCTGTTACTTTTATTCATAATTTAATTTATTGAACAATGTTTCACCAAATCGAAAGATCCTGATAGAGAAATCAAGAACTCGGTATTTTTATGTTATTGAGACGCAGATGATAAATCGCCAAGCATTTCTCCAGTCGCATTTTATTTTCTTTTATTTTAATTTCTTTTATTTTATTTGTAATTCATTATCATTTTATTTAAAATACAAAACTTTCATTTAAAACTGAAAGATTTAAAATTAATGGCTTTCACTTCTTTCTTTTTTTTAAACGAAAAGAAACGAAAAATGTCAGGCACAGATGTGATATATGTACTTGGGTACCTCATTGGCGCCGAAATGGCGTTAGATTGCCTGACATGGTAACCCGGTTATTGCTGCTTATTTATTAATAAATGTTTATTTGCATTTAATTTCTTTTTATTTAAAAAAATAGGTACAACCTAGTTATCCCATCGACCAAAAATATATCACCGAACTATAAGATTAAATGCCAATAATGGTTGATCGTAAATGTCACATTCGGTGGACTTTAAGCAAGTTACACGTGTTTACGTCATCAAGGGATTTTAATTTCGACGTTTTATTTCTATTTTTATTAATGTTAATGTAATTTATTTGTTGTTTCGTTATTTAAAATAAAAATCGTATAAATTTTTATAATTTGGCGAGTGGTTTGACGATTTACATAATTTGGCGAAATTGGTCTAACTGGCGAGTTAACAACAAAAAAAAAAAGGCTATCTGTGAGATCTGCAACCAGCTAGCATAAAAAATACCAAGAATTCTTTTCCATCATGGAAGCTTTTATGTAGTTTTATTCGAAAGAAGAACTTTGATTCTTTAATCAAAATGGAAACCTTTCATATGAAAAGAGAAGGGATCAGCCAGTAAATATTTATGGCAGTTTCATGACTTGAAATATTATAACATAAGTAAAATGATGGCGATAGAATAATATTTTGTGACTTATCACCTGTGGCTGGCTAACATTAAAGTACCAAAATGGGCGCCTGGAATATAAAAAACGAAGTTATCGGCCCGGAACTGTTGATGATAGTCAGATGACTTAGTTTATTACTGTAGGGATTGTTTTCAATTCTGAAAACAGCACAAAGAATAATATTTCCTTACGAAAAAGAAAATTATTTACACGTGACTATGAAAAATAGAAAAAAAAACTTTAAAATTGCTATTAAATGAGCACGTGTTAAAAGCTGGAAAACATTGAAAATTATGTCTTGGAAATTGTACTTTCCCATGAATATTAAAAGAAAAAGGAAACTTTAAAATAATAAATACATTAATATGCGTTTAACCTTTTCAGGGGCAAGGTATTTCTATCCGTAAAATGTTGAAACCAGTGAATGATACCAGAATTTACAAACAAATTTTTTTCGAAATACGAAAATGCTTTTGTTCACTTATTTAATGTTATGTGCTTAGATTTATTCATAACCTTCGAAATATTAACCCCCTCACTGACAAGCCCGTGTTAATACGTTCACTAAGCTACAGGTTTCACAGCAATACAAGCAATATTTAAAGTAGTATAATTCTATTGATTTAATGTAATTTTAATAGATTGAACAATGATTAATACTTCCAAGGATTGCATTCATATTCGTTATTAAGTTTTTTTATAAAATGTTCAAAGAATCATTTTTTAAGCATTTAAAACAAAATGCAGAAAAAACAACATTACAATTTTGCCCTTTTCCAAGACAGTCGGAGGGTTTTAATAGAGTGAAAGATCATATTACTTCCAAAGAATTGAATACTGCAGAATTATCACTGATAAAGATAGTATAACAAAGTGAGTATCAGGAAGAAATAAAATGTCTTCAGAAAGGTAATTCAGTGCCAAATAAAAGTAAACTAAATTCTTTAAATTGTTTCTTAGATGAAAGCAATATTTTAAGAGTTGGGGGTAGATTGGGTAACTCATATTTGACAACATATGAAAAACATCCTATGGTTCTGCTAAGTAAGCATCCCCTTAATTTAATTATTATAAGATATTTTCATTTAAAGCATTTACATGTAGGATCACAAACATTGTTGCACCATATTCGTCGTAAATTTTGGATAACTAATGGTAGAAATATCTGTCGCAAAATAACATATGAATGTGTCAGCTGTTTTAAAAACAAGCCTGTATTAGCGAGTCAAGTTTTGGGTGGCTTGCTCAAGGAGCGTGTTACACCTTCATTTCCATTTTCCATTATTGGAACTGATTATTGCGGCCATTTTTAGATTAAATTAAAAAATCAAAGGAAAGGTACATATAATAAAGTGTATGTATGTATATTCGTTTGTCTCTGCACCAAAACATTAATCTAGATTTCGTTTCAGATCTCACTTCTGCAGCCTTCATTGCTTGTTTTAAGCGCTTTGTTAGCAGAAGGCGAAAGTGTTCAAAAATATTTTCTGACAATGCAAAAAACTTTGTAGGGGCAAACTTGGCATTAAAAAGGCTTCACAATTTGGTTAGACGCCCAGATGAAGCATTAGTTGATTCTTTTGCAAGGGAAAATATCGAATGGAATTTTATTCCTCCGAAAGCGTCGAACTTCGGTGGTCTTTGGGAGGCAGGGTTGAAATCATTCAAATTCCATCTAAAACGTGTAATTGGTAACGCGCACTTCACTTTAGACGAATTTCTGACGGTAATTCTAGAAATCGAAATATAGCCAGCAAATATGGAAATTATGGAAGCGGGACTATCTGAACACCTTACAGCAACGTAATAAATGGCAAATAAATAAAAACAATATAAATGTTGGTTCTCTCGTAATGATCAAAGATGAAAATATGCTCAGCACAAAATGGGCAATCGGTAGGATTTCCGAGAAATTTCTCAGTAAGGACAAAAATTTCGAGTAGTGAACATTCTTCTACCTAACGGTACAATAATAAAGAGAAATGTGAGAAGTATTTGTCCCATTCAAATTAATGGAAACTAATTTCTTTTATGTATATATTTGGTGTATTTTGAATATATTTTGTTGTTTAATTTCTATAGTATGTTTTATTGTATTCAAATGTAAAGTAATTTTGCCATTTTTCCTTTGTTATTAATTATATATTTTGCATTGTTATATGTAGTATTATGTAATTTTATATTCTATATTAGAGTAGTTTGAAACGTGCAGGTTTCAACGGCCGGGAGTATGTTACTGATCGTAATTAAAATCTCCCGTACGAGGGCGCTGTGTCAGCGCCGTAATTTTATTTATTGTTCCAAACGTCTGCATGTTGGCGATAGATTGTAATTTATTTACTAGTGAGTGGAAACACTGAATTTTTGTTGTTATTGAATGATGGAACGTATTTTTTGGAAATGGCCAGAGAGACTGTTTCACTCTTAACAATTACTGTTTTAAATAAAGAAATTACAGTTCACTGCGAAGAATTCCTTAAAAAAAGGTGTCATTGAGTAACTTTTTGTTTTATTCTTAACACTGACGAAACTTCACCGAAACCACTGTGGCGATGCCGACACTTAACCGACACTGCCAGCTGTGGTTCAGTCGTGTGCCGAAAGGTATGTGTTTGCTGGGCAGAGTCAAAACACATTTTGAGGGCACGATTTACATAGGTGTAAAATGCACCGATTTTCTGGTTAACTGGGTAACTTAATTTTGTATTTATTTGTTTATTATTTTTATTATTATTATTTAATATATATGCGTTTTTTTGTTATTACAATTTATTACTATTATTATTATTTTAACTCCAATTGTTTTACATATTTTTTGTTTATTATTTTTATCTATTTTGTACTTCCGTGCTTTTTCCTCGAATTTTTTGTTTTCTTTTAATTCAACTTGCTTCAGAATTCCCCTTCTACTCTGTGTTCTTATGTTTCGGTCTCTTGAGTGATTGGTTGTTTCTTTCCAATTTCCTATAGGCAATTTGTTCCTTATTTCCTTTTTTCTTTTCTTCAACTTTTTTCTTTCCCTTATCTGTCAAATACTATGTCATTTTGAAATCCCTAACGCATTTGTATATTTTTGTGGGTTTTGTTCTCTTGGTTCTTATTATGACAATTTCCAGAATATACATGTAATAATAAAAGTTTTCACCCTTTTATCTTAGTTCAACTATTTCAATTTATTATAATATCTACCTTTTCTAACTTTCTACTTAGTTTTAATTGTATCTTAAATATCTTTTTTTTCCCATGCTTTAAATCCAGCGTATTCATTTATTATTCATTATTCTAAAAAGCTTCATCCGTTCGTAGCTATACTTCTTATAAAACACTAAATTACTTTCTTTCATTTTATTCTGAGACTAAATACTTTTTTTATTCGAATGTATTTAATATCATTTGTTCTATATTGTTCCATATCCCATGAGGCATTGCGAGCATCCTGTTTTCTCAATAAAGCTACCGCGTCAATTATTAAGTCTCTGTCAACTGGTTACGTTACCTCCACCCCCTGTCCCGGAGTTATCCCATCGTTGGCATAGCCTCCCTCTCCTCTCCCTGACACTTAGCTTGATTGGCCTTGCTTTGCGTCTATATTCTTATGCGTGTGTTTTGCGCAGGTATTTAACATTTTACATTCATTTGCAGAGCAGATTTTTACGATTAATGTATTGTTGAAAAAACCCGTTTTTACCTGGATAGCTTTGTTTCCTGTATTTTCGTCAAGCTGTTCTAATATTTAACATCTAGCGGTTTATATTTACGACGTAACAACGACCCGAACATGGGTAGCACAATTACTAGTGGAATTAGTGCATTTTATGAACATCTAATAAACAATTGATAAATCTAACGGCTTCATTTGTCATTTCCGGGAAAACAGCCAAAGGATATAATCCTGATCTCCTACTCTGACCATGATTTCACGACTGCAAAACTTCGATTTCTCAGTTGGAGATATATATAACGAGTTTACGATTGCTGCTTAATACCGATATGTTTCTATCATACTAGTGAAAGCATATCAATTTGCAGTTCGAATCCTCTCGACTAATTGATATGCTTTCAGTAGTATAATAGGAACATATCGGTATTAAGCAGCAATCCAACACTCGTTATACATCTCCCACTGAGAAATGAAAGTTTTGCAGTGCT
Organism: Maratus speciosus; assembly: GCA_963932465.1. NCBI lineage: Eukaryota > Metazoa > Arthropoda > Arachnida > Araneae > Salticidae > Maratus > Maratus speciosus. The sequence continues at coordinate 33,893,463 of OZ010800.1, forward strand.
AAAATCTTGGTCAGAGTGGAAGATCAAACCTACATCTCTTGGTAGTTTTCCCGGAAATAACAACTGAACCCGTTAGATTCACAAATTATTTATTAGATGGTCATAAAATGCACTAATTCCACTAGTAATTGTGCCACCCGTGTTTGGGTCGTTACTACGTCCCAGATAGTAACCGCTACATGTTAAATATTAGAACACATTGTCGAAATTACAGGAAACAAAGCTCTCCAGGGGACAACGGGTTTTTTCAACCATACAAAAATCGTAAAAATCTGCTCTCCTACTGAATGTAAAATGATAAATACTTGCGCAAAACACACGTGTAAGCATATAGACGACAAAGCAAGGCAATTCCAGCTAAGTGGCAGGGGGAAGAGAGGGGAGGCTATGGCAGCGATTGGATAACTCCGGGGCAGGGGGTGGAGAAAACGTGACGTGTTGGCAGGGTCTTACCCAGCAAAGAGGAAATTGCTGGCCACCAGCAAGATAGGTGCTGGCAATGATGGAGAAGGTCTGGCTGATGGTCTACCACTGCATAACCACTGCTGGGCCACTTTGCTGTTGGAAATTATCAGATAAAATTCTGGTGGGCATCCATTTTATCTCATGCGCTGGCCCACCACTATATGGAAGTGCACGAATTTTTGCAGTATTATTGCTAGGAACGCTTACGCTAGGTGACGCTGCGAATATCGAAGACATTGAGTATTTGAACACAAATCTGAAATGAATATCTTAACACAATTTAAGCTGTGAAGCTAATTTTTTTTAACTGTAAAAAATATAGCACCACTGCCAATAAATAAGTAAATGAATAAATAAATAAAACGCACGTTTTTTTTTTCTCCTTAAATCTGGTTTACTAGGTTACAAAGGATTTCGGTTTTCATAATTTACGAAGTTTAGAATCAATAATAAAAAAGCGTATAGAATACATAGGATTTCTATACAATAGAATAATTTCTATACCTGTTTAATGATTGGGAACGTAAATCACAAAAGAAACAAACTTGAAATAGTGTAATGAGAGCTTGACAACTACGAGCAATCGTAGCGTACGCTGAATGCACTTGTTCATGTCCGATCACGAAAACCAAGCAGCATCGAGCGCGGTCTGTACTTGGGAGGAGGACCACATGCAGTTCAAATATTTCTATAGACATTTCTATTATATACACTTCTACAGATGTTTCTATAGCTCTTGGTGAAACTAGCTTACAGAAAAAAGGGCCATAATTATATAATCCTTTGTTTTTTTTTATAGAATTCTATAAGAAATTTTTGTAAGGGAAAGGGCTGAACCAGCAAAGGAATAGCAGTGCGATAGGTGCTAGCACTGCAAGAAAAGTACCGGATGAAGTAATGTGATGGCATACCAATGCTTGCTTGCTGTTGGCCATCACTGATGGGCCAGCTACATTCGGCTCGGACACTTTTCGACAGGTTTAAGGAATGGCACTCTTGCACTTTACCGGTGATAGCACTGCTGGCTACCATATTTTTTCCAGCTGATGGCCCACTGTTTCTTTCTTTGCTGGGTAATAACTGACCTGGTAGCTTTATTGAGAAAACAGGATGCTTATAAGGCCTCATGTGATATGGAAAATAATAGAACAAATGATATTAAATACATTAGAACAAAAAAATTTCGTCTCAGAAAAAAATGAAAAAATGTAATTTAGTGATTTATAAGAAGTATAGCTACGAACGAATTAAGGTTTTTAGAATAATAAATAATAAATGAATACGCTGGATTTAAAGCATGGGGGAAAAAGTTATTTAATATATTATTAAAGTTAGGTAAAAAAGGTAGATATTACAATAATTTGGAATACTTGAACTAAGGTAAAGGGGCGTAAATTTTTATTATTACATATATATCATGGATTTATTTTATGAATTTCATTTCGTATATCATTTTTCTGTTTATAAGTAGCAAGAGTTTAAATTCAACTATTTTTATTGTGGGTCTAATATTTAGATTTGTAGAACAGTTATTTTTCTCCGGGAATTTCTATTATTTTTATATGTATACATTCATCAAAATATTTAGGTGGTTCTCAAATTCCCTTCTCAATATCAGAAAGCTTTCTGACACATTTTCTAACTCATTTTCAAACGTAAGTTTATATAACTGGCAGTTGAGGCAATTTGGAATCAAATAGCATCTTCTCTTTTCTTATAAATATACTCATGTAGTGTTAAGAGATTTTGGTAATTTGACGACGACTACAAGTTTGTTCATTCTCTTTCTCTCCCATCCTGAAATTCGGTTAAAAACACCATCTTTTAGAGTATTTTCTGAGCAGATCACCAAAAAATTGAAAACGTTTTTCGATTGCATAGTTTCAGAATAACAAAACCTGCAAAATGCATTCTCTTCCGAACAGAAATTAATTTAAAAATGTGTCAAAAAGTAGTCCTCTTCGGATTTGAGAACAACCTTAATCAGTTCTATTTAATGAATAATTATTTCAGTTGAATGTTTTTATGAACATAAATGATTAAAAACTGATTTTTTAGGAGAAAAAAAATCCAAAGTACATCCTCATTACATTGTCGATTAAAATTCAATGTATCAATCTTTACTTCAAGTGATCTGAATTTGTGGGACCTTATCTTCACTTACCTTCGCATCAAGAGAACATTTATGGCTTTTGAAGGAGAAGTTTTGAAATAAAGAAAAAATCATGGAAACAGACCTCCCTTTCTGCATATCGAGTTAAAAGACTTTCGAAATCGTGTGACATAAATATCTCATTTCGACCAAGAAACGGAAAAGAACGAAAGCTGCAGTGAAATCGCCCTAGCCAACAGCACTTCCTAAAGAGATAAAGATTCTAAATGCGACTCATCTCACTGGAATAAACAAGGAAAATTAGTGTTTAATTTACTGTTTCAATTTTGCTCTCCGATAAAAAAGAGACAATGATTGGACCCCCATGGTTGGACCACATTTTTTTTTAAAGAGCAAATTGTTTTAATTTTGCTTTCCAAACAAGCAGAGAAAATTCTGGACTTCCTAGAGAACATAGCTTTTTCAGCAGTATACTTTTAATGTGGTAACGAGTCTAAATGTATTCCACCTCAAGTATGTACAGGGTAAGTGAATTCTAAATTATCTCTTTTTATTTAGGTTATCAAAGATGAATAAATGATTCTTATCATCCATGGAATCTGCCTTATTCAGAAATTTTTATAAAATCTTTACGGATATAATTGTACAATCTAGTCTGGATATTGTAAGTGCAATTTAAATTCACTGCTTTGATTTTGCTTTCGGGCTTTCTTTTTATAGCTTTTTTTTCTAAAATTGTAATTTTATTTTTATTGTTTTATATTTTGGTCTATTTTCAATTTCTAATTATAAAGGGTTTTACTGGTCTTACTATTTTAAACTCTCTTTGAATATTTTAACGAAATAACATTTTTATTTCTATTTGTCAAAATTTGAACTGTTTTTCAATTTTATGATATTTTTGGAGTTTTTGAAATTATTATTTTCCATGAAATTTTAAATTCTGTGTTTTCTTGCAATTCAATTCTTATTTACTTTTGAAAAAGAATGACCCTTGGTATTTGTTTTGCATTTAATTAAATGGATTTTTAAATTATTATACATTTTCTCTTTTCTTAACTTTATTTTTTTTATGTAAAAACGAGTCTTTCTTAAAACGTTAACATAGAATTTTCATATGTAAAAAATAATTATATTGTAAGGATTTTTTTTTTAATTTTTCCGATACAGGTGTCTTATTACACTGCAAATCCCGACAACACAATACACAATGCTAGACTAACACCATGAAGGTCCTACTTTTGAACATTCGAAAAATGCATTCATAGTGTGTTTGATGGTGCGTCTGGCATAGTAAAATGCGTTTGCTGCACTAGTTGTATAAAGTGTCCGTGCGCCATTTTTCTCAACACATTTTACGCGCGTTGCTTTTTTTGAATGCTTTGACACCACAAGTTTATATACACATTAAAACGTAATGTTTTACATTTTGGGTTGCATTGGGAACATATAAAGTAATGCGTATGCGTCAGGAGGGATATTTTCGGCAGGGATTTTAGGCATAATCTGATTTAAATCATAATTTTTCAATGAAATCTATTGGCTTCTCCAGTCTTTTTTGTTAATAACTGATTTTTGTTGGAAGATATATAGCCCAGTGGTAGGGGAACAAAAAAAGGCCGAATTCGGAATTAATTAGGGAAAAACTGGAAATTATTTTAATCCCTTCGGTTTAGGTCTAGAATCAATATGCTATGTTTTTCCCCTCGTACTAGGTGAGCGTTAGGAAATATGTATAGAATTAGGGTCAAAAAACACTTTTTTTTTGCATACCATAACAATATCTCAAAACAGCTAACTCTGTCAAAAACATTGTCAAAACAAATGTTGTAGAGCTTAACATTCTGAGTTAAATGAGTACCTACACTCAATACTTATGTTGAACATTAAGGTCACAATTCTACTTCAAAATTTTAGACCCATCATCAGGGGGATGACCTCAGAATTAATTAGGAGAAAACTGGAAATTGTTTTAATCCCTTCCGTTTAGTTTTAAAATGAACTTACTATGTTTTCTTCCTCATACTTGGGTGAATGTTAGAAAATATGTACATATTTATTTTCAAAAAACACGTTTTATTTAGTTTCCTTAACAATATCTCCCCCCAGAGGGATACCTTCTTTTGGTATTCACGGGCTTCGCAACCCCGGGCACCTGAGCGATCTTTCTCTTTTCTTTTTCCTCTTACATCTCCTGTCTTCCTTTCCTCTTTGTTTAACTCTCATAGTGGTTTCCTCTTCGGAGAAGAGGGCATTTCTGCATGATCCGATATCATCCTGTATTTCGACTCATGCAGAATTGTAAACCACCCACGTGTTTGCCGTGCGTGGCGACCCGTGTCCCTGGAAAGTGGGATCCTGGCAGTTGAGGGAAACCAACACACTGCTTCGGTCTCTGCTTCAGGTAGACGGAAGGTGCATATTGGTCCCGTATGCACCAATCGGCTGGTCAGCTGACTTGTCACTGGCTGGGGATCAAGTGATCAGGCACTTAATATCCATCTCGTTAAGGGTGGAGACTGGCATAGGAGTGCTTGTGACCGTATGGGCCCTGGTTAGCACTGGTGCACGAATGTGCATCCCCTTGTTGGACTCGGTAGTGGGTGGTGCGGCCGGGGGTCTGAATTATTTTTCTTTCTAACATGGATGGAAAAAATACATTTCCTTCTAACTCTCTCCCATGTGGAGAGCAACAATGTGTACAGTCTGTACTTACTCGTTTTTTTTTTTAAATTAAACGCAGTGATAGTCTCTCTGATAGCTCTTTCAAAAAAACTTCTCCATTTCTTATCGCAAAAAACTTTCCAGTCTGTCTTGGGAGATAGTCATTCTCTCAAAAAACTGCAATCTGGGGGGCTTACTGGTTGAGGTTTCTTCAGCCAAGCAGTCTCAACTTCTGTCAAATATCAATACTATTCGTACTTTTTCCGTATCTGTTACACCACATCAAGCTCTGAATACTTGCCGTGGTGTAATATCTGAACCAGATCTATTATTCTCCACAAAAGAAGAACTTCTATCTAATTTAAGCGATCAAAATATCATAGATGAACGCTGTATCACTATTTGTCGAAATGGGCTAATACTTCCTACTAAACACATTATTCTAACTTTCAATAGTCATATCTTACCTACTAGAATTAAAGCTGACTATCTAAACTGCCCAGTCAGGCCTTATATACCTAATCCTCTCCGTTGTTTTAAATGCCAGCGTTATGGCCATACCAATACTAAATGTCGTGGCACTGTTACCTGTGCACGTTGTACAAAGTCGGCCATGACGGTAAAACTTGCAATAAACCAGAACGCTGCGCAAATTGTAAAGGTGATCATACATCATATTCTCGTTCCTGTCCTAATTGGATCTGTGAAAAGGAAATTATTGCTGTTAAGATTACTCAGAAAATTTCGTACCCTGAGGGCCGTAAAGTAGTTGAATCTAGGATCCCGTCTGTTGGGGTTTCCTACTCTAGTATACTTAAAGTACAATCAAAACCTGTAAAGCACATGAGCACCCAGACCGACACTTGCTTTCTTGCAAGTAATTCAACTAAAACACAATCAACCACCACTTCAAATAAAGAAAACCGTGATGTTTGTTGTGGTAGTAAATGCTATGCAACCCCATTATTAGAACGCTGACAACCCTCCTCAGAACCTGTAAAATAGTATACCAAATCAGTCAGTCACAAAAATCCCCAAGTCAATCCAAAAAGTCATCTGAACTCCAGACTAAGATTAAGACAGCTGCATCTGCAAAAACATCACATAGACTTGATACTAGTCAAACTGACAAAAAAAGCAAAAAAACTTGCGCTCAGAAAGAAACAAAGGAAATCCATGGTTCTACTGTGAAGAAAAAGAACAAGAACGGGCTAAAATCATCTGTTACTAATGTAAAGGATCCGAAACAGTTGAAGAAATATGTTGATGAGGCAATGGAAATGGCATCTGATGACTCAAGTGTTGATGATGAAAATGCAGTTTTTGAGGAATTTTTACCTAAGTGATTTTACATTGTTTTTTACTCATCTGATTTTAAAACTTATTTTATGAAGTGTTTGTGCATCATTTTAAAGTTTGTGTATATTTTAAGTTATTACTTTATAACTCCACAGTTTTTAATTATACGCTTGTCTTTTTACTATGAACTATTAACTCTTTTAAATGATTTTATTTATACATGTAACTGTCTTCATTAATTTTTTTATTTCGCACACTTTTTTTAAATTGTTTTTTTTACTCAGATTTTGAGTTATATAATTTTTTCATTCTGACCTTGTCTTGGCGCAGCTTGTCCCTAATGGGACTTTGTGCCATAAAACCCCACACAACCAACCAACCTTAACAATATCTCAAAAGAGCTAACACTATAAAAAACATTGTCAATACAAATGTTGTAAAGCTTAAAATTCTGAATAAAGTGAGTACCATCATTAATATGTTTGTTCAACATTAAGGTCGTAATTCTATTTCAAAATTCTCAAATCAAGAGCTTGAAGCCAGGAGAGACCAAGTTAACTTAACAATATCTCAAATTGCGGCCTTAATATTGAACAAAAATATTAAGTGTAGGTACTCATTTTACTCAGATCTTTAGGCTCTATAACTTTTGTACTAACAATGTTTTTGATAGAGTTAGCTATTTTGAGATATTGTTAAGTTAACTTGGACTCTCCTGGCTTCAAGCTATTGATTAGCGATTAAGGAAAAATTTTGAAATAGAATTGCGACCTTAATCTTGAACAAAATATTAATGATGGTATTCATTTTATTCAGAATTTCAAGCTCTACAACATTTGTACTGACAATGTTATTTATAGAGTTAGCTGTTTTGAGATATTGTTAAGGAAACTAAAATAAACGTGTTTTTCGAAAATATATATGTACATATTTTCTAACATTCACCCAAGTACGAGGAAGAAGACATAGTACGTTCATTTTAGACCTAAACGGATGGGATTAAAACAATTTCCAGTTTTCTCCTAATTAATTCTGAGGTCATCCCCCTGATGATGTGTCTAAAATTTTGAAGTAGAACTGTGACCTTAATATCCAACATAAGTATTGAGTGTAGGTACTCATTTTACTCAGAATGTTAATCTCTACAGCATTTGTTTTGACAATGTTTTTGACAGAGTTAGCTGTTTTGAGATATTGTTATGGTATGCAAAAAAAAACGTGTTTTTGACTATAATTGTATGCATATTTCCTAACGCTCACCTAGTACGAGGGGGAAAACATAGAATATTCATTCTAGACCTAAACAGAAGGGATTAAAACAATTTCAAGCTTCCCCTAATTAATTCCGAATTAACCCCCTAACCACTGGACTAATAGTGGTTTATGTTATTCAGTTCTATGGATTTATTGGTGTATGATTCAAGTTTTTTTTTTTTTTTTGGGGGGGGGGAGGTTATTTAATATCTAGATGCTTCTTAATTTATAACAAGAGTTTCTGCCCACAATGAATTTATCCTACAATTATATGTTTATGCATTTTATAAGGGGCCCTTTATTTTTCCGGCAGTTATCCAATTTATTCAAGCTGTTTTTCAGTTGCAACTCCCCTTCTACCCCTATAGATTTTTTCTTTCATTTCTCACACCTCTTTTCTGCCCCTCCCCTTCATCTCCATTATCACGACCCAGACAGTGTGTACTGCTTGACCCGTTTTAAAAGACCGGTCTTGGCATACTGCCAAAATAATGGACCTTTCCGGAGGTAGGGAAGCATTAGGAGGAGACGAAATTCAGGTTTTTCTTACCCATTCGGGACGGCGCGTGCATTCAGAAGTGCGCATCTGAGGACGGAGCGGGAAAATTTGATTTCACTTTCTGGGCCGAAGGATTTGGCGAAGAAAGTCTAACTCTTGTAAAGTGCTCTTTAAAGGACTATAAAAGGTTCATTTTCCCATGTAACCTTTTGAAATACCCATACATGGAATAATTTGTTATTATATACATTCACGCAAAAAAGAGCTATTTTTTCCGATTTTTTTTGTATAAAAATGACTTTTTAAATATATATTATTCATATTTTAACTTCTTTTTTAGGTTAAAAATCACAAAATACTACGTGTCTTTAATATAGAAACATATGAAACATTTAGCTCAAGCAAAGGATAATTTTGTTAAAAAAATAAGTTTTATTTCTATTTTTAACACATTCCTTAAACAAAATAAGTGTTTTAATAAAACTGATTTATTCACAAATAAAAATAATTAAATAAAACTTGCAAGCAACTTGTACTACTTTTTAATACTTATTATACAGACATACATATAAAATAGTTTGAAAATTCTTAATTTAATTTAAAATATTTTTTAAATTCAAAAATTATATGTAAATATATTATCAATCATAAAATATCTATCAAATAAAAAGTATTGAATAATAATAAGTATAATAGAACTATTATTTAAAATATACATCTCTAAACAGTTATTAAATGTTAAAAATATTTTTGAAAATAAAAGGAAAAAATGTATAGTAATGTATAATAAAACCAAATATCAAATAAAGATTATTTGATTATAATGAGTAAACTTGAATGTTAACTTAAAATACATTCATCGAACAATTTGTTGATGTTTAAATATCTTTATTTATATCTTATATATATATATATATATAATATAAATAAATTTATGAAATTAAAAGTATTGAATAATAATTAATAATATTGAATGAAACTGAATAATAATTTTAAATATACTGATAAAAAATGCCATTAATGATAAAAGTATTTTTGAAATTAGAAATATATATACTATATACAATCGAATAAATGTATTTAATTATAACGGGTAAAACTGACTATTAATTCGAAATATACACGCTAATGTATGCGTTTATTTATAAAAATAGTCAGAGTTCAATGATTCTTTTAGAATCACTAACTCTCAAAAATTTTACTTTCTGAAGACTCTGCTATTTTTGACATTTTAATGAGTTTAGGAACAAAAATAGATTCAAAACCGGAACATTGACGACATTTACATGAAAATTAATTATTTTTATGGTAAAGCTGAAAACGTTGTTCGATTTCGGAATAACTAAATAAGAACGACTGCAATTTCTCTATAATTATGGATAAAAAGGTCTTCGTATAAATATCAGGAAATTGAATTTGAAAACAGATTTGAGGCAAGTGAATACGAAACTGCTAGTAGTATTTATTCTGCTCTCCCTCCATTCCCCACAAAAGCAATACTAGGGGAAACTCCCTTTTCATTGCCCTCATTCCTATTATGAAGAATAGACTCTTCTTACTCTGACCTGTTACTCACGTGACCGGTCTTTAATGCTTGGCTCAGCAGTATCCTTATTTAAAAGTCCCTTCTGCGCTCTCCGGTTTGTTCCTTTAGAGCCGAAAAGTTTAAGGCCGAAAATCATTAATAGGGGAAAATGTAAGGAATCATATAGAAGTCGCATAGTGTCAATGTTTAGTTCTGAATCCCTGTGAATCCGAAAAAAATCACGAAGAGTTGCTTTATTCTATTCTCCACCCCCAACTGTGGTTATTAAGAGAGCAGATTCGACAGCAGCTAAGTAAAGAACCCTGTGAGGTTTGCGGTCGCTGATCATTTTCCAGCAGAATTTAACGTTTTATTGCTTTTTTCAACTTATAGCTGAGTATTGTTTTATTATATGCATTGTATCATCTAACCAATAAACGGGTAACAAGACAAAAAGTTCTAGAAAATTTTGTCAGAATTATCTTTTCAAATATTTTTTCAAAAAAAAAAAAAAAAAAAAAAAAAAAAAAAAAAAAAAAAAACATAATTCAACTTTATAATCAATGATTAGTGGAACTATAAAATTTTTTTATTGAATGAAATCTATGTCGAATTACAAATTTGTACGAATTATTTTTTTAATTCTTACTTTTTAGACGTAATTAATTTACAAATTCATAATTAGTGTTGACGAAGAAGAGATAATTATAAGCAACAGCAACAAAGTACGTGTGCTGTGCTGCTACTGCTGTTTCTTTTATTTTTCTAAATTATTTTCATGAAGTTCTTTTGTTACATTTTTTTATGTTCTGAATGCCATGTGGAATGATTTTGGAAAATATTTATCTGTTTTTCTGGCGTCTCTCTATGCGTCACACAAATTTTGTGGGTGCTTTAGCTCTTTTTAACAATTATAAAGTGTTTAATTTTTTTTGTACTGTTTTCTTATTTACTGTTTGTTTTGTTTGACAATTTTCACATGAAAATCATTTGAGTAATACTTTATTATTTTAAGCGTTTTATCAATGAAATTGATTTTTGGCTGAAAATATAATCTTGCTAAGAAAAGATTATATGTAGAAATACTTTACTTTTTTAGTCTTTCAGAGTTAGTTGGAATTGGTTGAAAAATATAGGTCAGTGAAATTGGCATATGTTTAAATGAAAATATAGATTTTCATTCATAAATTTAAAATAAATTATTTAAATTGCATTGAATACATTTATTTTTCCTTTCTATGTTCGGAGATTATAATTCTACGGTTTTGGTTTTATGAAAATATACACAAAACATTAATTTTGAAGTATATTATATTTAAATATACAATTATTAAGAAAGAAAAGCGAAAATCATGCCACTAATAGCACAATCATGTTGAGAAGCTTTTTGTGCATATTAAATTTAATCCACTATTTAATCTTATTTAAATTTTTTAATCTGCATTTATTTACATTATCTACATATACATATATTTCAATGTATGTGAAAAAACTAGGACTATAATATTTTTGCATGTGTTTAAAATTCGGGTTAAATATATATATATATATATTCTCTATTGAATATTACATCATTTTTTCATATAAAAGCATGCATTAAAAGTTCCAATTTAATATATTTTTATCAAAGCATTTTTATTTTTATTTATCTTATTTAAGCGATGGTAGCAAGAAAAAAATGGAAGAGAATTTTACATTAAATGTATCATTTGAAATATTTATTCAAATAATGAAATATTGAGATTTATGAAAATTATATTAAAAAGAAATTAAAAAGGAACCTATATCCTATTCGCTATTTTGAATTATATTTTGCAATAAAAATGATATATTTTTCTTCATTTACTTTTAAGAAAAAGTAATATTCTAGATTATTGTCCAAATTTCGATTCCAGGCAAATATAAATACACATAAATACCAATTTAAGCCTGCTATCCCCTTTTCATGGAGCTTTGAGACAATTGATATATTAAACAATTTGGTCAATTAAAAAAAAAAAAACTACTTTTGCTTTAGCTTTATTTGTTATTATTGCAAATCAATTGTTGATCATACGACAGAAAATTTAACATTTAGTTTCTACACTTTTAATTTATACGGGAAGAGTTTTAATAGCTCCCCCTCCCCCCTCTTCTTTCTTCGCTGTGTCAGTGTCTATATACAAAAACATTATTAATGCAGTTATTTATAAATACACTTCACAAAAGCATATGTTTTTATCTTTACATGTGCATATACGTCTTTTTGTTTATAAAAAAACAAAGCACTTATTCAATTATTTAATTTCGTGATTTTCAAGGAATAACCACAGGTATTTATTCATTATTTACTATTTTGTTATATTGATTTCATTTGTTAAGAGTTAAAATGGTTTATTTTTACAAAAAGTTTGACTATATATATATATATATATATATACTATATATAAGAGCAATAGAGATCCATGCCCATTGCACATATAGTTCCAAAATCTTTAACATTTAATCTTTTAATTTATAAAAGAGAAACATTAAGAAAATTAAAAAAAGAGAATAAATATATGTAATTTAATAAATCAAAATAGTCATAAGAAATTCATTAAAAGTTATTTTAAAGCCATTATACAAGGTACGCACCCGTTTAAACATTTTATTCATGTAAGGAGAAATTAAAATTAAAATTTTGATAAAATTATATACAAAGTTTCAATTATATACCAAGTACAATTATTTTTGATTTATCTTCTAAATTATAGTTAGACAACCATACTATATGTTGAATTTTTCAATACAAAACAGATCTCTTATAAGACTACTCATTTTTATAAATTTCAACCCTGAAAACTGTTTCCTTCTTTTTGTACAGCTCGCCAAAAACTATGTTAAGCCTGTTTTTGGATATTTTCACTAATAAATGTCTCAAAAAGGACTGAAAAAAAATTCTGGAAATTTAGGATGATAAACATCCTTGTAATATAAAGTTAAATCGTAAATTTTATAAGTGAAACTTAACTGGTTTTTAAATAATAGTTCACGAAAAATGCACCCTCCGCCCCCCCCCTCCCCACACACATCTTCTTTTCCTTTTTGTTTTGTTCCAGATACATAGCATTACAGGTATTGTTTGCTTAGGTACATTCAAATTGACGATTTAAACAAATTTTAAGCATTATTGCTTAGTTAAGTAGGAGAGTGGCACCTTTTCAAAATTTTCTTTTATGGGGGAAGGGGGGTCTTTTGATTTTATTGTGCACATATAAGGAGCACCTGATACAGTTTTATTCTGACATTTTTTTAAAATTAACCCTAAGTACTCGCTCGCTAAGAATTTTATAAAATATCTCGTTTGAATACGCCACTTCTCTTGCGTTTTATGTATTTTGCCCCTCCCCCAACACACACACACGCACAAACATACACACAAAAAATACTGGTTATTTGAATCACTAATTAGTCACATTAGCAACTTTTATGAATCAAATCTAATAATCTTCCATAAAGAAATATTATCTAATGGTTATTCGAAAAGAAAAAAAACAGTCTGTCTCTTTCTCATTTAAGGAGAAATGATAGCGTAACATTCGTGACCATGAGATAAGGATGGGAGTTCGGGGTGCGAGGAGTAATAATGAGACAGGGTTTAGAGGTTGGACTCCTTTCCTTATCTCTGTTCGGTATTTTAGTTTTTAACAGTCCCCTCTATTTTTCGGGTTTAAACTTTCCTTCTCTAAATGAAGTCATGTCCTCTCCTAGCCTTATAAATATTTTAACAGAATCTTTACTCTCTTATTCCACTCTGCTTATGAGGTTCCTAGACCTAGTAACTTCAGATAAGTAGTAAGTTAGTAACTTCGTTCTTAAATTGGCTTTTGTCTTTTAATTTGGCCTTATTTGAGATATAAAAAGAAAGGCTTTTTACCTTTCTTTCCCGACTTTATATTGTTTTTCTATTCTGCTATTTATCCTTTTATGATGCTGGGCCTATGAACTATCTTTACCTAAATTTCTGTTTCATTTCACAACTTTTCTAAGCTTTAGCAATTTTTTACCACCACCAGCATGTTCTGTTTTTGCTACTATATGCACAGCATTTCTTAATTTTCTCGTCTTCTAATTATCCAACTTTCATGTGACTTTTACCTTTGTATTTGTAATTTCATCCTCCACTCCATTCTTGTTCAAAACTTCTACGATAGGGGACACTCTTCCTTCTGCTCGAAAGAGAGCACTCTACCGGTGAAGATAAAATGGCATCCCGCTTTCTTGATTGCACCCAAGAAAGCAGAATGCCATTTTGTGTTTCAAGTCACAGACTCTAAAAAAGACGGAGAACAATAGTCAGGCTTTCACTTTACAGTTTGTATGTCAATGTTTAGAAAATATTTTTTACAACATCCGCTTTCTCCATCGAAAAGAAGACATTTATGATATTTAATCGTAAACTGAGTTAAAAAGGTACCTATAGCAGGTAGCAGAAGGTACGACGATGACAAGAAGCGAAGCAAGAGCACACGACGAAGCAAGAGCACATTGAAGCCAATAACATCTAACTTAACGCCATGGTGGAAGGAAAAAATGTCAATCGCTAAAATAAGAATAAAAGAAGAAGACGCAGTCGTTCAGATGAAAAGAGGAAGAGATAGTGTACTTCTCGTATTACGCTATTGCTTATGCTGTTTTTTTATATATCCAGTAAAATAGCAGTCGTAATAGTGTGATATCAGAAGGATGTTTCAGCAAGATATCAAAGAAAAAGATAAGATGCATTGATTCTTGTAGAAATCGGCATAGCCATCAGAATTTTCTAATGAGGTAACGATTCTAAATGTTCTCTGCTGTGAACATAAAAAAAAGTGTTGGAATAGTTCTAAATTAAAGGTTTTGATTTTGTTTCTCAAAGAAAAAGAAACTTGTGGGATACCTATGGAACCCGTCTATTTTCACCAATTTTTTTTTAAGTGAAACACGTGTAACTGCCAACCAAATGCAGGGTGGACATCGTGAGTGAGGGGTGAATAAACTGTTTTCGTGTTGCTTTTGCAAGAGATGTAATACAGGTGAGAGGCTTTGACTACAGATGATAGATTTTGAGACATAAAGAACAAGCATATACTTTGAAATGGTGACGAGTCTAAATGCAGTACAGTCTAAACGCACTTCACTTCTAGTATTGAGAGGGCACATGAGTACTAAATTCACTCTTTCAATTTTGTTTACGATTTAGATACTGTTTAGTGAAAGCTTGACTATTTCTCCAGCCCATATCTTGAAATACAAAATAGCATCTCGCTGTTTTAAACGGTAAATTACCTATATAGGAAAATATTTTTTAAGAATATTCTTTATGAAATACATATAAAGAAATAAAAGTTAAGGCTTTAAGAAAGACTTATTTTTGACTGAAAAGAAATAAAATAATCAAAAACAAAAAAGTTACATTAATTTACAAATTCGTTTAATTTACGCACAAAACGAATGCCAAAGTTCTTTCTTGCTCAACACTCAATTACAATTAAACGTTAAGAAAACACAGATGCTAGAGTTTAAAATTTCTTGGAAAACAATAACGATCTAATAAAATCGTAAAATTAAAAAAATCACTTCAAATTTTAACAAATATTCATAAAAATAATATCAACCCTATGTATATATAAAATCAAAACGAAACGACTTTATGGAACGGTTTTATTAAACGACTCATTAAACAACTGATTATATTTCACGGCGATTTTTCCTAAAATATGGAATATTATACGATGAAATTAACACCAAAAATCTGTATTGATCTGCAGATCTCCAAACTGGCATTAGAATTTTTAAATTCGAATTAGTTTTCGAAATATTAATTTTTTTCTAATTTTTGATATTTTTCTCTAATGATGGCAACTCAAATTTTAACAAATCATCATATTATCATAACATTATCATAACAGATTTTTTTTTTCATATTTTAGAAAATGTTATTATTTTAAACTAATTTGGCGACTAGTTTGTCCTCCCTTAAGTGTCTGCTAAGAAATGTATCCTGTTACTTTTATTCATAATTCAATTTATTGAACAATCTTTCACCAAATCGAAAGATCCTGATAGAGAAATCAAGAACTCGGTATTTTTATGTTATTGAGACGCAGATGATAAATCGCCAAGCATTTCTCCAGTCGCATTTTATTTTATTTTCTTTTAATTTATTTTATTTTATTTGTAATTCATTATCATTTTATTTAAAATGCAAAACTTTCATTTAAAACTGAAAGATTTAAAATTAATGGCTTTCACTTCTTTCTTTTTTTTTAAACGAATAGAAACGAAAAATGTCAGGCACAGATGTGATATATGTACTGGGGTACCTCATTGGCGCCGAAATGGAGTTAGATTGCCTGACATGGTAACCCGGTTATTGCTGCTTATTTATTAATAAATTTTTATTTGCATTTAATTTCTTTTTATTTAAAAAACTAGGAACAACCTAGTTATCCCATCGACCAAAAATATATCACCGAACTATAAGATTAAATGCCAATAATGGTTGATCGTAAATGTCACATTCACTTGACTTTAAGCAAGTTACACGTGTTTACGTCATCAAGGGATTTTAATTTCGACGTTTTATTTCTATTTTTATTAATGTTAATGTAATTTATTTGTTCTTTCGTTATTTAAAATAAAAATTATATAAATTTTTATAATTTGGCGAGTGGTTTGACGATTTATATAATTTGGCGAAAGTGGTCTAACTGGCGAGTTAACAACAACAAAAAAAAGGCTATCTGGGAGATTTGCACCCAGATAGCATAAAAATACCAAGAATTCTTTGCGGTAATGGAAGCTTTTATGTAGTTTTATTCGAAAAGAGAACTGCATTCTTTAATCAAAATGGAAAACTTTCATATGAAAAGCGAAGGGATCAGCCAATAAATATTTATGGCAGTTACATGACTTGAACTATTATAACATAAGTAAAATGATGGCGATAGAATAATATTTTGTGACTTATCACCTGTGGCTGGCTAACATTAATGTACCAAAATGGCCGTCTGGAATATAAAAAATGAAGTTATCGGCCCGGAACTGTTGATGATAGTCAGATGACTTAGTCTATTACTGTAGGGATTGTTTTCAATTCTGAAAACAGCACAAAGAATAATATTTCCTTACGAAAAAAAAATTATTTACACGTGACTATGAAAAATAGAAAAAAAAACTTTAAAATTGCTATTAAATGAGCACGTGTTAAAAGCTGGAAAACATTGAAAGTTATTTCTTGAAAATTGTATTTTCCCATGAATATTAAAAGAAAAAGGAAACTTTAAAATAATAAATACATTAATATGCGTTTAACCTTTTCAGGGGCAAGGTATTTCTATTCGTAAAATGTTGAAACCAGTGAATGACACCAGAATTTACAAACAAATTTATTTCGAAATACGAAAATGCTTTTGTTCACTTATTTAATGTTATGTACTTAGATTTATTCATAACCTTCGAAATATTAACCCCCTCACTGGCAAGCCCGTGTTAATACGTTCACTAAGCTGCAGGTTTCACAGCAATACAAGCAATATTTAAAGTAATATAATTCTATTGATTTAATGTATTTTTAATAGATTGAACAATGATTAATATTTCCAAGGATTGCATTCATATTCGTTATTAAGTTTTTTTTTATAAAATGTTCAAAGAATCATTTTTTAAGCATTTAAAACAATATGGAGAAAAAACAACATTACAATTTTGCCCTTTTCCATGACAGTCGGAGGGTTTTAATAGAGTGAAAGATCATATTACTTCCAAAGAATTGAATGCTGCAGAATTATCACTGATAAAGATGGTATAACAAAGTGAGTATCAGGAAGAAATAAAATGTCTTCAGAAAGGTAATTCAGTGCCAAATAAAAGTAAACTAAATTCTTTAAATTGTTTCTTAGATGAAAGTAATATTTTAAGAGTTGGGGGAAGATTGGGAAACTCTTACTTGACAACATATGAAAAACATCCTATGGTTCTGTCAAATAAGCATCCCCTTACTTTAATTATGGTAAGATATTTTCATTTAAAGTATTTACATGTAGGATCACAAACTTTGTTGTACCATATTCGTCGTAAATTTTGGATAACTAATGGTAGAAACATCTGTCGAAAATAACATATGAATGTGTCACTTGTTTTAAAAACAACCCTGTATTAGCGAGTCAAGTTATGGGTGGCTTGAGCAAGGAGCGTGTTACACCTTCATTTCCATTTTCCATTATTGGAACTGATTATTGCGTTCTTTTTAGATTAAATTAAAAAATCAAAGGAAAGGTACATATAATAAAGTGTATGTATGTATATTCGTTTGTCTCTGCACCAAAACATTCATCTAGATTTCGTTTCAGATCTCACTTCTGCAGCCTTCATTGCTTGTTTTAAGCGCTTTTTTAGCAGAAGGCGAAAATGTTCAAAAACATTTTCTGACAATGCAAAAAACTTTGTAGGGGCAAACATAGCATTAAAAATGCTTCACAATTTGGTTAGACACCCAGATGAAGCATTAGCTGATTATTTTGCAAGGGCAAATATCGAATGGAATTTTATTCCTCCGAAAGCGCCGAACTTCGGTAGTCTTTGAGAGGCAGGGGTTAAATCATTCAAATTCCATCTAAAACGTGTAATTGGTAACGCGCACCTCACTTTAGACGAATTTCTGACGGTAATTCTAGAAATTGAAAGCGTTTTGAACTCAAGACCTCTGTCCCCATTATCATCAGATTTCGACGATTTCGAGACTCTGTCATCGGGTCATTTTCTTATAGGTAGGGCCTTAACGTCTATTATTGAGCCCCTGCTCATTGAAATTTCGGAAAACAGACTTAGCAACTGGCAAAAAATAAAAAAAATATAGCCAGCAAATATGGAAATTATGGAAGCGGGACTATCTGAACACCTTACAGCAACGTAATAAATGGCAAATAAATAAAAACAATATAAATGTTGGTTCTCTCGTATTGATCAAAGATGAAAATATGCTCAGCACAAAATGGGCAACAGGTAGGATTTCCGAGAAATTTCTCGGTAAGGACAAAAAGTTCGAGTAGTGAACATTCGTCTACCTAACGGTACAATAATAAAGAGAAATGTGAGAAGTATTTGTCCCCTTCCAATTCATGGAAACTAATTTCTTTTATGTATATATTTGGTGTATTTTGAATATATTTTGTTGTTTAATTTCTATAGAATGTTTTATTGTATTCAAATGTAAAGTAATTTTGCCATTTTTCCTTTGTTATTAATTATATCTTTTGCATTGTTATATGTAGTATTATGTAATTTTATATTCTATATTAGAGTAGTTTGAAACATGCAGGTTTCAACGGCCGGGAGTATGTTACTGATCGTAATTAAAATCTCCCGTACGAGGGCGCTGTGTCAGCGCCGTAATTTTATTTATTGTTCCAAACGTCTGCATGTTGGCGATAGATTGTAATTTATTTACTAGCGAGTGGAAACACTGAATTTTTGTTGTTATTGAATGATGGAACGTATTTTTTTGGAAACGGCCAGAGAGACTGTTTCACTCTTAACAATTACTGTTTTAAATAAAGAAATTACAGTTCACTGCGAAGAATTCCTTAAAAAAAAGGTGTCATTGAGTAACTTATTGTTTTATTCTTAACACTGACGAAACTTCACCGAAACCACTGTGGCGATGCCGACACTTAACCGACACTGCCGGCTGTGGTTCAATCGTGTGCCGAAAGGTATGTGTTTGCTGGGCAGAGTCAAAACACATTTTGAGGGCACGATTTACATAGGTGTAAAATACACCGATTTTCTGGTTAACTGGGTTACTGTATTAATTAATATTAATTTTGTATTTATTTGTTTATTATTTTTATTATTATTATTATTTAATATATATGCGTTTTTTTTTTTGTTATTACAATTTATTATTATTATTAATATTTTAACTGCAATTGTTTTACATATTTTTTGTTTATTATTTTTATCTATTTTGTATTTCCGTGCTTTTTCCTCGAATTTTTTGCTTTCTTTTAATTCAACTTGCTTCAGAATTCCCCTTCTACTCTGTGTTCTTATGCTTCGGTCTCTTGAGTGATTGGCTGTTTCTTTCTGCTTTCCTATTGGCAATTTCTTCCTTATTTCCTATTTTTTTTTTCAATTTTTTTCCCTTATCTTTCAAATACTATGTCATTTTGAAAGCCCTAACGCATTTGTACATTTTTGTGGGTTTTGTTCCCTTGGTTCTTATTATCACAATTTCAAGAATATATATGTAATAATAAACGTTTTCGCCCTTTTATCTTAGTTCAACTATTTCAAATTATTATAATATCTACCTTTTCTACCTTTCTACTTAGTTTTAATTTTATCTTAAATATATTTTTTCCCATGCTTTAAATCCAGCGTATTCATTTATTATTCATTATTCTAAAAAGCTTAATCCGTTCGTAGCTATACTTCTTATAAAACACTAAATTACTTTCTTTCATTTTATTCTGAGACTAAATTCTTTTTTTATTCGAATGTATTTAATATCGTTTGTTCTATATTGTTCCATATCCCATGAGGCATTGCAAGCATCCTGTTTTCTCAATAAAGCTACCGCGTCAATTATTAAGTCTCTGTCAACTGGTTCCCAGCAAACACATACCTTTCGGCACACGATCGGACCGCAGCTGGCATTGTCGGTTAAGTGTCGGCATGGGCACAGTGGTTTCGGTGAAGTTTCGGCAGCATGTCGGCAACTGGAACATAAGAATCAGCTTTTTTGACGGCCGGTTATCGTAATCGGTCCACTTATTGTTATATGGTTATATATCGGCAAGCGACTTACACCGGCAAGTGACGCAGGACCGATATGTGATTTCTGATAGTGGCCCGATTAGATTTACCAACATCGGTCCGCATTCGGAATTTTTAGTCTTAGCAGACATTTTTTTTTTCTTTTTCTTAATTTGGTTTGAGTTTGAGTTTTGATAAGATATGTATATTGCATGTATTTCATATAAAATTCTAACAGTGATTTAAAAAAAATGTCAAAAATAGCCTATATTTATTCATTAAAAAAAAGTTGTTATTTATTTCATTTTAAAAAGGACTTATAATTATTTGAATCATAAGAAGAGTTTTTTGAATCGCTCTTTAAAAATATTATCCATTGTAAATTTAACCGTATAAAAAACTTCATAAATCAATTTAATTTATTTTCTAGCTATTATATTCATTTTAAAAGCAATAGCTATGTTTCTGATTTTATTTAAAAATCAAATTATTAAAAAAGTGTTTAAAATTATTTTACAAGCTATAAAAGTATATATATATAAAAAGAACTTCCCAACTTTTTAGCATTAAAATTTTAAAGAAAGATTCAGAAATCTCCCACTTCTAAAAAAAAAAAATAACTAAATAAATAAAAATAAAAGATATATTAATATTTCTAGTTTATTTGATGATTAAAAAATGTTGATAAGTAAAAGAATCATTATTGCTACATACTTACTAAAAATATATTCTACATTAAATCATCAAATGACAAAAAAATGACCTCTTACTCTAATTAAAAGTAATTAATTACCAACTTATTTTTTTATTAAAATTAGTTTTTCTATGTTATAAATATATATTTCTTGAATTAACAAATTTAATTACATTATAATTCCTTAAGAGAATTGTATTAAGAGAAAAACCTCTGAAATTCACTTATTTTATTTAATAAGCATTCTTAAATTTATAAGAAAGATTCAGAAATATCCCCCATTTAAAGTTATCTTCCAAAAAAAAAAAAAAAAAAAGTAAATTAATATTTTTATTTTATTTTTAAGTTAAAACTATTGATAAGTAACAAATGAATATTGCAACATACTCATTGAATATATGTTCTACTTTAAATTACGAAAACGACATAAAATGAATTCCTATTCTAATTAAAAGTTATTAATTACCAACGTTTTATTTATTAAAATAAATTTTTCCATGTTAAAAATATATATATTATAAATTAACGCAACGCATGTAATTACATTATAAAACTTAGAAAGAAAATTTGATTAACTGAAACCTCTAAATTCTTTTTAATAGTTAATTATTCTTAAATTTATATATATTCTTAATTATATCTATATCTTAATTATTCTTAATTATATCTATATCTTAACTATTCTTAATTATATCTATATCTTAATTATTTTAAATTCGTTTGCTTTAACGAATTCGCTAAGATATTTATTTCATTTATTTAAATATGAACTTTTAAATAAAAGAGCGTAAGAAAATTACAAATAAATAAATAAAAAATAAAATAAAAACACTTCAAAATTCTAATTTTCCCATCTACCACTTACCTTCAACGACAACCAACTTACCGATATGCCTTCCTCTTATTACCTCACTGAATCCTCCCCTGATCAGGTCTCAGTGGCTGAGTGGATATGGTGTCTGCCTTCTGTCCTTGGGTACGCTGGATCAAACACCGCCTTTTCCAGCACTGAAACATGTTCCTTTCAAATGTACATTTCACGGTGGATCATAGATGGCGCTAACAAAACAGATTTTTTTTAATTTACGCTGGTGTCGGACTGCGGCCGGCATTCATATGGATAGAAATCGGCGTGCTGTCGGCATAGATTTTTGCCGATAACGGACCGGCTACGTGCTTCATGAATCGGGACGCTTTCGCGCGGCGTATCAAAAAAGATACGGAACCGGTATCGTGCCAATACCGCTAGTAGTGGCAAGCGGCTGTCGGCCGATTGCTTACCGATAGCTCTGTGTTTGCTGGGTTACGTTACCTCCACCCCCTGTCCCGGAGTTATCCAATCGTTGGCATAGCCTCCCTCTCCTCTCCCTGACACTTAGCTTGATTGGCCTTGCATTGCGTCTATATTCTTACGCGTGTGTTTTGCGCAGGTATTTAACATTTTACATTCATTTGCAGAGCAGATTTTTACGATTAATGTATTGTTGAAAAAACCCGTTTTTACCTGGATAACTTTGTTTCCTGTATTTTCGTCAAGCTGTTCTAATATTTAACATCTAGCGGTTTATATTTACGACGTAACAACGACCCGAACATGGGTAGCACAATTACTAGTGGAATTAGTGCATTTTATGAACATCTAATAAACAATTGATAAATCTAATGGCTTCATTTGTCATTTCCGGGAAAACAGCCAAAGGATGTAAACCTCATCTCCTACTCTGACCATGATTTCACGACTGCAAAACTTCGATTTCTCAGTTGGAGATATATATAACGAGTTTACGATTGCTGCTTAATACCGATATGTTTCTATCATACTAGTGAAAGCATATCAATTTGCAGTTCGAATCCTCTCGACTAATTGATATGCTTTCAGTAGTGTAATAGGAACATATCGGTATTAAGCAGCAATCCTACACTCGTTATACATCTCCCACTGAGAAATGAAAGTTTTGCAGTGCTGAAATCTTGGTCAGAGTGGAAGATAAAACCTACATCCCTTGGTAGTTTTCCCGAAAATAACAACTGAACCCGTTAGATTCATCAATTATTTATTAGATGGTCATAAAATGCGCTAATTCCACTAGTAATTGTGCCACCCGTGTTTGGGTCGTTACTACGTCGCAGATAGTAACCGCTACATTATAAATATTAGAACACCTTGTCGAAATTACAGAAAACAAAGCTCTCCAGGGGACAACGGGTTTTTTCAACAATACAAAAATCGTAAAAATCTGCTCTCCTACTGAATGTAAAATGTTAAATACTTGCGCAAAACACACGTGTAAGCATATAGACGCCAAAGCAAGGCAATTCCAGCTAAGTGGCAGGGGGAAGAGAGGGGAGGCTATGGCAGCGATTGGATAACTCCGGGACAGGGGATGGAGAAAACGTGACGTGCTGGCAGGGTCTTACCCAGCAAAGAGGAAATTGCTGGCCAGCAGCAAGATAGGTGCTGGCAATGATGGAGAAGGTCTGGCTGATGGTCTACCACTGCATGACAACTGCTGGACCACTTTGCTGTTGGAAATTATCAGATAAAATTCTGGTGGGCATCCATTTTATCTCATGCGCTGGCCCACCACTATATGGAAGTGCACGAACTTTTGCAGTATTATTGCTAGGAACGCTTACGCTAGGTGACGCTGCGAATATCGAAGACATTGAGTATTTGAACACAAATCTGAAATGAATATCTTAACACAATTTAAGCTGTGAAGCTAATTTTTTTTGAAACTGTAAAAAATATAACACCACTGCCAATAAATAAGTAAATGAATAAATAAATAAATTCTATATTTCAACGCACTTTTTGTTCCTTAAATCTGCTTTTACTAGGTTACAAAGGATTTCGGTTTTCATAATTTACGCAGTTCAGAATCAATAATAAAGAAGCGTATAAAATACATAGGATTTCTATACAATAGAATAATTTCTATACCTGTTTAATGATTGGGAACGTAAATCACAAAAGAAACAAACATGAAATAGTGTAATGAGATCTTGACAACTACGAGCAATCGTAGCGTACGCTGAAAGCACTTGTTTATGTCCGATCACGAAAACCAAGCAGCATCGAGCGCGGTCAGTACTTGGGAGGAGGACCACATGCAGTTCAAATATTTCTATTGACATTTCTATTATATACACTTCTACAGATGTTTCTATAGCTCTTGGTGAAACTAGCTTACAGAAAAAAGTGCCATATTTATTTAATCCTTTTTTTTTTTTTTTTTTATAGAACTATATAAGACATTTTTGTAAGGGAAAGGGCTGAACCAGCAAAGGAATAGCAGTGCGATAGGTGCTAGCACTGCAGGAAAAGTGTGATGGCATACCAATGCTGGCTTGCTGTTGGCCATCACTGATGGGCCAGCTACATTCGGCTCGGACACTTTTCGACAGGAATGGCACCCTTGCATTTTACCGCTGATAGCTCTGCTGGCTACCATATTTTTTTCAGCTGATGGCCCACTGTTTCTTTCTTTGCTGGGTAATAACTGACCTGGTAGCTTTATTGAGAAAACAGGATGCTTATAAGGCCTCATGGGATATGGAATAAAATAGAACAAATGATATTAAATACATTAGAACAAAAAAAATTTCGTCTCAGAAAAAAATGAAAAAATGTAATTTAGTGTTTTATAAGAAGTATAGCTACGAACGAATTAAGGTTTTTAGAACAATAAATAATAAATGAATACGCTGGATTTAAAGCATGGGGAAAAAAGTTATTTAATATATTATTAAAGTTAGGTAAAAAAGGTAGATATTACAATAATTTGGAATACATGAAGGGGCGAATACGTAAAGGGGCGAAAATTTTTATTATTACATATATATCATGGATTTATCTTATGAATTTCATTTCGTATATCATTTTTCTGTTTATAAGTAGCAAGAGTTTAAATTCAACTATTTTTATTGTGGGCCCAATATTTAGCTTTGTAGAACAGTTATTTTTCTCCGGGAATTTCTATTATTTTTATATGTATACTTTCATCAAAATATTTAGGTGGTTCTCAAATTCCCTTCTCAACAACAGAAAGCTTTCTGACACATTTTCTAACTCATTTTCAAACGTAAGTGCATATAACTGGCAGTTGAGGCAATTTGGAATCAAATAGCATTTTCTCTTTTCTTATAAATATACTCATGTAGTATTAAGAGATTTTGGTAACTTGACGACGACGACAAGTTTGTTCATTCTCTTTCTCTCCCATCCTGAAATTCGGTTGAAAACACCATCTTTTAGAGTATTTTCTGATCAGATCACCAAAAAATTGAAAACGTTTTTCGATTGCATAGTTTCAGAATAACAAAACCTGCAAAATTCATTCTCTTCCGAACAAAAATTAATTTAAAAATGTGTCAAAAAGTAGTTCTCTTCGGATTTGAGAACAACCTTAATCAGTTCTATTTAATGAATAATTATTTCAGTTGAATGTTTTTATGAATATAAATGATTAAAAACTGATTTTTTGAGAGAAAAAAAATCCAAAGTACATTCTCATTACATTGGCGATAAAAATTCAATGTATCAATCTTAAATTCTGAAATTGTGGGACCTTATCTTCACTTACCTTCACATCAAGACACCATTTATGGCTTTTGAAGGAGAAGTTTTGAAATAAAGAAAAAATCATGTAAACAGACCTGCCTTTCTGCATATCGAGTTAAAAGACTTTCGAAATGGTGTGACATAAATATCTCATTTCGACTAAGAAACGGAAAAGAACGAAAGCTGCAGTGAAATCGCCCTAGCCAACAGCACTTCCTAAAGAGATAAAGATTATAAATGCGATTCATCTCACTGGAATAAACAAGGAAAATTAGTGTTTAATTTACTGTTTCAATTTTGCTCTCCGATAAAAAAGAGACAATGATTGGACCCCCATGGTTGGACCACATTTTTTTTAAAGAGCAAATTGTTTTAATTTTGCTTTCCAAACAAGCAGAGAAAATTCTGGACTTCCTAGAGAACATAGCTTTTCAGCAGTATACTTTTAAAGTGGTAACGAGTCTAAATGCATTCCACCTCAAGTATGTACAGGGTAAGTGATTTCTAAATTATCTCTTTTTATTTAGGTTATCAAAGATGAATAAATGATTCTTATACTCCATGGAATCTGCCTTATTCAGAAATTTTTATAAAATCTTTACGGATATAATTGTACAATCTAGTCTGGATATTGTAAGTGCAAGTTAAATTCACTGCTTTGATTTTGCTTTCGGGCTCTCTTTTTATAGCTTTTTTTTTGTAAAATTGTAATTTTATTTTTATTGTTTTATATTTTGATCTATTTTCAATTTCTAATTATAAAGGGTTTTACAGGTCTTAATATTTTAAACTCTCTTTGAATATTTTAACGAAATAACATTTTTATTTCTATTTGTCAAAATTCGAACTGTTTTTCAATTTTATGATATTTTTGGAGTTTTTGAAATTATTATTTTCCATGAAATTTTAAAGTCTGTGTTTTCTTGCAATTCAATTCTTATTTACTTTTGAAAAAGAATTAACCTTGGTATTTGTTTTGCACTTAATTAAATGGATTTTTAAATTATTATACATTTTCTCTTTTCTTAACTTTATTTGTTTTTATGTAAAAACGAGTCTTTCTTAAAACGTTAACATAGATTTTTCATATGTAAAGAATAATTATATTGTAAGGATTTTTTTTAAATTTTTCCGATACAGGTGTCTTATCACGCTTCAAATCCCGACAACACAATACACAATGCTAGACTAACAACAAAAAGGTCCTACATTTGAACATTCGAAAAATGCATTCATAATGTGTTTGATGGTGCGTCTGGCATAGTAAAATGCGTTTGCTGCACTATTTGTATAAAGTGTCCGTGCGCCATTTTTCTCAATACATTTTACACGCGTCGCTTTTTTAAAAGCTTTCACACCACAAGTTTATATACACATTAAAACGTAATGTTTTACATTTTGGGTTGCATTGGGAATATATAAAGTAATGCGTATGCGTCAGGAGGGATATTTTCAGCAGGGATTTTAGGCATAATCTGATTTAAATCATAATTTCTCAATGAAATCTATTGGCTTCTCCAGTCTTTTTTGTTAATAACTGATTTTTGTTGGAAGATATATAGCCCAGTGGTAGGGGAGCAAAAAAAGGCCGAATTCGGAATTAATTAGGTGAAAGCTGGAAATTGTTTTAATCCCTTCTGTTCAGGTCTAGAATGAATATGCTATGTTTTCCCCCTCGTACTAGGTGAGCGTTAGGAAATATGTATTGAATTAGAGTCAAAAAACACTTTTTTTTGCATACCATAACAATATCTCAAAACAGCTAACTCTGTCAAAAACATTGTCAATACAAATGTTGTAGAGCTTAACATTCTGAGTAAAATGAGTACCTACACTCAATACTTATGTTGAATATTAAGGTCACAATTCTACTTCAAAATTTTAGACCGATCATCAGGGGGATGACCTCAGAATTCATTAGGAGAAAACTGGAAATTGTTTTAATCCCTTCCGTTTAGTTTTAAAATGAACTTACTATGTTTTCTTCCTCATACTTGGGCGAATGTTAGAAAATACGTACATATTTATTTTCAAAAAACACGTTTTATTTAGTTTGCTTAACAATATCTCCCCCCCCCCCAGGGGGATACCTTCTTTAGGTATTCACGGGCTTCGCAACCCCGGGGACCTGAGCGATCTTTCTCTTTTCTTTTTCCTCTTACATCTCCTGTCTTCCTTTCCTCTTTGTTTAACTCTCATTGTGGTTTCCTCTTCGGAGGTGAGGGCATTTCTGCATGATCCGATATTATCCTGTATATCGACTCATGCAGAATTGTAAACCACCCACGTGTTTGCGTGCGTGGCGACCCGTGTCCCTGGAAAGGGGGATCCTGGCAGTTGAGGGAAACCAACACACTGCTTTGGTCTCTGCTTCAGGTAGACGGGAGGTGCATATTGGTCCCGTATGCACCTATCGGCTGGTCAGCTGACTTGTCACTGGCTGGGGATCAAGTGATCAGGCACTTAATATCCATCTCGTTTAGGGTGGAGACTGGCATAGGAGTGTCTTGTGACCGTATGGGCCCTGGTTAGCACTGGTGCACGAATGTGCATCCCCTTGTTGGACTCGGTAGTGGGTGGTACGGCCGGGGGTCTAAATTATTTTTCTTTCTAACATGGATGGAAAAAATACATTTCCTTCTAACTCTCTCCCATGTGGAGAGCAACAAAGTGTACAGTCTGTATTTACTCGTTTTTTTGTAATTAAACGCACTGATAGTCTCTCTGATAGCTCTTTAAAAAAACTTCTCCATTTCTTATCGCAATAACTTTCCAGTCTGTCTTGGGAGATGGTCATTCTCACAAAAAACTGCAATCTGGGGACTTACTGGTTGAGGTTTCTTCAGCCAAGCAGTCTCAACTTCTGTCAAATTCCAATACTATTCGTATTTTTTCTGTCTCTGTTACAGCACATCAAACTCTGAATACTTGCCGTGGGGTAATATCTGAAACAGATCTTTTATTCTCCAAAAAAGAAAAACTTCTATCTAATTTAAGCGATCAAAATATCATAGATGTACTCTGTATCACTATTCGTCGAAATGGGCTAGTAGTTCCTACTAAACACATTATTCTGACTTTCAATAGTCATATCTTACCTACTAGAATTAAAGCTGGCTATCTAAACTGCCCAGTCAGGCCTTATATCCCTAATCCTCTCAGTTGTTTTAAATGCCAGCGTTATGGGCATACCAATACTAACTGTCGTGGCACTGTTACCTGTGCACATTGTACAGAAGTCGGCCATGACGGTAAAACTTGCAATAAACCAGAACGTTGCGCAAATTATAAAGGTGATCATACATCATATTCTCGTTCCTGTCCTAATTGGATCTGTGAAAAGGAAATTATTGCTGTTAAGATTACTCAGAAACTTTCGTACACTGAAGCCCGTAAAGTAATTAAATCTAGGACCCCGTCTGTTGGGATTTCCTACTCTGGTATATTTAAAGAACAATCAAAACCTGTAAGATACATGAGCACCCAGACCGACACTTGCTTTCTTGCAAGTAATTCAACTAAAACACATTCAACCACCACTTCAAATAAAAAAAACCTTGATGTTTGTTGTGGTAGTAAATGCTATGCAACCCCATTATTAGAACGCTGGAAACCCTCCTCAGAACCTGTTAAAAATATTATACCAAATCAATCAGTCACAAAAATCCCCAAGTCAATCCAAAAAGACATCTGAACTCCAGACTAAGATTAAGTCTGCTACATCTGCAAAAACATCACATAGACTTGATACTAGTCAAACTGACAAACCAAGCAAAAAAACTTGCGCTCAGAAAGAAACAAAGGCAATCCGGGGTTCTACTGTGAAGAAAAAGAACAAGAACGGGCTAAAATCATCTGTTAATAATGTAAAGGATCCGAAACAGTTGAAGAAATATGTTGATGAGGCAATGGAAATGGCATCTTATGACTCAAGTGTTGATGATGAAAATACAGTTTTTGAGGAATTTTTACCTAAGTGATTTTACATTGTTTTTTACTCATCTGATTTTAAAACTTTTTTTATGTAGTGTTTGTGCATCATTTTAAAGTTTGTGTATATTTTACGCTTGTCTTTTTACTATGAACTATTGACTCTTTTAAATGATTTTATTTATACATGTAACTGTCTTCATTAACTTTTTTGTTTTCCTCACCTTTTTTTAATTGCTATTTTACTCAAATTTTTGATTTATATATATTTTTTTCCATTTTGGCCTTGTCCTGGCGCAGCATGTCCTTAATGAGACTTTGTGCCATAAAACCCCACACAACCAACCAACCTTAACAATATCTCAAAAGAGCTAACTCTATAAAATTCATTGTCAATACAAATGTTGTAAAGCTTAAAATTCTGAATAAAATGAGTACCATCATTAATATGTTGGTTCAACATTAAGGTCGCAATTCTATTTCAAAATTTTCAAATCAAGAGCTTGAAGCCAGGAGAGACCAAGTTAACTTAACAGTATCTCAAATTGCGGCCTTAATATTGAACAAAAATATTAAGTGTAGGTACTCATTTTACTCAGATCTTTAAGCTCTATAACTTTTGTACCAACAATGTTTGTGATAGAGTTAGCTATTTTGAGATATTGTTAAGTTAACTTGGTCTCACCTAACTTCAAGCTATTGATTAGCGATTAAGGAAAAATTTTGAAATAGAATTGCGACCTTAATCTTGAACAAAATATTAATGATGGTACTCATTTTATTCAGAATTTCAAGCTCTACAACATTTGTACTGACAATGTTTTTTACAGAGTTAGCTGTTTTTAGATATTGTTAAGAAACTAAAAAAAACGTGTTTTTCGAAAATATATATGTACATATTTTCTAACATTCACCCAAGTACGAGGAAGAAAACATAGTACATTCATTTTAGACCTAAACGGAAGGGATTAAAACAAATTCCAGTTTTCTGCTAATTAATTCTGAGGTCATCCCCCTGATGATTTTGAAGTAGAATTTTGACCTTAATATTCAACATAAGTATTGAGTGTAGGTATTCATTTTACAAAGAATGTTAAGCTCTACAACATTTGTATTGACAATGTTTTTGACAGAGTTAGCTGTTTTGAGATATTGATATGGTATGCAAAAAAAACGTGTTTTTGACTATAATTATATACATATTTCCTAACGCTCACCTAGTACGAAGGGGAAAACATAGCATATTCATTCTAGACCTAAACAGAAGGGATTAAAACAATTTCCACCTTTCCCCTAATTAATTCCGAATTCAACCCCCTAACCACTGGACT
Source organism: Maratus speciosus (assembly GCA_963932465.1). NCBI lineage: Eukaryota > Metazoa > Arthropoda > Arachnida > Araneae > Salticidae > Maratus > Maratus speciosus. The sequence goes on from OZ010800.1 coordinate 33,924,562, forward strand.
AATAATGGTTTATGTTATTCAGTTCTATCGATTTATTGGAGTATGATTCAAGTTTGTTTTTTCTTTTTTTTTGGGGGGGGGGGGTATTTAATATCTAGATGCTTCTTAATTTATAAGAAGGGTTTCTGCCCACAATGAATTTATCCTACAATTATATGTTTATGCATTTTATAAGGGGCCCTTTATTTTTTCTGCAGTTATCCAATTTATTCAAGCTGTTTTTCAGTTGCAACTCCCCTTCTACCCCTATAGATTTTCTCTTTCATTTCTCACTCCTCTTTTCTGCCCCTCCCCTTCATCTCCATTATCACGACCCAGACTGTGTGTATCCTTATTTAAATGTCCCTTCTGCGCTCTCCGGTTTGTTCCTTTAGAGCCGAAAAGTTTAAGGCCGAAAATCATTAATAGGGGAAAATGTAAGAGATCACATAGGTGTCGCATAGTGTCAATGTTTAGTTCTGAATCCCTGTGAATCCGAAAAAAATCACGAAGAGTTGCTTTATTCTATTCTCCACCCCCAACTTTGGTTATTCAGAGAGCAGATTCGACGGAACCTAAGAAAAGAACCCTGTGAGGTTTGCAGTCGCGGATCATGTTCCAGCAGAATTTATCGTTTTATTGCTTTTTTCAACTTAAAGCTGAGTATTGTTTTATTATATGCATTGTATCATCTAACCAATAAACGGGTAACAAGACAAAAAGTTCTAGAAAATTTTGTCAGAATTGTCTTATCAATAAATTAAAAAAAAAACAAAAAACAAAAAAAAAACAAAACAAAAAAAAAAAAAACATAATTCAACTTTATAATCAATGATTAGTGGAACTATGAAAAATTTCTATTGAATGAAATCTATGTCGAATTACAAATTTGTACGAATTATTTTTTGAATTCTTACTTTTTAGACGTAATTAATTTACAAATTCATAATTAGTGTCGACGAAGAAGAGATAATTATAAGCAACAGCAACAAAGTATGTGTGTTGTGCTGCTACTGCTGTTTCTTTTATTTTTCTAAATTATTTTCATCAAGTTCTTTTATTACATTTTATTATGTTCTGAATGCCATGTGGATGATTTTAGAAAATGTTTATCTGTTTTTCTGGCGTCTCTCTATGCGTCACACAAATTTTGTGGGCGCTTTAGCTCTTTTTAAGAATTTTAAAGTGTTTAATTTTTTTGTACTGTTTTCATATTTACTGTTTGTTTTGTTTGACAATTTTCACATGAAAATCATTTGAGTAATACTTTATTATTTTAAGCGTTTTGTCAATGAAATTGATTTTTGGCTGAAAATAAAATCTTGCTAAAAAAGATTATATGTAGAAATACTTTACTTGTTTAGTCTTTCAGAGTTAGTTGGAATTGGTTGAAAAATATGGGCCAGTGAAATTCGCCCATGTTTAAATGAAAATATAGATTTTCATTCATAAATTTAAAATAAAATATTTAAACTGCATTGAATACATTTATTTTCCATTTCTATGTTCGAAGATTATAATTCTACAGGTTTGGTTTTATGAAAATATGCACAAAACATGAATTTTGAAGTATATTATATTTAAATATACAATTATTAAGAAAGAAAAGCGAAAATTATGCCACTAATAATACAATCATGTCTAGAAGCTTTTTGTGCATATTAAATTTAATCCACTATTTAATCTTATTTAAATTTTTTAATCTGCATTTATTTACATTATCTACATATACATATATTTCAATGTATTTGAAAAAACTAGGACTATAATATTTTTGCATGTGCTTAAAATTTGGGTTAAATATATATATATATATATATATATATATATATATATATATAAATTTATATATATATATATGTATTCTCTTTTGAATATTACATCATTTTTTCATATAAAAGCATGCATTAAACGTTCCAAATTAATATATTTTTATGAAAGCATTTTTATTTTTATTTATCGTATTTAAGCTATGGCAGCAAGAAAGAAAATGGAAGAGAATTTTACATTAAATGTATCATTTGAAATATTTATTCAAATAATGAAATATTGAGATTTATGAAAATTATATTATAAAGAAATTAAAAAGGAACCTATATCCTATTCGCTATTTTGAATTATGTTTTGCAATATAAATGATATATTTTTCTTCATTTACTTTTAAGAAAAATTAATATTCTAGATTATTGTCCAAATTTCGATTCCAGGCAAGTATTAATACACATAAATACCAGTTTAAGTCTGCTATCCCCTTTTCATGGAGCTTCGAGACAATTGATATATTAAACAATTTGGTCAATTAAAAAAAAAAAAAACTACTTTTGGTTTAGCTTTAGTTGTTATTATTGCAAATCGATTGTTGATCATACGACAGAAGTTTTAACATTTAGTTTCTACACTTTTAATTTATACGGGAAGAGTTTTAACAGCTCCTACTCCCCCCTCTTCTTCCTTCGCTGTGTCAGTGTCTATATACAAAAACATTATTAATGCAGTTATTTATAAATACACTTCACAAAAGCATATGTTTTTATCTTTACATGTGCATATACGTCTTTTTGTTTATAAAAACACAAAGCACTTTTTCAATTATTTAATTTCGTGATTTTCAAGGAATAACCACAGGTATTTATTCATTATTTACTATTTTTTTATATTGGTTTCATTTATTAAGCGCTAAAATTGTTTATTTTTACAAAAAGTTTGACTATACATATATACTATATATAAGAGCAATAGAGATCCATGCCCATTGCACATATAGTTCCAAAATCTTTAACGATTAATGTTTTAGTTTATAAAAGAGAAACATTAAGAAAATTAAAAAAGAGAATAAATATATGTAATTTAATAAATCAAAATAGTCATAAGAAATTCATTAAAAATTATTCTAAAGCCATTATACAAGGTACGCACCCGTTTAAACATTTTATTCATGTAAGGAGGAATCAAAATTAAAATTTTGATAAAATTATATACAAAGATTCAATTTAAATTATTTTTGATTTATCTTCTAAAGGATATTTAGACAACCATACTATATTTTGTATTTTTCAATACAAAACAGATCTCTTATAAGACTACTCATTTTTATAAATTTCAACCCTGAAAACTGTTTCCTTCTTTTTGTACAGCTCGACAAAAACTATGTTAAGCCTGTTTTTGGCAATTTTCACTAATAAATGTCTCAAAAAGGACTGAATAAAAAATTCTGGAAATTTAGGATGATAAACATTCTTGTAATATAAAGTTAAATCGTAAATTTTATAAGTGAAACTTAACTGGTTTTTGAATAACAGTTCACTAAAAATGCACCCTCCACCCCCCACCCCCCCCCCCCACACACACACACACCTTCTTTTCATTTTGTTTTGTTCCAGATTCATAGCATTACAGGTATTTTTTGCTTAGGTACGTTTAAATTGACGATTTAAACAAATTTTAAGCATTATTGCTTAGTTAAATAGGAGAGTGGCTCCTTTTCAAAATTTTCTTTTATAGGGGAAGGGGGTCTTTTTTTATTTTATTGTGCGCATCTAAGGAGCACCTGATACAGTTTTATTCTGACATTTTTTTTAAATTAACCCTAAGTACTCGCTCGCTAAGAATTTTATAAAATATCTCGTTTGAATACGCCACTTCTCTTGCCTTTTATGCATATTTGCATTTTGCCCCTCCCCCAACACACACACACACGCTAAAACATACACACAAAAAATACTGGTTATTTGAATCACTAATTAGTCACATTAGCAACATTTATGAATCAAATCTAATAATCATCCATAAAGAAATATTATCTAATGGTTATTCGAAAAGAAAAAAAAAAACAGTCTGTATCTTTTTCATTTAAGTACAGTTAAAGGAGAAATGATAGCGTAACATTCGTGATCCAGAGATAAGGGTGGGAGTTCGGGGTGCGAAGAGAAATAATGAGACAAGGTTTAGAGGGTGGACTCCTTTCCTTATCTCTGTTCGGTATTTGAATTTTTAACAGTCCCCTCTATTTTTCGGCTTTAAACTTTCCTTCTCTAAATGAAGTCATGCCCTCTCCCAGTCTTATAAGTATTTTAACAGAATATTTACTCTTTTATTAAACTCTGCTTATGAGGTACCTAGAGCTAGTAACTTCAGATAAGTAGTAAGTTAGTAACTTCGTCCATAAATTAGCTTTTGTCTTTTAATTTGGCCTTATTTGAGATATAGAAAGAAAGGATTTTTACCTTTCTTTCCCGACTTTATATTGTTTTTCTATTCTCCTATTTATCCTTTTAGGATGCTGGGCCTATGAACTATCTTTCCCTAAATTTCTGTTTCATTTCACAACTTTTCTAAGCTTTAGCAAATTTTTACCACCACCAGCATGTTCTGTTTTTGCTACTATATGCACAGCATTTCTTAATTTTCTCGTCTTCTAATTATCCAACTTTCATGTGACTTTTACCTTTGAATTTGTAATTTCATCCTCCACTTCATTCTTGTTCAAAACTTCTCCGATAGGGGGGCCTCTTCCTTCTGCTCGAAAGAGAGCACTCTACCGGTGAAGATAAAATGGCATCCCGCTTTCTTGATTCCACCCAAGAAAGCGGAATGCCATTTTGTGTTTCCAGTCATAGACTCTAAAAAAGACGGAGAACAATAATCAAGCTTTCACTTTACAGTTTGTATGTCAATGTTTAGAAAATATTTTTTACAACATCCGCTTTCTCCATCGAAAAGAAGACATTTATGATATTTAATCTTAAACTGATTTAAAAAGGTACCAGTATCAGGTAGCAGAAGGTACGACGAGGACAAGAAGCGAAGCAAGAGCACACGACGAAGCAAGAGCACATTGAAGCCAATAACATCTAACTTAACGCCATGGTGGAAGGAAAAATTTCAATCGCTAAAATAAGAATAAAAGAAGAAGACGCAGTCATTCAGATGAAAAGAGGAAGAGATAGTGTACTTCTCGTATTACGCTATTGCTTATGCTGTTTTTTTATATATCCAGTAAAATAGCAGTCGTAATAGTGTGATATCAGAAGGATGTTTCAGCAAGATATCAAAGAAAAAGATAAGATGCATTGATTCTTGTAGAAATCGGCATAGCCATCAGAATTTTCTAATGAGGTAACGCTTCTAAATGTTCTCTGCTGTGAACATAAAAAAAAGTGTTGGAATAGTTCTAAATTAAAGGTTTTGATTTTGTTTCTCAAAGGAAAAGAAACTTGTGGGATACCTATGGAACCCGTCTTTTTTCACCAATTTTTTTTAAGTGAAACACGTGTAACTGCCAACCAAATGCAGGGTGGACATCGTGAGTGAGGAGTAAATAAACTGTTTTCGTGTTGCTTTTGCAAGAGATGTAATACAGATGAGAGGCTTTGACTACAGATGATAGATTTTGAGACCTAAAGAACAAGCATATACTTTGAAATGGTGACGAGTCTAAATGCAGTACAGTCTAAAAGCACTTCACTTCTAGTATTGAGAGGGCACATGAGTACTAAATTCACTCTTTCAATTTTGTTTACGATTTAGATACTGTTTAGTGAAAGCTTGACTATTTCTCCAGCCCATATCTTGAAATACAAAATAGCATCTCGCTGTTTTAAACGGTAAATTACCTATATAGGGAAATATTTTTTAAGAATATTCTTTATGAAATACATATAAAGAAATAAAGGTTAAGGCTTTAAGAAAGACTTATTTTTGACTGAAAAGAAATAAAATAATCAAAAACAAAAAAGTTACATTAATTTACAAATTCGTTTAATTTACGCACAAAACGAATGCCAAAGTTCTTTCTTGCTCAACACTCAATTACAATTAAACGTTAAGAAAACACAGATGCTAGAGTTTAAAATTTCTTGGAAAACAATAACGATCTAATAAAATCGTAAAATTAAAAAAATCACTTCAAATTTTAACAAATATTCATAAAAATAGTATCAACCCTATGTATATATAAAATCAAAACGAAACGACTTTATGGAACGGCTTTATTAAACGACTCATTAAACAACTGATTATATTTCACGGCGATTTTTCCTAAAATATGGAATATTATACGATGAAATTAACACCAAAAATCTGTATTGATCTGCAGATCTCCAAACTGTCATTAGAATTTTTAAATTCGAATTAGTTTTCGAAATATTAATTTTTTTCTATTTTTTGATATTTTCCTCTAATGATGGCAACTCAAATTTTAACAAATCATCATATTATCATAACATTATCATAACAGATTTTTTTTTTCATATTTTAGAAAATGTTATTATTTTAAACTAATTTGGCGACTAGTTTGTCCTCCCTTAAGTGTCTGCTAAGAAATGTATCCTGTTACTTTTATTCATAATTCAATTTATTGAACAATCTTTCACCAAATCGAAAGATCCTGATAGAGAAATCAAGAACTCGGTATTTTTATGTTATTGAGACGCAGATGATAAATCGCCAAGCATTTCTCCAGTCGCATTTTATTTTCTTTTATTTTAATTTATTTTATTTTATTTGTAATTCATTATCATTTTATTTAAAATGCAAAACTTTCATTTAAAACTGAAAGATTTAAAATTAATGGCTTTCACTTCTTTCTTTTTTTTTAAACGAAAAGAAACGAAAAATGTCAGGCACAGATGTGATATATGTACTGGGGTACCTCATTGGCGCCGAAATGGCGTTAGATTGCCTGACATGGTAACCCGGTTATTGCTGCTTATTTATTAATAAATGTTTATTTGCATTTACTTTCTTTTTATTTAAAAAAATAGGTACAACCTAGTTATCCCATCGACCAAAAATATATCACCGAACTATAAGATTAAATGCCAATAATGGTTGATCGTAAATGTCACATTCACTTGACTTTAAGCAAGTTACACGTGTTTACGTCATCAAGGGATTTTAATTTCGACGTTTTATTTCTATTTTTATTAATGTTATTGTAATTTATTTGTTCTTTCGTTATTTAAAATAAAAATTATACAAATTTTTATAATTTGGCGAGTGGTTTGACGATTTATATAATTTAGCGAAATTGGTCTAACTGGCGAGTTAACAACAAAAAAAAGGCTATCTGTGAGATTTGCACCCAGTAAGCATAAAAAATACCAAGAATTCTTTTCCATCATGGAAGCTTTTATGTAGTTTTATTCGAAAGAAGAACTTTGATTCTTTAATCAAAATGGAAGCCTTTCATATGAAAAGCGAAGGGATCAGCCAGTAAATATTTATGGCAGTTACATGACTTGAACTATTATAACATAAGTAAAATGATGGCGATAGAATAATATTTTGTGACTTATCACCTGTGGCTGGCTAACATTAAAGTACCAAAATGGGCGCCTGGAATATAAAAAATGAAGTTATCGGCCCGGAACTGTTGGTGATAGTCAGATGACTTAGTTTATTACTGTAGGGATTGTTTTCAATTCTGAAAACAGCACAAAGAATAATATTTCCTTACGAAAAAAAAATTATTTACACGTGACTATGAAAAATAGAAAAAAAAAACTTTAAAATTGCTATTAAATGAGCACGTGTTAAAAGCTGGAAAACATTGAAAATTATGTCTTGAAAATTGTATTTTCCCATGAATATTAAAAGAAAAAGGAAACTTTAAAATAATAAATACATTAATATGCGTTTCACCTTTTCAGGGGCAAGGTATTTCTATTCGTAAAATGTTGAAACCAGTGAATGACACCAGAATTTACAAACAAATTTATTTCGAAATACGAAAATGCTTTTGTTCACTTATTTAATGTTATGTGCTTAGATTTATTCATAACCTTCGAAATATTAACCCCCTCACTGACAAGCCCGTGTTAATACGTTCACTAAGCTACAGGTTTCACAGCAATACAAGCAATATTTAAAGTAATATAATTCTATTGATTTAATGTATTTTTAATAGATTGAACAATGATTAATACTTCCAAGGATTGCATTCATATTCGTTATTAAGTTTTTTTATAAAATGTTCAAAGAATCATTTTTTAAGCATTTAAAACAAAATGAAGAAAAAACAACATTACAATTTTGCCCTTTTCCAAGACAGTCGGAGGGTTTTAATAGAGTGAAAGATCATATTACTTCCAAAGAATTGAATGCCGCAGAATTATCACTGATAAAGATGGTATAACAAAGTGAGTATCAGGACGAAATAAAATTTCTTCAGAAAGGTAATTCAGTGCCAAATAAAAGTAAACTAAATTCTTTAAATTGTTTCTTAGATGAAAGTAATATTTTAAGAGTTGGGGGTAGATTGGGTAACTCATATTTGAAAACATATGAAAAACATCCTATGGTTCTGCTAAGTAAGCATCCCCTTACTTTAATTATTATAAGATATTTTCATTTAAAGTATTTACATGTAGGATCACAAACATTGTTGCACCATATTCGTCGTAAATTTTCGATAACTAATGGTAGAAACATCTGTCGCAAAATAACATATGAATGTGTCACCTGTTTTAAAAACAAGCCTGTATTAGCGAGTCAAGTTATGGGTGGCTTGCTCAAGGAGCGTGTTACACCTTCATTTCCATTTTCCATTATTGGAACTGATTATTGCGGCCATTTTTAGATTAAATTAAAAAATCAAAGGAAAGGTACATATAATAAAGTGTATGTATGTATATTCGTTTGTCTCTGCACCAAAACATTAATCTAGATTTCGTTTCAGATCTCACTTCTGCAGCCTTCATTGCTTGTTTTAAGCGCTTTGTTAGCAGAAGGCGAAAGTGTTCAAAAATATTTTCTGACAATGCAAAAAACTTTGTAGGGGCAAACTTAGCATTAAAAAGGCTTCACAATTTGGTTAGACGCCCAGATGAAGCATTAGTTGATTCTTTTGCAAGGGAAAATATCGAATGGAATTTTATTCCTCCGAAAGCGTCGAACTTCGGTGGTCTTTGGGAGGCAGGGTTTAAATCATTCAAATTCCATCTAAAACGTGTAATTGGTAACGCGCACTTCACTTTAGACGAATTTCTGACGGTAATTCTAGAAATCGAAATATAGCCAGCAAATATGGAAATTATGGAAGTGGGACTATCTGAACACCTTACAGAAACGTAATAAATGGCAGATAAATAAAAACCATATAAGTGTTGGTTCTCTCGTATTGATCAAAGATGAAAATATGCTCAGCACAAAATGGGCAACAGGTAGGATTTCCGAGAAATTTCTCTGTAAGGACAAAAAGTTCGAGTAGTGAACATTCGTCTACCTAACGGTACAATAATAAAGAGAAATGTGAGAAGTATTTGTCCCCTTCCAATTAATGGAAACTAATTTCTTTTATGTATATATTTGGTGTATTTTGAATAGATTTTGTTGTTTAATTTCTATAGAATGTTTTATTGTATTCAAATGTAAAGTAATTTTGCCATTTTTCCTTTGTTATTAATTATATCTTTTGCATTGTTATATGTAGTATTATGTAATTTTATATTCTATATTAGAGTAGTTTGAAACATGCAGGTTTCAACGGTCGGGAGTATGTTACTGATGGTAATTAAAATCTCCCGTACGAGGGCGCTGTGTCAGCGCCGTAATTTTATTTATTGTTCCAATCGTCTGCGTGTTGACGATAGATTGTAATTTATTTACTAGTGAGTGGAAACACTGAATTTTTGTTGTTATTGAATGATGGAACGTGTTTTTTGGAAACGGCCAGAGAGACTGTTTCACTCTTAACAATTACTGTTTAAATAAAGAAATTACAGTTCACTGCGAAGAATGCCTTAAAAAAAAGATGTCATTGAGTAACTTATTGTTTTATACTTAACACTGACGAAACTTCACCGAAACCACTGTGGCGATGCCGAGACTTAACCGACACTGCCGGCTGTGGTTCAATCGTGTGCCGAAAGGTATGTGTTTGCTGGGCAGAGTCAAAACACATTTTGAGGGCGCGAATTACATAGGTGTAGAATACACCGATTTTCTGGTTAACTGGGTTACTGTATTAATTAATATTAATTTTGTATTTATTTGTTTATTATTTTTATTATTATTATTTAATATATATACTTTTTTTTTGTTGTTATTGCAATTTATTATTATTATTATTATTTTAACTGCAATTGTTTTATATATTTTTTGTTTATTATTTATATATATTTTGTATTTCCGTGCTTTTTCCTCGAATTTTTTGCTTTCTTTTAACTCACCTTGCTTCAGAATTGCCCTTCTACTCTGTGTCTTATGCTTCGGTCTCTTTAGTAATTGGCTGTTTCTTTCTGCTTTCCTATTGGCAATTTCTTCCTTATTTCCTATTGTCTGTTTCTTCAACTTTTTTTCCCTTATCTTTCAAATACTATGTCATTTTGAAAGCCCTAACGCATTTGTATATTTTTGTGGGTTTAGTTCTATTGGTTCTTCATATCACAATTTCAAGAATATATATGTAATAATAGAAGTTTTCGCCCTTTTATCTTAGTTCAACTATTTCAAATTATTATAATATCTACCTTTTCTACCTTTCTACCTAGTTTTAATTTTATCTTAAATATCTTTTTTTTTCCATGCTTTAAATCCAGCGTATTCATTTATTATTCATTATTCAAAAAAGCTTAATCCGTTCGTAGCTATAATTCTTATAAAACACTAAATTACTTTCTTTCATTTTATTCTGAGACTAAATTCTTTTTTTATTCGAATGTATTTAATATCGTTTGTTCTATATTGTTCCATATCCCATGAGGCATTGCAAGCATTCTGTTTTCTCAATAAAGCTACCGCGTCAATTATTAAGTCTCTGTCAACTGGTTACGTTACCTCCACCCCCTGTCCCGGAGTTATCCAATTGTTGGCATAGCCTACATCTCCTCTCCCAGACATTTAGATTGATTGGCCTTGCTTTGCGTCTATATGCTTACGCGTGTGTTTTGCGCAGGTATTTAACATTTTACATTCATTTGGAGAGCAGATTTTTACGATTAATGTATTGTTGAAAAAACCCGTTTTTACATGGATAACTTTGTTTCCTGTATTTTCGTCAAGCTGTTCTAATATTTAACATCTAGCGGTTTATATTTACGACGTAAAAACGACCAGAACATGGGTAGCACAATTACTAGTGGAGTTAGTGCATTTTATGAACATCTAATAAACAATTGATAAATCTAACGGCTTCATTTGTCATTTCCGGGAAAACAGCCAAAGGATGTAAGCCTGATCTCCTGCTCTGACCATGATTTCACGACTGCAAAACTTCGATTTCTCAGTTGGAGATATATATAACGAGTTTACGATTGCTGCTTAATACCGATATGTTTCTATCATACTAGTGAAAGCAAATCAATTTGCAGTTCGAATCCTCTCGACTAATTGATATGCTTTCAGTAGTATAATAGGAACATATCGGTATTAATCAGCAATCCAACACTCGTTATACATCTCCCACTGAGAAATGAAAGTTTTGCAGTGCTGAAATCTTGGTCAGAGTGGAAGATCAAACCTACATCCCTTGGTAGTTTTCCCGGAAATAACAACTGTACCCGTTAGATTAATCAATTATTTATTAGATGGTCATAAAATGCACTAATTCCATTAGTAATTGCGCCATCCGTGTTTGGGTCGTTACTACGTCGCAGATAGTAACCGCTACATGTTAAATATTAGAACACCTTGTCGAAATTACAGGAAACAAAGCTCTCCAGGGGACAATGGGTTTTTTCAACAATACAAAAATCGTAAATTTCTGCTCTCCTACTGAATGTAAAATGTTAAATACTTGCGCAAAACACACGTGTAAGCATATAGACGCCAAAGCAAGGCAATTCCAGCTAAGTGGCAGGGGGAAGAGAGGGGAGGCTATGGCAGCGATTGGATAACTCCGGGACAGGGGGTGGAGAAAACGTGACGTGTTGGCAGGGTCTTACCCAGCAAAGAGGAAATTGCTGGCAAGCAGCAAGATAGGTGCTGGCAATGATGGAGAAGGTCTGGCTGATGGTCTACCACTGCATGACCACTGCTGGACCACTTTGCTGTTGGAAATTATCAGATAAAATTCTGGTGGGCATCCATTCTATCTCATGCGCTGGCCCACCACTATATGGAAGTGCACGAACTTTTGCAGTATTATTGCTAGGAACGCTTACGCTAGGTGATGCTGCGAATATCGAAGACATTGAGTATTTGAACACAAATCTGAAATGAATATCTTAACACAATTTAAGCTGTGAAGCTAATTTTTTTTGAAACTGTAAAAACTATAGCACCACTGCCAATAAATAAGTAAATGATTAAATAAATAAATTCTTTATTTCAACGCACTTTTTTTTTTCTCCTTAAATCTGGTTTTACTAGGTTACAAAGGATTTCGGTTTTCATAATTTACGCAGTTCAGAATCAATAATAAAAAAGCGTATAAAATACATAGGATTTCTATACAATAGAATAACTTCTATACCAGTTTAATGATTGGGAACGTAAATCACAAAAGAAACAAACCTGAAATAGTGTAATGAGAGCTTGAAAACTAAGAGCAATCGTAGCGTACGCTGAAAGCACTTAATCATGTCCGATCACGAAAACCAAGCAGCATCGAGCGCGGTCAGTACTTGGGAGGAGGACCACATGCAGTTCAAGTATTTCTATATACATTTCTATTATATACACTTCTACAGATGTTTCTATAGCTCTTGGTGAAACTAGCTTACAGAAAAAAGAGCCATAATTATATAATCCTATGTTTTTTTTTTTTTTTTTTTTTTATAGAATTCTATAAGAAATTTTTGTAAGGGAAAGGGCTGAACCAGCAAAGGAATAGCAGTGCGATAAGTGCTAGCACTGCAGGAAAAGTGCCGGATGAAGTAATGTGATGGCATACCAATGATGGCTTGCTGTTGGCCATCACTGATGGGCCAGCTACATTCGGCTCCGACACTTTTCGACAGGTTTAAGGAATGGCACCCTTGCACTTTACCGCTGATAGCACTGCTGGCTACCATATTTTTTCCAGCTGATGGCCCACTGTTTCTTTCTTTGCTGGGTAATAACTGACCTGGTAGCTTTATTGAGAAAACAGGATGCTCATGGGATATGGAACAAAATAGAACAAATGATATTAAATACATTAGAACAAAAAAAATTTCGTCTCAGAAAAAAATGAAAAAATGTAATTTAGTGTTTTATAAGAAGTATAGCTACGAACGAATTAAGGTTTTTAGAATAATAAATAATAAATGAATACGCTGGAATTAAAGCATGGGGACAAAAGTTATTTAATATATTATTAAAGTTAGGTAAAAAAGGTAGATATTACAATAATTTGGAATACTTGAACTAAGGTAAAGGGGCGAAAATTTTATTATTACATACATATCATGGATTTATTTTATGAATTTCATTTCGTATATCGTTTTTCTGTTTATAAGTAGCAAGAGTTTAAATTCAACTATTTTTATTGTGGGTCTAATATTTAGCTTTGTAGAACAGTTATTTTTCTCCGGGAATTTCTATTATTTTTATATGTATACTTTCATCAAAATATTTAGGTGGTTCTCAAATTCCCTTCTCAACAACAGAAAGCTTTCTGACACATTTTCTAACTCATTTTCAAACGTAAGTGCATATAACTGGCAGTTGAGGCAATTTGGAATCAAATAGCATTTTCTCTTTTCTTATAAATATACTCATGTAGTATTAAGAGATTTTGGTAACTTGACGACGACGACAAGTCTGTTCATTCTCTTTCCCTCTCATCCTGAAATTCGGTTGAAAACACCGTCTTTTAGAGTATTTTCTGATCAGATCACTAAAAAATTGAAAAAGTTTTTCGATTGCATAGTTTCAGAATAACAAAACCTGCAAAATTCATTCTCTTCCGAACAAAAATTAATTTAAAAATGTGTCAAAAAGTAATCCTCTTCGGATTTGAGAACAAACTTAATCAGTTCTATTTAATGAATAATTATTTCAGTTGAATGTTTTTATGAATATGAATGATTAAAAACAGATTTTTTAAGAGAAAAAAAATCCAAAGTACATCCTCATTACATTGGCGACTAAAATTCAATGTATCAATCTTTACTTCAAGTGATCTGAAATTTTTGGGACCTTATCTTCACTTACCTTCACATAAAGACAACATTTATGGCTTTTGAAGGAGAAGTTTTGAAATAAAGAAAAAATCATGTAAACAGACCTGCCTTTCTGCATATCGAGTTAAAAGACTTTCGAAATGGTGTGACATAAATATCTCATTTCGACTAAGAAACGGAAAAGAACGAAAGCTGCAGTGAAATCGCCCTAGCCAACAGCACTTCCTAAAGAGATAAAGATTATAAATGCGATTCATCTCACTGGAATAAACAAGGAAAATTAGTGTTTAATTTACTGTTTCAATTTTGCTCTCCGATAAAAAAGAGACAATGATTGGACCCCCATGGTTGGACCACATTTTTTTTAAAGAGCAAATTGTTTTAATTTTGCTTTCCAAACAAGCAGAGAAAATTCTGGACTTCCTAGAGAACATAGCTTTTCAGCAGTATACTTTTAAAGTGGTAACGAGTCTAAATGCATTCCACCTCAAGTATGTACAGGGTAAGTGATTTCTAAATTATCTCTTTTTATTTAGGTTATCAAAGATGAATAAATGATTCTTATACTCCATGGAATCTGCCTTATTCAGAAATTTTTATAAAATCTTTACGGATATAATTGTACAATCTAGTCTGGATATTGTAAGTGCAAGTTAAATTCACTGCTTTGATTTTGCTTTCGGGCTCTCTTTTTATAGCTTTTTTTTTGTAAAATTGTAATTTTATTTTTATTGTTTTATATTTTGATCTATTTTCAATTTCTAATTATAAAGGGTTTTACAGGTCTTAATATTTTAAACTCTCTTTGAATATTTTAACGAAATAACATTTTTATTTCTATTTGTCAAAATTCGAACTGTTTTTCAATTTTATGATATTTTTGGAGTTTTTGAAATTATTATTTTCCATGAAATTTTAAAGTCTGTGTTTTCTTGCAATTCAATTCTTATTTACTTTTGAAAAAGAATTAACCTTGGTATTTGTTTTGCACTTAATTAAATGGATTTTTAAATTATTATACATTTTCTCTTTTCTTAACTTTATTTGTTTTTATGTAAAAACGAGTCTTTCTTAAAACGTTAACATAGATTTTTCATATGTAAAGAATAATTATATTGTAAGGATTTTTTTTTAATTTTTCCGATACAGGTGTCTTATCACACTTCAAATCCCGACAACACAATACACAATGCTAGACTAACAACAGAAAGGTCCTACATTTGAACATTCGAAAAATGCATTCATAATGTGTTTGATGGTGCGTCTGGCATAGTAAAATGCGTTTGCTGCAC
This sequence comes from Maratus speciosus, assembly GCA_963932465.1. NCBI lineage: Eukaryota > Metazoa > Arthropoda > Arachnida > Araneae > Salticidae > Maratus > Maratus speciosus. The sequence continues at coordinate 33,939,878 of OZ010800.1, forward strand.
TATTTGTATAAAGTGTCCGTGCGCCATTTTTCTCAATACATTTTACACGCGTCGCTTTTTTAAAAGCTTTCACACCACAAGTTTATATACACATTAAAACGTAATGTTTTACATTTTGGGTTGCATTGGGAATATATAAAGTAATGCGTATGCGTCAGGAGGGATATTTTCGGCAGGGATTTTAGGCATAATCTGATTTAAATCATAATTTCTCAATGAAATCTATTGGCTTCTCCAGTCTTTTTTGTTAATAACTGATTTTTGTTGGAAGATATATAGGCCAGTGGTAGGGGAGCAAAAAAAGGCCGAATTCGGAATTAATTAGGTGAAAGCTGGAAATTGTTTTAATCCCTTCTGTTTAGGTCTAGAATGAATATGCTATATTTTTCCCCTCGTACTAGGTGAGCGTTAGGAAATATGTATAGAATTAGAGTCAAAAAACACTTTTTTTTTGCATACAATAACAATATCTCAAAACAGCTAACTCTGTCAAAAACATTGTCAATACATTCTGCTTAATTTGAGCTTAACATTCTGAGTAAAATGAGTACCTACACTCAATACTTATGTTGAATATCAAGGTCACAATTCTACTTCAAAATTTTAGAACCATCATCAGGGGGATGACCTCAGAATTCATTAGGAGAAAACTGGAAATTGTTTTAATCCCTTCCATTTAGTTTTAAAATGAACTTACTATATTTTCTTCCTCATATTTGGGCGAATGTTAGAAAATATGTACATATTTATTTTCAAAAAACACGTTTTATTTAGTTTCCTTAACAATATCTCCCCCCCCCCAGGGGGATACCTTCTTTAGGTATTCACGGGCTTCGCAACCCCGGGCACCTGAGCGATCTTTCTCTTTTCTTTTTCCTCTTACATCTCCTGTCTTCCTTTCCTCTTTGTTTAACTCTCATTGTGGTTTCCTCTTCGGAGGTGAGGGCATTTCTGCATGATCCGATATTATCCTGTATATCGACTCATGCAGAATTGTAAACCACCCACGTGTATGCGTGCGTGGCGACCCGAAAGGGGGATCCTGTCAGTTGAGGGAAACCAACACACTGCTTTGGTCTCTGCTTCAGGTAGACGGGAGGTGCATATTGGTCCCGCATGCACCTATCGGCTGGTCAGCTGACTTGTCACTGGCTGGGGATCAAGTGATCAGGCACTCAATATCCATCTCGTTTAGGGTGGAGACTGGCATAGGAGTGTCTTGTGACCGTATGGGCCCTGGTTAGCACTGGTGCACGAATGTGCATCCCCTTGTTGGACTCGGTAGTGGGTGGTGCGGCCGGGGGTCTAAATTATTTTTCTTTCTAACATGGATGGAAATAATACATTCCCTCCTAACTCTCTCCTATGTGGAGAGCAACAAAGTGTACAGTCTGTATTTACTCGTTTTTTTTTAATTAAACGCACTGATAGTCTCTCTGATAGCTCTTTAAAAAAACTTCTCCATTTCCTATCGCAATAACTTTCCAGTCTGTCTTGGGAGATGGTCATTCTCTCAAAAAACTGCAATCTGGGGACTTACTGGTTGAGGTTTCTTCAGCCAAGCAGTCTCAACTTCAGTCAAATTCCAATACTATTGGCACTTTTTCTGTCTCTGTTACAGCACATCAAACTCTGAATACTTGCCGTGGTGTAATATCTGAAACAGATCTTTTATTCTCCAAAAAAGAAAAACTTCTATCTAATTTAAGCGATCAAAATATCATAGATGTACTCTGTATCACTATACGTCGAAATGGGCTAGTACTTCCTACTAAACACATTATTCTGACTTTCAATAGTCATATCTTACCTACTAGAATTGAAGCTGTCTATCTAAACTGCCCAGTCAGGCTTTATATCCCTAATCCTCTCAGTTGTTTTAAATGCCAGCGTTATGGCCATACCAATACTAACTGTCGTGGCACTGTTACCTGTGCACATTGTACAGAAGTCGGCCATGACGGTAAAACTTGCAATAAACCAGAACGCTGCGCAAACTATAAAGGTGATCATACATCATATTCTCGTTCCTGTCCTAATTGGATCTGTGAAAAGGAAATTATTGCTGTTAAGATTACTCAGAAACTTTCGTACACTGAAGCCCGTAAAGTAATTAAATCTAGGACCCCGTCTGTTGGGATTTCCTACCCTAGTATATTTAAAGAACAATCAAAACCTGTAAGGCACATGAGCACCCAGACCGACACTTGCTTTCTTGCAAGTAATTCAACTAAAACACAATCAACCACCACTTCAAATAAAGAAAACCTTGATGTTTGTTGTGGTAGTAAATGCTATGCAACCCCATTATTAGAACGCTGGAAACCCTCCTCAGAACCTGTTAAAAATAGTATACCAAATCAATCAGTCACAAAAATCCCCAAGTCAATCCAAAAAGACATCTGAACTCCAGACTAAGATTAAGTCTGCTAAATCTGCAAAAACATCACATAGACTTGATACTAGTCAAACTGACAAACCAAGCAAAAACACTTGCGCTCAGAAAGAAACAAAGGCAATCCGGGGCTCTACTGTGAAGAAAAAGAACAAGAACGGGCTAAAATCATCTGTTACTAATGTAAAGGATCCGAAACAGTTGAAGAAACATGTTGATGAGGCAATAGAAATGGCATCTTATGACTCAAGTGTTGATGATGAAAATACAGTTTCTGAGGAATTTTTACCTAAGTGATTTTACATTGTTTTTTACTCATCTGATTTTAAAACTTTTTTTATGTAGTGTGTGTGCATCATTTTAAATTTTGTGTATATTTTACGCTTGTCTTTTTACTATGAACTATTGACTCTTTTAAATGATTTTATTTATACATGTAACTGTCTTCATTAACTTTTTTGTTTTCCTCACCTTTTTTTAATTGTTTTTTTACTCAAATTTTTGAGTTATATATATTTTTTTCCATTTTGACCTTGTCCTGGCGCAGCATGTCCCTAATGAGACTTTGTGCCATAAAACCCCACACAACCAACCAACCTTAACAATATCTCAAATGAGCTAACTCTATAAAATTCATTGTCAATACAAATGTTGTAAAGCTTAAAATTCTGAATAAAATGAGTACCATCATTAATATGTTTGTTCAACATTAAGGTCGCAATTCTATTTCAAAATTTTCAAATCAAGAGCTTGAAGCCAGGAGAGACCAAGTTAACTTAACAGTATCTCAAATTGCGGCCTTAATATTGAACAAAAATATTAAGTGTAGGTACTTATTTTACTCAGATCTTTAAGCTCTATAACCTTTGTACTAACAATGTTTGTGATAGAGTTAGCTATTTTGAGATATTGTTAAGTTAACTTGGTCTCACCTAACTTCAAGCTATTGATTAGCGATTAAGGAAAAATTTTGAAATAGAATTGCGACCTTAATCTTGAACAAAATATTAATGATGGTACTCCTTTTATTCAGAATTTCAAGCTCTACAACATTTGTACTGACAATGTTTTTTACAGAGTTAGCTGTTTTGAGATATTGTTAAGAAACTAAAAAAAACGTGTTTTTCGAAAATATATATGTACATATTTTCTAACATTCACCCAAGCACGAGGAAGAAAACATAGTACATTCATTTTAGACCTAAACGGAAGGGATTAAAACAAATTCCATTTTTCTGCTAATTAATTCTGAGGTCATCCCCCTGATGATTTTGAAGTAGAATTTTGACCTTAATATTCAACATAAGTATTGAGTGTAGGTATTCATTTTACAAAGAATGTTAAGCTCTACAACATTTGTATTGACAATGTTTTTGACAGAGTTAGCTGTTTTGAGATATTGATGTGGTATGAAAAAAAAACGTGTTTTTGACTATAATTATATACATATTTCCTAACGCTCACCTAGTACGAAGGGGAAAACATAGCATATTCATTCTAGACCTAAACAGAAGGGATTAAAACAATTTCCACCTTTCCCCTAATTAATTCCGAATTCAACACCCTAACCACTGGACTAATAATGGTTTATGTTATTCAGTTCTATGGATTTATTGGAGTATGATTCAAGTTTGTTTTTTTCTTTTTTTTGGGGGGGGGGGTTATTTAATATCTAGATGCTTCTTAATTTATAAGAAGGGTTTCTGCCCACAATGAATTTATCCTACAATTATATGTTTATGCATTTTATAAGGGGCCCTTTATTTTTTCTGCAGTTATCCAATTTATTCAAGCTGTTTTTCAGTTGCAACTCCCCTTCTACCCCTATAGATTTTCTCTTTCATTTCTCACTCCTCTTTTCTGCCCCTCCCCTTCATCTACATTATCACGACCCAGACAGTGTGTATCCTTATTTAAAAGTCCCTTCTGCGCTCTCCGGTTTGTTCCTTTAGAGCCGAAAAGTTTAAGGCCGAAAATCATTAATAGGGGAAAATGTAAGAGATCATATAGGTGTCGCATAGTGTCAATGTTTAGTTCTGAATCCCTGTGAATCCGAAAAAAATCACGAAGATTTGCTTTATTCTATTCTCCACCCCACAACTTTGGTTATTCAGAGAGCAGATTCGACGGGACCTAAGAAAAGAACTCTGTGAGGTTTGGGGTCGCGGATCATGTTCCAGCAGAATTTATCGTTTTATTGCTTTTTTCAACTTAAAGCTGAGTATTGTTTTATTATATGCATTGTATCATCTAACCAATAAACGGGTAACAAGACAAAAAGTTCTAGAAAATTTTGTCAGAATTGTCTTATCAATAAATTTTTCAAAAAAAAAAAAAAACATAATTCAACTTTATAATCAATGATTAGTGGAACTATGAAAAATTTCTATTGAATGAAATCTATGTCGAATTACAAATTTGTACGAATTATTTTTTGAATTCTTACCTTTTAGACGTAATTAATTTACAAATTCATAATTAGTGTCGACGAAGAAGAGATAATTATAAGCAACAGCAACAAAGTATGTGTGTTGTGCTGCTACTGCTGTTTCTTTTATTTTTCTAAATTATTTTCATGAAGTTCTTTTATTACATTTTATTATGTTCTGAATGCCATGTGGATGATTTTGGAAAATGTTTATCTGTTTTTCTGGCGTCTCTCTATGCGTCACACAAATTTTGTGAGCGCTTTAGCTCTTTTTAAGAATTATAAAGTGTTTAATTTTTTTGTACTGTTTTCATATTTACTGTTTGTTTTGTTTGACAATTTTCACATGAAAATCATTTGAGTAATACTTTATTATTTTAAGCGTTTTGTCAATGAAATTGATTTTTGGCTGAAAATAAAATCTTGCTAAGAAAAGATTATATGTAGAAATACTTTACTTGTTTAGTCTTTCAGAGTTAGTTGGAATTGGTTGAAAAATATGGGCCAGTGAAATTGGCACATGTTTAAATGAAAATATAGATTTTCATTCATAAATTTAAAATAAAATATTTAAACTGCATTGAATACATTTATTTTCCATTTCTATGTTCGAAGATTATAATTCTACAGGTTTGGTTTTATGAAAATATGCACAAAACATCAATTTTGAAGTATATTATATTTAAATATACAATTATTAAGAAAGAAAAGCGAAAATTATGCCACTAATAAAACAATCATGTTGAGAAGCTTTTTGTGCATATTAAATTTCATCCACTATTTAATCTTATTTAAATTTTTTAATCTGCATTTATTTACATTATCTACATATACATATATTTCAATGTATTTGAAAAAACTAGGACTATAATATTTTTGCATGTGCTTAAAATTTGGGTTAAATATATATATATATATATATATATATATATATATAAATTTATATATATATATATATGTATTCTCTATTGAATATTACATCATTTTTTCATATAAAAGCATGCATTAAACGTTCCAATTTAATATATTTTTATGAAAGCATTTTTATTTTTATTTATCGTATTTAAGCTATGGCAGCAAGAAAGAAAATGGAAGAGAATTTTACATTAAATGTATCATTTGAAATATTTATTCAAATAATGAAATATTGAGATTTATGAAAATTATATTATAAAGAAATTAAAAAGGAACCTATATCCTATTCGCTATTTTGAATTATATTTTGCAATATAAATGATATATTTTTCTTCATTTACTTTTATGAAAAAGTAATATTCTAGATTATTGTCCAAATTTCGATTCCAGGCAAATATTAATACACATAAATACCAGTTTAAGTCTGCTATCCCCTTTTCATGGAGCTTCGAGACAAATGATATATTAAACAATTTGGTCAATTAAAAAAAAAAAAAAACTACTTTTGGTTTAGCTTTAGTTGTTATTATTGCAAATCGATTGTTGATCATACGACAGAAGTTTTAACATTTAGTTTCTACACTTTTAATTTATACGGGAAGAGTTTTAACAGCTCCTACTCCCCCCTCTTCTTCCTTCGCTGTGTCAGTGTCTATATACAAAAACATTATTAATGCAGATATTTTTAAATACACTTCACAAAAGCATATGTTTTTATCTTTACATGTGCATATACGTCTTTTTGTTTATAAAAACACAAAGAACTTTTTCAATTATTTAATTTCGTGATTTTCAAGGAATAACCACCGGTATTTATTCATTGTTTACTATTTTTTTATATTGGTTTCATTTATTAAGCGTGAAAATTGTTTATTTTTACAAAAAGTTTGACTATACATACATCTTATATATAAGAGCAATAGAGATCCATGCCCATTGCACATATAGTTCCAAAATCTTTAACATTTAATGTTTTAGTTTATAAAAGAGAAACATTAAGAAAATTAAAAAAGAGAATAAATATATGTAATTTAATAAATCAAAATAGTCATAAGAAATTCATTAAAAGTTATTCTAAAGCCATTATACAAGGTACGCACCCGTTTAACCCTAGAACTACCGGAAATTTTACTCAAGTTTTATAAAAACATTCTACACCAGAATTTTTACTTAAAAGTATTTAATTTGTTTATTTAACTTATTATTGTCTGATTTATACATTTAGTTTGTTTTGAAGAAATTTCTGGTTTGAATAAATATTTTGAATGTACATGTCGGGTCCAATGGACCCGTCTGGTAGACGGAAGGTTAAACATTTTATTCATGTAAGGAGGAATCAAAATTAAAATTTTGATAAAATTATATGCAAAGATTCAATTTAAATTATTTTTGATTTATCTTCTAAAGGATATTTAGACAACCATACTATATGTTATATTTTTCAATACAAAACAGATCTCTTCTAAGACTACTCATTTTTATAAATTTCAACCCTGAAAACTGTTTCCTTCTTTTTGTACAGCTCGACAAAAACTATGTTAAGCCTGTTTTTGGCAATTTTCACTAATAAATGTCTCAAAAAGGACTGAATAAAAAATTCTGGAAATTTAGGATGATAAACATCCTTGTAATATAAAGTTAAATCGTAAATTTTATAAGTGAAACTTAACTGGTTTTTGAATAATAGTTCACTAAAAATGCACCCTCCAACCCCCCCCCCCCCCCACACACACACACACACACCTTCTTTTCATTTTTTTTTTGTTCCAGATTCATAGCATTACAGGTATTTTTGGCTTAGGTACGTTTAAATTGACGATTTAAACAAATTTTAAGCATTATTGCTTAGTTAAATAGGAGAGTGGCTCCTTTTCAAAATTTTCTTTTATAGGGGAAGGGGGTCTTTTGGTTTTTATTGTGCAGATCTAAGGAGCACCTGATACAGTTTTATTCTGACATTTTTTTTAAATTAACCCTAAGTATTCGCTCGCTAAGAATTTTATAAAATATCTCGTTTGAATACGCCACTTCTCTTGCCTTTTATGCATATTTGCATTTTACCCCTCCCCCAACACACACACACACACACGCACAAACATACACACAAAAAATACTGGTTATTTGAATCAATAATTAGTCACATTAGCAACTTTTATGAATCAAATCTAATAATCTTCCATAAAGAAATATTATCTAATGGTTATTCGAAAAGAAAAAAAAAACAGTCTGTATCTTTTTCATTTAAGTACAGTTAAAGGAGAAATGATAGCGTAACATTCGTGATCCAGAGATAAGGGTGGGAGTTCGGGGTGCGAAGAGCAATAATGAGACAGGGTTTAGAGGGTGGACTCCTTTCCTTATCTCTGTTCGGTATTTTAATTTTTAACAGTCCCCTCTATTTTTCGGCTTTAAACTTTCCTTCTCTAAATGAAGTCATGCCCTCTCCTAGTCTTATAAATATTTTAACAGAATATTTACTCTTTTATTAAACTCTGCTTATGAGGTACCTAGAGCTAGTAACTTCAGATAAGTAGTAAGTTAGTAACTTCGTCCATAAATTAGCTTTTGTCTTTTAATTTGGCCTTATTTGAGATATAGAAAGAAGGGATTTTTACCTTTCTTTCCCGACTTTATATTGTTTTTCTATTCTCCTATTTATCCTTTTAGGATTCTGGGCCTATGAACTATCTTTCCCTAAATTTCTGTTTCATTTCACAACTTTTCTAAGCTTTAGCAAATTTTTACCACCACCAGCATGTTCTGTTTTTGCTACTATATGCACAGCATTTCTTAATTTTCTCGTCTTCTAATTATCCAACTTTCATGTGACTTTTACCTTTGAATTTGTAATTTCATCCTCCACTTCATTCTTGTTCAAAACTTCTCCGATAGGGGGGCCTCTTCCTTCTGCTCGAAAGAGAGCACTCTACCGGTGAAGATAAAATGGCATCCCGCTTTCTTGATTCCACCCAAGAAAGCGGAATGCCATTTTGTGTTTCCAGTCATAGACTCTAAAAAAGACGGAGAACAATAATCAAGCTTTCACTTTACAGTTTGTATGTCAATGTTTAGAAAATATTTTTTACAACATCCGCTTTCTCCATCGAAAAGAAGACATTTATGATATTTAATCGTAAACTGAGTTAAAAAGGTACCTGTAGCAGGTAGCAGAAGGTACGACGATGACAAGAAGCGAAGCAAGAGCACACGACGAAGCAAGAGCACATTGAAGCCAATAACATCTAACTTAACGCCATGGTGGAAGGGAAAATTTTCAATCGCTAAAATAAGAATAAAAGAAGAAGACGCAGTCATTCAGATGAAAAGAGGAAGAGATAGTGTACTTCTCGTATTACGCTATTGCTTATGCTGTTTTTTTATATATCCAGTAAAATAGCAGTCGTAATAGTGTGATATCAGAAGGATGTTTCAGCAAGATATCAAAGAAAAAGATAAGATGCATTGATTCTTGTAGAAATCGGCATAGCCATCAGAATTTTCTAATGAGGTAACGATTCTAAATGTTCTCTGCTGTGAACATAAAAAAAAGTGTTGTAATAGTTCTAAATTAAAGGTTTTGATTTTGTTTCTCAAAGAAAAAGAAACTTGTGGGATACCTATGGAACCCGTCATTTTTCACCAATTTTTTTTAAGTGAAACACGTGTAACTGCCAACCAAATGCAGGGTGGACATCGTGAGTGAGGGGTAAATAAACTGTTTTCGTGTTGCTTTTTCAAGAGATGTAATACAGATGAGAGGCTTTGACTACAGATGATAGATTTTGAGACCTAAAGAACAAGCATATACTTTGAAATGGTGACGAATCTAAATGCAGTACAGTCTAAACGCACTTCACTTCTAGTATTGAGAGGGCACATGAGTACTAAATTCACTCTTTCAATTTTGTTTACGATTTAGATACTGTTTAGTGAAAGCTTGACTATTTCTCCAGCCCATATCTTGAAATACAAAATAGCATCTCGCTGTTTTAAACGGTAAATTACCTATATAGGAAAATATTTTTTAAGAATATTCTTTATGAAATACATATAAAGAAATAAAAGTTAAGGCTTTAAGAAAGACTTATTTTTGACTGAAAAGAAATAAAATAATCAAAAACAAAAAAGTTACATTAATTTACAAATTCGTTTAATTTACGCACAAAACGAATGCCAAAGTTCTTTCTTGCTCAACACTCAATTACAATTAAACGTTAAGAAAACACAGATGCTAGAGTTTAAAATTTCTTGGAAAACAATAACTATCTAATAAAATCGTAAAATTAAAAAAATCACTTCAAATTTTAACAAATATTCATAAAAATAATATCAACCCTATGTATATATAAAATCAAAACGAAACGACTTTATGGAACGGTTTTATTAAACGACTCATTAAACAACTGATTATATTTCACGGCGATTTTTCCTAAAATATGGAATATTATACGATGAAATTAACACCAAAAATCTGTATTGATCTGCAGATCTCCAAACTGGCATTAGAATTTTTAAATTCGAATTAGTTTTCGAAATATTAATTTTTTTCTAATTTTTGATATTTTCCTCTAATGATGGCAACTCAAATTTTAACAAATCATCATATTATCATAACATTATCATAACAGATTTTTTTTTCATATTTTAGAAAATGTTATTATTTTAAACTAATTTGGCGACTAGTTTGTCCTCCCTTAAGTGTCTGCTAAGAAATGTATCCTGTTACTTTTATTCATAATTCAATTCAATGAACAATCTTTCACCAAATCGAAAGATCCTGATAGAGAAATCAAGAACTCGGTATTTTTATGTTATTGAGACGCAGATGATAAATCGCCAAGCATTTCTCCAGTCGCATTTTATTTTCTTTTATTTTAATTTATTTTATTTTATTTGTAATTCATTATCATTTTATTTAAAATGCAAAACTTTCATTTAAATCTGAAAGATTTAAAATTAATGGCTTTCACTTCTTTCTTTTTTTTTAAACGAAAAGAAACGAAAAATGTCAGGCACAGATGTGATATATGTACTGGGGTACCTCATTGGCGCCTAAATGGCGTTAGATTGCCTGACATGGTAACCCGGTTATTGCTGCTTACTTATTAATAAATGTTTATTTGCATTTAATTTCTTTTTATTTAAAAAAATAGGTACAACCTAGTTATCCCATCGACCAAAAATATATCACCGAACTATAAGATTAAATGCCAATAATGGTTGATCGTAAATGTCACATTCACTTGACTTTAAGCAAGTTACACGTGTTTACGTCATCAAGGGATTTTAATTTCGACGTTTTATTTCTATTTTTATTAATGTTAATGTAATTTATTTGTTCTTTCGTTATTTAAAATAAAAATTATATAAATTTTTATAATTTGGCGAGTGGTTTGACGATTTATAAAATTTAGCGAAATTGGTCTAACTGGCGAGTTAACAACAAAAAAAAAAGGCTATCTGTGAGATTTGCACCCAGCAAGCATAAAAAATACCAAGAATTCTTTTCCATCATGGAAGCTTTTATGTAGTTTTATTCGAAAGAAGAACATTGATTCTTTAATCAAAATGGAAGCCTTTCATATGAAAAGCGAAGGGATCAGCCAGTAAATATTTATGGCAGTTACATGACTTGAACTATTATAACATAAGTAAAATGATGGCGATAGAATAATATTTTGTGACTCAACACCTGTCACTGGCTAACATTAAAGTACCAAAATGGGCGCCTGGAATATAAAAAACGAAGTTATCGGCCCGGAACTGTTGATGATAGTCAGATGACTTAGTTTATTACTGTAGAGATTGTTTTCAATTCTGAAAACAGCACAAAGAATAATATTTCCTTACGAAAAAAAAAAATTATTTACACGTGACTATGAAAAATAGAAAAAAAAAAACATTAAAATTGCTATTAAATGAGCACGTGTTAAAAGCTGGAAAACATTGAAAATTATGTCTTGAAAATTGTATTTTCCCATGAATATTAAAAGAAAAAGGAAACTTTAAAATAATAAATACATTAATATGCGTTTCACCTTTTCAGGGGCAAGGTATTTCTATTCGTAAAATGTTGAAACCAGTGAATGACACCAGAATTTACAAACAAATTTATCTCGAAATACGAAAATGCTTTTGTTCACATATTTAATGTGATGTGCTTAGATTTATTCATAACCTTCGAAATATTAACCCCCTCACTGACAAGCCCGTGTTAATACGTTCACTAAGCTACAGGTTTCACAGCAATACAAGCAATATTTAAAGTAATATAATTCTATTGATTTAATGTATTTTTAATAGATTGAACAATGAGTAATACTTCCAAGGATTGCATTCATATTCGTTATTAAGTTTTTTTATAAAATGTTCAAAGAATCATTTTTTAAGCATTTAAAACAAAATTTAGAAAAAACAACATTACAATTTTGCCCTTTTCCAAGACAGTCGGAGGGTTTTAATAGAGTGAAAGATCATATTACTTCCAAAGAATTGAATGCTGCAGAATTATCACTGATAAAGATGGTATAACAAAGTGAGTATCAGGAAGAAATAAAATTTCTTCAGAAAGGTAATTCAGTGCCAAATAAAAGTAAACTAAATTCTTTAAATTGTTTCTTAGATGAAAGTAATATTTTAAGAGTTGGGGGTAGATTGGGTAACTCATATTTGACAAATTATGAAAAACATCCCATGGTTCTGCTAAGTAAGCATCCCCTTACTTTAATTATTATAAGATATTTTTATTTAAAGTATTTACATGTAGGATCACAAACATTGTTGCACCATATTCGTCGTAAATTTTCGATAACTAATGGTAGAAACATCTGTCGCAAAATAACATATGAATGTGTCACCTGTTTTAAAAACAAGCCTGTATTAGCGAGTCAAGTTATGGGTGGCTTGCTCAAGGAGCGTGTTACACCTTCATTTCCATTTTCCATTATAGGAACTGATTATTGCGGCCATTTTTAGATTAAATTAAAAAATCAAAGGAAAGGTACATATAATAAAGTGTATGTATGTATATTCGTTTGTCTCTGCACCAAAACATTAATCTAGATTTCGTTTCAGATCTCACTTCTGCAGCCTTCATTGCTTGTTTTAAGCGTTTTGTTAGCAGGAGGCGAAAGTGTTCAAAAATATTTTCTGACAATGCAAAAAACTTTGTAGGGGCAAACTTAGCATTAAAAAGGCTTCACAATTTGGTTAGACGCCCAGATGAAGCATTAGCTGATACTTTTGCAAGGGAAAATATCGAATGGAATTTTATTCCTCCGAAAGCGTCGAACTTCGGTGGTCTTTGGGAGGCAGGGGTTAAATCATTCAAATTCCATCTAAAACGTGTAATTGGTAACGCGCACTTCACTTTAGACGAATTTCTGACGGTAATTCTAGAAATCGAAATATAGCCAGCAAATATGGAAATTATGGAAGCGGGACTATCTGAACACCTTACAGAAACGTAATAAATGGCAGATAAATAAAAACCATATAAATTTTGGTTCTCTCGTATTGATCAAAGATGAAAATATGCTCAGCACAAAATGGGCAACAGGTAGGATTTCCGAGAAATTTCTCTGTAAGGACAAAAAGTTCGAGTAGTGAACATTCGTCTACCTAACGGTACAATAATAAAGAGAAATGTGAGAAGTATTTGTCCCCTTCCAATTAATGGAAACTAATTTCTTTTATGTATATATTTGGTGTATTTTGAATAGATTTTGTTGTTTAATTTCTATAGAATGTTTTATTGTATTCAAATGTAAAGTAATTTTGCCATTTTTCCTTTGTTATTAATTATATCTTTTGCATTGTTATATGTAGTATTATGTAATTTTATATTCTATATTAGAGTAGTTTGAAACCTGCAGGTTTCAACGGTCAGGAGTATGTTACTGATGGTAATTAAATTCTCCCGTACGAGGGCGCTGTGTCAGCGCCGTAATTTTATTTATTGTTCCAATCGTCTGCGTGTTGACGATAGATTGTAATTTATTTACTAGTGAGTGGAAACACTGAATTTTTGTTGTTATTGAATGATGGAACGTATTTTTTGGAAACGGTCAGAGAGACTGTTTCACTCTTAACAATTACTGTTTTAAATAAAGAAATTACAGTTCACTGCGAAGAATTCCTTAAAAAAAAGGTGTCATTGAGTAACTTATTGTTTTATTCTTAACACTGACGAAACTTCACCGAAACCACTGTGGCGATGCCGAGACTTAACCGACACTGCCGGCTGTGGTTCAATCGTGTTCCGAAAGGTATGTGTTTGCTGGGCAGAGTCAAAACACATTTTGAGGGCGCGAATTACATAGGTGTAAAATACACCGATTTTCTGGTTAACTGGGTTACTGTATTAATTAATATTAATTTTGTATTTATTTGTTTATTATTTTTATTATTATTATTTAATATATATACGTTTTTTTTTGTTGTTATTGCAATTTATTATTATTATTATTATTTTAACTGCAATTGTTTTATATATTTTTTGTTTATTATTTATATCTATTTTGTATTTCCGTGCTTTTTCCTCGAATTTTTTGCTTTCTTTTAATTCACCTTGCTTCAGAATTCCCTTCTACTCTGTGTCTTTTGCTTCGGTCTCTTTAGTGATTGGCTGTTTCTTTCTGCTTTCCTATTGGCAATTTCTTCCTTATTTCCTATTGTCTGTTTCTTCAACTTTTTTCTTTCCCTTATCTTTCAAATACTATGTCATTTTGAAAGCCCTAACGCATTTGTATATTTTTGTGGGTTTAGTTCTCTTGGTTCTTCATATCACAATTTCAAGAATATATATGTAATAATAGAAGTTTTCGCCCTTTTATCTTAGTTCAACTATTTCAAATTATTATAATATCTACCTTTTTACCTTTCTACCTAGTTTTAATTTTATCTTAAATATCTTTTTTTTCCATGCTTTAAATCCAGCGTATTCATTTATTATTCATTATTCTAAAAAGCTTAATCCGTTCGTAGCTATAATTCTTATAAAACACTAAATTACTTTCTTTCATTTTATTCTGAGACTAAATTCTTTTTTTATTCGAATGTATTTAATATAGTTTGTTCTCTATTGTTCCATATCCCATGAGGCATTGCAAGCATTCTATTTTCTCAATAAAGCTACCGCGTCAATTATTAAGTCTCTGTCAACTGGTTACGTTACCTCCACCCCCTGTCCCGGAGTTATCCAATCGTTGGCATAGCCTACATCTCCTCTCCCTGACACTTAGATTGATTGGCCTTGCTTTGCGTCTATATGCTTACGTGTGTGTCTTGCGCAGGTATTTAACATTTTACATTCATTTGGAGAGCAGATTTTTACGATTAATGTATTGTTGAAAAAACCCGTTTTTACCTGGATAGCTTTGTTTCCTGTATTTTCGTCTAGCTGTTCTAATATTTAACATCTAGCGGTTTATATTTACGACGTAACAACGACCCGAACATGGGTAGCACAATTACTAGTGGAATTAGTGCATTTTATGAACATCTAATAAACAATTGATAAATCTAACGGCTTCATTTGTCATTTCCGGGAAAACAGCCAAAGGATGTAAGCCTGATCTCGTACTCCGACCATGATTTCACGACTGCAAAACTTCGATTTCTCAGTTGGAGATATATATAACGAGTTTACGATTGCTGCTTAATACCGATATGTTTCTATCATACTAGTGAAAGCATATCAATTTGCAGTTCGATTCCTCTCGACTAATTGATATGCTTTCAGTAGTATAATAGGAACATATCGGTATTAAGCAGCAATCCAACACTCGTTATAGTGTTGGATGAGAAATGAGAAATGAAATGAGAATGTATGAGAAATGAAAGTTTTGCAGTGCTGAAATCTTGGTCAGAGTGGAAGATCAAACCTACATCCCTTAGTAGTTTTCCCGGAAATAACAACTGAACCCGTTAGATACATCAATTATTTATTAGATGGTCATAAAATGCACTAATTCCATTAGTAATTGCGCCATCCGTGTTTGGGTCGTTACTACGTCGCAGATAGTAACCGCTACATGTTAAATATTAGAACACCTTGTCGAAATTACAGGAAACAAAGCTCTCCAGGGGACAACGGGTTTTTTCAACAATACAAAAATCGTAAATTTCTGCTCTCCTACTGAATGTAAAATGTTAAATACTTGCGCAAAACACACGTGTAAGCATATAGACGCCAAAGCAAGGCAATTCCAGCTAAGTGGCAGGGGGAAGAGAGGGGAGGGTATGGCAGCGATTGGATAACTCCGGGACAGGGGGTGGAGAAAACGTGACGTGTTGGCAGGGTCTTACCCAGCAAAGAGGAAATTGCTGGCAAGCAGCAAGATAGGTGCTGGCAATGATGGAGAAGGTCTGGCTGATGGTCTACCACTGCATGACCACTGCTGGACCACTTTGCTGTTGGAAATTATCAGATAAAATTCTGGTGGGCATCCATTCTATCTCATGCGCTGGCCCACCACTATATGGAAGTGCACGAACTTTTGCAGTATTATTGCTAGGAACGCTTACGCTAGGTGACGCTGCGAATATCGAAGACATTGAGTATTTGAACACAAATCTGAAATGAATATCTTAACACAATTTAAGCTGTGAAGCTAATTTTTTTTGAAACTGTAAAAACTATAGCACCACTGCCAATAAATAAGTAAATGAATAAATAAATAAATTCTTTATTTCAACGCACTTTTTTTTTCTCCTTAAATCTGGTTTTACTAGGTTACAAAGGATTTCGGTTTTCATAATTTACGCAGTTCAGAATCAATAATAAAAAAGCGTATAAAATACATAGGATTTCTATACAATAGAATAACTTCTATACCAGTTTAATGATTGGGAACGTAAATCACAAAAGAAACAAACCTGAAATAGTGTAATGAGAGCTTGAAAACTACGAGCAATCGTAGCGTACGCTGAAAGCACTTAATCATGTCCGATCACGAAAAGCAAGCAGCATCGAGCGCGGTCAGTACTTGGGAGGAGGACCACATGCAGTTCAAATATTTCTATAGACATTTCTATTATATACACTTCTACAGATGTTTCTATAGCTCTTGGTGAAACTAGCTTACAGAAAAAAGAGCCATAATTATATAATCCTATGTTTGTTTGTTTTTTTTTTTTTTTTTTTTGTTATAGAATTCTATAAGAAATTTTTGTAAGGGAAAGGGCTGAACCAGCAAAGGAATAGCAGTGCGATAGGTGCTAGCACTGCAGAAAAAGTGCCGGATGAAGTAATGTGATGGCATACCAATGATGGCTTGCTGTTGGTCATCACTGATGGGCCAGCTACATTCGGCTCCGACACTTTTCGACAGGTTTAAGGAATGGCACCCTTGCACTTTACCGCTGATAGCACTGCTGGCTACCATATTTTTTCCAGCTGATGGCCCACTGTTTCTTTCTTTGCTGGGTAATAACCGACCTGGTAGCTTTATTGAGAAAACAGGATGCTTATAAGGCCTCATGGGATATGGAACAAAATAGAACAAATGATATTAAATACATTAGAACAAAAAAAATTTCGTCTCAGAAAAAAATGAAAAAATGTAATTTAGTGTTTTATAAGAAGTATAGCTACGAACGAATTAAGGCTTTTAGAATAATAAATAATAAATGAATACGCTGGATTTAAAGCATGGGGAAAAAAGTTATTTAATATATTATTAAAGTTAGGTAAAAATGGTAGATATTACAATAATTTGGAATACTTGAACTAAGGTAAAGGGGCGAAAATTTTATTATTACATACATATCATGGATTTATTTTATGAATTTCATTTCGTATATCATTTTTCTGTTTATAAGTAGCAAGAGTTTAAATTCAACTATTTTTATTGTGGGTCTAATATTTAGCTTTGTAGAACAGTTATTTTTCTCCGGGAATTTCTATTATTTTTATATGTATACTTTCATCAAAATATTTAGGTGGTTCTCAAATTCCCTTCTCAACAACAGAAAGCTTTCTGACACATTTTCTAACTCATTTTCAAACGTAAGTGCATATAACTGGCAGTTGAGGCAATTTGGAATCAAATAGCATTTTCTCTTTTCTTATAAATATACTCATGTAGTATTAAGAGATTTTGGTAACTTGACGACGACGACAAGTTTGTTCATTCTCTTTCTCTCCCATCCTGAAATTCGGTTAAAAACACCATCTTTTAGAGTATTTTCTGAGCAGATCTTAAAAAAATTGAAAACGTTTTTCGATTGCATAGTTTCAGAATATCAAAACCTGCAAAATTTATTCTCTTCCGAACAAAAATTAATTTAAAAATGTGTCAAAAAGTAATCCTCTTCGGATTTGAGAACAACCTTAATCAGTTCTATTTAATGAATAATTATTTCAGTTGAATGTTTTTATGAATATAAATGATTGAAAACTGATTTTTTAAGAGAAAAAAAAATCCAAAGTACATCCTCATTACATTGGCGATTAAAATTCAATGTATCAATCTTAAATTCTGAAATTGTGGGACCTTATCTTCACTTACCTTCACATCAAGACAACATTTATGGCTTTTGAAGGAGAAGTTTTGAAATAAAGAAAAAATCATGTAAACAGACCTGCCTTTTTGCATATCGAGTTAAAAGACTTTCGAAATGGTGTGACATAAATATCTCATTTCGACCAAGAAACGGAAAAGAACGAAAGCTGCAGTGAAATCGCCCTAGCCAACAGCACTTCCTAAAGAGATAAAGATTCTAAATACGATTCATCTCACTGGAATAAACAAGGAAAATTAGTGTTTAATTTACTGTTTCAATTTTGCTCTCCGATAAAAAAGAGACAATGATTGGACCCCCATGGTTGGACCACATTTTTTTAAAGAGCAAATTGCTTTAATTTTGCTTTCCAAACAAGCAGAGAAAATTCTGGACTTCCTAGAGAACATAGCTTTTCAGCAGTATACTTTTAAAGTGGTAACGAGTCTAAATGCATTCCACCTCAAGTATGTACAGGGTAAGTGAATTCTAAATTATCTCTTTTTATTTAGGTTATCAAAGATGAATAAACGATTCTTATCCTCCATGGAATCTGCCTTATTCAGAAATTTTTATAAAATCTTTACGGATATAATTGTACAATCTAGTCTGGATATTGTAAGTGCAAGTTAAATTCACTGCTTTGATTTTGCTTTCGGGCTCTCTTTTTATAGCTTTTTTTTTTTCTAAAATTGTAATTTTATTTTTATTGTATTATATTTTGATCAATTTTCAATTTCTAATTATAAAGGGTTTTGCAGGTCTTAATATTTTAAATTCTCTTTGAATATTTTAACGAAATAACATTTTTATTTCTATTTGTCAAAATTTGAACTCTTTTTCAATTTTATGATATTTTTGGAGTTTTTTAAATTATTATTTTCCATGAAATTTTAAAGTCTGTGTTTTCTTGCAATTCAATTCTTATTTACTTTTAAAAAAGAATGAACCTTGGTATTTGTTTTGCATTTAATTAAATGGATTTTTAATTTATTATACATTTTCTCTTTTCTTAACTTTATTTGTTTTTATGTAAAAACGAGTCTTTCGTAAAACGTGAATATAGATTTTTCATATGTAAAGATTAATTATATTGTAAGGATTTTTTTTTTAAATTTTTCCGATACAGGTGTCTTATCACACTGGAAATCCCGACAACACAATACACAATGCTAGACTAACACCAGAAAGGTCCTACATTTGAGCATTCGAAAAATGCTTTCATAATGTTTTTGATGGTGCGTCTGGCATAGTAAAATGCGTTTGCTGCACTAGTTGTATAAAGTGTCCGTGCGCCATTTTCCTCAACACATTTTACACGCTTCGCTTTTCTAAACGCTTTCACACCACAAGTTTATATACAAATTAAAACGTAATGTTTTACATTTTGGGTTGCATTGGGAACATATAAAGTAATGCGTATGCGTCAGGAGGGATATTTTCGGCAGGGATTTTAGGCATAATCTTATTTAAATCATAATTTCTCAATGAAATCTATTGGCTTCTCCAGTCTTTTTTTGTTAATAACTGATTTTTGTTGGAAGATATATAGCCCAGTGTTAGGGGAGCAAAAAAAGGCCGAATTCGGAATTAATTAGGGGAAAGCTGGAAATTGTTTTAATCCCTTCTGTTTAGGTCTAGAATGAATATGCTATGTTTTCTCCCTCGTACTAGGTGAGAGTTAGGAAATATGTATAGAATTAGAGTCAAAAAAATACTTTTTTATGCATACCATAACAATATCTCAAAACAGCTAATTCTGTCAAAAACATTGTCAATACAAATGTTGTAGAGCTAAAGATACTGAGTAAAATGAGTACCTACACTCAATACTTATGTTGAATATTAAGGTCACAATTCTACTTCAAAATTTTAGACCCATCATCAGGTGGAAGACCTCAGAATTAATTAGGAGAAAACTGGAAATTTTTTTAATCCCTTCCGTTTAGGTCTAAAATGAACGTACTATGTTTTCTTCCTCATACTTGGGTGAATGTTAGAAAATATGTACATATTTATTTTCGAAAAACACGTTTTATTTAGTTTCCTTAACAAAATCTCCCCCCCAGGGGGATAACTTCTTTAGGTATTCACGGGCTTCGCAACCCCGGGCACCTGAGCGATCTTTCTCTTTTCTTTTTCCTCTTACATCTCCTGTCTTCCTTTCCTCTTTGTTTAACTCTCATTGTGGTTTCCTCTTCGGAGGTGAGGGCAATTCTGCATGATTCGATATCATCCTGTATATCGACTCATGGAGAATTGTAAACCACCCACGTGTTTGCCGTGCGTGGCGACCCGTGTCCCTGGAAAGGGGGATCCTGGCAGTTGAGGGAAACCAACACACTGCTTCGGCCTCTGCTTCAGGTAGACGGGAGGTGCATATTGGTCCCGTATGCACCAATCGGCTGGTCATCTGACTTGTCACTGGCTGGGGATCAAGTGATCAGGCACTTACTATCCTTCTCGTTAAGGGTGGAGACTGGCATAGGAGTGTCTTGTGACCGTATGGGCCCTGGTTAGCACTGGTGCACGAATGTACATCCCCTTGTTGGACTCGGTAGTGGGTGGTGCGGTCGGGGGTCTGAATTATTTTTCTTAATAACACGGATGGAAGAAATACATTTCCTTCTAACTCTCTCCCATGTGGAGAGCAACAAAGTGTACAGTCTGTATTTACTCGTTTTTTTTTAATTAAACGCACTGATAGTCTCTCTGATAGCTCTTTAAAAAAACGTCTCCATTTCCTATCGCAATAACTTTCCAGTCTGTCTTGGGAGATGGTCATTCTCTCAAAAAACTGCAATCTGGGGACTTACTGGTTGAGGTTTCTTCAGCCAAGCAGTCTCAACTTCTGTCAAATTCCAATACTATTGGTACTTTTTCTGTCTCTGTTACAGCACATCAAACTCTGAATACTTGCCGTGGTGTAATATCTGAAACAGATCTTTTATTCTCCAAAAAAGAAAAACTTCTATCTAATTTAAGCAATCAAAATATCATAGATGTACTCTGTATCACTATTCGTCGAAATGGGCTAGTACTTCCTACTAAACACATTATTCTGACTTTCAATAGTCATATCTTACCTACTAGAATTAAAGCTGGCTATCTAAACTGCCCAGTCAGGCCTTATATCCCTAATCCTCTCAGTTGTTTTAAATGCCAGCGTTATGGCCATACCAATACTAACTGTCGTGGCACTGTTACCTGTGCACATTGTACAGAATTCGGCCATGACGGTAAAACTTGCAATAAACCAGAACGCTGCGCAAATTATAAAGGTGATCATACATCATATTCTCGTTCCTGTCCTAATTGGATCTGTGAAAAGGAAATTATTGCTGTTAAGATTACTCAGAAACTTTCGTACACTGAAGCCCGTAAAGTAAACTAAATCTAGGACCAAGTCTGTTGGGATTTGCTACTCTAGTATATTTAAAGAACAATCAAATCCTGTAAGGCACATGAGCACCCAGACCGACACTTGCTTTCTTGCAAGTAATTCAACTAAAACACAATCAACCACCACTTCAAATAAAGAAACCCGTGATGTTTGTTGTGGTAGTAAATGCTATGCAACCCCATTATTAGAACGATGACAACCCTCCTCAGAACCTGTTATAATAGTAGACCAAATCAATCAGTCACAAAAATCCCCAAGTCAATCCAAAAAGTCATCTGAACTCCAGACTAAGATTAAGTCTGCTACATCTGCAAAAACATCACATAGACTTGATACTAGTCAAACTGACAAACCAACAAAAATACTTGCTCTCAGAAAGAAACAAAGGCAATCCGGGGTTCTACTGTGAAGAAAAAGAACAAGAACGGGCTAAAATCATCTGTTACTAATGTAAAGGATCCGAAATAGTTGAAGAAATATGTTGATGAGGCAATGGAAATGGCATCTTATTACTCAAGTGTTGATGATGAAATTACAGTTTTTGAGGAATTTTTACCTAAGTGATTTTACATTGTTTTTTTCTCATCTGATTTTAAAACTTTTTTTATGTAGTGTTTGTGCATCATTTTAAATTTTGTGTATATTTTACGCTTGTCTTTTTACTATGAACTATTGACTCTTTTAAATGATTTTATTTATACATGTAACTGTCTTCATTAACATTTTTGTTTTCCTCACCTTTTTTAATTGTTTTTTTACTCAAATTTTTGAGTTATATATATTTTTTTCCATTTTGACCTTGTCCTGGCGCAGCATGTCCCTAATGAGACTTTGTGCCATAAAACCCCACACAACCAACCAACCTTAACAATATCTCAAAAGAGCTAACTCTATAAAATTCATTGTCAATACAAATGTTGTAAAGCTTAAAATTCTGAATAAAATGAGTACCATCATTAATATGTTTGTTCAACATTAAGGTCGCAATTCTATTTCAAAATTTTCAAATCAAGAGCTTGAAGCCAGGAGAGACCAAGTTAACTTAACAGTATCTCAAATTGCGGCCTTAATATTGAACAAAAATATTAAGTGTAGGTACTCATTTTACTCAGATCTTTAAGTTCTATAACTTTTGTACTAACAATGTTTGTGATAGAGTTAGCTATTTTGAGATATTGTTAAGTTAACTTGGTCTCACCTAACTTCAAGCTATTGATTAGCGATTAAGGAAAAATTTTGAAATAGAATTGCGACCTTAATCTTGAACAAAATATTAATGATGGTACTCATTTTATTCAGAATTTGAAGCTCTACAACATTTGTACTGACAATGTTTTTTACAGAGTTAGCTGTTTTGAGATATTGTTAAGAAACTAAAAAAACGTGTTTTTCGAAAATATATATGTACATATTTTCTAACATTCACCCAAGTACGAGGAAGAAAACATAGTACATTCATTTTAGACCTAAACGGAAGGGATTCAAACAAATTCCAGTTTTCTGCTAATTAATTCTGAGTAGTGATGGGCGATTCTCGAGAATTCGACAATCGAGAAAAATCGTCATCGTAAAAAATCACAATCGATACAGCCATCGATTAATTCCTAGAATCTACAATCGAGATGTTTTACAATCGATTATAACGAGAAAAGCTAAAAACAGTTATTGGAAAACTTAGCTATTATTCTGGCCGACAATTTCATAGTAGTGATAGGGCTTAGTGATGGGCGATTCTCTAAAATTTACCAATCGAAAAAAATCGTTATCGTAAAATACACAATCGATACAGTCATCGATTATTTTCGAGAATCTACAAAGGAGATGTTCTAGAATCGATTATTGAAATCATTGTTTTTACATATATATAAGGCAGATTTTATTAAATATGGGGTAACTGAAAACAGATGGAATAAAAAAACAACAAACCAAAGGGAGGCTATAAAGGAGCCATAAGACTGGAAAAGTCTTGTAAGGGTGCCCCCTGGTTGAAAAAAGCTGAAAAAACGCGAGTAGCTATGAAGCGGTAAGGGAAGTTTAAGTATCAAAAATTAGAATTTTTCGGCAATTAGCACCAAAATGGCCAAAGAAATAAGAATCAAAAGTACCCCCTAGTGGCAAAAACATGAACTAAAGGATGATAAAAGGGATCAAAATTTTTTATTGATTTTTCTACGTCATTTGAGATTGGATCTTTAATTTCCCCATTTTTAGAAAGACTTCGACTGGAATACATTAAACGAACCCCCGCGAGGAGCAAAGTAGGGGGCAGGGGCAAGGAAAGTGCATAATATGAATAAGTGGTCACAGGACTTTCCAACGATATGTCACATGAGGGGTGTCGGCTAAATTTAGAAAAGTGCCCCCGCGCGGGGCAAAGTAAAGGGAGGGGCGCGGGCGATATATAAAATGAAATAGTAGTCACAGAGCTTTCCAATGATATATCACATGAGGGGTATCAGCAAAATATAGAAAAGAGTCCCAACTCCCAGGATTCCAATTATCGTTCCCCCGAAATATACCCTGCGCATCCTTCTCTTTGAAATTTTCATATATTAAAAATTATTTATCGGAGGGCTCCGTAAAAAATCCGATCTAAAATGTTTAAAAACGCTACGATTTCAAAAAAGTTCGAAAAGTGCCTCTCTCGGGGCGCCAAAATAGGGAGGGAAGAAGAAAGGTTCATAATATGAAAGAGTAACTTTCCGATGATAACCGAAAACTTTCCGATGATATATCAAATGACTGGTCCAAAAAAAGTTTGAAATCTACACCTCCCACGTGGGTTCCCTCTTTTATCCCAGAATATACCCGGAAATCACGCAGCCCCACTTTTCACCCACAGCACCCCCCACGCAGCCACCAAAATTTTATATTTAATAAATAATATTTATCGGAGAGCTCCATTAAAAAACCTCATTTGATGATATTTATTATAGAAATCTCTACAATTAAAAAAAAAAATCACCCCGCACCGCTCCCCCCCCCCCGCCCCCTTCCGGAATTCAAGTCTGGGAGGAGAAAGGTTTATAATATGAAAGAGTGGTCAAAGGACTTTCCGATGGAGAGGTTTGGTAAAAGTTTGAAAATTACCCCCCCCCCCCCTTTGTCCACTCTCGCGCCCCCAGAATTCCCTCACCTTCCTCTTTGAACTTTTTATATTTAATAAATAGTATTTATCTGAGTCTCCAGGTATGGGGCAGCTTGGCAGAGCTAAAATAAGAGAAACATTGAAAATTCGGGGCAAAATGACACAAAATTTAACAGTAAAGTTTGAAACTAGGACTATACAGAACTGAATACATAAACCACTATGCTTCATAACCCACATCGGTTAATAGCAATAAAAAGATAAGTGCCAGTTAAACTGATGGCATTGAGCTCACAGGTTATTCACATTAATTGTATATTATACTCTTATTTCAAAGAATAATGCCCCTCAAAAAATAAATGAAGGGAAATATACCCCGTTTGCCCCTTTTATACTTAACCAATGAACCTCCAAATCAAATCAGGGAAACTCCTTAACTAAAATAAATCAGTATATCAAATTTGAAGAAAATCAGATAATTCTGCATGAAAAAAAGAAACATATCGCTAAATTAAGGGTGGTCTAACCCCTTTAACCCTTTTATACTTAAATAATGAACCTTCAAATCTAATCAGGAAAGCTCCTTATCAGAACGAACATAGAAAAAAAAAAATTAAAGTAAATTGAATAATTCTCCATGAAAATCCATTTATCTAAATTAAGGGGAGGGGACTTGCCCCCTTTTCGCCCTTGTATACTTAACCAATGCACCTCCAAATCTAATGAAGGAAGCGCCATATCGGAATAAATCGGTATATTAAATTTGAAGCAAATCGAATAATTCTGCATGAAAAACCCTTTTATCTAAATTATGGGGGAGGCCAGCCCCTCCCCTTTATACTTAACCCATAAACCCCCAAATCTAATCAAGGCAGCTTCTTAACATAATAAACCGGTATCCCAAATTTGGAGCAAATCGAATAATTCTGCATGAAAAACCCATTTATCTACATTAAGGAGGGTGTCTACCCCCCTTTCCCCCCTTTATACTTAAGTAATGAACCTCCAAGTTTAATCAGGGAAGCTCATTAACATAATAAACCGGTATACTAAATTTGGAACAAATCGAGTAATTCTGCATGAAAAACCCAATTATCTAAATTAAGTGGGGAACCAGCCCCCCTTCTCCCCCTTTATCCTTAACCAATGAACTTCCAAGTTTAATCAGGGAAGCTCCTTAACATAATAAACCGGTATACCAAATTTGGAGCAAATCGAATAATTCTGCATGAAAAGCCCATTTATCTAAATTAAGGGGGGACCAGCCCCCTTCTCCCCCTTTATACTTAACCCGTAAACCTCCAAATCTAATCAAGGTAACTTCTTAACATAATAAACCGGTATATCAAATTTGGAGCAAATCGAATAATTCTGCATGAAAAACCCATTTATCTAAATTAAGGAGGGGGTCTACCCCCCCCCCCCTTTCTCCACTTTATACTTAACTAATGAACTTCCAAGTTTAATCAGGGAAGCTCCTTAACATAATAAACCGGTATACCAAATTTGGAACAAATCGAATAATTCTGCATGAAAAACCCATTTATCTAAATTAAGGAGGGGGTCTATCCCCCTTTCCCCCCTTCATACATAACTAATGAACCTCCAAGTTTAATCATGGAAGCTGCTTAACATAATAAACCGGTATACCAAATTGGGAGCAAATCGAATAATTCTGCATGAAAAACCCATTTATCTAAATTAAGGAGGGGGTCTATCCCCCTTTCTCCCCTTCATACATAACTAATGAACCTCCAAGTTTAATCAGGGAAGCTCCTTAACATAATAAACCGGTATACCAAATTTGGAACAAATCGAATAATTCTGCATGAACAACCCATTTATCTAAATTAAGAGGGGGCGGGCAGCCCCCCTTCTCCCCCTTTATCCTTAACCAATGAACTTCCAAGTTTAATCAGGGAAGCTCCTTAACATAATAAACCGGTATACGAAATTTGGAGCAAATCGAATAATTCTGCATGAAAAACCTATTTATCTAAATTAAGGAGGGGGTGGGGGGACCAGCCCCCTTCTCTCCCTTTATCCTTAACCAATGAACCGTCAAAACTAATCAACGGAACGCCTTATCAGAATAAACATAAAAAAAATTGAAGCAAATCATACATTTTAATCAAGAGTTATCGCGTTACGTACATACGTACGTACGTACGTACTTACATGCATACACACAGAACCGACGGGTACATTAGCTCTCAGGCTTAGATAGCCTGTGAGCTAAAAAGAGATTGGATAAGCAGATGGACTCCTTTGAGAAATTATGACTTAAACCAACCGGTAAGTTTGACTCTAAAAGCTTCATTTCCATCTCGCATTTCGGCAAATCTCATCTCGATGATTTTACCAGCATTTCGACGTTTCCAGATGGGAAGCTGTTCGATGGTTTGTTCTCTCGCGGTTTTAAACCTTTCGGAATGGGAAGTCTCTCGAGAGTGTCTCTCGCCCTTTTCAACGTTTCCCGATGGGAAGCCTCTCGCTCGTGGCTGGTTTCTCTCGTTCTTTTCGAAATCTCCCAACGAAAAGCCTTTCGAGGATTTCGCTCGCGCTTTTCAACATTTCGCTATGAGAAGCTTTTCGAGGATTTCTCTCGTCCTCGGCAGAGAAGAAAAGTAAGAAAATTTATCGAGAGTACCAAGGGACGAGATAGAGAAAGAGGCATTACAATGAGCTGTGAAATGAAGCCCTAATTTTCAAAGTTTCTCTTATTTTAGCCCTACCAAGATGTCACATACCTGGAGCCCTCCGATAAAAATTATTTATTAAATATAAAAATTTCAAAGAGGAAGGTGGGTCGGGTGATTTCGAGGAAGGAGGACGTGAGAGTGGAATCATGCGGGGTGCAATTTTAAAAATTTTACCGAACCCTTCCTGTGGCATATAATCGAAAAGCCCTTTGACCACTCTTTCATACTATGAACCTTTCTTCGCCCAAAGGGGGATGGGGAAGGGGCGAACAAATTTTTAAAACCGTAGCCGATTTCTATAATAAATTTAAATATCACTTTAGATGTGGGTTTTTTATGCAGTCTTCCGGTAAATATTAATTATTGAACATAAAAATTTTAAAGTGGCGGCAGTGTGAATTCCGGGGCGAAAGAGTGGGCTCACGGGGGGTGGGAGGGGGAGCAATTTTCAAACTTTTTTTGGACCAGTCATGTGATATGTCATCGGTAAGCTCTCGGATGACTCTTTCATATTATGAGACTTTCTTCCTCCCCTCCCCAATTTGGCCCCCACTGCGAGGGTAGTTTTTTCCATTTTAGATCAGATTTTTTTATGGAGCCCTCCGCTAAATATTATTTATAATATATGAAATTTCAGGACACTTTTCCAAATTTAGCCAAGACCCCTCATGTGACATATCGTTGGAAAGGTTTGTGACAACTTATTGATGCTATGCACTTCCGGTGGCCGCCACCCCCACTTCCCCCCCCCGGAGGACACTTTTCCAAATTTAGTCAATACCCCTCTTGTGAGATATCGTTGAAAAAGTCTGTGACTACTTATTCATGTTATGCACTTCCGGTGACAGTCCCCCCCACTCTTTGCACCCCCCCCCCGGGGACACTTTTTCAAATTTAGTCAATACCCCTCTTGTGAGATATCGTTGGAAAGGTCTGTGACTACTTATTGATGTTATGTACCTACGGTGTCCCAACCACCACTTTGCCCCCCCCCCCGGGGACACTTTTCCAAATTTAGCCAAGACCCCACATGTGAGATATCGTTGGAAAGGTCTGTGACTATTTATTGATGTTATGCACCTCCGGTGACAGTCTCCCCCAATTTGCCCCTCCCGGGGGACACTTTTTCAAATTTAGCCAAGACCCCTCATGTGAGATATCGTTGGAAAGGTCTGTGACTACTTATTGATGTTATGCTCCTCCGGTGTCCATCCCCCCATTTTGCACCCCCGGGGGACACTTTTCCAAATTTTGCCAAGACCCCACATGTGAGATATCGATGGAAAGGTCTGTGACTACTTATTGATGTAATGCACCTCCGGTGACCGCCCCCACCCCACTTTTCCCCCACGGGGTGTTTTTCTAAATTTAGCCGGGACCCCTCATGTGACATATTGTTGGAAAGGCTTATGACCACTTACTCATGTTATCCACCTCCCGCACCCCTCTCCCCCTTTGCCCCCACGGGGAGGACTTTTTTATAAATTCAGATCCAGACTTCTCATGTGACATATTGTTGGAAAGGCCTAAGACCTGTGACGACTTAATCATATTATGCAGCTGCTGTGTCCCTCCGCTCGCTTTGACCCGTCCCCCAAGAGATCTGGTCCGAGGTTCATTCGTTTCGATATTATATTTTTTACAAGATTTTGTAGTGCGTGCACACCACACCCGCCTGCTATCATATATCAGTGCCGTATATAGCGGGTAACCTGTTCCTGATTTCATATTACAAGATTACGTATAAATTAGGGGCCCCGATTAAAGGAGGGGCCCGCTAGCGGTCGAAGTCACCTAGTCTTTATTAACATCGACGCATTCCAGTTCACCCGCAGACGATTCTTGATAAATGTATGACGTATATAATACATAATATATGATTTATAAAAAAAATTTGCAAACTGCAGTCATCGAGAAAAAATTTACACAATCGAAAATTATCGAGATGTCCATACAATCGAGAAAATCGAGAAAAACATCTCGTTATCGCCCATCACTAATTCTGAGGTCATCCCCCTGATGATTTTGAAGTAGAATTTTGACCTTAATATTCAACATAAGTATTGAGTGTAGGTATTCATTTTACAAAGAATGTTAAGCTCTACAACATTTGTACTGACAATGTTTTTGACAGAGTTAGCTGTTTTGAGATATTGATATGGTATGCAAAAAAAAACGTGTTTTTGACTGTAATTATATACATATTTCCTAACGCTCACCTAATACGAAGGGGAAAACGTAGCATATTCATTCTAGACGTAAACAGAAGAGATTAAAACAATTTCCACCTTTCCCCTAATTAATTCCGAATTCAACCCCCTAACCACTGGACTAATAATGGATTATGTTATTCAGTTCTATAGCTTTATTGGAGTATGATTCAAGTGTGTTTTTTTCTTTTTTTTTGGGGGGGGGGGGGTATTTAATATCTAGATGCTTCTTAATTTATAAGAAGGGTTTCTGCCCACAATGAATTTAATTTTATACGTTTATGCATTTTATAAGGGGCCCTTTATTTTTTCTGCAGTTATCCAATTTATTCAAGCTGTTTTTCAATTGCAACTCCCCTTCTACCCCTATAGATTTTCTCTTTCATTTCTCACTCCTCTTTTCTGCCCCTCCCCTTCATCTCCATTATCACGACCCAGACAGTGTGTATCCTTATTTAAAAGTCCCTTCTGCGCTCTCCGGTTTGTTCCTTTAGAGCCGAAAGGTTTAAGCCCGAAAATCATTAATAGGGGAAAATGTAAGAGATCATATAGGTGTCGCATAGTGTCAATGTTTAGTTCTGAATCCCTGTGAATCCGAAAAAAATCACGAAGATTTGCTTTATTCTATTCTCCACCCCCCAACTTTGGTTATTCAGAGAGCAGATTCGACGGAACCTAAGAAAAGAACCCTGTGAGGTTTGCAGTCGCGGATCATGTTCCAGCAGAATTTATCGTTTTATTGCTTTTTTCAACTTAAAGCTGAGTATTGTTTTATTATATGCATTGTATCATCTAACCAATAAACGGGTAACAAGACAAAAAGTTCTAGAAAATTTTGTCAGAATTGTCTTATCAATAAATTAAAAAAAAAAAAAAAACATAATTCAACTTTATAATCAATGATTAGTGGAACTATGAAAAATTTCTATTGAATGAAATCTATGTCGAATTACAAATTTGTACGAATTATTTTTTGAATTCTTACTTTTTAGACGTAATTAATTTACAAATTCATAATTAGTGTCGACGAAGAAGAGATAATTATAAGCAACAGCAACAAAGTATGTGTGTTGTGCTGCTACTGCTGTTTCTTTTATTTTTCTAAATTATTTTCTTGAAGTTCTTTTATTACATTTTATTATGTTCTGAATGCCATGTGGATGATTTTGGAAAATGTTTATCTGTTTTTCTGGCGTCTCTCTATGCGTCACACAAATTTTGTGGGCGCTTTAGCTCTTTTTAAGAATTATAAAGTGTTTGATTTTTTTGTACTGTTTTCATATTTACTGTTTGTTTTGTTTGGCAATTTTCACATGAAAATCATTTGAGTAATACTTTATTATTTTAAGCGTTTTGTCAATGAAATTGATTTTTGGCTGAAAATAAAATCTTGCTAAGAAAAGATTATATGTAGAAATACTTTACTTGTTTAGTCTATCAGAGTTAGTTGGAATTGGTTGAAAAATATGGGCCAGTGAAATAGGCACATGTTTAAATGAAAATATAGATTTTCATTCATAAATTTAAAATAAATTATTTAAATTGCATTGAATACATTTATTTTCCATTTCTATGTTCGAAGATTATAATTCTACCGGTTTGCTTTTATGAAAATATGCACAAAACATGAATTTTGAAGTATATTATATTTAAATATACAATTATTAAGAAAGAAAAGCGAAAATTATGCCACTAATAATACAATCATGTTGAGAAGCTTTTTGTGCATATTAAATTTAATCCACTATTTAATCTTATTTAAATTTTTTAATCTGCATTTATTTACATTATCTACATATACATATATTTCAATGTATTTGAAAAAACTAGGACTATAATATTTTTGCATGTGCTTAAAATTTGGGTTAAATATATATATATATATATATATGTATTCTCTATTGAATATTACATAATTTTTTCATATAAAAGCATGCATTAAACGTTCCAATTTAATATATTTTTATAAAAGCATTTTTATTTTTATTTATCGTATTTAAGCTATGGCAGCAAGAAAGAAAATGGAAGAGAATTTTACATTAAATGTATCATCTGAAATATTTATTCAAATAATGAAATATTGAGATTTATGAAAATTATATTATAAAGAAATTAAAAAGGAACCTATATCCTATTCGCTATTTTGAATTATATTTTGCAATATAAATGATATATTTTTCTTCATTTACTTTTAAGAAAAAGTAATATTCTAGATTATTGTCCAAATTTCGATTCCAGGCAAATATTAATACACATAAATACCAGTTTAAGTCTGCTATCCCCTTTTCATGGAGCTTCGAGACAAATGATATATTAAACAATTTGGTCAATTTAAAAAAAAAAAAACTACTTTTGTTTTAGCTTTAGTTGTTATTATTGCAAATCGATTGTTGATCATACGACAGAAGTTTTAACATTTAGTTTCTACACTTTTAATTTATACGGGAAGAGTTTTAACAGCTCCTACTCCCCCCTCTTCTTCCTTCGCTGTGTCAGTGTCTATATACAAAAACATTATTAATGCAGTTATTTATAAATACACTTCACAAAAGCATATGTTTTTATCTTTACATGTGCATATACGTCTTTTTGTTTATAAAAACACAAAGCACTTTTTCAATTATTTAATTTCGTGATTTTCAAGGAATAACCACAGGTATTTATTCATTATTTACTATTTTTTTATATTGGTTTCATTTATTAAGCGTTAAAATTGTTTATTTTTACAAAAAGTTTGACTATACATATATACTACATATAAGAGCAATAGAGATCCATGCCCATTGCACATATAGTTCCAAAATCTTTAACATTTAATGTTTTAGTTTATAAAAGAGAAACATTAAGAAAATTAAAAAAGAAAATAAATATATGTAATTTAATAAAGCAAAATAGTCATAAGAAATTCATTAAAAGTTATTCTAAAGCCATTATACAAGGTACGCACCCGTTTAAACATTTTATTCATGTAAGGAGGAATCAAAATTAAAATTTTGATAAAATTATATACAAAGTTTCAATTATATACCAAGTACAATTATTTTTGATTTATCTTCTAAAGGATATTTAGACAAGCATTCTATATGTTGTATTTTTCAATACAAAACAGATCTCTTATAAGACTACTCATTTTTATAAATTTCAACCCTGAAAACTGTTTCCTTCTTTTTGTACAGCTCGCCAAAAACTATGTTAAGCCTGTTTCTGGCAATTTTCACTAATAAATGTCTCAAAAAGGACTGAATAAAAAATTCTGGAAATTTAGGATGATAAACATCCTTGTAATATAAAGTTAAATCGTAAATTTTATAAGTGAAACTTAACTGGTTTTTGAATAATAGTTCACTAAAAATGCACCCTCCCCCCCCCCCCCCACACACACACCTTCTTTTCATTTTTTTTTTTTTGTTCCAGATTCATAGCATTACAGGTATTTTTTGCTTAGGTACGTTTAAATTGACGATTTAAACAAATTTTAAGCATTATTGCTTAGTTAAATAGGAGAGTGGCTCCTTTTCAAAATTTTCTTTTATAGGGGAAGGGGGTCTTTTGATTTTATTGTGCACATCTAAGGAGCACCTGATACAGTTTTATTCTGACATTTTTTTTAAAATTAACCCTAAGTACTCGCTCGCTAAGAATTTTATAAAATATCTCGTTTGAATACGCCACTTCTCTTGCCTTTTATGCATATTTGCATTTTGCCCCTTCCCCAACACACACACACACACGCACAAACATACACACAAAAAATACTGGTTATTTGAATCACTAATTAGTCACATTAGCAACTTTTATGAATCAAATCTAATAATCTTTCATAAAGAAATATTATCTAATGGTTATTCGAAAAGAAAAAAAAACAGTCTGTGTCTTTTTCATTTAAGTACAGTTAAAGGAGAATTGATAGCGTAACATTCGTGATCCAGAGATAAGGGTAGGAGTTCGGGGTGCGAAGAGCAATAATGAGACAGGGTTTAGAGGGTGGACTCCTTTCCTTATCTCTGTTCGGTATTTTAATTTTTAACAGTCACCTCTATTTTTCGGCTTTAAACTTTCCTTCTCTAAATGAAGTCATGCCCTCTCCTAGTCTTATAAATATTTTAACAGAATATTTACTCTTTTATTAAACTCTGCTTATGAGGTACCTAGTGCTAGTAACTTCAGATAAGTAGTAAGTTAGTAACTTCGTCCATAAATTAGCTTTTGTCTTTTAATTTGGCCTTATTTGAGATATAGAAAGAAAGGATTTTTACCTTTCTTTCCCGACTTTATATTGTTTTTCTATTCTCCTATTTATCCTTTTAGGATGCTGGGCCTATGAAATATCTTTCCCTAAATTTCTGTTTCATTTCACAACTTTTCTAAGCTTTAGCAAATTTTTACCACCACCAGCATGTTCTGTTTTTGCTACTATATGCACAGCATTTCTTAATTTTCTCGTCTTCTAATTATCCAACTTTCATGTGACTTTTACCTTTGAATTTGTAATTTCATCCTCCACTTCATTCTTGTTCAAAACTTCTCCGATAGGGGGGCCTCTTCCTTCTGCTCGAAAGAGAGCACTCTACCGGTGAAGATAAAATGGCATCCCGCTTTATTGATTGCACCCAAGAAAGCGGAATGCCATTTTGTGTTTCCAGTCATAGACTCTAAAAAAGACGGAGAACAATAATCAAGCTTTCACTTTACAGTTTGTATGTCAATGTTTAGAAAATATTTTTTACAACATCCGCTTTCTCCATCGAAAAGAAGACATTTATGATATTTAATCGTAAACTGAGTTAAAAAGGTACCTATAGCAGGTAGCAGAAGGTACGACGATGACAAGAAGCGAAGCAAGAGCACACGACGAAGCAAGAGCACATTGAAGCCAATAACATCTAACTTAACGCCATGGTGGAAGGGAAAAATTTCAATCGCTAAAATAAGAATAAAAGAAGAAGACGCAGTCGTTCAGATGAAAAGAGGAAGATATAGTGTACTTCTCGTATTACGCTATTGCTTATGCTGTTTTTTTATATATCCAGTAAAATAGCAGTCGTAATAGTGTGATATCAGAAGGATGTTTCAGCAAGATATCAAAGAAAAAGATAAGATGCATTGATTCTTGTAGAAATCGGCATAGCCATCAGAATTTTCTAATGAGGTAACGATTCTAAATGTTCTTTGCTGTGAACATAAAAAAAAGTGTTGGAATAGTTCTAAGTTAAAGGTTTTGATTTTGTTTCTCAAAGAAAAAGAAACTTGTGGGATACCTATGGAACCCGTCTTTTTTCACCAATTTTTTTTAAGTGAAACACGTGTAACTGCCAACCAAATGCAGGGTGGACATCGTGAGTGAGGGGTAAATAAACTGATTTCGTGTTGCTTTTGCAAGAGATGTAATACAGATGAGAGGCTTTGACTACAGATGATAGATTTTGAGACCTAAAGAACAAGCATATACTTTGAAATGGTGCACTGTAAAAAAAAAATCTGTAAAGTTACTAAAATATTTCTAGGAAACTGGGATTCCAGGAACTTTTTATGTAACGGCAACAGCAAAAATTTCTGTAACACCATCTGTTACAGGAATTTTTCTTGTTGCCGTTACATAAAAAGTTCCTGGAATCCCAGTTTCCTAGAAAAATTGTAGTAACTTTACAAATTTTTTTTTACAGTGTGACGAATCTAAATGCAGTACAGTCTAAACGCACTTCACTTCTAGTATTGAGAGTGCACATGAGTACTAAATTCACTCTTTCAATTTTGTTTACGATTTAGATACTGTTTAGTGAAAGCTTGACTATTTCTCCAGCCCATATCTTGAAATACAAAATAGCATCTCGCTGTTTTAAACGGTAAATTACCTATGTAGGAAAATATTTTTTAAGAATATTCTTTATGAAATACATATAAAGAAATAAAAGTTAAGGCTTTAAGAAAGACTTATTTTTGACTGAAAAGAAATAAAATAATCAAAAACAAAAAAGTTACATTAATTTACAAATTCGTTTAATTTACGCACAAAACGAATGCCAAAGTTCTTTCTTGCTCAACACTCAATTACAATTAAACGTTAAGAAATCACAGATGCTAGAGTTTAAAATTTCTTGGAAAAAAATAACGATCTAATAAAATCGTAAAATTAAAAAAATCACTTCAAATTTTAACAAATATTCATAAAAATAATATCAACCCTATGTATATATAAAATCAAAACGAAACGACTTTATGGAACGGTTTTATTAAACGACTCATTAAACAACTGATTATATTTCACGGCGATTTTTCCTAAAATATGGAATATTATACGATGAAATCAACACCAAAAATCTGTATTGATCTGCAGATCTCCAAACTGGCATTAGAATTTTTAAATTCGAATTAGTTTTCGAAATATTAATTTTTTTCTAATTTTTGATATTTTCCTCTAATGATGGCAACTCAAACTTTAACAAATCATCATATTATCATAACATTATCATAACAGATTTTTTTTTCATATTTTAGAAAATGTTATTATTTTAAACTAATTTGGCGACTACTTTGTCCTCCCTTAAGTGTCTGCTAAGAAATGTATCCTGTTACTTTTATTCATAATTCAATTTATTGAACAATCTTTCACCAAATCGAAAGATCCTGATAGAGAAATCAAGAACTCGGTATTTTTATGTTATTGAGACGCAGATGATAAATCGCCAAGCATTTCTCCAGTCGCATTTTATTTTATTTTATTTTATTTTATTTTACTTTATTTTATTTTATTTTAATTCATTATATTATTTATTTAAAATACAAAACTTTCATTTAAAACAGAAAGATTTAAAATTAATGGCTTTCACTTCTTTCTTTTTTTTTTAAACGAAAAGAAACGAAAAATATCAGGCACAGATGTCATATATGTACTGGGGTACCTCATTGGCGCCAAAATGGCGTTAGATTGCCTGACATGGTAACCCGGTTATTGCTGCTTATTTATTAATAAATGTTTATTTTCATTTAATTTCTTTTTATTTAAAAAATAGGTACTACTTAGTTATCCCATCGACCAAAAATATATCACCGAACTATAAGATTAAATGCCAATAATGGTTGATCGTAAATGTCACATTCACTTGACTTTAAGCAAGTTACACATGTTTACGTCATCAAGGGATTTTAATTTCGACGTTTTATTTCTATTTTTATTAATGTTAAAGTAATTTATTTGTTCTTTCGTTATTTAAAATAAAAATTATATAATTTTTTATAATTTGGCGAGTGGTTTGACGATTTATATAATTTGGCGAAATTGGTCTAACTGGCGAGTTAAAAAAAAAAAAAAAAAAAAAAAAAAAAAAAAAAAAAAGCTATCTGTGAGGTTTGCACCCAGCTAGCATAAAAATACCAAGAATTCTTTGCGATCATGGAAGCTTTTATGTAGTTTTATTCGAAAAAAGAACTTTGATTCTTTAATCAAAATGGAAATCTTTCATATGAAAAGCGAAGGGATCAGCCAGTAAATATTTATGGCAGTTACATGACTTGAACTATTATAACATAAGTAAAATGATGGCGACAGAATAATATTTTGTGACTTATCACCTGTGTCTGACTAACATTAAAGTACCAAAATGGCCGCCCGGAATATAAAAAACGAAGTTATCGGCCCGGAACTGTTGATGATAGTCAGATGACTTAGTCTATTACTGTAGGGATTGTTTTCAATTCTGAAAGCAGCACAAAGAATAATATTTCCTTACGAAAAAAAAATTATTTACACGTGACTATTAAAAATAGAAAACAAAAACTTTAAAATTGCTATTAAATGAGCACGTGTTAAAAGCTGGAAAATATTGAAAATTATGGCTTGAAAATTGTATTTACACGTGAATATTAAAAGGAAAAGGAAACTTTAAAATAATAAATGCATTAATATGCGTTTAACCTTTTCAGGGGCAAGGTATTTCTATTCGTAAAATGTTGAAACCAGTGAATGACACCAGAATTTACAAACAAATTTATTTCGAAATACGAAAATGCTTTTGTTCACTTATTTAATAAAATGAAAATTTTCATTGCAATATTTTGGTGCTAATGTGACATTTAAGAATTAAAATTAAGTGGTCCAAAAATGAAACACCGCCCTTGAAGCGGTTAAAGCAGTAAATTATAGTAATTGTAGTAAATTGTATTATGTCAATCCTTTTATAACGCTGTTAAAAAATACCGGGAGGCAAAGACTCTTTTTACTGAATTCATTTTATTTTAGCTTCCTTTCAAATGTTTAAATGATCTTCTTTAATTAAACACAAAAAACAACCATTGGATGTCTTAACAGCAGATAATTCGGCTTTAAATTTTCGCAATCAAAGGAAATTGAACGGAAACCCGTTTACAGGGAGATCGCTACAGATTTTTTCGTTATAATTCAATCTTCTCTAATCTTTTTAAAACCGATCAGATTAGCCTGCTTTTAGATTCTGCGGTATCTGAAAGGTGGTTGGCAAGCGTAGTTTGCAAGGGGCAGAGCCCCCTAGTTTCATTTTAATATTGAAAAGAGAAATAAAATGTAACATATTGACAACACGGTTAAAACTTGAAATTGAAAACTGATCAAAACTGATCAAATTTAAAATAAAAGAATAAAATTACTGTTTTACAAAAAAGAGAAAAAAAGAAAACCCGAAAAGAAAATCAAAACTGTGAACTTACACACACTTCACATAGCCAGGTTGGTTGGTTGGTTGATTTTGTGACGGCGATTATCTACACTAGGGATATAGGCCCGAGGGGGAGTGCCCTTCGTGGGGGTCTTTCTAAGGGAACCTAACCCGTATTAACGCATGGAAATCCATAGTTCGAAGAAAACCACGAAAACTCCGAACGATTAGGCCGACGGGCGCGATTGGGATCGAACCCAGCACTTCCCGTCTACCAGTTTCGAGAGCAGAACCTCTCAGCCACTGGTGGGGCACCACATAGCCAGGCTAGACAGTGCAATGAAATCCGTAACCATTTTATAAAAATTTCTGAATAAGGTAGTTTCCAATGGAAGCTCATAATAATTTAATCTTCTTTAAAAAAAAATCAAAAGTTAGTTTAGCACTCACTTACCATCTTCGTACTAAAGGCGGAGTGCATTTAGACTTCTCACTGCTTCAAAAGTAATTTCACGAATAAGCCAGGTTCTCTAGTAGTCGGACCTCGATATCGCGAACCTCCTTATCTCGAAACCCTTGATATCTCGAAAAAAGCAATTTCCTCTACATTTCCATCAAAATTCTTATGTATTTTCCATAGTTATCTAGAAATATGTTTTCCAAAACACTTGATATGTCAAAATTGTTTCCACACAAATTAGTTTGACTTTTTACTTTGGCTAATGTCAGCTGTAGAACCAGTTTGATCTGGATTCTGGTTTCACATTCTTTTACCTTTGGTTGATACAAAGAACTTAAAGGATAAGAGTGGAAGGCTTTTGAAACCAAAAAAAGGGACGATATCGTTTTATGGAAATTTTGCGCTGAAGGTGCATCGGGTGAATCAGCTACCTGTGAAGAGTGGCTTTCAAAACTTCCTTCTCTTTTAAAAGGTTATAAAACAGATGATGTGTTTAACGCAGATGAAACTGTATTATTGTACTAGTGTTTTCCCAACAAAACGGCTGCATTTAACGATTAAGAAATCCGACGTGGTAAACAGAGTAAACTTCATGTAACTGTGCTTTTGGCCGCAAATCAAAGTGGTAAAGAGAAACTACCTCCTCTTATGATAGGACGATCTAAAAAGCCGAGGTGCTTCGCTAAAATTAAGTCATTTCTAATGCTATACAAGTCAAATGTAAATGCTTGGATGGCAAATTCATTTTTTGCTAATTGGCTCATACACTGTAAAAAAAATCTGTAAAGTTACTAAAGTTTTTCTAGGAAACTGGGATTCCTAGAACTTTTTATGTAACGGCAACAAGAAAAATTCCTGTAACAGACGCTGTTACAGGAATTTTTGTTGTTGCCGTTACATAAAAATTTTAGGAATCCTAGTTAGGATCTAGTTAGGGATCGGTAAAACAATGGCTTAAAGTAAAATACGCATTCTCTTCTTCGTAGACAATTGTAAAGCCCACTCTAATCTTCCAACACTAAAAAATATCACTGTTAAATTTTTGCCGCCAAACACGACTTCGAAGTTTCGTCCAGGACAAACATCGACAACCATTCAACAAGGAGATAATCCGTAGCTTAAAGTTGGTTATCGAGTCCTAATCATGAGCAACTTCTGAATAATATCGGAAAAGGTAAACCTTCTAGCACAGCTATCACCATCTTACAGTCAACGCGAATGGCTGACTATGCATGGAAAAAAGTTACAGAAACAAAAATAAGAAATTGTTTCATACAAGCAGGATTTTTAGAATATGTAACTTCCACTGAAACAGAGGGAGTTGATTCCATTAAGCAAGAAACTGAAGAAGAAGAACTGAATCCAGAACAGTGGGAATCGATACAAAAGGCGTGTTACGCTGAGATTTCATTCGAAGATTTCTTGAATGCAGACAATGAGCTTGAAATCTGCGGAACTATGACAGATGAGGTAATTGTTTCGAGCATTAAAGCAGAAATTTCTGGTGAAGAAGTTAAATACTTACAAGACCATCAAGAGCATGAAAAAATTACAGTGAAAGAAGCTGAGAAGGCATTTGACCTGCTTCGGATGTTTCTTGAATCAAATAAAAATATTAGAACTGAAGCATTTGGTACCATTGGTATGTGAGAGAAAACTGTGAAATTGCAAAAAGATTCTGCAAGACGACAGACTTCAAATAAGAACTTTTTCTTCCGAAACAACTGAATGCATAACTTAAAAACAACTTCACAAACTTA
This sequence comes from Maratus speciosus, assembly GCA_963932465.1. Taxonomy (NCBI): domain Eukaryota; kingdom Metazoa; phylum Arthropoda; class Arachnida; order Araneae; family Salticidae; genus Maratus; species Maratus speciosus. Next base: position 33,980,370 of record OZ010800.1, read on the forward strand.
ATGAGGAATTAGATATTATTTAATCTAAACAAGTTTGTGTGCAATTTTGAAATTATTAAAACTTTGAGAAGTGTAATTTGTTAATTGTTAGTAGATTATGTGTAGTTTTTGATTAATCTTATTTTTTGCAGCAAAAAGCAGTTTGTGAGATTAAATATTTAAATTTTGTGAAAACCTTGATAATTCGAAACCTCTATATCGTGAATTTTTTTCTATTCCCCGCAGATTCAAGATATCGAGGTTGTACTGTACCAGCATCTCACCTCCTTGTTCAGAAAGCAATATCAAATCAGTTTTGCCAGTCACTCACGATGTCCACCCTGCATTTGGATTGCAATTAGACTTGTTACTTTTTAAAAAACTTTTCTAAAGAAAAGTTGTGTTCCATTGGAGCCCTATAAATTTCTCTTTTCCTTTGGTAATCAAAATCGAAACATTTAATTTAGCACTTATTTTCCACGTTTATCCCACAGATGAGGCGCATTTCGAATCTTTATCTCTTTTGAAAAAGTTGTTCACCCATGGAAACTTAACCGGCAGGAACAGCATATTTTCTTTTTAATTCTGTATTTTTCCAAAGAAGAAAAAAAAAGGTTCTTGACCTCCATTGGAACCTGACAAAATCAGTAATTTTCATAGTAACCGAATCTAATTTCATTCTCTAGTGTGGATGACCTAAGTGAGTCATAATTTTCTTGTATTGACCATATTTCCAGGCTGTTTTTCTCTTAATTGTAGTAATATTTTTGCAATCTGTCGCTATCATTTTGCTTTATATGTTATTTATTTTTTTATTTGTTATAATGTTATATTAAATACATTTTTATCGCTATTTTTGGAATATCTAGTGTCTTAAAACTTCGTGAATCTTTTTGGATTTTTATTTTGTTGTTGTTGTTTCTACTTTTTATTCATTTTCAAGAAATTTTTAATTTTAAATTCTAGACTGGGCGTATTCTTATTATGTAAAAAAAAAAAAAAATTGTCAGTTATGAGCAGGAATCGTCCTTGGTATTTGTTTTGGATTTAATTAATCTATTTGTAAATTAAGGTATTTTTCTCATTTGTTATTTTCTTTTCCTTTCTTAAAATTACCTATATGAACCTTTCTCTACACAATTACTTTGCGTTTTACATATATATTTTTTAAACGTCATTAAGAAAATCACTGATATAGATGCTGATATAGATGTGATGCCACTCAAGGAAAAAGGGTGCCATTTAAAATGAGGTATTTCCAGCCATGTGTTCGACAAGGAGATAAACTACATGAATCGAGATTTCACTTTTATTAGAAAACAGAAAATATTTAGAAATATCCTGTTGAAACATATAATTTTTTCATCAAAATATTACTTTTAAGGGAACAGTTTCCCTGAACATTGATCAAAACAATTTTAAAATTAAATGACAGCCTGATTAATTGTGAATATTTTGACACCTCATTTTCACCCATACGACAATTACATCGCGAAATATTGTAAATTTTGTTAATACACACATCACAATTATCCACACAAATTAAAACTTTAAATGGCTATGTTCATATATTCTTCACTTTCATGTTATAAAAATGCTAAGGGTTTTTTTTTTCTATTTGAGATAGAATTTTAAATATTTTTGTACATGTTCTTTATTATATATGTGATAAGTCTGCACATGGAATTAGCCTTCACGTTTTTTGGTTTAAACAAGTATATGGAGATGTGTTAGATTTTAGGCTTTTACACTATATATATCAGTCAAAAACTTATATTAAATGTATTATTAGACTTATCTAAAAATCCAAGCGCAATCTTGTGTAATACATCTAGATACATTTCAAAACATGTTTCTGCAAAACTCATTTTTCTCTGCAGTCATTTTAACAGGATTTCAAGAAACAGAAAAACATGGGCCAGACTCCTAAAGTTTAACTTACTCATCAATTTTGACACTACGCTCATCAGAGAAATACAAAAGTTTCCCTGACACACCGAAGCTGTGGATAAGTTCATCAAACATGTGAGAGAAGCCTCGAATAAAGTATGTGGACACGAAGCTAGAGATAGCTTTATCCGAACAACACAGAAGTCTAGATCGGTTGTGCCTCATTTCTCCAATCAAATCAGACAAATGTGCAGCAGATATAAAAAAAAATCAAAAACACAGGAAGCCAAAGAATCCTACTCCATGAAAAATCATTGTAAATAGTTGTAAATATAATGTTAATACCACACCAACAATTGGATGGTTGGTTGGATAGGGTGTGGGTGGAACTCGACGTGCAACCACCTCCACGTGGTCAGTTCTGGGTCGTTTTGTTCTAGCAAAACGAGCGAAGAATTGCACAATGAAAGAGTTGCACAGTGATAATTGCGAAACATTGGTAAATTTATGTTTATTCTAAGATGTTGTGCAAACGGAAAAAATAGATTATTGTTTAGATTTTAATTTATTTAGGTTGCTTAAACCATGAAACAAGCATAAAAAAACTGAAGTGTGTTTATTTTAACATTTTAATTAACTTAAAAAAATTACAAATATGCGTGATTTTTGCAATTATTCATTAATTTTAAGTCGATGAGCGAACCGAAGATGTTAACCGATTTTAATTTTTTATGCCGTTTTTCTTCTTTTTACAATACAAAAATTTTCCGCACTAAAGCGTTCCGAAAAGAAAATCGACCAACCCTAATGTATATTTACGTATGTGTGTGTCTATGAATAAATAAATATATATATATGTCATATTTATATATATATATACTAATAAACAAATGTTTCGCCCTCTCTGTCAGCCTATGTGCGATGACTAGCAAAATCTACCACTATTACAAGGCTGAAAAATTTTGTGAGGTTAGTCGAAGGCATTTACTGGTGCACCTGAGACTCAGAATTTAAAATTTTTAATAATTAGCTGAGATAATTATTAAAACCATAATTAAAAGAATAAAATAGTATTCATAATTCAACTAAAGCATAGATTTTTATCAAACCACAGAATTCATTCTCAGCCAGAAGAGACAGGTCTAGCATTTTCGCAGTCAATGAGATAGGTTCTTCGAGCGGACCCTGAAATTACACGCGACTAAAAGAGAGTAAGCAATTATCCAGCAATATAGATTTCTTTTTTTTTTGCATTTATCGATTTGAAATTAACACATCTACGCATTTTTTAAAAAGCTCAATCCAAATATGCAATTTTCGTAAAAATCCCTCAATTACAACCGAATACATTAATGTTTATTTCATTAATTTTCATTACAGAAAAAATATTTTCTTTCAGCATGTCAACTGAATGCAGAAACAAGTGGCTGACATATAAAACCACAGATTTTTAATCTACTAGGAGAGTTATGGGGGCTCAGGATTTTTACTTTTTACCTTTTCGGTGCAATTTAGCAACATGTCACATTTAATTTTTTTCTTAATTCTTAATCTCTATAAAATATAAATGCATAAAATTTTTAATATAGACAACTTAATATCTCTTCTATTTAAAATATTTTTTAAAATATTCTATATTGAAATTTAAATTTATGTTTAATTTTGATAAAAAAAAAATTTAATTGTTTTTTGACTTGCACGCACTGCGCTCAAGACTATGCACAAAATTTCAGTCAAATTTGTTTGACAAAGGTTTTCTGATATATAACGGCCAATGGGAAAAATCTTTTCAAATGGTTTTTAATTATGTTACACGCATCCAAACATAACAAAATTGATATGCATTTATGAAGTGCACTAAAGCATGCATTATGTAAAATCAGCGGTGCAAAGAATACTTATTATTCTTTTACAGGGCCACACAAATGTATTCCGTTACATAATGATGTAGGGCGGGGAGCATTTTTAATTATGATATGCGATTTTATGTTTCACTATATTTATGCATACTATATGGTGTGTATAAATGCTATAATTCATAAACAGTGCTAAACAAAAGAATTCGTAAGGGTTACTGGGTATGAGCGCAAATCGCTTAAATGTGGTTTTTAAGTGAGCTATGCATTTTTACGCAGAACCGCATTTAGTGTATTAAGAAATGTTTGTAGAATACAGATAAAATGATATACATGATCACGCAAAGAATTGGGTAAATATCATCTATTGATGATCATTTCTGGAAATGTGATTTCAGTAGTTTTAAGAGTGTTTTAGTTTGAATTAAATTTTAGCTAAATAGTGGCGTGTAATAAAGGTACTAGGTAAGCTGCAGAGATGTACAAAAGTATTCAAGTACTTTTTCAATTAATTGTATAAATTACTGGAAGAGAAATTTCAACCTGTTTTACGTTTTCTTGCTAACCTAAATTTTCCCTTTATATCGTATATATATCAACATACAAGTCAAATACAGGGCTGTTAAAATTTTTTTAAATACATATTTGTCTATGGAGGGTAACTGCTGAAATCAGATTTTTAAATGTTTACTTAGTTATCTTATTTAGCCCTTTTTCCCTAAATACCAAAGTTTTGTTAAATCTTTCAGGGAGTGTTGGAATGTGTTTCATAACCTATGCCGAACGCATGATTTTTCTTACTTGTTCAAGAATTTCTCCACTGGCTACTATAACGGTAGTCTGCAATTAATATCTCACAAGCAGGATGGTGAAAGTTTAGGTAAGTATAGTTTATATGTGTATATGTTGCAAAATGATATCAAATTAATATGTTTTGTGATATAATTACAACGTTTTATTATTTTAGATGGTAGACAGGAGGTGCTGGGTTCGATCCCAATCGCGCCCGTCGGCCTAATCGTTCGGAGTTTTCGTGGTTTTCTTCGAGCCTTGGTTCTCCAAGCGTAAATACGGGTTAGGCTCCCTTAGAAAGAACCCCACGGAGGGCACCTCTCGCCTTTGGCCCTATATCCCCCGTGCTGATAATTGGCCGTCATAAACACAACCAACCACAACCTAAATTATTTTAGATGGACTGATAGAAATATTTTTAAATAATACTATAAAAAACAGCAAAGTAAAAAAATAGAGCGCGTCATTCGAAGGCATGTTTTTTTTTAATAGTGGAATTTAAAATCCCGTAAACTATTGAAAGTAAGCTTCCTCCGAATATAAGCTCCCCCCCCCCTCCCTCATAAATATGGATTTTTATTTTTTGAAAAAGTGCCTTTTATAAGCCCTCCCCTTCAAATTTTATTTTCTGAAGCTTTCAATCCTTCTGGGTTTTTTTTCAGGAAATTCGTTAAATCTCCTAAAATCCTTAATTCCTTTAAATCCCTTAATTCGTAATATCTCCTAAATGTATATATTTTATGCAATTTATTTTTATCTAATCTCTTTAAAAATCACTGTATGAAAATGACATATGTTCTCTATATTATAGTATTAATGTTTTCCTTTATTTTTATGCACTAAGATTTAATAAATATTTATGTTAATTTTAAATTTATAATTTTTGTTTATGATTTTTTTTTTCATACATAAACTAATTATTTTATGTAAATTTGTTTCATTAATTTATTATTTTTATTAATGAAAACTACTTTAGCAAGGGAATTTTAAAACCAAAAAATGTTTATTTGATCAGATTTTGTTTGCAAATTATACAAATTCTGTGAAATTTCATAAATTCCAAATATACCCCCATCGTCCCAATTTTCCTGCATTTTTCACAAAAGTTCCAATTATAAGTCCTTCTAAAAATCATTAGAATTTCCTGCCTGCTCAAGGAGGGCTTACTTTTGGTACTTTACGGTATATGGTTATATTTTTTATAGGAAACTAAGTTGAAATTGGAAAGGTAAAAGTTAAACTTTGGAAAGTAAAACTAATTGAATAATATAGTGAATTCTCGAAAGAAATTTGTAATCCAGTATATTAATAAAATAAGTTAATACAGTTAAATTTTATGATAGTTATTTTACCAATATCACAGTCTTCTCATAATTACTGAGAATTTAAATAATTTAAATATAAAACTATGTCAATTTCTATCAGATATTCGGTAATATACAAGTCAATTACTGGAGAAAATGTAGACAGTTTGTCTTTTCACTTTCGAGCTGTGAGCTAAATGTGTTTCCCAGCCATAAGTTGTCATAGGTAATGGTTTAATTCAACTTAGAACATAGCGTATTTGGTGAGAAATTTATTATTATTATTATTATTATTGTGCATACCGTTATTCTGATTTCTTAAAATCTCTGTCCATGTGCAGATAAAGGATACGTGGTTTTTAGAGTAATGAAATGGCTGATTATATAGCAGTCCAGGCAATAGAGACCGTATAGGGGCTCTACCTAGAAAAATTCATGGTAGTTCTGGAAAAAGGCTTACTATATGTTTTTTGGGTCGCTGAATACGAATTTGTAACTTCCCACCAAAATTTCCTCCTGCAACCCCCCACCCTCCCAAAATTTTGGTAAAATGCACTCCAAAAAAGGTTTTTATTAAAAAAAAATCAATTTTTTTATTGTTTTAGAGAAAAAGTATCTAGAAATTCAGAAAGTAGACAAAATTTGCAACAAATTAGATACATGATATTATGACTTAGGATGAGGAGGAAGGGGGGTTTTGCCTCGGAACATGCGCTCGGTGCTGCATGAACTAAGTTGCGCAATTCCATTTAACCACTCACACGTTTACATTCGCCCTCCCATCTCCTCACCGAACTTTCTCTATAAGGTTTACTTTAAGTTTTTTGGGTCTCTGAATCCGAATTTTTAACTTCCCCCCAAAATTTTCCTTCCCGAACCCCCCCCCCCCCCAAATAGTTGTTTTTAGCTTAAATTTCTTATTGTTTTAGGGGAAAAGCATTATGAAATTCAGAAAGTAGACAAAATTTGCAACAAATATGATACATGACATTATGACGTAGGCAGAACGGGGGGGAGAGGGCGGCCTCGTAACGTACACTGCGCGCTACGTACACTAAGTTATGGTGTTCAGGCAACAGGTGATTTTACCTGGCAAAATAAATATTGGTTCTGGATTTCGACTCACTTTATGTTTTTGGGGTCGCTGAAACTGAATTTGTAACTTCCCACCAAAATTTCACCCGGCAACCTCCCAAAAACTTGACTTTTTCAAAAAAATTGGTTTTTGAGAAAAGCGCGCGGGGAATTTTCCGAGGCAGCCCCCTGTCTCCCTGTTTATCCTACGTCATAATGTCATATATCATATTTGTTGCAAATTTTGTCTAGTTTCTGAATTTTGTAATGCTTTTCTCCTAAAACAATAAGAAATTTAAGTTAATAGCAACTATTTTGGGGGGGGGGGGTTCGGGGGAGGATTTGGGGGGTAAGTTAAAAATTCGGATTCAGCGACCTAAAAAACTTAAAGTAAACCTTATAAGGAAAGTTCGGTTTGGAGATGGGAGGGCGAATGTAAACATGTGAGTGGTTAAGTGGAATTGCGCAACTTAGTCCACGCAGCACCGCGCGCATGTTCCGAGGCAAATCCCCCGTTCCCCTTCATCCTAAGTCATAATGTCATATATCTAATTTGTTGCAAATGTTGTGTACTTTCTGAATTTCTAGCTGAAAAATTGACTTTTTAAATAAAAACCTTTTTTTTTGGGGGGGGGGGGGCTTTTTACCAAAATTTGGGCTGGTTGCCGGGGGAAATTTTGGTGGGAAGTTACAAATTCGGATTCAGCGACCCAAAAAAATAAAGTAAGCCGATTTCTAGAACTACCATTAATCTTGCTAGGTATAATTCCCTATTGTCTGGACTATAAGCAGATATTTAAATCGATGTTTGGTGAAGTAAAAAAAATTATTGCTAGGATAAACGATTGATGGGTACGATACATTTGTTCGGGACAATCTGACTAATAATCCAGGAATTTTTTTTTAACATCGGGCAACAATGAACGCAACAATCGGAAACCTATTCAGAGACAACCTTTAAAAGAAAACATTAGAGAAAACCCGATCAGCAGCAAGAAATTTAAAGTCTGCACTTTCGGATGCACATTCGTTTGACAATTTGTTTGACATTTGTTTGACAATCAAATTGGTGTCATTTTGTACAATTAAAATTGCTTTTAAAGCAATTAATTTCAAATTTGATTTTCATTTGAAATGTTGTATGCAAGAAGAATGGTTCTCTGTGGAAAAATTTCCAAGTATTAATATGTTTCAATCGATGCTGGATTTAATTAAGTTTCGTGTTTGCCCCATGTCTCTGGCTCACGAGAAATGTTACATCTTGTGCTGCATTTTTCGCCTTGCCAACATGTAATAGTGAGAATTTTTTCAGACTGGGTATCGTTTCATGTGGTTTAGTCGGTGCGCTATACTGATGGCCCGGGATCGAGTCCCGGCATGGAATCTTTTTCATTATGTTGTCCTTTGTACCTTTTAAGCAATTAATTTGAAATTTGAATTTTATTTGAAATCATCACAGTGTTTATATGACAAGTTCGTCACAAATGACACGTATTTCAAAAATTGGTCACAATGTGAGTCCAAAGCATTCTCGCTTTCGTCACACGTTCGTCACAAAATTAATGCCACAATAGTCCCAAATGACACACTTTTCACAAATTTGTCACACCGTGACTTCACAGAGTGGTCACAATGTAACGTCACAAACGACCTCTAAAACGGCATAACGACTTCGCGTTCTAGTCCCTATGACGTCACGTCGACGGTCACAAAGTCACAGTGTGGCTTCACAACGACGTCGCTGTAACGTCACCATGACTTACGGGAAGGTGTTAGTATTCAAGTTTGGCGTATTTAATTAAGATATATTTAATCAGATAAGCAGAGCTTTTCCCAGAATGAGCTAATTTAATTTCAATTCACAGTTGACATGGAAATTAAACTTAAGGAAAACAAGGACATAGAAATTAACCCTTTCACCGTCCGAGGGTTTTGCAGTATGTTTATAAGAATGCTTGTAAATCCCAGGATATATATTTTTAAAATCTCAGTTTGATGCTATAATATCTTTAATATCACTACTTTCTATATAAGGTTCAAAATAGAATTCTGTTTAAAATATTTTGGTCTACAGCCATTTTAACATGATTTCTAGGAACGGAGAAATCCGGGCCAGACGGTTAAAGGGTTAAACTTAAGCAAAATATCTACTATTTCAATAAAAATTGTCTAGATTACTGTCACGTGATCTGACTGATTTTATGGAAAAAGATCTGTATATATATTTATTTATTTATTTATATACAACCTGTGGCCAGAAAGTTCGGTGATTTAATTTTTATTTCAAATACAGTATTGTACAGCATCAAATACAGTTTACTGTTCTTCAAATAATCTCCATGGATGGTAATGCACTTTTGGGAACGAGTATATAAGTCCTGGTAACTCCTGTAAAACAGTTTCTTTCGGAATGGCTTTCAGCTCAGCCGTCACGTTGCGTTGAATGTCGGCGATGCCCGTAAATCTCTTTCCCTTCAGGACTGACTTCAATCTGGGGAAGAGAAAGAAGTCTACAGGTGCCAAATCAGGTGATTAAGGGGGTGATCATGTGTCACAACTTCATTCGCGGCCACAATCTGTCGTACAACCAAGGCAGTGTGTGGCCGGGCATTATCGTGTAGAAGAGTCCAGGAGCCTTGCGTGGCGTACTCAGGACGAACGCGACGGATCTATTGCAGTAAACGCTTCAGAACATCGGCGTAGGCAATAGCGATCAACGTGGTACTCTCAGGGAGGAGTTCTTTGTGAATGAGATCCTTAGAGACGCAGAATGTGAAAAGCCCGAAGAATGCGAGTGCGGCCCGCCGTGACGGCCGCGAACTGAACTGCCATTCCGTAAGAATTGTTTGACAGGAGTTTCCAGGACTTATATACACGTTCCCAACAGTGCATTACCACCCATGGAGATTATTTTGAAGGACAGTAAATTGTATTTGATGCTGTACAATACTGTATTTGAAATAAAAATTCATCCACCGAACTTTCTGGTCACAGGTTGTATATACAGTGTGTCCCCGTATAACCTGACCTAACTTTATTTTCGCTACCCTTGGTCCTAGATGCATACTTCCAATTACAAAAATAGTTTAAACAAGGTAAAGAATTATTTTTAAAGCGATTTGGGTTAAGAAATACATTTATTAAAATATTACGAAATTTAAATTTTTATACAGTCCCCCGGTCCTATAAGTGATATTTACTAAAATTTTACTGTGACACTAACAAGTAAAACAAAAAATGTCCCATTCATCTAATATTAAAATTAACCGAGTTATGAAACTTTGAAATGCATACTTATACCACTTTTTTGCATATCAAAACAGATCATTTTGACCATGCTTTCAGGGGTCGTCTATAAAGATCTTAAACTTATTTGAAGGCATCTGCCCTTTGAAAGAAATCGTACAAATATTACGATTAACTTTTGATAGTTAAGTTTCAGATTATTTAAAATAATTGTATTTTAACATAAGTTTTATTTTGTAAGTATTTGAGGCTATGATTTCTTTTAACTAAAATTATGTTATTTTCATAAAGTTTTATTTAACTTGCAATAATCGTCTTTCAAGTTTAAAATTTGTACTCGAACTTTAACTTGCTTTCAAATGTCCGATCAAAGTTAAATTTTACATACTAACTTAAATCCGATGACAATGCAATATTATTATAATTTTCGACTCTTACCATCTTATACATACTCATATTAGAGGATAACACAAAAAAATTCGGATAGATTAACGTCCAGAAGTTTAAGAAAGTGTTTTAGATTAGATAATTTAAACATGCGATGGTTGTGTTTTTTAACTTTTATAATTACATTTTATATATTTTTTAAAACTGAATCAAAAAATTACCTTCACTTTTAACCATTATGTCAAGATTTTTCGCAAATCGTAAATTTCAAGTTTAAAAAATATCGAAAAATCTGATACTATAAAATAGATGTAAGACTTTTTTATTCAGTTTAATTTTGTTTAATTCAATAATTTATTAGATTTTTTGGCTTATACTGGGTTTCTTACAGCTAAACAGCTCGGGGGTCAGATCAGCTTGAAAGGGGAGGAGGGATCCATATTAACTTTTAGCTTTTTAACTTTGAAATTTGCGATTCGAGAAAATTCCCGACGTGATGGTTTAAAAATGAAGGTCATTTTCGGATTCAGTACTAAAAAATATATAAGAATCAATTTTCAAAAGTTAAAAAACATGCCACAACCCAAAATTTGAAGGACAGTGTAATCTAACAGCATTTTAAAATTTGTATCATTTTGTGAAGATCTGTTGTTTTTCATCCTTTTATTTAACAAAAAATCTGTTATTTTTATCCTCTTATAATGGCCAGTACAAATTGTACATTTTGTAGTAATGATTAAAGATTTCAAATTTATATTGCACTGCTAATTTTACTCTCAACCATTTCTTTAATATATCTGACGAAATTATATTTCTACTAAATTTGTGAATGACTCCTAATATGCAGCAAAAAATATACTCCAAATTTAAACAGCTATTACTTGGTCAATTTTAATCGTAGAATAACGGGACTTTTTTGCCTTACTTTCCAGTGTAACAGGAAAATTTTACTAAATATAACTTATAAGAGCGGGGGACCGTATAAAAATTTAGATTCTGTAATTCTTCACTAAATTGTTTTTTCGCTTCAAACTTTTTCTTATCTTAAACCTGCATCTAATTTGACCATTTTTGTAATTAGAAGTATGCATCTAGGACCAACGGTTGCGAAAATAAAGGTCGGTCAGGTTATACGTGGACACACTTTATATGCCGATTACTTAATGTTATCTATTGTTTGCAGGTGAATGTTATGAAATTCGAATATTAGTCTTGCATAAACTACTTTATTTTAGGTAAGAAATTTATGGATAAAATTAAAGTTGATATTCGCCCAACTATAAAAATTATATTTATACTACGGAAAATTAAATAGCAAAAATATCAATACTTTCCTAAAAGTAATGTATAGCATGTATAAGGTACGAATGTATAAGTAAGTATCCATAAAACTAAAAGACAGTATTCAAATTCACGCGTCTAAATTATCGGGCACACTCAGCCCAGTTTTTAGCCTGATGGTCATAAAATGTGAAGTCCGGATATACAAATGCGGAAACGAATAAAAGTTAAGTTGTTTTCATTTCACACAGTTATAACATTCTCCAATTAACTTTAACTCCTATTTTCGAGAAAGTGCTTTTAATTGTTCTTTAACTATGGTAAACTCTCTTATCCATAATCCTCAGTGCATTAGTCTTATATCAAACAACCCCTCAAGTTTAGTGACTCATACACACAATTTCCACCATGAGAACACTGGTACTTTTTATTATTAACACTTTCCAACAAAGTTGAAAATATAAATATACTTGGATTGCCCATACATTTTTGGTTTCTATTGACGTTTACCACAGCACGATCCCTATTTCAAATGAAGTTTGTTGCATGTTTACTTCATTCACAGGGACAGTCCAAAGTACTCCGTTACATTACAGCCTATGGGAAAAAATCGTTCCAAATGATTTTTAATGAGGTAACACGCATGTAAACATAAAAGATTTTATATTCATTTATGAACTGCACTAAAATATGCATTCCGTAGAATATGCGGTGAAAATAATAATTATTTTTCATTTTCATGGCCACACAAATGAATTCCGTTACATAATGCTATAATGGGGGGGGGATTTGTTTGCGGCCTATTTTAATTATGTTAAATTATTTGATGTATAATCAAATCGATATACGTCGCTGAGGTTTAATATAAGTTATTTCACGTATAATACGAAGTGCATAGCATTTACAGGGACACACAAAAGATTTTAGATACTATATTGTATCCGAAGTACCGTACATTAGAGATGATGGCTGGATATATAGGGATGATGGCTTATGATATGCGATTTTGAGTTTCACTAGAATTATTATTACTAAATGGTGCGTATAAAAGCTATAATTCATATACAGGGCTACACAAAAGAATTCCTAAGGGTTATAAGTTGTGAGCGCAAATTGCTTAAAGGTGGTTTTTAAATGTGTTATGCATTTTTACGCTGAACTGCATTTAGTTTATTTAGAAATGTTTGTAGAATGTAAACAAAATGATACACACGGTCAAGCAAAGAATTGGATAAATGCCATCTGTGGATGATAATAATTCATGGAAACGTGATTTCAGTAGTTTTAAGATTGTTTTAGTTATGATTAAATTTTAGCTAAATAGTGGCGTGTAATAAAGGTACTAAGTAAACTACAGAGCTTAACAAAATTATTGAAATATTTTCCCCTCTATTAGTATAACTTGCTGAAAGATAAATTTCATCCTGTTATGCATTCTCTTGATAACCTAAATTTTCCCATTATAAAGTAAATATATCAACCTACAGATCAACGACAGAACTGTTCAAAAGAATTGGAATACATATTTTGCTATAGACGATAACTGTTGAAATCAGTTTTTCAAATGTTTATTTAGTTATCTTATTTACCTTATTTCCCAAAATAACATAGTTCTGTTAAAGCTTTTAGGGAGTGTTGAAAAGTGTTTCATAATCTATGCCGTGCGCATGATTTTTCTTTCTTGTTTCCTTCTCGAGTAGATATCTAAGAACAGCGATTCCTTAACCAAGGATTTTGAGAATTTCTTTATCTCCAACATGATACTCTTTCCTGTGGAAAATCACTGCATTTCATCACATTATCTCTATTTTAATTAATTTATTTATTTTTTTCAGTATATCATTGTTTTATTTATGTGGAGAATTATCTAATTATCTTATTTATAATATTTCCCTATCTGTAATGAAGCATCTGTAATGGATGCAGCGGTATCGTATATTTGTTTTCTATAAACTAACATGTTAATCATAGTTGCAGTACCCATAATTCTAGATTTCAAAATGGAATTTTTTAATCGTGACTAAAGATTGACCGATTAAGCTTAGTTTCAATCCAACTCATAGATTAACGATCACTGATTATTTTAATGTAATCAATGCTTAGATTACGATTAAATCAATTCAATCCTACTCATAGACTAATGACAATGATTATTTTGATGTAGTCGCTTGCTTTGTTTACGATTAAATCAATTCTCAATCTAAATAGTCAATCTAATGAAGGATTTATGATTAAAAACTTCATGTATTGTTCTGGCTTTGGGGCCTTTATTTTATCTTTTTTTTTCAAGCTTCTTCTGGTTTAATCACCCTTGATCGCTGCTATGGTCCTGCATCGGGTCTTGTCTTATACCGGGTTGTCTTTAAATATTTTGGATTTGGTTCGGTTTCGAGTACGTTTTGACTTTTTCTGGTTGGGGTCTGTATGACTCGATTTTTAAAAAAACAAGTTTTGAATATTTTTCGAATGAAGAAAACTATGTATGAATACAACGAATGTATAAGTGCTCATTTTTATACAAAATCGGTAAAATTTGTGCCTAAATAATCCTTATAAAACGATTTTATGACATGAATTTGTGAAAATATTTTATGAAACTACTGATTAAACGAATATATGTTAAATGCGGTGTTTGTGGAACGCTACTATAATGTAATTTTAGTATGTTGTTACTATCACTTACAGCAATTTTTTCTCCTGAAAAGTGTGTATCTAGAGTATATGTGTATATAGGTGGTTTTGTTTTTTTAACAGCGCCGTCCAAAAGAATACGAATATATGTTAGCACATGTTTAGCGGTTATTTATTTATTTTTTTTTTGAACAGGAAGCTCCTCCAGTGGGTGTTACTCTAGCATGTTTCCCTATATAATTGCAATCTTCGTGTTTATATTATAAATGAATGTATTTAATAATGGTATTGTTTCTAATCGAAATATTTATATGTCCCCCAACTTTATTTTAATTCTTATATTTCCAGATAGAGGGCAATTTTTTTTTCTTCATTCATCTTTTTCCCTTTTCTTCTTTTCTTTTTTTATTCACATTTGATATCATAAAACAGGCAGTGGCAACAACAATGACTACGTAATCCAGTTACAAGCGAAATTATGATATGGGACAAGATTATAAATGATAGTTAAATAAATGACCCCTCTACCTCATCATAACTTATTACGATATGAGCAGCAGGGGGGCGAATTTCTGACTTTGGCAGTAATTTAGCGTCATTGAGTTCCGAGATGAACTTAATGCAAAGTTAAAGCTTAAAGAAAGTACTTTTAAAATATTTTGGTAGGATCCCTCCTCCCTCCCCCGCCGGCAGACTAAATTCGATGAACGAAAATGAAGCCATGTAGTACAATTGAGACCCAATTTTTCACTGTATTATCCTATAAGTTACTACGTCAGAGTGTTCCAAGAAGAATTAATTATTTAGAAACAGATTATTAAGTGTACATTAAGCAGTATTGATCTGCCATGTGATATCTTAGTTACGACATGAGCAAAACGGAGAGTTAAATCATCATTCAGCGTTACAAATATGTTATTCAGTTTTGGCATTAAATTTTGACACGTTAATGTTATTGATTAGTACAATACAAATACTTCAGCCTGCTTCTTTATATTTTCATACAGTGCGAGTAGAACGGCGTGCCAATCCGTCATTTTTACGACACTATCACGTTATCGAATTTCGGCAGGAAATTTTATGTTGTAAATATCGATTAGTATAATATAAACATTTCAGTCTGCCTCACGATTATATTGGTAGAATATGTGCAGTTCTTTATTTTGCAGATATCGTACAACTGAGTTTTAATATGAAATTTTAAAGCAGTGAATATGCATATTAGTACTACAAATAATTCTGTCTGCTTTGTGATATTTTTCTAAGATATGAGCACAACAGGGCGCCAATTCGCCATTTAGCTAATCCAGTTACCGCGTTTTGGTATGAAAGTTTTACATGCTGCAGATTTTGACCAGTTTCATAAAATATTTAATCTGCCTCGTGATATCTTGGTAAGATATGAGAACAGCAGGACCAATGTGTAAGTAATAAGTGAGCATGAAGCCTCTGGGGCTTTCCGATATAAAAGCCTTTTATTAGCATTTTATCATTATTCGCCTTCCTCGAGCTCGGCGTGCTTAATATAACGAAAATTACCTTTGAGTTTTCAGGTGGGAGGAATGGGTTTAAATCATCTGTGCTTGA
This sequence comes from Maratus speciosus, assembly GCA_963932465.1. Lineage (NCBI taxonomy): Eukaryota > Metazoa > Arthropoda > Arachnida > Araneae > Salticidae > Maratus > Maratus speciosus. Next base: position 33,996,397 of record OZ010800.1, read on the forward strand.
AGCTATCTTTCTACCATAGTCTTCAAGAAAAACAGAGGTGAATGGTGCTTTCTTGCATTCAAAACAAAATATTTAAATAATTGGTAGTTAAAACATTAATTTGGCAGCTATTTCATCTCAAAACTTGATGACTAGATACTACCGTAAATTGACAAATTGGCTTCCCTTCTGCTCATATCATACCAAGATATCGCACGGTAGACTGAAATATTTATTTCGTACTAGTCAAGATATATAACATACTAAAGTTTCATGCCGTAACTGCAAAATGTGATAGTGCCATCATAATGAAGAATTGACGTCTTTTGCTTCTTATATCATACGAAGATAAACCAAGGCAGGCCAGTCATTCTTTTATTTAGACTTATTAACATTATTCTACATCATATTTTTTTCTCGTAAATCTATGACCGAGTCATTTTTATTCACGCCGCCCGCTCGATAACAGTTGGTACTTACAACTTTGAGTAAAGGTTATCTAAATAATATTAGATGATGAATAGTTAAATACTAAGCATAATAAACAGAAATAAATAATAAATAATAAAAACTTCTTAAATTTAAATTTTTGACATTACCCAACATTCCATATTCCTAGAGTACACAAAGGAGTACAAAAAACTAAAAACAGACAGGCAGATTTTAAATCAATATCGGCTGCATAGCAACTTCATGTATTGCATTTGTACAGTATAAGTAAGACCTTTTAATTTTTTTCTGGAAAAAGAAATCTGATTGTATTCCTCTTTCTACAACATTTATAATATTAATTATATATACTTTACCTTTTAAGTAAGGAGTTAAAATTAATAATTACGGTTAACTAAAAATTACCAAAATTACGTTAGACAAATTCTGTTACTTTGATAAAATTGTAGAAGAATACCTTTTAAACAGAATACAGACATATAGGCAATACAATTTCAGAGTGAATTTTGGACAAAAACTTGTTAAGCCTAGCACTATTTTAACCCCTTAACTGTTTTGCCCGAGTGCCGTTCGGGCAGAAAGAGTTTGCTATCTTCGATTTTAAAAGCTTTTGGGTTCCACTTAATTTTAACTGTAAATGGTTTGTTAAATGGCATAACTTTTTCGATTGTACAAAGTCAAATATTTTAGTAAAAAAAAGTGGTGCCGGGTATGAAGGTGGTTCAGCAGTTTTAGGTTCGTACATGCTTATGAAAAACCCCAACACAAAAATACGGGAACAAAAACTTTATTTTAACTATTAAAATTACTAGAAAGCAAATTAGAATTACAATAAGGGGAAATGGATTTCTTAGAAATAATGGAGAGAGAGGCCCCCATTTAAACAAATGCACCGAAGTGCAGATACAGAAAAATTAGTACATTCTCAGTACATAGTCAGCATAGAAGTGCTTATTTTACAAACAGCTTCGATAGCTTGGAGTTACAAATCCATCGCCAATTTTACTATTATAATCGTGAACGAAGAGTGAATAAAAGTTTATTGGCATGAACAAAGAGTGAACAAAGGTTTATTGGCGCGCAAAATGATTATACCACGCAATCTGGTATTCCTCAAGGCATCAATCAAATGGTTGTTAAATAATAACTGTCACAAAGCATAATCAAAACGGCTTCAAAGTTCTGAATTGAATAAATTTGTTTATGCTTAATAATGTTTTATATAATAAAATGACCATTACATGAAAATGTGCAATAATTATAAAAGGCATCTGTATTAGACAAAAAGGATGTTAAAATTAACTGCAATCATTTTCCGAGACATAAGCTATAAACTTCATTTTATTTATGTTTTATTATTACCTTGTAACAGCGAAAGATAAGCAGTAAATAAGAGTAAATAAATTCACCGTGGGCATATACGAATCAAAGTTACTGACAGCTGCGTTTCTTTTTTTGTGATTTATTTAATGACCCACAAGTTATCTGAAAGTAAATTGCTTTTCTAGGAATGAAAGATTACAACCGCCTAAAATGAATATTACTACTTTAAATAAACCGAGTTTATTGAAAGAAAGAAAAACCTCAGAGATAAAATTCGATACGAAAAATAAGCACTTAATTAAATTATAAAATTTCAAATTAAAGAGGGGGAATAACAACACGTTTTAAAAGACAAAAAAATAAATGAATTAAATTAATTTAGAAGAGAACGTGAAATGTAATAGGATCCCTGTCACATATCTCACCGGACAACCCGAAGAAAGCTGTGACGTGTACGTTGCAGCTTTATACCTATGTATACCCTTTGTCCACCTTCGCACTTACATATTATGTACCCTAACACAATAATATAATAACTATTTAAAATGGTATATGAAGAGGAAACTATCTTAACTTGTACCTCAAACTCTTAAAATATAGTTTTCGTAAAATATTTTATACAACAGTAAGTAGACACATTTGCTTGCATTAAGAAAAAAACAATTCCAAAGAATTGTATATATATATATTTTTATATGACTGAGCGCTCATATTATTCAAAAAAATCTTTTCTAATAAAATATTCCACAAAATAAGTGTGCCACATTTGTTGATGACATAGGATCCTATAATTTTTTTTATTCATTTGTGGCATTGTGTTTGTGGTGCTGGTACCATTTTGTCATATATCGATAAGGAGAAGTATTCACATAAACTGTATTTATCACTTCTCAAAACATTGATCTTACAAGAGATCATAATATGCAAGCAAATAAAAACAGAACAAAAACACACCAGCAAAAATTAAAATGTAATTTTAAGGATATGTGAATCCCTTTATAAAATTAAAGTCCATCTCTATTATCTTAAGTTACATCTCTACTGGTATATGGAACTAAAAATTTGTGCATAACGCACAGGACTACTTGAAAAATGTGCACGCATCACGCGCGAAAACATATGTAGCACTAACACAGTTTATAATGGCTTCACCTTAGTGCTTCTGCCCTAGATAAGAAGGGAAATTTTGTTTTAGATTCCTGCATTATAACTAAGTTCCCGTTCATCAAATATGAAAGAATATTATAATTTAGTATATTATGTATTTTCATACTGCCATCCTGACTTTCTGTGTATTGTATAAAATTTAACTCCTGGCAAAATTAAAAAAAGTAATAAGAAATTGCATACTATTTTATATAGTGTAACAAGATATCTTACTCGATCTGTCACCTTCAAGTAAGACGTATCCAATGAAAGTGTACAAAAAAAAAATTACATGTTTAAAGTCAACAAATTCGAAATGTATGTGTAGTTAAAAATGTCATGTGACGGATAACTCCTAGTAACTTTAAAATCTTTGTACAAAGACAAAGTGATGGTGTCATTGATATGTTATGACATTATGCAAACACACACACACACACAAAAAAACTGTTAAAATTAAAAAATGGTAGAGTATTTTAACATTGAACATGGTGTAAAATTTAAAATATAGAAAAGAAACAGGGAAAAAAACCGTGTGTATGAAAGGAGGGAAAAGAAACTCCCAAACTCATGAACTACTTGAAATAAACACATGAACAAATTGTGTAATTCCACATGTACTAATGTCTCAATGAACTAAAATTTTAATGTATTTGCCATAAAAATAAACAGACAGTATGTGTGTAATAACCCAAAACACTTGCATACGAGTGAGATTCAATTACATAATTAATGAGTTATCATTAAAATGTAATGAATAAGGGTTAATAAAAAAAGGAACTACTTGTAATGTGTGTGTAAACTCTGGTTAAACTCTAAACCAGCCAGTGTGTACTACTCAATGAACTACCCGTAAGAAAAAAACAAAAAGGAATACAGCCGAATAGATCGATAGCAAAGTACAATGTGTAAAAGCAAATGAACTACATGTGTAAATTAACTCATGAACTAGTGTAATGTATGTAAATGAATGCAGAAAAAAGGTATTCTAAATAAGCAAATGTTGTGTAACACAAACAAATACCCAACACATGAACTACTTGTGAAAAAAGATTGAATAAATGGTTGACTAAGGGTTAAAATTAAAATAAGGTTGCATCTGCCAAAGTTATTGCTGTATTAAGTTTTTTAAAAAATGTGCATAAAGTGCACAAGTGCTCAGTAGGTTGCATAACTCTACGCTAAAATGTAGAAATTATGGCGAGCTAAACATGTTCCAAGTAAAAAGAATGAATGAAAAAAAGACTAGCAAACAAGCTATATACCTTATGTCATATGAATCTATATATCCGTCACAAGACACCTGTGAGACTTTTAACTCACTAAAAAAATTTAAAATGTGAAAAAAAATGCCAAAGATTTAATTTAATGACTATATGTGAATAGCCTTCTAAAAATATATATATAGTGTACATAACAGCTCGCATTATGCATGTGAATAAATTTTATTAAAAAAAACTTCATACCGATATCAAAATATCATGTCAGTTATAATAAACAAATTACTTTATGTTATAACTAAAAATAGCAACGAGTCACCAGTCGTGCGTAAACAATGAAATTAAACAATAAATTAACTGTATGTGTAAAAATGTACACCCAAATAAATATCCCTTGGATAAAAATTTAAGATGAATATGCAAATAATGTACACAAGTTAAATTATGTCATAATTTCTGCAAAACCTTTAAACATACCAACCAAAAAACATCTTACAAATCTATCTAAAAAAAACAAATATTAAGTTGTAAATGCAATGTAAAAATAAAATGCAATCTTAAGCTAAACACAAATGCTGATAAAAAGAAACCAAAACAGGCACGGATAGTTATGAATGTCCCTAAGCATGGTGAGTGTTAATTGAAATAAAACAAAATCAGCTAAACTGAACGAATAAATGTGTGTGCGTGTGTGAAGTACCCGGCTAAACATGACATCACAACAACCATGTGCATGAGAGGAAAAAAAAAAGAAAACGTGTGATTAAGACCTAACAATGCTATCTGCCCATAGCAAGTTAGTGATAAAAGTGTAAAATAGTGTGGAAGTGGTATCCATAATCAGCATTAGGAAACAATTACAGGTGAATTTTAGCAATTTTAAAAAATGCGAACACTACTCCAATTGTAAAATAAATATTAGTGCAACTCCATGAAATATAAGAAAACATATCCGATCCCTGATTAAGCTAGCGGCCAACTTACTTAAACATAGATCGAAATACACACATCAGACATTTTGCTAACCCATGGAAAATAGCGCAATGACTGAAGTATCCCACATAAACCATGACAGAAGCACTAGCAAACAAATGTACACAAAAAAATGTATTAATGTGAATGCATGTCATTGAGAAACATACAAAAATAACTGTTTAAAACTATACTTCAAACCTATGTTGTACATCTTATGTATTTTGCAAAAGCAAGCGAGAGCCAAAAGGGAAAAAAATAATATTTTTTGTAACCATGACATGATGACTCGAGCTATGTAATATACCTAAAGAAAATGTATGCCAGGATAAACTAATGTAAGCTTACTAAATATTTTGCCAAAGTTCATAATCCAACAAAATATATATGTGAAAGAGAAAAGAATCTATCTTTATATATCTTTTTAAATTATGATTACGCCAAGTGTATGTAAATTTCTAATCAAATGAAAAATGTTACGCTAAAAAATGTTACTACTTACTAAAAAAAATGTTACGCTCACATACTCCTCTATAATTATTTTAAATTGTCACCAATATCCAAATCCAACATATTCACATTACTTTTAATCAGTGCAAAAAAAAAAAAATAATAATAATATAATAAAGTCATAAAACATAAAATTTTCTGCATAGAAAAAAAATATATTAACTATAAAAAAATTGCAAAAGTGTGTCCAAGACTTAATTGTGTAAAAAAATTTAAAAGCACGTTATACACTATATAAAACAAATATATATAGACTTTTTTTATATCTATATTTTTAAGAAAGGCTGTATAATAACTTCTTAACTCACAATAAAAATTAAATAATTACTAGAGAACTACTCTTAAAAAGAGACAATACTAAATATGTTGCACTGAAACACAACTGTGCTAATTTACGTCCAACAGACGATAACACAACACAGGGCAGCACTTCCTGATCACAGAGACAATAAAAAAAACATATTATCTCTGAAAGTGCGGCAATGTGCCAATGCAAGACATTTAGTGTGTATTTTATACAAATCAAACAAAACTAACTTTTTTTTTTTACTAGAACTGTATCTTAAGCATTCATAAACTCAGTATAGCATTGACATGCTTACATGTCCATAATAACTCATCTTTTTAAAAACATGAAATATCAAATAAGAAAATAAAAAGTTAACTACTAAGTTAATTATTATGTCATTCCTAACTGCCAAACAAAAAAAATGTGCATCAGACAAACTTAGATAAATTTCAAAAGGCTGTTCTTTGTCAAACAGTGGCAAGGAATGCCAGATATAGTAAATAAAAAAAAATCCATGTCAATCAAGAAAATATTAAAGTATCTAAACAAACGTAAAATAAAATTGTACTGGAAATTAACTTAAACACCTACCTTTTAAACAATTTGTAAGTTCAAAACACTAACCAATATTAATTTATATATATATATATATAGGTAGTATCTTCTTTCTTCCGGTTGCGACCTATTATAATGATCAGTACTTATAACACTTTGAAATCACCAAATACACGTAAATTTTAAACAAGAAGCATGTATAGGTCAACATATATTATCATATCATGTAAAGAGAGAAAAAACTGAAAGCGAAAATGTAAATTACTGTATTAAAGTTTTAAAAAGAAAAAGAAGCATTTCCCTGTTCATGCTTTTGAAAGGAATTATATTTAAAAAATTTGTGAAAAATATCTGGCTCAATAATCATTGGTACACATTCTTTTTTTTTTTTTTTTTTTTTTTGCGTAGAACAAACCAACACCGGTCGGAACATATATTTTTTTTTTATTTTATTGCCTAACAACCTATTTGAAGAGATTTCACAAATAGAAAAGACCCGGTTCTGTATAAATTAAGTTGGTGCAATCGGATCATCGGGCAGAGAAGAAAGCGAATTTCACAAACAACGATTGATGATCGATGAATTTGCATGCCATTATATGCAGAAACATACCAGTTCACATGGCACTGAATTTTAATTGAAGATTTTTTTTTTAATTTTCTAAAATACGTCGGCTGCCTAATAAAACCACGACACAGAGGAGCACATAGAGTAGGTGATATAGTGCTCCACTGATCGCAGGGGTGATCGTAGAAACCAGTCAGCAGACTTTAATTACTAGAGCAGCATTTTGAAGAAATGTAGCAGCGCGTCACTGACACATCGGTCAGGACAGAACAGCACTTATGATGATGGTCCGCAAATAGACCTTAGCAAGTGATGGACGATGAATCACAGGTCAGCAGGCAGGTAACATGGCACGGTTCCCAGTGCATAGCGACGGCAAAAGAAAGCAGGATTCCAGGCACTGGCAAGTGTTGAAATATGAGTCAGGAGGAGTCCGCATGCGCTGACATATCCTTTAAAGTGTAGCAAATTACTTTGCAAAAAAAAGTCGTTTTAACGAGGGCAGGGGTTAAATTTCTCTCTTTACAATATGCATGTATTTTTTTATGTTGGGGAAAAATCCGGCGGATGTGCCAATTTGTATGAAGGTGGTTCAGCAGTTTTAGGTTTGTACATGCTTATGAAAAACTCCAACACAAAAATACGGGAACAAAAACTTTATTTTAACTATTAAAATTACTAGAAAGCAAATTAGAATTACGATAAGGGGAAATGGATTTCTTAGAAATAATGGAGAAAGAGGTCCCCATTTAAACAAATGCAGCGAAGTGCAGATACAAAAAAATTAGTACCTTCTGAGTACATAGTCAGCATAGAAGTGCTTATTTTACAAACAGCTTCGATAGCTTGGCGTTACAAATCCATCGCCAATTTTACTATTATAATCGTGAACGAAGAGTGAACAAAGGTTTATAGGCGCGCAAAATGATTATACCACGCAATCTGGTATTCCTCATGGCATCAATCAAATGGTTGTTAAATAACTGTCACAAAGCATAATCAAAATGGCGTCAAAGTTCTGAATTGAATAAATTTGTTTATGCTTAATAATGGTTTATATGATAAAATGACCATTACATGAAAATGTGCAATAATTATAAAAGGCATCTGTATTAGACAAAAAGGATGTTAAAATTAACTGCAATCATTTTCCGAGACATAAGCTATAAACTTCATTTTATTTATGTTTTATTATTACCTTGTAACAGCGGAAGATAAGCAGTAAATAAGAGTGAATAAATTCAGCGTGGGCATATACGAATCAAAGTTACTGACAGCTGTGTTTCTCTTTTTGTGATTTATTTAATGACCCACAAGTTATCTGAAAGTAAATTGCTTTTCTAGGAATGAAAGATTACAACCGCCTAAAATGAATATTACTACTTTAAATAAACCGGGGTTATTGAAAGAAAGAAAAACCTAAGAGATAAAATTCGATATGGAAAATAAGCACTTAATTAAATTATAAAATTTTAACTTAAAGAGGGAGAATAACAACACGTTTTAAAAGACAAAAAATAAATGATTTAAATTAATTTAGAAGAGAACGTGAAATGTGATAGGATCTCTGTCACACCGGGTCCTTATTTTTAATTTATTGTATTAAAAAGAAAAAAAAACAGTTAAGGGGTATTTGTTAGGGTAGAGCCGGATAACTAGGAGGTAAAAGTAATTAGTGTTTTTTCATTATTTTCTCAGTTGAAACTTGATTAAATTGTGAAGACATGATGTTTAAGGTATGTTATGTATTGTTATAAACAGTATCCCTTATTTTAAAGAACAAACAAAAACAAATCATCTTTGTATAACCAAAACTTACTGAATTATGATATTTTGAATTCTTTGAATTTCCAGCCTGAACGGACTTTTTCGTCTCCCAATAGCTAGTATAAACTCGCATTTTGTCATTTTTAACATAGTTATCAAAATTTAAAGATCATACCTCCCAATTCTTCTGATCAACTTTATTGTTATTTCATGATTATGAATTTTATTTACATATGTAAATATATATATAGATATTTTGTTTAGTTATTTAGTTTGTACAGCCTGGACTGGACGTTGTCTCTCCTTATCCTTCTATAAATAGTAATGAAATTGTTGAGATAATTGAAACATCTATTGACAATAACCCAAAGTTTAATCAAGATATTCGTACCACGTTAAAATTAGCAATTAACCTGATTACACAAAATAATGTTTTCGTTTTTAACAGTAAATATTACACACAACGAAATGGTGCTCCTGTGGGATCCCCCATTTCAGGATATTTAGTCGAATTAAAACTTAGACCCTCAGAAACAGAGATTATGGAAGATTTTGAAATCAAGCCATTAACTTGGATAAGATATGTAGGTGACATTTTCATAATTTGGGATCACGATTTGAGGTCTTTAAATAATTTCCTGTTAAAACTTAATGAGTTGGATACAAATATAGAGTTTACGTTAGAAATTAAGAAAGAGGGTATTTTACAATTCCTTTGTATTAAATTAATAAAGAATAGTTATAGAAATAAATTGGAGCGTACTATTTATGGAAAACATTGCAGATCTAACAACACTATTCCTTTTGATTTTAACTCACCATTTTCATATAAAATTGCTACCTACAGGTTTTACGTTAAACGTGCCTTCGAAGTTTGTACAGATAAATACCTAGAAAACGAGATTAGTATAATAAAACAAATTGCTATTGAGGATGGTTTCCCTCCTCAACACGTTAATATATTAGTTAATCAAGCAAAACATCCAAGACAGAAGAAGGAATTAAGTTTGAGCAAGTCTATTTATTACACACACATTTGATTATATCACACAACTTTATGAGAGATTAACATATGAATTACTAAAATATAATATTAATTTAATAGCTAAACCTCCAACAAGATTGAAAGAATTGATTCACAGTAAAATTGATCCTATTTCCGATTATGAAAATGCTGGAGTCCACATCATCCCATTCAGCACAGAACAGCTTAAGAGTTTATTTTATATAGGTATGACATGTCGAAAATTTAAGAAAAGATTAAAAGAGCACATTTCTGATGTCAAGTTTAACAAACCAAATACAGCTTTATCCAGATTGCATCAAACAGAAAATATTAAGATAAACTTCGAAAAAGCTAAAATTATCATTTCAACGTTTAACCACTTCTCGTCAATAATCCTCGAATCCATTGAAATTTTACTTAGAAGTGATAATGTTTGTAACGATGTCCTTTCCTATTTGGAACAATATCTTAAATATTTCAGGACCTCCTTTTAATACGAACTGATCTTTTCACCCCTCTGCAGAGAAATGGACTGAACTCCGCTTGCGCATGCGTACTATTTTTGTTTTTGTTTTTAAAATGTATTTCTATTCATTCAATCATCTTTTTTCCCTTTGAAAATGAACGCGTGTGTGTTCGAAAGATCTCGGGTTACATTAAATAATATTTTTATATGTTTTTGTCACATTTTAAGTAGTTGTAAGTATATTATAAAGTTCATTAATAACAAGGTGAAAATTTCCTTCACGACACTAGCGTTTAAAACAGTGTTTTGACTCTATAGATATTTTGATTTGCGTATGTACATATGATATAGTGACTATTTTAATACTGTAAATCACAGAAAAAATTATAGTTTTGAAAATTTATACTTAATTGAAAAAAAAACGACTGTTTATAGATCAAATTTCGCTACTCTTTTGCCAATTCCAGAAACCATTTAATTCTGTTTAATGTATAAAACGCTCAGTTGTTTTTATTAAAATGTCAAAAAATCGAAAAAAATAACTCCTTTTACAAAAAAAAGACCCTTTAAAAAAAGGTCAAAGTGCGAGTTTCGAAAAGAATTTTAAAGTGTGGAAGTCATAAAAAGACGTTTATTAATTAGTAGCATCAACTATTAATTAGTTGTATTAGTAACACACTATTATCAAACATGTATTTAGTTTAAAGAAGAATTAAAACGTCGTTCGATTTTTTGGCACATGAATGAAATTTTATGAGTATATTATTGAAATTATCTGGTTTTTCAGTATATTTTCTAAAGAGTCTTTCTGGTAAAAAGGGAGGGGGGAATAAAGAGCAAATCTACTCAATTATTTTCATAATTTTATGATTTAAAGCCAATATCGAACTGTTGAATTTTGCTTATACAATGTTTTTTTTTCTTCAGTTTGTTATAAGTTTCTTATGATATACAACAATTTAGTATGATTATTTTTGCACAAAAGTTGTTGCAAAAAATTAGTTATCCCATACGGATTTTTTTTTTTTTTACTTTAATTCATTAAAATCCCTAAAAAATGTCTGAAAATATGTAAATGTACTGTGAAAATATTCCTTAAATATTTTGAGTATTTTAATAAAATTAAGTGCTCTGAATATGCTACAAAAATTTGCTTTGGCGAGAAGGGGGGGGGGGGATGCACTGCATCTCCTATGATTTATTCTTACACTTTTATGATGTGAAGCTGACATCAAACTGTTGCATTTTGCTTTTGCAATAGACTTTCTTCTCCAGTTTGTTGCAAGATTTTTTTTAATGATATAAGCATAATTTAGTATGTTACCTTAATTTAGTAAGTTAAGCGTAATTTAGTATATTTATTAAACGCAATTTGCAGCTGCAAAATCAGTTATCTGCTAAACGATTTTTTCTCCTCTTCAATTTTTTAAACTGTTTAAAATTTGTCTAAACATATGCAAATATGCACTGTAAAAATATTTGTTAAGTTCAATAAATAATATTTATAGATCATTCCTTTATGTTTAATTAGATTAAAATTCCAACAAAAAAATATATCTTTTTTTTTTGTTTGTTTCTAAGTTTAATAAAGTTGCATTTAAGAGAAATACACTTGGTACACAAATTTTAATATTTTATTTTTTGTCATTAACAGTATTTAATTCAAACACTTTTCCCCGGGAGGGATTTCTGTGGCTTCCGGGGAGCGAGAGAATTTCACTTTTTAACCATTGCAAATACAAAATCTCAAATATTCCGGGAGGGGACATGTCATTGCTCCTGGGGAGTGCCACATCCTGAATTCAAAAGTGGCCATTAAGTATGGTTAAAAATATTTTTTTACCGTTAGAGTCACTACACTAGAAACATATAAAAAAGTTCAGTTGAATATTTTCTATTTTTAACTTGAAAACTACTGCCATTCGAGTTTTTAAAAAAAACACATTTTTATGAAATTTTCTTATATTTCTCGTTAAAAGGCACTTTTTCTCCCACAGCTTTTTATATTTCAATTTAAAAAATGTAATGCGCATATATTTGTGTCTTAAAAGTAGCGAGCGTGTATAATTTGAACTTTGTATCCTTACATTTCCACAAAAAATCGTAATTTTAAAAGTTTTTTTAACGCTTTTCGCCAGTAATTTAAACCTTTAAATATCTAAACTTTGTAATTGTTCTGTGAGACTAGTCTTAAAAGTAACATCCACGTCAAATTTAAGTTTTCTATCCTTAACAATTCCATTGAAATCGTAATTTAGGTCGTTTTTAGAATACTTTTTACTGATTTCACCGTTGTAATTTTCGAATTTTTTAGAAACTGTTCTTACATAGCTTTTAAGACTTTTAAGTAATTACCATCATGCAAATTTCAAGTTTCTCTCCTCATCAACATCATAAAAATCGCAATTTCAGAATTTTTTCGCTTCTGCATCCATTGAAGGAAGTGGCACCGACATGAAGTATAGTCTATGAGGGAGCAGGGACTATCACCATCAATTTGTGACTATCAAATGATTGATAATATTACTCCTATTTGCCTAAAATAATTATAAAAGAACATATCACTTTTATTAAACGGGTTTAATTGCCCTTAATCCTCCCTAAATAATTTAAACATATTGACCTCGGTTTATTCGAATAATTTTGTGTGACCCTGTATAATATACAATAAGGAAAATTGTATAGTGGCTCTTAAGAAGAATTTCGTAGCAATGAAAGCGAATTTAAGAAAGTAAACAGCAGGGTTGTGCAAAATTTTAATTAGATTAACGATTGAAAATTAACGATTAATTTTTTATTGAATTTTGTACATATTTCAGTATATAGAAATATTCTACTTAATCATTGTCTTCGTATCAAACGTTTATGTTCTTCCCAATTCTTACAGCCTAACATTTTTAAATTAAAGCAATTAGCATTGTCCTATAATTATCCCATCTCTTTTATATCTGCATGGCTCAAATCTTAATATTATTTTTTTTCTACTTATTGCCAGTATAGGCATATAATATGTATATAAAAAAAAACTAAAAAATCGAAAACACTATTATGGATGGTGGGATGTGGATTGCTGAAAAAAATATAAAAAAAAAAACATACACACAAAATCTATATATATGTATATATATATGATATGTATATGTATATTTATATATATTACAAAAAAGTATGTGTGTGTGTGTATGTTTTCCCATACATTAGACACTAATTTTAAAAACACATATAAAAAATAAAAATACCATTACGGAGGGTTGAGGTCGGGAATGCTAAAAAAAGTTTAAAACTTTATATGTTTATATATGTGTGAGCCTGTATATGTATATGTATATATGCTTATATATTGTATGGATATATTAAAAAAAATAATAACCACGGCGTATCATGCATTTAACATCATAAATTTCTCATAAATTTCCACATATTGCTTCATAATACAAGGTTATATTTTACTATCTCAATATAACTCATTTTTTAAAAATTTTCACATTTAGTTACCTAATATAAGGCTATATTTTACTATCTCAAAATTTTCCTCACTGTTTTTTAAATGTTACTTATATTCTCATTTTTTATATTATAATATTTTGTGTTTAAACTAGTTAATTTAATCAATTGCCCTTCTATTTATTTATTTTTATATAATTCTTTATTTTCTTTTTGATTAATGTATTCCTGTTCTTTATTTTATTTTGTAATTACTCACTATTTATCAAGTTTATTACTTTTTTCTCCATTCTATTTTAACTAAATGTTAATCCAAGTCATTTCTTTATTTCTTCAATAAATTTCATTCCTTTTTTGGGGGTAAAGATGTCAGTACTAAACATTATTTTTAATAATCCAGTTCCAATTTACATTTTTTTCCTTTCTCACACCAGATGGCAGCAAAGATATAGGTTTCAGTCAGATATTCAACTGTAGGCCCACATGTTAAAACAGTCCTAACTCTGATTTTCAATACCGACATGCTGCAGTTTTGCTTCCTAGTATGTAATTTATATATTGTGCTCTATTAATTTTTAATATCCTGTGTGAGGTATATTTTTTAGATTTCTTGGATTTTTATTCTCTATTTTCTGTTATGCTTGCGTTATAAGGAGCTAAATTTTGTCATTTTAGGCCAAATGCCGACAAAATGGGATTAAATAGCACATCTTCTATGAATGAACCCACAAACTCCCCTGTTATGTGGTAATTCATAGTTTCTTATTATATAATAAGTATAATCTTATTTTATATATAAAGTAATTCATATTATATATATATATATATATATATATATATATATATACTTTGAAAAATACTGAAATATTAATCGGTATGTTGTGTAATATTTCTGTTTTATATCCTATAAATATTTAAACTGGTTTTATTGATTTTTCCATTTCATATTATTTGTTTCTATTCTGTTTTCATTTTTAATCTATTCACTTGATTATAATGGTTGTTCGGGCACAGAGAAAAATAATTTTTAGCTTTCTTTTCTCACAGAAAACAACCATTTTGCTTATATCATTGAATTCTGTGCCCTTGAAAACGTAATTCAATATATAAGCTTTTCCATTATTTGTCGGTGTCCACTTTCTTCTTTTTTCTTCCATAATAATTCTTATAATAAATTATTTGGCACTTTTTTTATACTTACAGCTTTAATTCATAATATTACGGTTTTTGTTGGTGGTAGGTTATGTTTAATTAATGGTTATATATATATATATATATATATATATATATATACAGAGCGTGTAAAAACATTAAGGACAGCAAAAAATTGTAAAAATGTTGATGAATTGAAGATGCGACAAGTGAAATGGTAATTTAATGTTGATCATAAAGTGGAAATACTAATATAAAAGTCAACAGAATGCATCTGTGTCTTTTTTATTGCGAAAAAACCATAATTATACAAAAAAACGCTATTTTTGACTGTGTAAAAACTTTAAGGACACCAGTATTTTTTTTTTATAGAAATGTCATATATAATTATTATTGAGGATATACCGAAACAGGTTTTTAAGGCCGAAACCGAATTTCGGCGATCTTCCTATTTTCGGCCGAAAACGAAAACGAAAATGTCCAAAATTTTTTTTAAAGTACATACATACATATATTATCAATTAATTATACTTATTTATTAAATATGCATAATAATTGAATAATTATGCGTATTTAATTAATATACATAATTATTAATTAATTGTACGTGTGCTCCAAATTGTCTCTCTGTGCATTAGATCCAAACTTTTTTTTTTCATATAAAATAAAACGCAATTAATTCATCAACGACGCAGTATGAAAATTTTATAATTATACAAATTTCATTTAATTAAAAATTATTTTAGCTTTATATATACACACCTCGATTTATCTTTTATAATGATTTCTATAAATGATCATCTGTTATACTAAAACTTTCTCAAAGACTCTTCTGCGGTTTCCAACTGAAAATTTTCTATTGCTATTATGTCTGCAGCTTTTAATGAGCACGTGAAAAAGTTTAGTTATATATGCATTGCTTGCTTTATAATTTTCGTTCACGTCTTGAGTCAGTCATGACTGCATTACAACAACGAAGCTCGTAGCAATAAATAGACTCATTTGAGCAGGCCGATAAAGCTCAAATCCATGAGAATTGTTGAAAATTTCCGGAGGAAGAAACGAGATCTTTGGAATACTGATAGTTTCGTTTTCGTTTCGGTCCAAAATTTGAGTTTTGCCGAAAATTCGTTTTCGGCGAAACTCAGATTTTGGACCGAAACTATCAGTATTCCAAAAATCTCGTTTCTTCCATCGGAAATTTTGAACATTTCTCATCGATTTGAGCTTTATCAGCCGGCTCAAATGAGACTATTAATTAATTGTTATTAATCGTCGTATAATTAATTGATAATATATTTATGTATGTATTAATTACTTTATTAGATACAATTTAATTACTTTAAAAAAAGTTTTTGGACATTTTCGTTTTCGTTTTCGGCCGAAAATAGGAAGATCGCCGAAATCGGTCTCGGTTTCGGTTTCGGCCATAAAAACCTGTTTCGGTCTATCCTTAATAATAATTATATGTAACATTTCCATAAAAAAAATACTGGTGTCCTTAAAGTTTTTAATGTGAATAATATATACCAATGTCTCGACCGAGTTCGTTGGCCAGCTTCATACGCCATCTTCTTTTAAAAATGGCGGCCATTTAAAAATGTAAAAAAAAAAATTAAATTTAAAATGAGGTACAAAAAAATTAGGAATTTAAAAAGATTTTTTCCTTATGTGTTTGAGCTTGATACAAAGATGATTATCACTTTAATTTTTTGTCAAATAAATCATATAAGGTAGAATAGTATACAATGAGACGTGGTACACAGTGAGACATCAGTCATTTTGACATATAGTTATAATTTTTTCTCCTAGCTCACACTCACACATAACCATCTCATCTTATGCAACACGTGGATGTAGTTTTGGTACTGAAATATGTAATACTTGAATTGAAGTTCGTAAAATTAATTACATTAAATAAAAATTCATTGTGTTTATCATAAATATTGAATGTTAGGGTGTTATTAGGTAGAATATTAATTTTAACATCCATAAAATTTATACTAGAATTATGTGAAAAGTTAGTACTAAGTTCTAGATTAGAAGGGTACTTTAGAGGAAGAGATATAGAATTATTATCTTTAACAGAAAGAATAATTATATCATCTATGTATCTGTAGGACAATGCTAATTGCTTTAATTTAAAAATGTTAGGCTGTAAGAATTGGGAAGAACATAAACGTTTGATACGAAGACAATGATTAAGTAGAATATTTCTATATACTGAAATATGTAAGCAGGAATTGAAGTTCGTAAAATTAATTACATTAAATGAAAATTCATTGTGTTTATCATAAATATTGAATGTTAGGGTGTTATTAGATAGAATATTAATTTTAACTTCCATAAAATTGATACTAGAATTATGTGAAAAGGTTGTACTAAGTTCTAGATAAGAAGGGTACTTTACAGGAAGAGATATAGAATTATTATCTTTAACAGAAAGAATAATTATATCATCTATGTATCTGTAGAGCAATATATTATTGTGAATAATTTTTCGTTCATAAAAGTAAATATATAAATCATATAACATGCTTGATGAAGCAGCTTCTTGAGATATGCCATGTATTTGAATAAAAAAAGCACTGTCTTGGAAAATAAAATTATGAAATAGTAGACAGTTAGTCACAGATGTGAAGAAGTCTGTATCAATGTTATCAGGTAAATTTAATAAAGGAAAATATTCTATAAATAATGTATTGATCATAGAATGTAAGTCTTTTAGAATGATATTATTAAATAGGTCTTTGAAATCTAAAGTAATAATATTATTGACATTTGTTAATGATTTTATTTATCCACCAGTTCAAAACTGTTTTTAATGCATTGAGTGTCTTTGTTGACTGATAACTTATAAATTTGTGTAAGAATATTTAAAAATAACGTATTAGCACAAGTATTATTTGTATTACAACCTACAGTGACAGTGCGGAATTTAAGAGAATTTTTGTGAAACTTTGGAATCATGACTACATAAGGATAATTTGGGTTGCTATTTTTTATGCCTAGTAATTTATGATAGCTTAATACATGATTATTATTTTCCTTTAAAGTAACATGATGAAGTTTGAAAACATTATTAGAAGTAAATGCTTTAGTTAGAAGTAGAGCCTCTAGAGTTTACGGGCCGGAGCATCACCGCCTTATTTAGATCCACTTTGGGTACACGCCTGCTTCTTGGCGACTTTAGCGCCTTGTTGGCGATTTCAAGAAATTTGTTTATCACATAAAATTTGAACTAAGTCGATGTATGCACAAAAATAAAAGTTCTTCTATTATTAAAGGTCGTACGGTCCTTGAAAATCTTTACATTTTTCAAAAATAATTTTTCGTCCTTAAAGTCCTTTTTATACAAATTCTGCAAAAAGTCCTTAATTTCAAACTCTTGTTTCTTAATCAGATGTGAAACTCTTCTGCATTTCAGTTAATTTCCGATTAAAAAAGAATTCAACTAAATCCCTCTCTTTTCGAAATTTTCTTCGCCCACTTTTGCTTTCCCTCCCCCCCCCCCCCTCAAAAGTACTCAAAGTATAAAAATCCTTATTTTTTTTTAACTTTTCTACTCTATTTATTATTTTATTGTAACAATATGATCATACAAATTTCGTTAAAATTTAATCTAAATTCCTCTATCCCAACATTTTGCTTCCCCCTTTACCCCCCCTTCCCCCTTCTCACAATACCCAGTATAGTTTAAAAATTTTAAAACTGTAATTTTTTAAAACTTTGTTTTTGCTATATCTGTCATTTTATTAAAACAATAAATAAATAACCAATCATATATTTTTTTCCTCCCTCCCCACCGAAATTCACGTTTTCCCTCCCGCACCCCCCCCCCCCTCTCCCCTGAGATATCAAGCACACAAAATTTGAAGTCTTTAAATATCTTTTTTTTTTTTGTGCTATGTGTAAATGTTTAGTAAAATAAAGAAATAACAAGTCATCTAATAATCTCCCCCCACCTTTGAAAAAAAATCTTCTTCCCCTTTGCCCCTCCCCCTGTTCATAAAGTTTAAAATCTTTAAAAGTATTCTTTTTTCCTACTGTTTGTTCCCTTATTGTAATAATGAGTAATTAATCATCTAAAATCCTCCCTATATCTGATATGGCCGTTTTCCCTTTAGCCGTCCCCCCCCCCCCCCTTATTCCTAACACAAAAAATTTTAAATCTTTAAAGTGTTCAATTTTGAATTTTTTTCTGTATAATTTTAAATCTTTAGTAACAATAGTTATTAAGTCATCTAATGAACTTACTACCCCCTCCCCATAAAATTCTGTTTCTCCCTTAATTCCCCCCCCCCCCCATTCACAAAATTAAAAATATTTAAACGATTTTAATTTTTTTTAACTTTTTTTGCTCTATTTATTACTTTATTGTAACAATAACAATAAATAATCATTTAACATCCTCCCACCCCCTGAAATTACCTCTCCCCCGATCTTTCCTACCATGTAAAACTTAGTTTTCAAAACTATAATTTTTCTTTCTGCCCCATTTGTGAGTCGATAAATAACTAGTCACCTTCCTCTCCCGCCACAAAAATAAATAAATAAAATTACCCTTTTCCCTTCTTCCTAAACTTACAAAGTTTAAAATATTTTAAACTTTAAAAATTTTCTCCAACACCAGTGTTTTCAATGGTTGGTTGGTTGTATTTATGTCAGCCAATTATCAGCACGTGGGATATAGGCCCTAAGGGGGGAGTGCCTTCCGTGGTCTTTCTAAGGGAACCTAACCCATATTAACGCTTGGAGAACCAAGGTTCGAAGAAAACCACGAAAACTCCGAACGATTAGGCCGACGGGCGCTATTGGGATCGAACCCAGCACCTCCCGTCTACCAGCTTCGAGAGCAGAACCTCTCGGCCACAAATGTGTTTTCAATGGATAAAACGTTAACATTTCGGGCAAAGACATCAGGTTTTTCCAATTTTATTATTATTATTTTGGGTAATTGGTAGAGATGCGACACCGCGAAAAAGAAAAAAAGGTCGCCACGTGACCACAATTGCTCATAACTCGATAAATAATCTGTTTATTAAAAAATAGAAATCTCATTTTGATTCAAAATCCCTTCAGTTATCAGAGCTGCTAGTTTTATGTCTTTACGTTTAAAAATGATTAAGAAAATGTGTCATAAAGTTATTTTGGGTAACTGGTAGAGCTCTTAAACTCAAATTCTTGAACATCTATAAGATTGCAGATTATTTGATGAACAAGTATTTACATGTTGCGTACTTAAAGCTGTTAAGTGAAAATTGCCATTAATATCTCTTCTTTTTACATTAACTCATTGTTTATATTAATAATTGATTAATTTATGAAACCCTCCTAAAATATTAAAAATATATATATAAGCAAATTATTCCGTATTATAATTTTCTGAATCTGTAAAATAATAGTAAAAATAATAATAAACTGTTTAACCTATTTATGAATTTTTTAGAGAATTAAAAAGTGCAGAAAGATTTAAAATTATATAAGCATTCCTTAAATAAAAATAATTCTCATAAAATTCAGCTTCCGGATTTTCTCCTTCGGCTCAATAAACAGTTTGATATTTAAAACTGTAATTTAAATAAAATATATCCTACATGTTTTATACTAAAAATAAATCAAGTAATCTACCCCTCCCCCCCCCCCCGCAAACAAAAGTAAGAAAAATCTGTTCCTCACCAACACATGAATTTTTTTTTTAATTTTTTGCTCTATTTGTGACCTTGTAGTGACAAAAAATAAATAATTAATGGGATTAATAAGAAAATAAATAATGCAAAATCTCGTAAATATTGATTAATAACTCTCAAAAGTTTGAAAAAATTAAGAGTATAAATAATCATTGTCCCGTATGTATATTTATACACTTGTGTAAATATTATAAACATAAATAAATAATTAAATTTAAAAAGAATTGTAATCGTCAGTCATTTTTACACGTTTTAACAGACTTTTAAATTTGGCGCTTTCATAAATCCCGCCATTTATCTCGACGACAGTTGATTATCCACTTTCTTCTTTTTGTATTTTCTTCGGGAAATTTGAACATCCGATGTCCTTTTCTAGAATGGTTTGAATAATTCATCGCAAAGTAGCCTCCCATCATAAATTTCGTAACTAATTATAACGTGTAATTAATAAAAAATAACTGTCTAATTGTAGCACCGTTGCTCTGAGTTTACATAGAAGTGAATGGGCGCTGGGTACATATGGCAAACCCAAAGGCACATCAATGGCGGATGCTTCAGCTCGTATCTCTAGTAGCCTTAGTTAGAAGGTGATGATAATAATATTTGCAGATGACAGCATAGTTGTTAGCAGTTTTATCTACATATGTAATGATGAAATTATTTTGAAGTGTTGCAATATGTGGTTTAAGATTGGAGAAATAAACTGAATTTTTGGCAATATTCAGTTTCAATAACTGTTGTTTAAAAAGAAAGATGACATGATGCTTCCAATCTACAAAATATTCAGTAGGTTTATTATAGTTAACAGCAATTTTGTAAATGAAGGAATCTAAATCATATGTGAATTGTTTAATGATGGACTGTATATTACACTGTGTAGGAATACGATATTTAGAGCCATGACGCATCAAGGATCTTACAAGGAGAGGGCCAACCATGTTAATCACAGATTTTGATTATTTTAATATATGTTGTAGGGTAGAGACCCCTTAGTGTCAGGTTCAACGGATTTTATCCAACGCTCCTTAGTTCTTAAGAAACCGGAGGTGTCTAATATTAGTACACAACTTAAATAATTACTTTGAAATCAAAATGCTGGGTTAGTCGTAATTCAGTTGGTATGGCGTTTGCTGGCCGAGCCGCGGGCCCGGGTTCGATACCTGAATTCGTTATATTTGTTTTTCTCATTTTTGTTTTTATAAATATACTTGTAAGTATAACTTAATAATCTCATTGTCAATTAAAATTTTTAATATTGTATATCAATTATAATTTTAACCTATTTAATTTTTTACTTTTAACTAAATATTTGTAATAAAACATCATAAAACTGTTAATTTTTTTTAAAAAAACTTTTATAATGTATTTCATATATTCTTTATCGATGCAATGATATTGAGCAATTGTGTCAATTCGTGATTTTAAAGAAACATCCTTTACGCATTGCTTTAACAAAGGAAGTCAATGCGATAATACTGTTATTCTGTTTTTAAAGTAACAAGCATAATTATATTAAAAATTAGCATCAGAATTAAATCACAACCGAATTTTTGCATATTAAACATTTTTAAATTTGTGATAAGTATGCTTGCGCTTTCAATTATTTTGCTTTCCCCTTTATCTTCATTCTGCTTTTATTTTTATTTTATTTGAATATTCTTTTATTTTATCAAAACTAGATGGCGACACAACAGATTTTGTCAGGATTTTGAAATTTTTATCATTCAATAATAGATCCAGTTTCTTTTTAAACCTCTTTAAAGGATGAGAAATAATAGTTTACAAATAAGAAATGATACATTTAAATTTGTTAACATTATAATTAATGTATGATATTCAAATTTTTAATTGAAATTAATAAATTATAATTACAAGTATATTTATAAAACAAAAAATGAGAAAAACAAATGCAGCGCATTCAGGTATCGAACCCGGGCCCGCGGATCAGCCGGCAAACGCCATACCAACTGAGCTACGACTAACCTATCATTTTGGTAGCAAAGTAAGTATTTAAGTTGTGTACTAATATTAGACCCCCCGGTTTCTCAAGAACTAAGGAGCGTTGGATAAAATACGTTGAACCTGACACTAAGGGGTGTCTACCCTACAACATATATTAAAATAATCAAAATCTGTGATTAACAAGGTTGGCCCTCTACTTGTTAAATGATTATTAGTGACAATGTCTAAATTACCAGTTATAACATGTCCATGATGGGCATTAATATATGTATTTAGATGGAGATCATTGCATTTACATGTAAAAGTATCAGTATGTTTGAAATTTTTAGAAAACTTATTATAATTGACAATTTTACGACCTAAACTAACAGGATATTTAAAAGAGCTTTTCAGATTAACACTTTGAAGTGGGAATTTACATAGCTCGTTGTAAAATAATTGATTAAGCTTAATTTTATTAAAAACTGTATTAGTAAAGGTAACGATTAAATGTGAATTACTTTTATTTAATTTTTGTGGTTTTTGTTAATATTGACATTAAGAGCAGTTAGCCTATAATGGAGTAAATCAAAAAATGCATCACTAAAGTGGGTATTGAATGTGTTTGAAGTAAAAACTTTATGATACTGATTAATATGAAATTTAGGAATTGCAAATATATATTTACGAAGAGACATCCAGTTGTAATTACTACTGAAAGAAGATTGTAGGCATATTAATACTTTTTTGATATGAGTATTAGTTAATTTAGATGATGAATATTTAGTAGTGGATGATTTCCCTCTTTTTGTACGTGTGGTTTGCTTATATATTTTATGATTAAGATATAGATAGAGACATTGATAGTTAATTGTATTAGATGACGTTCAAATAATCAATATACGGCATGAGGTTTATTATATGACAGTTGATTTAGTCCATGTGGATAAAGTGTGTTATAATGTTTGATATATGCAGATTCCATAAAAAGACGTTCATGGAATTTGTTTTGTATATTAAGGATATGAATAGTAATATTACTAAAATTGTGATTTTTAAAGTGCCTATACTCAACATTGCAGTTTAAAGGATTGCGAGAGCATTTATAATCACTGACGGCAGATCGATGTCCATTGATACGTTTATGAATTGGGCCCCTAGTTTGACCAATATATTTCATGTTACATGAATTACATTTAATACGATAAATAACATTAAAAGCTTTACAAAAATTAATATGGGAAGTATTATGAACAATTTGTGATGGATCTGCATGAGGGCAGGTCAAGCAGCGAGGAGATGAACATTTGCTAAATTGTAAATGTGGTGAGGGAGAAGAAAATAGGTACCTGGATGACGATCCATGGTCAAGCCTATAATTAACCATGTACCGGGCTTTACGTCGAGAGTTATCAAAGCCCAATTTGACAGTCGCTAAAAATTTACTAAGAATTGCCATGAAGAATAAGGATGCATAATATTAAACATGTAATGAATATGATGAAAAAAATAAGATAAATAACTGAGAAAGATACAATCTAGATTATATATATATGTAAAATAATAAGAAGTAATAATGTATCTTAACTTTTTATTTTGTTTCTATTTCAATATTTTTATTATTTTTTGTAAATTTTTAATTTTTTTAATAAGTTAAAATAAGTTTATATTTATTTTAAATAATATGAAATGTTGCAAATATCATTAAAATAAAGTATTAAAAATTTAATGAAGAAAGTAATTAATTAAAAAATAATTGGAATAACATAAAAACCATGTACCAAAACAAAATTATAAATAATAATGTTGCTAGCATGAAAACTAGATTAAATGTAATTTAATATACAGAATTACCTCACCATAATCAAC
The DNA here is from genome assembly GCA_963932465.1 of Maratus speciosus. Classification (NCBI taxonomy): domain Eukaryota; kingdom Metazoa; phylum Arthropoda; class Arachnida; order Araneae; family Salticidae; genus Maratus; species Maratus speciosus. Next base: position 34,020,744 of record OZ010800.1, read on the forward strand.
AGATTACGAAAATGATACTAAAAAATATCAAAACAAAGACAAATGCTACAAATAGCATAATAATTGACCCATAAAAAACGCAGAAAAAATCACTAACCTTCCCATATACAATGAACAATTAAGAAATGAAATAATATAAGATAATATATGTTTATATATATATGATCTTTGTCACATTGTAACTCTCGTATTTATGAACCGAACTTGGTGTGTACATAGTACACACCAATGTCTTGACCGAGTTCGTTGGCCAGAGTCATCAAGCCATCTTGTTTCAAAATGGCGGCCATTTAAACATTTAAAAATAAATCTTGAATTTTAAATGAGTTACAAAAAAATTAGAAATTGAAAAATATTTTTTTCTTATGTGTTTGATCTTGATACAAAGATTCTGGAGCATTTTTTGTTTCGTCTATATCTTAAAAAATGGCTGAGCTATAGCACTTTGAATTTCTAGTGTTGCTGACATTTTGAAACGATCTGAATTTTGTCACGCGATAACAGGCGTATTTATAAACCAATTTGGATGTAACTTTGTGTATACATAGTACATACCATTGTCTCGACCGAGTTTGTTGGCCAGCTTCATCCGTCATCTTGTTTCAAAATGGCGGCCATTTAAAAATTTAAAAAAAAAATTAAATTTTAAATGAGGTAAAAAAAATCAGAAATTGAAAAAGATTTTCTTCTTATGTGTTTGACCTTAATACAAAGATTCCGGAGTCTTTTTTGTTTCGTCTATATCTTAAAAAATGTCTGGGTTATAGCACTTTGAATTTCTAGTGTTGCTGACATTTTGAAAAGATAGGATTTCCGTCACGCAATAACAGAAGTATTTACGTACCGATTTGGATGTAACTTGGTGTGTACATAGTACATACCAATGATTCGACCGAGTTCGTTGGCAAATTTCATCCGCCGCATTGTTTAAAATTGTGGCCATTTAAAATTTTTAATAAAGTTTAAAATTTAAAATGAGGTAAAAAAAAATTAGAAATTGAAAAAGATTTTGTTCTTATGTGTTTGACATTGATACAAAGATTTCGGAGCATTTTTTTTTTTTTGCCTATATCTTAAAAAATGGCTGAGCTATAGCACTTTAAATTTCCAGCATGGCTGACATTTTGAAAAAATTTTATTTTTGTCACGCGGTAACACATGTATTTATTAACCGATTTGAATGTGAGAAGGCATATGCATAGTACATAGCAATGTCTCGATAATGTTAGTTGGCCAGCTTCATTCACCATCTTGTTTAAAAATTGCGGCCATTAATTTTTTTAAATTTAAGTTTAAAATGTGGTACAAAAAAATTGAAATTGAAAAAGATTTCTTTCTTAAGTGTTTGACCTTGATACAAGGATTCTGGAGCATTTTTTGTTTTATCTTTATCTTTAAAAATGGTTGAAATATAGAGCACTTTAAATTTCTAATGTGGGTAACATTTTGAGAAATCTGATTTTTTGCCTGCGACAGCACTCCTATATACCAACCGATTCCAATGTGAGTGAGAACGTGCACAGGAATTACAAAAGTCCCGACTAAGTTCATTGGTTAGCTTCACCCATCATGATTTTTTTTATGGTGGGCACTTCAAGATATCGCCGAATTTGGCGACCAAATATAAATCATTTTAAATAAAACCAATTTGGGTATAGCTGACTAATTTCACGAAATTCTCATTTTCATTCAGTATTGACAAAAATTAAAAATTAGTATTGAATCTTCTATAATCGGGTTCCAATAATTTGAGCTTCGTGTGTTTGAATAGTATAAAATGGCTCTTTGAAAATAAGGAATATGAAACCTACCTCTTCCTTCCGGCACTGGCCGGAAGGACTTTTTTTTCTCTTTTATTAATTTATAACTCAAATCAAAACTCGATAATTTGAGCCAATTTATGTTCCATGTGCTCTTAACACTCATTCATACCTCACGGCGTAAAATGACACTTTTTAACGATTTCGCTTTACGGTTAATTTATTTGTAATTCTTCGATTAAAACAATCCCAAATCATCTTATAATAAACTGAAGACTGGTTTTATACTCGATAGTTTTAAAAACTGCAATTAAAAGTAACATAAATGAAAACTTTAAGATGTGTCATTTGACACCGGTAAGAAATAGTGATAAAAATGTAGAAGTAAATCAGATACACGTTTTTATTATAAAAAAAGCAGTAACATCGTAATGAAACCTTACCATACCTTAAAAAGCCGGATCATACCTTAACCCTTTATGTTCCAAATTAGGAATTCATGAAAATTTCATCTTCTAAAGCATTTTTCGTGAATTTATTAGAACTACATTAGCAGATTTGCACAATCATTTAATAAATTTTAAAAGGTTTTTGCCAATTAAAATTAATTAATCAAATTTGAATTTATAGGGATTTTGTGCAATATTTATAAGCCCACTCAGATATTTTATTTAAAACATATTTTTTAGTATTTTGTTGAATTAGGAAATGTACAAATATAATGTTCTTATATAGAAATATAGAAATATTTTCGAACTGAAACTCCCCCCCCCCCCCCATTCTTTCACCGTCAAGAAAGCCGAAAAGATGCAAAGGCTAAAGAAATCATCCTCTTAAAATTATTTTCGTTAGTGCAACCCATAATCCTGTTGGAACAAGATAAACTAAAATATCTATAAGTCATTCTAAACTGTATTTCTACAAATCAATGTATTAAATGAATTTTATAACAAGTTATTTTAATGGTACTTTAACGTACCGCCCGAGCATAAAGGGTTAATATTTATATATATATATATATATATAATGAATTTGCCCTTGAAATGTAAATTTCTGAAAATTATACGAGTGATTTTTCTTCTTCACCTAAGCATCAAATAATTTTCACATACAAAAGAAGTTTAAAATATTTTAAACAAGTTTCTTACTTTTGAATCCGTGAACGAAATCCATCATTTGATGTATATGGATATAGAAATGGGCTTTAAAATGAAAGTAAAGATATTATTATGGCTTTCGGTAATTTTACGGTCATCCTATAATTTTCAATTTTGCCATTTGTTTATTTTGAATGAGATATTGAAATCCTTATCTTCTATACATTCCTTAAAACAAACCAAAAAATTACAATAAATTGTATATTTTTTTTTAGGGTAAGAGCAGACGAGTGGTGAAGTAACTACAATTTTTGCAGAGGAGCGAATCTTGGAGAACTTAAAGGGTTTCTATGGAAACATGATACAATGAAGAGATTCGCGGAGAACAAGGGTTTCTATGGCAACATGAAGTTCAGCACTGATACTAAGCTGTTGAATGTATAGAAACGTAACAGGTGTTGAACAAAAACCATTACCATTCAATGTAATATATTTTCAAACTTTTAAAAGTCGGAATATTATATAAAGTTTTTTAAAAAGTTCCTGGTTAGAAAACTGCTGAAAACTTTAGAAGAGATAAATTTTATAATTAATTTACTTGCAAAGGAAATATTTTTTGTGCATTAAGCCGATGTGAAATATTTATACAAAATATTAATGTTTTAAATATTTAAAGAAAAATTAGCATTTCATCATTTAAATTATATTCAATGAAAACGATTTTTAATGATAATTCAAATGTCGAAATAATTTGTTTAAATTTGTCGTATTAAAAAGTATATTGCAATATATCATTCGAATTTTTTTTTCAATGATATATTTCAAATCGTATCTCTTGTTTTTTGTCATTTAAACATTTAGGGGATATAAATTTTTTTTTAATAATAATTTAAATGTAGATTTTTTTTTTAAATTTGTCACGTGCTTCTTTTTAAATGATACACTGCAATTCGTATCTCCTATCAATTCTTTAACAATATTGTCTATTTATAAAACAAAAAAGAAAAAAAGGGGCATTTTTTTTTCACCCTTTTTAGGTGCGTTCGTAATTCTATAGAGCACCTATAGTCGTCGTTCAGTTCGTCTGTCTGTCCGTCTGTCTGTCCGTCCGTCTGTCCGCATATAATAGAGCAAAAACTAACCAACCGAATGGTCTTAAATTTTAAATATATATTTGTTGAAAAATATTGCCAAGTCATTTCAAATTTTATTAAAATCGGATGAATAGTTTAATCAATATAAAAACTCTTAACGGGTTAAAAGTTTGTGACGCTGCACTTTATCTCATGGCTCTAAGAATTTTAAGTTTGGAACTTAAAAATAATGATATCAAATTTTCAGTGACGCTATGCTGTTAATTTATATATATCAAAATTTATTCATTGATGCTTTATCATTTACATCTCTCATAAATTCGAATTATGAATTTTAAAAGATATGATATGAAAATTTAAGGGACGCATTGATGTGGCTTAAAACGATAACTTTTAAAATTCAATTTAATTTTTTTTGGGGGGGGGGGGCTAAATACATTTACACATCTAAAAATACTTTTCATTTTCCAATGCACTGTTAGATATATCACTTTTGTATTAATTTGAATAAATTGATTTATCTTTTGTGCCACGCTATCCAAAAATCAAAAGTAAAGTTTATGTAAACAGTTTTTTGCGTCATTGTACTCAAACTAAGTTGAATGTATGCAAATTGATAATATGACAAAAAGAAACTATTTACATAAATTTTTCTTTTGATTTTTGGATAGCGTGGCACAAAAGATAAATCAATTTATTTAAATGAATACATTCCAGTGAAAAACATACATTCAGTGAAAGTGATATATTTAACAGTACATCGGAAAATGAAAAATATTGTTTAGATTGTGTAAATGTATTTAGCCAAAAAAAAATTTGAATTTTAAAAGTTATCGTTTTAAGCCACATCAATGCGTCCCTTAAATTTTCATATCACATCTTTTAAAATTCATAATTCGAATTTATGAGAGATGTAAATGATAAAGCATCAATGAATAAATTTTGATATATATATATATATATATATATATATATATATATAAATTAATAGCATATCGCCACTCAATATTTGATATAATTATTTTTAAGTTCCAAATTTAAAATTCTTAGAACCATAAGATAAAGTGCAGCATCACAAACTTTTAATCCATTAAGGGTTTTTGTATTGTTATCATGGCTTTTTTTAGGTTAATGATAAAAAGATAAAACCACAAAAAATATTAGAGACCAATGCAATGAAGTCATAGCCGTGATTTCCATTCACCTTTAAATGCCGCACCCCCCCCCCCCCCCACCACCATCCACTTAAAAAAATGGATACCTATTATTTATATTTTAAAGAGCGCCGCGATACTTGATGTTTTTAAACAACACTTTAGCAAGATATGTTGGCATAAGATAAGGAGGTAATATACAAAATGCATGTCTTAAAGGCGTTTTGTTGTTGGTTTGTTTCACAGATATAAAAAAGCCATGTTAAATTTTACTATGTAAAAAGTTTACTTTCTTAAGAAAAATAGTATGAAATATTACTCTTTAAACATTTTTATTTAAAAAAACAAACAATGCTCACTAATAAAAGTAATTAAATAAATCTAAATTTAATCCTAACCATTAAAATATTCACTTCCCTTTCACACCCCTCCTCTCTCCCGAGTGCATGCAAATAAATTTAAAACATTCTAAATTCTATAATTTTATATAAAATGATCTTCCACCCATCCAATTTAAAGCCCTTTACTGAATAAATCATATAAAATAATTCCCTGAGTCCCCAAATTTCAACTTCTATGTTGCACGCACCTCTCCAGCTTACAAAAATTAAAATCTTTCAAACTGTAGTTTGATAAAAATAAATCTAAAACATTCATTGCTCACTAATATAAATAAATTAAACCCCAACTTACCAAATTCACACTTCTAATCCCCCCCCCCCTTCTCTTCACTCCCCAACATAAAAAATTTAAATCTCTGTTTGTATATAGAAAACTCTTCTATCTTGTTTAAAACTGATTAGTGACAATAAAAAATTATTTATGTACTAACTATCCTCATATTCCTCAAAATTGCTACTTTCCCCCTTGAGCTTAGACATTTGAATCTTTAAAGCTTTTTAGAAAAACCAATCCGCAATGTCCAATTCATACTAATAAAATAAATAATCATGTACATGTTTAATTATTTTCCATAAAATCAACTGATGTCATGACCAAAGAGTTGTTCAGAGCGAATAATGGATTGTCTGTAGCGTCATTTTGATAGCTCAATTGGAAGAGCACTGGCAATCAAAGCCAAAAGTTTTAAATTCGAGTGATAGCCTGTACATTTTCGATCAGATGGAAAAATAACTACTTATTTGAAATACTCATCAAAATTATCACCATGACCTCCCAAATTCACGTTTCATCCTCTTTTACGTTTTTTTAAATATGTTTTTACGAAAAAGCAGCCAGTTATTATAACGATATTTCATTTTTGCTTCATATTCTTAATGGTTTGAACTCTTGCATTGCAATACACGAAAAGTCTTAAAATTTTTCAAAATTGTATGAAATATGTTGAAATTGACGACTTGAAAAATTCTTATTATTTTCTCAAAAATGCATGAAAAATAATATTTTTTCAAAATAAGATCCACATTTGGCTTATTAAACCACTATAAATAAATAAAACAACTCACAAAGTGTCACAAGATGATGAAATTACATGAAATGAAAATGTCACAATTTATGAAAAGAAATTGTGTGTGCGTATTCAAACATTATTCAAAGATTTAATTAACTATAGTCCAGTTGAAGAAATATTTTAAAATTTGCACTTTTTAACACTATATGCAACTCATAAACATGATACTAATAGAAATAATTTAACTAAATGAAACTCTTTTAGCCAAAATTTTAATCATAAAGTGTAAAACAGGCGACATTTGGAAATTTAAGCGTTCCATGTTTTTAAGACTTTACGTTCCCGTTTTACATGTTTCTATGAAAAAGCAGACAGTTATTATAAAGATACATATTTCATTTTTGCTTTATACTATTCTTAAAGTTTTAAACTCTTGCAGTGTAAGACACCAAAAGTTTTCAAAGTTTTCAAAATTGTATGAAATATGTTAAAATTGATGAATGGAAAAGTCTTATTATTTTCTCAAAAATACATGTAAAATAAGATTTTTTTTTCACATTAAGTCCCACTTTTGGTTTATTAAATAGCTATAAATAAATAAAACTACTCAAAGTGTCACAAGAATTTATGAAAACAATGTGTGTGCATATTTCAAGATTTCATTAACTAAAATCGAGTTAAAGAAATCTTTTAAAATTTGAACTTTTTAAACCATGATAATAGAAATAATTTATATAACTGAAACTGTTTTAGCCAAAATTTCAATCATTACGTGTAAAAGAAGCGATATTCGGGAATTTTTAGCGTACCTTGTTTTCAAGATTTTACGATTCCTTTTTATACGTTTCTATGAAAAAGCATACAGTTATTATATAGATATTTAATTTTTACTTTATATTCTTAATGCTTTGAACTCTTGCAGATTAAAACATCAAATGTTTAAAAATTTTTAAACATTGTATGAAACACGTTGAAATTGATGGCATAAAAAAAATCTTTTTTTCTTTTTTTTTCTTTTTATAAATACATATAAAATAAAACTTTTTCACATTAAGATCCACCTTTGGTTTATTAAACAGCTATAACTAAATAAAACACATCAAAGTGTCACAAGAATTTAGGAAAACAAAGTGTGTGCATATTCCAAGATTTCATTAACTAAAATCGAGTTAAAGAAACCTTTAAAAATTTGAACTTTTAAAATCATAATAATAGAAATAATTTATTTAACTGAAACTGTTTTAGCCAAAATTTCAATCATTAAGTGTAAAACAGGCGATATTTGGAAATTTAAGCGTTCCATGTTTTTAAGATTTTACGTTTCTTTTTTACATGTTTCTATGAAAAAGCATATAGTTATTATAAAGATATTTCATTTCTGCTTTATATTTTTAATTGTTTGAACGCTTGCATTGCAATACACCAAAAGTCTTAACATTTTTCAACATTGTATGAAACACGTTGAAATTGATGACATAAAAAATTCTTTTATATGTATATACCGGGTGTTCCATAAAAGACTGATGGATTTTAAATTTCAAAAGTCCTTCCGGCCAGTGCCGGGAGGAAGAGGTAGCTTTCAAATACCTTATTTTAAAAAAGCCAACTTATATTATTCAAACACACGAAGGTCAATTTAGTGGAAACCGAATATAGGAGATTCAATACTAATTTTTATCAATACTAAATCATTATGAATGAGAATTTCACGAAATTAGTCAGCTTTATCCAAGCTGCTTTTATTTAAAGTAACTTATATTTGGCTGAGATGCTGATGTATACTATCCACATGCTTTCTCACATGGAAATAGGCGAATACGTGTGTTATCGCGTGACAAATACAAGATCGTTTCAAAATGTTAGCCATACTAGAAATTCAAAGTGCTATAATTCAACCATTTTTTAAGATATAAACAAAAGAACAAATTTTCAGAAACAAAATCTGCTCCGGAATCTTTGTATCAAGGCCAAACACATAAAAAAATCTTTTTCATTTTCCAATTTTTTAATACCTCATTTTAAATTTTAAATTTAATTTTTTTTTAATGGCAACCCTTTTGAAACAGGATGGCGAATAAAGCTGGCCAACGAACTTGGTCGAGACATTGGTATGTACTATGTACAGACCAAGTAACATCCAAATCGGTTCATAAATACGCTTGTTATCGCGTGACAAAAATCAGGTCGTTTTAAAATGTCAGCCACAATAGAAATTCAAAACGCTATAACTCAGCCATTTTTTTATATGTAGACAAAACAAAAACTGTTGCGGGATCTTTGTATTAAGGTCAAACACATACAAAAAAAAAAATCTTTTTCATTTTCTAATATTTTGGTATCTCATTTTAAATTTAAAATTTTTAATTTTTTTTTAAATGGCCGCCATTTTGAAACAAGATGGCGGATGAAGCTGGCCAACCAACTCGGTCGAGATATTTGTATGTACTATGTACACACCAAAGTACATCCAAATCGGTTCATAAATATGCCTGTTATCACGTGACAAATATCAGGACGTTTCAAAATGTCAGCCACGCTAGAAATTCAAAATGCTATAACTCAGCCATTTTTTGAGATATAGACGAAACAAAAACTGCTCCCGAGTCTTTGTATCAAGGTGAAATACATAAAAAAAATATTTTTTCAATTTTCAATTTTTTGGTACCACATTTCAAATTTAAATTTTTCTTAAAAATTTAAATGGCCGCCATTTTTAAACAAGATGGCGGATGAAGCTGGCCAACGAACTCGGTCGAGACATTGGTATGTACGATGTACAAACGAAGTTACATAGAAATCGGTTCATAAATACGCCTTTTATCGCGTGACAAAATTCAGGACGTTTCAAAATGTCAGCCACGCTAGAAATTCAAAATGCTATAACTCAGCCATTTTTTAAGATATAGACGAAACAAAAACTTCTCCGGAATCTTTGTATAAAAGTCAAATACATAAGGAAAAAATATTTTTCCAATTTCAATTCTTTGGTACCACATTTCAAATTTAAAATTTTTAAGAAAATTTTAAATGGACGCCATTTTGAAACAATATGGCGGATGAAGCTGGCCAACGAACTCGGTCGAGACATTGGTATGTACTATGTACATACCGAATTACATCCAAATCGGTTCATAAATTCGAGAGTTACAGTATGACAAAAGTCAGATATATATATATATATATTCAACTTTTGAACGGAGGGTGGTTTCGGGGTCTGGGGGTCATGATCGATGAAAATATACCAAAATTTTTTTAAATCGCTTTCCTCCGAACGGCTGCAATAGGTAGCTTTTTGTAATGAAAGCTACCTAATAACTTCCAAACGGTGACAGTTATTATAAAAATTCTCGCAGGAGGGTTATGTATGATGTCAGGAGTTTTTTTACTGCGATTCTTGATTTTAGTACGAATTTCAAACAATAGATGGCGCTGGGAGAAGTAGGTGCCAATTCCAGACCCGATTTTTGGTACTTCGGGATCAATTTAAAACATTTTAATCTCCTTTTTTTCCCCATGGGAGCAGGGAGAGGCTATAAAAACGAGCTTGGAATTAGTGCCTATTGCTTGCAGCGCCATCTATCACTGCTGTTTGTAACTAAAACTGGGAATTGTGATGATGAAATCAACATATCATCACATATCATTATTTATCCCCCCTTTAAAATTAAATTACCCTTTTTACAATTCTGAATTTAATCGATACTTCTTTTCCTTTTCAAAAAGTATATCTATTTTTCTTCTCTTTTGCGCTTAGTAAATTACATTCAATTTATATTCTCAGGGTCACTTAAAGCTGCCAATAAAATAAATCAAAAACAAAACTACTTTCTCATCTTAAAAGCATTGATGTGCGAGCATACGTTCCATCTGTTAACGAATTTATAAAAAAAAGATACTCTTGGACAACATGCTTCTATGGCAGCAGTATTTTAAACACCCATTGTTAATTCGCCGTTTGATATTCAATACAAATACCTTTCGGCCTGAGAGATATCCTTTTAATATTAAAATCGGCGCCTGGCATCTACATTACTTCTTCTAAATATATCTTTCCCATTGCCCAGACTTGGCATATCATATTGAAAGTTAAAATTCCAGCTAATGAATCTTTGGGCTGATTTTGAATTTAAAATGTCCGTTAGGTGACGTATTCTTTGCGGTTATAATTGTGCAAAGTTCAAAGATTTGCGGCCCGATGCACTTACAATCAAGGCTGTTGCGCGGCATTCTATCTCTGGCCGCACTACTGTAAAGATGTAACATCATTTTATCTCCTGTATGCCGGGGGTCACCCCGCAAGAATATTATATTGCTCGCTTGTCTTTAATAAAATGCCACATGCATATTTTGGACATTTTATCTCAATCTCTATCATGGCCTGAGTTATTAACGAATATATGCAAAGTACTTGATATCCGTCGAAATGTATTTAACTTAAAATTAACAACTCAAGTTATCTGGTAAAGGAAATCTATAGTATAGGAATAGCAGCATAAAAACTTTTTACATCTGACATAAACCTCCTGCAAAAATATTTTTAATATCTGTCACCGCTTGCAGGCTCTGTTTACATAATATGCACGAGAAGCATGTGCCTCTCTTAGAAAATTTTGAAGGGGCTCAAAATAGAGAAAACAGGAGCTCCAAATTTTATATTGAATTAATTCTGTTCCAAAATTCTATGAAATTTCTTTTCAAATTATCAACTTATTTATGTATATATATATTTTTAAAAAGTGGTTCATAAAAATACCTTTCATACCAAATTAATTTTTATGTAATAGATCAATTTGAACCACATAATCACAACTTTTCAGTTTGTCCATATTTTAGATGTATGTTTATTTTACATATTGAATTTGGCTTATATGCACAATATAAAATATTGATAATTTAAGTTATTGCCAAAATTGAAAGAACTATTTCAAAATATTGATATTTTATATCGTATACATACATGCTAAATTCAAACATTTTAACCAAATTTACATATTTATGCTAATACCATGCAAAATCATTTTTGCATATTTCTCTTGATTGTATCCAATTTTCATGTAAGGGGAACATAAAAAAAATGTTGTTTAAAGAAACGTACGTGAACTCAACTGAGCCACTCTTTGGAATAATATTTGTAGCATTGGTAAGTTTCCGGGTACGTCGAATTTGGGAACTCTTCTCGAATGAAGGGAGGCCCCGAGATGACACTGTTCTTCCCATAGCTTCAGAGGTTAATCGGGCCTGACCGTTTGCAAGTTATTGAATTTAAAAATCTATCAGTCATTTTTGGGACACCCGGTATATATATATAAATACATGTGAAATAAAGTTTTTTCAGATTAGGATCCACCTTTGGTTTATTAAACAGTTATAAATAAATAAAACAATTCAAAGTGTCACAAGAATTTATTAAAGGAATGTGTGTTCGTATTCCAAGATTTCATTAACTAAAATCGAATTAAAGAAATCTTTCAAAATTTTAAAATTTTAAATCATAATAATAGAAATAATTTATTTAACTGAAACTGTTTTAGCCAAAATTTCAATCATTAAGTGTAAAACAAGCGATATTTGGAAATTTAAGCGTTCCATGTTTTTAAGATTTAACGTTTCCTTTTTACATGTTTCTATGAAAAAGCACATAGTTATTAAAAAGATATTTCATTTCTGCTTTATATTGTTAATTGTTTGAACTCTTTCATTGCAATGCACAAAAAGTCTTAAAATTTTTCAACATTGTATGAAATATGTTGAAATTGACGAGTTTTGTACCCTGCATCTGAAAATAATAATTTGAGCTAGGCATTGACGTTTGTTTGGTTCTGCTTAATGCAAACCCATGCTTTACTCAAGCACTGATGAATCTTTAAAATAACTTATTTTATCGTAATAAAGTTTTTGTTTATTTTACAATACAAAGGGATATTTCCTTCAGTAAAATTACTGCTAATGTATTTATACCTACTTTTGCATGCCATATATGATTATTCTGAAAAATTATGTCTGGAATGACAAAAAATCATGATCCATGTAGATGACAAAAATCATGATGCATCCTTTCAACTGTTCAAATGGCAAAAATGATCAAAAAGTTGGATGCTAGACCGTCAGTAAATTTTCTTGTGAAATAATTTTACATAAGTCTGAGAAGTGTGTTTAAGACATGAAAATAAAATAACACAATACCATGCTGAAAGTGATTCAAATGCATAAATAAACATAAATGGGATATAAATATTTAATTTTTTTTAAGTAACATGTAATAATGGACTAGAAATCCTAATGAATGCTTATAATAAAGTGAAATACAGTAAACTCTGTGAAATCCGCAAAATGCATAATCTGCAAACATCTATTATCTGCACTACATGAATGTAAGTAATGAAACTCATTTTAACATTTAAGTTCACACATGAATTTAAATTATGTGTTAGTTTTCATTAAATAACAATTTTTCCTTGAAAGAAACTGTGATTTATGAAAATCCATATATTTTGAATCCTGGATTCGAAAATAACAATTTGAGCATTGACCTTTGTTTGTTCGGTTAGGCTTAATGCAACCCCATGCTTTGCTCAAGCTCCGGTGAAACTTTAATAATTACTGATTATATCTCAAGTCAACAAAGTTTTAGTTTCTTTTAAAATACACATGCATACTTTCTTCAGTAAAATTTCTGCTAATGTACCTATGCCTAGTTTTCAATGCTATATATGTGATTATTCTAAGGCATTATGTCTGGAATAACAAGAATCACGATTCATGTAGCGTTTTAAATTGTTAAAAAGGTACAAATGATCAAAAATTTGTATGATAGATCGTCAGTAAATTTTCTTGTGAAATAATTTGCCATAAGTCTGAGAAGTGTGTTTATGCCATGAAAATAAAATAACACAATATCATGCTCAGGTGAAGGAAAATGCATCTTTTTACTCGCCACTGGCGAGGGAATTTTCTGACAGGTCGAGTGACTTTTTAAGTAGTCTTCAAAAACTGGAAACTATAGAGGTATGCCGAAAACGTTTTTTTTATTTAGTAGTTTGCTATATTTTCAACTTTCCTAATTACTGCGATGTAAACATGGTATAAAGTTCTACTTTATATTAAACTTTCATCTCTTGTATATATTTCTTAATTTTATGGGGGAAAATATATGAAAATGCATTATAGTAATAGTAATCAACTATTTTTGAGTTGTGTAATTTTTTCATAAAATTTTCAACTGTACGTTGCATTTTACCGGCAGGTAAAATAAATCCTTGGATGGTAAGATTTTCTAGAAATTCTCCACCCCTGCTCATAAACATAATAGATATAATTTATCTAACAGACACTTTTTTATCCAACATTTCAATCATGTAAGATGCCTGACTGCACACTGAGCAATTTAGCCCATTTAAGTATTTTTTAAACGTATTTTTATTAAGATTATGACTAGAAATTATGAAAAAAGCAAAAAATATTTCATCCATTGATAAAATTTTGGTTAATGGAGGAAGTTACAGTAAAATTTAGTGAAGTGTGTCAAAATGCAATCAAAATGCAAAATGATCTAAAGAAAATTCTACTGTATGTATCTTAATTTCCTTTGTGCACCTCATATTTATGACATTGGTGAAGGCAACGAACTAAAATCTAATAAATGTTTTAAATGTTTCAAAACTTATCGCATATCGCACTTGTTTACAGTTTATTTCTCATAAAATTCATCGATGTCATTGAACAAAAACATCCATAAAAAAAATATTTATTCTAAATTTAAATCTTTAGTTCATTGCCTTCACAATAGTGTAAACAATATAATAGTTTAAATTTCTTAGTGATATTCCAATAATTTACTGAGAAATAATGTTTTGTGTATGGAATTTTCACCGAAAATTACATCATCCAAAAAATGCATTTAAAGTTTAGATTTTCGTTTTACAACAAGAAATTTAGTAATATACACCTAAACTTCACTGTTTTTATAAGTCATACTGATTTTATTTTAAAGTACTAACCAATTTTTAATCTCTAGAAGGCCATACTTCTCTCCTTCCCTTCCCCGCCCAGTTTTTTAACAAAGCAAAACATGACGTTTCGCATTGAAGATGTGACCGTTATCGTAAACACCATATTCTTCAGTTTTAAGTGACTTGGATTGCTTTTGGTTTATTCAATACCTAATATCTTTTAATTTCATGTATAATTCAATATCAATGCAAAAACCCTTGACGGGTTAAAAGTTTCTGACGCAGCACTTTATCTTATGTTCTAAGAATTTTAAATATGGAACTTAAAAATACTGATATCAAATTTTGAGTGACGTTATGCTATTTCTTAAAAAATATATTTGTATTTATTTCACCATTTTATTTTTGTTTTATTTATAATCGCATGTGCAAAAGTTATGTTCAACATGAAAAGCTGCATAAAATTTTATTCGCTGTTGCTTTATCATTTACATCTCTCATAAATTCAAAATATGTGTTTTAAAAGATATGATATAAAATTTAAGTGACGCCTTGATGTGACTTTAAAAGGTTTGTTTTTTAAAATTCAATTTAAATTATTTTTGACTTGGTTAAAATATTTTTTTTTACATCTACACAATACTTTTAATTTTCCAATTCACTGTTAAATATATCACTTTCATTGAATCTATACTATGCATTGAAATGTATTTATTTCAATAAATTGATTTATCTTTTGTGTCACGCTATTCAAAATTGTGAGTAAGATTTATGTAAATGGTTTATTTGCGTCAAACTATCCTTTTTCATACATTTCATGTAGTTTGGACACAATAACGCAAAGAAACCATTTACATAAATCTTACTCACAATTTTGAATAGCGTGACACAAAAGATAAATCAATTTATTGAAATAAATACATTTCAATGCATAGTATAGATTCAATGAAAGTGATATATTTAACAGTGAATTGGAAAATTAAAAGTATTGTGTAGATGTAAAAAAAATATTTTAACCAAGTCAAAAATAATTTAAATTGAATTTTAAAAAACAAACCTTTTAAAGTCACATCAAGGCGTCACTTAAATTTTATATCATATCTTTTAAAACACATATTTTGAATTTATGAGAGATGTAAATGATAAAGCAACAGCGAATAAAATTTTATGCAGCTTTTCATGTTGAACATAACTTTTGCACATGCGATTATAAATAAAACAAAAATAAAATGGTGAAATAAATACAAATATATTTTTTAAGAAATAGCATAACGTCACTCAAAATTTGATATCAGTATTTTTAAGTTCCATATTTAAAATTCTTAGAGCATAAGATAAAGTGCTGCGTCAGAAACTTTTAACCCGTCAAGGGTTTTTGCATTGATATCATTACTTTTTTGAGGTTAGTGATAAAATGATTAAAAAAAAAGATACTTATGGAATTTAATGCAGATTTAATTTTTACTATTTTATTACAATTTTCCTTATAGCAGTTTGTATATAAAAACAACTGTGTAAGTATAATCGCAGATCGCACAGAGGGTTTCATTTGATATTCCTTTAAAAACACTTTATCCTTAAATTAATAAATCCAAAATGTTAATTTATAATTATTAAATCCTTACATAGATGTAGCACCAACAGTTCCAATTTTCATGGGGCAGGGAACGCACTCTTTTAAACAAACCACCTTCCAATTGAAGTCATCAAAAACCAAGTTGAATAAGCCAGAGCCCGTTGTATTGTTTGACAAACAGCAGTCTCACGTCCCCTCCTTCCCCCCTTTTTCAAAATTTTTCAGACCAGTACCTAAGAATGGAACCGAAATAATTTTTTCTCTTCAGAAATTACGATAAAAAAATAGTATGCAGTACTCATAAATTTACTTTAATGCTATATAGGGTGATTATTAAGTTAATTATAACATTTGGAATCTGTTGCATTGATGTCCGAAAGGTAGTTTCTGAGTTATGGAAGCTGGATCCATAAGGCGCCATAGAGGGGCGAAGCCCGCTAGTGTCTATCATAATTATATCTGCCATGTAGACTAACTGCGATATTTAATCAAAATAGCCCCCCCCCTCCTCATCCCCGGAAATATAACAAATACAAAATGTGTCTTTATAAACCTATCGTCAAATAGGTTTTTATTTCTTTTTCCCTAAAAAAAACATGATTTTTATATCCGTAACGTAAATAGCGGACGAAGCCCGCTAGTTCCTCTCATAATATATATTTTTAATAATTTTATATAGTCTATAATAAAAATCAGACTTAAAATAGTCTAGTTCCATGAGTACTTGTAGTGTCAGTTACATGCTACGATTTTTGGATACCAGTATTTTAGAACGGGAAAATGTGACTTATTTTATCGGAGATATCTCATTAATTGAATAAGGTGAAGCAAACTTTTTGAAAAAAAGGTGGCCAACAAGCATGGCAGTTATCAGCTATGTGACTTTGTGCTAAAGTCCATTAATTTGATCTGCTTTAAAAAGATTACGGAAGATTGAATTATAGTAGAACCTGGATTAACCGAGCTTCGATTAATCGAGGTTTCTGTTAACCGAGCCGATAACAAAGTCTGATTTTTTTTTCCCTTTTGAATGAGCCTTAAAAATAACCACACTCTTTAGCTCACTGTCCGTGCTATACAGGCCCTTCTGCCCCCAAAATCCCTCAACTCCAAAGAAACATTGGACCCTGAGAAGTCAATAGCGAACAATGCTTTGTTTCCAGTAGCTGTGTGAACTTTCGTAAATTTTTCAATTTGCATTTTAAAATTTACTACTGGTAGTTGATTTTCTTTTTAAATTTGTTAAGCTGTGAAACAGAACTTTACATATATTTATTTTTATTATTTAAAAAAACGTTCTATATATATTTTTTAAAAGAGATGTTAAATTCGCAAGCACGGCGAGTTTTTACACACAGTTTCTATTAACCGAGATTTCCGATTCCGATTTACTAACAGTCCCAACTAGCTCGGATAATCGAGGCTGCTCTGTATAAGTAAAAAATCAATGGCGATCTTACTGTAAACGGGTTTCCCTTTTACTGAGGGATTTCAAAACCGAATTAGCTGATGTTAGTTGCTGTTTCCCTGCTTGATTAAATAAGATTAGTTAAACATTTGAAAATTACCAAATATAAAAGGAACTAAGTCAACAGTGTCTTTGCTTTATGGTATTTTTTAACAACGCTATAAGAAAATGATTTTAAATAAGAGATTTTAAATGTAACGTTTTAAATATGACATAATTTTCACCAAACTTTCCTTTCTCTTTGTAACATTCAACTGAAAATATTTTTATTATTAGAAAGATAATATTATTATTTGCGCTACCTTAAAATTAGCAACTATAGTTAAAAATATCATCTCGAAATTTGAAATAAATCTCTCATATAAATATATTTTTTAATTTACACTGTTTTGCAATATGTTTTGCAATGTGTTTTGTAAACTGTTTTGGCCACTTTGGCCAATATGACGTAATTTTTTCCATTTACGACTTTTAACACATATCAATGAATTTATTATTTAAAAATTTTCTTTTTCTTTTAATATTCACGTGTAAATATAATTTTTATGACGTAATTTTCAATGTTTTCCTTCTTTTAATGCGTAATCATTCAATTCTAATTTGAAAATAATTGATTATTTTATAATTTTCTTTCATTTTAAGTAAGCATGTGTAAAAACAATGTTTATGACGTAATGTTTAATATTTTCCTGCTTTTAACACGTTATCATTTAATTCTAATTTAAAAGGATTTTTTTCCGTTTATAATAGTCACGTGTGAATAAATTTTTAATTTAAAGGATATATTATTCTTTGCGCTGTTTTAACATTTGGCAACAATTTAAAATAACCTTTTATAAAATATGTAAAAAATATCTCTGGAAATTCTGAAAATTTTAATTTAAAATTGAAATAAACCGTCAAAAAATTAGACAAGTTAAGAATAATAAATGCACTCTGTAAACTTCGAGTTTCTATTGAATGATTAAATTGAATGAAAATGATTAAATTCCCATGTATATTTTTTTTCCTATGAGACTTTTTTAATGAGACAATTTTATCCAGATTTAACATTAAATATCTCTTAAAATAATTCTTCGATTTAAAAACTGTCTGCTTCAACGTTTTTATCAAACATTTCTCTATAATACTACGCAATTGCGTCAAAAGATGGCGACACCAGAATTCTGATATGCTTATTGGGTCATTCCATGCAAAATGAGCAAATCAGCTGTGGCACACATGTCACAGATTTTAATAAAAATCAGTCTATAAGTAGATCATATCTATTTATGAGTAAATGCAAAATAATAGATTTCTGGATTGTTCATTTAAGTATTAAAATTTACATTAAAAGTGAATGTAAAATCGAGATATTGTCTACGTGCTTAAAATTTCAATTTCAAATATTAGCCTTAGTAATGGAAAGAATATATTAAAAAATATTTATAATTAGGAATGAATGATAATTAACAGACTGGCGTAAGATAGTAATTGTATTTTTATTTCGTATCGAGAAAAAAATTATTTTTGAAAATTTTTAAGAGAAAAAAGCAATATTTCTATTAATCCTTTACACACGAAGGACAGCCTTGACAAGCTGCAAATTGCTACACCTTATAGCTAAAAGTATATATTTGAAATATCGGAAGTTTCATTCATGCCTTTTTTATTCCTTAATGAGAAAAAAAAATAAATAGTAAAAAATGTTGAGGGTAAAATGCAATATTTCTATTACTTTTTTTTAAGTCAAGGAAAGCTTTATTAAACTTTTAAATTGTTTTATATTACAGAGAAATGTGTATACTTTAAATGCAGAAACTTTTGTTCTTGCTTTCAGTTTATTTTTGCCTCAAGAGAATTTTAAATTAGAGTAGAAATCAGACTGAGCTAAACGAAAAACTATATATCAATTCTAAATTCAAATAAAAAAACTAGATGGCAGCACTAATTTTTTTTCCCATGCAATCGTGCAATATTTTAAGATACGCGGGCGAATTCAAAGAGGTATAGCTAATGGAATGCAGAAAACATTACTATTTTGAACCCATTTTTCTTATGATAGGAATCAAAAGGCAATCTTGATTTTTTTTTAACGTATCATGGACTTATTAATCTTTATGTCTGAGCAATATTGTTAATGTCGGGCCTGTCCTTTATTTATGTTTTGCTTATACAGAAGAGGAAAAATCATGATTTTGTAATTTTTTTAAAAGTTTCTAAGTTTTTTTGAAGATGAAGGAAATAAATGGCCACTTTAAAACTTGGGGAATTCGATCTACATATGACATACTACATCAGGCATTAATTTCACAGAGGTTTTTTAATTCCTTTGATTTTTATAACGTTTCTAATTTTCTCAAAATTCACAAATTTTCAATTTTTGCAACCAATTTATAAATAATCATGGTGTTACTTGATTATTATAACTCAGTAAATAAGAAGATAATTTTTCAGAGTTTACAAAATTATAAAAAAAATTCCTTTCTGTTAAACAGTTTTCAAGATACAGAACTTCAAACTTGAAACTTTGGATGATTGCGCACATGTCATTCTATATCACAAGTTTTTTAAATGTCCAAAACTGCTAAAAAAATTTATTTTTTGTCAAGATATTTTGCAGAGCATTACTTGAATATGAATTGAACCTGAGCATCGAATTTTATTAAAATTGGTTAGTATGTGGCCACAATTTTTTTTTTAATTTTTGCTCATTTTACGTGGAATGACCCTATTATGTAAACTGTAAATATTGCAAAGTTAAATAAAAAGAATTGTCTCGGGGTTATCAAACTTCATTGATATTTATAAATAAAACATTTCAACTAAATTATTTATTATAAAAGAATTATTACATCGCAATAGCTTTTATGCAAGGAAAATAATAATTATAATAATAATATTATTATGGATGTCAGTGATTATATATTGATTGACCGTCATAATAATAAAAAATTATATTATAAAAAGAAGAGCTGAAATGAATTATATTTTTACGTTTCTGATCGTGTGATTTATATTCAAATAATAATTATTAATGTATATTTTTTGTAAAGTGATTGAAATTAAATATATTTATAAAATTTATGGTAATATTTTTATTGTTGAAAAATTGCCAAGAAATAATCATCATCAAATTGGCGTCATTATAATTGTAATTTTATTTAACTTAATAGCAATTAAAAAAATTACAAAGGAACTGAGAATAATGGTCAACTAGCAGACTTAAAAAAAAACCATTCACATGTGAAAACACGTACCACAGAGTATCGAACTGCCTATCCTAAGGTCAGTAAACGATGGCCCTTAGCCACTCAGCCAGTGGGAAGACAGAATTTTTCTCCCCAAAAGTGGTTAAAAAGAAAGCATGTGTATGAATACAGACAGTGTCATGCATTTTCGGTGAAATTTCCATAGAATGGCGAAGAAATATAGTCCGATTTTTCATGCGCATTATAAAACGAACAAGAGTCTTGCTGGACACAAGTAAATTGTTATTTGGTTCATCTGAAACATATTTATTTGATTTTTAAAAAATCGCCCGTGTCATTTTCGAGAGAAAAAAAAATCGAATTATTTAACGAACGAGAGTTTTCCCAGAAAAAAGAAAAGTGTTATTCACCTCGCCTTAATCACATTTATATTATGTATCAATTTAAAAATAATCGTTAGAACCGTTTTCGAGATTTTCAAATTAGGAACTTCCTCGATATTATACCAACGTTTTCACTTTAAAAATGGCTATTTAGATCTCAAAATATACTGCACGTAGAAATGCAAAAATTTCAGTATACGATTAGACTGCAGATATAAGGCTGTTCTACAAAATTCAGAACAATAAGACATATATCTGCTGAGTTATTAAAAGGCGGCTTTTCGCGTTTTCTTTGATGTCGAGTTAGCTGTATATATGAGTTCCGCCATCTACGAATTCTATGATACGATACGATTTTAACGATACGATACGATACGATTTTAGGCTTAAGGCTGCGTCACTCGAAATACTGCCGTCTTCCATGATTATACAATTTTACAGGTAAATAATAATAAAAAAATAGAGCTCGTCTTCTGTATCTAGACCAGTCAGTGCTGATTTGGCACACGATCACTTTCTACGCCATGTCATTCATTCATTCCAGAAAAATATCCATAAGACAAAAAATACTTCTTCTAAATTTAAACCTTTAATTCATTGCCTTCACAATAGTGTAAAAAACATATATTTTAAATTTCATAATGATATTCCAATAACTTTTTGAGAAATCATGTTTTACGTATGGAATTTTCACCGAAAATTACTTTTCCAAATAATGCATTTAAAGTTTAGATTTATGTTTTACTACAAGAATTTAAAATAATATACATCTAAACTTCACTGTTTTTACAAGTCATATCATTTTTTTAGGTACTGACACTTTTTTTTTATCTCTAGAAGGTCATACCTCCCTCCGCCCTCCCAGTTCTTGAACAAAGCAAAAGATGACGTTTCACATCGATGAAAAACCGTTATCGAAAACACAATGTTCTTCAGTTTTAAGTGATTTTGATTATTTGTGGATTATTCAATACTTCTAATTTCATGTATAATTCAATATTATGTAATTTTACAGGTAAATAATCGCAAAAAAATAGAGCTCGTCTTCTGTATCCAGGCCAGTCGGTGCCGATTTAGCACGCGATCACATTCTACGACATGTGTTCACAATAGAGTAAACAGCATATATTTTTAATTACATAGTGATATTCCAATAACTTTTTGAGAAATCATGTTTTGCGTATGGAATTTTCACTGAAAATTACATTTTCCCAAAAATGCATTAAAGTTTATTTTTTACCGAAAATTACATTTTCTAAAAAATGCATTAAAACCTAGATTTATGCTTTACTAGAAGAATTTACAGTAATATACATCTTAACTTCACTGTTTTTATAAGTCATACTCATGTTTTTAAAGTATTGACCCTTTCTTTATCTCTAAAATAGGATTGCACAACTTTTTAAGGAGAAGGGCCACGTACAAAAATGTCTGAGTTGCTGAGGGTCACATCAGTAACACGGGGAAAATTCCATTTCGGGAGGGGGGTCGATCTGTGGCCTACAATCAAATAAAAATATGGTTTCAGAGGTGGGTGGGGGAGTTTTACACCTCTAGGTTCCCCTACCTAGTCAACGTATCCAATTCAGTTGGCAAAGCTATATTAACAGTTTAGGTTTGTATATATAGCAGATACATGGAAGGATCATTATGAAAGGAGTGATAATGTTTCTTGACTTTATTCCGGGAAGTAAATTTAGTTTTATTAAAAGTGCTAAAGAGAAAGTTGCTAGTGCCAGAAAAAAATGTGAACTTTATAAACGGAGGGAGGAGGAGTCGATCAACGAAATTTGAGATTTTTCCGCACCTCATCAACGAAATTCGCAATTTTTTCGAACGCGAACTATGAACTTTGCGATTTTTTGCGCCTGATCGACAAAATTTTGAATTTTTCTAAAGACGGTCAACAATTTTTGCTATTTTTCTGCTCCAGAACGACGAAATTCTCCATTTTCCCGCGCCCGATCAACAGAATTTGCGACTCTTTTAACTGACACGCCCGCGGTAAATTGACAAATTCATGATTATTTTTGGCGATAAACTCACGAAACTCGCTATTATTCCACAGCTGATCAATGAAATTTTCAATTTTTCCGTGCCTGATCGACAAAGTCTGCGTTGTTTTCGAGCCCGACCAACGAATTTTATGATATTTCGGAGTCTGTTTATTCGCGCGATTATTCCGTGCCTGATCGAGAAAATTAGTGATTTTTCCGCGTCCCATCAACGAAATTCGCAATTCACAACTGACTGGCGAAATTTGTAATTCCGAGGTAAATTGGCGGAATTCATGATAAACAGGCAAAACACGCGATTTTTTCGCTCCTAATCGACAAAGTTTTTTATTTTTGTGCACACGATCGACGAAATTTCGTAATTTTTCCCCGTTGTAATGTGACGAAATTCGCGAATTTTTCTCGCGACTTACGTAACTCACGATTTTTCCGCAGCCGATCAACAAAACTTGCAGTTTTTCCGCGCATCATCAACAAAAGTGAAAATTTATTTCGTGCCCGATCAATGAAATTAGCGATTTTTTCCCGCCCGACCAAAAAATTTGCGATTTTTCCGTGCCTGATCGACAACATTTTCGATTTTTTTATTCCGGGAAGTAAATTTAGTTTTATTAAAAGTGCTAAAAAGAAAGTAGCTAGTGCCAGAAAAAAAAAATGTGAACTTTATAAATGGAGGGAAGAGGAGCCGATCACCGAAATTTGAGATTTTTCCGCACCTCATCAACGAAATTCGCAATTTTTTCGAACCTGAACTATGAACTTTGCGATTTTTTTGCGCCTGATCGCCAAAATTTTAAATTTTTTCAAAGTTGGTCAACAATTTTTGCTATTTCTGCTCCGGAACGATGAAATTATTTATTTTCCTACGCCCGATCAACAAAATTTGCGACTCTTAACTGACACGTCCGCGGTAAATTAACAAAATTCATGATTATTTTTTTGCGAGAAACTAACGAAAATCGCTATTATTCCACAGCTGATCAATGAAATTTTCAATTTTTCCGCGCCTGATCGACAAAGTTTGCGTTGTTTTCGAGCTCGACCAACTAATTTTATGATATTTCGCAGTCTGATTATTCGCGAGATTATTTCGTGCCTGATTTTTCGCGGCCCATCAACGAAATTCGCAATTCACAACTGACTGGCGAAATTTGTAATTCCGAGGTAAATTGGCGAAATTCATGATAAACAGGCAAAACATGCGATTTTCCCGCTCCTAATAGACAATTTTTTTATTTTTTCGCATACGATAGGCGAATTTCGTATTTTTTTCCCGTTGTAAAGTGACGAAATTCGCGAATTTTTCTCGCGACTTACGTAACTCACGATTTTTCCACAGACGATCAACAAAATTTGCAGTTTTTCCGCGCATAATTGTTTCGCGCCCGATCAATGAAATTAGCGATTTTTCCCCGCCCGACCAACAAAATTTATGATTTTTCCGCGCCTGATCGACAACATTTGCGATTTTTCAGTGTCCGAGCAGCAAAATTCGCTACTTTTCCGAACCCGATCGAGGATGACAGGGATGACCGCCCCGGGAACACAGCCTTTGCTTTAGAGTATAAGTGGAAAAAGTAGTCGCTATTTTTCCACAATCTATCAACAAAAGTAACTATTTTTCCACACCCGATCTACAAAATTCTCTATTTTTCTGTGCCCGATCAATGAAATTCGTAATTTTTCCATGCTTGATGAATAAAATTCTAGATTCTTAACTGACTGACGAAATTTTCAAATTTTTCCTCGGCAAACTGACGAAATTCAAGATTTTCTCCTGCGACCTATGGAAAAAAATTGCAATTTATTTCAGTTATAAATTGACGAAATTCGCGAGCCACACGTTAACCCATCGCAGGCCACAGGTTGTGCATTCCTACTCTAGAAGATCATATTCCGCCCCTCCATCCCCACTTCTTGAACAAAGCAAAAGATGACGTTTCGCATCGAAGATATAACCATTATTGAAAACACCATGTTCTTCAGTTTTAAATGAAAAATGTTTGTGGTTTATTCAATTTCTTCAGTTTTAAGTGACAATTGTTTGTGTTTTATTCAATATCTTTTAATTTCCTGTATAATCCTGTATTATACTATTTTACAGGTAAATGAAAAAAAAATAGAGTTTGTCTTCTGTATAAATGACAGTTGGTGCCGATTTGTCATGCAATCACTTTCTACGCCAAGGCTGTCAATCCAAAATTATGTGTGTTTGCCAAATTACATATACATTTATCGACAAGCTTGACAGATCGGCCCAGAAGTAGAACTATACCAAAAATAGAATGTTCATAAAATGTTAAGTAAAATTTATATTATTATATAAAAGTTAATAAAATATGCCCTTTACTCAAAACAATACTACCCAGCGCATACCTCAATCTGCCCCGGGTGCCTGAACGAAAGTTGAAGGGGGGGGGGTGCCAAATGAAGATTTTGTTTGTCATTTCATGCAAAAATGTATATATATATGAAATAACAAGAAACACGAAAGCTCATGTTAAACTTACTGAAGTGTTCTTTTCAAATTTTTGAAGTTGAAAGTAACTTAAAAAAAATCTGCAACCAAAATCGAAAAAGTAAGCACTAACCCGGTTAGAATTCAATCTCAGCTATTCTAAGTAAGAAAAATAATCATTTAAAACTATTAATATGCAAGGGAGGAATTTTTAAATGTACGCTCCCATGGGTTTAACATTAGCAATCCAGTTTCTTCTCGTTACTAGAGTAAGTTCCTAACCTTCAAGCTAATGTCAATCCTATGGGAGCGTTGTTTACATATTTCTTGCCAGCATTTTAATTATTATTAAAATGATTTTTATTTTTTAAAGATTTTTTTTGCATACGGTACCTGCGGTCGAAAACCTTTATTGCGTGCAAGGAAAGTGTGGTCGACAAAATCCATGTTCACCCCGGGTGCAAAAAAGGCTAGTTTTGGCCCTGATACACAACGTTTGGCATGTTAAAAGTAAGTGAGTAACGTAAACAAACTTTCGTTACAAAGTAGGAAGATAATCTATGGTCTATAACTCCTAAAAAAGTAACTGATTTTGAAAGAAAAGGCGTTTTAGCCCTTAGATCCCGCCCACCCCACCCCTTTCCCTTCACAGTCAAATCAACATACCCAATTAGGTTGGCAAGACAATATCAACAGTTCAGCTTTAGCTTAAGTTCATTTTATACTCTCTTGTTACACTGCATATTTATATATAGATTTCCTTAATCAAAATAGTCTTCAGTTAATTTTTTTTGTAATGAATAAGTACCTATATATATTTCCTTGATCATCATAGTCTTCAGTTAATATTTTTCTTGCAAAGCATAAATACCTAAATACATTTTTATATCTGTGCTGGACAGATAATTACACTTGTTTATTTCCTATTTAATTTACATCCAAAATTGTGAATTGGTCCAAATCATCCAAGCAACCTCATAGTAAATCGGTATATAATTTATATATACCTTAGATAAATTCCAATAACATAAGTGATCGTAATTACGTAATTCTAGTAGAAGAGCAACGCGAATAATTAATAAAATTAAATTATAATCCGCGTTAAACTGTAATTATTAAATTTAATTAATTACGAATAAAATTAAGAGTTTGCGTTGTGAATTATTTAGACGAACTCTTCCACTTATGAATTAAACTAAAATTTAAGCTGTAAAAATAAGTTGACACACCTTAAACATTCATCAATTAAATAATTACAGAAACTTTTTAAAACTTGATTAAATATTTTATTTACATTGAACACAACTATATACATATACACATTATATTAATTCAAAAAAAAAAAAAAGAAAGCAACACTTTTGTTCGCTGTTCATTATTACATGTATATTTAATCTTTTTTAAAAAAAAAGACAATGTTTTCATTCACTCTTATTATTATATATTTTCTTTTTGCAAAAAAAAAAAAAATAATTATCTTTCATTTTTTTAAAATACCTTAATTATATTTAATTATTGGCTTTGTTGGATCTCAGATTGCTCTCTACCATAAAATATCATAAAAGGATATTTATAATTTCTCATATAATTTAAAGTGGTAAAAGAAAAAGATTAAGGTAATACCTTGAATCATATACGGGATGGTGGCCTTTATTCATCAAATTCAGAGTTGTCACGTTGCTAAGGATCATATCCAAATGTCATCTGGATTCAGCTTCTTATCAGAGCGGCGAAATCGGGATGGCAGGATGCATAGCTACGGACAGCAGTAGAACAATCCATTTTATTTCAACATCAGGAAGACATCCTCATTTAGGCTTGCTTAGGCTCACTCCGATATGTCCATCTCGCCTGGGCATTACTAGGGCTCTCTGGATTCATTGCATGGGCTTTCAGGATAGCTCCTGCGTCTTCGACATCTTTTTTTAGACTCCCTTTTTCAAACCTTTTTCTTCTGGCACACCAACTCTTACAGTGGGTGGAACTATTTGTCTAGTCCTCCCTTATTGGATATGAGAAGATATTGCATTATCCTTAGATAGACCTATTAGCTAACAGTCTGCAAATGGATACTTACATATACTTTAATATTATTATATACCTTAAAGTTTGGGTGGTCTGAAAAGCCATAAATTTATTCCAACATTTTTATTAAGGCCATAAATTTATTCCAACATTTTTATTATTTTACGATTTCTAATTATACACCACTTTCCACTGGCTTGTCATAAACGACACCATGGCGTCTGGCTATTGTTGTTATCTGAGATCCGAACTATATTCAACATTATACATTCATTTTACAATACAACAATTTTTTTTAAAAAATATATATTTAATATTTAAAATCAACTTAATAATTTTTGTATGAACTTACACTCCTATTTTACTTAAATATATAAACATTATAATTTTACACTCATAATTATATTTTATAAAAAAACATTTATACAAACAGAAATAACAAATTACGCAATTATACTTTGATTTAACCAACATGGTGCGGGAACATATTACTTTTATATGTTGCCCAGCATCTCTCCAGGTAGTCAGAAAAAAAATAAATAAAAACTGATTGCTGGTTTTTTTTTTTTTTTTTTTTTTTTTTGTAAAGCATAAAAGAATGTACGTGTCCATATGACTGTGTATCTACACAGTTTTGAGCCAAGTCTGTAATGTTCAATTATCAATGGTTCTGGTATATTTTATAAGAAGTTCTTCTATTTTTCATAACAGAAAGTTCAACACATGATAGCATAGTTGTCTGTTGACATTCACATTTATAGAAGACATCTGTACTGAAAATCTGACATCTTCCTCGAAGCCTTTTTTCTTTACCACACACATGTTTAAAAATTTGGAACTTTACAGTTTAAGTGCCCAAAAATACATTCAAAGCTATAATTTTGTATGAAACTAATATGCCGAAATAAACGTAAATACAGGAAAAATAATGGCATACACATTTGACATATCATTTTATCACATATAACCTTATGACACAGTGTTTCATTTAAAACACATTTTATACTGAATAAAAGTAAATACAATGCTTGTAGTATGACATGTTATATTTTCACATAATTAATCTGATGTATTCAAAGCATACTCAGCAAAATATTGTATACAAACTGGTTACCTTATTTTATTTATTTATTTGTTACTTCTAACTTGTATGATACGTCAAAATATACAAGCTATTTCATCTCCTTTAATATATCATTACGTAATGCTCTCCATCTTCACCCGAGACGAAAATCAAAACAGGGTAGAAAAAAAAGAAGGAAAAGAGAAGAAAACCAGTTTTTGATCTTCCCCCATCCTTCTAAAACGAGGGGTCGGTCAAGCTACTAATCACTTTTTGCTGAGGTGATTTGGGCTGTGACAAAATTTTACGACTTCCAAAAGTATGTATTTAAAACCATTTCATGCTTGTAATTACCCTATTAATTAGTATAATTTCTTGATATACTTTCTTCTTAACTAACTGTGCATGCCTGTATGTAATTTTTAACATAATCTATGTATAAACAGTGTATGTATTTGTATCATATCTAATGTAAACCTTCTGCTTTTTTTTATTATTTTGCAGGGAAAAATGGCGACTCTAGCATTTGAATTCTCCTGCCTCGTACTGCAACTGAAGCGAGCGTGCATTTATGCTGTCAGGTTCAGATCTAAACAAAATTGCCTTTCAGGATTTAAGAAAAAATGCATATAATTTTCTTTAACTGATTACATTGTATATTTTTTAGACCTTTCTAACAAACACAAATTTTGATTCATGATATTGTTCACTATTAAAATGTAAACAACACGGAAATATGACTTCTACAGCCTCTCAAAATGCAAAATATGCATTACGCTGACCTTAAAAATGCACCTTCATTTAATACTATTAAACTGTGTTGTCAGAAAATGCCATTGGCGAAGAAGAGAACAATTTTTTGTCTTTAATTATTATTTATTTAGCCAACAATTCTATCTTAAAGGATTGTTAAATTTTCATATTTATTTATTTATTTATTTATTTATTTTTACTGAATGAAATAAAAATTTATTTATTCAAAATTTTATTTATCATTAACATTCCGTATGTGAATTCTACTGTCTAAAATTTAATGATATGTTTAAAAATGAAAGATAATAAATTATTATTATTAATCAAACATTAATAATTATTATTTAATTATAAAAAAAGTTATTAATACACTTGTATAATTTTAAAAATACAAAAGCAAATGATAATTACTACGTAAAATCGTATGCAGCCATCTATGAGTACCCGGCCGGACCAAAGAACTTCTGCCAGCAGAAAAATCTTTGTATACTCACAAACAACCACATCCATTTTTTTATTTTATTTATTTATTTTTTTTTTTTTTTTTTTTATAGATCAAGTTTTTAAAATAATTACTGTACGTACTATAAAAAAATTAAGTAAATAAATTTATTAAGCCATACTACATATTTTAATAAAAATAAGGCCAATATATATAAATATATTTATTTATTTATTTTGTTTCCTTATGTTAAATTGGCCAAATTATATAAAAAAAAATTATGAACTCACACACTCAAATTTGTCAATACTATGTATATTTATATGTGTTTAATTTAGAATTGCATTTAATTCTAAGGGAAAGAAAAGAGAAAAAGAATACTTAAATTCTAAAATAACATAAATTTATAAAATATTTTATTTTAAAAAAATCTAATTTCTAGCTGATTTCAGCAAGATGTCATTTAATATTTATATTAAATAATTTTTCTAATACATTTTATTAATTATTAAATTCGCATATTTTTATATATACAATAAAAATATAATAGTCTTACATAAAATTTTACACTATAACAATGTTATTAATTAATTTAACTTGGATTTAAGCCTACTTTAATTCTAATTGAATACCGTTAATAAAAGTAAATTAGCTTATCAAGTTAAATATAATATAAACTATGTTTGTCTAATGTTAATTTTGCTGAAAATTCCATAAATTTTAACTGTAAATGTTAATTGCTATACCTTTTGTTATTTATTTTGAAAACAACACCAACTTATATTTTTATTTATTATTCTTTTTATTAAATCTAGGAACTATACACTGAGCTAGACACTCCATAAATGTGTAAAACCTAAAAATCAAAAGTTTTCCTAAATAAAACTCAAAATGCTGCTTTTTAAAATATAATATTGCTAATTTTATTGTTTCCGAGCATAACATCTAGTAATTATACCATACTTAATTTTTTCTTCGATTCCTTTTTCAGCCAAGAATCCTGAAGTTTATGACCAAGTGATGACCAAACACCCTGATCCACTGATGAATAAGTATTCTACAAATATTTTGTTGGTGTTGGTGCATACCCAGCCGTAGGCCAAAATTTCACCCTATACAGAAAGCCTTTGGTGAGAAAATTTTAATTTTGCTTCAATTAATTATTTGTGTATTTGTTTACTATAATTTTGTGTGCAATCATATTGAAATAACTTGCCTTGTCCATTGTCATATATATATATGTTTTTTAAAAACTAATGTGCTACACCAAAATCCTTTTTTTTTATTTTTTTTATAACACTTTTGTTCATAAAACTTATCCCTGCTGTCTAAATTCTAGACTTTAGCATATAAGTTGTAATTGAACTACCGGAATAAATCTTAGCACTTTTTGTATATTTTATTATATTTAGGCTTATAGCTGACCGCTATCCTAATATGGAGTGCACTAATAATTTATTCCTTGTCAACCATATATTTATATAAGAATATATATATATATATGAGTATGTTATGAAGCTGTTCTAACTACCCTGAACCTATAGCTTACACCTACTCATTTTAAAGAGTAATTCTGAAATTCTGTCATCTAAATTGTAAGGTTATTAGCAAAGGCTACCCTTATAGAAAACAGAAAAAATTCTCTCTTTTTTTTTTTTTTTTTTTTTTTTGAAAATTACTCCAACATTATTCACTATTAAATTAATTAAGTTTTAATGTTATTTGGCTTTGTTAAGATTTTATATTTTCTAATTCATATTCGAAAAAAAAATATAACTTTTGCCTGGAGAGAAATATTTCACTGCTCCAGTGAAGTTTTGTGAAGCACATTTCATAATTTTATAAGTATGTTTTCGGGTGCGCCCTGCACATTTGCTCAATATTGTAACCCTGAGACAAATTGGCGTTCCCATCTTCCTATCCTTTCTTATTATTATTTTGAATTTTAAAAAGGCAAGTTATTAATTTTGTTTCAACCTTTTTTTTTTTTTTTAGCTAAAAGAGAAAAATTTATTTTTAAATTTTGAAAATTTTGAAATTTTGAAATTCGATTAATTATGTATTTTGTTTTATTTTTAATACCAATTCATATCCCATGGATAATACTGGGGAGGGGGGAAAGGGTAATGATCTTGTATAACATCCCCGTATAAGTTTGTATATGGTGTATAACCATATAACGACGTATTTTTATCATAGTAATCTCTTTGATACTTTAAATATGGGTCTACATTCTCAGAATATTTATTATTTTTTTATAATACTTTTTAGTAACTTTGTCACCCTTTTGACTCGTATTTTTATTTAATTCAAACCAACAATTTTCAGTTGAGTGCGATTTTCTCTGACAAATGCCACATTTATTTTTGTAATTTTTATCACCCTTAATTTTTTTTCTGAGACCCCTGTAAATTCGTAATTTCCGCCTCTGTATGACCTGTTGCATATTTCGGAGCGTACAATTGATCCATATGTCGTTTGATCGGCTCTATTGATTTATCTGGAACATATTGTAATAAATAATTAAAGTTTCTAAACTTTTTAGTAACTTCGTAGGGTCCTTGAAATTTTGGCTCTAATGCGCCTGGTTTTCCAATACATTTTAAATATACTGTTTGACCCAAATTTAAATCCTTTACTTTTTCGTATGCCTCTTCATCTATATATTCTTGCATTATTTTCTCCTGGTTTGCAAGGGATTGAATTTTGATTTCCTTCATATGCTGTATTCTGCTTTTAACATAAGAGTGGGTATATATTTCCTCGGAAGGAATATGGGCTGTGAAGGGATTTTTTATTTCCCTTGCGAAAAATAGCAGTGAGGGACTATATCCCGTAGCGCGGTGTTTCGAGGAATTATACGCTAGTTTAAAAAAATCCAGTCTTATGTCCCATTCCGTAGTGCGTTTCGACATAGCTACAATTGATGTTTTTAATATTTTATTGGTAACTTCACAAAGTCCATTTCCTTGCGCACGGTATACACTCACAAATTTCCTTTGTATGTTTAAAGATTCCAAATATTCTTTCATAATTTCGCTTCTTAAATATTTTGCGTTATCAAAGATAATTTCTTTACAAATCCCATAATTTGCAAAATATTTATTTAGTACATTTAATATAGTCTGTGACTCTACGTTTCGTAGGGGAACAGCTTCCAGGAATCTCGATGTCGAATCAATTATAATTAAAATGTATCTGTTTTTCCTTAACGTGAGGTTTAAAGGTCCAATGACGTCAGCATGCAGGACTGTACCGACTTCGTGATCTTTCACCATTTTTTTAACAGGGACTTTTATTGTCGTGTGTTGTTTAGATGTGAGGCACTGCACACAATTTGCACAATACTGTTTAATATCTTTGTACATTCCGTGCCAAAAAAGCCTTGTTTTCACATTATCATAAGTTTTTTGAAATCCGAAATGCGCTTTATGAGCTTCTTCTATGGTTGCAATTTTTAATGAATCCGGGATAATTAAAAGCTCCTTTTATCTGAACCAGGTTTTAAAATTAATATTTTATTTTGATTTAAAGTAAATCTCTTCGTGCTTCTATTATTTTTGTCTTTTTCGATTTTATTTATTATAATTTTTAATTTTTCGTCTGCGTATTGCTCCGATTTAATATTTTCGTCTGTAAGTGCTATGTTACTTGCAAACAAATTATTTTGGAGTTCTCTGTCTGTTGTAAGATTATCTAAATTCCTGCTCAAATAGTCTGCTGGATTGTTAATTCCTTCGACGAATTCGAAGTCGAAATTAAAGTCTTGTAAATCTGCTATTCATCTGTTTATAATTTCCGATTTATCTTGTAAATGTAAATGCTGAGTTAGTGCTTTCGAATCAGTTAACACAGTAAACCTTCTACCCGAAAGCATATATTTAAAATGCATAATTGCTTCATGCACCGCTAATAACTCAAATTTAATACTCGGATAATTTTTTTCCGGTTCTCTAAGTTTTCTCCCGAAACATTCAACAGGTAGCAAATGACCATCCTTTTCTTGAGCTAAAACACCTGAAATTGCAACTTTGCTCCCATCCGTGAATAAGAAAAAATTCCTTGTTAAAATCGGGGGGTCTGAGTGTTGGTTTTTGTACAATTTCTTCCTGAATTATCAGAAAAGCTTTTTCTGCTTCTGGACTCCACTTGAATTTAACTTTATCTTTAGTCAGTTCTACTAAAGGGTTAACTTTGTCTGAATAGTTGGGTATTAGTGTCCGAAAATAATTCGCTAAACCCAATAAAGATCTGACCCCCTTTTTCGATTTTGGTCTGACTAAATTTTTCACTTTTTCTATATTCTTTTGTGATGGAGAATATCCCATTTGATTCACCCGAAATCCTAGGAATTCTATTTCTGGTTTGCAAATTTGCATTTTTGAAGGTTCGATTGTCATGTTATGATTTATTAATACCTGTAAAACTTCTTCTAAGGTTTTCATCATCTCTGCTATTGTGTTTGCAGATACCAACACATCATCAATGTAGTATGATACTTTGCTTTTATCAAAATGTCCCAGAATTTTATCAATTACTTCTGCAAAAATTGCGCTAGAATTTCGTGTGCCAAAAGCTAAACGAAGCGTCATATGTTTGCCAAATTCCGTAATAAAAGCTAATTTTCTACAATCTTCTGGTTTTAAATTGATTTGAAAAAATGCACTATGTAAGTCTAGCATCGTATAATATTTCTTACCGCTTATTTTTTGTAATAAGTCTTTTACGTCCGGCATCGGATAAGTGTATGGTTGTAAAATTTGGTTCAATAGTCTTAGGTCCGTTGCCATTCTAAACTTGGGTTCTGCATTCGGGTTATTACTCGGATTTTTCTTTCTAACGAAAATAACTGGAAAAGCATACTCGGAGTCAGTCTTCTCTATAATTTTACCCTGTAACAATTGTTCAATTTCCCGTTTCGCATACTGTCTTACTGCCTGAGGCAATTTATATGGCTTAGCTTGCACCGGGAATTCATGATTGAATTGAAAACTTGGTGCGACAAACGCTGATTGCCCCAATGTTTGATAACTTTTTGAAAATGCATGAACATTGCCCATTAAAATTTCTCGAAATTTTTGTTGTACTTCTTCTGATAAATGGCTTAAATCGAAATCCGTCTCTTTAATTTCTGCTTCTCGCAATTTTCTTACATCTTCTATATTTAAATTATTTATTTCATAAAATGTCCCTTTCTGTTTATTATCAGTTGAGTGCTCTTGCTTGCACTCAAAGTTCTTTATAATTTCCCCCATTTTAGTTCCTTTCTGAATAATTAACTTTTCTAACAGTTTATTCTTTATTATAATATTTATGTTATTATTTTTTTTTAACTTCGTGTAACGAAGTCTCGCATGAAAATTTACTATTTTCTTGAATGGGGTCCAAAATAATCACATCTGACAGATTTATATCCTCTGGGCATTTTAATTTTACAATTTTCGATTCTTCAGGTTGGAGAAAAATTCTATTTTTAGTAATGGCAAACATAATTTTATTTGAATGTTCCCCTGAATTACATGGCGTAATGTTATTCACTTCATAATTATTTACTTCACTTGCAACGTTTAAGTTAATTTGTTGATTTTTAAATTTTAAGGTTTTATTGCATAAATCCAAAATCATATGATTTTCTTTGAGATAATCGTACCCTAATAACATTTGGTACTGCCTATCAAAATCATCATTAGTGACATAAAATGTGCCTGTTGTGAATATACCTTTTAATCGAAAAGTTAATTTTACACATTGTTTAAAAAAAATCTTTGAATTCGTTAAAGTTTTAATTTGGATCTGATTGCCCAAATATTTGATTTTGACGTTTGTATCTTTAATTTTTTTGAATAAAGAAGGTGATAAAAGGGAAACGGCAGCTCCAGTATCCAATAAAGCTTGTATTTCGATGCCCTGTATACTTAGTGATATAATTGGCAGACTATCTTTGTCTGCATTTCTTATATTTGCGATTGTTTTATTTATTTTATCGATTTCCGTCTCTGAAAATCCCGGATCTTGATCCGATTTCGCTGTTTTCTTTGCCCATTTTTTTTTTCTTTTTGCGCTTTTCAAATTGATAACCATTTTGATCATAATTCTCAGAAATATATCCAAAATCCCTATTTTCCGAATTCCAGTTAGGTTGTGAATAATCATACATCCCATAATGCGTCGGGTAATTAAAGGAATTGTAGTAATCATTATAATATCGTTCATAATCATTATAATGAAAATTGTTATTGAAATGGGGACCCTGATAATTATTGTGTTTATTAAGGAGTTTCTTATTCCGCGGAACACTATCATCTCTAATTGCATGGTTTTTTTTCTTTGATTTTTTTAGTTTTTTAATCTCCCCTTTTAATTTCTCGATTAGCTCTTTGTTTCGCTTACTTGATTCTATAATGTTCTCATAAAGATCTTTGTTTTCTTTATTTATTGCGCTAATTTCCTCAAACTTTGATTCATTATACGCACTTTCCATAAGTTTTGCTAACTCGCATGCCTCCTTGAAGGACCTGGGCGCATTTTTACGAACATCTAGTGAAATATCCGGTCTAATTGCATTTAGAAAATTCGACATTTTTAAGATTTCGATAAAATTCTCTTCCTTATTATCAACATTTTCGCCTGCACTTTCGATATAAGATTTTACACCCTTTTTAAACTCCAAAATGAAATCCTCTATCGTTTGACTTGCGGCCTGTTTTAAATTTAGGAAATTGCTCTGAGCATTAAGGAAGCTTAGTTTAGTACCAAATAACTCCACCAAATTATTTTTAAATAAATTATAATTGGTCTCATTATATTTTTCAATCTGTTTACTTAAAATATGTTTTGCGTCCCCTGTTATTATAGCCTTTAAAATTAATAATTTAGTTTCTTCCTGTATATCTTTCGAATTCAAAATATTATCAAATTCATCTAAGAAAAATGTAATGTTTTTGTTCTTTTTATTGTCAAATGGTGACACTAACTTAATACGTGTATCTATATCCAGCGTCTGAGTCATTTTTAACAAATATTAGTAATCAATGTATACTTTTTCAAAATATCAATTCAAAATAGATCCTATACCTCTTAAAAGAATATTTTGCATCTCATACTATTTTCTCTATATTACAACATATGTATGAAAATATTCTAAATTGCATAAATACATAAAAACAACAGCACTAAAATTTAAAAAAAATATTTCTTAGCAGATGAAGTTGTTTTGTAGATTATTCTTTTACACACATAAAAACCCCTAAAATATTTATAGTACACGTATATATAAAAAACAACATAATTTCATTTAACAGAAGAATATCTGTCTTTTTCTACAGAAACAACAATCTTATTTTTTTTATATATATATATATATAAATATTGTACCACTGCTTCGTAGTACGACTCATAAATTTTCTTTTGTATCACCTTGATACAATTTCAAAAATCATGATCTATTGACATTTTAATCATTTTTATACCAGTCATATTATAAAATTTTACTCATTATTCTTATCATTATTATTTATACAGTATATTAAAAAAAAACTATTTTTACAAATGTGTCATCCGTGATGTGAATGCCATTATTTCTCAATGGTAACTGAGATCCAACCAAAAGAGAAAAGAGAGAAAAAAAAAATTGTAATTCCTAAATTTACCTATTGTAAATCCCAGAATTATTTTTTTCATTTCTTTTTTTTTATTGCTAACATATGTTATTCATTTTATTTATTTAAATTATTATATGTGTGTCATTATTGTTACAATAATAAAATTAATTTTAATAAAATTTTAATCAATTAAACTTACATACCTACAATATCTTTAAAATTGTGACATTAAAATAATACTTAAATTTATTTTCCTTTATTATTATTATTATTATTATTATTATTTCTAATGACCTCAGATGAACGTTCCTGAGTCATAGCACCATTTTACTTAATGAGGGGGGATGCTGGACAGATAATTACACTTGTTTATTTCCTATTTAATTTACATCCAAAATTGTGAATTGGTCCAAATCATCCAAGCAACCTCATAGTAAATCGGTATATAATTTATATATAACTTAGATAAATTCAAATAACATAAGTGATCGTAATTACGTAATTCTAGTAGAAGAGCAACGCGAATAATTAATAAAATTAAATTATAATCCGCGTTAAACTGTAATTATTAAATTTAATTAATTACGAATAAAATTAAGAGTTTGCGTTGTGAATTATTTAGACGAACTCTTCCACTTATGAATTAAACTAAAATTTAAGCTGTAAAAATAAGTTGACACACCTTAAACATTCATCAATTAAATAATTACAGAAACTTTTTAAAACTTGATTAAATATTTTATTTACATTGAACACAACTATATACATATACACATTATATTAATTCAAAAAAAAAAAAAAAAAAAAGAAAGCAACACTTTTGTTCGCTGTTCATTATTACATGTATATTTAATCTTTTTTAAAAAAAAGACAATGTTTTCATTCACTCTTATTATTATATATTTTCTTTTTGCAAACAAAAAAAAAAAAAAATAATAATAATTATCTTTCATTTTTTAAAAATACCTTAATTATATTTAATTATTGGCTTTGTTGGATCTCAGATTGCTCTCTACCATAAAATATCATAAAAGGATATTTATAATTTCTCGTATAATTTAAAGTGGTAAAAGAAAAAGATTAAGGTAATACCTTGAATCATATACGGGATGGTGGCCTTTATTCATCAAATTCAGAGTTGTCACGTTGCTAAGGATCACATCCAAATGTCATCTGGATTCAGCTTCTTATCAGAGCGGCGAAATCGGGATGGCAGGATGCATAGCTACGGACAGCAGTAGAACAATCCATTTTATTTCAACATCAGGAAGACATCCTCAATTAGGCTTGCTTAGGCTCACTCCGATATGTCCATCTCGCCTGGGCATTACTAGGGCTCTCTGGATTCATTGCATGGGCTTTCAGGATAGCTCCTGCGTCTTCGACATCTTTTTTTAGACTCCCTTTTTCAAACCTTTTTCTTCTGGCACACCAACTCTTGCAGTGGGTGGAACTATTTGTCTAGTCCTCCCTTATTGGATATGAGAAGATATTGCATTATCCTTAGATAGACCTATTAGCTAACAGTCTGCAAATGGCCCCTTACATATACTTTAATATTATTATATGCCTTAAAGTTTGGGTGGTCTGAAAAGCCATAAATTTATTCCAACATTTTTATTAAAGCCATAAATTTATTCCAACATTTTTATTATTTTACGATTTCTAATTATACACCACTTTCCACTGACTTGTCATAAAACGACACCATGGCGTCTGGCTATTGTTGTTATCTGAGATCCGAACTATATTCAACATTATACATTCATTTTACAATACAACAATTTTTTTTTAAATATATATTTAATATTTAAAATCAACTTAATAATTTTTGTATGAACTTACACTCCTATTTTACTTAAATATATAAACATTATAATTTTACACTCATAATTATATTTTATAAAAAAATATTTATACAAACAGAAATAACAAATTACGCAATTTTACTTTGATTTAACCAACATGGTGCGGGAACATATTATTGTTGTATGTTGCCCAGCAATCTGGGAATAATCGAAAAGTAGATTATATATTTGTGATTGAAAATTCTCATTCTGTGATTGTTTCCTTGTAAATAAAGAAAAATGAGGTGCTAAATATTCAAAGATTATCTTCTTTTTTTGAATCTAGAAAACATCCTTTAAGTAAAGAGCTATAATGTTTATATACAAATTAGTAGTAATAACAATAACAATTAAGTATACAGGCCCTAATTAAATCAGGAAAATAAATATGGTCTGTCTATATTGACTTAATCAATTTTTAATAATCATATTCTATCAATTTAAAATTAAAAATTAAAAATTATTCGTAAGAAAATTGAAATATATATATTTAGAAGATAAACGGTATTTTTCTAGTTTTTTTTTTTTATTTTTTTATTTATTTATTTTTTATTTATTTATTTTTTTTTTTTTTGTAAGTAATGAGAGTAAACAGAATAAGAAAATTTAAGTATTTTCATTTAAGTGAGCAGCAAGATATTAAAAATTAAGATAACAACGCAACGAAACTAGCTATTTCAAGATTATTATCAGCCCATAGAGTTAGATTTTTTTATGTATGACTTTAAAATGCATTTACATATTTCAACACCTGGCACTTCCTTGTAACTTATTCAAAATTTTTAAATTAATATACTCTCTCAGTTTATTTAAATTCCTTTCCTATTGTTTTACTTCAATTTTAAGTAAATTTTCTTGCGGTATGTTTAAGTTTCCTTTAATTAATTAAATGTATCTGTTTTTTAAGTGATTCTTTCCGGTCATGCATGAATCTGACTCTATGAAAATTGTTGGGGTTGATCTGAGCAGATAAATTGAGAACCCTGTATTGCTTTGGTATTTTATTCCAATTTTTATAATTCATTAATTGTGACATTGATTCATTAATGGTCAAAAGATTATCTTTTCAATAATTTTAGTAGTTCTGCTTGAAGTTGTTGTTATGATTTTATATACAGGTTCAATGTAGATGGAAATTTAACTGCTCAGTAAAAGACCTCTAACAATTGAAATTTCTATGACGAAAGGAGAAATAGCCACGTGCTTTGCCATGATGCGAGTCGTGGAGAATGGAGAATGTTACCATGGCAACGTAAAGCGGAGCTCTTATTCTAAGCTCTTTCAAGATGAATAAAAACAAGCTTGTTGAGACAGAGCAGTTATCATGTGATGAAACATATTTTCAAATCCTAAAAAAATATAAACACAGGTGAGCGATTTTCCTTTTAACTCCTGAAATAAACAGCTTAAAAGCATTACCAGGGATATGTATTCGTTACATCTTCATTTAGAAATCAAATATTTTTCATACCTTAAACCTTTATTTTTAATATTTTATCACCGGTATTCCCAAACGCAATTTTTTTGCCTAACTCAATAGCAGATGTTTTGTGATTATATCAGGCAAATTTTATTATTTAGATTTATTCATAGAGATAATCAAGGATTCTGAGTAAATTATAAGTGAGATGCATGCGATATCTGTCGTGTAGGAGTTAAGAAGACGTGAAATATTTCGATAAAATTTCGAACTTTTAAGCATTAAAATAAATTAATACATGGAAAATATTCCAGAGAGAAACATTCGCCTTGCATACATTATTTCAAATGAAAATCAAATTTCATAGTAATTGCTTAAGAGGCGCAAAGGCCAACATAGTGAAAAAGATTTCACGCCGGGATTCAAACCCGGGCCATCAGTATAGCGCACAGACGTTCTACCGACTAAACCACATGGAACGATACACAGCCTGGAAAATTTCTCACTATTATATGTTGGCAAGGCTACAAATGCACTATGCTGGCCTTTGCGCCTCTTAAGCAATTACTTTGAAATTTGATTTTCATTTGAAATATTTTATGCAAGGCAAATTTTATATATCTGGAATATTTTCCATGTATTAATATAGTTTCTATCGATGCTGGATTTAATTAATTTTCGTGTTTGCCCCATGTCGGTGGCTCACGATAAATATTTCATCTTGTGCTGCGTTTGTACCCTTGCCAACATATAATAGTGAGAAATTTTCCAGGCTGGGAATCGTTCCATGTGGTTTAGTCGGTAGAACGTCAGTGCGCTATACTGATGGCCCGAGTTCGAGTCCCGGCATGGAATCTTTCTCACTATGTTGGCCTTTGCGCCTCTTAAGCAATTACTTTGAAATTTGATTTTCATTTGGAACATTAAAATGAGGTTTACTCATTCATGTCATTTCATCAATGAAATGATCGTTTATAAAAAGTAATTTTATCGTTGATTCAAAAGTCAAAGTAAGGTTCTTAAATCATTATTAAATCATATAATCAAGTGTAATTTGTTTCATCAAATATTCAAACTGCTATCTGCGTCTCCTTCTTAACAATACCATCAATTTACATAACGAACATAGTACGTATAAAATACCGGGTGTCCAAAAAAAGACTGATTTTAAAAATCCATAACTTGAAAATTGTGACATCTATTAAAACTAGTTGGATGTGCCAATCCCAAAACTTTCTTCTATCTTATACATCTTAATATTTTAAAACCTAGTTACACATGTTAATACTTCAATATTATTAGTTCAATACTATACCAGCTTTGATTTTCATCTTAAATTTCTGCTCAAGTCAATTAAACGGACTAAAAACGAGTTAATCTATATCATGATATTTGTTAAAATTATTAATTTTTCCTTATTCTGTCGTTATCAGCTGTTTGCGAATAGCCGGCATAGCAGGAAGCGAGTTCCCGCCGATGCACAATAGAACTACGAAAAATCAAGAAAAGTATACAAAAATCGCTAGCACGGAGCCCCTTTACCGCGCAATATTTCCAAATTCAAGGAGAACCTGTTGGCCAAAGCCAAAAACAAGCACAAACATTTTGGCTCAATTGTATGCATAATTTTATACGCTGTTCGATGGTACAATAATGAAAATGGGACAGAGATCGGAATTATAGCGCCCCCTTCTTTCGGAATTTTTTCAAGTTCAGGGAGGACTTGTTTGCCATAGCCAGAAACATGCACAAAAAATTTGGTTCAATTATATGGATAACTTCATACACTTTTCGATGGTACAATAATGAAAATGGTACAGACATCGCAATTATAGTGCCCCCTTCCGGCAGAATTTTTCCAAATTCAGGGAGGACCTTCGTGACATGACCAAAAATAAACACATAAAATTTGGTTCAATTCTATGCATAACTTCATACAGTTTTCGGCGGTACAATATTCAAAAGGCACAAAAATTGTACAAAAATCGCTATTACAGCGCCCTCTACTACCGATTTTTTTACAAATTAAGTTGGGACCTCCTTGCCATAGCCAAGAACTTAAAATTTTTTTTTGGTTCAATTCTATGCATAACCTCATACACTTTTGGACGGTACAATATTCAAAATCGCACAAAAATCGCTATTACAGCGCCCCCTACCGGCGAATTTTTTCCAAATTCAGGGAGGACTTTCTTGCCATAGCCAAGAACTTAAAATTTTTTTTTGGTTCAATTCTATGCATAACCTCATACACTTTTGGACGGTACAATATTCAAAATCGCACAAAAATCGCTATTACAGCGCCCCCTACCGGCGAATTTTTTCCAAATTCAGGGAGGACTTTCTTGCCATAGCCAAAAACTTAAAATAAAAATTTGGTTCAATTCTATGCATAACTTCATACACTTTTCGATGGTACAATATTCAAAATCGCACAAAAAACGCATTTACAGCGCCCCCTACCGGCGAATTTTTTCCAAATTCAGGGAGGACCTGCTTGTCATATCCAAAAACTTAAACTAAAAATTTGGTTCAATTCTATGCATAACTCCATACACTTTTGGATGGTACAATATTCAAAATTGCACAAAAATTGTTATATCAGCGCCCCCTACCGGCGAATTTTTTCCAAATTCCGGGAGGACCTGCTTGCCATAGCCAAAAACTTATAATAAAATTTTGGTTTAATTCTATACATAACTTCATACACTTTTTGATGGTACAATGGCGACAGACAGACGGACAGACGGACAGACGGACAGACGGACAGACGGACGGACGGACAGACGGACAGACGGACAGACGGACACACAGACAGACAGACATTTTCTATAAACTTGTTTTTTGGAATCTCTGACCCCTAAAACATGCAAATCCGTCGAAAACCGGAAGTCGAAAAAAATTTCGATTACAATACTTTCTTCTATTGAAGATAGAAGAAAGTAAAAATTCTATGTAAGATGTCAGAAGTTCTCTACTGAGATTCTAGGTTTTAATTCCAAGTATCAAGCATATAGATGGCGCTACAAACAGTAGGCGCTA
Organism: Maratus speciosus; assembly: GCA_963932465.1. Classification (NCBI taxonomy): domain Eukaryota; kingdom Metazoa; phylum Arthropoda; class Arachnida; order Araneae; family Salticidae; genus Maratus; species Maratus speciosus. Next base: position 34,064,493 of record OZ010800.1, read on the forward strand.
CAGATGCCCAATTTTTGGCCTCTCTGTTCTCCCAGCATTGATGCCGAGGAAGGAGGCTAAATATATGGTGTAGGCATCCGTCGTCCATGCAATTTTCTTTTTAGTGATACAATCCATATATTTAATCTCTTTTTTTCGCATCAATGCTGGGAGAAGAACGAGGCCAGAAATTAGGACCTTTTTTTAGAGCCTATTGCTTTCAGCGCCATATTTCGCTGCTATTTTGAACTAAAACCAAAAATCTCTGTAAAAAATCTCTTGATGTCTTACATAACCTCAAAATTATTTTAATAGATGTCACCATTTGCGAGTTATTGGTTTTTAAAATCAATCAGTCCATTTTAGGACACCCATAGCTCCAAATGTGGATTGAACGAGAAAAAATTCTGTCCAGTCATTAAACTACCGTTATATGTTATTTACAGCACTATAATCCATAATCTAATGGATCTATATAAATTGTGGAGATGAAACGTTGTAATTAGAGTTGCCAACCTGTGAGAGTAATTAAAAAACCAGATTTATGCACTTTGGTTATGTGGGATATAGTTTTTCATGTCTCGTGAATGCTAAAAATATATAAACATATCATTCTTGTAGAGAAGCGGCCACACTTCTTGTGCCAACAGCCGTTAAAAATCTCTTAAAAACGTGTCGCCTCTATTGTCACACACGACACACGTAACATACGCATAAAGACGCCTCTTGCTCCAAAAACCCCAGAAAAGCATCCGTTGTAGTGTAAAGTTGGATGACGTAATATATAAGTATTATCTGCCGTCCATTTCTGATGCCTAGAGATAAAACATTGTACTCTGATACTTATCCTATACCATTTCTTCAGGCATTATTATCATAGTAACTATCACAGTATAGACATTTTTCCATTATTATAGTTATATAAAAAAACCGCGACATAATTACTTTTTCATTTAAAAAAATCTTATCTTGTTTGTATACTTTTACATTAAAATCAATTTCTATAAGACATTTTAGTTATTTTACATAAAAATTTTAAACATTTCACATAATATGCTTGTTGTATAGCATACTTTTAAACCTGTTAGAATGTATGTTTTTAAGAAAAATAACGAGGTATGCCTTAGAGTTTTTATGCAAAATAATGAAAATGTCTTATAGAAATTGATTTTAATGTGAAAGTATACAAACAAAATAAAGAATTTTTTAAATAAAAAAAATATTTTGTCATGGTTTTTTATATAACTATAATAATGGGAAAATGCTGTGATAGCTACTATGATAATAATGCCTGAAGAAATGGTATAGGATAAGTATAAGTATAATACAGGCATTACAAAAGACAGTGTTTTCTATCGATAAAAATTAATTAAACATTGTATTCTGTTAACTCATGCTTTCAGTGATCGTGACTCTACAAGTGCAATGCACAATCCTACTTAAAAAATACCATCCATACCAATGCCATGTATTTACAAAACAAAGGAAAAAAATATGCTGAATTATAATATTTTCATAGAAATAAATAAATATAGGAGCCATAAAATAAATGTTCAAGAACTTAAAGGTTTTCTAAGGCAACATGTAGTATAGCCATGATACTAAGCTGTTGAACCTATAGGTGCAACAGGTGCACGTGTTGAGTCTTAACAATTACTTTTCAGTGCAATATAATTCCAAATATGAAAAATTTTAAACACGTGATAAAGTTATTTTATTATTATTATTTTTTTTTTTACATTTTTTCAACACTTTCCAACTATGCTGTGTTCCAACTATGTTGGAAAGTGTTTAAACACTTACGACGGTATAAAAATTGAAAATGTGCGACAGTTAGAAGTTTAAATAATTTCTGTAGAGTATTTAATCGTACAATGATACATCTGCTTTATTTTACGACTGGCTTATACATCGGAACATTATTTTTTGGAGCCGACTCTTTAATAGCTGGGACAATGAAATACACTGTAAAAAAATTTCGTAAAATTTCAGTAGATGTACCGTAAATTTTACGGTATTTGTACCGTTTTCACTCTTTACGGTATGTGTACCGTATTTCTAAGGTATATTAAGCGTAAGAAAACAGTATATATGCCATTTCGATTATAAACGGTATTTATACCATAAAATCATAGTTTTTCAGTACAAACTCGGTATTTATACCGTAAAATAATTATTTTTCAGTAAGGAAAAAGCTGGTAGCCTTGCCTCGGTGTACGGCAAACCCTGAATTGATGCTCTTGTTTCGTAATGCGTGTAGCCCTGAGGAGAGGGGAGGTGCAGCCGGTACATTGTTTCGAGGCCCAAGTAGCTCAAAGGGAGCTATTATACAGCTATTGCAATACACACTGTATATTATTTTTTTTAAACTTATAGGCTATCAAAGCCTGAGAGCTAATATGACCGCAAGTTCTGTATGTACGTACGTAACCCGATAACTCTTGATAGAAATATCCGATTTGCTTAAAAAAATTCTAGGTTCATTCCGATAAGCGCTTCCCTGATTAGTTTTGAGGGTTCATTGGTTAAGTATAAATGGGGGGGGGGACGGGGGTTAATCCCCTTAATTTAGATAAATGGTTTTTTCATGCAGAATTATCCGATTTGCTTCAGATTTGGTATACCGGTCCATTTTGATTAGGCGCTTCCCTGATTAAATTTGGAGGTTCATTGGTTAAGTATAAAGGAGCAGGACGGGGGGGGAATCCCCCTTATACATATAAATCGATTTTTCATGCAGAATTATCCGATTTGCTTCAAATTTGCATACCGGTTTATTCTGATAAGGCGCTTCCCTGATTAGATTTGGAGGTTCAAAGGTTAAGTATAAAGGGGAGGAATGGGGGCTAATTCCTCCCTTAATTTAGATAAATGGATTTTTCATGCAGAATTATCCAATTTAATTCAAATTTGGTATGCCGGTTTATTCTGATATGGCGCTTCCCTGATTAGATTTGAAGGTTCATTTGTTAAGTCTAAAGGGGGGAACGGGGGGGGGGCTAATTCCCCCTTAATATAGATAAATGGGTTCTTTATGCAGAATTATCCGATTGGCTTCAAATTTAGCATACCAGTTTATTCTGATAACGCACTTCCCTGATTAGATTTGGGGGTTCATTGGTTAAGTATGAAGGGGAGGAACAGGAACGGGGACTAACTCCCCCCTTAATTTAGATAAGTGGATTTTTCATGTAAATTATCCGATTTGCTTCATATATGGTATAGCGGTTTATTGTGATAAGGCGCATTCCCTGATTATTTACCGTTTTGCTCAAAAAGAATGAGTTCTGTTTTATGAATAATAGACATAAATAAGAGTATAATATATAAATATTGTGAATAGAGTGTGAGCTCAATGCTGTCAGTTAAACTGGGAACTTTTCTTTTTTATTTTTTCTATATTTATTTTCTATGTAATACCATAATTCTAAAGAAAGAAAAAAAAAGGCCGTAATTTATTTTACTTTTGTAAAACAGTATAAATGTCTAATTATTAGCCTTAAGTACATGAAAATGAATAATATAATTTATGAGAGACGAACCAAGTGGTCGCCGAAGTCGGCTAGGTATTATTAAAGATTCACATGCTTTTTTATGGTTCTCGAGAGTGTGTGCGTTTGGGGGGGTGGGAGGGATTGTGTGGTTGATCCTGGGCCCGTCACGACTCTCGGCGGCCTTGAATGTGTGTCGTCTTTCTAGTCGGAACTTCCAGGAACCGATTTACAAATTTGGGGGCTCAGGGCACAGATGCGTACGGGGCCCCCCTTGCACCGATTCTTACAGGGAGATGGAGTAAAAAAAGTATTGAAAAAGGTACTTAATAAGATAACCACTCTAATGATTTTAATAATTACTTTAAAATATCCATGAAAAAATTTAATTTGATAATCATAAATTTTCTTTTAAATAATTATTACACGATTATGAAATTTAAATGAGTAGACGTTCCATAATAGGTTACGTGGTGCTGATTATCTTTTCCTATACAAGTATATACATTTGGAATGATAAAGTATGCAACCACTAATAATAAATTTTCTGTAATATCAAGCTACAATTTTTTAAAACATTAGGGGGCTCTGCATCCTACACAACCTACGCTCAACAAGCCCCAAATAATCTGACGAGAACAAGAACAGTATTAAAAAAGAATTAAAAACGCATTATATTTTTAAATTGATAAAGATAAAAGAAACAAGTCGGAAATTGCTCGTCAAACGTGGCAAATGAGCTGCGTTCGTAGTATAACTAGTTTTATAATTATTTTTTGTATCCCATATTGTACTGAATGTATATATTTTTTAACTTCATAAGTGCATAGTCTATAACATCATTAAAATGCACTTACAATAATTTTTTTCCCATTCCCCGTAATGTAACGGAAAACTTTTGACTGTCCCTGTAATTAAACTATACATCCGATTTTCCTAAAATTTCAAATAGCTCGACAAAATTTTGAAACAATTGTATATTTAAAATTTCAGACCATTCGGAAGGCTGTAACATCATTAAAATGCATTTGCAATAATTTTTCCCATTGGCCGTAATGTAAAGAAAAACTTTTGACTGTCCCTGTAATTAAACTATACATCCGATTTTCATTTAATTTGAAATGGCTCGACAAAATTTTGCAACAATCATACATTAAAAATTTCAGACCATTCGGTTGGGTAGTTTTTGCTCTGTTACATGCGGACAGACGGACGGACTGAATGACGACTATAGGTGCTACGTATTTATATAATACAATTTCAGTAATGTTTATTTTATAGTGCATAAAATATTTTCACTTAACTGAAAACCTAAATAATCAAATTTAATTTTTAAATGATAGGGGAGAGGGGGTTACCTTTGAACTGGCTGCAGCTTTGAACAGTGTAAATATTTTCCTTTAAATAAATTATATAATATATACGGCAGCACAGTACTACTGATTCAGTGTAACAAGAATACAAAGCTTTACTATTTTGCATGCACACTACTGTCTAAGCAAGATATGGATATTTTGCTTGCTTGAATCTAAACTCAACAAAATAAAATTGTAAGCTTTTTGTTGATAATCTTGTATCCATAAAATTACAATTCACTATTTAATACCTAAATAAAGATGTTAGCTTTAACTTATGAGATTTATTTTATTTAAATTCTCAAACCTAATTGAGTAAATACCGTAGTATTTTATGGAAGAAACGCCGCGGCGTTTACGAGTTTAAAAGTAATTTTTTTTCCAAGTGCGGCGTTTACAATTTTTTTAAAATACCAACTGATTTCTTTAATTTAAAAATATTTAAAATCCGATTTAAATATTTTAAATAAAACTTCAGACATCTTAAGATATTAAAAACGAGGCATCCTATACTGCTCAGAAAAATTTGATTAAAGTTAGGTCAATGTGACGCTGTTGACAAAAGTAGCGTTCCGACGGATGCGGCGATTACGATATTTTTAAGCTTATTCAGGCCAATTTGAGAAGTGCGGCGTTTCTTCCATAAAATACGGTAGTTGTAATGCTAAACTCCATGTGATGGGGCACCATTGAACAATTAAAACTATGAAGTAAAGAGTTATAGATGTATCTAAATATTATTATTGTTGATTTATTTAAATATGAAAATTAAGATATTAAGTGTTATTATACTTTATATCAGTGGTTCCCAACGTGGGGCGTACGCAGCAGTGGGGGGGAATTTGGCTTTCTAGGGGGGGGGGGCAATTCCAAATTTGTTACTCACTAATTCACTATCAGTTTCTTTTGTCATTTTTTAATGTGATGTTGCGGATGAAAAATAAATGGAATACAAGCAAAATTTAAACAATTAGATTTTGTTATTGAATTTATAAAATGTTTCTAAATGAAAAGTTCAAAATATATTTGACACCAGAATAATTATACAAAACTATTTCTTTTATTTCTTGACATCGTTTTGTAATATCAAATCTCTTTATAATTTTTCTGGGAATGAAATTTAGAATTTTTCGAACGGTTTCGATTATTTATTGAATGAGCTTTCTATTCCTATTGGTCACACAAAGATATTTTTACATGGAAAACTACTTAAAAGTATATATAAAGTTGACTGTCTTGAACATATTTAACTTAAAAAATATATGAAATATCTGAACAAGGTACTGCCTACTTTACAAAACTTATAAATCTTAAATAGCATTAGAAAAGGAAATGAGTGGATAGTAAATATCTATGGCTCTGGTTCAGGAATCCTGCATAGTAAATAAATTTACATGATGACACATACATTTTAAATTTTAAAATCAGAAAATACATTGAAGGCAACTAATAGTATTGGGAAAGAAAAATCTGAATGATGGCTACTTGAATTTTATACAGATGATAATCTTGAAATGCTTCTTGTGTATGGTGTTATCCATAGAAAGAAAATTTAGTGCCCAAAGCTTTTCCACCAACTCTTATTAAGTTAGTAAAATTGATTATAAAATGTGTGAATGTTATCAATTTTAACGTTAAATGCAAGTATCTCTTCAAAAAATTATGTGGTTAAAAATGCAGACCGTATAACACTTTTCTTTAACGTTGAAGTAAGACGGAAAAGTACAACTAAACTGTTTTTGGCGCAAAGGCGAAGATGTATAATCTCATTGCATTTATTAAATTATGTTAAAAAGTAATAACACATTTGTGACGGAAGGTGGACCTCTTTGATAAGTTAAAAAATCTAAAATGAATAGTTATTGATACGGCTCAATTACGCTTCCACGTATGATTAGAGTTCCCTCACTTTTTTAAAATAATAAGAGACATAATTTACAAATTAAGGGAGGGGGGGGGCATGGTAACTTCACAGAGGATTTGGTGGGGCATGGCCAATAAAAGGTTGGGAACCACTGCTTTATATGGAAGTTGTACTGATGCAGGGCTTCAACTATAGGCAAATTCAGGACACACAACAATAATTCATCATTTAGCAGGTTTGTCTAACAAACCCTATACTATTTCATTTACAGTGGTAATCATTATTTCTGGATTTCATAAAAATGGGTTTTATCCATTTCCTATAACAATTTGAATGAAAATGATTTCATTTTGGTTCAGTTTCATGCAAAAAAAAGCTCTTCATTACATTGGTCAGATTAAATTGCTTAATGTCAGGTTTTTTCGGAAAAAAGAAAATGTACTTATATATTTTCCAGAGTAGGCATCAGATATCAATTTGGTGGATTTTAAGGATATTACGTAAAAAAGTTGGCACAATTAAACATAATTGGAAGGATTCTCCGTTCTGTCTCAATAATGTGCTTTGATGGATGCAAATTTGGTTAAATAATAAAAAAATAGTAATTTCAGTTAAATCTAATTGTGTAATTTTATTCTTATTATTTTATATTTTGGAAAGATATGCAATTTTTAATAAAAACTGTCAATATTTCATATTTTGTTTTTGTTCAAAGGTGCCCCTAGCTTGTTCAAACCCCTCCATGGGGCAGGTTTGAACAGAAAACTTTCAGCTTTTTAAAGCCTCAGAACATATTTAATTTATCTGAAAAATTGTAAATTTTTATTTCATATGATGTAGAATTACATTCTTTCTGTCATGAAATATTTAAAATTCAATAAATATAATTCTAGTAAGAAATATGTGGATTTTTTTTTTTTAATGTTCAAAGGTACCCCCCTCTCCCCTACTTACCAAAATGTAATAACACCAAAACTTTTATAAATAGCTGCTGTTTAAGTTACTTTATGTGATTAATACATTATTTTTAAATTCAATATATATGTACCTTGCATATTTTATAATCTGGCAATCAAACCAGCCAGGAAACAGAAAATATTGTTTAAGAGTACAGTCAAAGGATATTGGGAGTCACAGTCAAAGGATATACTCATAGGACTTATCCCTCTCCGTTTAAATTTAAAAAAATTAAGTTACAGAAGCTATTAAAAATCTATTTTCTGTCTTAAATGTTTCCTTATTCACCTCTACAATGTCATTTCTTTCATATTTGTAATATTATATTATAAATGATACGTCAAGTCGTCTCTAGAAGGTTAATTGTTAAAAATAGTGAGACAAAACTAAACACTAATATTCCAAAACTATTTTTTTTAATTACCTTTTAAATCCCCCACTCTTTCAATAGTTTGATAGCTATAATTTCCTGATATTTAGTATTTTAAACTATCCATCTAAAAGAATTAAAACATCAATTTTCTGATAATTATAATAATTGATTCAAACAGTAAATGATTATCACAAATATTTTATTAGTTACTGGTATCCTAAATGTTAAATTTATTTGAAAATAACTATTTTGTTTCATTAGTATGTATTCATTAAATTCTGGTTCTAGATACACTAATAAAAACAATTACATTTATTACTTTTTATGGGGGTGTCCATTAGGGCCGAAACTAAGGGGGGGGGGGCATGTGCCCCGGGCGCCAAATGAAGGATTATACCTTTGGAATTGATCCTTTTCTTCTGATGGACTGATGTCTTCCATTATTATGAAACATTCATTATAAATGAAGTGTTGGATGAAGATGAAAGAGCAGTCGTAAAAAGTTAGAACTCTGATTTTCGGGTCAGAATGGGAAAAAAAATAGCCATAATTTTTTTTTGCCATTTTTTTTCCCCCATTCTGACCCGAAAATCAGAGTTCTAACTTTTTACGGCTGCTCTTTCATCTTCATCTAACACTTCATTTATAATGAATGTTTCATAATAATGGAAGCCATCAGTCCATCAGAAGAAAATAACTCTGTTAAAGCGGAAGCTCGGTTAACGAGGAAACTCGGATAAGCGGGACTCTTCTGTATATTTCATTAAAAAAATTATTTTTAGAATATTCTTGTTGGTGTTCAGATGTGAGTCACGACCCTCGTGACCTCTCCCTTGGATCTGCCATTGTAGATTACATAGTTCAATATTACATATTTTAAAATAAGTCGGCTATTAGAAAATTTGTAAAATTCTCTTTGTAAATATACTTTGCGGAAGAGAGGAGAGGAGGAGGAGGGGGGGGGGGGGGCAAAATCCATGTTTGCCCCGGGTGCAAAAAAGGCTAGTTTCGGCCCTGGTGTCCATTATTGGGCCAGAGGGTGTCCAGTACCGGGCTTTTGGGTGTTTTGATATGTTTCTGTTATTTAAAATTAAATTTCGATTCATATTGGGAAATGAGACTATAAGAATGGTTAAATATTGTTGATAGGTTAATATAATATTGAAAAAACTGGAATATAATAAGTGTAACTATTAATAAAACAAAATAATTTTAAAAGAAATTCCTTAAGGGTGTCCATTACTGAAACATATACCCTATAAACTGATTATATTTTATTTAGCAGACGACAAATATTTTTTCGTTTAGTTGCCATGTGACAAGTAATGCTTGAGTTCTCAGATCTATAACAAATGTTTATTGTAGGGGTATTCAAACCGTACAACTCTCTAAAATCATTGTTTTTCTTTTTATGTTTAAGATAAAATTTAAATTAAAATTTTCTATGCCATAACCCACTGTCCATCATGATTAATACATTTTATATACAAATATTTTGTTTACATATAAAAAAAATGATTTGACATGCAATGTGAATTATGTTAATGCTTTCAAGTTTTGAAAGTGATCACCACATATCGTCCAGGTAACAGAGACCGTATAGGGGCTCTACCTAGCAAAATTAATGGAAGTTCTGGAAAAAGGCTTACTATATGTTTTTTGGGTCACTGAATACGAATTTGTAACTTCCCACCAAAATTTCTCCCAAATTTTAGTAAAATGCACCCCCCCCCCCAAAAAAAAAGTTTTTATTAAAAAAAATCAATTTTTTTATTGTTTTAGGGGAAAATTATCTAGAAATTCAGAAAGTAGACAAAATTTGCAACAAATTAGATACAAGACATTATGACTTAGGATGAAGGAAGTGACGATCTGCCTCGGAACATGCGTCGCGGTGCTGCGTGGAATAAGTTGCGCAATTCAGCGCCATCACTGACTTTTTATTGGTGGGGGAGAGAACCTTAAATTGCCAAGTCAAATTTCAGTATTTGCCAACTCGTTTTATAATTTTGCCAACTTACTGCAGTTAGAAAATGTAATATATAGTTCTTATTTGTTAAAAGTTTAATAATATTCCCAATTAGTTTTGTAATTTTTGCCAAGTCTATCAGAAATAGGAAATATATTATAGTTTTTATTAAAGTTTTAAACAAATTTGCCAACTAAGTTTGTAAATTTGGCAAGCATATTAACATTCACGAATGTTTGGGAGGTGGGAGGCTCCCCCCTAGCAAGGCCCCTGGCACAATTCCACTTAACCACTCACACGTTTGCATTCGCCCTCCCATCTCCCCTCTGAACTTTCTCTATAAGGTTTACTTTAAGTTTTTTGGGTCGCTGAATCCGAATTTTTAACTCACTCCCAAAATCCCCCCCCCCCTCCCCCCGAAAACCTCCCAGAATAGTTGCTTTTAACTTAAATTTCTTATTGTTTTAGGGGAAGCATTACGAAATTCAGAAACTAGACAAAATTTGCAATAAATCGGATACATGACATTATGACGCAGGATAAACGGGGAGAGAGGGGGCTGCCTCGGAACATTCACTGCGGTGCTCCATGCACTAAGTTATGAAGTCCAGGCAATAAGGGATTTTACCAGATAAAATTAATACTAGTTCTGGATTTCGGCTCACTTTATGTTTTTTGGGTCGCTGAATCCGAATTTGTAACTTCCCACCAAAATTTCACACGACAACCCCCCCCCCCCCCCCCAAAAAAAAAACAAAAAAAAACAAACAAACAAAAATTGATTTTTTGAAAACATTTGATTTTTGAGAAAAGCATGCGGGGAATGTTCTGAGGCAGCCCCCTCTCCCCTTTTATCCTACGTCATAATGTCATCTATCCTCAGAGTTTCACCCAGGTTTAAAAAAGGGCAGGGTGCTTCTTGTAGGAAAAGGGCACTTTGTTTTGGATTCCAAAGGGCATGTTTTGGATTTTTAAGGGCACTTTTTTTAATTTTTAAAGGTATCCTTTTGGTTTTTAAAATTACTTTTAATATTTAATAGACAGGACACTATTTTAAAGACAGCAATGAGTCAATTTTTACTATGCAAGTAAATTTTTTAATAAACAAAGGAGTAAAGGCACTTTTTTGAGCTGTGGGCAGCAAGGTTGCTAATGTTTTCCATCATGGGCAAGAGGGGTGCTATTTTGTAAACCTAAGGGCAGGCAGGGTGCAGCACCCTCCTGAAACTGTCTAGGGGAAACTCTGATATCCTATTTGTTGCAAATTTTGCTAGTTTCTGAATTTCGCAATGCTTTCCCCCTAAAACAATAAGAAATTTAAGTTAAAAACTATTTTTTTTGGGGGGGGGGGGAATTTTGGGGTAAGTTAAAAATTCGGATTCAGCGACCCAAAAAACTTAAAGGAAACCTTATAGAGAAAGTTCAGAAGGGAGATGGGAGGGCAAATGTAAACGTGTGAGTGGTTAAGTGGAATTGCGCAACTTAGTCCGCGGAGCACGTTCCGAGGCAGATCCCCCCTCCATCCTAAGTCATAATGTCATATATCTAATTTGTTCTGAATTTCTAGATACTTTTTCCCTAAAACAATAAAAAAATTGATTTTTTTTAATAAAAACCTTTTTTGGGGCCATTTTACCAAAATTTGGGGAGGTTGCCGGGGGAAATTTTGGTGGGAAGTTAAAAATTCGGATTCAGCGACCCAAAAAACATACAGTAAGCCAATTTCCAAAACTTCCATTAATTTTGCCTGGTAAAATCCCCTATTGCCTGGACTAATAGGAAAATGCAATTTCTTTGTTGATTGAGAATTGGGATCAATTTCAAAAATTCATTTTTAAGCACATTATCTTACAGAAACAATTGAAAATTAACTAAAAAAATATTTATAAACAAAAGTTTGATTTTTTTTAATTTGTTGCGGGGGTGGGGGGGGGGAGTGTCTGTCCCATGAACTCCTGGTATTTCTAATAAATTTAACTTTTAAATATAAAAAATCAAATTGTAAAATTCGTTTGATAAAAAAAATACTTATTTTTTGAAGAGGATTTCTTGGAATTTGTTATGTTACAAAAAAAGAGTAAAAACTGAAAATTGGATTTTAAGGGGTGGGGTTAGGATTTAGTTTCTATATAGGTGTGCATAAGTCACATTTATAGGGTGTAGAAGAAAGACGTTAGAAAAATAAAATTACAATCAGAATCAGGGTTTGTTGATATATATCAATGGATATATATCATATCCGATATTTATTTTTAAAATATTAAGATTTTTGATATTTTCGATATTTTCAAATTCTTGATATTTATTTTCAAAATATCAAGATGTTTCATATTTTGTATATTTGATATTTATTTTTAAATATCAATGTGTAAGATAATTTGATATTTTCTTCAGTCAAAACGAGTGTAAAATGAAATTTTCAACTGTTATCGACTGTGCCATTCTGTAGATGAAAAAACTTTTGTCTCTGGCATCAGTGTTGAATCCAGAAGGTGGCCCGGGGGGGGGAGGGGGGGGGGAGCATTCTCCCCCAGAGCAATGAGATAAAAAAAAAGGAGAGAAATGCATTTTAGAATACTATTGTTTAAGTTTTTATGTTAATTGCAATATGTTTTAGTTACTAATTTATATTATGCTTGAAAATATTCATTATTAGCAGTAAGTTGACTATTTTGAAAATATCGGATATTTTTGATATTTTCGAACCCTGATCAGAATGCATACTGATTGATATAAAAAAGTTGGCTGTGGTGGTGGTGGTGGGGGGGGGGGGGGAGTTAATCCAAATGCAAAGACTCAGAATATAAGTCAAAATTATTTTGCTGATCGTATAACAACAAAAAGCATTTGAAGTGGTGCTAGGTTGTTTCAACAGTATTAATAGTTGTTTGTGCCGCAATTTTCTATTTTTTGTTTAGAATTAAAATAATGAATTTTTTATTCTAGTTTAGTTGACATATCCTTCAAATTATCATTTTTTTTTCTATAATGGAAGGTACCCAACATTTGAAATAATCTCCCAGTCTCTCAAATTAATTTTTTAAATAAGTTAGAAAGTGCAATCTGCTTGAATATAACTTTCAAATGATTTCAGCAATGTTTTTTTGCAATATATAGATACCTATGCGTTACAGGGGGGGTGAATTACACCATTCTACTTCCACTATCTACTGCTGAAATTTTGACAGGGTGACTGAATTTTTAGTTTTGTCTTTAAAAAACTGCTGGCTATAGAAATATATATTTAAAATATTTATTAGCCACATTTTGAAACTTTCCAATTGCCGCAATTTAAACATGGCACCAAGTTCTATTCTATACAAAACTTTCTTTTGTTGTATATATTTCTTATTTTTATTTAAAATTATAGATAGAGACAGAGATATCTGGTCTCCCAGCTAGGACCAACTCGTCATTGCCCCAAGTATCTGGTAGCACATAAGAGAAATCTGAAACCAAGAGTATGAGACTCCAACCGAACAATTACTATACCACCTACTTAACACTAGCATTATTCAAAGGTATTTATTTTTCTTCTAAATATTTGCGTGGCAAGAAGTAACATTAGTGTTATTTTTACAATTTTAGTACAATTATGTAACAAGTATGAGAACAATTGGGGAAAAAATCAGGAAATTTTGGGAAATAAACCAGTTTTCCTCCGAAGGCCTATTTTTCCAAATTGGAAAAATTGAAATTTCATTTATAAAATATATTTTATAATAGCTACATTCTGATACTTTTATTTATACTTTTTCATGTTTAATGCCCTACATGAAAACATTAACGTGTAAAATTTTATCTGTAAGCAGGGATCTGTTTAGAAAGAACTCGAGTCCCTTAAAGGATTATTTACAATTTTTTCTCTCTAAAACATATGACCCTTAAGGCTGTTCTCAACTGCTCTGCTCAACAAGCACAAAACGTTTTGACACATTTACAGATTTATTTTTTACAACAAAGATATAAGATTGGAAGGCCTGACTATCGAAGCGATTTAGAATCGAACTGTGTTTTCCATTTTTTTATCCATAAATTACCTATTGGGTTATAAGCGATTTTGATCACGTGACAAATATGTTTTCTCTCTTCGCTGACTGGTTTTTCTGCTTTTTTCAGGAACTTAGGTCCAAAACGTCAACTTTGACTCTATTTTCTGAAAGATCTATTGCGTTTGCAAAAAAAAAAAAAAAAAAAAAAAAAAAAAAAAAAAAAAAAAACAGAAAAAACAGCTCGATTACATAGTTTGTAAACAACAAACAATTCCAGCTAGTTTCATGCATTTCCGACCAAAAATAAATTTAAACTTATGTCAGAAAGTTGCCCTTTTGGATTTGAGCAGCCTTAACAAAATCCTTTCTCTTAAAAATAGATATTTCAGAAAATTTTTCATCTAGAAATTGAGTCCTTCACAAATGTAATGATTTTAGAATTTAAAAAACCTGCTGCATAATAGTTAAAATCATCAATGAATCTATTATTTAGCTGTATATATGTACAAAAGACCTGCTCAATAATGTCTAAATAAGAACTGAAATGTAATTTCTAAATTCACAAAATTCTGATTGCATTTTTTACAAGTATCTACAAATATTCACAATTTCGCAAAATCAGGATCGTGCGAAAAAAAAAAAAGTCCAAGCAAATCACTGGTAAAATAATTAAATGCAAATTCTCTTCTTAAAAATTTAAATTCATCCCAAAATTATTTCAATAGCTATACCAATTAATAAAAATGGTAAGGTGGGAATTTAATATAAAATTTGAAACATACATTATTCGAATAATATTTTTATTCGCATAGCTGTAATTTATCGCTATTATTGGGAAAAATTCTTTTCATAATAATATGCAGTTGAAATTATTTATTCTTTTCTTTTTTTTCCCCTAAAATATAGATTCTTAGAGTTGTCTAACTGTATTTTTAAAAATATAAATTCATGCAAACAAACTTTGCAAAGAAAATGTAAGCAAATTTCCTGTGAAAAACTTAGTTGAAAACAATTTTTAAACACATGAAAAAATCCACCTGTTTTAAAACTTTCATAAAAAAAATTACTACTTTCAATATTAATAATCTTAAACATAGCTGGGTTTACACTGGAAAGCTGTACCAAAACTAAATACACAGAAAATGAATATTATACTTTTAAGGGGGATGGGGAGATGTAATATTGTAAAATGCCAGTTTAATGCTAGAATTACTACAGTTTGTTTCTTTTAAACTGACATTATTTATATAGTATTTGAAAAACAGTACTTTGTAGATGGGATGTACAATACAGTTTAAAATTACTTTCACACTGTAGTGATATTGCTTGAAACTTAAGATTCTTTTATTATTTTTTAAATTAACTCTACTGATAATTTAAAAAAATGCTAATGCTCAATTAATTTACTGTCAAAATTCTGAGGTTGAAATGATAAACTTTTAAAAGTTGTCTTATTTTATATGTTCTTTTTTAAAAAAAACAATATAGTCATGTAAAGGGAAAATTATATCTGTGTTATATATTAGTTTGTATAGTTATATATGTATAAATACTGCTGCAGCTATCATATGGCAACTATATGATATTAATACTGTGCACTTAGATGAAGAAAGCAAAAAATAAAATAAGGGTTAGCTATTGTAATTAATATTATCTGTGCCATTGTTACCACAATGAATATGAGCTGGCATGGATAATACATGAGAACATTGTGCCGTGTCCTAAGAAGGCGGTATCGATGGTCGAGGGTGTTAACTTCGAAGTATAGGTCAAAATTGGGAAATTTCATTAGCGGCCACTGGCCGGTAGGACTAATTTTTTAAGTGGCCACTTTCTTTAAACTAGCGGCCACTATTTTATTTCAAAATGCTAAACAGTAAATTTTCCATAAGTATTAATCTAAAACTGAGTAGCCCAGATAAATATGTTAATATAAATATATTGGAACCAAAAAAAGTAGAATCCTTGATGAAATGCAAGAAAATTTTATTATCTCCTTGTAAAAAAAGTGGTCGGAAGGTGGCCGCTGATATGCAATTTTTCACTAGCCACTTTTTTTCATTTACTGGCCCTGTGGCTGGTGGCTAGTGCTAATTTTGACCTTTACTTAGAAGGGTTAGCAATTTATATTCTCTTAGAATATGATAACATGAAATTTATTTTATACAATAAAAGATATTCTGGAGTAATGATAAGTCGCTATGTACACAACAATGTAAATTTTGTTGAACGAAAGTTTATTCATCAGAAATAGTGTCTATGAGAAGGTGGCAGCTAGTCTATTAAGTCCATAGGCATTGCATTACTTGAACGGAAAACGCTTGTCTAGTCTCAGAGATTAAGATCTCCTTTTCCGCGACGGCACCCTGGTGCCCCGTCGCCGCTGATTCGGGTATCATTCCCCGGTACTAGGGATCGTAAAGTCCGGCCCTTTCGGCCTTCAAACTCTTCCAATCCAAAAGTCGCTCTTCCAACTCCAGCCAAAATCTAATCTCTCCTCTGCATCCTCCTCTCGTATATATATCTCAATTATCTTCCTCTAAAAACAATAGTGAGTTTCTCAGCCACTAACTGTCCGTTCTTTTCAAGAACCTCCCAGGGACCTTTTCCGCTATCTCCTGAGTGGACACCTTGAGCACCTCCTCTTTTTTTCACACGCACTCTCTAAACATCTGTTCATGTGAGAAGGTCTGAGAGATATTTTCTCACGCTAAAGTTCACAAGAGTTCCGCCTGTTTTTTTGCATTAGCAAACTGTCACCGATTGTCAAATGTCCAAGATTGATGGTGACTGAGTATTTTACTTCATCTTGCCGTGCGTCTTAGTGGACTTTAACATATTTTTACTCTGTTTTAGAAATGCATTAGTTCTTTCTATGTGGCGAATCTGATATAGTTCAGATCTCTACAACCTTTTTTCCTTCAAAATATATTTGAGTATATCAAAGCCAAATATTATATATTTTAATTTTTGTCTTTGACCTATGGTCAGATCTAAAGGTCAAAATTAGCACTAGCCACCGACCACTGGATCAGTAAATGAGACAGTGGCTAGTGAAAAATTGTCTATCGGCAGCCACTTTTTTACAAGGGGAGAGTAAAATTTTCTTGCATTTCATCGAGGATTCTACTTTTTTTTGTTCTAATATATTTATATTAACATATTTATTTGGGCTATTCACTTTTAGATGAATACTTATAAAAATTTTACTGTTTAGTATTTTTAAATAAAAAAGTGGCCACCTAAAAAACTAGTTCTACCGGCCAGTGGTTTTACTGTATAATTTTATTGACCCCAAACTGGAGATCATGTTAGATAGTTTCTGTTTAGAGATTATGGGGTTATCACAAAATGGTGTATACTAAAAGCACAATTAATCATTATTTACAATCTTATCACAGCAATATGGAGATGTTTTTATTCCAAAAATTAAATGTTTACTGCAATGTTAAAAGAAATTTATAGTTTAATTCTTGATTTTTATATGTGCTTTATTTTTAATTTTTGTATAACGTTTATTTGTTCTTTTGTTTTAAAAGTGCATAATTTTGATTGATATAATAAAACAGTTTGTGAAAGTGTATAATTTTCAAATGTTATGTTTAAGTGGTCAATTTTACCTTAACAACGTTAGTTTTTTTTCCAAATTTTCAGATTGGTACCAACTATATTGCTTGGCGATAATGGCATTGGTTTAATGGAAAATATCCAATCAATAAAAATATCCAGAATGTAGTCAAGGGTGCAGGGTTTTCTGTCTGAAATCAGTTTTTGAAAATGTCCAAGTATGCTTGTATAAAGACTTTTTTTTTCATTTGGTATATTTCAGTCCTTAAGAATAATATGTATTTAATTTCCAATAACAGAAAATTTGAAATGGAGAAGGAATACGGCTACCCAATTTCATCTTTGAAGTATGGTGGTGGAGTAGACCTGAACTATCATATGCACTCGCTGCCACAGTAGCAGAAAATTCTTAAAGTGTCTGCGGGAGTTACTACAGAGACAGAAAATAATCTGCAGGTAAATTTTTTGCAATTGCAGCATTAATTAAACACTTACTTGTAACGTTTTTATGTGTTTTATTCACATTTATTAAAGAGAAACTTAAGTTTTTGCATTAAATAAGTTAAATATAATACAAAGCAAAATAATGGTTTGATGGAAAAATAATCTGCAAAAGAGAAAAGAATCTGTGACGCTAGTCTCCATTCTTGAACTTTTTGCTACCGAACTCGCTATATGCTTATATAAATAGTGATTTTAACGAATAATGGATTTCACTGAATATCTTTTTTTTTTAATTACACATATACTGATCATAATTTCTTTTTTTAAATTTTCATAAATAAATAAAATTAAACACAAATTAAAATTATTTTATCACGCTTTTTTAATTAACAGCTTGATGTATTCTGTGTAATATTTCAAGCACCATAATGCTAATAATAAAATAAATGGCTTTTGCTTATTACTAAATACTAATAGTATAATTTTATCTGTAGATGCATTTAATTCTCATATAATTTAGATAAAATAAGGGGCTCATTATTATCATTGTTAAATGTACTTTTTATTTCCAGTTAGAAATTTTTTAAAAACTTTTTAACCTCTCCCCCCCTGAATAATCCTTTATATATATATATATATATATATATATATATAAAGAAGAAAAATCATGATTCCCTGCTCCTCATTATAAGTGCAGATTCACGGTCACCAGATGCCACAAGGCGACTAAATTGTTTGCTGTGACCACTAACTTTCACCGTCTAAGTCGTTAAAAGGCAGAACTGAGAAATTGAAATTTCATTAGTGGCCAGTAATACGAGTTTTATAAATAGCCACTTTTTTATATAAAAGTACTAAGCAGTAAACTTTTGTTAAAATTTATATTAGTATTAAGCTAAAATTAAATAGCCCATATTAATATGTTTATATAAACATAATGCAAACAAAAAAAGTACAATCCTTAATAAAATGCAAAAAAATTTTAGTCTGTCCTTGTAGGAAAGTGATCATAAGGTGGCCAGTTACAATTTTTTAATAGCCACTTTTTTCTCATTTAGTGGGCTGGTGGCTAGTGTTAATTTTGCACTTTATAAGTCGCCATATATATTTATGTTTATTTTATTTTATTTTTTAAGATAATCTCTCCTTATAGCAAAACAAATGACTGAAGTCTATTTTGATTTCTATAGTGTAAAATAATCAGACACATTCTCAATTTTTTGTATGACAATATCAAATTAAGAAATATTCTTTTCCTGATAATTCCCACTATCATTTTTGCTTATTTTCTACATATCTCGCTCAACTTTATCTTCTGACAGTACATAGTTTAAGATTTATATTATACTTAATATACAAATTTCAAGAATTTTATGCTTAATTAAATATACACATTTGAAGTAATTAATCTGTGTGTACATGTGTTCAATTATTTTTCATTTTTTTAATTCCTTAGTTTTTTTGTTTAGTTTTCTGTATATAAATGCTCTTGTTTGTATGTGTTTGTTTCACATATATGGCTTTTTTATTTTTTCTCATCAATAGTGTTGTCAATTTGTAACATATTTTCCACTTTATTAGCGTTTGAAATTTTGCTAAAAGTGTGTTTAGCTTTGTGTTTTCAGCAACATGATTTAAATAACTTGATTTATTTTTTTATTTTTTTTTTCTACAAAGTTCTTGCTGATTTGGTTTTTATAAAAAAATTTTAAAATTTGGTCAAAATATGTTGTAATAAGTATTGCATATTTTAGTACGGTGTATTGTATGGGAGGGGGAAGTTTTTTATTCCAATGTTTCATCTTAAAATTATGTTCTCAGTTAAAAATGGTTAATTTAAGATAAAAAAACATCTAATTGTACTAAGTTGCACATTTTTGAGTTATTAGTAAAAAGGGGGAGTTTCTACTACTATAAGGATAACTGCCTAGGTTAAATATAACTCGTTCTAATGTATTTTAATCAGAGTTTGAAAATATAAACCAACAGGCAGATGCAGTTAAAAAAATCAAAATTTACAGTATATTTTGAACTAAATAAAATACCCCCCCCCCTTTCTTTTGTTCCAATTTGTGCAAAATTTTAAAATATTACTAGGTAATCATAAAACCAATAACTTTTGTGCTAACCAATTCGATAGTCAGTGTCCTTTAAAAGGTATTAAGGATTTTGCTAATTCTTAATCATTTAACAAGCTAATAGGCCATTTCTTCTATTAAAGAATTTTTTGACTAATTCTCACTCTTACTAATTTTTAATGTTTGGACCCAGTAGCAGAAAATTATGGTTGTGTCTGCGACAGCAATTTAGTGGGGTGAAAATTGTCTGCGGGAATAGCGTGTTACATTTTCTTATGTACAAACATTATGAGTGTTAAAATAAACAGCATTCTTACCGATTAATATCAGGGGTCATTCTGAGTAAAAAAAAAAAAAAAAAACTGAAATTTACAGCAAATTTTCCGAAAGGTTACAACAGAGGGGGAGAGAGACAGGGGGCGAAAATCCACTACCGGCATTAATTATGTGTTTTTCATCGCACGCTTTTGACGAAATTTGTGTTTTTTCGGATCTTTTGACGAAATTTGACATTTTTTCGCGTTCTTTTGACGAAATTGCTGTTTTTTTCACGATCTTACGAGGAAATTTCTCGGATTTTTTTCGCGATCTTTTGACGAAATTTGCCGTTTTTTTCACGATCCTTTGACAAAAATGATTTTTTTTTTCGAGATCCTTTACAGAAATTTGCGTTTTTCTCGCGCCCCTGGAACGAAATTAGTGTTGGTTTTTTTTCAGGATTTTTGGATAAAATTCAAGTTTGTACAGCGATCTTTTGGCAGAAATTTACGTTTTTCGAGATCTTTTGACGAAATTCCCCATTCTTTCCGCAATCCTTTGACATAAATTTGCGTTCTTTTTCGCGATCGTTTGACTAAATTTGCGTTTTTTCGCTATCCTTTTACTAAATTCGCATTCTTTCCGCGATCCTTTGACGAAATTTGTGTTTTTTCCGGGATCCTGTGACAGAAATTTGCATTTTTTCCACAGCCCTTTGATGAAATTCATGTTTTTTTCCGGGCTCTTTTGACGAAACTCACGGTTTTATAGCGACCCTTTAGCTATAAATTACCGATTTTTTATGCGAATGATTGTCGAAACTGATACTTTTCGGCGACCATTTGTCAAATTCGCGATATTTTTTGTCAGAATTTTCGTACTTATATATATATATATATATATAAGAGGAAATACTTTTTTTTTCAAGTTGGCAAATTTATCTGCAAGGTCCAAAACAAATCTGCGACACGCGTCGCGCACTTTCTGCTACCGTGATGTTGGTGATCTATAAATATATTAACTGGAAATTTTTCTAACATTTTTTAATTACTTTTCAAAATTAATTCATCAACTCAGTTGAAAAATTAATGGTATAACTATTCTTCAATCAATTTACAAAATACTTATGTTAGTTTTGAAATAATTAATGTCTGCAACAGGTACTTCAAGGGCAGAAATTAATCTGCATGTGAAATATTTTACAACTGAAGTGTTAATCAATCACTTACCTGTAATGTCTTTATGCACTTATTCATTTTGATTAGTAATAATTTTAAGTTTTGTGTATTAAGTAATAAAGCATAATATAAAGCAAAATGTTCAGTGGAAAAAAAAATCTGCAAAAAAGGAAAGAAAAAATCTGCGATGATTGTCTCCTGTCTTGAACTTTCTGGTACTGGGGCATCAATTAATCAAATATAAAAAGTTTTCAAAGTGTTTGTAATTCAACACAAAATTACATCTGAAATTGTACTGAGGGAGGGGGGAATCTGTTTAATTTGTCAGAGGGCTTCTAGAATAATATATATATATATATATTAAATAGTAAATATATTTAGCTCTAGATATCACTGGAAATGGAAAAACACTTCAGGAATAAGAGGATAATTTTTTAAATTTTCAATTGGAGAACGTGGACGCAAACTTCTGGGAAGGACCCTCAAAATCAGCATTTCTTTGAAATAATAAATATTAATACTTTTAAAACAAATAACCCAACTAAGACCAGGAAAGTACCCAAAGTAAATGGGTATTTTTGTACTTATATGTATATTTTAAAATCTGATATGGCTGCTTCAAAATACAGAATGATTTCCCGATCTTCTTTTCCTTTTGCTTTTGTCTCCTGCTCAACAACACAAAACATTCAGACACATTTTGTAGTTCATTTTTAAGCATAAAGTATAAAATTAGCAGGCTTGACTATTGAAGTGATTTGGAATTGAAATGAGTTTTCCATTTTTTTTATAAACAAATTACTTATCCAGTTATAAGCAATTTTAGTTGTGTGACAACTGCTTTTTCTTTTTTCTCTCTTGCAGTACCAAGCTTGGAAATTCTCCTCAAAAGGCAACTCTGACAGTATTTCGGAATTATTTTCTGCCTTTACCAAAAAAGGGAAAACATCTTTTGATCACATAGCTTTTGAATAAAAACACCTGCCAGTTTCATGCATTTCCGGGAAAAAAAAAAGAATTACATGAATACATCAGAAATAAGCTTTGTTAGATTTGAAAAGAGCCTTAAAGAAACTCTGAAATGCTGTTTTGGACCAGACAGCTAAGGCAGTGTACCATCTTTTAATAATCATTATGTTTTTTAACTTATATCTCGGCAAATTTTGAAAAAAAAAAAAATTTGAAAATCTGAGTTTTATCCATCCGAACTGCTTTCATTGGTCTTCTTCCAAATTTTCAGATCTGCATGTGCAATATAGATTTGTAAATGCAATTTTAAGTGACCTTTTTAGCAAAGTATCTCACCAATCTCCAAAGAGTTAAAAGAGAGCTTTCACAAGATTCCATTTATTAAATACTCTTATAATTATATTCCATAATTAGTAAACTCCTTATTTTTTGTTTCTCTGTATTATTTGAAATGTGTAATTTGTAAATAAAATGAGCTCACTAGAAAGAAAACCTTTAACAGGCTGACTTATAAAAGTTTGTATTGACAAAAGTTTAGACTAATTCCCACGTAGTAAATAAAATGGCCTAGAGTTTATTAGAAAATCTGATCGATAATTTATAAAAATCTGCTTTCTCAAAGTTATATACAAAGTTTGTATTCCATTATTGCATATATTTTGTGACAGCCAGGGGCAGTTTGCATTCTATATTTTTGTGACCTAATGTAATCTATACAGTCGAACCTCGTTAAGAGGGCTGGTCACTCAGCTTCGGAATTCTCCTCCGTCCTGTTAAGTCTATGGACTTTTGATGCGTTCGTATATTTAAAATATCTCCTCGGGAAATTCATATTTTTGACATCTTTTTTCTGTGTACTCTTCTTAAAGGATGTCTCTTTTTTTCTTAGTTTTCAAACTATTTCTAAAATTAATGCTGAATTTAACATTTTATGTGTTAAAAGCGGGCGAACTGTGAGTAAGATTTTAACAACTCCTATAAAATTAAGTTTATACTTTAGAAATATTTTGAGAACTAAGAAAAAAAGAGAGACCTCTTTTAGGAAGTGTACACGAAAAAAAAAAGAAGTTAAAACTATTAATTTTCCGGGGAGATATTTTAAATATACGAATGCATCCAATGCCCATAGACTTAACAGGGTACACGAGGTTAACGTTTATTGTGCATTTCTACTTTTTCGATGTTTGTTACAGTTTTCTTTATATGCGGATACTTCTACTTTTGGAAGTGGTTCTGCAAGTGAAACTATTCTCATATACAGAAATTGCTACGAAATTTGAAAAAGTACATACACACAACAGCAGGTATTGACTTCAGGTATCACATGCAAAATAAGCCTTAAGAGCCTAAACTAAGAAATCTTCGAACTAATGTTAATCCTATGGCAGCGTTCTTTACAGATTTCTTGTTCCTATTTTAATATTTTTAAATGATTTTCTCTCTCTCTCTTTTTCTTTTTTTTTTGGGGGGGGGGGGCACAGGGTACCTGATGTTAACATTTATTGCGCATTTCTACTTTTTCGATGTTTTTTACAGTTTTTTGATATGTGGATACTTCTACTTTTGGAAGTGGTTTTGAAAGGGAAACTATTCTCGTATACAGAAATTGCTACAAAAGTTGAAAAAAGTACATACACACAACAACAGGTATCGACTTTAGGTATCGCATGCAAAAAATATAAAAGTATTCAAATACAAGTGAGAAATCTGTAAAGACTTTTCCAATAGGTTTAACATTAATGTTTGCATTTAACCGCGTGACTAGCGTAGGCTCTTAAGAGTCCACACTAGTCACAGGGAAAAACAAAAACGCTAATGTTAAGTCTATGGGAGCATTATTTTCAAATATCTTGTTTGAATTTTAATATCTTTAAATGATTTTTTTGCATAGGATAGCTGAAGACGATCTACAACTGGACTAATTTTTACTTTTTAGATTTCTTTTATTACTATTATTTTTACTTTCGAAACCGCTTCTGAATTTGAAATTATCATAATATTAAAAAAACTATAACCAAAATCAGAAAAATAAAAGGTAGCGCGGTTGTAGATCACCCTGATAAAACAAAAAAAATCATTGAGAAATATTAAAATCAAAGCGAGAAATTTGAAAATAATATCCCGTAAGATTAACATTAACCTTCTTTTTCTTGGTGTGACTGAAATATCCTTTTAAGATGATTTTATGTAACCTTTTCTACAAGTCACTTTTGTATTTTCTTCGAAAATTTATTTTAGTGCTTATATCCATGTTGAATGAACCACTCTTTTTCTTTAAGGTACTTAAGTTGATCAGAAGTTAAACAGAGTTAAACTTAAGTTAAACAGAGCAAATCAAATGGCAGAGATAATGCTGTAACATGGCCCAAATTACTGGAATTTGTATATATTAGTAAATTGAAAAGAAAACATTGTATACATAAATATTAGAACTGTGTATATTAATGTAATTTAATTGTTGTAATAAATATCTTTCTATATTTTAATTGCTTGTTTTAAATATTTGTAAATCCTAATGAAATCAATTTATTTTCTAAATGTTCTAAAATATTTATGCTTGAACTTTAATATGGTTCTCAAATACCCTGCTTAACAACATAAAACTTTGACACAATTTTAAATTCATTTTTAAACATGAAGGTATAAAGTTTGCTGCCCTGACTATTTAGTGATTTGGAATGAAAATAAATATTCCATTTTTTTTATAAATTACCTTTTCACTTAAAAGCAATTTTGCTCAGGACAACCAATTTTCTTCACTTTTCTTGACCTGCGTGGAGAATTCGGCTGAAAGGTTTTAATACTATTTTCTGAAAGATGTTATGCATTTACAAAAAAAAAAAAAAAAAAAAAAAAAAATCTTTCATTTATAGTTTCTGAATTAAAAAATTATACATTGCAAATTTCATGCATTTCTGAACAAAAATTGATTTAAAAAAATGTGTCAGAAATTAGCTCCATTGAATTTAACGACAGCTTTAAATGTTTTTTTTTTTCTAAATACCATATGCAATGATATTTTTACTGCTTTTTTAAAGCTATTTTTAATAAAAGAAATATTCTTTGGTGATTTTAAGAAATATGAATTTTTATTTTTGCTATAGAAAATTGTATTTTATTTAACAGTTTGTGACCTTTAAAACTTTATTTTCAAAATCAACCATGATAGAAATATTTTCACAAAATTTAAAAACAATAACTTGGTTAACAATGTCAAGAGACATCATGCATAATGAAAATCAGTGCAAACATAAAATAATCCTATTTAATTTTATTTTATTTTATGTTTGCATATGCATAATGTCTCATGACATTGTTTACCTTGTTATTGTTTTTAAATTTTGTGAAAATATTTCTATCATGAATGATTTTGAAAATGTTACCATTTGTGCGATGAAATGTTCGTCAGTCTAAATAAAGATATTTTATCACTTTTTATAGCATTATTTAGCTTAAGAAAGATCATGTCGAGTCAGACTCGATATAGAAGTACAAAGGGTTAAAAAAAAATTCAGATCGATAATAAATTGATATTGCAGAAGTTATGGGCACCTGCATTAAAGAACATCAATGTTTCATTCTCAACAAAAATGCAGAAACAAAAATTAAATACATTTCTTAAATTTCTAAAACTTAATTTTTTTAAATAAATATTTAAAGTTCAACTTATAGAAGTCCAAAATATTTAAGATATACTCATTACATCTTTCATTTTCCTATGGATTAAATATTATCCAGTACACTTTTGACATTTTTTTCTTACAAATTACTTTTCTAAATTTAAAGTAACATTACTTTTAGGATTTTCAGTAGATTGATTTCAAAATTTCGGGAGGGAAAAGCTATTTTTAAAATGCTGTTTTTAAAACAGCAGAATTTGATTAGTTTTTAAATAATAGATGGTTGTGCTACAACTAATTATGTCATTTATAGAATAAGATGTGAATATTTAGAAATTGTTTCATTTTTATACAGATGTATTGTTTGTTAAAAGAAACAAATAACACAGAGTTTTTGAATTTGTAGATAGTTAGAAATTTTTTATCGGATAGAGCTTTGTTTAAAAACCTTGATATGATTTGGGTATTTTTCTATATCAACCAGATATCTAAATATTAATAACTCATTCAGCTAAAAACTTATGCTAAAACCTATTATTAATATTCTAAATTTTTAAACGCTATATGAAGTTTTGCAAAAATAATTAAACACCCTTTTTTCCATTTTAAAAAAATTACATAAGTGGTGATTTGCTGGACAGTGGCAGTTTTAAACATTTAACTGAAAGAAAGAAAATTTAGATTTGCATGTTGAGAAAAAAATTCTAATTTCTAAGTACGTAACAAGAATCTCGGAAGAAATTATAAAATTTTGTCCAATTACTAATTTTTCTTTATTCGTTGAAAATGTAATTTGTATCCTCTTCACGCCCTTGGCGACATATGTAGATGTTTAGTTTTTATAATTATAATTATTCAAATAATAAAAGGGACAAAAATTTGATAACTTATTCATTACAGAATCCCTCAAAAAGAGAAGTAAAAATTTTATGTTTTGGCTGCATCAATGTACAGTTTGATAAAAAATAAGGGTAAGACTTTGTACTTTCCCTGTATATATGATTCTGACTACAGAATAACCCATAAGAATCTCCCACATTTGACAGGATAATATAAAACAAAAAGGACTGGAGAGAGAAACTTGTTTGTTTTAAAATATACAATGGGTATGACAAGAGTTTAAAATGACTGTATTTTAGAAATTATGTTTGGTAGTGTTGTCCATTGCGAGCAATACACAATTCAAGACTATGTCTGAAATCTATCATCATCTGACATATCATGTCTTGCGGAAGCTGCTACCTCTGCTTGAATTACTCTTGAGGCATAAAACCTACGCTCTTTCTGATCCCAAGAGACTAATATTCTGGTAGAAGTGGCAGCTATTCCACAAGACGAGGCATCAGTGGTGATAGATTTCAGACATTGTCTTGAATTGTGTATTGCTCGCAATGGACAACACTTACCAGACACCATTTCTGAAAGATTGTCATTTTAAACTCTCGGCATACCTATTGTATATTTTCGAACAAACAAATTTCTCTCTGCAATCCTTTTTTTTATCCTGTCAATTGTGGGAGCTTTTTTTGGGTCATCCTGTACTTTTACGGTATATATACCATATATTTAATTTACGATACATATACTGATTACAAACACTTTTACGGTACATATACCACGCAATTAATTTACGGTATATATACTGTATGTATATATGCTGTATAAATATTTTTACGGTACATATACTGTATATTTAATCTATGGTATATATGCTGTATAAATGTTTTTTACGGTATATATACTGTATATTTAACATACGGTATATATGCTGTATGAAAGTTTTTTTGCGGTACATATACTTTAAATATTTTACGGTACATATACCGTCCAGTTAAATTACGGTATATGTACTGGTCACAAAGTTGCCGGTATATGTACCGTAATTTTTGAGCAAAATGTTTTACTGTGTAGCATACCGGGGCTAATAAGATTTGATAGAAAATACTATTAATAAGAACACAGTGCATTTTGATTTGTCAAACGCTGGATATCGCAAAAAATCATGGTTTGCGATTTCTAGTTATTTTAAAATAAATAACATTTAATAAAAATTGTAAACCTAATATTAGCAGCCTTCAATGTTAAAATTAAGCATTTTTTAGAGACGTGGGCTCCCTTGTTCAGCGAAGAAGCAGTTAAAATATCTGAAACACTTGTTCCTTCTATAGTATCACAGGACACATATAACTTAAAGTGCTATTACACGTTGCGTCAAAGTTACCTCTAATTCAGAGTGACTCAATGTTAACCTATGGTTTTGAGAGAGTCGCTCGGGAAGCAAGCAATTAGTTTGTGTCGGAGCGATTTTGAGGACTGAAACGAATCGAGTCGCCAGTACCAGTCAATCGAATGCTTGGAAAACTGATAATAGAAAAGACTTTTCCCGAACAGCCGCTAAAATGCTTCGAAAACAAAAAAAAAATGGTACGTTAATTGTTTTAAAGTGTTATTATCCGTAAAAATTTCAAGCAACAAAAATTGCCTGCCACTCGTCAGCCTTCCCGAAACATCTGTACCACATTTTTCATTTCCCAAGCATTTGATTGGCTGTTCGGGAAAAGGCTTTTTTATAGTCAGATTTCCACGCTTTTGATTGGCTGTAACTGGCCACTCGCTTCGTTTCACGCGTCAAAATCGCTCCAACACAGGATAGTTGCTTGCTTTCGAAGCGACTCCCTCGAAGCCATAGAATAACGTGGAGACGTCTGAAATTTGAAGCAACTTTGACGCCTTTGAGGAAAAACAGATGAGTCGCAGGCAGTTTTTGTCGCTTGAAATTTTTAAGTCTAATACCACTTTTACGTACCATCGTTTTCCAAGCATTTCTTTGCTGTTCTGAAAAAGGCTTTTGCATCATCAGTTTTCCGAGCATTTGATTGGCTGTTACTGGCGACTTGTTTCCTTTCAGGCGTCAAAATCGCTCCGACACAAAATAATTGCTTGCTTTCCGAGTGACTGTCTTGAAGCCATAGTTTAACGTTGAGACACTTGAAATTACAGGCTACTTTGACGCCTCACGTAATAGCACTTTTAGTTGCGTGAAAACTGACGAGTCGCAGGCAACTTTTGTCGATTAAAATTTTTACGTGTAATAGCAATATTGACCTGTTATCACTATTGAAATTTTTACGTGTAATAGCCATATTGACTTCTCTCACTCCAGCAAACTGGCAAATGTATCTGCAACAGTCTTAAGTTTGGCGAAAAAAAAAGAAAAATATTATCTGCAGTCAATTTCCAATCGCAGTATATTGACATAAAAAATTAAAATCTCTTACCTGGTGCTATCAGTGGTTGTGAGACTAGAAGTGCAATTTATGGAAAAGGAAAAAAACACGTCCACAAATTATTTAAAATTGAAAATGGCTTCTAAAAAAGTACTACGACTTTCAATAAAACTAACTACAGTTATTTTAATATAATAAAAGCTTGAGAATATTTTAATATTTTTTAATGGGAAAGAAATTAGAATGTTACCCTGTATGAAAATAAGACATATCATACTTCAGACGTCTATAAAAAAAGAATTACGGCCATAATACATTCACTCCCACAACCAACTTCTGACAGTGCAGCGCGAAACTTATACGAAGACTTATTACAATGTTTAGATGTTAGTGGATATCAAATTCGATCCTGAAGACAAGATTAGCCATTAAAAGTAACTTTAAAACCAGCTTCGTAAAAAAATATGTAAATGATCACATCTCCTGTAAAAGTATCCATTTTCATGTTTCAAAATCGAAACCTTCTCGAAATTGTAAAATATACGGCGAAGAAAAGTCTCTAGCTATGTAAATAAAATTATAGACTCGTCTTCTAAAAATTAAGCTTTAAAACTGTTGGATAAAGATGTGTATAGAACATTTGTGGATGAAGAAATCATCAAGCTTTTCATATAACGATATAGCATCTGAAATAGAAGATGAAGGTAATCCCGTAGCACACACTTAACAACACTGATATTGTCGTTCATTTTATATATTTTCCTATCCTCTTTAATACAAATTAATATATTTTTTAAACAAATATTTGTTCTATCACTTTGTCGTACATTTTATTCGATTCTGTATGTAAAATGTTTTTGAAAAGGATTCTCCAATTGACTAGATTGCAAAAAGTTTATTTCTTTTTCTTTTCGCTTCCAAAATGCACTTTTTTTTTTTTTTTTTTTTTTGAAGATTACTTTCTATGAATTGCGGTTAGATACAGTGGTCTTAGCACTCACAAGATATAAAAACCTCGAAATTATATGTCAAACGTGCCAAATGAGGGGCGTTCGGACTACACATAGTTTTACAAATATTCAAACCTTAGTGTTGCATTCTTATGCAAAAATGCACGAATAAAGAATTTATTATGATTATATATATTGAATTCAGTAACACGGAATTAATATGACACCCTTATATATACGGCGTACTCACATTGGCAAACTAGAGTCATTACTAATCACAGGTTATTGTATGATAATATTTAATAGAATGAAGAAAACTTTTATTAATAACTTTTAAAGTTTTGATTCGATTATAAAAAAAATTGAAATGATTCGACAAAATTCTGTATCGATTATATATATTGAATTTCAAACCATTCAGTTGGGTAGTTTTTGCGCTAATATATGCGAATAGGCGGACAGACCAGACGATGACTACAGGTACTACATATTTATATAATTACAACATTTCCCTACATAATATAATATAATGGAATACTTCTGAGTGTCTCTGTAAATATGCTATGAGCGCTACATACTTTACTTTGAATAGCGAACATGGCATAGTAAATTTGAAATATATATAAATGAATTACAAAGTAATCAAACCATATTAACGCAAGTTACAGTTCAGACAGACGGACAGAAAAACCGAATTCATAAACACTTTTCAACTATGTTGGAAAGTGTTAAAAACGCATAATAGGTTGAAATTTCACTTTCAGCTATCTATAGCAAGAGACGGAAGCACACCTGTGATGCTTTTGCACAGCTCCGTGTAGCACATGCCAATTTTAGTTAAACTTAAAAACTCGGATCACAACTAATAGTGCACTTCCAGCAATCATGGCTAATATATAGCACTTCGGATATAGTATAGTATCTGAAAATTTTTGTGTGTTCCTGTAAATACTATACACTTTCTATTATACAGGAAGTAACTTGTAATAAACCTCGGCAACGTATATCAATTTCATTATATTGAAAATGTTTAATATAATTAAAATACGCCGGAAACAATGTTTCCCCCTATAAAGTTATGTAACAGGAATATATTTTCAGGACCCTGTAAATGAATAATAAATATTCTTTGCACCGCATATTCTACAGAATGTATATTTTAGTGCACTTCATAAATGCACATCAATTTCATTATGTCCGAAAGAGTGAAACGTCATTAAAATGAACTTGAAGCTATTTTTTCCAATTGGCCGTAATGTAACGGAGTACTTTTGAGTGTCCCTGAAATTGAACTATACATCCGATTTTCATAAAATTTTAAATGATCCTACATATTTCTGCAACGATTTTATATCTTAAATTTTAAATCATTCGGTTAGGTAGTTTTTTGCGCTGTTATATGCGGACAGACGTATGGACAGACCAGACGATGGTTATAGATGCTACGTATTTATATAATTACGCACACACCTAAAAATGACATTCCGCACGATTAAGTTTAACAGTCTTTCATGATTCCCGCAGTTTGGTTATATTTAATGTACTGCTTTCTTCAAAAAGCTAATTTTTATCAGCTGTTATTAGCTTACTTTTACTAGCATTCAAAAGACATGAAAAGGGATATTACATATGACTTGGTAGAATAAATGGGAACGTCCACGGCAGAATTTTTTTTTTTTTTGCTGAAACTTTTTTTTAAACGGAAATATAAGTGCTATACATCAATTTAAAGCTAAAGAGTTAAAGTATATGAATTTGTAAGTTTTAATTTCATAAGAGTAAGTGTTTACTGAAAATGAGCTGGATACTAACAGTATAAAACTGCATTTACATTTGAGCTTAAAATACAACTTATTGAAATGTATGATTTTTTTTACTTTTTAGAATTCAATAAAATTACTATGCATTAAAATCAACAAAAAATTATCATATCTTTAAGATCTACATAGGTAAAATCTTTTAGATAATGTCTTTAATATATTTTTGGCTGTATTTAAACGTTAATACTTAAGTGTAACAAGAGTAACGGAAAACATACAAAAGATTTAATAAAAAAAAACTACTTAAAAATTTTACCCAAAACTTCTAATTCTCTGATTTTGAGGTATAAGACATATTCTACATTAAATATTTTGTTCATGCTATGCTTGGAATAGGCTCTGGGGAGTTGTCACAGGAGTAACAAACGTCTGTGTCACAAGAGTAACACATAATACTTTTGTTGATAGTTTGATATAAAACTGCACTACAACCAAAACAAACAGAATGCTTAAAGTTTTGTTGTTTTTTCTTTGTTATTAGAGCAGTTCTTAAAATAGTTTTAGTTATAACTAACGTTATTTTGTAAATTTTAAGGAAGATAAATTATCTTTATTAGTGTTTTTTTAATGGATGGATTTCTTTTTATTCATTTTGGGTATTACTTAAGATTATAAAATAATCCTGACAAGTAATTAAAGATATAATAAAACAACTCATCTCGTATCCTTTTTGTGTGCTTTCTTTTGGTTTGAAGTACATGCTCTTTGATTAGATATTTTACAGGCTTTGTAAAGCTTCGTTTACTAAATTCTGCTGTATAACCCACAGAGGTTCTTATAATAAATCTTATGGGAAGGATTCTGATAGTATATTTTAAAGGAAAGATTTTAACATTGCTTCTTATACACGACATTGTTTTAAAGAGCAGGAAAAATTCTGCTAAGTGCCAAAAATTGTAGAGAAAAAGTAAGAATGAAATTGAATATGTTGTTGTGAGAAAGACACAAAACAAAATATATTACGATAAGGTGAAGAAAAGTCTTAGAACCAGCAAAAGCTTCAGCAAGAAAATGGAAATATTAAGAAAAGGAAAAAGTAGAGAACAAGCTAATCTGAGATACTCTAACGAAAAAAAATCTAACTCCACCGCTTTGGATAATTTTATGTCGATGAATATTTAAGAAGAGGTCATTCTTCAGTTAAATCTACATTAGTTAAGCGTGAAAAAGACCACATAATTTCATCAATTCTAGGGGACATTGCAAGAGTATACGTTTTTTGTTCAAAGAAGCTTTCCTAAATTGAAAAATTGGAGATTCCTTTGCAGCTTTAAAGCCTAGTTTGATAAAATAATAGAAAATAACTCATCAGAACATCTCCATTTGTTGCTGTCACGAAAACATTCAAGCAATTCATAATGTAGTAACTGGTATATTTCCTGCATTAAATATTCCTGTGATGGATTTAATGACTTTGTCTGTCGAGATACATGAAAATTAGAATTTAGGAATTCAGAATGTCTAATTTGCGGAGATACCATCGAAGAATTATTTAGGACTTCTTATAAGTTATTGTAAATATCAAAAAGTTGATAGACGTTTTGCTATTGACAAAACGTTTATCAACATCTTCTCAATACTGTTACTTTTTCAAAATGTTTATCAACGTTTTGAAAAAGTAACAGTTAAAGAAACCATTTCTCATTGTTTAAAAATTTTCGAAAGCAACTAAATCGATTTCTGTGGCACACATTCATTGAAACTTGTACAAGGGATTATTTTCGTAATGGAAAAAAAAAAAAAAAAAAAAAAAAAAAAGAAAAAAAAAAAAAACATTTATCAAAGAATAGTTATGCCAGTGGATTTTCTGGAAAATCTTTTATTTTCATGCCAAGACGAAATTTTGGTATGAAATACTACATTACTGGTCAAATCCACAAGCGACTGTATTTTCAGCTTTTTATTTAGTATGATTCAAATAAAGTAAAATCTTATGCTATTATTTTAGACAATGTAACTCATAATCAATTTTTTGTAAATGCTTTCGTATGTAAAATTTCAAAATTGCATCTTTAAGGGGAATTTGTATTTTCTTAAAATGTACCTGTTTTACTTTTTTTATATGATGGTTGTGCTTTCCAATTTAAACAAAAATATAATTATGCAAACATGCCTGCAATGAATCAGACTCCTTTCTCAATTCACTTAGTTGGGCATATTTTTTTTTCAAATACTCCTGGTACAGATGCTGTAGATTTATTTTGTGTTCATGTATAATGATATATATGGAATGAAGTGCGTGCTAAAAAAGCAATTCTAAGATATACTGCTTATTTTGTCAAAAGAAATAAAGCAATAAAGTTTCATTACTTTGCGAGAAAATACCAACAGCGAAGGGAACAACAAATACAATTTGTTAAAACCATGAAAAATGACACTATCTACTACAAAACTTACACTAACATGATTCGTACAAATAATTTGTGTTTCATTAAGTAAATCATGATGCAGGAGAAGTTGCAAGTGATATTATCGATAATGAAGACAATGACTATTTCTGTTAAGTAGCAGAAACTGAGAGGTTGCTATGTGGCTACAGTGTTTGTTAATTTTAGAGTTTTTTACATTATTTTATATTATTTTTAAAATAAACCATCATTAAAAGTTGTTCTGTATGGAAAATATTTTTTTTAACTTATTTTAATTATTTTGTTTAGTTTTTAAACTGAATTTTTGCTAAAATTACATTATGGGCAAAATGTCACAAAAGTAACACTTAGCATTTTGCAAAATCAAATGTAACTAATTCATGTATTATCAAATGAGCTCAATGATTAATGCTTTTTAGAAAGATATAATTACTCTGCTATATTGTGTAAATTTTATTTCTATAGTCTCATATAATTCACAGAATTTGTGTGTCAAACACAATTTTTGAAAATTGCATTTTTTTGTGGTCACAAGAGTAACAAAATTTTCATTTATTATCAAGGCAAGTAAAATGCTTTTTGTTACAAACTGTATAGGGTTTCTGAAAGTAAAGTACATGTATATTTCAGAAGTTGCATCAAATTTATCATAAACATATTTTGTAATAAAGGAATTGGAAATATATGTGGAAATTTGCTCTGGTGGTCACAAGAGTAACAGTGGACGTTCCGAAATCTGAATTTTTCATTATTTGTGATATTTAGCAAACTTAAATGCACTGTTACATCCCCTGATATTTTATAGGCTCTTTGAAATCTTAACTATAGCTCTAATAACAATTTCTATTCGTAGTTTCAAGAAGGTGTCAATTTTTTCGTTATTCAATTGCCATTTCTTTCTGGGTACAGAAAAAAAATATGAGAGGAGAAATAACTACATGTTTTTATATTAAACTGATTTTGATGAACGGAGAGTTTTACTATTTTATGATGAAGCAGCGCCTTCATACTAAGCTTTTTAACACTTTCCAGCATAGATGATTTTATGATTCCGGTTTGTCCTTCCGTCTGTCCGTCTGCCCGTCTGCCCGACTGTGTGAGCTCTAACTCTCGTAAATGTGCTTGTATTGCTTTGATTTTTTTTGTTTACTATAGTATCTGTATTAAAAATGAATTGTATAGCAATTTTAGTTTATTTACAAGGACTGTCAAAAGTTTTTCTTTACAAGTTTTACTTTCGTTTAGTTATGGTCTATGGGAAAATAAATCATTTCAAGTTCATTTTAATGATGTCAGACAATTTAAAAAATAACGAATTTGGTAAGCATTTATATAGTGCACTGAACAATGCATAATGAATAATATGGGTAGGAAGCATTTACTATTCATTTACAGGGTCACAGAAAAATATTCAGTTACAAAATAGTCTACGGGGAAGTGTTTGCAGAGTATTTTAAATCTGTTATACTATTTCAAATATAATGAAAGTGACAATCCTTACTGAGACTTACTACAAGATACTTGTTGTATGGCATGATGCGCATAGCATTTATCGTTCATTTAAAGGAACACAAGATTCGGATGGAATACTGTATCTGAAGTGCACTGTCTATTAACTTCAAGTGCTGGATATGCGATTTCATTTATGGTAAAGAATTCGCCAGCATTGCGGATTATCGGCGTGAATGATTTAAAGACTGCTTTTAATTGAGTTATTCACTTTTAAGTTAAATTATATTTATTATACTAAGAAATGCTTGCACAGTATAAGTAAAGTTATATGCAAAACCACGCAACGAACTAGATACACGACTTCCAAAGCATGATAATGGAAACAAGTGGAAGTGTGGTTTGAGTAGTTTTAATTATCTTTTAACATCAATTAAATTTTAGCTTAATAAGTAGCGCATATAAATATCTGTTGGTAATATACAAGGCTGTACAAAAGAATTCTAGTATGTTTCCGTATATTGATAAAAACTGCTGAAGGTGTATTTACAAGCTATTATGCATTTTATTAATAAACTAAGTTTTAGATTATTATGTAGAATATATACAAATTCTAGATTAAATGTGAATTTACAACCTATTATTCATTTTCTTACTAAACTAAGCTTTAGCATATTATGTAGAATATCTGTAAATTGTAGATTAAACACACGGCTGCACAAAATAATTGGATTACTTTTCCGCTATGGACGGTAATTGGTAAAATCTGATTTCCAAATGTGTTATGAGCTTTTTAAAATTTTTATTTAATTTTTTTTCCGTATTAAGCAGAGAAGTTTTGGTAAAAACTTACATTCAAACATTTTTGTTTAAATGGCGAACAAAACTTAAAGTTTATTTTTTATTGTGAAAAAAAAAACCTTCTAAAAAGACATTGAAAGAGAGTTCTTCGTAAAGTTTCAATTACACGGAATAATTTAAAGCGGTAAAAACTAATTGATACGTTACACCTATTAACCCTTAATTGCATGAATTATTCTTTTAGAATTGTGTTTTTTATTTTTATATTAAGGATTAGACACCAGAAATCTTAAGATAGATTTTTAACTTTATTTAGTGGCATAGTTTTGTAATTTTTAGAGAATTAATATTTCTATATAAATATAGTGGTTGTAAGAACTTAATTTATGTATTAAAAATTAAATAAAAAGGTGATGGAAATTTAGATCACTATGCAATTAAGGGTCAAAGAACTCTAGAGGCAGCATAACTAATCCAACAATAAAAAATTGATTATTCCGATCAACCTCTTTTGAAGACATAGATTCAAATTTTGTCCCCCGAGATTAGTGGTAAATTTGATGTGTTGTATAATAAAAGAATTACTACTTTACTTAAAAATGAAATGAACGAAATAAGGATTTTACTTTAATTTTGTTTTTAACTATTTCATTAATCTGCCTGAAAAAAAATGGAGTAAAAACAGATTAAATGAGAAAATATCGCAATCTTCGCCATCAAGCGCATTTTGAATAACGCAGAGGGTTACCATGACAACATGAGAGAAACCCTTATCGTTAGCTATTTAAAGTGTAGAAAAATATTTCATACCAGTAGCAACTCGATATGTTGCATTTGCATTGTGTAAGATCTGTGTTGATTTTTTGGAAAAAAAAAAAAAAAAAGAAATCTTAATGTTACTAAATTTCTTCTTCGAAGTAAAGTGTATCGCAAAACTTACACAAGAAGTAATTTTGACAGGATATACTGGTTTATAATTATAAATTGTAATTTTTATATTGATTCATAAGGTATACAGTGTAGTGTTATGTATGGAACAGCACATCGGGTTAATGGCTTCCACGGCTGTGCTGGCATTCGCACACATTTGTTGAAAGCTTCCATGACCGTTTTGCATAAACGTGGCTGAATTTTGTTGATGCAGCACTCCATTTCCTCCTTCGAGGCTTGGGTGTTTCTGGGCTTATTGACATAAAACTTAACATTCCAAAAATTCCAACGAAAAACATCCAACGGCGTTAAATCGCATGATTTGAACGGCCAATTCTGATCAACAAAAAGGGAAATTACACGACCATGAAATGACGCATGGAGTAATTGAACTGTGAAAACGCGTTATTCTTTCGTACACCACTCCAACTTTTAATAAACTTGAACAGTCAGCTATCAAGCTGATTTTTTTTATTGTTGGCAACACTTTAGCGCTAATTAAGAAATCCGGTTCTTTGCAAAGAGCCGAGCTAATTGGAAAATCATCTCCATTTTTCCAACTAGCCCGATATTTTTCAGGTTTATTGCAAAGAGCCTATAGAACGTTAGGCTAATTGGAATAAGGTAATTTATTTCTCAAACAGTCTACATTTTTTAGGCTCATTGCAAACAGCCTACAAAGCGTTAGGCTAATTGAAAAATGACCATTTGTTTCAATTCCATCGAACCATAACCCGATCAGAGCAGCACAAAATAATTTCAGTTGAAATGCAACTGGACTAGAAATTGAAAATTCCATTTGAAGTCAACCGGACACCCCGATCCGAACACGGCAAACAAAAAATGAAAAAAACAATCTATCGAACAGTAACCCGATCCGAGAAGGACAAAATAGTTTTCATCGACACGACCGGCCAGAACTTGAAAATTGCAATTGAAGTCTATCCTAAACCCGATCCAAACCCGACAAAGAGAAAATTCCATCCGGCCATAACCCTATTTCAGCAAGATAAAATAATTTCCATCGAAACGTAACCCAACCACAGCCTGAAAATTCCATTTGAAGTCAACCTGAAACCCGATCCGAACCCGAGAAAAAATCCTTTGAACCGTATCCCGATACGAGAAAGACAAAATGATTTCCGTCGACACGGACCAGAACCTGAAAATTCCAATTGAAGCCTACCGTAAACTCGACTATTTTCAACTAGAACCCGAAATCCTTTAAATTAATGAAATCTGCAAGTGAGGCAGATTTTTAATGTTTTTCCTGATCTATACTCGCTGAGTAGATGGTTACTAATAAAAATTATTATGAAAAATATATTTAAAAAGTTCTTATGTATGTTATAATATATAAAATCCACACACACACACACACACACACATATATATATATATATATATATATAATTTTTTATGTTAATTAAATTTGCAGATGTGGCAGATTTTTTGTTTTTTTTCCATAATATTAAGATGTGGTTGTGATTCGCTGGATTTTTTTCAGGTTCTTATCAAATTCCGGTTGACTTCAAATGAAATTTTCAGGTTTGTCCAGTTAAGTTTCGACGTTATTTTGTGGTTCACAGATCGGGTTACAGTTGAATGGAATTTTATTTTTTTTCGGGTTCGGTTCGGGCTTATGATAGATTTCAATTGGAATTTTCAGGTTCTGTTAGGTGCGTGTCGACGGGAATTATTTTATCTTTCTCAGATCGGTATACGGTTCGATGGAATCTTTTCGGGGTTCAAATCGTGTTTCAGTTTGATTTCAAATGGAACTTCCAGGTTCTGGTAGTCTTGTTTTTGACGGAAATTATTTTGTCTTGCATAGATCGGCTTACAATTGAATAGATTTTTTTACCCGACTGAAAAGAAGGGTTATGTGTTTCACGCGTATCTGTGTAAGTGGATTTCTTTATACCCTCGAAACGTCCCAACGGCTGGATGGATTTTGATGAATGAGGTCTCTATCAATTTGCCTTAACGGCCTGATGGTTATAGGCTAGGCTTTGTTTTTATAAATTCAAAATGGCGCCGTAAATTACAAAATGGTGGTAGAGACGAAAAATAATTTACGCACCCTGTTGAGTGGCATATCATTGGAATGGTCTTTCAAAATGAAGACGATGTTTCATTGACTACTTTACAGTCAGAAGCTCCGTTAAAATATTATAAAACCTGGAAGTTGTGTATGTAGGATCTCTAGTTTTACCGCAATTCTAACCATCATAGACCTCATCAAAACAGTGTTTAATATAGATAGGAACTAACAATTAAACACAACTTAAAAGTTAACAATACAAGTAAATAAAAAAAATAGGTAAGTAATATAAACAAGTAACATAAAAAAAAATGTTTTAAGTCAATTCCTACTTAGGTCAATAACAGAATTTGTTTTCACCTATTTTTCTTTCCTCTTGAGTGCCGCTTAAAATGCCTTGATCAAGAAGAGGTCTCTCTCAGTCTTAAATTACCTTGATCAAGCAAAGGGCTCACTCTATTATTGAAATTTAATTCATTAAATTTAACTAATGAATTAATATTTGAAAAAAACTAGATTAACATCAAGTGTAATCCACTACAAGTTTAAAAAAATTATTTGAGTTTGATTGGATGAATAATAAGTATTTTATTAACAATTGAAAATTTGAACAAGATATATATAGCGAGAGTTTATATACTATTAGCTCATTGAAAAAAAATAATTGAATTGAAAAAAAATAGTTTCATATTACTGAGAAATAATTAATTAGTTAGCTTTTCACGCAGCCGGGTTTTTTGATTTTTTAAATTTAATAGTTTATGAATTTACATTTCTTTTTCAATTTTTTTTCAAGAATCAGGACTATATTTAGGCTTAGGATTTTTTTTTTTTAAATACTGATATAAAAGCAAAATTTCCCAATTTTTTTTGTGTCGCGTAAGGATCGTTTTAGTGTAGACTTCAATTGGAATTTTCAGGTTCTAGTCGGTGTGTGTCAGCGGAAACTATTTTGCCTTTCTCGGACCGAGTTATGGTTTGATGAATTTTTTTCCGGTTTGGATCGGGTTTCAGATTGAATTCAAATGGGATTTCCAGGTTCTGGTCACGTTGCTTTTGGGCGAAAAATATTTTATCTTTCAAAAATCGGGAAGGGGAATCCTAACCGTATACGCTTGGACAAAATTGTCATTTTTGTCTGGTTCGGATCGGGTTTAGGGGCACTGCAAATTGAATTTTCAGTTTATAGTTAGTGCGTGTAGATGGAAATTATTTTATGTTTCTTGGATCGGGTTACGGTTCGATGGATTTTTTGGGGTTCATATCGGGTTTCATTTTGAATTCAAATGGAATTTCCATGTTTCAGCTGGGTTGCGTTTGAACGGAAATTCTTTTGTCTTGCTCGGATCGGGTTATGCTTCGATGGAATTGAAGCAAGTGGTCATTTTTCAATTAGCATACCGCAATCTAGTCTCTTTGCAATGAGCCTAAAAATTTTAGGCTGTTTGAGAAAAGAAATGCTTCATTCCAATTAGCCTAACGTTCTTTACTCTCTTTGCAATAAGCCTGAAAAATATCAGGCTGTTTGTAAAAACGGAGATAATTCTCCAATTACCCCGGTTCTTTGCAAAGAACCTAGGTAATTTGCAAAGTGACGTATTTCTCAATTCCTCTCGAATCATTCGGATAGAAGTGATGTTTTCAGTTCTTTGGAAGCATTTTTTTCTATTCATAGGAAGGTTGACGTATACGCGAGGTCGTCTTATACGCGAGAAAATATGCTATGCCTATTATGGTGTGTTTTTTGTTTTCATTTTTATATACATCATTTGCCTAAATCCTTTTTTAAACTCATTAGAAGCAAGTCATTTGTTATGGGAAAAGATTTTCAGCCCTTTCAAACAGAAACATTTCATTACAAAGAAATTTTTTAATCAAGGTTCTGATAATAGCAATTTCTGTTATAGATTTGCTGTTAATATTATTACTTGCATAAAACAGAACAGATAACTCAAGATAAATATATATGGGTTAGATATTGAGTTTAATTAATGATCAAATGCCTCCTCATTCCAATAAATGTGGTATCACTTAGTAGGATATATAGGAAAAAAAATCGTTATACTCAACGCGTTCCCAAAAATGACGAAAAAGGTAGAAAACACAAAAAAGGAATTCCTACATCTGCATGTCTAACATACTGCAGAGTTTTAAAAGGGAATTGTTAGGAAAGGCACAAAATTCAAATATTGTGATATAAAACACATCATATTGGAAGCTTGGTTTAGCACAACACATAAATCAAAATCAAAAACATTTCATAGATTGCAAGACAAGTTGTTAAATGGTTGTGGAATACAACAAAAACAGATAAATAAATAAATTAATTAAGGAGTTCTCACCATAGGACCACATCGAAGGCAGTTGTTTTGGCACAAATAGTGTGAAGGATACCAGCTGTGGGTATGGTTTTCATTCATATGATGGTCAAGTTATAGGGACATTCAATTTTTCCAGTATGACTGGAAGAATTGGATAACACAATTACGTTTTATGATAATTTAAGATGGTTTGCTGCAATGAAAATAATGTAATTAGTAGATACTGCATAAGTTAATCAGCATGGGATATGCTTTTTTAAGTGGTTATACATTAATTACAATCTGAAAGTACTACTAAATATATATTTATTTTGAAAAAAAAAGAGAGAAAAAGATTTTCTCTTTTCTCTCAAGCAATTGAATAAATACTTTCACATTTATGAATTTCAGAGTATTAAATTTCTTTGTAATAAGTACATAAATAATTTGAGATATTTGAGTTATTTTAATGGTTTAAATTTTTATTTTAATATCATATTTTATTATGATTCTAAATTCAGGAGTAATGCTTTAATTTTATTTATTTTTGG
Organism: Maratus speciosus; assembly: GCA_963932465.1. Lineage (NCBI taxonomy): Eukaryota > Metazoa > Arthropoda > Arachnida > Araneae > Salticidae > Maratus > Maratus speciosus. The sequence goes on from OZ010800.1 coordinate 34,107,028, forward strand.
TTAATGAATGGGGTACACGTTTGTGATGTTAGTATCATCGTAGGATATATTTATTTAATAATTAAACAGAAAAATAAGAATGAATAAATAAAAAAGTAAATAACATAAATAAAATAAATAAATGAAGTGAATGTGGACATTATTTAGTACAGAAAATTACGATTGAAAAGTTATTTTCAGCATTACAGAGATGTGTGTTCATGTCATGAGATTATATATATATATATATATATATTTATCCCCTTGTTGAATTTTATTTCTAAATTACCTCCAAAAAGAAGAACTGTGCTTCAGCAGGTTTAACACAGCAGTGGGATAAATTTAATTAGGCGTAGAAAAAAAAATTCATCTAGTCGTTTTTTTTAAAGAACCGCACCGTGATGCGTAGGAAATTTCTCTGTACCAGTAATAAAAATAAATAAATAAAGTAGAAGAAATTGTATATACTTATATTAATTCATATATAATTTACATATATATATAATCCAGATTCTTATTTGGTTCATCAGCGGCATAAAATTCACTCATAATTTATTCAATTTTGATTAAAACACCCCCATCAGAGCACCATACAGCATCTTAAAATCATCAAATTCAAACTATAAAATAAAAGAATGGGACAAAATAAAATGAATTAATAAATAAAGAGTTAAGGGGAAGAATGTCCATTCACAAACGACAGCAGAAAATGTTTTGGCCAAACAACGGTTTGTTTCGCTAGTGTTAACTCAAAAGGACTGAAGGTTCATTCAAACCGGTCTTTCGGATTTCAACTATTCGATTTTGGTATTGGTAACTGGCTACAACATATCGAATAATGCCGGGGGATTCCAGTTTGACCTGAAAAAGGGGATTTTTCCCACACTCGCTCGAATCTACCGAGACAACTTTGCTGAGTCATAATAAAAGATAATAAGGATGCAGACGTCTAGAGAGGATAGCGAGGCTCAAAGACTCTTCATTATTGCGAGCAGTGTCCTATCTACACAACCATTAAAATTATATCTAACGTCCTCATTTTTTTTTTTTTCGGGGCATAGCTGATGGGATTTAAAAAACCACATCATAAAATCGGAGAATTTTAATCCTAAAAACTAAAACTATTGACTCTTAAGCAACTCAGACCACACAGAATTAAATTTGAAGCAGACAAACCGGAAATGAATTTATGCCCGGACACATAAAGCTCTGTGATGAACTATCAGAGGAATGACTAAAAATTTATGACACTGTGCCAAGAAAAAGATGATTCCCGGGACCCTCTTCCGAAGAAAAAAATAAAACAAGCACAGTTCAAAAAGGGCTAACGTTTTGTGAAGGAGAGTCACTCAGTCACATGCTCCAATCACGGATATTTCATTTATCTGACCCCGCATAAATTGGAAATATCCACTAAAGGTAGGAGAGGGGGAAGCGGATTTGTTCTGACTGGACAAAAAGAAGAAACAGAGGAAAACTGTTAAGAATAAATTACTTTAAAAAATGTTAGAATTTTTACAGATTGGAAAAAAAAGTCAGATATGTAGAAAATGTTGTTCCAGTGAAGTAAACCTTAGGGGTCTTACTTTTTTTGTTGTTTTCCCCAGAGAGTCTGATAATTTCTTTCAGAATGATGTGGATTACCAGGCCATAACCTCATATTCTTTTCTTCTAATTAAAAGGTATCCCTTTTCTTATTTCTCTTTCTCCTATAGGAACTTAGAATTATTTATTTTATTGAGATCTGACACTTGCCAGTTACGGACATTAAGACAAATATGTTTATTAATTTCATATGATAAATCATTCAATAGAGTCAAAACACTGTTTTAAACACTAGTGTCGTGAAGGTAATTTTCACCTTGTTATTAATAAACTTTATAATATACTTATAACTATTTAAAATGTGACAAAAACATATAAAAATATTATTTAATGTAACCCGAGATCTTTCGAACACACACGCGTTCATTTTCAAAGGGATAAAAGATGATTGACTGAATAGAAATACATTTAAAGAACAAAAACAAAAATAGTACGCATGCGGAAGCGGAGTTCAGTCCATTTCTTTGCAGAGGGGTGAAAAGATCAGCTCATATTATCAAGAGGTCGTGAAATATTTAGGATATAGTACCAAATTGCGGGAATATTATAGGAAAGGACGTTGTTACAAATATTATCACTTATAAGTAAAATTTCAATGGATTCACGGATTATTAATGAGTAGTGGTTAGACGTTGAAATGATAATTTTAGCTTCTTCGAAGTTTATCTTAATATTTTCTGTTTGATGCAATCTGGATAAAGCTGTATTGTGTTTGTTAAACTTGATATCAGAAATGTGCTCTTTTAATCTTTCCTTAAATTTTCAACATGTCATACCAATATGAAATAAATTCTTATGTTGTTCTGTGTTCAACTGTCTTATGTTGTTGTGTGTTATGTTGTTCTGTGTTCTGTGTTGGAGGTTTAGCTAAACCTCCAACAAAATTGAAAGATTTGATTCACAAGAAAATTGATCCTATTCCCGATTATGAAAAAGCTGGAGTCTACATCATCCCAATCAACACTTCTGTGTTCCCAACAACAAGTCTGTGTTGTTCTGTCTGTTGTTGTGTGTTATGTTGTTCAGTGTTCTGTGTTGGAGGTTTAGCTAAACCTCCAACAAAATTAAAAGATTTGATTCACAGCCAAATTGATCCTATTCCCGATTATGAAAAAGCTGGAGTCTACATCAACCCATTCAACACAGAACAACATAAGAATTTATTTTATATTGGTATGACATGTCGAAAATTTAAGGAAAGATTAAAGGAGCACATTTATGATATCAAGTTTAACAAACCCAATACAGCTTTATCCAGATTGCATCAAACAGAAAATATTAAGATAAACTTCGAAAAAGCTAAAATTATCATTTCAACGTCTAACCACTACTCATCAATAATCTGTGAATCCATTGAAATTTTACTTAGAAGTGATAATGTTTGTAACGACGTCCTTTCCTATAATATTCCCGCAATTTGGTACAATATCCTAAATATTTCACGACCTCCTGATAATATGAACTAAATCTTTTCACCCCTCTGCAGAGAAATGGACTGAACTCTGCTTGCGCATGCGTACTATTTTTGTTTTTGTTTTTTAAAATGTATTTCTATTCAGTCAATCATCTTTTATCCCTTTGAAAATGAACGCGTGTGTGTTCGAAAGATCTCGGGTTACATTAAATAATATTTTTATATGTTTTTATATGTTTTTGTCACCTTTTAAGTAGTTATAAGTATATTATAAATTTTATTTATAAATCATTCAAAGAAAATTATTTGTATAATCAGTATGCAGCAATTTGTATATAATATTTAATTTTATTGGCCTAGAGCTAATTTCCTTTCGATGTACGCTACATGTATCACTGTATATGTTTTGTGTTGTTTTATATGTTCTCTTGTAAATAAACTTCATTTTGTATTTTAAATTGTGTACGAATCTAAACTTTGGCCTTATGTGTTATCTTATTTTTAAAGTAGCAGAAATGAGCATCAAAAGGTTAACAGCTTCATAAGGAATCTTGTCGTCAAAATTACTCAGATCAAGATTATTAATGTTTAAATTATTAAAGGTTATTAATTAAACTGTCTTTGAAAATTTCATAAAAAAATATAGATTAATTTAGGCAAACATTTATATATCATGAAGAATTTATTTCCTTAATCCAAGATTCCCATAAGCCCGGTGCGATCACAAATTCCTATTTTGAAATAAAATAGTTTTTTTTCAGGGTTGACTATATTGATGCACAAGGATATTGGTGAGTTGAAATGAACGAGGGATTTCTGAGAGCTTATGATATGTAGTGCACATTTGACTGGAATGCAAAAATCTTCTCATCAGTATGTAAGTGAACAACACGATAGCTCCAAAATAAAAATTTCGATTGAGATCTTATTTGGTGAATATATTATACACCTCTGTCAGAAGAACTGTATTCATTTATACAGAAATAGACCGACGAGTTTTGTAGGTAGATGTTTTACAGCAAATCTGCTACTATAAATGATAAGCATTTTCCCTTACATCTCAATTAAATTATTTTTATCCCCCACATTCCTCTTGAAAAAATGTAACACAACATTCTTTAATTAATTACAATTAGTTTTAACAGAATATTAGTTAATTAATTAATATTATTATTGATAGGTATTTTCAGCACGGGTGGAGTGAAAAATTCTGCAAAATTAAGTCATTAGAAAATGATTAAGCTTTAGGAATGAAAGTGCATGTTTTCTTTAAGATATTTGTTCTTTTCAGCAGTGTAAATATTTTATATTCTTAACATTAGGATCTAAGTTTTAATTTTATAGTATATTACTATTTATTTGAACGCAAAGTATTCTGTATAGTGTTTGGAAAGTTTAGTGGAGCTAACTGAGAATTTTATTTATATTTACATATTTTGTTTTGTTTTTCATATTTACATATTTTAACACAAAAAAGACTCGCTTTCTTTCATAACCTTCGTATTTGTCAAAGTCCATATTTTCATTTATTAGAAATCATTAAAGAAATACAAATAAATGTGCATACCTTTTAACTGTAAAATCTCTTCATTACCACTTAATGCTTTCGCTAAGTGCAAAATGTTCGGAAATGGACAAACACTGACCGTTAGTTACCCTCAAAATAAGTTATCTCACAACTTCTAACGTGTAAGTGGACTTTTAAACTATTAACTTTGAAGCAGAAATTAAATTTGTTGCATTTATCAAAAAGTTATGTTATATAAAGTGACATCTTACTCTACAAGAGGTAAGAGACAGTTTTAAGACATTGCATAATTCTAATTCTTCATACATTATTACCGGAAAAATACAATTGTTATTATACTTTTTCATAAAAATTATAGTAAATAAAATTATAGTCTGTAAAAAAATTAAGGTTTGCCTTTTAAGAGATAAATGATAAACATTTGTTCAAGTTTTCTACTTATTATGAAATAACCAAAAAAAATTAATTCCTCTTTGTCTCAAATGACTTTTTTTTTATCTTGATACTAATAGCTAGATTTTGGACGTAATTTTATATTTATATGCTTTTAAACTATTATATAGTGAATAATAATGCAATAAAACTAACAAATGTATATTAGTAAATAGTATAACCAATTATCAATAAAATTTTATAAAAATACTTAAAGGATAAATAGAGGCTTTGATAATTGGATTTTTTTAAACTGTGGAAACACAATAGATGTAAATGCAAGTACGAATTAAATACAGTTTGCAGTGAATAATTATTGAAATAATGCATGCGTAAACAACACTTTATAATTAATATTCCTTCAAGGTTTTCTAAAACCTGATATAGCATGATGTTAAGCTATGATAGCATGCAATTAAGTAGTTTCACAAATTACTTAATTTCTTGGACGCAGTTGAGTCTGGAACTTAAGGCTGCCCGTCACTCAGTTCCCGAATTCCCCTCTATAAATGCTAAGTATAAGGCCTCTATAATGTCTATGAGCGTTTGATGCATTCTTTTATTTAAAATATCTCCTAAGGATATTAATATTTTTCTATTTCTGTTTTCTGTGTGCTCTTCTAAAAGGATGTCTCTTTTTTTTTTCTTAGTTGCCAAAATATTTCTAAAATCTATGATTAATTTAATATTTTATGTGTTAAAAGCAGACGCTGGAAGTAATAACTGGATATAAAATAACTGGAAGTAAAAATGTAACACTTCATATAAAATTAAGCATAGAATTTAGAAGTGTTTCCAGAACTAAGAAAAAAAAGACATCCCTTAAAAGGAATACACAGAAAACAAAAGTTAAAAACATTAATTTACCGAAGAGATATTTTAAATATAAGAATGTATCAAATGCCCATAGACATTGGGGCACATATCCTTTAAACAGACAACAAAAAATGATTTCGTAGACAAAAATTTAGTGTGGACCCACGCACTCATTTTTGCACTAAACACCTCAGGCTTATTATTATTATTATTATTATTTTTTTTTTTTGGTAACACTAAAATATTTTCTTCGTGCAATATAATATACAATTTGCATTAAACACTGAATAATTAATTAATAACAATTATCCTTTAATGTATGATTTTTTAAAATTAATGATGATGTATATAGCTTGCACTGATGATTTAAAAATATCTATACCCTCTAGAACTTTGAAACTTTTAATATAAGTTTAAGAATATTACAAAAGTAAAATGAACTAAAATCTAATGAATAAACAAAAAAATTCTAAAGTTTTTTTTTTGTAATTTTCAAAATAGAAATATGAAAATTTTGATAATTTTCGTCACTCGAATACCCATGCATCCAATAATTTTTGTTAAATTCCTTAAATTTTAGTTCACTTTGAAGGAAATAATCGGGTCAAAATATATATAAAGTTTCTAATCATTACTTTTGATACATTTGGAGTTAGCGTGCGCGATTTTGAGAAAAATCAATTTAAACATAAATATTTTGCTTGGAACAGACGAAGGATTATTTACATTATTTACTATAACGAACGCAATTTTACGAATATTTTGATGCGGCTTATGGCAAATTGTTCAGCAAAACATTAGCTGTCACATGAATTAAATAAACAATCAAGTGCGAGCATTACTCGTCGTTCCGTAGAATAAATATGTGAATTTGTAATTGTTGCTAAAAGAATACTAAGACTTTGTGAAAAACTATACAACATAGTGTTGGGTATTACTTTATATACTAGTACCGTGAAAGTTCGAAGAGATACGGAACCTCAATAATATCAAATATAACTATTCTGTACAACTCATTTTTTAATATTACCCTAATCTGTTTATGATGAGCTTAATTCGGCACTGACAATAAAAGTAGTGCATATTTAAACTTCATTTGGCATTTCATAAACCTAAATAGTAATAACCTTTCTTACTAGAATGTAGCTAAAAGAAAACCTTTGTTCAAAGTTAAAATTTGATATTGTGCTTAGCCCGCTTCAAAAGGAGGTCGCAAAGTTGCAACGACGCCTTGGTCCGTGCCGCTTTTTAGCAGATAGGTTTATAATTAACATTTAAAGTCATTCGAGACGTATTGAGAAATCCACTCAATGCAAATCCCATAGTATTTATGTAATTCATTCTAATGAAGTGGTCTCGTGACTCTTCAAAATATTAGAAATTTTAATTTTATTACATGTTAAACTCTTATCTCTTTCTGAATATTTTCATATAATTGTTTCTTTGAAATTCCCATTAGAACAGAAGTTATAGCTTTAAGAATTGCACCCGCTCAATAGCTGAAGCGGCGTTTCCAAAACTTTGAAGTTATTTTTCTGCAAAACAAGTTTTTCGGCATAAGGCACAGGGTACCTCAAAAACTTCTGAATATTTAATCATGAAATTTTCAAAACATATATTTCATGTTAGTCTGTATAAACTGAACCTAAAATTTCCTTTTTATTGTTCAAACAAATATTTTTTTAGGTCGTTATACTGTTGAAAATTTCAAAATTTTGTATTGGTTAACAACAACTTTCTCTCTATTCTATAAAAAAGTAACTACCGCTGTCACCGCCGCCGCCGCCGCCGCCGCCGCCGGTTTTGAATTTTTTGTGACCGGAGGTCTTTCTTCGTTAATATTAAGAAAAATAATGCATACAAAAATATGAAAATTGGTAGTATTATACAGAAATGTTTGATAAACACGCTCATGCAGACAGTTTTCAAATCGAAGAAATATTTTAAGAGATATTTAATGCTAAAGTTGGACAAAATCATTCCACTAAAAAAGTTTTATAGGAGCAAAAGCTATACATCGGAATTTAATAATTTTTAGATCATTTTATACGTTATAATTTCCCGGTGTGCAGAATTAATTTACTTTTTTAATTTGACTCATTTTTCGAGGTTTCATTTCTATTTTAAATTCAAATTTTCGGCATTTCGAGAGATATTTTTTACTTATTTCAGAAAATTGTACTAATTTAACCTGTTGCCAACTGTATAAACAACGGAAACAATAACGTTTGCTTCAAATTAAAAATTTATTTACACGTGACTATTACAAACAAAAAAAAACATTCAAATTAGAACTAAATAATTACGTATAAAAAGCAGGAACATAAGGAAAATTACTTCATCTATAATTACACGTGAATTTTAACAGAAAAAGGATCTTGTAAAATAATAAATTCATTAACATGCGTTAGAAGTCTTAAATAGGAGAAATTACATCACATTTACGTCATATTACACTTATTACGTAAAATGAACAAAAATTAATATTGAAAAACAGTTTAAATTTAAAAATAACGCGAGACATTTACTTGATATTTTGAGATGAACTTTTCAACTTTTTTTTTTTTTTGGACAGCGCAAATAATATTTCATTTCTAATAAAAGTATTTTCACGTGAATATTAAAAAGGGAAAGAAAAGTTTGGTGAAAATTACGTCAGATTAAAAACGATATATTTAAAATGTCTTATTTAAAAGGACTTTCTTTTCGCTTTGTTAAAAAATACCGGGAGACAAAGACTCTGTTTACTTAATTCATTTTATATTAGATGATTTTGAAATGCCATTGTATCTTTTGACAGCAGCTGATTTTTCCGTAAAATTCCCCAATCAAAGAGAAATGAATAGAAACCCGTTTATAGGGAGATCGCCTTTGTTTTTTTAATTATAATTCAATCTTCCAAAATCTTTTTAAAGCCGATCAAATTAGCGTGTTTTTAGAGACTGCAGTGTCTGAACAGGGGTTGGCGAGCGTAGCTCGTAAGGGGCCGAGCCCCCTAGTGCATTAAAAATATAAAAACAGTTTTAAATTAAAATGTATTTAAGTTCAGGGTAATTATTACAATCTGAAGTATAAATAGGCACCAAAATTTTTATTCTAGATGCAATATTTATTTTGTAAACCTGCGCGTAAGATCGTATGCCAATTTACTGCTTTTTTTGCCAATTTTCTGCCAATTTTCTGCAAATTTTATGCCAATTTTATGCAACTTTCTTCAGTTTCGAGCCCCTGTAAATATTAATTCTGCATATTTCAATTTTTTAAATACATGAAATGAAAGAACATATTTATATCTTTCATCCCAATAAAAATTGTGTTTTTAAATCATATACATTTTAAGACATTAAATGTTGCAAATGTGTTTTTTTTTTAATTTTTTCCAATTTTAAGAGTCTTGAGACTCCTTAAATTAGTCTGTTTTTAATAATTTGACATTTATTGCTTTTATACTACTACTGGACATTACATTACACAGATGTATCATTGAAAGTTGTTAATTAGGTTTAGAGTACGCCGCCCATTTCATTATGTATATCCAAACTATCAGTATCTTTATGAGTTAATATCTCGGCTAATTACTGACATTTTTTTTATTATTATCAACAACGCTTTTATACTTCTGCTGCGATAGGTACCTCTAGCGCTGCTCAACACTTTTGCTGAATGCCCGTAAATAGAAATCTGTGTGTAACAGAAAAAGCGATTTTCTCAAAAACTATGTGACATTGGGTAATCGCTATAAATTTTCTTCAAGGTTTAAATTAGCATCTACTACCTCTAATTTTTTCATAATTTTTGTTTCAATAGATTCGGAATTAGATTGGGGGGGATCTATTTTTGCGCTACATTTTCGACAATATCTTTGAAAATATAATACCTAAAATTAAAAGAAATGTATTTTGTGTTCAGCGTTACGAAAGATTTCACACGATACCCCACATGATATAAAAAGAAAAGAGTTTTTTTCAAGTAGCATAATTAGCCCCTATACATTTTTACTAAATATATTTATGAATTTTTAATGATCTGAAAATATGTGGGTCAATAGTCTTTATTATTTCCCCGAATTTGAACTTTCCACGTTTCATAGTTTTCGAGTAAAATGCCCGTGACAGACAGACACAGGAGTGAACTTATAATGGTTCCGTTTTTACTTTTTAAGTAGGGAACCCTAAAAACAAAAAATTGATTTTTGAAGATTTTAAATGATATGTGTCCTCTTAATATTACCGAGGGTAATTCTGAAACTGAGTGATGAGCAGCCTTAAGTTAATGATTTAAAAGGATCATTGATGGTGTCTCCGCGGTTGGGCTGGTGTGGCACAGTGATTATTGAACCTCTACGAGCGGGAATATCTGTTCCTTGTAGGGTCACCCAGGACGGGCAGGTTCAAGACCAGACAAACAGAGGCACACTGGACCGTGAGATTAAAGGAGGGCGGGGGGGGGGGGGGGTTGCGATGGGCTTTCAACGTATAAACTTCTTTACTGAAAAGAACTAAAGAGCATAATTTTGGGCTGATTCAAAGAAAAAAATCCTTTACAAACGAAGAAGGAATATGTCTTTTGGATGCTGGAACGTTCAGGAAATAAATAATAAAATCAATTTCTAATAATATGAGATTGGCAGCGAAAAGTGACGTAGCACTATGCTTAAGGGCAAAAAGGTGGGAAAGGGAAAATGAACCAGGTAAATATCTCTGTTTTTGGAGTGTAAAAGAAAACAAACAAACATGCTACAGCAGACGTTCTAGTCATGATTAGAAAGAAGCAGCGAAATAAGGTAACAAATTACAATTTACACAGTGAAGGGATTTTGTCGGTTTGCACGCCAATTTTTGGACGAGAAATCTGCAGTTTAGTAACTTATGTGCAATAAAAGATGGCAGTTATGGAGAAAAATGCATATTTTAATGCAGTATAGGATATCATTCATAATTCCCCAAACAGAAAAGAGACCTTAAAGCAAGAATAAGAAAAAGAGTGGGTCATGATGTTATTAGAAGATCTGGGTGAAAATTCGTAATGTCAACGGGAAATATTTAATTGAAATCTATGAGCTACCAGGCAGTAAATTACAGAATACTTTTCCAATGCATGGAAAGCCATCGTTAGACATGGCAACAACAACGAAAAAAACCCAAAATCGATTATTGATCTGATTGTAACTGGTCAAACTGCTTTAACGAAACTTCAGGTAGCTAGAGTATGTAGAGGTAAAGGACATGAACCGGATCCTTATTGAAGTCAAAGCAAAATTTCGACGGAACTAGTTTAGGAGTAAAGCAAAATTATCTAGTGAAAAATCGCAATTGAAATACTGTGACCAGCTTAAAGTGGGATTACTGCGAGGTGAGAGAATTAGACGAATGTATGAGAAACATATTAGCGATTGGCTGTATGTAGATTTTAAAGGTGCAGTAGACCATCAATTAACAATCTTAAACAAAATATTAGCGCTATTGCTCTGAGGATATTGGTACAAGGGGTACAAGTGAAGTAAGAACTGGTTGAATGAAGAAGTTCTTAAAGGAATTCAAGAAAAGAATGAAGCAATTTTAGCAGTTGAATACAAAAAACGACGTTTGTTTAGAGACATACACAGGTAAAAACAAAAGAGATAATAAACAAAATTAGACGATGGAAAATAGAAGAATAGGAAAAAATATCTTCTAGCATAATTTGCCAACTGAAAATTAAAAAAAACCTCTGATGTCGGGAAGTATTTAATAGGAAGGGAAACTAATACACATCATGAAACTTGAAATGATTAAGATTCATATTTGGATGTCATATCGATAGAGACTTCTCAAGCAGAAAATATTAAATCCCTTTTTCTTTTATACCAAAATGGCGGATCCAGTTTACAGGTGCAGAGGTCGATAAAACTCTCACTGGGGAAAAATTATTGATTGCCTACACCTAGTGGAGTAAACCTTTATCTGCTTAAATAGGGTGGTAAAAGCATTGCAAGTATATTATCAAAGTTACACAACATGATCTTAGCAGGAGATTCAGTACAATAAGGAGTTGAGGAAGGACACTAAATACCAATTTTTTTGAAAAGGGATAAAACATTCTGCATCAACTACGGAGGAATATGAGTTACAAATTCAGTTATAAAAATATACGGGAGAATTTTAAGACAAAGACTGAAAAACGAAAGTAAAATAATTAAATTTTCTTCGGCAGAAAGATCTTGTATGAACTGCATTTTTGCATTAAAATAAGTTCTGGAAAAACAGAATTGGAAGGAAATAACAACAGAACTTATATTTGTTAATGTTGAAAAAGCTTATAACAGATCTATACCCATACCAACAAGTTTACTTTGAAAAGTACATAAAATAGCAAATATAAATGGAAAGCTGATCAAGATTATTAATGCATTCTACAGAAAAAGCTGTAGCGTTAAAGTTGGAAGTAAGTTATCTGAACCATTCATCATTAATAAAGGCCTTATGCAAGGTTTTTGTCTCTCGTCAGCTTTATTAAAAGATATATATTGTTATCTGCCCCAGAGAATAAACGGGGAAAAGAGACAAAACGGTCTTAAAACTGAATGATGGTAAAAATATCCCTCATTGATTATTCGAGAATGATCAAGTCGTCATAGCAGAAGATAAAGTTGACGCATATGTACATTTTTTCAGAAATTAACGACACTCATGTTGAATTAGGATTAAAGATAAACATGAGTTAAAACTACGCAGTCAATAAGTTTAATAGTTTTTATTTTATTGGACAATATAAATATAAAAAATTTTGAGTAATGCAAATTACTTGGACCTATAATTCATCTTCACGATTGGATGAAGAGAAAAAATTGGAGAAGGCAGAAAAATAATTGCTATGTTGAATCCTGTTCTGTGGAGTAGTAATATGCTTCCTAAAACTGAACGACTAATTTTTAGAGCAATAGTGCAAAGCATCGTGCTGTATGTTTCGGAGACATAGACCCTAATTCTGTCCAAAAAACGAAACTCCTCTCTACCGAAATATATTTCTAGCGAAGAGCAGCAAGAACATCTACGCTGGAAAAAGCCAAAAATTTAAAAATATGCGAAATAATAGAGGTCAATCAAGATGCTGTGCGGAACATAATAACCTTAGATGGTATGGGCATGATTGCAGAAAGAAAAAGTATCGTCTTCGAAAATTCCTTGTACACTCACTGTCAAAAATTTCTGTAAAAACACAGGAAAAAGCGAGACACTATGTAAATTTACACCAGTTCTCGGTTAAATGCATTCGATTGAATTTCTCGGTCATCATTTTACAGACATTTCTCTTAGAGTAAAGTGTCTTAGTCTTTTAGAGTCTCCGGGATTTATGCCGCACATTTTTTTGAATCTGTGCATAAATTTACATGGTGGACATAAAATAAAAAAAAATCACACTGTGCTATTTAATGTTAACCTTCCGTCTACCAGACGGGTCCATTGGACCCGACATGTACATTCAAAATATTTATTCAAACCAGAAATTTCTTCAAAACAAACTAAATGTATAAATACGACAATAATAAGTTAAATAAACAAATTAAATAGTTTTAAGTAAAAATTCTGGTGTAGAATGTTTTTATAAAACTTGAGTAAAATTTCCGGTAGTTCTAGGGTTAAATATACAACGCGTATACTGTGACAAAAAAATTTAAAACAAATAATTAATATTTTTCAACAATTTTTTTCTAAAACATTACACTGCGGCGCCTCACACGTACATTCAGGCAGGGACGCCGCACTTGGGTGGTAGTTATGCCGCGCTAGTAATAAGAACAGAATGAAATTATAAATAAAAATATTAAAAAAATATTCATATCTGGACTATAATTAACGATGTAATAACAAAATGAAACTAAATGAGTACAATGAAATTTATTAGTAGATTCAAATTAATAATTGTTTGCCTACTTTCACTATTAAAATTATCGAAATGAAATTTTAATTGTTATTTCAGCAACAACATAACATCAATGTATTAAACAGGGAAAAGAAAAAAAAAGTAAAATTGTGTTTACATAATTTATTTTTTAACCCTTTCCGCATCAGTGGCTTTTACACAAATTTTATTCGGTAGACGCCACTTTTTTAAAAGAAGTTAACTTTACTTAATGCTACTTTTCTTTTGTATGTTGTTGTTCTTCTTTTTTTGAAACAAATTTTGTATGCTCTTTATGAAGATGCTTATATGTACCTATGGTCCCGAATGGTTAAGAGACCTGTTTTTTCGGCTACAATCCACAGAAAAAGTGTAAAAAAGTGCAGTCTTTATGTAAGTACATTTGACACATGATGCAACGAAGCCAATTACACTTCCTCATTTTTGGAGTAGTTTTCTAAGCATTCCTTGCAAAGAACGTCTGCGTTACGCGTAGTCCAATTTTTCATTATTATCATCTTGACTTGCATCTTTCTTGCCCTTCTTACTTTTTATTTTTCCCTTTTTCTCCTTTGGTTTTAGTAAACTTGATAGCATGGACTATAATTAACGATGTAATAACAAAATGAAACTAAATGAGTTCAATGAAATGTATTAGTAGATTCAAATTAATAATTGTTTGCCTACTTTCACTATTAAAATTATCGAAATGAAATGAACATGGTTAATCTGTTCAAAAAGAAATGGAAAAGTTAATAACACTTAATCATCCCGTACAAAAGAATCTACAGTATGTATACCGGAATTGCAGTGCGGCATGTATCCCATTTTGCATGGTGCAGACGTCGGGCATCACAGTTACGTGCCATCGCTAAGGAAAATGGCTTAACCATACACACAGTACTCTATACAAACGCTATACTTAGTTTTGACTTCGAAATCATGCATGCATTTAGTAATTAGTGTAAGAAAATTATTTAAACATAACGTGTTTGAATGTTTGCACAGTGAAATCATGCACTTACTTCAAAATATTGATTGTACTTCTACAAGTAAACATCGAAATGGGATTCACACTATACACTGGTTAAAATAATCTCATTGCGCACCTATACTATGCATTTGACGACCATCTATCGATAATTACAAGAAACACAAGGGGTGCGGTATAAATCCCGGATACAGCGACACTTCCGGAGTTACCCTATCTGATATCTAATTCCCTGTAGGGATTTCTATGTCTTGATTTAAAGATATTTTTACCTTTGTTAAAACTTGTAATTCAAAATACACACTTTTAAAATTCTTTTGCAATTTCATTAGAAATATTAACGAAGAATGTTTTGTTTATTATTTTTTTTTTTAACTTAGAATAATTTAGAAAAGGAAAAATCATATCTTCGGAGTTAGTGGGAATTTTTATCGGCAATTACTTTGCAGTTGCTCCCTTCACCATATGCCAGAAGCTTGATAATAATAATTCGATAAGTCAACAAAAAATAACGCTCCTTTATTGTGTTTTGGGGCTAAAGCGTGACATTATATCAAACGAGGGAAAATTCAAGTTGGTAGTTTTTATTACTACAAAGTCATCAATGCTTTCATTAGTATAAAATTTTTAATACATGGATTTTGACAACATTGATGACCTTGAAAAGTACTCAGACGATACTGATTTTGATTATTGATATTTTGAGGACATTTAATTAGTTTGAGATATTTAATATGAATTAAAGAAAATTATTTCAACGCAAAATAAATGCGGCAAAGCTGTTCTTAATAATAGCGTATAATTTTGAATTCATAAAACCTATCATACCTTTGTAACTAATGATCGCATCAACTTGGTATCATTGCATTCAGAATTTAAAAGGTACATAATAAACGACACCTCACTTGATATACTTAAAAGTAGTTGAATTCTCTTCACCCCTTTAGATAAAATGCCCCCCATTCGCACCCCAAATCTCAGTAAAAGAACTGTATTTTTATGGACACATCAGATATTCATTTCTTATGCCAAAAAAAAAAAAATTCTTCCCAAATTTCTTGAATGGCCATGATTTATTGCTGTAAAAACCTATGTTAGTTCATTAAAATATCATTTTCCACTTTTTATGAATATAATCTGCTGTAACTTTGTAACAAATGATCTTATGGAACTGCAGAGGATGTCACTCGATTCCGAATTAAAAAATACGAAATAAACGATACACTATTTGACAAGAGTAAAAAATATTGCGTTTTCACCCTTCCGTGAGATAAAAAAAACTTTTGCACCCTTCCCCCCTTAAACAATGGTAAGATAACTTTGTAGTTTTTTTTTGGGGGGGGGGGGGGGCTTTATCTCTATTGCCAAAACAAAGTTTTTCCGAAATTTTGTTGAATGGGCATCAGTTTGTTTTTAAAAAACTCTCTATTTTACTCAAAATAATAACTGGAATGAAGATTTTACGGATGCTATTAAATTTCAAGTAAACATATTCATATTCAGCAAACATGTTTTACAGAAAAACATGGAGAATTAGCAGCATTAACATTAGCATTAAATTTAACACTTTGTTGCATACTGTCCACTACAGTGAACAAAATTGCCAGTTTTTTCTTATCCAACCTATTTCATTCACAGTTCCTATTTAAAGCTTATGCTACTTTTTGACATTCATGCTTGCAGGGAAAAAATCGAGATGGCAAATAAGTCGATTAACTTACTTCTTGAGAGAGAATTAATGTGGGTGTCCCATCAGAATGCCTGTAAGTTGTTCAACATGAACTAAAATGTTTCTAAACCAATAATAATATTATTTAAATGACACTTTGTTCATTAATTATTGTTTTAACTGTCTTGACCTAATAGACAATTGAAAAACAAGCATAAAAATACTTTTTTGTTTATTTTATGGAAGGTTTTACATAATGTCCAATAGAGTGGACGCCGTGCACAGTATCAACATTATGACATTTTACTTTGTCAACTGAAGTGGGCGTCATGAGTGTGAACAGTGAAAATTTTAAAATATAATTTGACGTGTTTATGTCATTTTAATATTATGCAGGTATATTTTATAAAAAATTTCATCTATTTGACATTTTTAAAAGTTATAATTGCCTGACTTCATTTATTTACAATTTATTAGTTTAATTTAGTTTAATTAGTTTAGTTTTATCAATTTATTAGTTTAAAAAAAAAATGCATATGTGTCCTGTGTGAGATAGATCTGTATGACAATATTGAAAAACAATAAAATAATAATAAAAAATTTTTAAATTAATATCTATGAAACATTTTTTAAAAATATTGAAAAAAAATTAAATGAAAACTTATTTGAATTAAAGAAATTTTGTTGTATACAGAAGCTTGTTTCCAAATTGCGACATACAATTCGGAAAATTTAAACTGGCTCTAACAAGTGGACTCATTCAGTCAGTGACGCGACAATCTGGTGAACCGCATTTGATTCCAGACTCTGAAAAATGTGATGTGCTGGAAGACAAACAACTAAGACAAATTGACACTAAAAGCAAATTCTGTACGCACGGACAACAGATATGACAAGGCGGAACACTTTCCCCTCAAACATCCCAAAGTGCACAGCGATGCAAGATGGAACTATGTAAAAGGAAGTCAACATATTCATGTGTAAAATGTAAAATTTACCTTTACAAAAACTGATTGATTTTGCAAATTCCACCATCAATGAATGTTTTCTAAATTTTAACCGCAATTATTTTTAAAATATGATAATATTCTAGAAGAAAACTATCATAAATCTGATTTTCCTAACAGCACCACATTTTAATCCTGTGTTCATAGTGTCCACTATAGTGGACAAGCTGTAACTCAAATAATAAAAAATTATTACTCATAAAATAATTTTTTTCTGATTCAGCATGATCCTTTTAGTAGGAAAATACTAAATTTAACATTGGGGATTTGCCAATTTTAGAGTATGCAACAAAGGGTTAATAAAATTTGTTACCCTTTCATGTATATCATGTATTGTTCATGTATATCCTTAATTGTACAGCTGTAAACTTTTAATTCAGAACTGACAGCATAAAAAATGATACTCCATTAAAGAAAAAGATATGATTAATGTACACTAATATTATGAAGACGTGACGTTTGTTTGTGTGTTTCTAGGGGTAATCTCTGGAACTACCGAAGCAATTTCAAAAGTAAAATTGATTTCAAATTAAAGGTGACAGCCCCCGTTTCAACATGGGCTATATTTAATGTTGGTTCGATCAGAGGAACAAGGCTGGTACCACCAGTCAGTGTACCTAGTGGCTTCACGAGAAAAAGATTTATGAAAATGCGATTTTTGTGAAACTGAAGTGCCTACAAATTTGAAACTTTGTATGGTTGTTACTTATAAGATGTAAATGCTCCCTATGAGTAGCTTCTAAAAAAAATCGAAATTTAAACGGTGTGAAAATGCGCAAAAAGTGTTACACAACCGTTCTAAATTACGATTTTTATGGTATTCTTAAAGATAGAAATTTGGCTTGGTAGGCACTTATAAAAAATGTGAAGCGAACGAAAATTATTATTATTTTTTTTTAAACCAAAAACGGGTAGGTGCCAAAAGTTGCTTTTATACCGGTACATAAACTGTGTATAATTTTACCGCTGAAAAAAGTTGGCTTGGGTCTGCGCTTTTCGTCCAAATGTCGAAATTTTGAGTAAAATTTGACATTTTTTCAAAAAAATTAAAAATTTCCCATAGAGCTGGTTCTTATTTTAAAGTGTTATTTAAACATTTATTGTCAAAGTCTTAACATATTTAAACGATTTAAAGGGTATCTTTATTCTGTATAGCTGGAGCAAAACTGTCAACTTTCGATAAAAAAGAGCGTTGCCACTCTGTGTGGCATACAACAAATTGTTGGTTTGAATACGCCTCTTATCTAGTTGCTTTCAAAACTACTCAGGACAGTATCACCTGCGCACAGCTCGACGACCCTGCCTTCTGAGCAGAATGTTTTATTTACACATTGAATTGTGATTTTTTATCAAAGACTGTTCTATTTTTTCTATGTATCAACCTACTACATATGTTCTTTGAATCCACAGACTTTGAATGATAATGTGATGGCGATCGGCAGAGAGCATTGCAATCAAAATTTGCTCTGGGTGTGCAAAGCATCCGTTGTATTAAATAACATTTTCAGTATTTGTTTTCTGTCGCTTTTTGTGTTGTTTAGTAGCCGAATGATTTCCAATGTATTTTAGATGCATTTTTTGCATGTGAATTACATTTGGTGCAAACATCTGGCGCATAAAATTGGATTACATACTTAGTAAATAGATTTTTTTTAAACACACAAAGCCATTTCGAGTATCTTTGTTAAAAATTATTCTATCACAAAATTCAAATTGTTACTCACTCACAGAAGATGAATCTTGACAAAAGTATGTGCATTTGAAAAATAGTCGCAGTATCATTTTAGTTTCAGGATCAGGACAAAAGGAAATAATATTTTCGTAGCACTAGGGCTTTTTCTCCCGAAATTAAAATGATATTGTGACTATTTTTTAAATGTACATAACGTTACCAAAACGAACTGTAACAAAAATATTTTGCAATTAACCTGGTAAACAAGATTCATCTTCCATAAGCGAGTAAATATTCAGAAAATGTGCACAAGGGATGCGCAGATAGTAGATATTTTGCGTATTTGCATTAACCCAAGTATTTGCATTATCAATCTCGTGAACGAGCTTGCGCAGTTGTGTCAATTTACGCCAGATTTTAGCATTAACATTGCACGATTAATATGTATGCAGTTTTGTCTTCAGAGCTGTCCTCTTTCCGCTGTTTTTAATGTAATGGTTTCAAATTTCGTAATAGTTTTCAAATTTTCAGAATGTAAAAGAACACTTTCAGTAGTAATCGGTAATAGTCCTTCTCGTGACCATAACTTTTTGAGTGTCACTGTTAATGACCAATAAATGCTAAAAACTGTATAAGCTATAGAACATGTGTAGTAGTACAGCTCAGTGATCCATATCATTTAAATTATGTCTGTAGTACCGTAAGTTTATACCGTAAGTAACCATTATGTCTGGAGTACCATTGTTCAAATGCGCTTCAAGCGCACTTTTCATAAAGAACATAATGTAATGTAATTTTCTTGCGCGGCAAATATGAGAACTTCAATATTATTTGTTCTAAACTGTACAAAAAGCAATTTTTAGGCAACCACAGCGATTCATATTAATGTCCTTATATATGAGTAAACGTAACATCATTAAAATACTACGCAATCTATGTTTCCCTATAGACCATGATGTTACGGAATTCATTTGCATACGTAAACAAACTATACACGGACACACTAAATGTTCAATTTCAAACAATCTACAGTAAAATTCCATAACATAAAAAAAATTCAGGTGTATTCAATTGTAAATTTAAGGGGACCAGTTAAGATCTATCTCCGCCACGTTAAAATACACCAACTTTATGTAACTTTTTCTCAGAAATGGTGAAAGATAGAGGTCTAGAATTTTTAGAGGAGTTTGAGTAACATGCTTTACGTAATTTAACAGACCGATTTCTGTCTAACCGATTTCTGAAAATGAATTATTAATTATTTATTTAAAGTATTTTTAACTTAGCATTTTCTGTAAGAGTTCACTGACTAAAATAAGTAATTCTCAACAAATCATTAACCCTTAAATGCCTGATTTTTCAAAAATCATTGTAATAATGTTTTTCGGCTTTCATTTTTTAAATAAATCATGGGAAAAATACTTTAAAAATTCATATTTTGTTTTAAGTATAGTTTACGGCTAAAAATCAGTTTGTTACTAATCGGCAATACTAGTGTTTAATTGAAAAAATAATTTCCCTTGATAAAATTCTATAATTTTAAACACACAAGAATTTTAGGAGGTATAATAAGAAATAAATTTTTCTTGCTCATTGCAGGTCAAAATAGGGTATTTCGCAAGCTTCCAAACAAAACAAAAGAACAAGTAGCAACAATTGAAAAATAAATTTATCTTTATTCTTAAACAGCGCAAGTGTTGCCATCTACATGTTGAAAATCTATTTAATAATATTTTCAGAATGTATTTTATTGGCAACATTAGGCATTATAAATTCAATTTTATTCTAATAGTATTTTATAGCATAAATTGGGTATGTTGCCGAAAAGCAACACCAGGCATTTAAGGGTTAAATCGCTATGTTAAAGTATACAATATAACACAATAAAAGTATTTAAAAAAATGAGTTCTTAAGTTTAATAGATATTGAAAAAAAGGAACACAAACATGAAAAATCAAAGTTTTGAGAAAAAGTCAATTCAAGATTTAAATGGCCATTAAGCTTCGAAATACTCTTAGAAAGAATGAGTAATTCCAATACTTCTTTTTTTAATGTATAAACATGTGTGACACATCGTTGGAAAGATAAAAGTTAAAATTATTTAATGATATAAAAAAGTAAAAATCGATTTTTTTTTCAAATTTTGCTTACCTGGTCCCCTTAACCTTATGTATGAAAGTTAAAACAGGACGGGCGCACAGAGAAATAACCGAATCATAACAGAAATCGTAAAATCTTTTCAACTCTATTGGAAAATTTTATAAAGAGTTATTTCAAAAACTGAATAAAGATTTCATATTTGAACGTTACTAGATGGTTCAGACATTTTAAAATAATGGAATAAATTCGTCCAGAAGTACCGCTTTGGGCTTTCTCAAAGTAGCCTTTTGAAGTTGGGAAGTGAAAATTCTTTTATAGTCTTTATACTTTTTTTTTAAACTTGACCAATGCGCAGATGGGAATAGTCTGCGAGTACTGTTATATGAAAAATATTTTTAGCTCTCCTTTGTGTGAAAAGGTCACTCTTTTATTCAATTTTTACCAGAATTTGTCAAATTTTATATTGTCTACAGGTATTTTTCTCAGCAGAAATTCGAAGGAAAAAATACAGTGCACTTTGAAATATCGATAAACTTATAGACTGTTATGTAGTTTTGTATTTTTTACGTTGTACTGGTGGATTCTGTTCACTTTTTTCACAGTAGAATTACGCATAGATAGTATGATATCTTATAAAGATGGAATTTTTAAACTTTTCAGCGTAATAAGGTTTACTTGCTTTTTAGCAATTCTGCTGTCATAGAGATAATGCACCTCTCATGAATGTTTTAAACTGCTTTTTTTTTAAAGTAATTTTACAGACTGCATACTCCAGATATGAACCAAATCCCGACTTTCTTTTCGTTGAAAAAAAAGCGACAGTTTTTCAAATTTTAATTTTATATATATATATATTTTTTTTTTGTAAAGAGGGGTCTTTGCCCCCTATGAGCTAAGCTCGTCAACTCCCGTTCAGATTCTAAAAGTCTGTAAACTTGATGTGCGTTAAAAAGATTACGGAAGATTGAATTAATATTAAATAAATCGATCTCCCTGTAAAGCGATCCCTAAAAGCGATCTCCTTGTAAACGGGTTTCCATGCACTTTCCTTTTACTGAGGGATTTTAAAGCCGAATCAGCTACTGTTAATTGTTCTTTTCATGTGATTGATGAAATAGGATTAGTTAAATATTTGAAAATTCGCTAATATAAAATGAACTAAGCCAGCGGGGTCTTTACTTCCCGGTATTTTTTAAAAACGGAATTTTAAACAACAGATTTCAAATTTAATGTTTTAAATCTGAGGTAATTTTTTTATCTTTGTAATACTCACATGAAAATATTTTTATTGTTAGAAAAGTAATATTATTTGCGCTGTCTTGGAATCGGCATCAATAGTTTATAATATTATCGCAAAATATGAAATAAATCTCTCATGTACGTGTAAATATACTTTTTTTAATTTAAACTGTTTGGCAATGTTACTATTAGGAAATTTGTAATAGGATATTACTTTGATTACATTTGAAACAGGGCGTAATTTCCCCCATTTATTACTTTTAACATATATTAAATAATTGATTATTTTATAGTTTTCTTTCTTTTTTAAAAAGTCTCTGAAAACAAATTATGACGTAATTTTCAATATTTTTATGCTTTTAACGCGCACTCATTTAAATCTTAATTAAAAGAGTTTTTTCTGTTTATGATAATCACGTGTGACCGAATTTTTAATTGTAAGGAAATATTATTATTTGCGCTGTTTTATAAATTGGCAAAAATTTAAATTAATAACTTTTTCTGAAATACGTAAAAAATATCGTTGGAAATGCTACAAATTTGAATTTAAAATTGAAATAAAACCTCAAAAAATAAAAAAATAAATGCAGTCAACACACCGTGAGTTTCTAATGAATACAATTAGCAAAAACATTTAATTTCTCGGTATAGATTTTGCTTCTATATCTCTTTTTGAATGGAACGATTTTGACCAACTTTAACATTAAACATATCTTAAAATAACACTTTGATTTAAAAACTGCTTCTTCAACGTGTTTATCAAACAGTTATCTATGGTATTACCCATTTTAATATTTTGTATGCAGTAATTTTCTTACTATTAACCAAGAAAGATCTCTGGTCACACAAAATTCATTGACAGTGGCGGTAGCAGCGTTAGTTCCCTTTTTAGAATAGAGAGACATTAGTCTTATACGTATGCACGAATGATATAAAGTTAAAGTTTTTGATGCGGTATTAATTAATTTAAACCCACATAAATCGTATATACGTTTAAGGGTTTGAATAGAAAGATGATAAATTTAGAACTCTGATTTTTTTTTTCTCCTACTAAATTTTTGAATTTTAAATTTCATACATTTTCAGTGTGGTAAAAATATAAATAGTGATTAAGTATTCGCCCTGTATGTAACTATAGATGCAACTAAATTTGAAACTAAATTTAATCATGGAAACAATTTAAGTTTTTTGTAACCCTATAGATATCTGGTTTCCAAAAAAACATATAGGCGCAACAATATTTATCAATCGTCTCATCACTTCAAAAGGAAACGCCACTCTGTACGTTAGTAGAAAGAAAGTTTAATAAATCTCTGTACTTCAATAATTATATCTATTTACATAATGACTGTACATTATTTACATGGTAAAAACGGCAAAAGAAATCCGCTGATTCGCAAACATTTCATCACTTTCTTCCTCCTATCCTTTGAACTCCGGGGGGGGGGGGGGGGGAAACAAGACAGCGGACATTTCGTAACCTCCCCGTTGCGTGAATCCCATTGCGTGAAATCCATTGCGTAGCACTCTCTTTTTAAAGTCAACTAGAGAATCTAACTCAAGGGATGATGGGAGAAAACTATTTGGCAGCCTATTAAATTAGGGACTGTCGTGTGCTGCCATCTAGTGTAGTAATCTTAAAATATTTGTTACAACCCGTTATAAAGAAATTTATAGAAAATTTAAACGCCGGGAAATTTTGTTCGAGTTTCAAAGGGGTTCTATATACATCTTCACTGTAGGTCAATTTCACGGTATATTTTTATTATTTTGGATTGTTGTGTTAAAATAGAAAAGTTTCAAGTTTTATGATAACAAAATAAAAAAATATTTTATGTGATGTCGTTCATAATAATATATTTTTACAAGGTGATTTATTTGTAAATTTAAAAAAATTACATCTCATTAAAAAAGTTTT
The DNA here is from genome assembly GCA_963932465.1 of Maratus speciosus. NCBI lineage: Eukaryota > Metazoa > Arthropoda > Arachnida > Araneae > Salticidae > Maratus > Maratus speciosus. The sequence goes on from OZ010800.1 coordinate 34,131,279, forward strand.
AGAAAAATTACGTTACTTGAAAGAAAAATTTTAGAAAATTTAACTTACTTAAAAAAATTTTTCACAAAATTTACAACTTAGCAAAAAAAATGTTTTAATACATTAAATTAAAAAAAGTTTTAACAAATTAAAAAACATCCCTCTAACAAATAAAATTAACAATTTGAAAACAAATTAACAGATGTTTAATTTTTTTTAACAAATTAAAAAAAAAGTTTAACAAATTAAAAGAAATCTTCTCGAAAAAAAATTAATAAATTTAGAAAAAGTTTTCAAAAATTTACCTTACCTAAATTATATTAAAAAAATCTCTTTAAAAAATTTTCATATTAGCAAAAATATTTTCAAGTAAAGAAGAGTGCTAGATTACGCATGTGAAAAAATTGTATTTTGTGCATATGCGTGCGTAAGCAAATACGAGAATATGTATACATATTAAATACTACATAAGAATGGTTTGTGAAATGTTTCAAATAAAAACAGATATAAAAAATTAACAATTGTTAATTAAAACAAATTTACAGAAAAGGTGTATTTACAAGAAAGGTTTAATTACAGAACAAGTTTATCTTGATAATTCTTCATTACAGAAATGCAAATGAACTTGCAAAGAAATGCAAAGAAGTACAGTTTAGCTCTCAAACCGACGAACTCGAGAGCTAATTTGCCTTTCAATTCATCATTGAACTTCCCAATCGTCTTCTTGTTGATTTCCCAATAAAGAGGGTGATTCTTATCATGATGTTACTACATATCTGTATAAATAGTCTTAGTTTGCATATAACCAAAATATAACCAATTTTAGAAACAATAGGTAAAGGTAGAGATAGAATCGATTCTTCTGCAATATGACTTCTCGTGCACCATTCGAATCAATCAAAGGATAAAAATAGGGACATAGTTCACCCATACAAGTTATTAGCATCCCAGTACAGGATGCAGGTGAGTGCTTCCTTTTCCCTATAACCGGGTGTATTGGAAAAGTTCGCTATGGCATGTCTATGACTAATCATACTGATACCATCAAGTATTCCATTTTCCATCAAAAGCAGCATGTTAATATCAGTGAGCAATTTTAAAAGTGTTTCGCACATCTTCAAAGTAGCTTGCCAAGCGAGCGAAGATGCGGTGTATATGTGGCAAGAGCCAATGTTCTAGTACTGCTGACATAGTTTTCTAAAATTCTAGAAAACATCAGCAACTAATACAAAATCTGTTTTTATATACAGATCATGGTATTCTCCCAAGGATTGAATAATAAATGTTTTCCACATGTTCAAGTTACGTTGATAGGCTTCATCTTGAACATCTTCATAAGTGAGGCTGTTATAAAATGCTGCAGGTGGGGGTAGTTCTTTTTCATCAAAGTTTTCATAGAAGGTGAAGAAGTCGTAAGGGTATAATACTCCTTATCTTGTGAGCATATGTAAATTACTATTTTTCTTATTATTGTTTTATTATTACTAATTTTTTTCAAGTATGGTGAATTGATCGGGATGAAGGTTTCTAAGGAGCTTTTCTAATGACGTAGGCAAAAATGGAAATCTACAAAGGCCTTTTGTATTGGACTTGATGGGTTTCTTGACTTAACCCTTTCGGGACGGGAGCCTTTTACGAAATTTTTAATCTTTTGTCACCGTTTTTTAAAAACAGAAATTTGTGTCTTCTTGAATCGAGAAAATACGCTGATTAAATAAGGCAAATTTTACAGTAAAATTTTACTGGTGACGAAAAACAAGGATTCTGAGCGCTTCTTGCGGCACGTATACATGTCGTTCGTCCCCGAGGGGTTAAAAGTTATATAATTTTCCATAGAGGAGACAATCACTTCAATTTCAGGATCTTCGAATCTTCCTAGTTTACTCAGAATATGATGTCTATCGTACTTCTTCAGGTTGTGAAATATAACAGGGATTGTTTTAAATTGCATATAATTCAAGTTACATCCAACATATGCAGCTCCTCTATATGCACCCGACAGATGGAAATGATCACGTGTGTGTTTTTCATCGAATGGTAGTTTACAAAAATGAAAAAATTATGCTTCTGGAAAGACTTTTTCTTGCATAGGTGAAAGTTTCATAAGTTCTATGTTCCATAACTTTCGTCCTAAAATGTCTTTTTCCTCCATCATTTGTTTTAAAAAGTGATCAACACAGTCTTTACCACTTACTTAGAATTGATGTGAAAGATGGAGATTAAGGCTATGGCTCATTCGCCAGTACAATCTTGCACATTGGCCCCGATTCTGAACTCATTCTATATGATTTCAATGGAATGCCTTGTTGTCATTTAAAAAACAAATTCTTCGATAGTGGGATACAGCATCCAGAATTGCATTGTTTCATGTATTTCGATTTGGCCGTGGTCCACGTGAAATAACTTTTATTTTTAAATAAGATTTTTTCTCTGAAATTGAGTATTTATGGATGCAAAACAAGAATAAAGTTTCATATTTAAAATCCAAATTCATCGAATTTCAGTTTTTATTTTTATGCATTTCTTTAAGGAAAAATTAATTTTTCATATGTTTGGGTAATATTTTAATATATATACTTCATTTTCTATTATTCTGCAATTAAAATATTTTAAAATAGTATTTTCACTATTTATGTCTGAAAAGAAAAAAGTCTTGAGGTTAAAATCCAACTTCATCCATTTTTAATTTGTATTTTTATGCATTATTTGATTAAAAATTAATTTTCATATGTTTGTGTAATATTGGAATATTTTAGTTTTAATTTATTATTATTTTGTAATTTATTAAAAAGAGTTCTGTAATGAGTCAAGTAACTTGATTTTTGCAGCAGAATTGGGGAGTGGTGGAGGAGGCATTCATTAGATTTTTCTGCAGATCTGCGATTTTCTGGTTTTTTGACATTTTGTTGTAATTAAAAAGAAGCATATTTTAAGATTTTATTTTATTACTAATCTTACAGGATGCCAATACTCGTGGGAAAAAATCAGCAATTTGAGAAATGTGCTCCGAGGCTGACACTTTCAATCCTTCTCATCCACTATACGAATGCCAGCATTTAGGTTAAACAAATTTTATTATAATCTAAAAGTTAAAAAGAAATAAAGGTGCACCTTATTTCTCATATTTCCACTTCTTCTTCTTCTTCTTTTTTTTAAACTTTCCTCATGGTAAATTCACAGTGAAATTCATCATTGAATTCGTTGAATCTAGTTCGTTTTTACCCCCATAAATTTTTTATTTTGTGTCTGTAAAAAAAGAAAAGAGTGTGTGTCTTATTAGTAATGAGGCGCTATTTGTGTAAACTAGTGGAAGCCCCCCCCCCCCCCCCCACGTCCCATTCAGAAATTTACATTTCTGCAACCATAACATGTCAGACCAAAAAAAATTTTTTAAATATTTCTAAAAGAAGGAGTTTATAAAATGCAATAAAATATGTCACTAATTTTTAAAATGGAAAAAATGAGTGTTTTGAGGTATTCAAAGATGTAAAATATTACCTTTTTTCAAAGGTATTTGAAAAAATAAAAGCTAAGTGTACTAAATAATACAGGAGGGCGGGGGGTGCAAAAAGACCGCATTTTGTTACTAAAAATTAAAAAATAGGCTTCCATATTCTAAATGGTAAAATCTGTTAAATCGCGATATAGTGCTGAATTGAGATGTTAGACGGATGATAAATCGATTTGAGAAATTTCTATATCGCTTATTCCTCCCTACTGGTTACCTAAGCAGAATACAGCCATGGAGCTATAAAGATTAAAAGGACACGACATATCAGTCTAGCCCCATGGAGAGTGTTGAAGCTGAAAGACGCGTTCTCCTCCCTCCCTCTACAGCGTCCGCCATATTTGACATTTCCGTATTTGATTTGCGCAGCGAAAAGAACTGGTTCACAGCCCAGCATAACGTGGCCAAATATGGCGGAAGTAGGGGATACGAAGAGCTTCAAGTGACGTCATTTATGTCGTCTCCTTTAGTCTTCATTCCTCCATGAATGGAGCAAACTGTACATTTCTATCGCCATCCGTTTTTCTTTAATTAATTTTTCAAATCGTCGGTCATTTTTGGGACACTAGGTACATTATAAGAAATTTTAATCTTTTAAGGAAGTTCGTCAGTAGACTTTTATAAATGTTGAAAAATAATCGTGAAAATGGTTAATAGTACATTATTGTTCAAAATAACTACATCAAAACAAATAATAGAAGTTGCCTTGCTTAATCAGTTCTGAACGCTGTATTCCACTATTAAAGAATTTGTTGTTTCAATGGCAACAAGGCACTCCATTGTAATCATATCGAATGAGTTCAGAATCGGGGCCTAAGAGCAAGATAAGGAATGGGCATGTTTACAAACAAACACTTCCGTCAACCAATCTACCAACAACATTTTTGTCGTAACTATCATTGCAGGAATAGTCTTGGCGACGTAAGCCAATCATATCAGAGACCTGTTAAACGTAGACCAATCAAATTGCCCTAGCTCATGTGTATAGGTAGGAGTCATAAAGAACAGCAGATTTCTCTTGCTCATTCACAGTAATTCAACCAGCTGTAACGTCAGCTGCACTTTCCTTATTGTACTGGCGAATGAGACCAATTCCATAGCCTTAATCGCCTTCCTTCGGATCAATGCTGTGATGTAAGTTTGTCCTCGACTAAGCACCAATCGCTGTCAGCGCCATCTATTGTTTGAAATTCGAACTAAAATCCAGGATTACAGTAAACATAGATTAAGGACCAAGATGGGATATTTACGGCAAAATTTGTAATGGCAACACTACTAGTGTCACTACCGACAAGGTGGAAGAATTAACAAGCCTCCAAAATTTACCTATGTTGAAGAAATATGTTGACCCTCTATGCTTTGAATATCTATTCTTTCCTAAAACGAAGCAGGTATCAGACAATATTCTGTTCATGCTTGCTTTATTTATTTAGCAGCCTTTTTCTTTAGCGTACTTGTATTGGTCACCTTTAACTTATAAAATGATAATTAGAGTAATAATATAAAAGAAAAATCCTAGAAAATTCTGTTAATAACGTAAATATGTAAGTTTATGAGATTAAATTGTGAAAAATCAAATTCAAGTATTGTGTTGATTTATTCATATCGAATAAAACTTTATTGAGCATAATGTCAGTGCCTCTATTTATTTTTAACTGTTAGATTTATATAATTCTAAAAATTTGTCGAAATGAATTTTTCCCCATCTGTAATTTTATTATTATTTCTTATATGTTAATATTATAAATATTATTGAATTGATTGTACGTTATTTACATTTAAAGCAATATTTTTATTTTATCTGTAAGAAAGTGAAAATGAGTAAATTTTAAAAGATTATTGTAACGATTGTTTAATACGTTAAACTTCATAAATTAATAAAACATCGACTATAAAAATTTTCCTACCGAATTGGAATATTTATGAAATTTTCTGGGATTTGTAGAGTGCAATACTTCGTATATTTTTATATTACACCATTACTTTATGTAGCTTTAAATCCAATTATATCATATTTACTTCATATATAGCATTCAGGACAAATTTTTTATCCTGTTTGTCGTTGCACTTTATATCGTTCACTCATCTTAATGTAAAAAAAAGCATATATCCGTGCATGAACATAGAATAGATATTAGATATATAAAATAGGATATCGATTCCATGTTCATGCATCGGTGTAAGATTGTATTGAAAAAATAACATGAAACATTAAAAAAGAAATATCACAATAAGGTAGATGCTCAATGAGAAAAATTTTACAAGGATGGGGAGTTGCTTCCCCATTGTCACTAAAGGCGCTACGATCGCAATCGCATTACCATTATGCTCTATGGGAATGTTCCATCTTGTATGTTAATCTATGACAGTAAAAACTCCTGACATCACACATCCTGACATCACTCCTGCATTTTTTAAATGTCTTTCACCGTTTGCAAGTTATTGAATTTTAAAATCGTCAGTCATTTTTGGGACACCGGGTATATAAATATAGTCAGACTTCGATATCTCGAACCTCCTTTTCTAGAAACCCTTGATATCTCGAAAAAAGAAATTTCCCTGCATTTCCATCAAAATTCTTGTGTATTTTCTATAGTTATCTCGAAATATATTTTCCAAACCACTCTATATGTCGAAATTTTTTTCACAGAAATTAGTTTGACTTTTTACTTTTGGCTATTGTCAGCTGTAGAACCAGTTTGATCATGATGCTTGTTTCATATTTTTTTATCCCTTTGTTGATACAAAGAACGTAAAGGGTAAGAATAGAAGCCCTTTTGAAACCGAAAAAAGGGACAACATCGTTTTATGGAAACTTTGCTGTGAAAGTGCATCGGGTGATTCAGTTACCTGTGAAGAGTGGCTTTCAGAACTTCATTCTCTTTTTAAAAGATTATAAAGCAGATGATGTGTTTAACGCAAATGAAACTGTATTATTGTACTAGAGTTTTTCCAACAAAACGGCTGCATTTAAAGGTGAAGAAATCCGACGTTGCAAACAGAGTAAACTTCGCGTAACTGTGCTTTTGGCAGCGAATCAAAGTGGTAAAGAAAAGCTTCCTCCTGTTATGATAGGACTATCTAAAAAGCAGAGGTGCTTTGCTAAATTTAAGTCATTTCTAATGCTATACAAGTCAAATATAAAGGCTTGGATGGCAAACGCAATTTTTGCTGATTGGCTCATAGGAATTGGTAAAAGAATGGCTAAAAGTAAAATACACATTCTCCTCTTCATAGACAATTGTAAAGCCCACTCTAATCTTCCAACGCTAAAAAATACCACTGTTAAATTTTTACCGCCAAACACGACTTCGAATTTCGACCAGATCAGGACAACCATTCAACCAGGAAGTAATCCGTAGCTTCAAAGTTGGGTATCAAGTCCAAATTGTGATAAACTTCTGAATAATATCGGTGAAGGTATTTCTAGCACACCTATCACCATCTTACAGTCAATGCAAATGGCTGACTATGCATGGAGAAATGTTACAGAAACAACAATAAGAAATTGTTTCATAAAGCAGGGTATTTAGAATATGTAACTTCCAGTGAAACAGAGAAAGTTGATTCCATTAATCAAGACCCTGAAGAAGAAGAACTGAATCCAGAACAGTGGGAATCGATACAATAATCGTGTCACACTGAGATTTCATTCGAAGAATACTTGAATGCAGACAATGAGCTTGAAACGTGCGGCACTATGACGGATGAGGAGATTGTTTCGAGCATTAATGCAGAAATTTCTGAGGAAGAAATTAAAGACCTACAAGATCATAAAGACCATGAAAAAATTACAGTGAATGAAGCCGAGAAGGCATTTGACCTGCTGCGGAGATTTCTTGAATCAAATGAAAATATTAGAACTGAAGCATTTGGTACATTGCTATGTGAGAGAAAACTGTGCAATTGCAAAAATATTCTGCGAGACGGGTGACTTCAATTAAAAACTTTTTCTTCCGAAACAACTGAATGCATTTCTTAATGAGGAATTGGATATTATTTAATTAAAACAAGTTTGTGTGTAACACAATTCTGAAAATATTAAAACTTTGAGAACTGTAATTTGTTAATTATTAGTACATTAAGTGTACTTTTTGATGAATCGTAGCAAAAAGTGGTTTGTGGGGTTAGATTTTTAAATTTTGCCAAAACCTTGCTAACTCGAAACCTCTATATCTCGAATTTTTTGCTCTTCCCCATAGATTCGAGATATCGAGGTTGTACTGTATATAGTAAATGTGTTTTGTATTCCATAGTTTTAATTTAATTTTAATAAAATCAATAATAAATAAACTTTTAAATAAAATAAGAAAAATAGTTATTCCTTTTTAATGTAATATGTAATTTGAGAAAAATTCATTCGTAAAAAAACTTTTTTTTTCATTTTAGATAAGGTTAAAAAAAGAGAGTTTTTTTAATTTTAGATGTATCACAGAAATCGGGTTTATATATTTAAAAAAAAGTTTATAGAAGACGAATAACTTTTATGAGTGGATTCACAAATTAATATTGTTATATAATATGTTTATCACTGGTTATACTTGTGTGTATGAAATTTTCAGATTTACATTTCAAGATAATGATTTTGTATTGTTTAAATTAAACATTTGTATACTAGTTGGCGATTTTAGTCGTTTATTTTCTCACGGATTGAATTATTTTGTCCTGATTTGACAATTTTAATCTTTTTTCTCCTCACAGAGTGAAAACAATTTGTAGCTGAGTGCCGACTGGTGGTATAGATAGCGGTGAATGTCATTTGATGATTTCATCTCGTTGACTTTCGATGTGACTTAATTAGATCATGTTTTTAAACTAAGTGATTCATTTAGTTTGAGAAGATTGGTGTTTGCTTTTAAAAGTAAAACTTTTTCATGTTGATTTATTATGGATGTTGTCATACCTTTTGAAGAAGCCGCTCCATCGAAAAGTCCTGTAGCTGCGAAGAATATTTTTCGATGCGAGCCTGAAAAAAGACATTATTGACTCCTTTCAACAGGATTCAACATATAAAGATTCATTCTGAAGAGACGTTCTTTACCTGTAATGTTGTCAAAAAGTTTTTGGGCGAAAATCAATTTTGCTTAGACATTTGAAGATACATTTTAATTTTGAGTCATCAGCAATTAAAAGGGATGAATACTCTCGAGTATCTGTGCCGGAGGAGAATTCATCTCAACGACCTATGAATACTGACATGCCGCCTGATGAAGATGCATCTCCGAAGACTGTGACAACTGAAGATTGCAAGAATTCTTGCATGACCTACTACACGTTATAAAGATTTAAAAAACTCTTTCAACCTAGACCGACATGTGAAGATACATTTGAAAGAGAAGCTATTTATCAGTGATGTATGCCGAAAGACATTTGGACAGAAATACAACATACAGAAATATTTGAAAACATATGGCACTAGTGAATACACATTTAAGAGTGATAAGTGAGAACAAGCTATTACACGAAATTATAACTTGAGGCATCATATAGGATACCATGAAAGTAGAACATTTCCCTGAGATCCATGAAATAAGGTGTTTCAACGGAAATTTAATCTTAGACAACATGTTCGCACCCAACACTCTCGTGCACCTCTTGTGAGTGTAAAACGAAAAATGTTTTATCTAACGAAAAATGTAAAAAGCGAAAGCAATCTGATGTACATAATGTGTTTAAAACAGTGATTTGGCATCTAGATAAATGTAAGGAAAGTGATTTAGAGATATTTAATAGACATTTACGAATTGCATTTCAAGAACACCCAGAGAGTGAAGTTCAAGAAAAGGGGCCCTTAAGTGGTATATGTAGAAAAAATAGCAGTTAAACATTAAACTGATAATGAAGAGAAGGAAGAAATTCAATCCTATTTTCTATGTTTGTGTATAACTGAACTTACGGAAGATACTATCTTACAACATATTTAAGAAGGATTTGCAAAAATAACGAAAATCTATGAAGAATTCATACAAAGAGGTTCCGAGTAGAAACTGAAAAAAATTCATCTTATAGAACTCAAGATTGCGAAGTATCATCCTCTCTCTGCAAGTTCATGTATAACTTTACCTAAGAAAGTGTATGATAAAAAAGCGATGTTGAATATAAATAAATTGTCTACTGCGAGTATTACTCGTGTCAAAGAGTTGCGTAAAATAAATATATGAATTCGTAACTGTATTATTAAAAGAAATCGTTGCTAAAAGAATAATAAGACATTGTAAAAACTATACTACATAGGGCTGGGTATAGCTACTGCTCGTATACTAGAAAAGTATAAATTGGTGTACTATTAAAATTCAAAGAGATATGAAGCGTAAATAATAACAAATATTGCTATTATGGATAACTCTTTTTTTAATCTTACCTAAAATGTTTATGAAGAACTTAATTCGGTACTGACAATAAAATTAGTGCATATTTAAACTCAATTTGGCATTTCATAAAACTAAATTCAGGGAATTAATAATTATTTTTTTACAGTGTACCTAAAAGAAAACCCTGTTTCGATGTTTAAATTTGGCATTGTGCTAAGCGCACTTTAAAAGGAGGTCGCAAAATTAAAAGCCGCTTTGGACCATGTCGCGTTTTTCCAGATAGGTTTTTAATTAACCTTTAAAGACACGAGAGGGGAATTGAGAGATCCACTCATGCAAACTACTCGCCAATCCCATAGTATTTATGTGATTAATTATAATTAAATTAGTCTGTTTTTAACAATTTGACGTTTATTGCTTTAAAACTGCGACTGGGCATTGCAATACACAAATATATCATTAAAAAATTTACAATTTTACATTAATAACCATAGGGGTGCATGGTGTATGCCACCCCTGTCATTATGCGTGCCCAAACCATGCATGAATTTAAGGGTTAATATCTCGGATAATGACCGACGATTTTTTTTTTCGAAAATCATTATCAACAGTGCTTTTATACTTCTGTTACGATAGGAACCTCCAGCGCTCTTCAACACCTTTGCTGAATGTCAGCAAATGGAAAATTGTGTGTAACGGAAAATGCGATTTTCCCAAAGACTGTGCGACCTAGGGTAATCGCTATAATTTTCCTGCAAGATTTAAATTAACGTCTGCTACCTCTAATTTTTTTCGTAATTTATTTTCACTAGATTGTGAAATAGATGAGGGAAACATATTTTTGCACTACATTTTCGACGATATCCCTAAAAACATAATAGCTAAAATTAAAAGAAACATATTTTTGAGTTCAGCGTTACGAAAGTTTTTACACGATATACAAAGAAAAAATTCATTTTTTCAAGTCATTTAATTTGTACCCGTACATATTTCCTAAATATATTTGTGAATATTTAGCAATCTATACATATGTGGGTTAGTACTTTTAGTACTTCCCCTAATTTGAACTTACACCTTCCATAGTTTTTGAATAAAATGGCTGTGACAGACACAGGAGTGATTTTATAATTGTTCTGTTTTTACTTTTTAAGTACGGAACATTAAAACTGAAGATAGCAAGTGATTGGTGTGGTGCCTTTTGGCCTATAAACTGAACTTATGTTTTACAAAATACTTGAACGTGTTTCTTATTATATCCTTTATGAGAGCGAGATCAAACTTGGTAAGGCTGAATGCCCTGTTTTCATTCAGAGGATTCCTTTTATTGAACAAATCAACAATTTACAAATTAATGTGTCTGGTAGAACCTAGAAAGGGCTGTATTCTGTTTGTGCTGTTTAATGTCCTTGCGATGCTCCATAATCCTTACTGAAAACTTACGTTTTGTCATGCCGATGTAGACTCTTTCAGTGTTGTTAAAGAAAGTAATAGGGATTTCATATATACCAGCTTTTTGATCCATTGGGATCCTGTCGATCTTATCACTGAAGATGTCAATGAGGTAAGTGGGTGGAATAGCGACCAACTTTATATTACATTTCTGTATGATCTTTTTTACATTTTCGAATATAGTGGGAATGTAGTGAAATTTCCTTTAGACAACAAGTTTATTATTATCCTGCTGTAGGCTCGAAAGAGGGAGAGCGTTTTACTTCTGAATTAGCTTATCTATATGATTTGTAGGAAAACCATGATCAAAGGGTATTTTCTATATAAATTCGATTTCTTCATTTAATTGGTCATCTGATCAGATCATAAATGCTCTTTTAATGAATGACTGAAAGGCAGAAATTTTATATTGAAAAGGTACGTTTGCTGAAACAGGGATAACGGTGTTTTCTTTAACGGGTTTTCTATAAACTGAAAAGTTTTATCCAGAACTGCATCTATTAATCTGAGCATCTAAAATGGAAGTGAACCGTTTTCTTCGATTTCAATGGTGAATTTCATACTGTTACTTAATTTATTTATATCTTGAGGAAAAGCAGCTAAATCAGATAAACTGTAGTTCCATAGGACGAAAACATCATCAACATATCTTATCCAACGTTTCAAATTAAACGTACCAAAGATCTTATGTTGTAGAGGTCTTATGGCAAACTCTGCAAATAAACCGGAAAGTGGTGATCTCATCGGTGCACCATGCAACTGTTTATGACTTGGCTAATGAAGTCTGCTATATTAACTTTGATGAGGCAAAAATTGTAGTTCCGTGCAAAAACCGAAAGTAATGGAAATTCCCGAAAAGTAAAATTAGTGAATCAGTTGAAATCATTGCACGTGGGGATAAACCTTGTAACGATAACTTATCCTATAATATCCCAAAAATCTGCATAATATCATAAAATCATAATTCTATATCTAATTACAATTTTTCAGTTTACACTTGAATTATGTTGCCAAAAACTTGAATGAAAACTCAGTTGGTCAAAACGTGGTTTTGTCTCTCATGTGTATATGGCGGCACTTGTGGTTTCTTAAATCGACCTTTTGATTCATTTGATATCAGTTCATTAATAACTATTTTTTTTCACTGGATGTCAACACCTCAATTTTTTATTCAAATCAGTGGTCAAGTTTCGACTGATTATTTCTTGCACAGGAAGCTTTCGTCTCTGAACTTTGAGCCATTTTATCATCATATTTTCCTGAAGACGGCTGTAGAAACATCTCGAAACGTAGATTTTAACTGTTAGTTTATTAAAGTTCGTATTTTGTGCACCATTGAGCAAGATTATGTGTTTATTTATTATATTTTATGGTGAAATTTTCCAATATGTGTCAATAAGAAAATAATTTTTTAAATTTTACTACAAAGGATTTTCTTAAAGTTCTGTGCATTCTTTTTCTAATAGCAAGAATATTAATAAATTTTTTTAAAATACCGGAACTGAATTTTATTAAAAATTACATGTTCGTAGACTTTATTAGTAATCCGAATACCTTAATATAGCAGCATTTTAAAACGAATGTATGGTGATATATTGTAGGTATATAACAGGAAAATAACCTACAGATAGTAAAAATTCTGAATAAAAGTTAAAACAGATGAGCATTTTAAAGATGAATAATTACAAAAAATTTGTTTTGAGTAAAATTCATTTCAAATGTAATATGTATTACTTTTTTTGTTTTCCTTCGTTACTTTCATTTATATATTTTACTTTAAGGATCACGAAAACTTTAAAATAGATAGCAATAAATTAATATTTTGACTACGTAAATATTATTAAATTAAAAATTTATTTGGTTGTTTTATGCTCATTTGAATTTTCACTGTCTCTTTCACAGAACGCAATTACAAAAATAATATTATTGGAATTTATGGTAAAGTTAAAATATTATTGTATGTATAGCTGATTTTCGAGAGTTTCTTTTTAATTATTGAGAGCATTATAGAGTTAGTTTTTGCAGGCTTAGCGCGTGGTAAAAAAAGTAGCAGAAGTAAGGTTTTGCGGATATTTTCCTCAGAATGTTGAATTTTGAGTTTGTGAATTGTCCAGTTGAACATTAGTCATTACTCCTTGAATGACTATTGAACATTAGTCAAGTATTGTTAAGTAAATTTAATATGCTGGAATGTAAACCTTGTGATATTCGCATTTCCCCTAAATCCACTCCATCTGATTTCAAAAATGGAAAACCATTTAATGGCCCATATCGTGAACTTGAAGGTTCTTTATTGTATTTAGCATATAGTTCCCACCCGATATTTTGTCACTGTTTTAGTCAAATGTAGGAAAATCCTACTGATGTTGCATGGATTGCACTAAAGGAAATTTTAAGATATTGAAAAGGAACTCGGTCCTTAAAACTTGCGTACAAAAAGCAAAATTCTATTCATAAATTTTCCATGTACAGTGAGCAAAAAAAGTATTTGCACACCAGGTAAATTTGTTATAGCATATGTATAAATTAAAAAAATGCAACTAAGAATTAAAAATACCAACACTTTTACAAAACAAATAAACATATTTAATATCTGACTTAATAATTATATTTAAAATATGAAAACATAAAAAAGTAGCATTTGTACTGCCAAAAAAATATTTGCACACTAGCAATAAAAATAGAACTAGAGGAATTATTTATAAGTTAAAAACAGTGTTAACATTTAGTATGCATGCCCTTTGCTTCAATTACAGCTTGTAAACGTCTGGGTATTGAATCTATTAATTTGTGACATGTTTCACTGGTGATTTGTAGCCATTCTTCCCTAAGAGCTTGCTTAAGTTCTGATTTGTTAGAAATTTTCTTTTTCCTTATTTTCACATCCAAAATATGCCATCAATTTTCAATCGGATTGAGGTCTGGTGATTGTGGTGGCGTTTTCAATTGATATTTTACATTATAAAGCAACCATAACCTCGTAATATATGCAGTGTGTTTCGGATCGTTATTCTGTTGGAAATAATATGAATTAGGAATTCCTAATTTCAGAGCACTATTAGATAAATGATCTCGCAATATATTAATATATTGTTTAGCATTCATATTGCTTTCAATAAAGGTCATTTCGCCAACTCCCTTAAAAGACATGCATCCCCAAATCATTGCATGACCACCGCCATGTTTTACAGTTGGTTTCAAGTTTTTAATTTGAAGACAAGTATTTGGCTTACGCCATAGTGTTTTCTTACCATCTGAGCCAAAAATATTGAACTTGCTTTCATCTTAAAAAATAGCAGTTTTCCAAAACTCTAGTGGTTTGCTTACATAAGCTTTTGCAAATTCAAGTCTTTTCACCCTATTTGTTTCACTAATAAATGGTTTTTTTCGAGGGGATCTTCCTCGAATATTTGCATCATGAAGAATATTTCTAATTGATTGTGGTGTAACTATTGTTCCCGACGTTGAAGCGACATCAACAGCCAATTCTCGAGCACATAGAAAAGGGTTTTTTGAAGATTCTTTTATGATGGCTCTCCTATGCCTAGTATTTAGCTTTATTGGACGCCCAGTTCGCGGCTTATTTATTGTCAATCCAGTTTCTTTTTTCTTCTTAATTACATAACGAACACTAGAAAAGTTTAGAATCAATTTTTTACTTATTCCTCGGTAGCTTAATCCAGAATTGTGAAGAAATATAATCTTCTCACCGGTAGCAACAGACAGTTCACACGTTTTCGGCGCCATTAGAATAAAAACTCCCCAGAATCTCTGGTCCAGTTAATATATTACGTGACTTTAAAGTGCGGAGCTAATTTACTGCGGGACTGATATGCTAAACATTTGCATAATGTTCACATTTAATGCCTTTTTTAAGAGTCAATGCTTCTTGTGCAAATACTTTTTAGATATGAGAAAATATTAATTTATTTTTTAAAATGTGTAATATTACTGTTTAAGGAAATGTATACTTATTTTTATTTATTTTTCTTATTTAAATAAATGAATAATTAAGAGAATAGTATCAAATTTTAATTTCTATGGTTACTTATGCAAAAAATCGTCTGCGTGCAAATACTCTTTTTGCTCACTGTATATTGATACCGATTGGGGGACAAACAGATGACCGTAAATCAGTATCAGGTTATATTTTGATGTTTTGTAACATGACTGTTCTGTGGTGTTGTAATAAACAGAAATAAATTGCATTATCGTCAACTGAAGCTGAAGTCATTGCTTTGACTAAAAGTTTGCAAGCCTTGTTATGGTTTTAAAATATTGCTTGTGAAATTGTAAATATGATCTTAGTTATTTTTTAAGACAATCAATCATATAAAAAATGTAGTACTAATGATAGAATTTATAGTAGAATGAAACACATCAATCTAAAACTAAAATTTGTTCGTAATGTTGTAAGAGAAAATAATATCAAAATTGAATATATTCCTACAAGTATTCAAATTGCTGATTTGTTTACGAAGGTTTTCTCCAAAAGTTAAATTTTATGAACTGTTATGTCTATGCTGTTTGTACAAGTGAAGTTTAAAAATTGTCTCATACTATTCTTAATGTTCTTTTACTAAAAATTTATTTTATTTTTATTTTTCTGATGTAAAGCTAGATTATGGGCGGGTGTTTGAATGTTGTAATCATAGCATTCCATTATTCTATTATTAATTCTAGTTTTCAATTTAATACAATTGTTTACAACTCTGATTGGTTATTTAAGCTAACTATATAGCTCTCTTTCAAGTTCGCTAACCTGTCTGTCATGGGCCTTTCAAAGTCTATAAATGCATGTTATTTCTCTATTTTATTTCTGTTGTTGTAGTTTTTGTAAATATGTAACACAATATACTCAATACGATCCAGCCTAGTCTTTTTATATCTTTATTTATTTTTCAACAATATGTAGCGATGTTTTTTCGCTGAATCCTTTGTCCCTCTCCTTGTTTAGTCATGTTACTAATTTGGGCTCTATTCATGAAATTGGATCATGCAACAGAACACGCTGAGTACCATCAGTTTAATTTAGGCGACCTTCTAAAAAGGGATATTTATTAGTGTGACCTATTTATGCATTGCTGTTTAATGACGAATCCGAGTCAGCATGATAACGTGTTCATATAAACTGAAATTAATCATAACAAGTTCATTAACCCATTAACTGCCGAAACTTTATCATAGAATTCTTCAACATCTTTGCAGAGAAATGTTTGCCACCACAAATTTTGAATGATAATCTTCGCTCCGTTTAATGATCGAAGTATCTGTTATTAATTAAGGTAATTTTTTTAATTTAAAAATAGTGGTAACTTGATAGATTATTTAAGGGGTCAGGTAACCTTTGAACCAATAAAGTGCATGGAAAAGTGACCTCTGTAAGAATTGCAGTCACTCTTTAACTAATTAACTTTTAATTATAAAATTGAAAACACATGTTAGGAACGATTTATTTTATCAATTAAAGTTGTTAGAAAATGTATACAAATATTTTTTTAAATTCATTTTTAAAGTTAATACAATTTTTACGAAAGAATTATTCTTGCATGCATTGCGTGCATGATTTTTCCCATTTGAATGGCTGAAAGAAGCCAAGATTTTTTTAATGAGTACAAATATAAGGTGTTTTCAAAATGACCTACAATGAAAAAATAAATCTTCTAGATCCCGAGAAAATAATTTTTTTTTAAGTAATTCGAAATATCACGTTCTTTTATACAAAAGTAGTCGTGAATTCTAAACTTCTTACTAGAGAATAAAAATAATAGGTCATTTTGCGCTTCAGTACGTTTAATACATCCACCAAAAATTCCGTAAAGTTCTAGGTAACCGTTTTTCAGAAATCGTGCGCGGAATGATCAAAATCCCTGTTTTGAGAAAATTGGCTTTAAAGATTGAATCACCCGTTGATCATATAGCAAAAGCTCAAAGTGTTTTAGACATAACTTCTCTTCTAATGCGAATTTTTGTAGAGGGTTTGCTTTTAAATGTTCCTAGAGAATCATATTTAATTATAAGCTATTTTAAAAAAATTCGATTTTTGGACGCTTCAAAGGTTACCTGACCCCTTAAGCATACGGATTTATTTTTACAACTTGCGCCAACTCTACACCAATGGGTAATAGTTTAATACATTGGTTCTACATACAGGATGTCCCAAAAAGGAGGACCTATTTTTAAAAATGAATAATTAACAAACGAATAGAGTTATTAAACTTTTTTTCAGGAAACGGATGTGTGAAGTCTGGACTTTTGTTTAGAAATCTTTATTGCTATAGTTCAAAATCTGACCGACAGATGGCGCTACAGCACATTTTGATGGCTATATGAACAAACGGAGCATGCGTGAAGATCAGACAGAAGTAGACGTGGTCAGTGAACGTTCAGTAGTAACCATTTCAAGGTAAACAGTAGTTGCCGTTGCGTAAATTCTTCAAAATGGTGTATTCGTTGGAAGAGATAATTTTCATTGTTTTAGAATATCACCGATTGGGTGAAAGTTTTACATCAACAAGAACTAATTTCATTCTCAGACTCCGACATGTTATTGTGAAGAATGGAGGACATATTGAAAGTATTGTCATTTAATTTTCAACTATTGCTGATGAATGCAGTAGCCGCAGCGCCATGTGTCGGTAAGAATTTCTGCTAACATAATACTATACTCTAAACGAAATTCCAGACTTCACACATCCGTTTCCTGCAAGATTTTTTTTAATAAATCTGTTCGTTTGTTAATTACTCCTTTTTTAAAAATAGGGCCTCCTTTTGGGACACCCTCTAGAAATGACTATTTTAATATTTGCAAGTATGAATGTTAATCTTCAAAATACAGAAGGTGTTAGATTGAAAACACACTGTTGCTATCCTTATCAAAGTTTTTTGGTCAATAACAAAATTCGGATACGAAAAATCGATATACAGGCTCTTCACATATTTAGCATCATTTGTTTGTAATTGCTTAAATACCCTCGTTTTTTTTCTGTTTAACGTAAAAACAAGACAAATAAAACTATGGATTATTTCTTAAGTTTCACTCGTCGTTTGCGGAGTAAGATGTATTTCAGTTTTCTGTATTTTAATGTTTATCTAATATATAAAAATGAAAATTTTTCTGTCTGCAATGCTGTACAAATCCACACTTTGGAAGCCCGAATTGTGAAATGTTACGTGCATGTGCATTAAAACATGTCCGAGGCAACTAAATTAATTCTGATTCGGAATAATTTATAGTTAATTTTTAATTAATAAAAAAAACACTAATTTAACAGCAATTTCCAATCAAATTTAAACATTTTCATTATAGCTGTTGCCAACAATTAAAAATCCACGATAAAATTCTTACCACAACAATTACTTTTCTATTAAGATTTCCACGTTAAAAATTGAAATAAATGATTTGACGAATTTTTAAAAAAGGGAATATTACATCATAACTTTTCTAGTGCGAGATTTTTATGTGAAAAAATGAAAATTAAATAAACAGTTTGAAAATTAAAAACAAAAGGGAATGTTACGCAGTAATTTTTCTGTTTTATGATTTCGTCGTGAAAAATTACAATTATTTAAATATTTTGCCGAATACAAAAATGTAATATTACGTCATATTGGAAACATAACGGACGTGTTGAATATATAACGTCATATAAGTACGAAAAAATGCATTGAAACACGATAAAAACTCGATTTTGGAAATATTGGCGTATTTTAACATTATTATTCCAATGATGAATAAAAATAAGTACAGTCGTGGAAAAAAAAAGTAAACACCCCTACTAACTCCTCAACAAATTACCGTCTGAGCCAAAAATATTGAACTTGCTTTCATCTTAAAAAATAACAGTTTTCCAAAACTCTAGTGGTTTGCTTACATAAGCTTTTGCAAATTCAAGTCTTTTCACCCTATATGTTTCACTAATAAATGTTTTTTTTCGAGGGGATCTTCCTCGAATATTTGCATCATGAAGAATATTTCTAATTGATTGTGGTGTAACTATTGTTCCCGACGTTGAAGCGACATCAAAAGCCAATTCTCGAGCACATAGAAAAGGGTTTTTTGAAGATTCTTTTATGATGGCTCTCCTATGCCTAGTATTTAGCTTTCTTGGACGCCCAGTTCGCGGCTTATTTATTGTCGAACCAGTTTCTTTTTTCTTCTTAATTACATAACGAACACTAGAAAAGTTTAGAATTAATTTTTTACTTATTCCTTGGTAACTTAATCCAGAATTGTGAAGAAATATAATCTTCTCACCGGTAGCAACAGACAATTCACACGTTTTCGGCGCCATTAGAATAAAAACTCCCCAGAATCTCTGGTCCAGATAATATATTACGTGACTTTAAAGTGCGTGGCTAATTTCCTGCGGGACTGATATGCTAAACATTTGCATAATGTTCACATTTAATGCCTTTTTTAACAGTCAATGCTTCTTGTGCAAATACTTTTTAGTTATGAGAAAATATTATTATTTTTTTAATGTGTAATATTACTGTTTAAGGAAAATGGGTAGTTATTTTTATTTTTTTTTAATTTAAATAAATGAATAATTAAGAGAATAGTATCAAATTTGCTTTCTATGGTTACTTATGCAAAAAATCGTCTGAGTGCAAATACTCTTTTTGCTCACTGTATGTTGATACCGATTGGGGGGCAAACATATGACCGTAAATAAGTATCAGGTTATATTTTATGTTTTGTAACATGACTGTTCTGTGGTATTGTAATAAACAGAAATAAGTTACATTATCGTCAACTGAATTTGAAGTCATTGCTTTGATTAAAAGTTTGCAAGCCTTGTTATGGTTTTAAAATATTGCTTGTGAAATTGTAAATATTATGATCTTAGTTATTTTTTAAGACAATCAATCATATATAAAAAGTAGCACTAATGATAGCATTTATAGTAGAATGAAACACATCGATATAAAACTAAAATTTGTTCGTAATGTTGTCAGAGAAAATAATATCAAAATCGAATATATTCCTACAAGTATTCAAATTGCTGATTTGTTTACGAAGGTTTCACCAAAATTTTAATTTTATGAAGTGTTATGTCTATGCTGTTTGTACAAGGGATGTTTAAAAATTGTCTCATACTATTCTTAATGTTCTTTTACTAAAAATTTATTTTATTTTTATTTTTCTGATGTAAAGCTAGATTATGGGCGGGTGTTTGAATGTTATAATCATAGCATTCCTTTATTCTATTATTAATTCTAGTTTTCATTTTAATACAATTGTTTATATTTAAACTCTGATTGGTTATTTAAGCTAACTATATAGCTCTCTTTCAAGTCCGCTAACCTGTCTGTCATGGGCCTTTCAAAATCTATAAATGCATGTTATTTCTCTGTTTTAGTTCTGTTGTTGTAGTTCTTGTAAATATGTAACACAATATACTCAATTCGATGCAGCCTAGTCTTTTTGTTTCTTTATTTATTTTTAAACAATAATTAGCGATGTTTTTTCGCTGAATCCTTTGTCCCTCTCCTTGTTTAGTCATGTTACTAATTTGGGCTCTATTCATGAAATTGGATCGTGCAACAGAATACGCTGAGTACAAACAGTTTAATTTAGGCGACCTTCTAAAAAGGGATATTTATTAGTGTCGTCTATTTATGCATTGCTGTTTAATGACGAATCCGAGTCAGCATGATAACGTGTTCAAATAAACTGAAATTAATCATAACAAGTACATTAACCCATTAACCGTCGAAACTTTATCATAGAAATTTTCATCATCTTTGCAGAAAAATGTTTGCCACCACAAATTTTGAATGATAATCTTCTCTGCATTTAATGACTGAATTATCTGTTATTAATTAAGGTAATTTTTTTAATTTAAAAATAGTGGTAGCTTTATAGATTATTTAAGCATGCGGATTTATTTTTACAAGTTGCGCCAACACTACACCAGAAGGTAATGGTTTAATACATTGGTTCTACATACTTGATGTCCCAAAAATAGGACCTATTTTTAAAAATGAATAATTAACAAACGAATAGAGTTATTGAACTTTTTTCAGGAAACGGATGTGTGAAGTCTGGACTTTTGTTTAGAACAGTTTATTGTTATAGTTCAAATCTGACCGACAGATGGCGCTACAGCACATTTTGATGGCTATATGAACAAACGGAGCATGCATGAAGATCAGACAGAAGTAGATGTGGTCAGTGAAAGTTCAGTAGTAACCATTTCAAGGTAAACAGTAGTTGCCGTTGCGTAAATTCTTCAAAATGGTGTATTCGTTGGAAGAGATAATTTTCATTGTTTTAGAAAATCACCGATTGGGTGAAAGTTTTACATCAACAAGAACTAATTTCATTCTAAGACTCCGACATGTTATTGTGAAGAATGGAGGACATATTGAAAGTATTGTCATTTAATTTTCAACTATGTCTGATGAATGCAGTAGCCGCAGCGCCATCTGTCGGTTAGAATTTGAGCTAACATAATAAAGTACTCCAAACAAAATTCTAGACTTAACGCATCCGTTTCCTGCAAGAATTTTTTAAATAAATCTATTCGTTTTTTAATTATTCCTTTTTAAAAATAGGTCCTCCTTTTGGGACACCTTGTAGTAATGACTATTTAAATATTTGCAAGTATGTATGTTAATCTTCAAAATACAGAAGGTGTTAGATTGAAAACACACTGTTACTATCCTTATCAAAGTTTTTTGGTCAATAACAAAATTCGGATATACAAAAAATCGATATGCAGGCTCTTCACATATTTAGCATCATTTGTTTGTAATTGCTTAAATACCCTCGTTTTTTTTTCAGTTTAACGTAAAACCAAGACAAATAAAACTATGGATTATTTCTTAAGTTTCACTCGTCGTTTGCGGAGTAAGATTTATTTCAGTTTTATCTATTTTAATGTTTATCTAATATATAAAAATGAAATTTTTTCTGTCTGCAATGCTATACAAATCCACACTTTGGAAGCCAGAGTTGTGAAATGTTACGTGCATGTGCATTAAAACACGTCCGAGGCAACTAAATTAATTCGGATTCGGAATAACTTATAGTTAATTTTTAATTAATAAAATATAGCTAATTTAACAGCTTTTCCAATCAAATTTAAACATTTTCATTATAGCTGTTGCCAACAATTAAAAATCCACGATAAAATTCTTACAACAACAATTACTTTTCTATTAAGATTTCCACGTTAAAAATTGAAATAAATGATTTGACGAATTTTTTTAGAAAAAAGGAATATTATATCATAACTTTTCTACTGCGAGATCTTTATGTGAAAAATGAAAATTAAATAAATAGTTTGAAAATTAAAAACAAAACGGAATGTTACGCATTAGTTTTTCTGTTTTTGTGATTTCCACGTAAAAAATTATAATTATTTAATTATTTTGACGAATAAAAAAATCTAATATTACGTCATATTAGAAACATAAAGGACGTGTTGAATATATAACGTCATATAAGTACGAAAAAATGTATTGAAACACGATAAAAACTCGAATTTGGAAATATTGGCCTTATTTTAACGTTATTATTCAAATGATGAATCAAAATAAGTACATTTATAGCTGTATTATTTTGCGTCTGTTATATAAATTTATACATTTTTAGATTGGGTTTTCATTTGATTTATGTGTACGATACTTGGACTGTTTATTTTATTTATTTTATGTTGTATGTTGTATGTTTAATTTTGAAATTGGTTTTTCAAAACAAACATTCTTAAAATTCCGGCCAACGCTGGGTTTCTTAGCTAGTTGTTAATAAAAACATGATTTCAAAAATTCGAGTTTTTGAAGGATTACAAATGTGCAATTATACAATAATAAAAGATTAGGTATCGTAATTACGTTATACATTTTTCACTACAAAACGGAAAATTTCATTACTGCATGTAGTTTTAAAAGTCACTTAACCGTAAAATAGGGGTCAAATACAGTATCAGTTGATACAGTGGTTTGTTTTATCGTAATGGTTAAATACATTTTTCTTTAACGTGTGGAAAATTTAAAAACTTCGTAACGATTGAAAATTTTATATTACACAGAAAGAGAGCAAGGTTTGGATACATAGGTCACAAGTGCATGTCATAAAAATTTGGTGGAGCCCATATGGGAAGACACCGTAAATTGCTGAAAGTAATCCCCCCTCCGAATATAGCAACCCTATCATATATGTGATAAAGCGCTTTTTTTGAAAAAGTGTCATTTATAAGATCTCCCTTTCTTGTTTTTTTAAGACACTTTCAATCCTTCTGTGTTTTTCAGAAAATTCTTTAAATTTTTTTGTTTTCATCTCTCCTAAATGAATATATCTTATGCAATTTATTCGTATGTAATATCTTATATACCTTTGTATCAGAATGGCATATGTTCTTATTAGATATTTACATTCAGTTTAAGTTTTACAATTAATGTTTATATTTCTTTCATATCTAAAGTAATTATTTTATGTAAATTTGTATCATTAATTCATTATTTTGATTAATGGAAACTACTTAGCTTCTATGGAAGAAGGAGATTTTAATAGCAAAAAATGTCAATTTGATGTGGTTTTATTTTGCAAATTATATAAATCCAGTGAAATTTCATAAATTCAAAAATATCCCTCCACCCTCCCAATGTTCTCATCCTCTTCACAAAAGTTCCAATTATACGCCCCCTTTAAAATAATTAGAATTTCGGGGGGTTACTTTCGGTACTTTATAGTAGTTTTCAAACAGCAGTAAAGTCATTATTTGCATAATTTTATGTTGTACTGTAGAACATTTCGTATAGCAGTTCCGGATTTTTTTTCTTTAACATTTACACGGTTGCTCGGACAGTATTCGCCGTCTTTAGAATGCATTCTTGGGCAGATGTTGCCCGAACCCTCTGTAAAGGTTAAGAGTATTATCTATTTTAAAAGCCTGTACTCTAAATTTAAACTTTACATTAATCTTCAAATTTATAAAATTTAAATCCTCACTAAATGTGTTACCACCAGTGGCCGACAGGTTCTGTTCTCAAAGCTGGTAGACGGGAGGTGCTGGTTTCGAACCCAATCGCGCCCGTTTGCCTAATCGTTCTTAGCTTTCAGTGGTTTTTTCGAACCTTGGATTTCCTTGCGTAAATACGGGTTATGTTCCCTTTGAAAGACCCCCCCCCCCCATGGAGGACATCCCCACCCCTTCGGGCCCATATCCCACGTGTAGATAATTGGCCGTCATAAAAATAACACCAAAAGAAACACCTTGCACACTTTAATCATTTTAAAATGTTGTCATTAATGTATCTTGTCATTTTATATTTATTCATACATTAATCTGACGTTCTGTTGCTATACTACATCTCAAATCGTCTTGTTTATGGCATTAAAAATATCTGAATGCGAAAATATTTAATAGTGTAAGGAAATACTCGGTTTAGTCTTTTAAAATTAAGTTTTAAAAGTTATTTTCGTATTAAATTGCACTTCCCAGAAAGTTATTATTCATCTTCTGTACTTGAAAATCTTTCATTAGTTTAAATCTATATTTAGGTCAGTTTATTTAAAATTTTATACCAAAACTTACCTTAAACTTAATTTACTAGGAACACACGAAATCCTTCAATACTCTTACGAGGAAATTTCAGTTATTTGGAATTTGCGATAGACTAACAAGTGAATATATTCAAGCGATATTCAGGATTTCGTCAAGAATGGTTTCATTGGAAAGATACTATTGCTTTGAGATGAATAAAAATTCGGGAATTACCCTCCCGAATACGACCGTTTATCAGATACGGACAAATATTTTCTGTGACGTCATGTAGAAGGAAAAATAAAAAAATAGACCCGATTTTGTGAAGTTTAATATTTTTTGAAAGATCGTACTATGAGGATCAAAGAAATTATACGGGCTACTTGAATGAATCCAAACCGAACGGGAAATAGGTAAAAACTCGCTTTTGACAAAAGCGGTATCGTTAGAATCTCGCAATGATTTTTATCTAATTATTAACTAAATAAATATACCCTAGCATTATTTAAAGTTTAGAGTAGACCGGATCACATTTACGCGGATTTTTTTCAATGAATTTTCTAATTTTTATGTTTTAGCTTAGGAAATTTTAGACACCGTGGTTTTATAAAGATGTCAATAAATTCAAAATTTGTGTATTCAAGTGTTGCCCTATTTATGTTTTTAACCGTAAAATTTATTTTTTCGGTCCAAGTCTTTTGCGTAAAGTTTACGCATCAAGTGGGCACGTAAATATTTATTCAAATTGAAATGTTTCATTTATAACTTAAATCACTGTTTAAAAAAAAGGAAGATAATTAATTAAAGAACATTTTATAGGCTAAACTGAAAACATAGAGTTTATTGTTAATTAAAAACAGAAACTATTTACTCATATTCATCATCACTGTTACAGTTTTTACAAACAAAAAATAAAGTATTTCCTTTTGCACACTTATCATGGGACCACCTTTTGCATCTAAGACATTGAACCCAGTCTTGACCTCTTTTGGATTGGTTGTACGATTTCAAACAATAAATACATACACAGTTTTCATCTTCGTCATGAGACTCATTCACTAGTTTCTTTATTCCAGAGTTTACAAACTCTTTCCCTTTTGCAGTTTTTGGTTTCATACTTTTTCCTTTGCTTTCTTTTTGTTCTGCTTCCATAGAAACTAATACATTTTTACCTAATTTCTTCTTTTTGAACGAGCGTAAAGGTGCCCCGATGTCAATGCGTAAACGTGCCCCGTCGCCATGTTTGGATTTATTTTTAATGTGCAACGAAAATTAATAACATTTCTGTTCATACAAATACAGTTCTCAAAAAAGGATAAAATTCTGCTAATGGTCATATATATATATTTTTTTTTTTTATCTTTAAATAAGTATTTATAGTTCACAATAAGTTTCAATAAATTCAACGCAAAATTTATTCACCTTGACAGAAAACAGATTATCCTTTCCTCATGCTAGACTGAAGTTCGACTGACGCTCAAAAATTTGTGAGAATACCCACTAGGGAGCAGCATCAATCTGTCATGACTGGTGGCGCGCCAGTTATAACACCACAGAATAACAGACCAGAATAATACCAGATATAACAGAAAAAGTGCACCGCGTAAACGTGCCCCGGTCTACCTACCGTAGTATGATTAAAATGACCGTAGTTTCGGATGGAGTCTTCTTTATTTTTTCATTTTTTATGTACGACGTCGCGGAAGAAATTGTTCTATATCTTGCGAACGCTTTCATTTCGGTCCATACTTCGAATCATATACAGTGTGTCAACTCTCAACGGTGTCCAATGGTTAATTTCTAAACCGTTAGTCATAGACATATCTTTTCAATTGCAAAATGTTTTAAATGAGGCAAATAAACATTGGCATAGATGCCGTATCTTCCCTCAGCCGTTGTTGTTTTGAATTGTTTGGCGTTTTTTTTTTTGTTGGCGTGTTGGCGGTGTTTACGGATATGACAAACTCGATATGGAAACCCCGTGTGACGTGCGTGTTGTGACGGTCGTGTTCTGGCAACCCCTGAGAAGCTTATAATTTTGTGGATGTATTTTGATATCGTGTATCGTGTTCTATCGTTGTCTTTTTATTTTTATGTTAAATTTATTGGATGTATTTCATTGACTATAGTTTCTGTAGTCCGTTTAAACGCTCTTTCTGAAGTAATTAAGAAATATGAGGAAATTTTCACAAGAAAGGGAGGTTTGTTTATGCCGTGTCAATGCGTATTAAGACTATTTTGGAAAATGACGGCGGTGTTATGAGAGATATTTTGTGCTGGAGGCTTCAAGAAAACAGATGTCTGATAAGGTATGTTGATAATTTTATGTATATTTTGTTGCTTTAAGAGTTTTTTACATTTTGAGATTGCTACAAAACGAGAACTGCTGAGTTTTAGAATGCTATACCGCGAAAAACGCTGAATTCGGTGATGTTTTGTTTTCTGTAAATGTGCGCGAAGCACTCATACAACTATTGCTGATTGCCACTTTCGGGAGTTTCGTTTTTTATGTATATTTTGCTGCTTTAAGAGTTTTTTACGTTTTGAGATTGCTACAAAACGAGAACTGCTGAATTTTGAGAATGCTATACCGCGAGAAATGCTGAATTCGGCGGTGTTTTTTTTCGGTAAATGTGCGCGAAGCGCTCATACATGGATTACTGATTGCCAGTTTAGCAAATTTTGTTTATTATTTATATTTTATTTTCGTTAAGCCAAACATGCGTATAAACCGGTGCTTGGCGACATTTACTACTTGGCGGAAAAGGGGTTTTCACGCCAAGAAGAATTCCAAGATGGCGGCCTGGGGGAACTTATGACATCTGTTCGGAAACATTTAAAAAAAGATTTGGGTCAATAAAAACAATTCTTAAAAAATTACGAAATTTAAATTTTTATATGGTCCTCCCTGTCCTATAAATTCTATTTAGTAAAATTTTCCTATTACACTGACAATTAAGACAAAAAAGTCCCGGTCATATAGAGGAGAAGGTCCAAATACCGGCTAGGGTCCAAATACCGTCTAGGTGTTCTGAGAACTGAGCGCAGCGCAGCCTACCGGTGGTAGGCAGAGTTTGTAACTTTAATTGAGAGAAGAAAGTTACGAAAAGTACGTCGCTGAAGTCTGTGTCATTTACAAATAGTAAATGCAAAAGTGTCGAATCTACGTAATCTGGTACATCAAAAGTTTTTCAGATATGTGTTTCTCATTTTTTTTAAAATATACTGATCGTATATTGACTTGAATTGTTGATTATTAAGTTATTTTCTAGACATATTTAGCTCTAAATTGCCATGCGCACAGTATTGGTATTTTATTATATGAATCAGTAATACCGGTTTAAACTTAAACATAGCAGTGGTCCGAATACCGGCTACCTAGAATGGTCTAGGGTTCAGAAATAGTCCCCGTCCCATTTCGCAATAGGAAAAAAGCAACCGTGATCGTAATTCTTCAGGACCGACACTGGTTACCGGATGACATTCCAGCTGTTGGACACTACAAAATTGCCAGTAATAAATGTGAAGTGAAAGAAAAAAAAATGACGGAGTAAACCAGAAGAAAGAGGCAGAAATTTGATTTTAACCCTCTCGCTGCGCAACCCGAGATTTCCTTGGGCATCGTAAAAGTAGCACAATTGGCTCAACCCGAGATTTCCTCGGGGATGCTTTTTTCCGTCTAATTAACCCTCATTGATTATTCCCAACAGTTATTTTTTTATTGTAAATTATGCCTTATTTAATCGGAGCATTTTCCCGGTTAAATTAGACAAAAACTTTTGTTTTGAAAAACCGGTGACAAAAGAATAAAAATTCTTAAAAGACGCTCGTCGCGAAGGGGTTAAATACGCAATATTTGAATCTATATTGATAAAACAATTACGCAGCGAGAGGACTAAAAAGGTGAACAAGGAAATTATCCAACAGAGGAAGATGATAAATTTGTGTCTTCTGCATGAGTGATTTCTCTGTGGAAAAAATGGGGGAGGTGATTCTGGGTTCAATGTTAAGAATGCGATATGTGGGTTGATAGGGACTATACCGGCGCAGAGAGTGATATTATGCTTTGATTTTTTAAGATAAAATAATTCTCATTTCAATCAACAAGCTATTTTTTTGTTTTATACGTTAAAAAACGAAATTCTAAACATAATGTGAAGAAGACTGTGAGTGATAGTCTTAAAGAATTTTAAAAATTTGAAAAAAATACTAATTTATTAAAAATTGCGTATTTTCTCTGTGCATAAGAAATGTTATTAATCAATACAATTTATTAATATTCTTATTGCTTAATAATTGTCATTTGTGTGATCTTTTTGAAAAATCTTTGGTAACCGGTACTTAGACCTCATTTTAAAAACTCAAAATTTGAAGACTTTCGGAATTTTGCTTCTTATAAACAGAAAACGCCTTTTAAACTGATTATTTTTCTCTAAACAGGTGCAAGACGTGTCAAGGTAAACCTGCTGTCACTTTTAATTTCATTAATTTTGAAAATTGTATGATCTAGACTGAAAACAAAAGTGGTAGCCGGTATTTGGACCTTTTCCTCTAACACTAAAATTGACCGAGTTATGAGACATTAAAAATGCATGACTTATATTACTTTTCTGCATGTGAACACAACTGAGTTCGTCGAGGCTTTGAGGCGTCATATACCAAATACCAGTGTTGGGTATGAGCGCGTTCATTGAACGAAAGTTCGCGAACTTAGTTCACTTTCTGTGAACGTTGAGTTGAACTTGACTCACTTTTTGATAAACGAACGTGAACTGAACGAAAACTAAAAAAAATCCGTGAGTTTGAACGCAATTTACAACTCAAACTCAAAGTTTTCATAACGTATTTAAAAAAATTTCCACCCCGTTAAGAACACGCTTTTCCCATTCAAATGCCATTTAGAGGCATAAACCGACTCCGGACGGGTCGAGTCTAATCATCAGTTTTTCTTGGTCGTGCCCGGGCCTTGCTTTCTCTGGAGGCTCGGGCCGGGCCGATCCGAACTTATTTCTGGACCTGTGCTTCATTCTTCCTAGAAGTTTGCACAGACAGAATTTTTATGGCCCGGTGGCCCCTGCTTATATGAAAATCATTGATCCGTCCCTGTCCAGGCAGATTCCCTCTTAGCAGGTTCATCGCCTGTTGTAAATTGATTACGCCCTTTTTCAAGTACTATTATGCTCATTTTACATAGATCAACATATTTTTATTACTTATTTTATTTACTTATTGTATTTATTTATTATTATTATTGTTGTTCTTGTTAAACTTGGGGCTCCGCTATAGGCAAGTACTTTTCACAGGTTTTACTGTACTTTAATTTTATTGCCTAGAAATGCAGCTAGTATACTAATAGCTACCCAGTATAAAAAATAACAAAAATAAATATATCAATTTTATTTGTGGAATAATAGCGATTTAAAAATGCATGCATTTTTTGAAAAAAAAAAGTTTGACCGGGTCAAATTTTACTGATATTTTTAGTGTACATGACAGAGCCGTGCGGTCGAATGTTTTTCATATGCGATGGTTTGGAACCAGGACTGAAAATTTCCGCCTGTTCGGAGCTCAAGAAGAATGCATTCCAGACCTGACTTGCGCCGAAAAATAAATTCTGGTCCGAATTTCTAGAAAAAAGTAATCTGAAAAATAACCTCAGACCGAGTGTCGGGAAGGAAAAATGAAGTCTCTTACATCGAATATCCAAAAGATTACTTCATAAAATTTTGTAAATTTGGACGATCAAATTCTATAATAATAAAAAAAAGAAGAAAAAAACGAGTTTTTAGTGAACTTCGCTCACTTTCATAGATGAGTTTGAGTTGAGCGAGTTCGTTTGAAAAATTTTGAATTTGAAAGTGAACTTGACTCATTATTGAGAAATTGAGTTTGAGTTTGAATTAGCTCGCTTTTTTATGAACGTGCCCAACACTGCCAAATACTGACAGTATTCGAAAAACTTATTTCATGCACTTTGAAAAAAAATATCTTACAAGTATTATGATTGAGTTGATTGGCTAAATAATTGTATTTTAACGTATGTTTTATTTTGTAAGGGTTTGAGACTGTTCTTTTTTTTTTTCATGATCTCTTTTAACGAAAAATATGTTATTTTTATAGGTTTTTATTTAACTTCAACGATTGTGTGTATGTTTTTCCAGTTCAAAATTTGTACACAAAATTTAACTCACTTTCATCCGATCGAGATTAAATTTTACATACTGATGTAAATTCGATGACAATCTAATATTATTATGATTTTCGGTGGTTACCATTTATAGTTATTTTACAGGTTAACACAAAAAAATTCGGATAGATTACCGCCAAGAAATTTAAGAAAAAGTTTTAGATTAGATAACACAAGACTGCGATGGTTGTATTTTTAACTTTTATGTATTTTTTAGCACTGAATCGGAGAATTACCTTAAATTTTAACCATCATGTCAGGATTTTTCGCAAATCATAAATTGTCAAAATTAAAAAATAACAAAAATCGGATATTATAAAATAGACGATATGGCTGTGTTTTTTTAAACTTTTGATAATTGCTTTTATGTACTTTTTTGTACTGAATCTGAAAATCACATTCATTTTTAACCATCATGTTAGAATTTTTTTACAAATCGTAAATGTCAAAGCTAAAATATAGCGAAAATCTGATACTATAAAACAGATGTAAAACTTTTTAAATTATTTTAATTTAATTTAGTTAAATTTAAATCAATAATTTATTCATATTTTTGACCTATACTGGGATTCTTACTGCTAAACAGCTGAGGGGTGTGATGAAGTGGGGCAGGAGGTTCAATTTTAACTTTAATTTTTTTAACTTTGAAATTTACAATTTGCGAATAATTCTGACGTGTTGATTAAAAATAAAGGTCATTTTCGGATTTCAGCGGTAAAAAATACATAAAAATCAATTATCAAAAGTTCAAAACACAACAATCACATTTATTTTATAGTATCAAATTTTCGCTATTTTTTCTTTGTTTAACATTAAAATTTACGATTTGCAAAAAATCTTTACGTGATGGTAAAAAATGAAGGTCAATTTCGGATTCAGCGGTACAGAATACGTAAGAATCAATTAACAAAATGCATAAAACATGACATATCCCAACTTTATCAGGCTAGTGTAATCTAATGTCTATCTATATTTAAAAATATGAATCATTTTCTAAAGAATTGAGGCTGTTAATTTTCATGATTTTGTTTCACAAAAATTCTGGTTTTTTCCTTACTATATGTTTATTACAAATTGTTTATTTTGCATTAATTCAAATTTATATTGCAATGATTATTGTACTCTTAACCATTTTTTTAATACATCTGACAAAATTATGTTTCTACTAAAGGATCTAGCCGGATAAGCATAGCGAAATGGCCCCCACGGCAAATGTTTGAAATAACATGTGTGGTAATAAGGCTCACCATGAGGATACAATAAAGAGTGCTTTTAGCACCAGACCTTGAACTGTCCTTGAGATAATCGGGGAAGTATGCGCCGGAGCTAGTATTTTTTAAATACGTTTTCCTCAAAAAGTACAACAGTTAAAAAATGAAACCAACGCCAATTATTGAAGAATATATTACTTCGCATTATATATTTTTTTACACTTTTACACAACTTTTAACATAGAAAAATAAATAAAAATACTTTTTAAAAATTATTAAATGTAGTAATTTTATATTTACACCAATCAAAAAATTACAGAACAATGCTCGAAGTGTGTACTTTTAAGACAAAATTTTTTTTTTTAAATCGAAGATGAGCTTTTTGAGTTATAAAAAAAAATAATACTAGCAACTAGGTAAAAGATTCGTAACTTTCCCTCTTTGCGTTTTCGAAAATACGCTACTATCAATGCATTGGTCGATTCGTGACACTTCCACTCGGGCAGGGTCGCCAGTGCGCCAAAATAAAATAATGTATCCATACATACCATTTCACTATAGGTTTGTTTCGTGTTTGTAAACATTCTGTTATTCTGGTGTACTGTGGTGTCCTTCTCGCGTAATAATATCAAATCAATTGTCTACTCGATTGTGTAGCTCAAGCTGAATAGGGGATGTAAATATATAAGGTTATCAACTTTTTGGCAATTTCGGACCCCTCACAACCTTCCGATATCATACGTTAGCATTTTCCGAATCCCCCTCCGCATGAAAATACTGTTATCAGTGTCTAAAAATTCTTTTTATTTTCACAATTTTTTCCTTTTTTTTATACGTTTACAATGATATACAGATACAGTTGTATATTTTTTATTCGCATATTTTACTGATTCAAATGAAGAGCAGAAATTCATAAATTATCCTTATTAAGAAATAACTTTATATCAAATAACATTTTAAAGAAGTACTTATTATTTAAATGCTTTTAATAATAGCCCTTTGTTGCATAATGCATCGAACAGTAATATTGTCTTCTTGCACTTCGCCTTTGCACGAGGCTAAACATAACTTCTTTTAAACAAAACAGGTCTACAACATTCTTCTCCATCTTTTACTATAAAAAATAATAAGTATCATTTCGAATCGGGTTTCTTTAACAACGAATTATATACGTATATGGCAGGAGAATATTAATGGTGAACATCGGATTATTCTATAATTTGGAATGAAAGGTTTTATAATCATTCAATGGTTTTAATAATAACTTTTTCTTCATTTTATGAAAATACAGACTTAAAAAACTAAGGTAATAGATGTAAGGAAAAATATACCAAAAAAGTAAATTTTGGTTTGATTAAAAATGATAACAATATCAAATAAGAGATAACCTCTCCCTACAGGTATCTTCTGATGTCAAGCGCCAGACCCCTTCACCCTCTCACACACAGTCTACCCTAAAGTGATGAGTTATATATGCACACTGTACAGCTACATAGCGTTCTTCTATGTGAAAATCATGGTAAGCAAATCTTACCATTTTTTTGTCAGTTCTTGATATTATTACGCGAGAAGGATGAGCACAAAGCCAAAATAACAGAATATTTACAAATACGAAACAAACCTATAGGGAAGTGGTATGTATGGAAACATTCTCTTATTTTTACTCACTGCGCATCCTGCCCGAGTGGAAATGTAACGAATCGACCAATGCATTGATAGCAGCGTATTTCTGCAAATACAAACAGGGAAAGTTACGAATATTTTAGCAAGTTGCTAGCATTATTTTTGTTATAAATCAATAAGCGCATCTTGGATTTTAACGAAAATTTTTCTTAGAAGTACATATTTTCAGCATTATTCTGTAATTTTTTGGTTGGTGTAAATATAAAATTACTACATTAATAATTTTTTTTTAATATGTTTGTTTATTTTTCTATGTTAAAATTTATGAAAAAAAGTGAAAAAATGCATAATGTGAACTAATATATTCTTCAATAAATGACATTGGCTTCATTATTTTAACTTTTGTACTTTTGAGAAAAACGAATTTGAAAAATAGTAACGCCGGCGCATACTTCACCGATTATCTCAAGAACAATTGAAGGGCAAGAGCTAAAAACACTCTATATTGCATTCTGATAGTAAGCCTATTACCACATATGTTATTTCAAACATCAGCCATGGGGGGGGGGGGATTTTCCTATGCTTATCCGGCTAGGCCTTTTGTGAATAACCCCTAATTTGCAGCAGAAAATATGTTCCAACTTTAAACAGCTATTATTCGGTCAATTCTAATCGTAGAATAACAGGACTATTTTTGTCTTACTTCTCAGTGTAAGAGGAAAATTTTACTAAATACAACTTATAGGACCGGGGACCGTTTAAAAAATTAAATTTCGTATTTTTTTTTTTTTTTTAAGAAATGTTTTCCTGACCCAAATCACTTTTAAAATATCTCTTTACCTCCTTTGAAACATTTTTGTAATTGGAACTACATGTCTATGACTAACGGTTTAGGAATTAGCCATTGGACACCGTTGAGAGTGGACACCCCGTATAATTTATCTTGATATCGAGGTATTTTTAATGATACCCACTTAAGAAAATTGGCGCAGATTTTTATTTTTATTTATGTATGACGATGCAGTAAAATTCTGCACGTACCTCGTTAACGATTGGATTCGGTCGAGTAGTTCCAAGACTTTTCTTAATCCTCAGAAAAGAACTTTCTAAAGATATCATCCTTGACATAATCGGTTATGTTTTATTTGTCATTATGTATGACGTCAGGTATGAAATCGTTGCATTACTGAGCGGTTTAAACAAAACACTCTTGGCGAAATCGAGAACTAATAGTTGATTATCTTTCCTAGTAAGACTTCTGTTACGAAATTCGTAGTTACGAGAGTTATTTGTCTGCTTTTTGAGTTAATGTAGTGCTCATCGCTTATCTTTTTGAAATGACTTTTTCAAGTAACTTCTGTCAAGTTGATATCTAATGCAAGTAAATGAATATAAAGTAATCTTTTGTAGTGATATGACATCGATCATTAAAATGAAATGCTTGTTTTTATAGATCCTGTTTTTATAACTCAAGTTTGAATTAAACTAATTAATTTTTTTTTTCATGCCGCCTTTTTATGCTGAAATTTTTATTAACTCCACCACTAAATGGGCAAGAATTATAAGGACAGTTTTAATGTGAACATCTTAAATATTGTCCTTAACCCTTTAAGTATCCTAACCGTGTATTTCCGTCACGTAATCTTTGAATTTAAGGGCTGATTTAACACCAAATTCAGATTCATGTTATTTTTCTGTAGTGCATAAGATAAAAAAATATGTAAGGTAATAATAAACCTCATGCAAATCCTCATCAAATACTTATGCAAATACTTTTAGTAACTATTATTTTATGAATCATTAAACATACATGAAAAATTCTGCAGGAAGCTTAAAGGGTTAATGTTTCCTGTCACTGTGTACTTGTACTATGTATTATAAATTTATCTGACATTCTGTTTTAATTTTTCTCTTTAAGTTACCTTAGTAATCGCATTAAATATTTCTGTATATGTAGTGATTTAAGTCACAAGTCGCAAAAAAAAACCCTACCTTCGAACTCAGTGAAACATATATGTATTAAGAATTTATGTACAATCTGACTATTTAAAGGATAAGATCTTATTTTCAGCAGAAAGGGTATCATCTTAACACTTTCAACTTATTCGGAAAAATTTCACCATTTTAACCAGATATTCCTGGACTGTCTCAAAAAATCGTCGCTCTAACTTTTCCTCGTCGTTTCTGGTACGAAGAAAATAATTGTCTACCTCTATGACGTGCTGCTGTGATGTTATCAAGACACGGGGACACCTGATTGATGCAAATGAGAGGTTTAAAAGGCAAGCACAGTGAGGACGCCTTCATCGGCGGCACTTAATAAGTAGATAGCGCTTATTCCTCTAAATGCGTTCCTACATATATTATCTATATTTAAATACTATATATATTATATTTATTTAAATACTATATATATTATATACATTTAAATATTATATATATATTAAAATACTAAACATATTTTGTATATTTTAATACTGTATACTTTTAAAAGTTAAATAAGACATATATGCATAAAAATTATTTATTTTGCTATAATATGTACATTACGGTGTCCCAAAAAATGAAAGTCGTTTTATTTTTTCGCATACCGTCTTACTCTTTTCCTTTTATGTCAAAACAATTGTAAATAAAGATTCATGTAATTTGAACCACGCAACCCGTGTCGAATTGATCTAAACGTCTCAGTCAATACTTCTGTACTTAGCGGCCGAACGCTGACACTTTTTGTAAAGTAGCACCCAGCACCTGCAAATGAAAAAAACAAAACAAAACAAAAAAGAAAGGTTTTAGAAAGCTTGTGACAATGCGCATCCCTGGACGTAACAGTGCAAAACAGCGACAATGCGCACCCCGTTAAATGTGTCAGTATCAGTTTACTCAGGACAGCGCACGTCTATGTGTCAATGTGCTTGTCATTCCAAGTTCTTTTGTTTGTAAATATTTGCATAATTTTTAATCAGTGAGAATAACGTGGTAGTGCAATTGTGTAGTTCTAAAAAAGTGATATTTTTAATATGGAATATAAAACATCATGTAACAGGTGCAAAACTTCCGCCTAATGAAGTTCTTGCAGTTTTGTTTTACAATATTCGAGAAGTGAATTTAACTGTTACCGAAACTGCAAATTCGTGAAAGCAATATCGTTTGGGAAAAGGCACACATACCTACGAAATCGTTTGTCAAATTGTGTGATGAAGCTTGGTTAATATGCATCAAGTTTGAAGAGAAACACAAAAAAATGCAAAAGAAATCACAAGACGTATTCAAGCGGCGACAAAAAGAATTTTTATCTAATTTAGACAATTTGTTCGACATTGCACACGCTGATACATTTCAAGTAATGAAAATAGAGGACAAAGAGGACAATAGAATGTTCTTCCTTTTGGCGGTCGTTTTGAGCAAAGAACGTAGAGTTCAAATGGCGTTCGTTGTTCGTCAACGATGCTAGCGTCGTTTGTGAAACAAAGGATAAACGATTATTTTCGTTTATACATTAAAACATTAAGTACAATTTACCAACATTAAATGCAAAAAAAACTGGATAAAATTTATAAACAAAACAGGGTATCCATCGCTATTTTTATTCACAGAAATGGGCAAGTATAGAGATAAGCTTCCTCTCACGACTGGCCGAATGCGACGTTCAGACAGACTCAACTCAATAAAGTCTGATAATACACAACAGACCCTGAAAGATATGTCTATAACAGATCTCCTTTATAAAGGTAAACAGATCGTGATAAAGGGCCTTAAGTGCTCTGAGGACAGTGAGGACGATACAATCCAAAATAACCTGAAAATACTAAAGAGGATATTCATGGCCCTGGTGCCGAAATGCGCTGAATTGACAGCAGAACTAGAAAAACAACAAGACCTGAAAAAGTTACAGGAGGAAACCATAGCAAAACAAGAATGCTCTATCGTAGAGTTAAAAAACAATGTTAATAAATGCCTAAGCTCTATACCCTCTTTAGAAGATATCGGCGAAAAATTCAAAACAGTATTAGAAGAGAACTCGCACAATAGCCCAACCATCATACCCCTCCCACCACCAAGAGAATCGCCGGATCTGCCTGTAACTCAGTCAACATTAGTACATGGTCCAGATACAGCTCGCCCAATCAGTATCACGTCCCAAACCCACCCATCGCATGACAGAGCCTATAAAAGAACACTAATAGTCAAAGGAACCTCAAAGATGCCTGGCCAAACAATACAACAACAAATACTTAAGCATAATGGCCACACTGCAGCTAAAGTAGAGAAAATATTTATAAGACAACACCAAATGGAAATTAAGTGTAAATCCGAAGTTGATGCCTCATACCTCAAAAGAGAATTACAGAAGAACCAGATTCTAAATAGAACTCTAGTAGTTCTACATAAAACCATTCCCACATTTAAGATGATCCTGCTAGACGTACCAGAACAAATAACAGACACACAAATAAAGGAAAATATACAAACCAACTTCCAGGCAAGAGAAGATGAGCTATTGTTTCTCACTTCATTCAAATCGAGGAAGTCACAAAATACAAAGAACTGGATAATAGTCATGCCCAGAGGTTTAGGAAGGGCCATTATAGCATCAAATGGACTAACCCTTGGACTTAAGTCATGCCGTCTGCGACCTCACACATCGGTGCAAAGATGCACGAATTGCCAAGCGTTTGATCACGACAGGAAACGTTGTAGAAGCAGAGAATACTGCTCTAACTGTGGGGATGCGCATGAACCAAGGGCATGTGACTTGCCACATGGCTGTGTCAATTGCCTAGCGCATAATAATGTTGAAGGGACTCGCTTCAACACCAAGCACGCAGCTTCGGATCCCATCTGCCCGGTTTTCCAAGCAGCGTATGCCAACGAAAGAGAACGCCTTAATAGCATCTTTCTTCAAAGCAACCCAGTCGAACCACCAATCCAGGAATTCCAACACACAGTGAACTCTCAGCATCCCCCACAATGGACTGCCAGGGACTGGACACCTGTCTACCGACACTGGCCACTCCCGCCCCATGTAGATACTCACGACACTCATCACCGTGCAGGCCAAAGAGGTAGGCCCTTTTAAAACTAAACCTAACACTTTATAATTATTTCTCCATTTGGAGTTTCCCCAAGTACTCTATTTATATAGCAATCTATTAATTTAGCAATTATATCAGATGACTTCTTCCCAGGATCCCTCTATTAAATTGCCACCATCTCCCCCTTTTGGCTATATTAAATTTGTACAAATCAACCTAAATCACTGTAAATCAGCAAATGTATCCTTGAGGAATTTTATGATCACATCTGGAGCGGATATTGCACTGCTGCAGGATGCTTACTCATGCTTAAAGACATGCTTAATGACCAAAGCCAATGTCCGGAACAATGGCAAAGTTCCGGACATTCCGCCGTCCTGGCCAATTTTCTCATCGAAAGCAAATACGGCTCATGTGGTCGTCAAGAACACAAACATAAATTACACACATCTTTTCACAGGTCAACACTGCGCCTTCATAACCATCACAGCCAAGGAGGGTCAGCTGATAGTTGGCTCGACTTATGCTGCACCACGCTTAGATTTTGAGGATACCCTCGAAGAGTGGGAACACCTTATCACACAAAGGCATTACTTCATTTGTGGCGGAGATTTTAATGCGCAATCAACCCTATGGGGTTATGCGCGGTCCAAAGCCCGTGAAGAACCCCTAATTGAATATCTGATTAAAAACAATCTAGCCATATCAAATATCGACAACACAACACACACATTTGTCAAAGAAGACAGCACAGGCAGAGTGGTGGCCAGGGTTTTCCCGGATCACACCCTGGTCAACCCTTTGGCCAATCGCAAAATTCGTGATTGGCATGTCTCGGATATTCATAGTGACTCTGACCACAAATACATTACTTTTGGTTTCAAAATTACACCACTTTACACCATGCAACGCAGGTTTAATACCACACGAGGTAACCTGCGCAAGTTTACACACATAATAAAAACTCACAAATCACTCCTCAGCCAACACCTAAAGGATGTCACAGATAAAATAAAACTTAATCACCTCACAGAGGTCCTCATAAATACAATGCAGATGGCAGCTAAAGCATCCTTTAGATACAAAAACACACATAGGTCTGTTAATTTCTCCTTCTGGACGGCAGACCTCCGCACAAAACGTAACCAACTAACAGCCTTAAGAAGGAAGTTGAAATCACTTCGACCAACACAAGAGGACACGGACAACTTCCGAGCACTAGCAGCACGCTACAAACTGTTGGCAGCCAAATATAAACGCAGTGTTCTTGATGCCAAGAATCAAGCATGGCGGAAATTCTGCAGCAATCAAACCGATCCGAATGGCACT
This sequence comes from Maratus speciosus, assembly GCA_963932465.1. Lineage (NCBI taxonomy): Eukaryota > Metazoa > Arthropoda > Arachnida > Araneae > Salticidae > Maratus > Maratus speciosus. The sequence continues at coordinate 34,171,405 of OZ010800.1, forward strand.
GCACAAAAATTCTTCACGGGTAAATTCTTTCGGCCAGACGAAATTAAGCTTGAACTGCCCTCGTCTAGAGCATCCAAGCAGCACAATATGGAGTACTTAACAAAAGAACTTTTCGGACCTTCGGCATACCCAAACAACAATAATGATAACCTAACATTTAATGCACCAGACGACCTCCCTTTTACAAAAGCAGAGCTATCACAGGCATTCAAAACGTTCGATGACAAAAAAGCTCCAGGCCCTGACTGTATTTATTTTCGCATCCTAAAGTTAACATTCAAAATTATTCCAAATATATTCACAAGATGGGCAAATCTTTGCCTATCGTACAATTACTTCCCGCTCACTCTGAGACAGGGAGAGGTAGTCTACTTCCAGAAGCAAGGGAAGAATCCCTCTGAACCCAGTGCATACAGACCAATCTGCCTTCTTCCAACGTTAGGCAAATTACTAGGAAAACTCCTAGTAACACGATTAGTACATTACTTGGAATCCCGCAATATCCTGCACCACAGGTAATACGGGTTCAGAGAGGGCAGATCTTGTGAAAAAGCTTTGTTCGACATCATGTCCTCCGTTGCCCTCAGCCAAGACTCTGGACTCTACACCTCCCTAGTCTCCCTTGACATCAAAGGTGCATTTGATAATGTGGAATGGCGGGACATCTTACTCCAGCTTATTGCAATCGACTGTCCGGGAAATATAGCAGGAACCATCGGCTCATATATCTCTCGCCGAAGCATATTAATTAACTGGGGCACTGGCACATCAGTGCACCAACTAGAAAAAGGCTGCCCACAAGGGTCCTGCCATGGACCAATTCTTTGGTTGCTCATAGCAAACGTAATATTAAAAGAACTCGATAAATTAGGCTTTTTGCTCTTCGCCTTTGCCGATGATTTCAGTTTTATCTTCTCTGGTCGCCGGCGGCTAGATCTTGAAATTGCGGCACGTCAAGCATTCCCTGTTTTCCTACAGCTGCTGACTGACCTACACCCCCAGCTCTCACCAGGAAAATCTCAAGCACTTACATTTGACAAACCCATAGTTCTCAAACGCAACCCCGTGATGCGAATCAACGGGCGCAGCGTCAAACACGTTAAACACATGAAATTATTAGGAATTACAATAGACAAACATCGGAGCTGGACGGAACACATCAACGCACTTAAATTACGCTTAGCAACACTTCACAATAATAGTTGCAAATTAACATCTAAATCTTGGGGCATTAAGCCCAACATGTTAAAAATGTGGTACCACACAATTGTGGAACGGACCATCTTCTACGGCGTGGGCGTCTAGGGAGGAAACCTCACCAATAGAGTCAAGGACAAACTTCCCTCGCTGCAAAGGATGTTCCTACTACGAATGGCGAGGGGGTATAAAACAATCTCCACAGACGCGCTCGCAGTACTTACGGGTATCCCTCCCATAAAAATAACATTAAATTATGAATACACCAAAAACAGAATCCTTCACCTCGATCACAAACAAACGCAAGACGCGCATTTTCCACAAACAGACATACAAAGGAAAGTCAGCAGCTGGTTCCTGCATCCTGCAAAAGAAACATTACATCTGAAAGTCAACCCTTCTAAACATTCATTTGTACCCTCAAGAGTCCCAATCGTATACACTGATGGAATCGGGCGTGGCTTCAGCATTCTGCGTCATGCGGAACGATGTGGTGGTCCATGAATGGGCCTGTAGAATCGGAGATGATAACTCTGTATTCCAAGCAGAACTTTTTGCGATTCTGCGGGCACTAGATTGGATCTCTTCCCAACCCCCTTCCTTCACCAGGCTGTACAGTGATAGTCTTTCAGGCTTACAGTCAATCTTCGCGCACAGAACTAAGAACCCTTTAGTCCTTGACATAAAAATTAAGTTACTCTCTCTCATACACAAAGTCGCACTGGGTCACGTGTCGGCCCACATTGGCATTGAGGGCAATGAGCGGGCTGACAGGTTGGCTAAAGAAGCAACGGCTAAAACATCAATAGATTTTACCCTTCCCCTCCCCCCCCTCACACATTCGCAGAAGGTTGAATCAAAAAATCATCTCAGAGTGGCAAATTTATTGGGATGCGTCTACCAAAGGTAGATACACATACGATCTCATACGTATAGTGTCAAGAGAAATGTACTTTCTCTCACCAGCAACTACAGCATTCCTCTCTGGCCATGGGCCATTCAAAGAATACTTGAAACGTTTCTATCGGGCAGCCACCCCCTTCTGCGAGTGTGGCGAGGTCGGCTCTCCAGAACATAGCTACTATCACTGCACACTTACCCAAGCCTGGCATATTAAACGCCCCCGCATCCTTCCCAAAAATTGGCTTTTCAATATTCTAACAAGACCCCTTCTTATAGGCAAATTAAATAGAATTTATAAATTTCAAATGGAACTAACAAACCTCACCTCATAGACCTGCATGGTGCTGCAACTTACCCACAACCTTGTGGCTACTCCTCCACAATTAACTGGACTTTTTGTGTGATCCAGCACACTCCACGCTCACCCATTCTGCTCACCCGCCCCTTGTCGCGAGGGAGCAGCCTGTGCTCCGGCGGGAGGAGCTTGTATTGTACATATTATTATTATTATTATTATTATTATTATTATTATTATTATTTTTGTTAACGAATCCCCGCGTGTCGGGGAGCACTCCGGGTGGGGCAAATAGAGTCTACATCGGACCCTTGAGGTCTGGTGATTCTGTCACACTTAGGCAATAAATAAATAAATAGAATGTTCTTGCAGCACTAAAAAGAGCCGAGTAGACACTGTCACTTAGGTGAAGTGGATAAAGATCTGGCCAAAAAGGAAGAAAGGGCCCGACTTCGTGTTGTCAAAGAAGAAAATTGACGAATGCAACATGATTCCGTTTCAACATACTCGGCATCATACGAACCACTGAAGAATATTCCTCTTCGAATTCTAATGAAAATATGGATAAAGAAGATTTCCCAACGCTGATCGAAAGATCAGAACCTGGGACAAGTTAATCAGTAATTAGGAAATATTTTATTATTCCAAAGTTAGCTGCTGCATTAGACAGGTGTCAGTTAAGTATGTGTGATTCTGTGTTTATTCTTGGAGCTACTATTGGGGGGGGGGGGGCGGTGCACTTGGATTGAACATTGAAAAAATTCCGATAAGTAAGTCTTCAACTCAAAGATTCCGAACACAAACACGGAAGGAACGCGCTGAAAACAAACGAGGTATCAGATGTAGTGACGTTGCATTCGGATGGCAAACTGTTACCTGGTTTGAGTGCTCGAAAATCGAAATACGAACGCTTGCTTATAGTTATTTCTTATAGACTTGGAGAACACCTCATTGCTGCGTCCAGTTTATAATTTTACAGGGAAAGAACAGGCGGAGGCTATTTGGAAGGCGATCTTAGTTTGGAATCTCGAACACAAAGTACAAATTCTCTGTTGTGATACTACGGCTTCGAGTACAGACCGTTTTATGGGTGTTTGTGCACTCCTCGCTCAAAGAGAATTGGGAAGAACGTCTATCCTAACATCTAAAATGCAGTGCTATAGAGAAACAGTGGAATTTTTCCGAACGGTATCTGAACTTGAAAAATTGCTTGACTTTTACCGCTCTGAACTTTAAAATGTTATGATGAGAGAGGACTATCGAGAGTGGATCAAACTTTTTATCATATTTTTAGGAGAAGATGCAGAAAATAAATTAAAATCAGACATCCGGTTGCCATGTACCAAGCTAGATGGATGGCCCGAGCGATTTACTCCCTAAAACTATCGTTATTTAGTCCTCATCTGAAATTAAACACCAAGGATAAGAAAGCACTGCTAAATGCCTGCTTGCTTATCGTAACAATCTAAGTTAAACCATGACTTCAATGCCTTTTGGCAGTTAAAGCAGCCTACAAAAATTTGTACTTTTTGAAATCTTTGAAAGCCTGCAAAAATGTGAATGAAAGTACAGGGTGTCCAGCGAATAAGACCCTGATTTCAAAATTAAATATCTCACAAACAAAGATCAATGAAATTATACGGTAAATGGTTCCTTTATTAGCTACGTTGTAAAAATGTTATATAGAAGTTTAAAATTTAATTGTAAAAACCGGTAACAGATGTCGCTGTACGCGATATGCCTATAAATTGTGTTTCGAAGTCCAGAGCGATCTGTTCGAGGGACTTCAACTCATTTTGAGGAGTCGATGCTGAGTCGATTCACTTGATTGGTGAGTTGACATAGTGACACGACTCTCGACCTACTTGCGGAAGTACGATTGGTTGGTTGGTTGTAAAGATAACGCAGTTTTATTTTTCGTATCGCGGAGAAGAAAATTTTTGAATGTGTGCTTGAATTATTTTGGTTTTAACTTTATATAAAAGAAGATTTTTACACTTTGTTGGATGGGAGCTGAAAACAGGCAAATTAAAGGTCTGCACAGGCCCTAAGAAAAATGTTCAGCCCTCCCATAGATAAAAAGTTCGGCCCGCCTCTATATAAAATTTAAAAGTTCGACTTGTACAAAAATACTAATGGCCCGACTCGGTATAAATTTTAAGATTTCGGCCCGTAAATGAAAAAAATTGGTACGAGACTGTCCCGGCCAGAAAAAATGTTAAAATATCACCTGAGCCCGTCCAGTCCCACTAAATTTCTAGAAAACATGAATTTTTACGTCAATATGGTTAAAAATTCGTTCCGTGTGAGGAGTTCTGACCAAAAATACATATTTTAGCTTTTATTTTTATGTTTATAATCTTCATTTTTAAAGAAGAGACCTGTGCTGCGATATTTGTTTTTAATGAATCTCTATCTATACTAATATTATAAAGAAGTAAAGTTTGTTTGTTTGTTAGAGGTAATCTCTGGAGCTACGGAACCGATTTAAAAAATAATGGTATCAAAATGATGGTGTTAGTCCAACTTAGAACATAGGCTATATTTTATGTCGGTGCCACTACCACAAAGGGGGTGCAGGAGCAAAAGACGTTCTAAAAATGCGATTTTTGGGTTACTGGATGGCCTAGAAATAAGAAATTTGGAATATTAGTTACTTATAAGATACAAATAATGTCTAAGAACAGTTCTTAAACAATCCGAAATTTAAAAGGGGTGAAAATGCACAAAAAGCGTTCTTAAAAACGTTCTAAATGGTAGTTTCCACATAATCTCAGGAAATACCAAACCGATTTAAAAAATATTGATGTCAAAATGATGGTGACGACGATTGCTCCAAGACAGGCTATAATTTATGTCGGCGCCACTACCCCAAAGGGGGTGCAGGAGCAAAAAACGTTCAAAAAATGAAATTTATGTGTTACTGAAGGGCTTAGAAATAAGAAATTTGATTATATTAGCTACTTATTAGATATAAAGGATTTCCAAGAACAGTTCTTAAAAAATTCGGAATTTAAAAGGGGTGAAAATGCGCGAAAAGCGTTCTAAAAAATAATCTACATGGTGGTTTCTACACAATCTCAGGAAGTACCAAACCGATTAAAAATAATAGTGTCAAAATGACGGTGAGAACTCTTGCTCCAACATAGGCTATGTTTTATGTCGGTGCCACTACCCGAAAGGGAGTGCAGGAGCAAAAAACGTTCTAAAAATGCGATTTTTGCGTTACTGAAGGGCCTAGAAATATGAAATTTTAAATACACTGCTCAAAACAATTAAAGGATATTTGAAGTTTTATATAAAATAAAGATATAAACGAAATTTTTTTGCCGAAAATAGAAGAAGAGAATCACAAATGCAAATTTTTCTGGTTTTCAAACTGTGGAGTATGCAAATTTTGAGTTCGACGTCAAAAACGTCGCTTCAGCGGCAGCGAATGAAATTTGACTTTCAACTGGATAAAAGAGAATGAAGACAAGGATGATCGGCATTCAGTGATTGCTTTGTTTCGATGAGTACGATGTCGCAGCGAAGTCATTTGACAGATTCAGAAGCTTTGAGAATTGTTGGTAGGTTAGAAGGGGGCCAAACTCAATCCGAAGTAGCGCAAGCCATTGGACTGTCACAAAGTGTCATTTCCAGGATCTGGAACCGTTTTTTGGAGAGTGAATGTGCAGGCCGAAGACTAGGGCAAGGTCGTAGATGGGCAACAACGCCCAATGAAGATCGGTATTTAGCGTTAACAGCTCGGAGACACCAAACCATGAACGCTACTCTTCTCCAACAACACCTTCGCTCGGCTACAGGCACCACGATTTCAACTCAGACTGTCCAAAACCGGCTCCATGCTGTAGGTCTGTATGCTCGCCGACCGATGGTATGTGTTAGATTAACATCAAGGCATCGTCGCGACCGCAGGGAGTGGGCAACCGAACATGTCAACTGGAGGAGAAATGAATGGAGCAATATTCTGTTTTCTGACGAGTCCCGTTTTACTGTGCATCCGAATAATAGGCGTATTTTCATCTGGAAGGACCGTGGCAGTAGGAATAATCCTGCGTTCGTGCACGAAAGTGTCAGATTTGGCGGTGGAGGAGTGTTGGTGTATGGTGGCATCTCCATTGATGGGCGTACTGACCTCTACATCATTCGAAATGGAGCTCTGACTGGTCGCCGATGTAGGGATGAGATCCGCAGACCTATTGTAGTCCCTTACGCTGCAGCAATAGGAGATAACTTCATTTTAATGGACGTTAACTGCAGGCCACATCGTGCAAACCTGGTGGAGGATTTCCTTTTCGAGGAAGGAATCGTTCGAATGGAATGGCCAGCGTTTTCTCCAGACATGAATCCAATCGAGCACGTTTGGGACGCTCTAGGAAGACGAGTTTCTGGCCGCCAACAACACCCACAAACTCTCCAAGAACTGGAAAGAGGTCTTCTGGAAGAGTGGGGAAGAATACCCCAACTCGTCATTAATAGCCTCATTGAGTCCATGCCTCAAAGGTGTTCAACGTTGCTAGCCGCCCGTGGAAACCATACCCCCAATTGAAAATGATTTTCTTTGAAGAAAACACCTTTTCTTATTCTTTTTTTCTCATATGCACAAATTGTGTTTTTTTCCTTTAGTACACAAATGCGCAATAAAATGCATTTTTTTCTGCCAAACATGTGTAATTTATTCTCATATAACCTACTATGTCTGCCGACCATGTATCAATCAGCCAAACAGTTTACCAGATTCAAAATCCACCTAAAACTGCAATATCCTTTAATTGTTTTGAGCAGTGTATTAGCTGTTTATTAGATATAAAGGATTTCTAAGAACAGTTCTTAAACTCGAAAATTCGAAATTTAAAAGGGGTGAAAATGCGCGAAAAGCGTTCTAAAAAACATTCTACATGGTAGTTCCCACACTATCTCAGGAAATAACAAACCGATAAAAAAATAAAGGCGGCAAAATGAAGGGGATAACCCTTGTTCCAACATAGGCTATGTTTTATGTCGGTGGCACTACCCCAAAGGGGGTACAGGAGAAGAACATTATAAATTGCGGTTTTTGGGTTACGGAAGTGCCTAAAATCGTGAAATTTAGAATGGCTGTTAGTTATAAGAAATCAATGATCTCGAAAGACATTTCCTAAAAAAATCGAAATTTAAAAGGTGGTCAAAATGCGGAAAAAGTGTTGTAAAAAACGTTCTAAATTGCGATTTCTATGCAATCTCAGGAAGTACAAAACCGATTTCAAATATAATGGTGTAAAAATGATGGAGACAGATCTTGCTCCAAGATAGGCTATATTTTGTATCAGTTTCCACTACACCAGAGGAGATGCTGGGACAAAATTCGCGAAAAGCTTTCTTAAAACGTTCTAAATGCCGATTTGTCAGTAATATCTCGAGAAGAATCAAACTGATTTCAAAAGTAAGGGTAGGAAATTGATGCTGACAGCCTCTGCTCTAACATAGACGCTATTTTATGTCGGTATCACTGTCACCTAGACGTTGCAGGAGGAAAAAATTGTTCTAAATTTCGTTTTTTGTGATCGGTAGGGGCTAGCTACTTAGAATTAGGAAGGTACATATTTATCTATATCTATACTAATATTATAAAGAAGTAAAGTTTGTTTCTTTGTTAGAGGTAATCCCTTGAGATTCCGAACCGATTTCAAAAGTAATGGTATCAAAATGATGATGTTAGTCCAACTTAGGACATAGGCTATATTTTATGTCGGTGCCACTACCCCAAAGGGGGTGCAGGAGCAAAAAACGTTCTAAAAATGCGATTTTTGTGTTACTGAAGGGCCTAGAAATATGAAATTTGAAATATTAGTTACTTATAAGATATAAATAATGTCTAAGAAGAGTTATTAAAAAATTCGAAATTTAAAAGGGGATGAAAATGCACAAAAAAGTTCTTAAAAACGCTCTAAATGGTAGTTTCTACATAATATCATGAAATACCAAACCGATTTAAAAAATATTGGTGTCAAATTAATGGTAACGACGCTTGCTCCAAGACAGGCTATATTTTATGTCGGTGCCACAACCCCAAAGGAGTTGCAGGAGCAAAAAACTTTCTAAAAGTTTGATTTATGTGTTACTGAAGGGCCTAGAAATATGAAATATTAGCTACTTATTAGATATAAAGGATTTCTAAGAACAGTTCTTAAACAATTCGAAATTTAAAAGGTGTGAAAATGCTGGAAAAACGTTTCTACACAATCTCAGGAAATACCAAATCGATTTAAAAAATAATGGTGTCAAAATGACGGTGAGAACCCTTGCTCCAACATATGCTATGTTTTATGTCTATGTTTTATGTTTTATAGAATATATTTTATATCAGTTTCCACTACCCCAGAGGAGATGCAGGAGCAAAATTTGCGAAAAGCGTTCTAAAAACGTTCTAAATTCCGATTTGTCAGTAATATCTCAGGAAGAATCAAACTGATTTCATAAATAATGGTAGGAAATTGATGTTGACAGCCTCTGCTTTAACACAGACGCTATTTTATGTCGGTATCACTATCACCTTGCAGGAGCAAAAAAGTGTTCTAAATTTCTATTTTTGTGTTCGGTAGGGGCTAGCAACTTAAAAATAGGCAAGGTACTTATTTATTAGATATAATTGATCTTTAAGAACAGTTTAGAAAAAAGGGGTTGAAAAAGGGTTGAAAATGCGCGAAAAGCGTTCGAAAAACGTTCAAAATTGCGATTTCTACTCAATCTCAGAAAATACCAAAGCTATTTCAAAAGTAATGGTTGCAAATCAATGGTGACAGTCGCTGCTATTTCATAGGTTATATTTTATGTTGCTGTCACTACCATCTGAGGGTTGCAAAAGCAAAACATGTTCTAATTTGCGTTTTTTCCACAACTGAGGGGTCTAACACTTTGAAGTATGGCATGGTGTTTACTTGCAAGATGCAACTGCTTTCTAAGAACAGTCGAAAGAAAATTCCAAATTTTAAAAGATGAAGTGAGCGAAGTATGGCATGGTATTTCCTTACAAAATGCAACTGCTTTCTAAGAACAGTCGAAAGAAAATTCCAAATTTAAAAAGATGAAGTGAGCGAAAAGCGTTATAAATTACAATTTTATGCAATCTTATCAAATATGAAACCGATTATAAAAATAATGATGACAAATTGTTAGTGATAGAACCTGCTGAAACATAAGCTATATTTTATTTCTGTACCACTACCACCAGAGGGTTGCAGGAGCTAAAAACTTTCTAAATTGCGATTTCTGTGATACTGAAAAGGCCAGAAACTTTAAATATGGCATGGTAGTTACTTATAAAATATAAATGCACCCGAAGGACTTTCGAAACTAAATTCGAATTAAAAAGGGGTGAAGCGAAGGGGAGATGCGAAAAGCATTCTAAAAATTCCTAAATTACGATTTCTATGCAATTTCAGGGAATATAAACCGATTATAAAAGTAATAATGGAAAATCAATGGTAACAGCTTTTGATCCTACACAGACTATATCTTATGCCGATGATTCTACAACCTGGGATTCACAGGAACAACAAACGTTCTAAAAAAGGCCTTTAAAAGATTTCTAAATTACGTTTCTGTGGAAGATTAGGAAATAACAAATCGATTTCAAAATTAATGTTGACAAATTAATGGTGACAGTTCCTATTTCAATATAGCCTTTTTTGTTGAGAGAGGTTGTGGGACTTGGAATTTGACATGATAGTTAGTTTTAAGATGTAGGAAGATGGTTCCTAAAAAATTCAAAACTTCAAATGAATACTGAAATGAGCGTATTAATTGAGCGCAAAAGTTTCAAATTATTTTCTAAATTATCATTTATTTAGTTTTATTTCGTTTTATTAATTCAAGTCTCATTTCTGCCTAATGCAGTGTAATAATGATGTTTAATCGAACTGTGTTTTAAATAGTAATTTTTGAAATATTCCTAAAAGTAATAAGTACCTTTTAATAAAATAAAATATTACGTTTTAATAAAATAAAAATTTAGTTAGTACCTTTTAATAAAAATTAGACATATAAATATCACTTGGCATATTTCAACTATAATGCGAGCGAAGCCGCGGGCTTACTGCTAGTTTCTATATAAATGTTTCAGCTAAAATTAATATCGTTAATTCATATTCTATGTATTGGGGATTTAACAATCTGAAAATTTCTATTTAGTAAAATCGTCTAAGATGAAATTGCTTAGGAATGAAAAACATATGTTATAGACAAGTTTCCTTCTTGGCTGGTTTAAATGTATTATATACTTTTCCTCACATATTATTATATTCATTTTTCATGTATCAACATATTTTTTAGTTTAAGATAGCATTTCGTCATAGACAGGTTCTTTTTCAAATGTTTTACTGTATTTTAATTTTGTTGCCTAGAAATGGCTATTCTTTAACCACTTCGACATTTGCCCCGAGATAAATCGGGGGTAAAAGCACTGTTTCCTTATATCCGTCGCCCGTGAAGTTGTTAAAAAGAATAAATTTAAAGTTTAATTGTACAGTATTGGCAATTTAAAAATATATGCATTTTTTTGCAAAATGTTTTGTGTCGGGCCAAATTTTACAGATTTTTGCACGGACCAGACCAGTCCATGGCAATAATTTTCGTACGGGTTGGGCCGGCACTTAAAATGTCGGCCCTTGCGAAAATTTCAGAAAAAAGAAAGACCCGGTAGCCCGGTCCGCAGAGAGCAATATCTAGGCCCGGACCAAGCCTTCAGAAAAGATGTAAGGCCATGTTCGACCCCAGTGCTGTGAAAAATTGGCCCTATCCCTGCACAGGCTGGGCCGGTGCATACCTCTAAACCAAACTGTAAAATATAGAATTATTGTTGTTTAATCCCGTACCCCAATGTCTAAAAAAATTACCTTCTTTTTAAATGGGAGTGGAAGGTTTTGAGGTATTATTTTTTATGTATATATCAAGATTTAAAGGTTTAAATTTTCTGTGCTGAAAAGAAAATAGGGAACGGATTTTTGTGTGTGTGTGCGTGTGCGCGCGCGCGCGCAGGGAGCGTTGAGTAAGTGAAATTTACTTCTATCAAGGACAAGAATTCTTCAAAATATCCGAAATCATCCAATCGGTATTTACTGCTGGGGATGAAAATGACATTTGAATTCCCTTCCAAAATTTCCGTTTCCTCTCCTTTGTTACGCCCTCCCCAATCGCAACATTTTGATTTCTTAGATCACTTCTTAGTTGATTTTTGTAGGATTCCGTACTTAAAAAGTGAAAACGGAGCCATTATAAGTTGATCGTGTTTTCAAATTTATAGATTAAAAGCTATTCACAAATACTTTTCGAAACTTCCAGGAAACACAGACAGATGTGTTGCATTTTTTTTTTTTTTTTTTTTTTTTTTTTAATCCACAATATCTCTTACAGGTATTGATAATTTTGAATACAAATTAAAACGCTTTAACTGTTGTAATATATGTGTATATTGGGAAAAAAGTGCATTCGAAATACATTATCATGCGTTATTTTCCATTAGTTACATTTAAGAAGTAATGAAAATTTATCACCGGTAATGTATTTTCCACCGTAAAAAAAAAAAAAAAAAAAATCTGTAATTTTTTACAGAAAAGAAATTGTATTTTTTACAAAAAAAGTTTTTTCTGAAAAAAAATGTGGATTTCGTAATTTTTACAAAACAAATCTATATTTTTACAGAAAAAACGCTTTTAACGAAAAATTACAGGTATTTTCTGTAAATTGAACGTTATTCCACTGACGCTAGAATTGACAGGTTTTTTTTTCTGTAAATTTGAGATTTTTTTTTATAGCGTGGAAATATAATTTTATTTTAAAATTTTAACATGATAACAACACAAAAATTAAAAACCGTATTGGTGGTCAATTTTTAATCATATGAAAGCAGACAGGGGACGTTCCCTATACATTGGAGTTTCGTATTTTTTAGTAAGCCAATAAAAGAATAAAATATAATCGGAAAACTTTCTCAGCACTTGACGAGTACGAATGGAAAAGTGATGCGAAATACTTCTTATTTAAATTTATATGAGCTGTTTACATTTGGTAGGTGTAATAAGTGTGCGCGAACTGGTCATATTTTACAAAATGAAAATAAATCGAGTGTATTTGACGTTTGTTGATTTTTCTTTTTCGTATGAAAGCGATTAAATTTTAAAAGTATTCTATGTAGTTTTCTTTTTGAAAATGAACTGTAAAATTAACATATATTGTTAAACAAATTTAACATGTTTCATACAGTGAACATTGTTTAAGATCAAAAATTAAGATTAAAAGATCAAAGTTTTTAAGATCAAGAGTTTTTAAGATCAAAATGTTTTAGATATTTTTCGGTATTGTAACTTTCCAGACCCTAATGCACCCTCCAGATTCACCTATTTCTTTCTTTCATAATTTTGAAAAAACAAAATTAGAACACCACAAGCAAATTCTATCCTAGATATATGCTTTTCGGGTAAATTACCAAAATTTTAAAATCTACAATTGCAGCTATAACCAGATGATTTTTATAATTTTTCAATGGTATACTCTCCTTTTTGGCGACACGAGACTTTGGTGGGGCCTAAGTTTTGTATTTTTTATTAAGACCTGTGATTGTAAAAGATGTTTAATGAGATTTGTCTCACATTTGTAGTTAGTGTAATAGATTCGAATTTCTTATGAAAATTGTGCAGGAAATATTGCTCAATGGTCAGTTCGCACTCCTGTATCCGATATTGCAGAAACAAAAAGCAAGAAGTTTTGATACATTTAACCTTACTTGGATGCTAAAAAGCTAAAAAATTATTTTAAATGGAATTATCTTTAGTAGGTCCTATATAGGTGCTCAAGAGCTAAAGAGGTTATCTTCATCTGTGCTAAATATGTTGTATAATATTATCACACTATATAATATACTATTCTGTATATTAAATGTGTGAAGATATATTTTTTGATTGATTTATTGTGGTCTTGATGCCTTTTGAATCTTGAGTAAAATCAAAACATTTAAAGTGGCTCATTTTCATTTAAAATGATACAATATTTCTTAGGAATAATTCATTGATTTATTGCAAAATTAGTACACAGCGTACATTACAATATCCCAACTTAAACATCGCAAAATACAACATTATACATATACATATATGAAATAGTATAGTTATTTTTTCGACAAACAGTTACAGATGTTCATTTTGGACAGTCATGAGGCTGTGTACAGGCATTTTAAATGTTAACATATAAACAAACAAACCGAATATCACATCTTAACAAACAAGAGTGTATAGTTGCGTTTTCAAAAAACAGTTACACAAGTTCATTTTGTACAAGCGCTGTTAATGAGACATTATGCAGACAGTTTAAATTTCAATAAATATCTAAACAATCACAGCTGAATATCACATCTTTACAAACAGTAATAACGGCTAGGGTCCAAATACCGGCTACTAGGTGTTCTGAGAACTGACAGCCTAGCGGTAATAGGCAGAGTTTGTAACTTTAATTGAGAGAAGAAAGTTACGAAAAGTACGTCGCTGAAGTCTGTGTCATTTACAAATACTAAATGCAAAAGTGTCGAATCTACGTAACCTGGTACATCAAAAGTTTTTCAGATATGTGTTTCTCATTTTTAAAAAATATACTGATCGTATATCGGCTTGAATTGTTGATTAAGTTATTTTCCAGACATATTTAGCTCTCAATTGCCACACGCACAGTATTGGTATTTTATTATATGAATGACTAATACCGGTTTAATCTTACACATAGCTGTGGTCTAAATACCGGCTAGCCGGCATTTGGATCTCTCTCGGTTGCTCTGTTTGAAGGGGGGGGGGGGGGGAAATAAATTAATTTAAATAGTTCCATAATTAATAAATTAATTTAAATGATTCAGAAATTGTTCCAGTCCCATTTCGCAATATGAAAAAAGCAACCATGGCCGCAATTCTTCAGGACTGACACTGGTTACCGGATCACTTTCCAAAAAAGCGCTGTTGGACACTACAAAATTGAATGTAATAAATGTGCAGAGAAAGAAAAAATGACGGCGTAAACCATGTGAAAGAGGCAGAAATTTCATTTTAACACTCTCGCTGCGCAACCCGAGATTTCCTCGGGCAACGTAAAAGTAGCAAAATTTGCGCAACTCGAGATTTCCTCGGGGATGCATTTTTTCCGTCTATTTAACCCTTCTTGATTATTCCCACCAGTTATTTTTTTATTGTAAATTTTGCCTTATTTAATCGGAGCATTTTCCCGGTTAAATTAGACAAAAATTTTTGACTTGAAACACGGTTGACAAAAGAATAAAAATTCTTAAAAGACGCTCGTCGCGAAGGGGATAAATACGCAATTTTTGAAGCTATATTGATAAAACAATTACGCAGCGAGAGGGTTAAAAAAGTGAAAAGGAAAATATCCAACAGAGGAAGATGATAAATTCGTGTCTTCTGGATGGGTGCTTTCTCTGTGGACAAGAATGGGGGAGGTGATTCTGGGTTCAATGTTAAGAATGCGATATGTGGGCTGATAGGTACTATATCGACGCAGAGAGTGATATTATGTTTTTGATTTTTTCAGATAAAATAATTCTCATTTCAATTAGCAAGCTTTTTTTTTACACGTTAAAAAGCAAAATTAGAAACATAATAGGAAGAAGACTGTGAGAGATAATCGTAAAGAATTTTAGAAATTTGACAAAAATATTTATTGATTAAAAATTGCGTATTTTTTCTGTGCATAAGAAATGTTATTAATCAATACAATTTATTAAAATAATATTCTTATTGCTTAATAATTGTCATTAACTCTATTTGTTTGATCGTTAGGAAAAAAAACTTAGGTAGCTGGTATTTAGACCCCATCTTAAAAACTCAAAATTTGAAGACTTTCGGAATTTTGCTTTTTAACAGAAAACGCCTTTTAAACTGATTTTTTTTCTCTAAACAGGTGTAAAACGTGTCAAGGTACCCTGCTGTCACTTTTTATTTTGTTAATTTTGAAAATTGTATGATCTAGATTGAAAACAAAAGTCGTAATCGGTATTTGGACCTTTTCCTCTACAGTTTTGATAATTTTGCTTTATAAATATATTTTGCGACCACACAATGAAAATTACATTATAGTGACTAAAAAAATTCTTGCGTCAAGTACTTTTAAAAAACATAAATTCAGATTCGTTTTGAGGACATTTGAAATACAATATATTGTGTTAAACGAAAATAAAAAGGATTCACATTTAATTTCAATTTTTTTTCAATTTAGTATCGAAAACGACATTACATGAATTTCCCATTAGTGAATTTCTCTTAAGTGAGTATGGAATTTTCGCTAGTAATTATCTGTTTTATGTATTATTTACTTAATAATTAGTATGTGTATTGGTAATTAACTCCAGTAAAGAAGTTGACATCACGTTAAAAAGTTACATTAAACATCAAGCTCATTAGAGGTTTCTTTCATATTATCAGAATGATGTTCTAGACTAATACAAATAATGCATTAAAAATTACCATGAAAGCATTATTTGTAATATTAAAAGATTATATAAATATCATTTCCTGACAGGTGACATAAGGAATGGTAGTAACCTACTAAATGCTTTTTAAGCTTGAAAAGTAGGGCCAGTTATTTATAATTTCTACTTCTTGAAATTTCCTTATGATTTAACAAATGGTCACAAGTGACATAAGATTCATAAAATAATTAATTATATAATTCGCTCTGGCTCTATAATGACTATTAATTAGTACTTCATTTTGGTATTGCCATGACTGATATTTTATGACCTGAATTTATCTATCAGTAAATTCTATAAATATTCTTGACCTTATTTTTCGGCTTTTAAAGAAGGCGAAGAGTACATTAGTTAATAATTGTCTTCACATTCAAAGGTCCATACAAATATTAAAATAAAAATCCTCACACGACAGTCGCCATTTTTTTCAGACACTTTTGTTCATAGTGCTATTTAAAAAAGTATGTGTTAGTTAGTAATTGGGAAAATTTTGAAAGTTATTCAATATAATGCCAAACAAACTTTTAAAATAACATAAAAAATTACAAAATTACGAATATTCTTAATTTTGCAAAACTTCCAGAAAACATTGTTCTGGTTTTCTTAATTGATACTTTATACCATCTTCTAAAACATAAAATCTGAATTAAAAAAAATAACGTATTTCATAAAATAATTTGCAGTTGCAGAGATTTTTGTTAGTAATTTTGCTGTATTTATGGGAATAATTAATAAACATCGTATTTATTGATAATTTGATAAAGTTAGGGAAGCATCTAAAGAGAAACTGTAAACTTTTTTGCATGAAATAAATGAAATTACTTTTCGCTTGATAAATATATTTTCAATATTTTCCTTTTTGAGATAGTGATTTTAATAAAAATTTATTTAAACGATAAAATATTGATAATTCGGTTTTCTTTAAAATTTTGCATAACTGAAATCAATATGTATAATATTCTAATTCAATTTACAGCATCATGTATGGGAATATCTTAAAATGAAAACAAAAAATAGTGAACTGCAACTTCCTTATAAAGTAAATAAAATTAACTGCATCTCAGAAATGGCAAAATTTAATAAGAATATTTTTAATATTAGTCACATTTATGGGTACACTACGTTAATTTAATTTAGAGATAACGTTCTTTAATTGGAACAAAATGTGGTTTTAAATATAAAGAAACTGACTTATTTTTTTTCAAACTGCGCATTTTACAAAATTTGTATATGTCTTTTACCAATAAATAATTGTTATAGGAACGTTGATATTCTAAAAATATAAGTGTATAATTTAAGAGCCCACGTGATAAAGGTGGTATGTTACGAAAAAACAGTTAATAATATGATTGAAGATAATCAATGGTCCTCCACCGTCTGTTCAGTTAGTATTTGAAGAAACGTAATACTCACAGAGATTTTAATTGATAAAGGAAGTATTTAAGAAAAAACAAAAACAGATATTTAAAACTTTACAGCTCATTTCCTCAAATGATGTTTTTGTCATTTACCACCTTTATCATCTAATTTCAACAATTGTTAGGTATTTTTTTATTATTATTAAACTTTTAAATTGGGTTAATAAAAACAATGCGCTTTAAACAAACTTCGCAAATCCTATTTACGCCAGAACAAACCTTTCCAAGAAAATATCATCCATTTCCATCACATAAAGAGACTATCTCATCAACTTACAACAGCCAAAAAAATAGTAATTTTATAAACTTTACAATTATTCATATATATTTTTAAATACTAAATATCCTCTTTAAATCTTACAGCAGCATTTCGATTTTTTATTTACATGATTATATTATATCAATAAGTTAACTGAGACGAGTTTAAGGAGGTTGAGTTTTTTATTAAACTTTATATTTTTTATAATAAATATTCCATCGCTTTACTCAAAATTCTCATTCTATTTACACATTAAAAAGTCTCTCCTGGGAAATAGCATATATTGGCGTCCGACACATAAAGTATTTCCATCAATTTATAACAGCCAAAAAAATAGTGTTTTTTTTTAAATCTAAAACTGCACATATATTGTGTTAAAATATCAACTATTATGTTTAAATATTACATGTGTCTGTCGCGGAATTTCTGTATAAAAAAATTTTCTAGCTCTTTTTTTTAATGTATATTTATATGCAATAAATTTCATTTCTAAATAAAATCTTTACAAAAAAAATTAAATATTTAATGATTGAAATTTTTTTAATTTTAGAAATATTTAAATGTGTAAACGAATATATATCTTACGAAAAATGCCGCACTTTCATACGTTTTCATTTTCGAGCACCAAAAATATAGATATTGATTGATTGATTGATTGTCAGATTTCAGTAATTTCACAAATATATACGCTGCTCAAAACAATTAGGGGAGCACATGGTTATAACAAAATTACGCAAATATTTACAGCGATAAGTAATGTAAAGTTAAGCATCCTTAATTTAAAGCGCAGTAGAAAACAGCTAAAAAAAACTTGACATGCAAATTAAAGTTTATGACGTCAAAAAGCAGAAAAAGGAGATAAGTGTAGTAATCGAGATTTTGCAGAAACGTCTGTTTCACTGTCTCTGTTGTAAAATTCAATTGCTCAGCTTGTGTTTTGAGAAAAAATGACTTGAAAATGTCACAACAATGTGATATAACGAAATCTATGACTTGGCGTGTTATCGGGACTTTTGAATCTCGGACACATGGAATGGTAGACATCGACAAGGGCAAGGTCGGCCATCTGCTAATCAAGGTGGTCTCTATGCGCGTAAGCCAATGGTGTGTATTCCGTTCATCTCAAGTAACTGTGCGGCCCAAAGAAGGTGGGCAACTGAACATCGAGTTTGAAGGCAAAGTTGTTGGAGTGAAATTCTATTTACAGACGAGTCCCAATTCAGTCTGGATGTGACATCTGATGTTTTTTGGTATGGAGAGAAAGAGACACTCAACATAATCCCACATTCGTTCGTGAAAGATCACATTACTGACGAGGTGGGATGATGCTATGGGCGGAATCATCATAGGTGGACGTACGGGCCAGCATATCATTTGCAATTGCACTTTGACGGTTCGAAGTTATACAGACGAAATACTGAGACCCCATGTTGTATTTTATTTTGCGGCAATTAGTGATTTCTTTTTTTTTCCATGCATGATAATGCCCGACCTCATACAGTTCGTCTTGTGTAAAACATGCTTGAAGCAAAAACAATACAGCGTATGGAATGAACAGCATACTCTCCTGACCTAAATTCGATCGAGCACGTTTGGGACATACTCAGACGACGCGTTTCTGCGAGACCAAGGCCTCCTTTTACTGTCCAGGACTTGGCGATTGACATTCTTGAGCAGTGGAACAGTATTACCCAAAGTCTTATCGATAACCTCATCGCATCCATGGAAAACAAGTGTGCAGCAGTCTTAGCTGTTCGAGGAGACCACACGCCATTTTAAAAACCTTGCATCATTTCTAAACAATACTTTTTTTTTATCATGTACATGAAACCGAATTGTCATCCTAAACCATCTTTGCATATTCTCTCCATCTTTTCAAAGAATAAAAGCTCCCTTTCAAATTTTTACTTCTTTTTTCTGTATTGCGCATTGATACACGTGTACTATCCATTTTATGCCTATAAAAGGCTGTCTTTCACTGTTCTCTTAATTTTTTGCTTGCGCCCCTAATTTTTTTAGCTCTGTATATATTTTTTTATTTGAGAATACTGCTTAACTAAGACTTTATCTTTTGAACTAATTATTCTACGTATAAGCTGTTTTCTTCACACTATTCAAAACATCTCTACAGAATTTCTACAGAATTCTATCCCGAACGAATCTGGGTGAAAGTGTTCCACCAGGATCGTCCGGGATAGTTCAGATGTACCATTCGCCCAGTTAGAAATTTACATCTAATAGAAAAATTTAGCTGGAATTTTTCGTTTCCTTTCAATTGAAAAGAAACATTTCCGTTTGTCTCTCTTGGAAGGAACATTCCAGTTTTTAAAATTCAACTATTAAAGATAAAAGGAAATTTTATATGTACATTTTTTATAGTGAAATATATTATATAATATTTAAAACCGTTATCATCCACTTCATTAGAGTATGGTTTTAGTATTTTTTAGAATTAGAAATGTTTAAAAATAACCTCCTAACATATATATATATACTAAAACCATAACTTTCTAAAATAATGATAATTCTGTTTTCTTTAAAATTTTGCATAACTGAAATCAATATGCATAATATTCTAATTCAATTTACAGCATCACGTATGGGGATATCTTAAAATGAAAACGAAAAAAAGTGAACTGCAACTTCCTTATAAAGTAAATAAAACTAACTGCATCTCAGAAATGGCAAAATTTAATAAGAATATTTTAAATATTAGTCACCTTTATGGCTACACTACTTTAATTTAATTTAGAGATAACGTTCTTTAATTGGAACAAAATGTGATTTTAAATATAAAGAAACTGACTTATTTTCTTCAAACTGAGCATTTTACAAAATTTGTTTATGTCTTTTACCAATACAAAATGGTTATAGGAACGTTGATCTTCTAAAAATATAAGTGTATAATTTAAGAGTTCACATGATAAAGGTGGTATGTGACGAAAAAACAGTTAATAATATGATTGAACATAATCAATGGTCCTCCACCGTCTGTTCAGTTAGTATTTGAAGAACTATAATAATCACAGAGATTTTAATTGATAAATGCAGCATTTGAGAAAAAAAACAAAAACAGATATTTAAAACTTTACAGCTCATTTCCTCAAATGATGTTTTTGTCATTTACCACATTTATCATCTGATTTTATACGACCAACTGAAACCAAATAAACTTTCTTAGAAATGAAATTTTTCACTCCCTGACTTTCAACATCTAGAAAGCCGAAAAGTGATATTTGGAAAACAAATTATCCATTTAAATGTGATATAGTTTTTTGCTCTGTAGAAGGAATAATGCTTTTGCAACTTGATGAACAAAGTATAATTCACACCTAATTTTATTACTGTGAATACATGTGTTTAAAGAATTTGATAATATGTTTTTAAAACAGTGCTTTAACCCTTTGATAGTCCAGCAAAAGAGCAACCTTGTAATAAAGGTTTTATCTGTAATTTTTTGGAGGCTAAATGCTTATGATTACTCCAACACGAAATAAAAAACATAATTATGTAGATTAATATAAACGAAGATAATATTAGGCATTATTCAATGTCTCAATAATTTAAATAATGCATGCATCGATGTATGTCGAGAGTGACAGTCAAAGTGATAAAGTACAAGTTAGGCATAAAGGGTTAAATTGGTGATCTCATGAATCAGAACTTCAGAAGAGCATACCCACAGATAGAGTTTATACACCGATACAATCATATTCTGCGAATATGCTGGATGCGGTTAAATGTATACGATATATACATATTAAATATATTGTGTTACATATCAATATATAAAATACCACATTTTTAGAGAGAAAACTACAAGATTACACATGTAATTTTACAATTACAAAGATAGTCAACATAGGCCATAAAATTAATTAATGTAATATCACAAACATACCAAAGTCAATTACATAAGCAAACATTCAAATATTTTTTTTTTAATTTTATTAACTGGGGTTATACAATATGACATTTTCTTCGGGTGTTTAGAGAATTGTTTTTAGTTTAAATAATGCACACGAACAAATAAGTTTTTGGTATTATATTTACTGTACTTTGATCTAAGTGTGTGAATATTGTTATATAAAAAGGGTCACAATTAATCGATCTAATTTCCTCAAAATTCATTAGCCATTACGTACACAATAAATCAGTGTAAGTGATTGCATACTTGATAATAATCCGAACTATTAAATTACACGGCTTCTTAACCCTTTGCGGTCTGGTGACTCTTACGCAAATTTTAATTGGTTGGCACGACTATTTTATAAGACGTTACCTTCAATTATACACAATTTCGAAAATGCTCGAAGTAAATAAGGCAAATTTTATTTTCCTTTATTATTGGTACCAAAATCAAATTTTGCAAAGAAAATTGATCCCGAGTCAGACTCGGATTTGGACCGCAAAGTGTTAAAATATATTACATTATTTTGATATCATATTCCCAATTTATCAGATAAATCAAAATTTCAGAAAATGGTAGCAGTTTGAAGTTTGTGGTCAATTTTTAACACTTATTTTTCATTTCTGAAACTGTTTAAAAAATTGAAAATTTGTAAAAATTTTATTCTTTTAAAGGATTTTTTTTATTACAAAAGTCTTGTTTATTTCGAATGTCACACGGATTTCCATAAAAGGATTATGACTAAATCCTTTCATTATGAGGATTTCACATAAAGAAATATAAGTCCAAAGTCTAAATCCTTTTGTCCTAAATCCTTATGTCCTAAATCCTTATGTCTAAATCCTCATAAGGATATTCCTTATGAAGATTTAGACAGAATACCATCAGAAGAAACCACTCAAAATCCTTTACAGTTTTAAATCAAATTTTTGTCAGCGCGATGCCGGACCGTTAAGCTGTTTATCACAGTTTACATATAGAGTGTAGGAATAAAGGAATTGAAAGTATATTGCAGACATTTTGAAAGATCGAAAAATGTAATATTTTAAAAGCTTTCCAGTAGAAGCTGCCTATAAGATTTCGACAAGAGGGCTCAAAACAACGTGCAGTGAGTTTATTTAAGCAAAAACAGCATTTGGGTTAAAATTACGATCTCCATTGCGTACAATATTTTCATCATCATCGTTTAATTCAATAGAAACGGATATCGTACGAGGATGATGAAAATGGCAGAATTCTTCTGAATCTCCGATTTGGAGGGATTCTTTCGGATGGTATTTTATCTAAAATTCTTGTTACAATAAATGGGCTCAAACTTACAAGCAATCGGCCACTTTCAATAAGTGTAATGTGGAAACACTCCACTAAATGTTTTAGTGTTGGAAAAAAATAGGAAATTGCGGAAAGGGCTAAATACACAAACCAAAAATGGATATGCACAGCGCAATACGTCTGCATCTGATTCCATTTTATTTCTGCTCGTGCAAAGAATTCTGCAGATGTTCCTGAAAAATAGAGAGAAAATAAATTAAATTCTTAAAATCAATAAAGCTTTTTTTTTTCATGTTCTGAAAGTAAAACATTAATCTACATTCTCTCAAAAAAATAATAAAACCATCGCACCTTTATAGGAAAAATGCGAAATTTCAAATTATCAAGAACAATAGAATGTCAAGTTTCTACCTTTAATATTTGTATAAATAAATGCTCGAATATGCTTTTCACTTCTTCTTCCGTTATTTTTATCTGTTTATTTATTTGTCGTACTATGCGAGTAACAATGATTTTGCATATCCAGAGTTGAAGTTTTTGTTGCATTAAATAGGAGGTACCAAGGCAAGAAGAAGAGTGGGCAAGATCACGAAAGTCTTAAATTTTCCGTTTTCCACTAGGTAGTGGCATCAACCGGACACTACTGGCTCTCCTATCGGTAGTTCATTACAAAGTAGTATAGAGATGCTGAAATCGCCATTTTTGTGTTAGCTGTGAAGCTTTGATTGTTTACCGCTGCCACGTTATACTTTTATGCATGTTTAAATAAGCTCTGCTACAGATACAGGCAAGATATATCGTTTCTCTTTAATATTTATGAGTAACTTAGTTTAAATACTACCTATAACCATGAATAAATGTCAATTAATCGCTTTCCTTCATGCCAATGAAAACGAATATTTGTAAACAAGCTCGTCATCTTGCCCCGTGTTTCGGAATTTATTAATCTGACTATGTTGTCCATTCTATTTAAATCCTCTAAATACTAGTTTGTCTGTGTGTTTGTCCGCACGACGTTGCGCTTCTATCTCCTCTGGGGCTAAGGGGCGCATCGGATCGGGGGAGGTGTCGTTCGAAAGGGGGTGACCAGAGGAAGACATTTTTGCCATTCGCTAAGCCCCCTAGACCCCCCGAAGGAAAAACCCTATCAGGGTCCGTATCTCCGCTTCCAAGCATCCGATCGGTACGGGGGGGGGGGCTGCAAAGACTACTGAGCATGATGTTGTTGGCGATGAAACTGAAAATAACAGTTCTAATCCTCAGACCCTGGTAGTAGAAAACCAACGTATAAAGCCTTCAGAAGAACCAGAACTTGTGGCAAATGCTGATTCCGATGTACCAAGGAATCCTGTTAGTGTTTTTGATTACAAACCATTGCCTAAAGCAATACAATGTGATAAAAAAAGGAAAAGCAAAACACTAAGCTCAAGCATTCTTACAAGCACACCCATCAAAGAAATGTAAGAACAAAGGGAAAAGCAGAAGGAAGAACAGGAACGTTTAAAAAACAGAGAAAAGAAGCTAGTGATGCTAAAAAGGGAGTAAAAAAATTCAAACTAAGTTCCTGTAGGCCTAAGTCTATTAAATCCAGGTGAAACAGCCCAGTTGCATCAACTTCAAAGGACGGTGTTCTCAGATGTCCTGCTTGTGACGAGGAATATTGTGACCCACCAACAGAAGAATGGATCCAGAGCTGTAAATGCCAAGAGTGGTGGCATGAGGAATGTTCCAATTATAAAAATGGCATTTTTATTTGTGACTGTTGTTAGATGCACAACTAAACACTTCAACATTACGTTACAGTGCATTATGCTTAGTTTGGTACTTTGTAAGATATAAAAACTCAGTTATCATTTGTTAAACCATGTAACACATTCAAAAGATAAAATATGTTCAACCTTTTTCAGTGTTATCATCTTGCCCCAAGGCCAAAGTCATCTTGCTCCAGTACTGGGGCAAGATGACGATTTGTTAATGTTATGAAAAAATAAAATTATCCTTTATCTTTTTATTTGAAAAATTAAATGGTAATATATTTAATATTACAAAGGAATACTCTAACAATTCATGTAAAATTAATTTTACCATACTTAAAAATAAATTAATAAACAACAAAAATTGTTAACATAGTCATCTTGGCCCAGTCTCCCCTACGTGAAAAGATTCAGACATTTTCATCAACGCTTGGTAAACATACATAATTCAAAACGACTATCTTAGAACCTATAATAGCTGCCATAGCTCACTCAAATCTTCTTCTAAAAAACTCCCTATAAACAAAGTAGTATATCGTAAAACAATAAGTAATTACTGAAATATTGCTGATTGCTTTATTCGTCAAATATTTTTAGAGATAGACCGAAAATTCGGTTTTGTTTTTGTTTTCGACGAAAATTCGGTCGGGCCAAAACTCAACCGAAACTATCTGTATTCCAAAATTCTCGTATCTTCCTTCGGAATTTTGAACATTACTCTTTGATTTGAACTGTATCGGCTCAAATGAGACAATTTACTGCTATGGGCTTCCGGCTCAAATGAGACAATTTACTGCTATAGGCTTCCGGCTCAAATGAGACAATTTATTGCTATGGGCGTCACTGTTTATTATTATCAGCCATCATTGATTCAAGACATGAGTGCAAATTATAAAGTAAGTGATGCATAAAGGACGCTTGAAGATGCTTTTCGCATTAAAATCTGCAGTCATAACAGTAATAGAAATTGTTTAGTTTGAAACCACGGAACTGTTTAGAATACTCTTTGAGAAATCTCTAATTATGATTTTTTACAAAATTCATTATCAAAGAGAAATCGAGTATACCTAAAACATTTTGTAATTAGATGAAATTCGTATAATTAGAAAATCATTCTGTGTCGTTGACGAATTAATTACATTTTATTTCATATGAAAATAAAAAGTTTTGGCCAGATGAGGCACGTAGATATAACTCGGTCGCACGTCTAATTAATTAATAATTATTTATCTTTAATAAACACGTATAATTAAATAATACGTATATTTAGGTATGTATTTTTTACTAAAATTTTTTTATATATAATTTCGGTTTCGGTTTCGCCCAAAAGGAGGAAGATTACCGAAATTCGATTTTCGGTTTAAATTTCGGTCTTAAAAACTTGTTTCGGTCGATCCTTAAATACTTTACTTGTCACTAACTAGAAATTATAAAAATGCATAAAGATTTGTACTATATCTGTATTTTCTAGCATTCTGGATTTGTACATACTATAGTATCCAACGCGGACTTCCCTGATTGGGGAAAGCGATTTTCTTATTTTTCTTATTATTGTTATTGAAAACTAAGATATTTTTTTCATTTAATATATTCTTTTAGATTTTTCACAAACAATACCAGAAATATTACAAAGCAGGAAACCAACGTTTAAAAATGCACAAATAATACGTGAAACGCAGCCAACAGCTGTTTCGAATCTACTCGCGAGAATCTTCTTCAGTGCAAGATAGGGAAAGACACAGCGTGCTAGAAAAACCAAGGCTGGGCTAAGAGAGTAGCGCCTATCTAGCTCTAGACCTATCTCGCTAGTAGATTCGAAACAGCTGTTTGCTGCGTTTCAGGTATTATTTATGCATTTTTAAACGTTGGTTTCCTGCTTTTTAATATTTCTGCACAAAGGCATAAATTTCTGTTTTAATACCAAAAATATTTTCATATGAAAATAGGAATTGGAAATTAAATAAAGTTTTCAAATTTATTAAAAGCGATGTTTTCTTATTGATTTTCCGGCAGGAGTTAACAAAAAAGGAATTGCCAAAGATTTCGCTATTAACAGCCATTTGATTATGATAATTGCTGTGGTTCATGCGCGCGGTTCAATTACATGCCTTAAATTTGTGTTTTATTTATATTTTATTATTTTATTTATATATTGATGATAATTTAATTTTGTAATGGTATATAAGCAGGAAACAAATACTGAAATATTCATATTAATTTAAGTTCAAACGGATTTATCTTTGTTAAAGCGACGAGGTGGATTTATCATGCTTCAAAATTATTTTTAAAATCGTGAAAATAGAGGAAATTGCGATACAGTTTTCCAACAAATTGCGATAGATTATTTTTAATGCACTTGAAATTACATTTTTCTCTATTCTATTGGTGTAAAAATTAAAAATGTACAAATTTTGGAATTAAAAAAAAATGTTGTAAAAGAAAAAGTTAATCATCTGCTGTTGCCATTGTCAAAATGACGACAGCGTTACGGACGGTCACGGTTGTCCTTTATAATACCGATTAAAAAAAATTGTGCTACGTTTGCAATTTTAAAATTTGGGGTCCATTTTAAGATCTCCCACTACGTTTAAATAGGAAAATTTCTGCAAAAAGCTTATATTTCTCAAAATTGTTTTTAATAGAAAAAACTGTACGATTAGCTTCCAAAAGAGTTATTGTTTGTTTTGGACGATCATTGGGAGTATGTCTTGGGTTATTTCAGTCACAGCTCAGTTCTTGCGGTAAATATAAATAACATACTCAGCAAATGGGATTTCAAACGGAAGTACCGTTTGGAGTTAGCATGCTCACTTACACACACATAGATCATAACAAGTAAATCTGCAGATGAGGATCCTCAATGTCTGCTCTAAATTGTTTTTAACACACTTTGCGTAATATCCAACTTCCTACAGACCGCAATTTATTTTTTTTAGTTACATAAATATTTATAACAATAAAAAGTGCATTGAAGGTTACCGAAATTAAAAGCATTAAATTAAAGATGATGTAATTCAATGATATTTTAAAATTATGATGAACTGTTTATTCTGGCAAATCTCTAGAAAATAAAATACACTGCTCAAAACAATTAAAGGATATTGCAGTTTTAGGTGGATTTTGTATTTGGTAAACTGTTTAGCTGATTGATACATGGTCGACAGACATAGTAGGTTATATGAGAATAAATTACACATGTTTGGCAGAAAAAATGCATTTTATTGCGCATTTGTGTACTAAAGGAAAAAAAACACAATTTGTGCATATGAGAAAAAAAGAATAAGAAAAGGTGTTTTCTTCAAAGAAAATCATTTTCAGTAGGGGGTATGGTTTCCACGGGCGGCCAGCAACGTTGAACACCTTTGAGGCATGGACTCAATGAGGCTATTAATGACGAGTTGGGGTATTCTGCCCCACTCTTCCAGAAGAGCTCTTTCCAGTTGTTGGAGAGTTTGTGGGGGTTGTTGGCGGCCAGAAACTCGTCTTCCTAGAGCGTTACGAACGTGCTCGATTGGATTCATGTCTGGAGAACACGCTGGCCATTCCATTCGAACGATTCGTTCCTCGAAAAGGAAATCCTCCACCAGGTTTGCACGATGTGGCCTGCAGTTATCGTCCATTAAAATGAAGTTATTTCCGATTGCTGCAGCGTAAGGGACTACAATAGGTCTGAGGATCTCATCCCTATATCGGCGACCAGTCAGAGCTCCATCTCGAATGATGTAGAGGTCAGTGCGCCCGTCAATGGAGATGCCACCATACACCAACACTCCTCCACTGCCAAATATGACACTTTCGTGCACGAACGCAGGATTATTCCTACTGCCACGGTCCCTCCAGATGAAAATATGCCTATTATCCGGATGCACAGAAAAACGGGACTCGTCAGAAAACAGAATATTGCTCCATTCATTTCTCCTCCAGTTGACATGCTCGGTTGCCCACTCCCTGCGGTCGCGACGATGCATTGATTTTAATCTAATACATACCATCGGTCGGCGAGCATACAGACCTACAGCATGAAGCCGGTTTCGGACAGTCTGAGTTGAAATCGTGGTGCCTGTAGCCGAGCGAAGGTGTTGTTGGAGAAGAGTAGCGTTCATGGTTCGGTGTCTCCGAGCTGTTAACGCTAAATACCGATCTTCATTGGGCGTTGTTGCCCGTCTACGACCTTGCCCTGGTCTTCGGCCTGCATATTCACTCTCCAAAAAACGGTTCCAGATCCTGGAAATGACACTTTGTGACACTCCAATGGCTTGCGCTACTTCGGCTTGAGTTTGGCCCCCTTCTAACCTACCAACAATTCTCAAAGCTTCTGAATCTGTCAAATGACTTCGCTGAGACATCGTACTCATCGAAACAAAGCAATCACTGAATGCCGATCATCCTTGTCTTCATTCTCTTTTATCCAGTTGAAAGTCAAATTTCATTCGCTACCACTGAAGCGACGTTTTTGACGTCGAACTCAAAATTTGCATACTCCACAGTTTGAAAACCAGAAAAATTTGCATTTGTGATTCTCTTCTTCTATTTTCGGCAAAAAAATTATTTATTTTATATAAAACTTCAAATATCCTTTAATTGTTTTGAGCAGTTTAGATACCTTCAGAGGGCACATATGCCCTCTCACCTATGCTTTTCTCACATATGCACATGGTTTAACACAAACTTTTCGCAATCTTAAGTTTTAATATTTTTTAGTGATTTTTTTTAATTTTAATTTTTTTTTTTGTAGTTTGCAGTAAAAACCATAAAATTATAATTACAGCCAATTAAAAAAAAAACGGCTGCTTTAAAGTATGTAAAAATGTTCCGCTGATTCCTTGGAACAGTTCCCGAGTTAAAGTATCATACAAGGTTACTTTTCCCGCAAGTTATATCGCCCTCCTCACCCACTTTTCCACTTTCTAATAATTATCTCGATCTTGCCATCACCCGCAATTTCCCTCATCTTTACAGCATTCAAACACTGGGCGAGTTGAAATCAGATCACTTGCCAGTAATCCTCCGGCATCGAGTTGACTCTTACAATCTAAACTTAGATCGGCTTTTACGCACAAGGTGGGAAGACTTCACCTTCCCGGTCGAACAGCGGGAGACTCCGCCCCTTGTCCCTGAGACGAAAGGAAAGGTGAAGCAAGCGATTAGTCAACTGGGTGACGTTCTCAGAGAGGCGTATGATCAGTGTTCTCAATCGAGAAACACCACTGCTGACACACACCGTCTACCGGTGTTGATCATTCATTTGATAACTGAATGAAATTGTGCTCGCAGGATGTGGCACGTCTATCAACGCAATCAATTGCATTGGAGAATCAAGGTTGCTATCTCGAAGTTAGAAATGAACGCTGGAACAATTTTGTCGAACTCTGTCGACAGAAGATAACATAATATGGAAGGCTCCTTCCCGTATTCGTAAGACACGAACACACATTCCGGCTATTATTGGGTCGTTCGGAAAGTCGTGTCCGTTTGGGAAAATCAATCCGTACCGGAAAATTCTATCATTTAATTATTAGACATTGATTCCGATATCTATTGTCTAATAATTACCGGGCAGAATTTTCCGGTACGAATTGATTTTCCCAAACGGACACGACTTTCCGAACGACCCAATAGAAGACTATAGGCATGGCTTATACTACAACTGAAAAAACTGAATCTATAGCTGAAAGTCTTAGAAGTCAATTTACACCTCATTCTGGTATTGACAACCAAAGACTTGCTTCTGTGTTGGAGACCACAGTTCAAAATTTCTTAAACACTGACACACCAAACATGCTACCACCGATCTGAAGTTCGGGAGTACATGTCAGGCTTAAAAAAGAATAAGTTTCCGTGTGAGGACCGTATTTCAAACAATATGCTAATCAACTTACCACATAATTTTATTCTATATATTGTTCTTTTAATTAATTGTGTGATGACTCTTAAAACTTTTCCTTATTTCTGGAAAAGGGCTATTATTGTGCCCCTGCCCAAAAGTGCGGCAGATAATAGACACGCCCCTTCCGATTTTAGACCTATCTTTTTACTATCTTGCCTCTCCAAAGTCTACGATTATGTTCTTGTCAACCGCCTTAATGCGATCCTAAACTCTCATGACGTACTTATACCAAAGCAATTCGGTTTTCCTGCGCATCATTCAACAACTCATCAGTTGTGGAGAGTTTCGAACTTCTTCATGACGGAATTAGATCATGTAGTGACAGGGGCAATCTTTCCCGATGTGAAGAAGGCTTTTGACAAAGCCTGGCACATCGCTCTTATCTTTAAACTAAAAGTGCTCGGAATACCGGGAACACTAATTAAAATCTATGATGACTACTTCCAAACTAGATCCTTCGTCGTTAGAGTCGGTAATTCCTACTCTAACATTCGGCCCATTTCTAGCTCTGTGCCTCAGGGTTCTCTAAGCGGTCAAACCCTTTTTAACGTATACTTTAACCCTTTGAGCTACGGGTTATTAAAATTTTAAAAATATGCTAGAAAAACACTTAAAATGTGATTAGGGGACTGTCTAAAATTGAACTATGTGATTAAAAAAAAATTTAAATACCCCCTTTAGGCTGGGGGACGTGGGAAGTTTTCCACCATCAGAGTTCTAGAGCATTCATTTCAACACGCAAATACAAGATATGACACCGCAAAGTTATTCTAAAATTACTATAATTGCTAAAATTTCAACATATTTTAAGCAGTTACATTATTTAGACAAATTCTAAGAATATTAAAATATTTAAAAAAATTATTAAATGAGAAAATTCAAAATTTTAAAATCATAATATAAAAATACAAACTAGTAAAAAATATATCAAATTTACAGATGAAACATATGTTAAAAATATTTCATTTTTGTTTAGAAATATTTAAAACATAATAAACTCGTCAATCTGCTGAATTAAAAACAAATTTAGGTTCCTTGGAATTTAATTATAAGCATCTAAATTTTGGCTCTGAAACACTGTCTAGTGTGTAATTTCTAGTGCTGCCACCTAGTGACAAATCACAGTTTTCTAGTCCTTAGAACTCTGGTGGTAGAAAATTCTACCATTACTAATTTTTATCCCCTGTAATTATTTAAATTTTCAGTTTAGTAATTTGCATGCAATTATTATTAAATTTTCGAAATGTCCAAGAGAAAAAAAGTTATCTCCTTTGAAAAATATTTCTTTATAATGCTTGAAAAATACAAAATTTCTAAACCTTCAAAATTGGAGTGTTTTTAAGATCACATTAAAAACTAACTAGATTTTGGCAGAGAGTAGTACTGCCATGAAGATTTGTAGAAAACAAGTAATGCCTGCAAAACCCAAATTTTGCTTTTAAAATCGAGTCGTTTTGAAGAAAATTAAAAGATTTTGATTTTATGTGGGGAAAATTCACCCGGCAGAACTCAAAGGGTTAAGGATATTTCTAAAGAGATTGATGTCCACTTAGCGATTTTCGCCGTCGACAGGGCCATGCTTAACAAACATAAACAAACACACGCAGTGTTCGCTAAACTTCAGAATTATCTCGATAAACTTTCGGCCTGGTTAAAGAAATGGAAAATTAAAGTTAACATTGCCAAATGTGCTGCTATTTTTTACACCAACCAACGTTTTACCCCAAGGCTAATCTTAATTTTATATGGAATAATGAAAATATTCCCTGGAAGACTGATTACAAGTACTAGACATTCACCTAGATTACAAATTGCCATGGTGCAATTACATCACAGAAATTCTGGGTCGTGCTGATCGCACTGTGGGCTCCCTTAATCATCTCTTGGCATGGTATAGCCCCCTGTCAATCAAAAATAAATTGTTACTTTAAAAATCCATGGTACGGCCGATAATCACTTAGAGTTCGGTCGCTTATGGTAGTGCTCCTAAAACTAGACTAGAAAAAATCGAAACTTTCTAGAATAAACTATTGTGTAGGTTTACAAAAGCATCTTGTAATGTCCGTAATGACGTCATTCACCGTGAACTTACAATTAAACCTATTTTTTCTGAAATTAAAAAACTTGGGATGAAGTTTCACAGGTCAACCCCAATCGTACGAAATCCTGCGTTAAACGCCATACGTAGTTATGACGCTAGTGTGGAGAGAAACCTGAAACGGTCTCTCTCCTTCCTCACTTGGGACGACAATATCGTCCCATGTTCTAAAACTTCCAGAAGAAATTCTTCGGCGGTTACTTAAACGCAAGTTTCCCCGGGAAAATTTTATCTTTTTCCTAGAAAGAAAGAAGTTTTCACTTAGAATTGGTTTCCCGTCTCACGTCATGCAGCATACTGCTCACTGCAAAAAGCTGCGTTTTACAACTTTCCTAAACCTCACTGTATTTTAATTGTAATAATTTATTTATTAATTATTTAGACTTTTCTCTCCTATCTGTTTCAGTGGTTATTTAATTGTAAATGTGTGCCGTATCCTTTTTCAAAATTTTAGAAATTTGCTCTTTCATTCATGTTACTTCCATCCCTTAATGTCAGGCACCGCCTTCCTGATTTCCAATTGGCTCTGGGGTTCCTGCTCACTGCAACAAGGCTATATAAGGCAATTTCTCCAAGTTTGGCTCATTGAACCGTCGATCGCCGCACAGTCGTTTTGACGATCTAGGTGGACAAAACTATTTCGTTGAAGTTTAATTAGTTTTTGCTGATTTTTGGCTGTATCACTAATAAAATACTCAAACAGTGATAAATATTTGGTTATTTAACAACAATGTCTTAAAATAAAAATCCAGGGTGCCCACTAAATTCTTTTCCCACTCTCTTAACTTCCGAACCACTGAATCTATATTCATAAACATGGTGACTAGGTATAGTAAAGAGGCTAACCGCTACTAGATGAGACAGTTTACAAAGCCACCTGTTACAAAATGGCGAAATTAGCGTTCCTTTCACAAAAACGGTTACATATGGGATAAAAGTGAATGACGACACCTTGTGAACATGAATATGCTAAATGAATCTCGTTCTGAATATGAATCGTTTTCAAGATAGGAAATTTGTGTTTATTTATTTTAGATACTCAGCTGTTTTGCACCATCTGGCGCTGGAATTCATTACTATACCTAGATGCCACTTTTATAACTATAGCTGCAACCGTTCGGCAACTAAGAGCGTGGGAAGGACTTTAGTGGGCACCCTGTATAATGAATTACAAATAATGCGTTAAACATACTTATTTTACAATTAAGTAAAATAAAAAAAAATAATGCACACTTGTAAGTTAACATTCATTTCTTTTTTGTATTTTTGTCTGCTCAGAATTGCTCTAAAAATTTGTGTAGTAATCCTGAAAAAAAAAAAAAAAAAAAAAGCATTTCAATAAAATCTTTAAAAAAAAAAACAAGAGTTTATGTTTTGTGTGACTCTGTAAAAAATATAAATCCTACCCAAATTATTTTCAATTGAAAAAATGATGTTGTATAAATAAAAATCCTATATAAATTTTATTTAAATTAAAACAAAATTTCTGCTTATAGACTTAATGAATCCTAATTTTTTATGTGTCCTTGTAAAAGAAATACAACTATTATGCACTTTGTTTTCAATTTAAAAAGTGCGATTGTGTATCTCAATAACCTATAGAAATTTAATTAAAATTTGTGCATTTTAGCAACAATCTTTCCGCTATCTTTTATGTAGATTTGTAACAAATGCATAATTTCTACGTTAGTCAAATTATAATTTAATAGAATTGTCATCGGAAAAACATATCTCGGCAAAGTTTCAGCTCAACCAGATAATTGAAAGTGGTTTAAAATTGTCTTGCAATATTTGAACTAATCTTTTATGTGGCCCTATAAAAAAGCGTAACTGCTACGTTGTATAAATTTTAATAATATTGCATTGCCATTAGAACTACGTATCCTAAGCAAAGTTTCAGGTCAATCGGATTATTGAAATTGGTTTAAAATCAACTTGCAAGTTTTAATCTAAAGTTTTGTGAAGCCCTGTAAAAGCAGTATTCTAAACAAACATCTACGTTCTTTAACTTATAATAATATTGTATTGTCTTTCAAATTACATATGTTTTCATTGTTTCTGCTCAATCGGATAATTCAATGTGGTTTAAATTTGACTAACAAGATTTGAACTAAACATACATGCATGCACTGCAAGTTAATATGATGCTTGTTTTTTGATAAAAACTTAATGATCTGCAGACATCTGCAGGAGATTTTTTTTTACATTTTAGGAATGGTACTTTGATTTAAAAAAATGCTTATTGCTGAATAATTCTGAATAATATGTTAAAGTTCAAGATGAAATTTGTAACAACATCAAGGTTCATCCAGAATAACAACCTTTGAAAAAAGCGGTTAAGCGGGTTTAATATCGCTTCTTTTCAAACAAAAATGGGTTAAATCTGAACTTGACAAACCTGAGACATATGTTCAGCAAACTCATGCTTTCAAATAAAACAGAACAGTCACGACGTGCTTTCAAATAAAACAGAACAATCACGACGTGCTTTGAAACTTAGAGCAAGCTTGTGCAACTTTTCAAACTCCCTCAAACCAAATGCGGAAATGGCTTATTTACTTTCATAATTAATCGACACCTCTGATTTTTTTTACAAAACTCGTACGGAAATACAGACATTCAGCTACCAGTGCACGCGGTTTTGTCAAATTCCGAGATAATAGGTAAAAAGAATTTTTTCCACCTAGACCATCAAAAAACCCACTGTGCTCCGGTGCGTGATGTTGCATCCCGGTCTCTAAATTCTCAACCAGTTATAATATCTGAATTTTGAAGTTTTTATTTAAGCTTTTTAATTTCAAGTAAGCTATGTGCCCTCTTTTGTTTTTTTGTTTTTTGTCCTTAGATTTGAGTTAGTTAGGCTTGGCTACCTTATGCTATGATTTTTCTATGCTCGTTGGTACCATGCTACCTTTACCTTCTTCGTTTTCTACCTACGCCAGTCATTGAAATGACATGGAAGTGTAGGACAACCGAATTTATTTGGATGCACTCTGCGCCTTATTTCTGGAGGTTACATTTAACCTCGTGCTTCCAACACTAGAATGGCCTTCGAGACTTCACCAGAGCTGCCAAATTATACCTTTTTAGAACTTGCATTGCTTCGAAATTCATCTTTATGCTACTTTTTGATTTAGATGGGGACTACGCGCGTCGGCGCTTCACGGCGTGTTGGCACTCCTTGAGCACCGCGATGTCATGTCATACAAGGTTACTGTCATCATCATTATGACAAATTTAAGATTCACAAGAAAAAGTGTCATAACCCCCCTTAAATGTGACAGCCGTGCCAAATTTGATATTTCTATATTCAGTTCCATAGAAATCGTAAATAAGAACGATTGTCACGCATTTCATCCATTTAAAGGTCGATTATATTTTTAAACTATTTTGTGCAGCCTTTTACGTCTTAAAAATAGCAATCATGTCTAATTTCAAGTTTCTATACTTAATCATTCCATAGAAATCGTAATTTAGGACGTTTTTAGAACGTTTTATGCGCATTTCACCCTTTTAAATTTCTACTTTTTCGTTCAACTGTTCTTTAGGACTATTTGCGTCTTTAAAGTAACAGCCATGTCAAATTTCAAGTTTCTATCCTTAACAATTATAGGCAAAATCGTAATTTAGAACGCATTAGAAGGCTTTTCGCTAAATTCACAATTTTAAATTTCAATTTTTTATAAACTGTTATTAGAGAGCATTTAGATCTTATAAGTAAGAAAATAGTGATTATGCCAAATTTCAAAAATTTTCTATATAACAAAATTCGCAATTTTAGAACATTTATCGCTGCTGCAACCTTCTAGTTATAGTGACATCTACGTAAAGTATTAACCTATGTTGGAGCAAAGACTGTCATTATCAATTTGCCTCCATTACTTTTGAAATCTGTTTAGTATTCCCTAAGATTCTATAGAAATCATAATTTGAAAGTTTCTAGAATGCTTTTCGCATTCATCTGTTTCTGTTAATTCATATGTTTTTTGTATCATATTTATTATTGAGAATGTTGCCGTCAAAGCAATAAAACATATAAATAATGATATGAATAAATGTCTAATATGAATAAATAAAGGTATTTTTTGCCTTTTTAAAGAGTATTTTATCACTTTAAGCAAATGTTAATTTAGTTTGAAAAATCTGATTGACAAACATTATCAAATTTTAAATTACCGTAAAGTGTTTAGAATATTTCTTTTTTCTGGTGGTACATTTGTTTACTTTCTAGAGTTTCTTCAAAAACAGATTTTTTGGCAAATTCTTACAGATTTCATTAAGAGATAAAGTTTTATTTAAGACTTTCTTTCTTTAATATTATGTTTTGTTTTAAATTGAACTACTGTTGATATAAGGGAGACTGGGGAGGGTTGACCATAGGGGAGGCTTAACCCACCCTATCATTTTCATATTTAAAAGTGTTTCAAAGTTTTGAAAATAGGTGGCAATCAAAACTACTGAAATGCTCAAACAATAGTCTTTGTTTCATGAAGATAATTGAGAAAGGTGTGGAAAAATCGCGAGGAGTTTTCATCTTGAAAAGTGGATTTTGTAGAAATATTTTGTAAGATTTTTTTCGTATAAAATATATCAGAGAAATTTAAGTAAGTAGGTTTTAAGTAATGTAGAATACTGAGCTTTCATTCCAGGTATAAAGATTGTAGAGTAAATTAGGGTTACCATGCGCTATAATTAAAAAAATGGCTATTTGGGGAGGCTTGACCCAGTTAATGGGGGGAAGGTTGGCCAGATGGTCAAAGCTCCTTAATTAAGTGCTTTTTTAAATCCTTTTATTACACACTTACATAAGTATTACATAAGTATTAATGACTATATTTCTAAAAGAATGTAAATTTATTCTCAAAATACAGTAAACTGGGGTGATTGATAGAAAGGAAAATGTTTAAATCTTATTAAGTGAAGATGAGGAAATTTGCTATAGATGCAAGAAAAAATTTAATGAAATATAAATTGGAAATTTGATAGGAACTTTTGTTTCATATAAATAGTACCCATAGTAAGTAAATAGAAAGAATGGAAAAGACTAAAGACGATTAAAGCAGCAGCCTTAAGACGTGTTAGGTATTCATCAATCTGCAAAAGAACATAACATTGATCAAAACGCTTTTGGAAGGTATGTAGACAAATGTCACTAAAATGAACACAATAAGAAGAAGCCAAACTACGTAGAAACTAGTGTTGCCAGGTCGAGTGTAAAAAAAATGGGTGTTTAAAACGGAATTTTTCTCCTGTGTCTTGAATTCCGTCTAAGCAGATATGTATACACATTTTATTTTCCCGAATATTTTTAAATAATAATTACACCTTATTACATAAAATTATTCTGCCTTTTAAAAAATTTATTTTATTTCCCTAAACAAATATTTCAATATAAAATAAAGTGGATCAAGCCTACCATATGTGGGGAGCCTGACCCATTATTTTCTCATGTTTAAAATCAATAGTTTTTCATATTTCTTATATAATACACTTATGTTGCAATTTTATTTTGATAACTGATTGCATAACGATTAAAATGATGTATGAAACTTTATTCTAAGTTCAATATTAAAAAAAAAAATAAAAGATCATTTTGTTAAAAAAGGGTTAACCCTCCACAGTCGCCCCTACTTTATTATATTATAAATAATTTGTAGGATAATCTGAAAATTTAAACATTTGTGCATGAGAAATATACTAGTCCCACTACTGGAACATAGAAGAAGGTAACTTTTTTTTTTTTTTTTTAGTTTCATTTTTTTTTTGAAGAATATATTTTGAATCTTTGAATGTTTTTTCTGATGCATAAAGGCTAGGGCTACGCTAAAAATATATATAACTTTCGGAATTCACTAGCACTTTAATAATTAGATAAATGTCTTTAAGTGTCTCACTGCTAGTGCGTTTACCTTAATCTATATATTGAAACAATCTGTGTTATGCATGTTTGCCTTATTATTTAAAAAATGTGTGTCGAACATACTTTGATACCTTAACATGTAGCCGGACCCTTATTGCAAAATAAAACATAGACAATTATAAAATATTTAGTCCGGTTGAAAACGACATTTAAAATTTTTTATTGCGTCAATTAAAATAGATGTTTTAATCTGGTTAGGTTTTTTTTCATACGATGTCTAAAATAGCACATGCAATCTAAAATAATACATGTAACATTTATATACAACATTTCAACACTGCATGCATGCAAGTTACTGCCAACCTGTCGCTGAATTAAAAAAAAAATCAAAGTAGAAAATTTATTTAATAAACTGTATCTTGCGTCTCTGCTGTACGTATTTGATTTCATTTTTTATGTAAAATCTCTGGTTTAAGATATATTTATAAGACCTGGAAAAAAAGTGAAAGGTTTGCCGCTACGCATGCTCTACGAATATTTATAGAAATATTCACCTTTGACTATGTAATATAAAAATAAATGTGATAGCAGGATCGCAGCAAAAGGTACGAAGAAAAACAACATAAAGTTATTTTCATGTGGTATGCCAACGGTACAGCTAATTTCCTTATTAGAGGCCACAACGTGGGTTGAAAAAAGGTGCACCTATAAAAAAAAACAAGAAAAAATATAAATAATATGATTACAATGTCTATTATCAATCTTTTATGCAAACTATAATAAAATATAAAACACTTTGGATATAAACCACACAAAACTTATTGAACGGCACACAAGAAATACATCTATATGATATTGCATAAAAACATTAAAATAACAGTAGGATTGACGTTTCGTGGCGCTTCTGCGATCATCTGCAGGATAACTGAGGTTAAGGAACTTTAAAAGTCCAACCTCGAAAAAATAATTTGGAAGCCATAAAAATATATTATTGGGGAAAGCAATAACGCCATCTAGTTATAATACTTACAAAATACAGCTAATCACATCATTGGAAAGGGAGGAGGAGGGAGAAATAAGGTATGAACTAACTGGCACCATGCGTATTATAATAAAGTATGCCGGGTATTTGAAATGTTAAAAGATAAATTATCATTACATGCATTCTGGCCACATTTAATAATTTCAAGTGACTCTATAATTTTAAGCGCATAGAGGATTATTAGAAAGTTTTATTACATTTCTTTCAATCAAATTTATGGTGCTATTGTCTGCTTCGTATTTATAATTAATATACACGTAATAGATTAAATTTAAATAGAAATTTATGTTATACAAATTGGGGGAGGGAGAAATCAACTTTCTATTGAAATTAAATTTCAACTTTTTAAATTCTTAGGTGTCTTTTAAAAATCTCAAATCTTTTTTTTTTTGGTTAAAATAGTACAATTTTTTTACATGATATCCTACTCATGTAATTGCAGGTATCAGCGGTAAATTGTGTTTTTCATTAAGTTATTTCATAACACTAAGTAATAATAAGTAAATGAAATACTTTAATTTATAATCGCTAACGGTATCTGTTATTTTAGTAATATACTTCATAAAATAAACATTCATGTCTTTATAATTCATTTTAAAATCAGTTTGATATTCATTTTAATTCTGAACAAAGGCTCTTTTTATTTAAGACGCATGTGTTTAAAAAAAAAAAAAAAAAAAAAAAAAAAAAAAAAAAAAAAAAGCATCTCTTGATAATACATCTTTATGGGTTGAAAATTATTCCGATTTAAATCCAAACTAGCTGACCCGAAATATTGAATTGAATAAATGTGCTATTTGGTGTTTTATTCTCTGCGTTATTTGAATTTTGGTCTCTGAGTACCGAAAGAGAACAAAGCTGTGACAAAACACTCAGGTTTTTATCGATTTCGTCGAAATGTTCACACATTTTATTTTGTAAAGAACGTTCTTACCCGTCCGAAAGTATAAATAGTTTGTTAGCGATGTAAATCTAGTCTATTGAGATGCTATAGAAAATATTGGGTTAAAATACGGACATTTAGTTATCTTTAGCGTACACAAAATGTTGTCTCTGCGAGGCGTGAAGAGACCTGTGTTTACCGGTATATTTGAAAGGATTAAAATTCGTGTTTTTTGAAATAAATATCTCCATCGATTAGAAGATGATTGCAGCTTTTCGAATATATTTAGGGTTTGTCAGTACCTCTAAAAATGCGCCCTGTTGGGGCGTTGCATTAAGGGAGAAAAACTTTTGTCGGAAAAACGATACTTTTGAAAAAATATTTAAAAAGGGTTAAGTGCGATATATTTAATTGATTAAGGCATTTCAGGAATAAGAGTATGATCTTTCAGAACGCGTGTTTCGTTTTTAATTTTATTAAGCGGTTTGGTCGGTGTAAGTTAATAAATAATGACGAAATACCCCCGAAATTCTTTCTTTTCGACCTGTTATCTCCCGATGTCTAAATAAGGTTTCTGCGAGTACGCCAGCGCTTTTTATTAACACTTTCCAACAAAGTTGAAAAGTGTTTATGCATTCGGTTTGTCTGTCCGTTTGTCCGTCTGTACGCGCTCTAACTCCCGTAAATATACTCAGATCTTTCTAAAATTTTTGGATGTTAGTGACCTCTGCCACAGCAGGAACCCTATTGCAAGTGAAGTTTGTAGCATATTTAATTCATTTACAGGGACAGTCAAAAGTTTTCCGTAACATTACGGCCTATGGGAAAAATTGTTTAAAATGATTTTTACTGGTGTTACATGCTTTCAAACATAATAAAATTGATATGCATTTATCAAGTGCACTAAAATATTCATTCGTAAAATATGCGGTGCAAAGAATAAATATTATTCATTTACAGGGCCACACAAAAGAATTCCGTTACATAATGATATACGGGTGTAGGAAATTTTTTCCAGCATATTTTAATTATGTTAAATTATTTCCTGTATAATGAAATTGATATACGTCGCTAAGGTTTACTATAACTTATTTCATATGTAATACAAAGTGCATAGCATTTACAGGGACACACAAAATATTTCAGTACTATATTGTTTCCGAATTACTGTACGGTAGCGATGATTGCTGGAAATGAATTTTTCATTATGTTATGCGCTTTTATGTTTCACTATATGTATGCATTGTATATGGTGTGTACAAATGCTGTAATTCATATACAGGGCTACACAAAAGAATTCGTAATGGTTACTGGGTATGATTGTAAATTGCTTAAAAGTAGTTTTTAAATGAGTTATGCATTTTTATGCTGAACTGCATTTTGTTTACTAAGAAATGTTTGTATAACATAGATAAAATTATATACAGGGTCAAGCAAAGAATTGGATACATGGCCGTCTATAAATGATAATTTCTGGAAATGTGATTCCAGTAGTTTTAAGAGTGTTTTACTTTGAATTAAACTTTAGCTAAATCGTGGCGTGTAATAAAGGTACTAGGTTAACTACAGGGTTGTACAAAAGTATACAAGTATGTTTCCATCTATTGGTATAAATTGCTGAAAGAGATATTTCAACCTACTATTCGTTTTCTTGTAAACTAAATTTCCCCATTATATAGCATATATATCAACCTACAGATCAAATACAGAGCTGTTCAAAAGAATTTGAATACATATTTGCTATGGATGGTAACTGCTGAAATCGGTTTTTTAAATGTTTTATGCGTTTTCTAAAATGGTTGCTTAGTTCTGTTATATACCTTATTTCCCTAAATAACGAAGTTTTGTTAAAGCATTCAGGAAGTGTTGGAATGTGTTTCATAATCTATGCTCAACGTAGGATTTTTCTTACTTGTTTTCTCTCGCGAGGATTGGGATGAGTTTTTAATGAGAGTGAGTTGCGATTTTTAATTAATAACTCAACTAATTGTCAGTATTTTAAAATTCTGAGCCTCAGGTGCCTCAGCAGAGATTTTGGGCGATTCTCACACAAATTTTCAGCTTTGTACATATTGTAAATTTTGCTAGCCATAGCAGACGCACAGACAGAACTTTCTTTTATTAGTATAGCTGCATTTAACTGGGAAATTCTGTTGCGTGTATCTTATGCAATCAATAATTACATCTTATATTCTTTAGGTATAGTTAAAAAAGCTGGTAACTCACTCAAATATGATAATGTTTCTGTCGTAATTATTATTAAGTGTATTAATAATTTCCCTCTGGTGCTATTTAATTGATTTCATGTCTATAGGGTTGCCATGGCACTAAAAGACGCCTTATGAAAGCCTCAAAAATTCAAATTACCCCATTAATGAGTACAACGTATGATTCTTTTGGCGATTTTTGAACTCACCGTTGCTGGGTTTGGTGAAATCTTGGCGTTAAAAAAATTAGAATTTCTCACAGTCACTTGAATTGTAACCGTCCTACCAAGATGACTCAAATGACCAACCTTGGATTTTATCTATATCTTCCAAGTCTCTGAAATGTTGTCAAGAATAAAGAAGTCGAAAATTGTACGTCAAAAGCTGCATAATGAGTTGCGTTCGTACTATAACTAGTTTTATAAATACTGAGATCTTGGTGCAATAGCCGTTGCACTCCTAAGCAAAAGTGCATGGATACAAAATTTACTACGAATTATATGTATTATATTCAGTAATACGGAAATAAAATGACTCCATCTTAAATAGGACGATCACCATGGCAACCTAGAATCATTACCTATCATGGGACATCATTGAAATTATTACGTATGAATGAATTTAACAGAAGGAAGAAAACTTTTATTAATATCTACGTATTTATATAATTCCGAGCACATCAGAAAACGATTCTTTAGATTACTTTCACTGTCTGGTAGACTTTTTAATTGCTACTTACATTCGTCTCTATATGTCCAGAAAATTAACTGTGAGGTATCGCTGTATAACCTCCAAAGGCGCAATGCGTATTTTTGAAATAAGTACCAACTCTATACCAACACGGCTTCTCTTGCAAACAAAATCCACCCCCTACCAAATACGACTTCATAGTATCAGTAGTTATCCATACCAAAGTTTGCATGAGTAGGACCACCGGTTACCCCAGTATACAGTATAAAAATCCGTGGACACATAACTTCATGTGCGTTGAAGACCCGATTATCATTACACATCAGTAGCGGATTTTCTTGAATGAAGTATCTGACTGTAACTATTAAAAATATATAAATAATACAATGGAATCCGTTTGTAACGAAACTTGTAAATACTTTAAACCTCGGTTATAGCGAACGAGGTAGAAAGCCCCATTTTATTGAGGAGATCACTTCAGTCACCTGAAAAGACCACCTCACTGATGCTAATCCTGTGGAAGAAATTTTTAAAGACATTTCAGTATTTTTAAACAATTATTTTGGCACCGGCTAGCTGAGACCAATCTGTGCAAAGGACGTTTTTAACTTTTTCGATTTTGCTTGCAGATATTTTTAATTAGGACACTTTCATTTTTGGAGCCAGTTTTGAAATGGAAAAAACATCCTCTTGAAAGAATTTGCAAAAAAAAAATCTAAAAAGTGAAAAATAGCAGATTAGAGATCAATCTCTGCTATCCAATACAAAAAAAAATATTTAAAAATATTAAAATGCAAATGAGATATCTTAAAAAAATTCTCCCATTAGCGAGCGAGTCTTTCCAGGTGACTGAAGTAGGCCCTTACTTTACAGTACTATTTTTAATGGCTATAACAAACTCATACATTAGGCATATAACGAGTCCTTGATTGTAGAGTCCTCAATTTTTGTGTACTTTTGCAGAAATAACGAACTTTTTTTTTTCCAAATTACTAGAAAAAATCAATAACCATTTTTAAAATTTCCACATTAACAAAATACTCTTACCAACTCATGATGATGTTGATCCCGCTTTGTTGAAATGGTTTACGCATCAGATATCTCGGAAAGGTAAGACAGACAAAAGTGACAAAATTCTAATAAATAAGATTTATAAGTTAAAACACATAAACATTCTCGTTGGTACACATAAACAAGAACTTTTATATGAACTTGTACAAATATAATTAACGATAAAGCATAATATCGAAGTTTCGAACTGCTTCTGCACTCGTCTTTAGGATAAATATGATACTGAAATGTTTAAAAGTCTAGAGACGTAAGCTTCCTGTCGAGTCTTGATCCATTATATGAATGGAAAACTTCGAAATGTTTATTGGAATGTTGAATGGATTGTTTTAACATATAAATATTATTTATTATATTTTACAGTGCAATTATCCTACATATGTTAGTGGCAGAATTTTTTTTCGACGTAAAGCTATGCGTTATAATCTACTTTTATAAAATCATTCTAGCACAATAACGAAAATTTTTGCATAGATTTATGATG
This sequence comes from Maratus speciosus, assembly GCA_963932465.1. Lineage (NCBI taxonomy): Eukaryota > Metazoa > Arthropoda > Arachnida > Araneae > Salticidae > Maratus > Maratus speciosus. Next base: position 34,216,133 of record OZ010800.1, read on the forward strand.
TAACCATTTAATATGAATTTTGGGGATTATATTTAAAAGGTAAAATTAAAATGTGTAAGTTTATTTCAATACCTATAACACATTTATTAAGATTCTTATTTATAGTTAAAAGCCTTTAGAGCTTTACCTATCATAAAAAAGTCGCAAATCGTTTATCACGAATCTCAGTTATACTGAAAGAGTTTTGATCATGCAGCCAGGTTTGCGGAATCGACTGTATTATAAAATAAACATTTTTCATTTATTCTACTTATCTCTCTATTCTAAAAAAAAGTAACTACCGCTGTCACCGCCGGTTTTGAATTTTTTGTGACCGGAGGTCTTTCTTCGTTAATATTTAGAAACATAATGCATACAAAAATATGAAAATCTGTAGTATTATACAGAAATGTTTGATAAACACTCTGATGCAGACAGATTTCAGATCGAAGAATTATTTTAAGAGATATTTAATGCTAAAGTTGGGCAAAATCGTTCCACTAAAAAAGTTTTATAGGAGCAAAAACTGTTCATAGGAATTTAATCATTTTTAGGTAATTTTATGCGTTAGAATTTGCCGGAGTGCAGATTGCATTAATTTTTTTTATTTTGACTAATTTTTTGAGGTTTTATTTCTATTTTAAATTCAGATTTTCAACATTTCTAGAGATATTTTTAACAGATTTTAGAAAGTGATATTAATTTAAACTGTTGCCAACTGTATAAACAGCGGAAGCAATAATGTTTGCTTAAGAAAAAATATTTATACGTGTAAATAAATTAAAAATTTATTTACACGTGACTATTATAAACAGAAAAAAACATTTGGAATTAGAATTAAATAATTATGTACAAAAAGCAGGAACTTATTAAAAATTATGTCTTAAAAACTATAATTACACGTGAATTTTAAGAGAAAAAGGAATTTGTAAAGCAATAAATTTATTAACATGCGTTAGAAGTCTTAAATAGGAGAAATTACGTCATATTTACGTCACATTACAGTTATTACATAAAATGAACACAAAATAATATTGCAAAACGGTTTAAATTTAGAAATTGCGCTAGACATTTATTTGATATTTTAAGAGGACACTTTTCAACTATTTTTGTTAGGAAAGCGCAAATAATATTTAATTTCTAACACAAGTATTTTCACGTGAATATTAAAAAGAGAAAGAATAGTTTGGTCAAAATTACGTCAGATTAAAAACGATTAATTTAAAATGTCTCATTTAAAAGAACTTTCTTTTCACTTTGTTAAAAAATACCAGGAGACAAAGACTCTGTTTACTTAATTCCTTTTATATTAGCTTATTTTGAAATGTTCTTACACGTGTCTACGTCATCAAGTTATTTTTATTTCGACGTTTTATTTGTATTTTTATTAATGTTGTACTAATTTATTTGTTTTTTCGTTATTTAAAATAAAAATTATGTCAATTTGTATAATTTGGCGAGTGGTTTGGCGATTTATATAATTTGGCGAAATTGGTCGACGGGATAATCAAGTAGTACCGCAACGGATTTGGCGTTAAAATTTCCCAATCAAAGAGAAATGAATAGAAATCCGTTTATAGAGAGATCGCCACTGTTTTTTAAATTGTAATTCAATCTTTCGAAATCTTTTTAAAGCCGATCAAATTAGCGTGCATTTAGAGTCTACGGTGTCTGGACGGGGGTTGGCGAGCGTAGCTCGTAGGGGGCCGAGCCCCCTAGTTTATATTAAAAAGACTAACATATCAGAGCGTAACGCTAATGTCATTCTACGAATGGCAACACTTTGAAATTTGAAAGGAAATTTCTGTTTTGCAATTTTCGCTACTGCAAATTTTTAAACTTCTAAATATCGTACATTTTCAATTTTTACACCGTCGTATAGGAAAAAAACTGTACTTTTAAATGCAATTTGTTTGAAAGCTGTATCTCAATTTATTATTGAGATATTATTAATTTTTATAGTTTTTAATACCATTTTTTGAAGAGTGGCAACTCAAGTACTCCATTTCTATTTAAAAAGTAAAGGGAAAATAGCAGATTACTTTTTCTTTTTGTTGCCATTTTCACATAAAAACTGAAAAAAAGTTTTTTAAATTAAAATACGTGCTATGTCGATAATATCGTCTTTTACAAAACCCGGTGAATTTTGGTTTTATTTCTTTTTTATTTATTAATTGAATGATTTTTAGTTTATTGCAAGCTTACTTTACAAACGATACAACACTTTCTCTTTGTAAAAATATATTTTAAAGTCCTATATTTGTATGACTTGTTTCCTCCGCATTTACTTAATTCGTATCAGAAAGGTGAAAGAATGCAATTTTATTAATCCGTGTGTAATAATATCTTCCGAATTTTGAAAAAAAAAATAAATGAATAATTTCTGATAAAACATGGAGCTACTACAAACAAACAAATGAAGGCATGTGAATCATTAGATACCCGATTTGTTTTGCCGATCTTCTTAAATGACGACATTTCTCTTTATTGGGTTTGTGTATCATCCCGCCATAATGACGTCATATGCATTACTTTTCTATAGATGTTCTTTAAGACTGGATCGTAAAGTGGAATGGTTTAGCAGATGCAAATGACGACATTTTGTACAAAAAAAGTGTGTATTTTTATTATTATAACTGAAATATGTTTTGTAGAAGTGCGTCATTGTAGAAGTGCGTCATTTTTCAGCATACTATGAATTCATGATTTCATTCAAAACATGTTCTGTCATCAAATGTATTATTATACTCTAAGTAGTATATATACTCTAAGAGTATTATCATACTCTATTATTTCCAAAAAATTTTTAAACTCATTCGTCAGTTTCTAACAAAGTGTTTTAAAAAAACTTATAACAATTCTTCCAAATTAAGTTAATCAGTTGCTTTTTAAAAGTTGGAACTGGCTTGTGATTACTAAATTCATGATTTTGTCTTTCTTAATGAATTTTGTTCGGTAGCTCGCACTTTCTTCAGGATATGTTTAACCATGACCAAAGTTATGTTCGAACATGTTTAACCATGTTCGGATATGCTCAAAGATAGTTCGAGTATATTTAATCATGCTCAAAGTTAGTTGGGATATATTTAACAATGTTCGGATATGCTCAAAGTTTGTTCAAACATGTTTAACCATGTTAGGATAGGTTCAAATATTGTCAGGATATATGTTTAATCGTGTCCAAAGTTATGTTCGAACATGTTTAATCATATTCTGAGATGGTTAACTATGCTTAAATTTATGTTTAACCATGGCCAGAGACATGCTCTGAAACATTCTTTTTCACTTGCATGAGAAAAGTATGTTATTTCAAAAATATTAACAGTTTAAGAAAAATAATGTTTTTTTTGCATGAACATAAATTTAAGGGTAGTATCTATCTATATAAATGTTTAAGTAAAAGCATACATCCACGACTACATGTTTCTAAATATATGAAAGTTAAATGTTTATGTATGGGTTCTTGTGTAAAATATATATATACACATATATATATATATATGATGTATGTATATATATATATATATATATATATGTATGTATATATATATATATATATGGGGGTGACACTCCATACATAACTCACAACTCATTTTTAGGACGAACACTGACATTTATTGAGACGAATACACAAACAAAAAATACAGATATAAACACTCTTCTGGTTCTTTAATTAGCTTAAAGTCTATAATTCAGGACGTCGTTGAATATTTCTCAGATTTTCTTACGTCGTGTAAATATTCAATCTTATTTCACCGTAATATGTTCTGTTCTTTTTTAACAAAAAACCCTGCGTCGTAAAAACTCATTTCGTTCTCTTTACTTCTTCTGAATTTCCACTTCACACAGCTTCGTTAAGGCTCGTTTCCTTTTTAATCTCTAAGCGGAAAATACGGGGACACTCAGTCTGATGCAAGTGTTGCTTGCGAAATCTCCACAAGCGGCCGTCCTGACATCTGGAGCTGCCGCAGCGACATGTGGTAAAATAGAATCTGAAAAAACAAAAAACAAAAACCAGTAACTGTTCTTAGGGGAAAAGAAAAAAAAGAAAAATTAATCTGCACATCATAGTTGAAGTAGCGTAACATCGTATTTTTTTTTTAAGTTTCAGTCTTCGTCAGGCCAAGGTTTCATGTATTCAGCACAGGAGCTAGTATTTATCGGTCCTTCAGTTGATGAGATTTTCGTTACGTTGTAGGTGTCATTAGACTTCACTTTGATTACTTTATACGGACCTAAGAATTTAGATTTCAACTTTAAACCTGGTCCTAGCTGGGTTCTCTTAATTGCTACAAGGTCACCAAGCTTGTACTTACGGGGTTTCTTACGTCGTAAATTATAGTGCTTGCGGTTTTCTTGTTGAATTTCCAGAATATTCTTCTTGGCTTCTTTACGGAGCTCTTCTCTGCCTTTCATAAATTGTTCTTCGACTGCACTGTTTAAGAAGTCAATAATTTGTACATCTTCTTTCTGTTTCATTTTTGTACCAAATAATATTTCAAACGGTGTTCTCTTAATGCTTCTTTGGTAAGTTGAATTAATGACTTGTTGAACTTTAGGAACATGTTTAAACCATTTGGTCGGTTCGTCTTTGGACATTTTAGAGATTACAGAAATTATGGTGGAATTAAGTCGCTCTACTTGACCATTGGCACGGGGAAGGCCAGTTGTAACTGTCTCGTGCTTTATATTTTCATCTTGACAATAATCAGCAAATTCTTTGCTTGTAAATGCAGGACCTTTATCGCTAATGATAATGGAAGGATTGCCAAAAGTATGACTTTGTTGTCGTAGTTTTGCTATAACTTCGGTAGCAGAAGTACTTTTACATGGATACAACCAGACGAATTTAGTAAATGCGTCTATTAAAGACAAAATATGTTTATAATTTCTGTTGGTTGTTTCAAGAGGGCCTAAATGATCAATGTGGTAGGTTTGGAGAGGAGTCTCTTCTTTAGGTAAGGGATGTAATTCACCTTCTTGTTTGCCACGTTTGCGATTATACAAAAGGCATGTTACACAATTTGCTATAATTTTATCAATTTTATTTGACATATTAGGGATGAGAAATTCTTTATTAAGGAGTTCTTCACAGCGTTTACGGCCAAAATGTCCTTTGTCATGAACGTGTTTAATGACATTTAGCTGCATTTCATCCGGCACAACTATCAGATCGATACCTTTATGATATTTATAGAGAACGTTATTTTTAAGGAAATAGTTGTCATATGGCTTTGTTTTCAAAATTTCTTTGATGGCCTGTATATGTTCGTCAGTGTTCTGTGATTGTATGATTTTGGTAGTAAAACTATCTTGAATGACCATACATATTGGATTTCTACTTAAAGCGTCGACATGGCGCATGCGTGTACCTTGTCTGTGTTCGATTGTATAGTTATAGTCAGCTAACATTAAAGCCCATCGAGCAATCTTGGTGCAAAGATCTTTTTTATTCATAGTAAGGGCGAATGCGTTGCAATCTGTGACTATCTTGAAAGGAATACCTAGAATGTAAACGCGAAATTTTTTAAGGGCTTCTATGACAGCTAAAACTTCTAATTCATAACTCGAATATTTACGTTCGGCATCTGTGGTTTTTTTGCTCATAAAATAGACAGGGTGAAATTGATTGTCAATAGAAGACTTTTGAAGGAGGACTGCTCCGTAACCGTCAATAGATGCATCACAGTGAACTTCTGTTTCGTTACTAGGGTTATAAATGCTTAAAACAGGACCTGAAGAAAGGATGTGTTTCAGCTGATTAAATGCATTTCGTTGCTGGTCACCAAAGTGAAATTTAGTGTCCTTTCTAAGAAGATCTGTTAAAGGCTTAGATATTAAAGAGTAATCTTGAATGAATTTACGAAAATATGAAGTTAATCCGACAAATTAATGTACATCTTTTATACTTTTAGGTTCTGGGAAATTAAGGACAGCTTTAGTTTTTAAGGGGGATGGGTGCAGTTGACCATTTTTAATGTGGTAACCCAAAAAACCAATTTCTCGTTGTAGAAAGTGGCATTTTTTGAGATTCAGTTCTAAACCATATTCGGATGCAGTTGTAAGGACGCGTTGTAATTTCTGGAGTCCTTCGACTTCGTTTTCAGCTGGTATTATGAAGTCATCCATATAGACAATAAGTACTTTTTCATTAATGAGGTCTCGAAAAACGTTATAAATATATCTTTGAAACACTAACGGTGCATCGCTAAGGCCATAATTCATATATAAGAATTCAAATTGACCAGAATGTGTTACGAAAGAAGTATATTTTCTACTATTTTCTTCTACTTCGACATGAAAAAAAGCATTTTTAAGGTCAAGAGTAGTAAATACTTTTGCAGAATGCAACTGGTCAATAATGTCATCAATTACTGGGAGGGGAAAACGTTGTTTATGTGTTTTAGAATTTAACTTCCTATAGTCAACACACAATCTATATGAACCATCTTTCTTTTTTACTAGGACAATAGGTGATGAAAAATTACTAGTGCTTTTACGAATAATTCCTTTTTCGAGCCACTCAGAAATTTGTTTTTCGACGAAGTTTTTCTCTATTTGTGCCAAGCGCCTGGGAGGACAAGTAACAGGTTCTTCGTTTTCCAGATGAATTGATAATTTAACTTGTCTTTATATTTTTAGGAGAATAATTTTGAATAAGTTCTGAAATTTTTAAACGTATTGTTTCATCGGTAATATGAGATAAATCAAGATTAAGATCGTCTAACACATGAGCAATATTAATCAAAAAATTATTGGACGTATCGTCATTTTTTTCGATTTTGTGCATCGAAATATTATTTCCAGAAATTGTTAAAATACTTTGTTGAATGATATCTGTACCAATAATAAGATCAAAAGATATGGAATAATCTGGGACTATATAAACATTAGTTGTATAATTAAAATCATCTATCATAATGTTCGTAGAGAAAAAACCTAGGGGTTTGATTATAGTATTTCCTAATCCAGTTAATGTGATAGTTGAATGTTCAAGGTTCGAAATTGTAGGGAGTTTGCGATAAATACTTTCTTTTAGTAAACTTCTTTCACTACCTGTGTCTACCAATGATGTAACATTTACAGAAGAAATAATGACTTGTTTGGTCATGAAAGTGTTCGACGTGACAGTGGAAACATTGGAGGGTTCTGACTTAACTCTAGGCCTCCTTGGTTGATCACATTGAGCCGATTTATGGCCAAAATTCGAACAATTAAAACAACGAGGGCCTTTATCTTTATGTCTGCATTGGCTACTTTTATGATTCGACAAACCACAATTAAAGCAAAAAAGATCAGATTTTGGTCGAAAGGATTTCTCTTTCACTGGCATTTCAGGTTTGACTTTACGAAATTTAGTGTTCTCAAAGTCATGTCGAATTTTGTCATAAATTTTGAGCTTTTGCTTGAATTCTACAATGGATTGGCATCCATATAACATTGATTTTCTGAAAACGGGGTCGGGTATGCCGTTTATGATGTATTGCATTAATGCGGAATCCTCGATTTTACCACGCGAGCATATTTGTTTCATGATAAGAAAATATTCTTCTATTGATTCATTTTCCTGCAATTTTCGTTTATTTAATATATCGTGTAAATCGGCAGAATTATAAGTGGTGCTAAATTCTGATATTAAGAGTTGTTTAAGTTTGTCATATGAATTGATATGAAATTCTGTCTGTGCTAATAACTGGGCTTTTCCTCGTAATGATCTTTTACAAAATATGAATTTATGAAGGTCAGATAAATTAAACATATTAGTAACATCCTCAAAATTATTAAACCATATGTTTATATCACTAAAAGAACTACCATCGAAAGGAGGTATTACACTTTCAATATCAGTAAAATTCATAGACGATGGCATAAAACTTTGAACTGGAAATTACTGTTGTTTGTCATAATTTGATAATTCAGTGTTATTACTTGAAGTCATATTATTTGAAGGCAGTTCGGGTTCCGAGTCAGTGTCACTTTCATTTTGTATAATATTATTTTGTAGTAAGGTCAAGTCTGAAAGGTATGTAACTAATCGGGTTGCGAGATCGTTTAAAGATCCCTCATTATCAATACAAAGTAGATTGCACACTGTAATCAGATCATTTAATGAAAAATCAGTTTGAACTTTAGTTATTTTATTTTTGAATTAGGTGCTGTCGGTTTGAAAACCGAAACCAGTAAAATCACGTATTCTCTTTCTATTAGAGCGATCACCGTCAGCATCAAATAGGAATTTATGCAGCAATTTAATTTTATGCGTTCGTTCGTTTTTAAATGCAACTTCCAGTTCAGGTATCTCAACTAACTTCATAATCAAAATAATAATAATGAACTCACCGTTAGAATAATATCCGGCTTGAATATGTAGGATGAATAACTCTAATTAATCATATTGGTGGGTTAACTGTCACTTCTGACGCCAATTTATGGGGGTGAGACTCCATACATAACTCACAACTCACTTTTAGGACGAACACTGACATTTATTGAGACGAATACACAAACAAAAAATACAGATATAAACACTCTTCTCGTTCTTTAATTAGCTTAAAGTCTATAATTCAGGACGTCGTTGAATATTTCTCAGATTTTCTTACGTCGTGTAAATATTCAATCTCATTTCACCGTAATATGTTCTGTTCTTTTTTAACAAAAAAACCTTGCGTCGTAAAAACTCATTTCGTTCTCTTTACTTCTGCATTTCCACTTCACACAGCTTCGTTAAGGCTCGTTTCCTTTTTAATCTCGAAGCGGAAAATACGGGGACACTCAGTCTGATGCAAGTGTTGCTTGCGAAATCTCCACATATATATATATATATATATATATATATATATATATATATATATATATATATATATATGGTGTATGTATATATATAAAACATACGTATGTATGTATATGTATATGCATATATGTATATGTATATATATGTATATATATATATATATATATATATATATATATATACATATATATACACATATGTATGTATAAAATTTATTAGTTTTAAAAATTATAAAAAGTTTACAAAGATGACAAAAAGTTTTACAAAGTTTTAACAAATATAAAAAAAGTTTAACAAAATTTAAAAAAGTTTTACAAAAAATATATAAAAAAAGTTTTAACAGAATTTTTTTAACAAAAGTAAAACAAAATTTTTTATCAAAGTAAAAAAGTTTTACAAAAAAAGTTTTAACAAAAGTAAAAAAAGTTTTAACAAAAAAAATTTAACAAAGGTAAAAAAATGTTTCAAGAAAAAAAAAAGTTTTAAGAAACAAAAAGTTTAAAAAAAAAGTTTTACAAAAAATGTTTTATAAAAAAAAGTTTTATAAAAAAAAGTTTTAACAAAAAAGTTTTAACAAAAGTAAAAAAAAAGTTTTAACAAAATTTTAAAAAAATGTTTAACAACAAAAAATGTTAAAAAAAGTTTTAACAAAAAAGTTTAAAAAGTTTAAACAAAAAAAGTTTAAAAAATTTTTAACAAAAAAAGTTTAAAAAATTTTTAACAAAAAAGTTAAAACGTTAAAAAAAGTTTTAACAAAAAAAAGTTAAAACCTTAAAAAGAAAATTATAAATTAAAATTTTTACAAATTTTTTTTTTAAAATAAAATAGTTTTAAATATGTTTTTTTAATTCCGAAAGATTAAAAACTGTCAAAGTTATGAATGAACATGTTCGGATATGTTCAAATATAGTTCGGATTGTTTAAACATGCCCAAAGTTATGTTCGAATTTGTTTAATCATACTCTGAGTTGGTTAACTATGCTTAAAGTTATGTTTAATTATGATGAGAGACATGTTCTGAAACATTCTTTTTTCGCTTGTATGAGAAAAGTATGTTATTTCAAAATTATTAACAGTTAGTTTAAAAAAATAATGTCTTTTACATCAACGTAATATATATTTTTTCCTAAAATACTATGAAGCAGAAGGTAGGCGTCACTCTGTCTGCATTCCTAACATTCCACGACGCCCCCTGTCAATCAACTGGCGCCAGATTGTCTACAGGTATTGCCACAGGATGTCGTCATACCTGAAAGCTCGCTTCTGATTGGTTGTTAGCGGTCACGCGATCTGTTATCAGTGACCTCGATCTCTAATCAGTGACCTTCATCTACGGGTGTAGACACCGCACACATCATTCGTGTCTTGGATTTCGTACTAGCCCTTCAATAACAAACTCCCTCCCTATGAGGCAGGATCATTCCATTTTTTTAGCAGGTGGGGAAAGGTAGTGAGTGATCGCGGCGCGCGGTACGAAGGGAATGAATGTAGGAACCGATAGGATCCGTATTTGCCTCCTTTTGATATTTTGATTAAGCCTTTTGATTAATGCTGAAGGTTGTGGAGAGCATAGGTTTTTTCTTTTGAATTTTTCCATAAAGGAGTACTTCAACAGGATTATTACTTAGGATGTATCTCCTTACAAAATAAAATCAAAGCAATTCGAAAGCTCGTAAATAAAGTTGTCCGATTATTAATTTATCTACTCTTTTTTTAGGGGTGAGGGGAGGCACAAATGACACAATTTTAAGATAGTTTAAAGTTAAAGAATTATGAAGTCTAATAATAAAAAAAAAAAATAGTAATATGGCTTTAGATATGTTACTTGCTTTTATTTTTCACCAATTTTAAGATAGTTTAAAGTTAAAGAATTATGAAATCGAATACGAAAAAATTTTAGTAATCTGCTTTAGATACTTTACTTACTTTTATTTTTCGCCAAAAAAGCAAAATTTAGCTAAATCGTGCTCCAATTGCATTTCTGTAGTTACATAATTTTAGCAAGGAGACGCTATCACTGCAGCTAAACTAGATAACATTAGTGAGATTTGAATTTTAAAAATCCGATTTCAATAATAAAAAAAATGGTTTTCTCTTATTTTATTTAACAACCGAGTAATAAATAAAACAAAACAAAAATGATATCTTCAATGTTCCGCTATTGTATTTTAATTTGAAATTGATAGATGGAGACACCATGTCAATTCACTGCTCTACCTTCCCCACCTGTCAAAGAAATGGAATGATCCTGTCTCATAGGAAGGGAGTTTGTCATTGAAGGGCTAGTGGATTTCGTAGGTGAAGGTCGTATGTTCTTTACCTCTCGTTTACCGGACATTTAGCTTAGTGCTCTGCGGTACTTTATCGTACCTTTTACGGCATAAAATTAACTAAAGTTACCGTCGACTTTTCAGTTTCATGCTATTTTCAATTACTCTGCTTGCTTCAATCAACAAAAGGTATGTATAATTATTTGTCTTTTAAGTGTAATGTTTGTCTAGTGTTTCTTAAAACAAAAAAGTTTTAACAAACTTATAACAATCCTTTCAAAATTTGTCTTTCAATTTATTTATTTGCTTTATTAAACTGAACTTAAAATTTCACATTCTACATTACTTAATTCAAAACATGTTCTATCATTCTCGATATTCAACTTGTGTTTCACAAGTTTTGCTTTCATTAGTTTTATCTGTAATTTCATTTAAAAAAAAACAATTGTTGAAAAAATAAACTCGAAAAATATATTTTCAAACAATGTGATTTGTTTAACATATTATTTCTAACAACAAAACTAAAAATATGTCATTGAAGTTAGCCATTTACTTTTTTCTAAATTAAAACTGACTCAAAATTCATTGTTAAAAGCGATTTTTGTCACGTAGCAATCAGATTTCTCTCACTCATATGTTTGATAATTTAGTTAAAGACATCTACTTTCAGAGTATTATCTAAAAGGTTTATTCTGTTTTCAAATAAACGTCTTTCTATTTCAAAGTATTTTAATAACAACATCTGTTAGTTTGTAAACAAAATGAATGAAAACTTTCGTTAAAAAGTTGTCTGGATTAAAGAACAACTTAAAAATATCTATTTGTGTTTCAACCTTTTTAAGAAAATCAAGCGTTATTCTTTTGAAAACTTGAAAAATATATACAATTTAATTTATGATAACATTAGTTTAATTTAATGAGAGACATTTATTCATACAACTGAAACGGTTAATGAACGTTTAAAACAAATCTTTGTTATGTTTGAAGCGATCTTTCTTTAACCCATTCGGAACCATGAGCGCATATGCACCCACGAAAGTACTTAAAACGTTTGAATTTGATATCAGTAAAAAAATAGAAGTAAAATTGATTGTATTTAATTACGTGATTTTGTGATTTACAAAGTTAATTGAAATAATTAATAAAAGTAGTGCCAAACGAATAAAATTCATTAAAAAAAATGCTGGTTCTGAACAGGTTAAAAGCTGAGAAAAAGCAATAATAGCATTTCTTTTAGCAGAAAATATCTGTTTATTTCATCAATTTTAGTAAAAACTCATTATAAAAAAAACTTAATACAGTCTCCAGAAAATTAAAAAAATAATTTCTGTTAATTGGAATCTTGATTTTTAATGTATAAAAAGGAAAAAAGATTTATATTTGAATCGAAACATACTCTTTTTATTTTAAACTAAAAATAAAAAAGATTTATCTTCTATTCTTAATTGAACATCTTTGTTGAGATAAGAAACATGGTGATAGGAAATGTCTGAAAACTATTTTTTTTCTTTTTGCCTAAAGCAATACATAGTTTTCATAGTTGAACGCTATGAAAGATTGCATCCCACAGGAGATGCTATAAGATAAAACACCCCTTCTAAAACTCGCCAGAAGTGTGAGCGTTTCAAAAGTTGCTTGATAACAAACATTATCTACAATTGTTATTTCAACTAACGTGTGAAACTATGGACTGGCTTCCAATTCGTTTAAAGCTTCGCTAGTTTCAGCAAATCAAAGGGTCTAAAAGTGATGTCATTGAAAACAAAATAATATCACAACATTGTAAAACTTCATTCGGAAATCATTTGCGGACTGTTATTTTCTATATTTTGCTAGCGTGTTTTCAAGACCGGGAATTCAATGAAGATTTTCAATTTTGAAGAAGTAAGTTTTTGTTTTGACATGTTGGAAAATTTTGTTTTAAAAAAAGAAAAAAAATCCACTACTAAAAGTTAATACTTAAAAGCTTCTTTAAAAAGTTATTTTACTAGTTAAAAACATTTATCTAATTGCCTACATTGTTATTTGTTAAAATGTATTATCATTAACCTTTTTTGGTATAAGATTCGAACTATCAAAAGAACTTGTTCGTTCTATTTGAAAAGAGTTCAGTAGCTCGCGCATTTAAAATTATTTCTCCAAATTAGTGGATAAGATTAAACTTAAGAAAATTCATAGCTTTCACATCAATTTACTGTTAACTTGAAAAAATATATTCCTTCATTAGTAACTAATAATAAAATAAAATAAATAAATAAAGTACAAACCACTTTTTCTAAAAATAAAATAAAACTTTGCGTTATCTATCATTTAAATATCTTAGTTAAAAGCACTAAAATACTAATTGATACAATACCGGCAAGAAACATCATTGATGCGCAACCGTATGGTTACACACAGAATAACCTTTCACTTTATATATAGAAACCACTTGTCTCGTAGGAGACCGTATGGTTACACACAAAATAACCTTTCACTTTATATATAGAAACCACTTGTCTCGTAGGAGACATGAGAGAAAACTAGCGATTACAACTACTTCGTATTCTTTTAGATAAAACACTTAAGAAAATTCAAAAGCTTTCACCTAAATTTCCGTTAACTTGAATATATATATATATATATATATATATATATATATATATATATATATATATTATCTTTCATTAGTAACTAATAAAAAAATATAAAGTTCATACCACTTTTTCTAAAAAACAAAACTTTACTTCCTTAGTCACTGAAAATGTCTTAGTTAAAAGATTAAAACTAACTTGCATTCTTATAAATAAAATATATATATCTCAAAATAAGTAATTAAAAAAACTAATATAGAAAGCATATTCATATGATGAAACAACGGGTTGCAATAATGTGTCCTCTCCGAGCGAGATTTGATAATGATCAAGTATTTCACCTGTCCAGGAAAAAAAAAATTCCGGGATGTACTGATACAATCTATTTTCTTGAAAGGGAGTGTGTTGCAGTGTATGGGTTCAAAACCTGTAATTCTAAAGGTATGTTTTCTTTACAAAACCGTAATGGAATTTGTGTATATGATTCTTTGGATACTCAGAGAAATCGAATAAGCTTGCATGATGTTCCATATCATCCAAAACATTCTTAGTGTGTATATGGTAACACAATGAGTTCGTGTCGTTGAAAATTAGCTTTACATCATCTTTATACTCTTTTTAATAAAATCATAGTGAAATTTATATATTAGAAGTTTAGGCAATTCTAAGATTGTAAATCCAACATAAATCGGTCGATTCAAAAGTATGTTATTTTTAAGCCTTTCCACAGCACTTAGGTCTTCATTTTATGTTAAATATGCTTTAAACTAGGTGAAGTCATTAATTTTCAACTCTTTTTCAGTGTTGCAAAGCACAATATTTCTCCTTTTTCCAAAAACAGTTGTTCATTAATTTAAAAAAGTTCCTTTCTTAGTTCAAAAAAAAAAAAAAAGTTTTCGCATTCAGCATATATTTCAGTTAACAATCATCCTTGACAATAATTAAACAAAAGCATTATTGTTAAAACTAATTCGCGTTCTTTTCATTAGTAAAAATAATTTATATTCTTTTAAATAATAATTAAATGAAAATAAATGTAAAGTTGTTTATTAAAAGCTTTATTTGAGAAAAAACTTTTTCGGAAATTAACAAATGACTGAAAGAAAAATTAACTAATTTATTAAAAAGTTTTATTACCAAATAACTTACTGAAAAAAAAAAACTTGTTCGGGAATTAACAAATAACTAAATGAAAATTAACTAATTTATTTAAAACTTTATTACAATGACTTAATGAAAAACATGTTTTGAAAATTAACAAATGACTAAAAATTATAACTTATTTCGTTAAAACTTAAAAATGTATTAACCTCTTTATGTCAGTTCAAAATAGGATGATGTCATCACAGGTGAGTTGAAAATCCTATCAAGAGAGGGCGCTCGTGTTCATGCCCCCGGGTGAAAGCTATGGTGCTGGCACCTAGGTTCGACTCTCGACCAATCAGAAGCCAGCTTTTATCTAGATGAAACCGGTTTCCGAGCAAGCATTCGTTCATTAGCCCTGTGGATTTCATACTGATCGGACGTGTCTCCGCGCTGCTCCGTGGTAAGTTTTTTTAATAGTTTGCATGCGATCTTTTCTAATCACCTCATCATTATCTTTCCTTTGTTCTAATCCCTCTCTAACAATAGACTTTCATTCATTATCCTTTGTTTAATCCCTCTCTTACAGTACACTTTCATTGATTCATTAACATTATCCTTTGTTTAATTCCTCTCTAACAGTAGACTTTCATTCATTATCCTTTGTTTTAACCCCTCTACTATAGCATGCCGCGTGGACGCCAGTCTGTCTCGACTCCTCCCACCTGTCCATCACTTTCTTATCTCCCCTCACCTGTCAATCATCCTTGTTCCGCCCACCTGTCAATCACTCAACTCCGCCCACCTGTCAATCATCCTTGCTCCCTGCTCCCTAACGCATGACGCCTGCTGGGGTAGAACCGGCTTTTTCCTTCTACTAATGTCCTGCAAGAACAGACGAAAATAAATTCGAAATTAAAAAGGGAGAAGTGAAGGGGCGGAGCAAAAAACATTGTAAAAGAGTCCTAAATTACGATTTCTATGGAATCTCAGGAAATAATAAACAGATTACAGAAGTTATTGGTTGCGAATCAAGAGTGATAGTCCCTGATTCTATACGGGCTATATTTTATGCCGGTGTCACTACCACCTGGTTGGCAGGAACAACAAGAAAGCCTTTAAAAACGTATAAATTCTGTTTTCTATAGAATATTAGAAAATGCCAACCGATTTCAAGGTTAATGTTGGCAAATTAATGGTGACAGTCTCTGTTTCAACATTTTTCGAGACATTCTATTTCAACTCTGTTTCGGCATTTTGTGTTGGTGCCCCTAACACCAGAGAGGTAGTAAACTGTCAGACAAGAAGCTTGGAATTTGACATGATTGTTAATTTTAGGATGTAAATGTGTTAAGATTGTTTCTAAAAAATTCAAAACTTGAAATGAATACTGAAATAAACGTATGAAATGAGCATAAATGTCTCAAAATACTTTCTAATTTATCATTTATTTAGAACTAGCCACCTCTGGCGACCAGTTTGGTCTCCCTTAAATGTATCTAAGCTTGCAACATGTTACTTTTATTTATAATTTTATTTAGTTACGTACTTTCACTAACGTAAATGTAAAGATTCTGATAGAGAAATTAACAAATTTATGCGATCGGGGCAGCATTTCGTATATATATATATATATATATATATATATATATGTCAATACGAACGTAGATAAACGTTGAATTAAAAATCCCTTCATGAAGTAACAAACAGATGTAACGAATCTGACGTCAAGTGAATGTGACGCCAAAACCATTTATTTTTGCTGTGTGAATGATTACCTCCATAAATTAATATTTTTTTCGTTCACTGAAGAACGAATGTTTTATGTTTACTTAGGTGGAAAGAGATATAGACTGTCAATCTAATTTTAACTGACGTTATCTCAAAACATATACATATTTTTGAATATAACTCATCTCTCAAACATTAATTGTTTTAAATATTTTTCTAAAAAATTAATTTTTAAGCAGTTTTATTAAAAAAAAAAAATTGAGTAAAAATGGCTGAACCTTTATGTTGGGCGAACGCAAATCTGGCCAACAGCATTTTCCCCGTTGCTAGCTCTTATTTTTCGGGTGTGTAAATTAGAAGCAATGCTTTGATGTTGAAAAGTAAGGCGCATAATCATTTTTTAAAAAGCTTGGTGCAATTCTGGCTACAAAAATGAAGATATGTTGCCAAAATATATAAACAGCTCTGATAACAAACCTTATTTTATAAATCTTTTATGGTACTTCTTAGTTATCCCGTCGACCAAATTACTGTCGCCAAATTGTAAGATTAAATGCCAATAATGGTTGCCATTAATTAATTAATTGTAAGATTAAATGCCAATAATGGCCAATAAAACCATTAATTCGATGTTTTATTTGCATTTTTTATTAATGTTTAACTAATTCATTTTTTCTTTCGTTATTTAAAATAAAAATTATGTCAATGTGTATAATTTGGCGAGTGGTTTGGCGATTTATATAATTTGGCGAAATTGGTCGACGGGATAACTAAGAAGTACCCATTTTATTTATACATATTTTTGTACAAACAAACTACGGTACTTTTCGGTTAGCCGGGCGCCAGTGTTATATATACATATTTATATACATACATAATGTAAATATACATATATATATATACATATACATATATTGTATATATACACACACATATATATGTATATATACATATGTGTGTGTATATATACATACATGTATATCTACATATATATGTATATATAAGACTGGCGCCCGGCTAAGCGAAAAGTACCCAAATTACTTCTGTTTCTAGATAAAAAATGATAAATGGCTTCTTTATATTAAATAAATTGTATTCAAATCGGAAAAAAATGCTTGTGTATATGAAACAGGAAATAGGTTGCCATAAAATACGTTGCCAAATTTCTTTTCGCGCCAAGCACCTTTTTCATCAAATACCTATACTGAAAAAGTACTTTTATTTATTTACTTATCGTGTTTTAAATGAGATGGAGAAAGATGTGTATTTTAAATGTATCTGATGTATGTATTTTAAATTTATTTGCTTTAATTGGAAGCCGTGTATTTTAAATGAAGTCAGTGATAGCTTTATATTTTAAATGAAATGATGGTGATGGAACCTTATTTGGCGATTGAATCACCTGTGCCCAGGTAACACAAAAGTAGCGAAATGGCATATAAAAAGTGAAGCGGTCAGCCCGGAAATGTTGATGACAGTCACATGACTTAGGCTATTATTATATAGATTAGTTTTAGTTCTTCTTATTAATTAAAATCTTATTTCTGTGTTATTGCAGTTTTATAATAAAGTTTAGTCAAACTGTGGCTTAATTTGTAATTTTTGAATTATTCCAAAAAGTGTTCTTCTAATAAAAAATAGCCATGTAAATATCACTTGGCATATTTCAACTATTACGCGATCAAAGCCACGCGGTTTGGTAGTATATTATAAACAAGACAGAAATAATGCTAATATTGAACATAATTTGATACTGGAAGTTATGGAAAAGCGAATTTCAATAAAGAAAATTATATTCGAATATTCTTATTCTTATACATTTTGCGTAACGCTTTGTGTTGGAGAGAAAGTAATATAAATTGTTACTAAACTATATAAAGTAAAATATTTACTTTTAGTTTCGGAATGAATTAAAAAATATACATTAAGTTGAAATTGTATAAAAATGTTAAAGCCTTTAAAGCAATAAGTAAATTATTTATCAAAAAATGGAAAAATTTCTTCTATTGCAAATCTCTTCCAGAGTCAGGCCTGTCAATTTTATACTTTACGTTTAAAAATGAGTCTGTCCTTGTGTCAAAAAGTTTCACGCTTGTTGAGGAGTGAACATGAGAAACAGCCTTATGAGAGAAATTGATGATTCCAATACATTTAAAATTTTATTAATATATATATATATACTAGGGGCTCGGCCCCCTACGAGCTACGCTCGCCAACCCCCGTCCAGACACCGTAGACTCTAAATGCACGCTAATTTGATCGGCTTAAAAAGATTTCGAAAGATTGAATTATCTCTCTATTCTAAAAAAAAGTAACTACCGCTGTCACCGCCGCCGGTTTTGAATTTTTTGTGACAGGAGGTCTTTCTTCGTTAATATTAAGAAAAATAATGCATACAAAAATATGAAAATCGGTAGTATGATACAGAAATTTTTGATAAACACGCTGAGGCTTTTCAAATCGAAGAATTATTTTAAGAGATATTTAATGCTAAAGTTGGACAAAATCGTTCCACTAAAAAAGTTTTATAGGAGCAAAAACTATTCATAGGAATTTAATCATTTTTAGATCATTTTATACGTTTGAAGTTCCCGGTGTGCAGACTGTTTTTCTTTTTTTGACTAATTTTTTGAGGGTTTTTTTTCTATTTTAAATTCAAATTTTCAGCATTTCTAGATATATTTTTTACAGATTTTAGAAAGTGATATTAATTTAAACTGTTGCCAACTGTATAAACAGTGGAAATAATAATGTTTGCTTCAAAAAAAATATTTATACTTGTAAATAAATTAAAAATTTATTTACACGTGACTATTATAAACAGAAAAAAACATTTGGAATTAGAATTAAATAATCTCTCTCTCTCTATTCTAAAAAAAAGTAACTACCGCTGACACCACCGCCGGTTTTGAATTTTTTGTGACCGGAGGTCTTTCTTCGTTAATATTAAGAAACATAATGCATACAAAAATATGAAAATCGGTAGTATTATACAGAAATGTTTGATAAACACGCTGATGCAGACAGTTTTCATATCGAAGAATTATTTTAAGAGATATTTAATGCCAAAGTTGGACAAAATCGTTCCATTAAAAAAGTTTTATAGGAGCAAAAACTGTACACAGGAATTTAATCATTTTTAGATCATTTTATGCGTCAGAATTTTCCGGTGTGCAGATTGCAGTTAGTTTTTTAATTGGAATAATTTTTTGAGGTTTTATTTCTATTTTAAATTCAAATTTTCAGCATTTCTAGAGATATTTCTTACAGATTTTAGAAAGTGATATTAATTTAAACTGTTGCCAACTGTATAAACAATTAATAATAATGTTTGCTTCAAAAAAAAAAAAAACAACAACAAAAAAAACTATATATATATATTTATACTTGTAAATAAATTAAAAATTTATTTACAAGTGACTATTATAAACAGAAAAAAAAACATTTGGAATTAGAATTAAATAATCTCTCTCTCTCTATTCTAAAAAAAAGTAACTACCGCTGTCACCGCCGCCGGTTTTGAATTTTTTGTGACCGGAGGTCTTTCTTCGTTAATATTAAAAAAACTGTTGCATACAAAAATATGAAAATCGGTAGTATTATAGAAAAATGTTTAATAAACACGCTGATGCAGACAGTTTTCAAATCGAAGAATTATTTTAAGAGATATTTAATGCCAAAGTTGGACAAAATCGTTCCATTAAAAAAGTTTTATAGGAGCAAAAACTGTACATAGGAATTTAATCATTTTTAGATCATTTTATGCGTCAGAATTTCCCGGTGTGCAGATTGCAGTTAGTTTTTTAATTGGAGTAATTTTTCGAGGTTTTATTTCTATTTTAAATTCAAATTTTCAGCATTTCGAGAGATATTTTTTACAAATTTTAGAAAATTGTATTAATTTAAACTATTGCCAACTGTATAAACAAAGCAAACAGTGATGTTTGCTTCAAATAAAAAAATTATTTTACACGTGACTATTATAAACAAAAAATATAAAAAGCAGGAACTCATTGAAAATTACGTCGTAAAAACTATAGTTACACGTGAATTTTAAATGAGAAAGAATATTGTAAAATAATAAATTCAGTAACATGCGTTAGAAGTCCTAAATAGGAGAATTTACGTCATATTACACTTATTACGTAAAATGAACAAAAAATAATATTGCAAAACAGTTTTAATTTAAAAATTGCGCGAGACATTTATTTGACATTTTAAGATGATCATAATATTTCATTTATAACAAAAGTATTTTGACGTGAATATTAAAAAGAGAAAGAAAAGTTTGGTGAAAATTACGTCAAATTATAATTGTCAGATTCAAATTATAACTCAATCTTCCGAAATCTTTTTAAAGGCGATCAAATTAGCGTGCTGTTAGAGTCTGCGGTGTCTGAACGGGGGTTTACGAGCGTAGCTCGTAGGGGGCAGAGCCCCCTAGTCATGTACAAAAAGCAGGAACTTATTAAAAATTACGTCATAAAAACTATAATTACACGTGAATTTTAAGAGAGAAAGGAATTTGTAAAATAATAAATTTATTAACATGCGTTAGAAGTCTTAAATAGGAGAAATTACGTCATATTTACGTCACATTACAGTTATTACATAAAATGAATACAAAATAATATTGCAAAAAGGTTTAAATTCAGAAATTGCGCTAGACATTTATTTGATATATTGAGAGGATACTTTTCAACTATTTTTGTTAGGAAAGCGCAAATAATATTTCATTTCTAAAACAAGCATTTTCACGTGAATATTAAAAAGAGAAAGAATAGTTTGGTCAAAATTACGTCAGATTAAAAACGATTAATTTAAAAAGTCTTATTTAAATGAACTTTCTTTTCGCTTTGTTAAAAAATATCGGGAGACAAAGACTCTGTTTACTTAATTCCTTTTATATTAGCTTATTTTGAAATGTTGTTACACGTGTCTACGTCAAAAACGAAAACAGCGATTGACATGTGTATTTTTGGCACTACTTAGTTATCCCGTCGACCAAAACTTTATCATTCGCCAAACTATAAGATTAAATGCCAATAATGGTTGATCGTAAATGTCACATTAACTTGACTTTAAGCAAGTTACACGTGTCTATGTCATCAAGTTTTTTATTTCGACGTTTTATTTGTATTTTTATTAATGTTGCACTAATTTATTTGTTCTTTCGTTATTTAAAATAAAAATTATATCAATTTATATAATTGGCGAGTGCTTTGGCGATTTATATAATTTGGCGAAATTGGTCGACGGGTTCATCAAGTAGTACCGCAGCGGATTTGGCCTTAAAATTCCCCCACTCAAACAGAAATGAATAGAAATCCGTTTATAGGGAGATCGGCACTGTTTTTTAAATTATAATTCAATCTTCCGAAATCTTTTTAAAGCCGATCAAATTAGCGTACTTTTAGAGTCTGCGGTGTCTGAACGGGGGTTGACGAGCGTAGCTCGTAGGGGGCAGAGCCTCCTAGAAATTTAAAAAACAGTGGCGATCTCTCTATAAACGGATTTCTATTCATTTCTCTTTGATTGGGGAATTTTAACGCCAAATCCGTTGCGGTACTACTTGATTATTCCGTCGACCAATTTCGCCAAATTATATAAATCGCCAAACCACTCGCCAATTATACAAATTGACATAATTTTTATTTTAAATAACGAAAAAACAAATAAATTAGTACAACATTATTAAAAATACAAATAAAACGTCAAAATAAAAATAACTTGATGACGTAGACACGTGTAACAACATTTCAAAATAAGTTAATATAAAAGGAATTAAGTAAACAGAGTCTTTCTCTCCTGGTATTTTTTAACAAAGTGAAAAGAAAGTTCTTTTAAATGAGACATTTTAAATTAATCGTTTTTAATCTGACGTAATTTTGACCAAACTATTCTGTCTCTTTTTAATATTCACGTGAAAATACTTGTGTTAGAAATGAAATATTATTTGAGATTTCCTAACAAAAATAGTTGAAAAGTATCCTCTTAAAATATCAATTAAATGTCTAGCGCAATTTCTAAATTTAAACCGTTTTGCAATATTATTTTGTGTTCATTTTATGTAATAACTGTAATGTGACGTAAAAATGACGCAATTTCTCCTATTTAAGAATTCTAACGCATGTTAATAAATTTATTGTTTTACAAATTCCTTTATCTCTTAAAATTCACGTGTAATTATAGTTTTTATGACGTAATTTTTAATAAGTTCCTGCTTTTTGTACATAATTATTTAATTCTAATTCCAAATGTTTTTTTTCTGTTTATAATAGTCACGTGTAAATAAATTTTTAATTTATTTACACGTATAAATATTTTTTTTTTGAAGCAAACATTATTGTTTCTCTGTTTATACAGTGGGCAACAGTTTAAATTAATATCACTTTCTAAAATCTCCCTATTCTAAAAAAAAGTAACTACCGCTGCTACCGCCGCCGGTTTTGAATTTTTTGTGACCGGAGGTCTTTCTTCGTTAATATTAAGAAAAATAATGCATACAAAAATATGAAAATCGGCAGTATTATACAGAAATGTTTGATAAACACGCTGATGCAGACAGATTTGAAATCGAAGAGTTATTTTTAGAGATATTTAATGCCAAATTTGGACAAAATCGTTCCATTAAAAAAATTTTATAGGAGCAAAAACTGTACATAGGAATTTAATCATTTTTAGATCATTTTATACGTTTGAAGTTCCCGGTGTGCAGACTGTTTTCTTTTTTTTTTTAATTTGGCTAATTTTTTGAGGTTTTTTTTCTGTTTTAAATTCAAATTTTCAGGATTTCTAGAGATATTTTTTACAGATTTTAGAAAGTGATATTAAATTAAACTGTTGCCAACTGTATAAACAGCGGAAACAGTAATGTTTGCTAAAAAAAAAAAGAAAAAAAAATTATACGTGTAATAAATTAAAAATTTATTTACACGTAACTATTATAAACAGAAAAAAAACATTTGGAATTAGAATTAAATAATTATGTACAAAAAGCAGGAACTTATTAAAAATTGCGTCATAAAAACATTAATTACACGTGAATTTTAAGAGAGAAAGGAATTTGTAAAATAATAAATTTATTAACATGCGTTAGAAGTCTTAAATAGGAGAAATTACGTCATATTTACGTTACATTACAGTTATTACATAAAATGAACACCAAATAATATTGCAAAACGGTTTAAATTTAGAAATTGCGCTAGACATTTATTTGATATTTTGAGAGGATACTTTTCAACTATTTTTGTTAGGAAAGCGCAAATAATATTTCATTTCTAACACAAATATTTTCACGTGAATATTAAAAAGAGAAAGAATAGTTTGGTCATAATTACGTCAGATTAAAAACGATTAATTTAAAATGTCTTATTTAAAAGAACTTTCTTTTCGCTTTGTTAAAAAATACCGGGAGACAAAGATTCTGTTTACTTAATTCCTTTTATATTAGCTTATTTTGAAATGTTTATCTTATTTTACTTAATCAAAGACGAAAATAGCGATTGACATATGTATTTTTGGTACTACTTAGTTATCCCGTCGACCAAAAATCTATCATTCGTCAAACTATAAGATTAAATGTCAATAATGGTTGATTGTAAATGTCACATCAACTTGACTTTAAGTAAGTTACGCGTGTCTACGTCATCTAGTTATTTTTATTTCGACGTTTTATTTGTATTTGTATTAATGTTGCACTAATTTATTTGTTCTTTCGTTATTTAAAATAAAAATGATGTCAATTTGTATAATTTGGCGAGTGCTTTGGCGATTTATATAATTTGGCGAAATTGGTCGACGGGTTCATCAAGTAGTACCGTAGCGGATTTGGCCTTAAAATTCCCCAGTCAAAGAGAAATGAATAGAAATCCGTTTATAGGGAGATCGCCATTATTTTTTAAATTATAATTCAATCTTCCGAAATCTTTTTAAAGCCGATCAAATTAGCGTACTTTTAGAGTCTGCGGTGTCTGAACGGGGGTTGACGAACATAGCTCGTAGGGGGCAGAGCCCCCTACTCTGTTAAAAATATCTCTAAAAATGCTGAAAATCTGAATTTAAAATAGAAATAAAACCTCAAAAAATTACTCAAAATAAAAAAATTAATGCAATCTGCACTCCGGCAAATTCTAACGCATAAAATGATCTAAAAATGATTAAATTCCTATGAACAGTTTTTGCTCCTATAAAACATTTTTAGTGGAACGATTTTGTCCAACTTTAGCGTTAAATATCTCTTAAAATAATTCTTCGATTTGAAAACTGTCTGCATCAGCATGTTTATCAAACATTTTTGTATAAAACCACCGATTTTCATATTTTTGTATGCATTATTTTTCTTAATATTAACGAAGAAAGACCTCCGGTCACAAAAAATTCAAAACCGGCGGCGGCGGTGACAGCGGTAGTTACTTTTTTTTAGAATAGAGAGATGCATGTTTGTCTCTCTGTGTGTTTTATTATTGGTGCTAGCGTGATAACAATAATTTGGAGATGAATAAAGTTCAAAATTCAAAAAATTATTTTGCATTAAATGTTTCTCTATAGATACATTTTTATAATTTTACTTATTGGAGATATGCGCAATAGAAGTTGTTACTACACTATATAAATTTGAATATTTTCTATTATATTCTAAATCAATAAAAAAAATATATTAAATTCAATGAAACTTTAAACAGAAAAATTATTTATTCTTATTCATTTAAAATTTCAATGAATATATATATATATATATATATATATATATGTGTGTGTGTGTGTGTGTGTGTGTATATATACATACACGTGTACTTATGTATGTACGAGTGAATGTGTGTGGTGTTATCGGTACTACAATAATAGTTATTTGATACTGAAAGTGAGTAAAAAGCAAAACCTAAAAATAAATTTAACTCGAATTTTTCTATAAAGATGGCATAATTTCATTTAATGGATAAAAAAAAAATAAATCATTTGAATCTTACCTGGGTGAAAGTTACGATTAGGCTTATGCCCAAAATCATCCGGGCACTCTTCTTTATTTTAATTGGAAATCTCTGAGGCTCTCGAAAGCGGTGAATTATATAAATAATAAGTCCAGAAGACATCATAACACATACTGTTTGGATGCACTTCAGTAATTTACAGACTGCGTCGGCTCCAGGAAATAATACCTTAACGCTGAACATCCATTCAGTCTCGATAAAGGTGGCAATTAAGACTAAGTTTATCATCTTTAAATACCAAATAGGCAGAACAAAATGTTTCTTTAAATTCGCCCTCACGATCCAAATTACATTTATCGTGAGGGATAGTGCAACCCAGATTGCAAAAACTATGTCTCTTTGGCAGCTTAAAATATCAATAGCTTCAGTGGCAATAATTGCGATTGCTTTAGCAAACAGTAATACTAAACGCACAACTGTCTCTATTACGTACATTTTTAGGTTTTGAATGTTTGCTTATAATTTTAAAGCAAAAAAGTCAAATTATTCTATTATATAAATAGCTTTTAATTTAAGCACAATTACTATATATTTTTGTTTTCAATAGAAATATTGAAAAATAATTTGATAGTCATTTACGAGAAAAAATTAAATGAGCTGTCAAAACTGTTATGTTTTAGTTTTTCGGAATGAAAATTTTTTCTCGATTAAGTTTTAATTGGAATCAAACAGCGGCGTTTCTCGCTCAAATTCGCTCCCGGAGCATCCGGCCAAGTAAAGTTGAAGATCAGAGTGCGGAATGAATCGCCCGAGCAGCTTTTATCCCTCAAGTATGCAATCGAAAATACAAAGTACTCTAGCGCTCTCTTGCGTGACGTTCAGACAAAGTAGGATTTCTGGAATGTATTGCGGGTTAATTGAAGAAAGTTTCAAAGCTCTTTCGTTTTTAAATAGTAAAATTTGGAAAAAAGTGTTATAAAAATATAAAACTGATTTAAAAATAAAAATTAAATTAAAAAAATCAAAAAACCCGACTGCGTAACAAGCGAGCTAATTAATTATTTCTCATTAATGTGAAACTATTTTTTTATGTTATTTACCTATTTTTTTTATTTCCTAGTATGGATGACTTTTAAGTTGTGTTTAATTGTTAGTTCCTATCTATAAACACTGTTTTGATGAGACCTATAGATGTCTATGAATTAGTAGAGTTGCAGTAAACCAAGAGATCCTGCCTACACAACTTCCAGGTTGTGTAATATTTAAACGGAGATTTTGAGTGTAAAATAATCAATGAAACATCATCTTCATTTTGAAAGACCTATCCAATGATATGCCACTCAATAGGGTGCGTAAAAATATTTTTTCATATCTACCACAATTTTGTATTTTACGGCCGAATTTTGAATTTTTAAAAACAAAACCTAGCCTACAACCATTGGACGGTTAAGACAAATTGATAGAGACCTCCTTCATTAAAATCCATCCAGCCGTTGGGATGTTTCGAGGGTATAAAGAAATCCACATACCCAGATACGCGTGAAACACATAACCCTTCTTGGCACTCGGGTAAAATGAACGATGCATAAAAGTGCAAAAGTGATCGTTATCATTCACTTCTCTAACATTAAGCTTTCGCTCAGCTTTTGAATTCCCCTCGCTAATGGTGAGTCTGTCTATGATCGTAGAATGCATTTGTATATTTAAAATATATCCTCGGGAAATAAATATTTTAACTCATTTTTTCTGTGCACCCAATTTTTTCTTAAAGGCTGTGTCTTTTTTTTTCTTAGTTCTCAAAATATTTCAAAAATATATGTTTATTTTATATGAAGCGGTAAAATCTTACTCACAGTTCGCCATCTTTTAACACATAAAATATTAAATTAAACATAGACTTTAGAAATATCTAGAGAACTAAGAACAAAAGAGATATCCTGTAAGAAGAGTACGCAGAAAAAAGGACTCAAAAATATTTATTTCCCGAGGAGATATTTAATATATACCAAATGTATTCTACACCCATAGACTTATCACTAGCTAGGGGAATTCTAAAGCTGAGTGACTCGCAGCTTTGGCATGCATTTATACAGTCGCTAAGCTAAGATTTTCAGAATGCTAGACAGTAAATTAGACAAATTAAAAAAAATATTCTTGAGATTTATCTTTTATTAGAAAAAAGTGCACATATCATAACAATCTATGGATTTATTGCCTAAATGTAAATTTATTAATCATTTCATTACATCTCAAAAGGTTTTTATATACTTGGACATAAAATGAATCTTTTGTAACTGTCACTGATTGTTTCATTACTCAATCATATTAACATCAAAATATTGTCCTAATAATCTATTGATTTATTGCCTAAATAAATATGGGATTGAGCAATGAGGTAGTCGATAATAAATTGGTTCGTCATTTAACTTACAAATATTTAATCATTCTTGATTATTCATGGTAATACCAACATTTAATTAGTCTTGATTATGAGAATATGAATATACAGTAAAGAGCCGATTATCCGGACCGGTTAATGTAAAATACGGATAATTAGACAAGTTAAAAAAAAGGCTATGGTAATGCTTTTTAGGCTTTACAGGCTTAGGACTGGTAATTGTAATAGTGCACATTTTAGTATATTACGAATGGCGTGTTTAGGTTAACTTTTTTTTAATATTCTACATAATTGGTACAAACATAAACATAGAAATTATTGCATGTATATAACGCATCAAACGCAAGCGGAGAGAGGGGGGGGGGGGGTCACCCTTTAAGAGGACATCAAGGGACCAAAGAAGCAATTTTTCGACCCCCTTCAGAGAATTTGTAGATAAAGAGGGATATCCACGGAGGAAAAAATCTGCGTGGGAAATCTCTCGCGCGTTAGAAGTAAAACTTCTTAAATTTTAGAAAAAGTTGATTTTGTGCATAGTTCTTTTTGCATTTTTTCTCGATTTTATTATTTCAGGAGTAGTAAATGTTTATTTAACGGTTAAATTTCCTGACATCCAGCCGAATTTCCTCTACTGCGCCTAAAGAAGTTTCACTTCAAAAATTTTGGAGAAGGCAGGAAAAAAATTGTGATCCTCGTTTGATCCGGTTAATTGGACAATCCGGTTAATCGGTGTCTAGATAATCGGCTCTCTACTGTATTTACAATGATAATATCAAAATGAAAGAATTAAAGTTGTAATCTAGATCTTCGCGGATCCTATCTATAGTAAAAGGGACAACGCCCCAATCATAGAAAATCAGCGGTCAACAGAGACGCTCTCTGTGTGATCAGTGCTTAAAGGAATCTCTCGTGCCCAGATGGTGCAGAATCCTGCAGAATTTTTCGTTTAGCTTTCACTATTTGGCTGGGATTTAGACCTCGACCCTTGAATGCGGTTTTCCGGGCATTTGATCTGCGGTGATATCTCGCCACCACATAAATTTAATTCTCATATAAAGGCTTCTTATATGATTATCCATCTATATAAAAAAAAACTTACGATTTTGAAATGGACCAAACGATTTGGGAATAAAACAATGAAAATCTGCGTAAAACCGCGAAACCGCATCGAAAAAGTAAGATGGGGATTGTTAAATCAACTCCCATCTCAGAAACTACCTGATCGAAAAACTCGAAAATCGCACAGATGGATGCAGAAAAAAGTTTACTTTCAGAAATTCAAAATCTTATTCCGATGCGTACGGTAGAACCGAGAAAATCGGCTAAAAACGGAAATTGGCCAAACGATTTGAAATGGAAAAAAATAAAATCAGCGTAGATACCGCGAAACTCCATCGAAAAAGTGGTGAACTGGGGCTTTTTAAATCGACTCGCATCCCAGAAACTACTGCGCCGAAAAAAAGCGAAAATCGCACAGATGGATGCAGAAAAAATCTACTTTCAGAATTTCAAAAAATTATTCCGAAGCGTACGGTACACCGAAAAAATCGGTTAAAAATCGATCAATAAAAAATTCCTTTTATTTCATGACCACGGGTTGCGAGAATGACAAAGGCAGGGCTTCCAAATCCGCATGTTAAGCAATAAAGTGTACTGGGGGTTTTAAAAGGGGGTCCCTTCTCAAAAATTTTGTGGCGTAAAAACTCAAAATTTGGACAGCCAGAAGGGAAAAAAATCCCCTTTCAGATATTCTAAAAATTATTCTTATATCTTAATTACAAGCCGAAATATTAATTATTTCACTAATTGGTTTATTTCTATGAAATGCTCATTTTAAAAGGCAGTCACGTGATTTTTTATAGTAGCATTTCTCAAAATGGTCTAAAATATTTTAAAATGTTACTTATTCAATCTACTTATTTAATGTAAAATGTCAAACGTTTAGTTACCATTATTTTCGAATAATAATTTCATCAAACATCTTAAATTCTTGCGTAAGATCGCCACACCCTCGAGTAATATATCTACTGACTGGTTGTTTAACGGAGTTTTCTTCAGATAAAGTTATGTTAAGACTAGTATGCGCTCCATGGTGGTGGAATGGGGAACTAACAGAACACGATTTTGTTAAAATTTGGAAATCTAACATGGCGATCTTTTTTAAACTTTAAGATAGTTTATAACACATGATAAAATATTATAAAAAAGAACGGTGCGTCACAGTTTGGGGAGGAGGGGGAGGGTCGCGAACAAAATTAGGAAATATATCGAGACGATCTGTTTGAAACCTTAAGATATTTTACAACACATACTTAATAAAAATTTAAAAAAATGAGGGTACGTCAAAAATTGGGGAGAGGGGGAGAGAGCGTTTTTAACAAGTGGAATCTAAAAATTGAATGCATAGAAAATAATGGATCGCAAAGCAATCCAGAAAGGAAATGCTAAACAATTACGTCTGCGGTCTGCTAGGAAATAGACATTGCTTCGCGAAGCGATTAAGCAGGGGTTTGGTAAGCGTAGCGAGCAAGGAGTAAGGGGGCCCCTAGTCGATTAAATAAATCTCTTGTAATTCACATAAATTGGCCTCGTGATCTCTCTATGTTACTTTTGGGTTGGGAAGGGGAATACTAAGCGCATAATTTTAAATATTTATAAGTTGTTTAGGCTAACAGCAAGCTAGATTAGGTCACTTCCTTCATTTCAAGAAGCTTAAAGTGTTACACATTTAGTGTTCTTCCAAATGCTTTTATGAAATGTGTGTACAAATTATCTATATTTCTCTGGTTTTTTTGTTTTTCCTTATGTATTACTATTTCAATGCAAAATATCGGTAAAAGCAGATCATTATTGGCAAATTCGCTAGTCTATCGTATGAAATAATGCATTATTTAACGACTTGTGGTGTCCTGCCGACTGACGATTCAACATCCACTTGTCGCTTCGGTTTCTTAAATTTCTTTCATGATTTGACATTTAAATTCCATTTGTTATTAAAATTTATAATTTTTGACAATTATTTCTGTGGATTATTAGTTGCTATCTCTTGTCATAAACTTGGAGTTTCAGGTACGTGATTGTTCGAATATGTTTGGTTTTTAACATCATATTAGGTACTCTGTATATAAATTAAACGTATGTCATCTTAACACTAGAGATTTTTGTCAGGTTCTGTTAAGAGAACTTGTTCGATTACTTTTGGCTTTCAAAAGTATTTTATATCAATACAAAATTCCTTAACGGTTTAAAAGTTTGTAACGCAGTACTTCATCTTATGTCTCTAATAATTTTATAAATGAAATTTAAAAATAATGATATAAAATTTGAGTGACACTATTCTATTAATTTTTCTTTATTTATAATCGCTTGTGTAAAAATTACTTTCAGTTTAAAAAGATGTATAATTGTTTATTCATTTATGCTTTATCATGCACATCTGTCATAAATTCAAAATATGAGTTTTAAACGATATGATATCAAAATTTAAGTAACGCCGTGACGTGTCTTTAAACAAATTGTTTTAAAATTCATTTTAAATTATTTTTGGTTTGGCTAAAATATATTTGCACATCTAAACAATTCTTTTAATTTGTTAATACACCGTTAAATATATCAGTTTCACTGAACTTATATAATGCATTGAAATGTATTTATTTGAATAAATTGATTTATCCTTCGTGCCATGCTATCCAAAATCAAAAGTAAAATTTATGTAAATAGTTTTTGTAAGTCATTGTATAAAAACTAAGTGAAATATATGCAAATAGATAATATGAGGCAAAAAGACTATTTGAGGGGAAAATGCAATAATTCTATCACTTCTTTGAACATGAAGGAAAGCTCTTATTATTATTTTTTTTATTATTTGGACATTATAGATAACATGGCATATTTTAAATGTAGAAACTTTTTTTCTTGCCCAGTAGAGAGGAATTTGCTGGCCGGCAGCAAGATAGGTGCTGGCAATGATGGTTAAGTGCTGGCTAATAGTCTACCACTGCATGACCATTGCTGGAGAGCTTCAGTCAACTTTGCTGTTGGAAATCATCAGATAAAATTCTGGATTTAACTGTCATAATATTTATCGAATGTTTCTTATTCTTTTATACTGCCCTAACTAGTATTAACTTACCTCTTGAAAGTTAAAATTCTATCTCATTTAAAAATCTAGTGTAAATTGTGGGAAAAGTACCTGTAACATTACTACAGTTTGTTAGTAGCGTTACAGATGTTTTCTAATAAATGTTCTAATATTTTTAAAGTGAACATACAAAAGAAGTTTTGGTAATGCAATTTAAGACTTCTTAGTAAACATACAAGAAAAACATTTGTAATGGTTACACATATTTTCTTAGTAAACACATTAAAAAAAGACCTGTAACAGCTGCTAACAATTTTTTAGTGAAGATACAAGAGAAATACCTGTAATAGTACTAACCAATTCTTAGTAAATGCGCTGGTCCGCCACTACATGGGAGAGCACGAACTTTTGGAGTATTATTGCTGGGAACACTTACGCTAGGTGGCGTTCAAGTATTGGAGACATTGAGTATTTGAACAGAAATCTGAAATGAATATCTTAACACAATTTAAGCTCTGAAGCTAATTTTTATTTGAAACTGTAAGCAATAGCACCACTGCCACCAACAAAATAAATAAGTAAATGAATAAATAAATAAATTCTTTACTTCAACGCACTTTTTTTTTTCTCCTTAAATCTGGTTTAACTAAGTTACAAAGGATTTTGGTTTTCATAATTTACACAGTTGAGAATCAATAATATAAAAAAAGCGTATGAAATATCTAGGATTTCTATACAATGCAATAATTTCTATACCAGTTTAATGATTGGGAACGTAAATCATAAAAGCAACAAACTTCAAATAGTGTAATGAGTTCCTGAAAACTACGAGGAGCTCGTAGGATAAAATGAAAGTACTTGTTCATGCCCGATCATGAAAACCAAACAGCACCGAGCGCAGTTAGTATTTAGGAGGGTGATGGCATGGAAACCGCTGCAAGTTCAAATATTTGCATAGACATTTCTATTATAGACACTTATATCTCTTGGTGAAACTAGCTTATAGAAAAAAGGGCCATAATTCTATAATACTTTGGTTTTTTTTATAGAATTCTATAAGAAATGTTTGTAAGGGAAAATACTGGCCCAGCAAAGGAATAGCAGTAGGATCGGTGCTAGCACTGCAGGAAAAGTGCCGGATTGAAGTAATGTGATGACATACCAATGCTGCCCTTCTGTTGGCCATCACTGATGAAGCATCTGCATTCCGAACGGACACTTTTGTACTGGTTTAAGTAATGGCACAATTACACTTTACCGCTGATGTCAGTACTGGCTGTCATCTTTTTTCCATCTGATGGCCCACTGTTTCTTCCTTTGCCGGGTGCTATCAGTTTTTTTTTTCTGTCTCAAGAATATTTTAAATTAGAGTAGGAAAAATGATTCGGTTGAACATAAAATTATAAATTAATTCTAAATCAACATAGATTGCAGCATATCATGAAGTATCATATATTGTTTTTAATGTAATATTTCAATTAAAATTTTGTCCCTTTCTTTCCTATTTATTCCAAAAGTTCAAAACAGTTTTATCTCTTATAAGCAACTTTTTACTTTCTCATGACCAGATACGAGCGGTCATGTTTATTTAGCAGCCGTATTTTCTTTTCATTACCGCAGAAATATGTAATAAAAAATTAAATATTTGATTCATTTTCGTTACGCTATCTTCTATTTGCAATTCTATCTTCTATGCATGCAACGTACATAAAATTAACAAGATTAATGACATAATAATACCAATTCAATCGATAAATTTAACGCAGATGTATTTATTTCATGAATAACTTAAACATCTCGTAGGTTTCATGTCTGCATATCATAGGGTTACTAATGATAAATTGGCGACATACTCCTGATCCTATTTATCGCCAGTAATTTAAATCTCCAAATTGCTTTTCATGTAACGGTTAATTTTTGACACTCGTTGAATTCTCAAATTGGCTTCGATTTCGTAAGATGTTGGCGTGGAATAATTTTGTAATTCTATCATTCTGCTCTTGACTTCCAGCCTGTAAACATGTCTTGTATTTGATGGACTCCCTGTCAAATTGTTTTCATGGACCTTTAAAATAAAATATCGTCTTAACTTGTAAATTTTGCAGTTGGTTTTTATTCAGAATGAGTGCTCATTTCAATGGAATCTGCGAAAGATGTGATGTACTAGCTATGTATGCCCCGGGCAATCCTTCAGTTGATAGTATGGGGGGTTTCTCCATCATATAAACCTGGCGCCGTCATATTAACGTTGTGCGTGTTTTTATTTTGCTAACTTGGTAAAAAAAGGGATTTTAAAACGGCGCACAGTGGGACTATTTGATGAACAAAATTCATTTTCCCGATTATCTCAGAATTTAACAAAACCCTGTATACTGGTAGCTGAATATCTCTTTTGTCGAGATCCGTATGAGTTTTGTCTAAAAAATCCGAAGTGCCGGTTATTTATAACCGGCATTATATAATAATCGGTCATATAAATATATAATATTATATAATAATAACAGGTCATATAAATATATGACCGGCATATATTTATTTTTATCTATTTGCGGAGTTTGTTTGAGGGCATTTCAACGGTTGCACTAATTTCCTCTCAGTACAAAAGCACGTCGTGACTATTCTGTTTTATTTGAAAGCACGAGTTTTCTGGGAATATGTCACAGGTTTAGCAAGGCAAGATTTAACATCTTTTGTTAGAAAATAAGAGCCATTAAATCCCTTTAATCGCTTTCTTCAGAGGTTGTGATTCTGGATGAACCATATGAACCATGATGTTGTTTACAAATTTCATCTTGATTTTTAACATATTATTCAGCGTTATTCAGCAACAAGCAGTTTTTCAAATCAAATTGCCATTCCTAAAGTATTGGAAACAGGAGAAAACTCCTGCAAAAGTTTGCAAATCATTAAGTTTTTCATAAAAAGTAAGCTTTATATAAAATTTCAGCGTATGTAAGTATGGTTAGTTCAAATCTTGCAAGTCCATTTTAAACCACTTTTAATTATCCAATTGAGCTGAAACTTTGATTATATATGTAGTTTTCATGACAATGCAATATTTTTATAATTTATGGAACGTAGCAGTTACACTTTTTTTACAGGGTCACGCGAAAGGTTAGTTCAAATCTTGCAAGTCAATTTTAAACCACTTTTAATTATCTGATTGAGCTGAACTTTTGCCTACATGTGTTTTTCAATTCGATATAACAATTCAATTATATTATAATTTGACAAACATAGCAATTATGCATTATTTACAGGTTCGCACAAAAAGTGCGAAAGTATTGTTGCTTATAAGCAGAAATTATAATTTAGTTTCAACAAAATTATTATAGTTTATTGGGATACACAATAGAATTTTTAAATTGAAAATAAAGTGCATAGCAGTGATATTTCTTTTACTGGGTCACATAAAAAATTCGGATTCATTAACGTCTATAAACAGAAATTTTATTTCAATTTAAATAAAATTTATATAGGATTTTTTTAATACAACAGCATTTTTTCAACTGAAAATAATTTGGGTAGAATTTATATTTTTACAGAGTCACACAAAACATAAACTCTTGGTTTTTTTTTTATATATATATACGATTTTATTTAAATTTCTTTTTTCAGGATGACTACACAAATTTCTCGAGTAATACTGAGTAGACAAAAATAAAAAAGAAATGAAAGTTAACTTGTACGTGTGTATTAAAATGTTATTATTTATTCAACAGTGACATAAGTATGTTTAACGCATTCTTTGTAATGCATTATAATTTAATTTTGATGCATTGTTGTTAAATAAACCAACTATATTTCCTTTTTGAGTATTTTATTAGTGATACATTCGAAAAACCAGCGAAAACTAATTAAACCTCAAAGGAATAATTTTGTCCCCCTAGATCATAAAAATGTTCCACTGTGCGGCGTGTGGTCGTGGATCCAATTTTGCTGTTTTCTGTTTTTTCTCTGGTGCTCCTGTCCCGGTTCCAAATACTTTACTGCACGTCTAAGGTCCATGTTTTTCGACTGCTTTCCACTTTCCCGGATTTTTCTGAACTGGTCCGAGGGAAATGCGGTGCGTCTGCTCTTGGAGTTTGCCTGATCCTCTCAGCTTTCTGCTGCGGCACGTCTGCTTCCCTCCGCTGTCTTTCAAGTTTCGGGAGTGTGTAATGGTCCTAAATTCTTCAATGCGTTCCTGGATGTCTCCCCCCATGTACTCCGCAGTGAAAGGTTAACTCGAATCAACGTTAAGCCTTGTTAAGTCTCCAAGGCCCATGATTACCCGTGCTCATAGGCGACAAACTGTGTGCGGTACCAGAAGCGCAGATTTTTTTTTTTTTGTCATCGATTCAAGCGGGTTGTGTGATTAACGCTCGTGAAGTATCAAGTTTTCCTCCTGTGCGGATGAGTAAATATTAAGTAAAGTGTACGTTGGTGCTTGTGTGTCTTCAATATCTATATCTATATATTTTTTTTATATAGAATAGTCATTGAAGAGTGTGTTTTTTATTGTCGTCAATGCACGAATGTTTGTGTTAATGTGCCCCTCA
Organism: Maratus speciosus; assembly: GCA_963932465.1. Taxonomy (NCBI): domain Eukaryota; kingdom Metazoa; phylum Arthropoda; class Arachnida; order Araneae; family Salticidae; genus Maratus; species Maratus speciosus. The sequence continues at coordinate 34,252,510 of OZ010800.1, forward strand.
AAATCATCATGCTTTTTAGCGCCCAGTTTTCCGTGCAATAAATTCTCTGTGCCAAATTTGGTTTAAAATTTGCATTCTTAAGTGCCTGTATCAACATTGGCGGGTCTGATTTGTGTTTTCGCCTAAGCTTGTGATCATCTGTAATGTGTATTCAACAAAATATAATAAGAATAAAAATATGTACAATAAATAAACAGTTATAAAAAAGTACATAAAAATTTTATAAAGAAGAGTGCGTTAGAAGATAAATATAAAGGTATACTGACATATGTACGAAAGAAATCGGTGTCGCGCACACACAAACACACACAAAAAAACAAGGGATTATTCAGTGATATTTTATGTAAAATATAAAATTTCTTTTCTAATATTAATTTTAACTTTGAATATTTTATGGAAGTAAAATACTAATTACAGTATTAATTTGGACTTTTTAAGCATATTTCTTTAGATTTAAATTCTGAAGATCATGGAATGATCTCTATAATTTTATTTATAGTGTATGTTATATGTATGTATATTAAAGGAAAAGAGAAATAACTGCATTTTTATGTGTGCATGATTGATTGTACGTACTGTTTAGGTAAAAGGAAAAGCAAATATTTTACTGTATAAAAAAAGTAGTATAAGAAAGTGAAAGTACTCTTAATTGAATTTATGCTTATTTTGCCTCCATTTACATGTAATATTTTTTTCTGATTCAAAGTAAGTGAATTTTTTTTTAATCATGCATACATATTCATTCAATTTATTTTATAGTTTGCAATTTATATAACAAATTTCTATTTGTGATATTTTTATTATTTAGTTTAAGGTAAATTTTTGTGATTTTTTAAAGCGATATATATGGGGCATTCTCACAAGCTTTTGACTTTCGGGAATAAAAATCTGGTGCAATTAAACTTGCTAAAATAAAATTTTAATCTAATAGACGAATTCCTTAATGATTCAAAATAAAGAAAAAATGATCAGCAGCAAAAAAAAAAAAAAAGAAAAAAAAATTATTTAACTGTGGTTTAAGTTAAACTTGCGAGTTTAATTTTCCTTACCATTTTAACACTAAAACTTTTAGTTTTCTTCTAAATTTTTACTTATAATAAATTTGCATAGTACCCACAGGACATTCAAATAAGAAATAATAACAATGTAGTATTTTTAGTACAAAATTTTGGTATAACATTGTCTTAAAGAGGTGTTAAAGAAGGGATGGTAAGGTAAAAAAAAGGGATGGTATAGGAAAAAGGGACGGTAAAGATTGAACGGAAAGGAAAATTACCAACTATTTTAGGCAGATCATGTTAAGGCTAAGTGGTAGCCAAAATGTTCATTGATTTTTAGAAACAGTTATTTACATTGGATTAAATAAAAAACTAAAAATAATTTATCTCGAAAAGTGCACGAATAAGCCTTGGGGACGGTGAGACTACCAATAAAGCCACGATGCTTGAAATTGATATTTAAATGCTGATTTAAATGCTACAGTAAATTTCCTGCCACAGAATTTTAGGCATTATTTCTCTATCATACTTCTGCATGACAAAAAACTTGAAAAAAATTCTGTGGCTGCATCTGATGTCATTTTATGTATAAATTTAGAAGAGGGATGGTAAGGAATCTAAAACCCAGGGACAGAGTTTAAAAAATAATAACAACCTTAAAAATGTGTGCAGGTTAATTTTTAGCTACAAATTTATATAAAACAATTGTTCCAGTTTCTGAAAAAAAATTACATCGAATTATTTTTATTGAAACAATTTTATCCAGACCGCTCCAAACGAGTTTTCCAGGTGTTTGGAACCCCAACGTCGTCCAAAACTTATTTATCTCGTTAATATTGTTGTGCAGACATGCAATGGGATGTTCCCCAGAATATGAAATAAAGAAAACACAAGACATGTACTAAAATAAAAATTATTAATCGGGGACATAAAAGTCAAAAGACTGGGGGAAGTAATAAAGATTATTGACCCACATATTTACAGATTAATAAATATCCATAAATATATTTAGGAAAAATGTAGAGGGGCTAATTAAGTTACTTGAAAAAAAATCTTTTCTTTGTATATCGTGTGGGGTATCGTGTAAAAGCTTTCATAACGCTGAAATCAAAAATATATTTCATTTAATTTTAGGCATTATATTTTCAAAGTTATGGTGGAAAATGTAGTACAAAAATATTCCCCGCACCCCATCTAATTCCGAACCTATTGAAACTAAAATTATGAAAAATTAGAGGTAGTAGACATTAATTTAAACCTTGCAGGAAAATTATAGCGATTACCCTAAGTCACATAGTTTTTGAGAAAATCGCACATTTTCCGTTACACTCAAATTTCGATTTACGGGCTTCAGCAAAAGTGTTGAACAGAGCTGGAGGTACCTATCGTAGCAGAAGTATAAAAGCATTGTTGATCATAAATTTCGGAAAAAATCGTCGGTAATTAGCCGAGATATTAACACTTAAAGACACGGACGGTTTGGACATATATATTGACAGGGACGGCATTCTCTATGCTCCATCGATTTTTAAAGCCTACATAACAAATTTTAAGGATATATTTATGTAATTGAATGCCCAGTAGCAGTATAAAAGCAATAGACGATAAATTATTAAAAACAGACTAATTTAATGAGAATGAATCACATAAATGCTATAGGATTTGCGACTAGTTTCCATTGAGTGGCTTTCTCAATACACCTACTATGTCTTTAAAGGTTAACTAAAACCTATATGGAATAACAAATATACAGAATAGCTATATTTGCTATTATTTAGGTTCCATATATATTTGAACTTTCATGGTATATCCATTTATACTTTTCTACTATACAGGGGGCAAAGGAAAGTCCCTTTAACCTGAAAGTACTTATGAACGGAGAGAGTTACAGCTATGCAAGTGAGTTAACGGTATAGTAAAGCGACTACGCCCGATTTAATTAAAACGACAGCAGCGCCCCTATTGGTGAAATTTGGAAAATAGCCACTGCAAATCGAAAACGAAAAGAGATAGAGCAAAATTTCCAGTTAGAAACTTTTAGAGCATTAATTAATTAATAGAATACGATATTTGGTTTACATGGATAACATAATTCTATTATATGGATAAGATCGTCTATTTACCCAAAAATGTCCGAAATCGATGCACTTCATTTTGTTGTAAACATTTGAATGGAATAGTCAGAAGTATGAAGAAATACGCACAATTTATGCTATAAATACGTACTTATCTCAATACATTTTGATAACATCACACACACAAAGGAAGACAAACTGTCTCACAGTGATAAAAAGTTAATATTCAGTATGTTCGAAAAGTTCGCCATTGCTCACGATATACGTTTGTATTCGTGAGAGTAATTCTCCATGCACATTTCTCAGCATGGAACGTCTATTGCAAGCCTCTTCAATACGACGACATAGATTTAACCCTTTCAAGGGCGGTGGCTAGACGGTCTAGCCATCTCATTTTAATTCCAAAACTGACAAATGGCACCAAGAATATTTTAATAAAATTTTGCTTTTGTAATGAAAGTGCAAATTAGCGGGTTTTTGTTTTCTGAGAAATTCGTTTGAATATTCTGCTGTCAGTCAATTATTTCATTAGATTACGAACAGAATTCTTCTTGCTTTGAAAGGGTTATTCTAAAATTTTAAATTCATTGGAAATTAAATCTTTGCACACATTACAGCACAGTACAAAGTGCTCATCGATTTAGGACATATTTGAGTATGCAGGCGACGATTTATCTTATGCGCGTGCACCAAATGTCGTTTCGTTCTAGTTAATTGATGCTCTAAAACTTTCTAATTGGAAAATTTGCTCTACCTGTTTTCGTTTTCGATTTGCAATGGCTATCTTCCAAATTTCGCCACTAGGGGTGCTGCTCTCGTTTGCATTAGGTCGGGCGTAGTCTCTTTGTTGTACCGTTACCTCGCTTGTATAGCTGTAGCTCTCTCCGTTCGCAAGTATTTTCAGGTTAAAGAGACTTTTCTTTGCACCCTGTATACTATACAGCTATACTCAACCCTACATTGTATAGTTTTGACAAAGTCTTAGTATTCTTTTAGCAAAGGTATTTTTTTTAATAATACACTTACTAATTCATATGTTATTGTACGGAACCATCTGTGCGCGAGTAATACTCGCACTTGACTGTTTATTTTCAGATGTAATGAGAAAATGGCAACAAAAAGATGTAGTAATATACTATTTTCCCTTTACTTCCTACAGAAATGGAGTACTTCAGTTGCCACCATTACAGGTACGGCATTAAAACTACAAAAAAAAATCAATAACTCAAAAATAAATTGAGATGCAATTTTCAAACAAATTGCAATTAAAAGTACTCTTTCCCCCTACACCAAGGTGTAAAAATTGAAAATGTTCGATTCCTAGAAGTTTAAAAAATTGCAGTAGAGATTATCAGTCTTTAATCGTACAGTAATACATCTGCTTCGTTTCACGACTGGCTTATGGAACTTAACGTTATTTTTTAGGGAAGACACTTTGATTGCTGCCTCAAAAAACAGTATAATGGGGGCTTAAAAAAAAGTGCGAATCCTTAAATGTTATTTTTTATTTTACCAAGGAATGTTTCTGGTCTTCATACTAGTTAGTTTTAAAAAAAAAATTGTATTTTGGATTCAGTAATGTAGTTTATAAAGCAAATAATTTCTCTAATTTTATTAATGTAATCTAATTGTGTAATTGTTGCACAAGAAGACACTTTGAAAAATGTCTTGTTTAACATAAAATTACCATGTAAATATGACAAATAAAAACTTAAAACAAGAAAAAGAAATATTTGGTATTGTATGAATACGCTTTTTATTTAATAAAACACATTGTCATTCAAGAAATAAAAATCTTAATTAAAATTGTGAAGGTTACATGTATTGTTAAAAAGTATCTAATTAAAATAATTACTTCTCTTCATTAATTAAACATTTTTATTTTATTAATTTATTTTCATATAACAATGCATTTGCAAATGTCTGCAAAAAAAGGCTGTTCGATTATATGATAATAAAAAGTATTTTTTATACAAACATGATAATTAAAGATAAAGAATAATGTTGAAAAAATTAACCCTAAAGAAATGCATTTTTATTAAATAATTAATGTTGAAAACAGTATATAGGTAGAAAATTTATGGTTGAAAATATTTTTCATGTCTATTCCATTTGAAAAACGTTTTACTTTAGAAAAAGGTTATCAAACGATCTTGTGAATCTTTCAAGTCAATTAGCATAGAGAGTTTTATTTCTTTTGTAATTTTTTTGTTGTTCTTTCACTAATATTAATTATCACTAAATCTGTGGATGTGACAGAACAAATAGTTTATTAAACGAAAACACTGCACAAACACAAAACAATTAATTTAAAGATAAATTTCTCATAACAACTTCACACAGAATACGTTTTTACGTCTACACTTCTATCGTTCGCACGCAGACTGAGTGTGTCGGGAGAAAAGACTGACCGTGCGCAAGTATAATGCGCATAAAAAATGTTCGCTCGCCTCTAAACCCAACACACCCCTCCTGCGAGAGATACATTTTTTTTCTGTTTAAACAATTCCAAAAAAAAAAAAAACACATATACATACAAAAATTACACACAAATAACATACAATAATTACACATATCATAATAGTGAAATACTTTCCATAGAATATAACAACTTATCATCGATTACACCTCTAGTAAGGAAATCAGAAATAATATGTTCACCTTGAACATATTCCAATGAAATAATACCTTCTGACAATAAATTTCTGACAAAATGAAATCTTAAGTTCATGTGTCTAGATTTATTTGAGGATTTTGTACATTTAATCCACTGTATTGCTGCTTGGCTATCAGTGCTTAAAATTATGGCATCTTTTATAAATTGGTTACAATTTAACTCGGACAATAAATTTACAGTCCATATTATTTCCTTACAAATTTCTGAAACAGAAAATAATTCTGCTTCACAAGTAGAAAGACTAACACTTTTTTGTTTACGACATTTCAGAGATACTAATGACTTTCCTAACAATTCAACTCCCCCTGAAAAATACCTTCCATTTTCTCCATTTCCCCAACTAGCATCTGAACTACTATTTTAATACCCAAATTCGTTGCTGTAAAATAATTTTTTGTCTTCTGTACCTTTTAAATACCTTAATACTCTTTTAGCCAAAATGTAATGTCTTTTCTCTGGTTTGTGATTAAATTGAAATAATTTCCTGATACATAGTTATGTCGAAGAAATTCATTTGTTGGAGTAAAACTTTTATCTTCACCTTTAACAATAGGTGTTTTCACAGATTTACAATTTTCTAAATTATGTTTTATTAACAATGATTCAATATATTCAACTTGTGAAAAACTTATACCTTTTTCATGTTTTTCAATTCCTATACCTAAAAATTTAGAATTCTTATTTTGGTACAATTCAAATACATTTTTAATTTTAGAAACAATATTTTCATACATTGTCTGATTATTACAAAATATAGCTAAATCATCCACATACATAATATGAAAATGTTATCATTTTCAACTTTAATGAATACACAGTTATCAGAAGCTGGTAATTGATTTAATCCAATATTACCGAGTTCCTCTTTTATTTTTAAATACCAATTTCTGCCCGATTGGGGTATTCCATAAATACTCTTTTTTAGTTTACAAACTTTATTAACCCCTACCAGTTTTTCATAACCAGGTGGTGGTGACATATATACCGTTTCTTCCAAATCACTGAATAAATATGCTGTTTTTACATCAAAAACTTAACAATCAAATTTAATTTAGCTGCAAGTGCAATTAATAATCTAAATGACTCAATATTTACAACAGGTGAATACGATTCAGTATAATCTTTGTTTTTAATTTGATTAAATCCAGCTGCCACTAATCTAGCTTTATATTTTATTTCCTTATTGTCGCCCTCTTTTAAAGCATAGACCCATTTACTTTTAATCAATTTTGTTTTTTCCGGCATATCAACGATTTCCCAAATATTATGCTTAATTAAAGAATCCAATTCATTTTTCATAGCTATTTCCCAATCACGTGAATTCACACTATATATTGCCTCTAAATAATTACTCGGGACATTATCAGTTAAATTAGCTGACGAATATTTAGTTTTCAATCTTTCTGAACTTCGAACTTCAGTCATATTTTCACTTCGGTCTTTTATTTTGTTGTTTCGATTCTTTTCCCCGTGCCTTCATGTCTAGCCGGAGACAAATTAAGTTCTGTTAATGGGGTTTCGCAATTGTTTTTTATTTCGCTTGTGTCAGAAATTTCTAAATTGAGAGATTTATTCTTTTGATTTTCATGAATTTCATTCTCTTCCAGAAAATTTTTATTTAATAGCGGTTCAATATCCCAACACTCGGAAAATTTACTTAATCTAAAATATTTACTTCGCTTTACAGTTTCATTGAACTTAACAGAACGTTCCTTAATCACTTTCTTATTTTTTACATCATAAATACGACATCCTCTCCTATCTCTAGCATATCCTAACATAATTCCACTTCTTCCTGGTACATCGAATTTATTTCTAATTGTTTTAGGAATATGAAAATAAGCTAAACAACCAAATTTTCTTACATAATTTAAATTGGGCTTTTTACCTGTCCAAATTTCTAAGGGGATTTTTTCTTTTCCTTTACGCGGTGTTATATTAAATACCTGTGTACTACAATTGATAGCTTCTGCCCAGAATTTGGTGGGAAGTTCACTCTCATATAATAAAGACCTAGCCCTTTCTAATAGAACTCTATTCGCTCTTTCAGCCTTTCCATTGCGTTCGCTGTTATATAAGACAGTTTTTTCATGAAATATACCGGAATTCGCAAGATAATTGTCAAATTCCGTATTTACAAATTCGAGCCCATAGTCATTTCTCACTTTTTTAATTCTTTTACGCGTAAGATTTTCATATTTAGCTTTAAATTTATAAAATACATCAAATACTTCATTTTTACTTTTGAGGAAATAAGTAAAATACATTCCAGAAAAATCATCCACTAGTATCACAAAATATTTTGCCCCACCAAGTGATTCAGGTTCTATCGGGCCACATAAATCCAATTGAAACAATTGCATAATATCAGAACTTTGGTCAATATCAATATTCGGATGACTTTTCCTGGTTATTTTACTTATGTCACATGTATCACACTTAAATTCAGACATATTTACATCTTTAAGATCTATATACTCTTTCATTTTTAACATATATTTTGAATTTAAATGACACAATCTGTTATGCCACAGTTCATAATTACTAGCACTGTTATCAGAAAAATTACACTCAGAATTATAGGCAGATTCAAGTTTAATCTCTAATCGATTATCATTTTTAAATGCTTTAGTTAGAAATTTATTATATTTGTCAAAAATTAGCACACAGTTATTTTCAGAAATAATCCTACAACCCTTATCCATTAAAGCAGTAACAGATAACAAATTATATCTTAAATCTGGTACAAAACTAACATTGTTTATTGTCAAATATATAGAATCATTTTTACTTACCGTATTACATGATACTGTACCTGTACCCTTCGAAATTATTTTGGAATTTTTACCTGCTTGGTAGATATCCTTTTCTTCTGGAATTAGATTCCTGAACCATATTTTATCTTTACACATATGCGAGCTAGGCCCGCTGTCTAATAACCATATATTATCACATAGTTTACATTCTTCCGATGAAACAGTAAGGACCGAATTGTTTCTGCCCTTAACTGGATAATTTACATCGTGGTGCGTTTTTCTTCTTTGTCGATCTCCATTGGACCTGTCATTTCTTGAAATATTATTCCTGTAAAAACAATCCTTGGCTATGTGATTCGGACGTCTGCAAATGTAACAAAGTCTAGGACTTTTGTTTTTCCTTGAGTAGAATACTTCAGCGGCGGTCCCTTAAGAACGAGCGGTTTTCGTCAGTTCTTCTTCCCGTAGAATTTCTAGTACTTCATCCATACTTTTCTGACGTTGAATTTTTAATATATCTCTTATTTTCGAGAACATTCCTTTCAGTCCTCGTACCGTGTAAAATACAAGTTCTCTATCTGTTATAGCCAATCCAAGTGTTTGACATTTTGTTGAGATGCCTCGAGCTCTGGCTATATAGTCATTTGCAGATTCATTTGACTTTATTTCTAAATTCTTTAACTCGTTGCCGGCATCTATTCTTCTATCTTCTGCTTGACCGGTAAAAGTCGATCTTATTTTTTTCCGTAATAATTTCGTATTTCCTTCTGCTGCAAACTGTAGCGCCTGTTCATCAGACAATGACAGTTTTATGTATGCGACGGCATCGCTATTTTTTTGGTCCCATTCGATGGAATCCTTATCACTCAATCCTTCTACTTTTACTTCGGATATGAAAGTATCCAACCTTTTAAGGCTTAAAGCAACTTTTATTTTGAGACTCCATATAAAATAATTAGTTCCGTTTAATTTGGGGACGTTTAACTTGTCCATGGATTCTTTTAACAAAATTAATTTCGATTTAGAATATCAACCACGAACTGCAACCATTTTGTTGTTCTTTCACTAATATTAATTATCCCTAAGTCTGTGGATGTGACAGAACAAAGAGTTTATTAAACGAAAACACTGCAAAAACACAAAACAATTAATTTAAAGATAAATTTCTCACACAGATTACTTTTTCATAACAACTTCACACAGAATAACTTTTTACGTCTACACTTCTATCGTTCGCACGCAGACTGAGTGTGTCGGGAGAAAAGACTGGCCGCGCGCAGGTCTCATGCACACAAAAAATGTTTGCTCGCCTCTAAACCCAACATTTTTTATACCCAGAAAAAATTTGCTGCATAAGATGCTGTAATGTTATTTTCAATCAAATATTCAAAAGAAAAGGGAAGAAATTCTCTGCTATTTTGTGTGCTCTTATTCTAATAAAGAGATAATTGCTCAGTTAAACTAATGGCAGCGATCTCACAAGCTATTCACACTAATTGAATCTTTTATATTTAACCAGTGAACTTCCAAATCTAATCAGGGAAGCGTCTTATCAGAATAAACCGGTATATCAAATTTGAAGCAAATCGAATAATTCTGCATGAAAACCCATTTATCTAAATTAAGGATGGGATGGGACTAGCCCCAGTTCCCGCTTTTTTACTTACCAATGAACATCCAAATCTAATCAAGGAAACTTCTTAACAGAATAAAGCGGTATACTAAATTTGAAGCAAATTGAATAATTCTGCATGAAAAACCCATTTATCTATATTAAGGGGGGGTTGCCCCCGTTTATCCCCTTTATACTTAACCAATGAACCTCCAAATCCAAGCAAGGAAGCGCCTTATCAGAATAAACTGGTATACCAAATTGGATAATTCTGTATGAAAAACCCATTTAGCTAAATTAAGGAGATGGATTAGCCCCCCGTGAACCCCCTTTATACTTATCCAATGAGCACCCAAAAATAATCAGGGTAGTGTCTTATCAGAATGAACTTAGAAATTTTTTGAAGAAAATCGGATATTTCTATAAAGAGTTATCGCGTTACGTACATACATAAATACATACGTACATCCGTACGTACGTACAGAACCTATGGGCATATTAGCTCTCAGGCTGTGATAGCCTGTGAGCTAAAGAAACCTTTACGTGAACAAATATTTGGATGAATGTACTAATATTTGTTTTGTATGAATGTGCAATAAATAAAATGAAATAAATTAAATATTTTATCCAATGAACTGTTTATCTAATTAAAGGATTTTTTTTTTTTTTTAATATGCATTTCCGTGTACTGTTATAGTAAGAAAGCTTAAAAGGACAAAATCATAGGTGAAGAAATGTACAAATATTTTCTTTATGAATCTGTTTAATAATTAATAAAAAAAAATAAATCTTAAATTACAAAATTGCGTTAAAATAGATTTTAAATATATTTTAAATGCATTTAAAATGTATTTTAATTTTTTTATTTATTTTTTAAATGTAAATTTATTTTATTAAACGATATATATTTTAATTACATCCTTCTATATTGAATAAATCTGAAATAAATTTTATTTAACACTCTAAGATATATATATTTTTAATCTTACTTCTTCAATCTAAAACAACAATAATAATTAAGAACATTATACTTCCTGTATTAAATATACAGGGTGTTTCTACGATCATGGGAAAGACTGTAAGGGAAGGTAAAGTACGCATGGGTCATTCTCACAATCTTTTGACTTTTCAGGATTAAAAATCTGATGAAATTAAACTTACTAAAATAATATTTAAAGCTTATAGACGAATGCCTTATTGATTCAAAATAAAGAAAGAATTTTCAGCAGCGACGATTTTTCTTTATTTAACCGAGGTTCAAGTTAAACTTGCGAGTTTCATTTTCCTTACCATTTTACCGCTATAACGTTTTATTTTCTTCTAAAGTCTTACTTTTAATGAATTTGCATAGTACCCACAGGATATTCAAATAAGAAATAATAGCAATGTAGTATTTTTAGTACGAAATTTTGCTATAACATTGTCTTAAAAGGGTGTTAAAGAAGGGACGGTAAGGCAAAAAAAAAAAAAAAAAAAAAAAAAAGAGACCGGTATAGGAAAAAAGGGACGGTAAAAAAAAAAGAAAAAGAAAAAGAAAAAAAAAAGGATGGTAAGGATGGGACGGTAAGGAAAATTACACCTATTTGTAGGCAAATCATGTTAAAAATAAGTGATAGCTACAATGTTCGTTGATTTTTAGAAACAGTTATTTAGATTGGATTAAATTTAAAAAAAAATTAATTTACCGCAAAAAGAGCAGGAATATACCTTGGGGACGGTAAGACTACCACTAAAGCCATGATGCTTGAAATTGATATTTAAATGCTGATTTAAATCCTGCAGTCAATTTCCTGTCAAAAAAATTTAGCCATTCTTTCTCTAGTATAATTCGGTCAGCATGAGAAAAAAGTTGAAAAATATTTTGTGGCTGCATCTGATGTAATTTTCCGTATAATTTAACAAGAGGGACAGTAAGGAATCTAAAGACCAGGGACAGAGTTAAAAAAATAATAACAAAACTAAAAATGTGTGAAGGTTAATTATTTGCTACATATTTATATAAAACAATAGTCCCAGTTTGTTAAAAAAATTACATCGAATTTCTTTTATTGAAACAATTTTATACAGACAGCTCCAAACTTTTATATCAGCATCAGGGACACGGACGTTATATGAATTTCATGGTATATTTGGAACCCCAACAACGTCCAAAACTTATTTATCTCGTTAATACTGTCATTCAGTCATGCAATGGGATGTTTTCCAGTATAAGAAATAAAAAAACCCTCAAGAATATGTACTAAAATGAAAATTATTATTCAAGGACAGAAAAATATAGAAAAGTCAAAAGATTGTGAGAATGCCCCACATAGAGAAGCAATTTTGGTATAGCAATATGGGGTCGGAAATGAAAAGTTATGGCGAAAAAGAGGAAATGAAAACGGGTTTTTATTGACATAATAGTTACAGTAATGGATCATATGTACCACTGACATGATCATAGAAACACCCTGTTTATTAACAAGCCACTGCCAGTCCTTCAAATTGTGTTTTTTTATAATGAGTATTATTCATTGCATTACGATTAAAATGACAGAGAAAGAAAACAATTCTATGCATTTCTATCATACGTTATTATCTAATGTTATTATTAAAACATGCTTCCGGATGTTTATGATAATCAGAGTCGGGAACTGTGCTTATTAATAATCTCATTAACAAGGCATTTTCGTGTGCTGTATTGTAAAAATCTTATAAGTGAAAAATAAGTGGAAAAATTACTATAAAAAAGCTATAAATAGACAAAACCGTTGGAGAAAAGTAGAAATCTTCTTGCAGGTTTTTGTATAAAAAGCATAAAAATTATGAAACCGTAAATGTTTTTTAATTCAATTAAAGCTTGTTTTTGAAATGCATCCTTCTGTATCAATTAATTTGAAAACATCATGTTTTTGTACCTTTGTTAATTTTTATGGATCTCATATTACGTGAAAAATAAATATTAATTACGAAGATTAAATTCCACACTAAAAAGTTTGATTAAAAATATAATTATTTCAAAAACAATCAACCGGCATACTTCCAAATTATAAGCGTTAAATCTAACTTAATATTAATTAAAACATAAAATAAAACATTTTTTTAGACAAAACTACATATAATTAGTGTTTTTTTCCCTCCCTGGTGTTAATTTATAAAGATTAAGAAGATGTTGGATATTTTAAAGTTATTATTTTACTGATCGATTTTAAAATCTTGTTAAAATCTAGTGCTCCAAAAAATTTTAACCTCGTTAAAATCATAAAAAAATATTTTCATATTAATTTGAAAGCATTATTATTAGTAAATTATTTGGTTTTTTTTTTTCGTATTTTGTTTCATAATCAACTGATGTGACATAAGGTTTATTCACTAAAAAATAGAGTAAACACTGTGTTATTAAAAATAAATTTTATTTTAATGAAAGCGGTAGGTACTTCGTTCCATGGCAGCAAAAGTTGACTAAATAATTCTTGCTTATGGTTTTATTTGCAATTAATAATAGTGAGACTAGTTTTTAAATAAAGCAGCTTACTGCTTAAAAATAACTTAGCGCAGTCTTAATTAAAACATCAAGTCAGATTAAAAGCGGATTTTCTTAATCATAATAAAAATATCATATTAGAAAGAATATCTAAAATAATTTAATTCAACGCAAACTCTAGTTCGATGCCAAATTAGAGGGATACGTCAAAAACCATAAGTAATGCAGTTATTTTTCGCAATAAGGATTAACTTTAAACTCTTTGTCACAATACATTATTTTTCCTCTAAGAGTGTATTTTTCCTTTAAGAGTGGCTAAAGATAATTAAAAACCTCCATCACCCTATAATCCATTTGCAATGAGCATCGCATGTGCAATTTTTAATTTTTAAACACTTTTTATTTTGAATGATATTCTTTGTCTTAATTAATCATAAAAGTTCCATGATTAATTAAGTCTACATCTTTTATTCGAAAATACTGCTGGCTAAAATTAAAGATTGTACACGTCCTACACAGTAAAAGAAAAAAAAATCCTGTAATATAAAAGAAAATTTCTGGCAGCAAAAAGTTGCTAGAGAAATAACTGTATACAGGAAATATCTATTGGTAGAAAACCGGGTTATTGCACGGCAGAACTACGTAGTCACACAGACATTTTCCTTTGAGAGAAGAACAAGTGCTAAACAAAAAAACCTGTAGCCTACAGTCGTTTAACATAGATTGAAAGGAACTGGCCATCGATGGCTTCGGATAGTACAATATAGTCCAGTTAAATAAGGTGGAAAAAAGGGCAAACCTCGGAATGAAAGTCAGCAAGCTGAAAAATCGCAAAAAGCTTTGTTATGATATTCTAAAAATTACATGGAAAGTCTCATAAAATCTCGTGTCGGCGTCGCCAGATATTCAAGTTCAAAGTCCACGAAAATCCGTTTTTTGCTTATTTCTCGAAAACTGTGCATTTTATTGAATTACAAAATTAAAGTAGATAAAATTTTCTATAAAATACATATATTAACTTTAATTTTCTGATAAATGGTTTTGGCGCTACAGCGCGCTGAAGAAAAGCAACTTTTTGACCTTCTGGCCAAAACGAGAGAAAAACCCTCGCCCAATCTCGATTTCTCAGAAACTACAGATTTTATCGAAAAAAAAAACAGTTACAAAATTCAAGTAGACTGTTTTCTATAAAATTCATAAAATAATTTCAATTTTCTGACAATAAGTTTAAGAGCTAGATCACGGTGAACAAAAGACGATTTTTTTACCTTTGAGCCAAAACGAGAGAAAAGCCCTTTTGTATCCTCGATTTTTCGAAAACTATGCGTTTTATCGAAGAATCCTAATTACAAAATTAAAGCGGATTTTATTTTCTAAATAAAGCAAATATAACATTAATTTTCTGACAAAAGGCTCACGCGGTAGAGAGCGCTGAAAAAAGGCGAGTATTTGGCCCTCTGTCGAAAACGAGAGAAGCACCTTCTCAAGATTGTTTCCTATGCTTCAAATGATAAATAAGGAGAGTGGGTGATTTAAAAACCCGTAACAAGGAGACCCTATGACCAGGGTCCGACTTAGGCCATGGAGGGCCTCGGGGTAAGCATCTTTTTTTTTTTTGGGGGGGGGGGGGGGCTTCTATCCGTCAATAGATTTTTTTGTTGTTGTTGTTAATAATGTGAAAGTGGCTAGTACTAAACTTCATACATATTTTATGTATACATAAATTATGTATCCGGTACTGATCACATCTGTATACAGGGCATCAAAAAATATGGGAAAAATACTAGTAGGATATTAGTAGAAAAAATGACAGGTTGGATGACACGAGTAATTGTTTGCGAACTTATACTTTGCTTATCTACGTACGTTATAAGATTTCTAAAAGAAAATGCCCCAAATTGGTTAAAATTATTGGTTTTAACTTGCCACGTTACGAGGAAAACGTTAATAAAGAATTTCTTTTAAAAGATTTGAATACTAAGTTGTTATAATAAAATTTTAATCATTAGTTTTCTAATGATATAGTTTGTTTTATGCATGGGTGGAGGGTGTACTTGATACAAAGAGAGGTAGAGGGACCGTAAAAAAGCGTTTCTTAGTCTATGCTTCACGCGTGATGTTTCTTTCTTGTTCTTGTTAGGAAGTGTTAGTGATCTAAATATCACTTAACGAAATATTTATATTTCTTTCCATCTAACAATTAGACAGAAAAGTTACAAAACAAAGAATTTTTAATAATAAAATAAGAATCCGAGTAAAAATTAAACGAATGAACTAGAAGGCAAAGGCTTAACAAAACCCAAATACTTGAAACACGCCTAACTTTTTTTCCAGAAGGGGTAAAAATTTTGAACTTCATTGGCGCTAACCTTATTTATTTTTTTCTATTTTGATTGCAAGTTGTTTTAATGAGACTACTTTTACTTTGGGAACCGGTACCGAAAGTGAAAGTAACTTTCTATATGCTAACAAAATCGAAAAAAAATGCCCTTTTAGAAATCTACCTCATCTCTTTTACTCATAAAAACAATTGTTAATTTTCCCCAGTAAAATCAAAATTAATATCTTGAAGAATCTTAATTGTTTTAAAATAGCATTATGATTCTTTTAAATAGAGATCGACCGAAAATTCGATTTCGCTTTCGTTTTCGGCCCAAAATCGGAGTTTCGCCGAAAATTCGTTTTCGGGGAAAATACTATCGAAAAATCGGCCTTGCCGAAACCCGACCTAGACTATCTGTATTCCAAAAACATTGTTTCTCCTTTCGTAAATTTTCAACATTACTCATTGTTTGAGCTGTATTGGCTCAAGAAGGACACTCTATTTTTATTTCTGTGAAGTTCACTGCTTCTAATTATCAGTCCGGACTGACTCAAGATGGGAATGTAAATTATAAAGCAAGTAATGCCTACATGACTTAACTTTAAATACTCTTTTCATGTGCTCATTAAAAGCTGCAGACTTTACAGTAAGAGAATTTTTTTTAGTTTCAAACCCCAAAAGTATTCTGAATGCTCTCTGAGAAAGTTTTTAGTGTAGAGATGATCCTTTACAATAATTATTATAAAAGATAAATCGAGCTATGTATACCTAAAATATTTTTTTATTAGATGAAATTCGTACAATTTGAAAATCAGTTTGTGTCGTTGATGAATTAATTACGTTTTATTTTATATGAAAATAAAAAGTTTTGGTCAGAGGCTCAGACAGCCCAATTGGGTCAAACATATAATTAATACTTTTGTGTATGAAATAAGCACGACTAATCAATGAATAATTATGAATAATTATGTATATAACAATTACTTAAAATTTTTCTTGGGGATATTTTCGTTTTCGTTTTTGGCTGAAAATAGGAAGAGTATCGAAATTCGGATTCGGTTTCGGTCTTAAAATCCTGTTTCGGCCGATCCTTACTTTTAATACAGATATATGTAACTACATATCAATGCAAAAACCCTTGACGGGTTAAAAGTTTCTAACCCAGCACTTTATCTTATGCTCTAAGAATTTTAAATATGGAACTTAAAAATACTGATATCAAATTTTGAGTGACGTTATGCTATTTCTTAAAAAATATATTTGTATTTATTTCATCCTTTTATTTTTGTTTTATTTATAATCGCATGTGCAAAAGTTATGTTCAACATGAAAAGCTGCATAAAATTTTATTCGCTGTTGCTTTATCATTTACATCTCTCATAAATTCAAAATATGAGTTTTAAAAGATATGATATAAAATTTAAGTGACGCCTTGATGTGACTTTAAAAGGTTTGTTTTAAAATTCAATTTAAATTATTTTTGACTTGGTTAAAATATTTTTATACATCTACACAATACTTTTAATTTTCCAATTCACTGTTAAATATGTCACTTTCAATGAATCTATACTATGCATTGAAATGTATTTATTTCAAAAAATTAATTTATCTTTTGTGTCACGCTATTCAAAATTGTGAGTAAGATTTATGTTAATGGTTTATTTGCGTCAAACTATCCTTTTTCATACATTTCATGTAGTTTGGACACAATGTGCACAGCAATTACTAAGATCTCGACCAAGTTCACTGGTTAGTCTCATCCACCATGTTGTCTTAAAATGGCAGGCACTTTAAGAAATCGCCGGATTTGGCAGCGAAATATAAGTTACTTTAAATAAAAGCAGCTTGGATAAAGCTGACTAATTTTGCGAAATTCTCATTCATAAGGATTTAGTATTGATAAAAATTAGTATTGAATCTCCTACATTCGGTTTCCACTTAATTGTGCTTCGTGTGTTTGAATAATATAAGTTGGCTTTTTTTAAATAAGGAATATGAAAGCTACCTCTTCCTCCCGGCACTGGCCGGAAGGACTTTTTACTATTTTATTACAATTTTCCTTATAGCAGTTTGTATATAAAAACAAGTGGGTAAGTATGACCGCAGATCGCACAGAGGGTTTCATTTGATATTCCTTTAAAAACACTTTATCCTTAAATTAATAAATCCAAAATGTTAATTTATAATTATTAAATCCTTTCATAGATGGTGCACCAATAGTTCCAATTTTCATGGGGCAGGGAACGCACTCTTTTAAACAAACCACCTTCCGATTGAAGTCATCAAAAACCAAGTTGAATAAGCCAAACCCCGTTGTGTTGTTTCACAAACAGCAGTCTCATGTCCCCTCCTTCCCCCCTTTCACAAAATTTTTTAGACCAGTACCTAAGAATGTAACCGATATAATTTTTTCTCTTCAGAAATTACGATAAAAAAATAATATGCAGTACTCATAAATTTACTTTAATGCTATATAGGGTGATTATTAAGTTAATTATAACGTTTGGAATCTGTTGCATTGATGTCCGAAAGGTAGTTTCTGAGTTATGGAAGCTAGACCCATAAGGCGCCATAGAGGGGCGAAGCCCGCTAGTGTCTATCATAATTATATCTGCCATGTGGACTAATTGCGATATTTAATTAAAATAGTCCCCCCTTCTCCTCATCCCCGGAAATATAACAAATACAAAATGTGTCTTTATAAACCTATCGTCAAATAGGTTTTTATTTCTTTTTCCCTAAAAAAAAAAAAAAACATGATTTTTATATCCGTAACGTAAATAGCGGACGAAGCCCGCTAGTTCCTATCATAATATATATTTTTTAATAATTTTATATAGTCTATAATAAAAATCAGACTTAAAATAATCTAGTTCCATGAGTACTTGTAGTGTCAGTTACATGCTACGATTTTTGGATACCAGTATTTTAGAACGGGAAAATGTGACTTATTTTATCGGAGATATCTCATTAATTGAATAAGGCGAAGCAAACTTTTTGAAAAAAAGGTGGCCAACAAGCATAGCAGTTATCAGCTATGTGACATTGTGCTAAAGTCCATTAATTTGATCTGCTTTAAAAAGATTACGGAAGATTGAATTATATTAGAACCTAGATTAACCGAGCTTCGATTAATCGAGGTTTCTGTTAACGAAGCCGATAACAAAGTCTGATTTTTTTCCCTTTTGAATGAGCCTTAAAAATAACCACACTCTTTAGCTAGCTCACTGTCCGTGCTATACAGGCCCTTCTGCCCCCAAAAGCACTCAACTCCAAAGAAACATTGGACCCTGAGAAGTCAACAGCGAACAATGCTTTGTTTCCAGTGGCTGTGTGAACTTTCGTAAATTTTTCAATTTGCATTTTAAAATTTACTACTGGTAGTTGATTTTCTTTTTAAATTTGTTAAGCTGTGAAACAGAACTTTACATATATTTATTTTTATTATTTAAAATACGTTCTATATATATATTTTTTTAAAGAGATGTTAAATTCCCAAGCACGGCGAGTTTTTACACACAGTTTCTATTAACCGAGATTTCTGATATCCGATGTACTAACAGTCCCAATTAGCTCGGATAATCGAGGCTGCACTGTAAAATTAAAAAATCAATGGCGATCTCACTGTAAACGGGTTTCCCTTTTACTGAGGTATTTCAAGGCCAAATCAGCTGCTGTTAGTTGCTGTTTCCGTGCTTGATTAAATAAGATTAGTTAAACATTTGAAAATTACCAAATATAAAAGGAACTAAGTCAACAGAGTCTTTGCTTTATGGTATTTTTTAATAACGCTATAAGAAAATGATTTTAAATAAGAGATTTTAAATGTAACGTTTTAAATCTGACATAATTTTCACCAAACTTTCCTTTCTTTTCCTTCAATTGAAAATGTTTTTATTATTAGAAAGATAATATTATTATTTGCGCTACCTTTAAATTGGCAACTATAGTTAAAAATATCATCTCGAAATTTGAAATAAATCTCTCATATAAATATATTTTTTAATTTAAACTGATTTGCAATACTATTATTTGGCCACTTTGGCCAATATGACGTAATTTCCTCCATTTACAATTTTTAACACATATCAATGAATTTATTATTTAAAAATTTTCTTTTTCTTTTAATATTCACGTGTAAATATAATTTTTATGACGTAATTTCCAATTTTTCCCTGCCTTTAATCATTTAATTCGAATTTGAAAATAATTGATTATTTTATAATTTTCTTTCATTTTAAGTAAGCATGTGTAAAAACAATTTTTATGACGTAATGTTTAATATTTTCCTCCTTTCAACACGTTATCATTTAATTCTAATTTCAAAGGATTTTTTTCTGTTTACAATAGTCACGTATAAATAAATTTTTAATTTAAAGGATATATTATTCTTAGCGCTGTTTTAACAATTGGCAACAATTTAAAATAACCTTTTCTAAAATAAAACCTGGTAAAAAAAAAACCTGGAAATTCAGAAAATTTTAATTTAAAATTGGAATAAACCGTCAAAAAATTAGGCAAGTTAAAAATAATAAATGCACTCTGCAAACTTCGAGTTTCTATTGAATGATTAAATTGAATGAAAATGATTAAATTCCCATGTATAGTTTTTTTTTTCCAATAAGACTTTTTTAATGAGACAACTTTATACAGATTTAACATTAAATATCTTTTAAAATAATTCTTCGATTTAAAAACTGTCTACTTCAACGTTTTTAGCAAACATTTCTCTATAATACTACCCATTTTAATATTTTTGTATGCAGTAATTTTCTTAATATTTGCGAAATAGACCTCTAGTCACAAAATATTCTTTCAAAGCGGCGATGAGAGCGTTAGTTTTTTTTTCCGAATAAGAGATAAAATGTAGTACGCAATTGCGTCAAAAGATGGCGACACCAGAATTCTGATATGGTTATTATCCCGGTACTTAGAATACACGGTAGGGTCCATGAGCGAGATGCGCAGTAGATCGTCCAGTTCGTGACGTCACTGGCACCCATCGTTCAAGCTCTCCCTGTGTTTTTCCATTTATTCGCATTGCTCTCTTTCTCTTTTCCTGACAATAAATGTTATTATTACTATTTTTTTTCATATAATCATTTTGTGTCTTATTTTTATTGTTAGTTTTTTAAAAGGATTTGACATTAAAATAATTAGCAACGCATTAATTCTTCTAGATATTCCAAAGAAATTTCATTTCGTCTTTTTAAACAAATACTATAGCATGAAAACCATTTGCTGCACGAATGCAAGAGATCAGATAATTTTTGCATTTATTATTCAAGACAATTTTCAATTTACTTTAAAGAAACAGATTTGTAAAAGAATTTAAAAGCAAAACAGCTTAATTTTAAACCAAACCAAATTGTAAGATATAAATCAGCTTCCACATAAAAAATTTCAGCTCTACTACTACTTTCGTATTACTTTTCACTAATGATATTGCTGAAAAATTAAAGAGAGAAGAATGAGTTGTCGAGATACATGAAAGGAAATAAACTTTTTCTTAAATAAAAATGAATGTGATCAGCAAGATAAACCCAATCCTGATTTATTTCTTATCCCTTAATAAGAACAATACAGTCACTCATATATCGCTGATAAATCATTCAGATATTAGATGAATTTAAATAAGAAAATTAAACTAAATTAAATAAAAAATATATGCATATCAGCTGGTTAGGGGGGGAAATTGTGCGGTGTAGTACATAAAAAATCAGAAAATTCTCGTTGTAAAGAAATTATGAAACAATATAAATTCCAGTTTTCTCAAAATTCTATTAGGTAGCTTTCTTTACAAAAAAGCTACCTATTGCAGCCGTTCGGAGGAAAGCGATTTCAAAAAATTTTGGTATATTTTCATCGATCATGACCCCCAGACCCCGAAACCACCCTCCGTTCAAAATTGATATATATATATATATATATATATATATATATTACCATTAATTAAACATAACCTGCCACCGTCAATTATTATGAATTAAAGCTGTAAGTATTAAAAAAAAAAAAAAAAAAAAAAAAAAAAAAAATATTATAAGAATTATTATGGAAGAAAAAAGAAAAAAGTGGACACCGACAAAAATTGAAAAGCTTATACATTGAATTACGTTATCGAGGGCACAGAATTCAATGATATAAGCAAAATGGTTGTTTTCTGTGGGAGAAATAAGCTAAAGCTAAAATTAATTTTATATATATATATATATATATATATATCTGACCTATGTCACACTGTAACTCCCGTAATTATGAACCGATTTCGATGTAATTCGGTGTGTACGTAGTACATACCAATGTCTCGACCGAGTTCGTTGGCCAGCTTCATCCGCCGTTTTGTTTCAAAATGGCGGCCATTTAAAATTTTTAAAAAAATTTAAAACTTGAAATGTGGTACCAAAAAATTAAAAATGGAAAAATATTTTTTTCTTATGTCTTTGACCTTTATACACAGATTTCGGAGCAGTTTTTGTTTCGTCTATATCTTAAAAAATGGCTGAGTTATAGCATTTTGAATTTCTAGCGTGGCTGACATTTTGAAACGTCCTGAAGTTTGTCACGCGATAAAAGGCGTATTTATGAACCGATTTGGATGTAACTCGGTGTGTACATAGTACATACCAATCTCTCGACCGAGTTCGTTGGCCAGCTTCATCCGCCATTTTGTTTCAAAATGGCGGCCATTTAAAAGTTTTTTAAAAATTTAAAATTTGAAATGTGGTACCAAAAAATTGAAAATGGAAACATATTTTTTTCTTATGTATTTGACCTTTATACAAAGATTTCGGAGCAGTTTTCGTTTCGTCTATATCTTAAAAAATGGCTGAGTTATAGCATTTTGAATTTCTAGCGTGGCTGACATTTTGAAACGTCCTGAATTTTGTCACGCGATAAAAGGCGTATTTATGAACCGATTTGGATGTAACTTCGTTTATACATAGTACATACCAATGTCTCGACCGGGTTCGTTGGCCAGCTTCAACCGCCGTTTTGTTTCAAAATGGCGGCCATTTAAATTTTTAAGAAAAATTTAAATTTGAAATGTGGTACCAAAAATTGAAAATTGAAAAAATATTTTCTTCTTATGTGTTTGACCTTGATAAAAAGATTCGGGAGCTGTTTTTGTTTCGTCTATATCTTAGGAAATGGCTGAGTTATAGCGTTTTGAATTTCTAGCGTGGCTGACATTTTGAAACGTCCTGATTTTTCTCACGTAATAACAGGCGTATTTATGAACCGACTTGGATGTACCTTGGTGTGTACATAGTACATACAAATATCTCGACCGAGTTCGTTGGCCAGCTTCATCCGCCATCTTGTTTCAAAATGGCGGCCATTTTAAAAAATTAAAAAATAAAAAAAATTAAATGAGATACCAAAAAATTGGAAAATGAAAAAGATTTTTTTTGTATGTGTTTGACCTTAATACAAAGATTACGGAACAGTTTTTCTTTCGTCTATATCTAAAAAAAAATGTCTGAGTAATAGCATTTTGAATTTCTCTTGTGGCTGACATTTTAAAACGACCTGATTTTTTTCACGCGATAACAGGCGTATTTATGAACCTATTTCGATGTAACTTGGTCTGTACATAGTACATACCAATGTCTCGACCGAGTTCGTTGGCCAGCTTCATTTGCCATCTTGTTTCAAAAGTGTTGCCATTAAAAAAAATTAAATTTAAAATTCAAAATGAGGTATTAAAAAATTGGAAAATGAAAAAGATTTTTTTTTATGTGTTTGGCCTTGATACAAAGATTCCGGAGCAGTTTTTGTTTCTGAAAATTTGTTCTTTTGTTGATATCTTAAAAAATGGTTGATTTATAGCACTTTGAATTTCTAGCATGGCTAACATTTTGAAGCGATCTTGTATTTGTCACACGATAACACACGTATTCGCCTATTTCGATGTAAGAAGGCATGTGGATAGTATACATCAACACCTCGACCAAGTTCGCTGGCCAGATTCATCAGCCATCTTGTTTCAAAATGGCGGCCATTAAATTAAAATATATATATATTTTTAAAGTGAGGTGCAAAAAAATTAGAAATTGAAAAAGGTTTCTTTCTTAAGTATTTGATCTTGATATAAGGATTCAGGAGCATTTTTTGTTTGTCTTTACCTTAAAAAATGGCTCAGATATAGCAGTTTCAATTTCTATTGTGGGTGACATTTTGAAAAATCTGATTTTTTGCATGCGACAGCACTCCTATATATTAACCGATTCCGATGTGAGTGAGCATGTGCACAGCAATTACTAAGGTCTCGACCAAGTTCACTGCTTAGCCTCATCCACCATGTTGTCTTAAAATGACAGGCACTTTAAGAAATTGCCGAATTTGGCAGCCAAATATAAGTTACTTTAAAGAAAAGCAGCTTGGATAAAGCTGACTAATTTCGCGAAATTCTCATTCATTATATTGATAAAAATTAGTATTGAATCTCCTATATTCGGTTTCCACTAAATTGAGCTTCGTGTGTTTGCATGATATAAGTTGGCTTTTTTAAAATAAGGATTATGAAAGCTACCTCTTCCTCCCGGCACTGGCCGGAAGGACTTTTTTAAAAATAAAGTTGCATATTGAGAAGAGGTGTATGTAAGAGGTGAATTTAAATATTCTTCGCCTAGTGAAATCGCTGTGTTACAATTCCTGAAATTTATAGAAATTAGCTTTAGTTTTGAGTACTTATATAGTTAAATGTACTCAAAACTAAAGAAAAATAAAATAAACACTGTAGTTTTTTTTTTTTTTTCGATGAAATGTAAGGGTTTGTAAGCAATATGGGACCTTAAATCAAAAACTTATATCAGATTAATAAACAGGCATGGATCTAAAATTTTCAAAAATGCATATTGTGAGAAAAAAGTATGTTGGTATAGCAATAGAATAAAAACTCAATTTTTATTTGAAAATATATTCCATAATTTTTATTTATTTTAAGGTATTGAGATAATCCATATAAAATAATATTCCACTCACAATTTGTAATTTAATTTTTTCCTGATAATACTTTAGTGCGTACTAAAAAATTTAAGGATGTATATAGATATATTAATCATAAAAAAATATTTGATTGTTTAAAAATTTTTAACCGTAATATCGTAATATGACACCTATTATTTTTTTTTAGGTAGCTTTCATTACAAAAAGCTACCTATTGCAGCCGTTCGGAGGAAAGCGATTTCAAAAAATTTTGGTATATTTTCATTGATCATGACCCCCAGACCCCGAAACCACCCTCCGTTCAAAATTGATATATATATATATATATATATATCCATATATATATATATATATATATATATATATATATATATATATATGACGTATGTCACACTGTAACTCTCGTATTTATGAACCGATTTGGGTGTAATTCGGTGTGTACATAGTACATACCAATGTCTCGACCGAGTTCGTTGGCCAGCTTCATCCGCCATTTTGTTTCAAAATGGCGGCCATTTAAAATTAAAAAAAAAATAAAATTTGAAATGTGGTACCAAAAAATTGAAAATGGAAAAAGATTTTTTTCTTATGTATTTGACCTTTATACAAAGACTCCGGAGCAGTTTTTGTTTCGTCTATATCTTAAAAAATGGCTGAGTTATAGCATTTTGAATTTCTAGCGTGGCTGACATTTTGAAACGTCCTGAAATTTGTCACGCGATAAAAGGCGTATTTATGAACCGATTTGGATGTAACTTCGTTTATACATAGTACATACCAATGCCTCGACCGAGTTCGTTGGCCAGCTTCATCCGCCATCTTGTTTAAAAATGGCGGCCATTTAAAATTTTAAAAAAAATTTAAATTTTGAAATGTGGTACCAAAAAATTGAAAATGGAAAAAGATTTTTTTCTTATGTATTTGACCTTTATACAAAGACTCCGGAGCAGTTTTTGTTTCGTCTATATCTTAAAAAAGTCCTTCCGGCCAGTGCCGGGAGGAAGAGGTAGCTTTCAAATTCCTTATTTTAAAAAAGCCAACTTATATTATTCAAACACACGAAGCTCAATTTAGTGGAAACCGAATATAGGAGATTCAATACTAATTTTGATCAATACTAAATCATTATGAATGAGAATTTCGCGAAATTAGTCAGCTTTATCCAAGCTGCTTTTATTTAAATTAACTTATATTTGGCTGAGATGTTGATGTATACTACTATCCGCATTCCTTCTTACATGGAAATAGGCGAATACGTGTATTATCGCGTGACAAATACAAGATCGTTTCAAAATGTTAGCCATACTAGAAATTCAAAGTGCTATAATTCAACCATTTTTTAAGATATAAACAAAAGAACAAATTTTAAGAAACAAAATCTGCTCCGGAATCTTTGTATCAAGGCCAAACACACAAAAAAATCTTTTTCATATTCCAATTTTTTAATACCTCATTTTAAATTTTAAATTTAATTTTTTTAAATGGCAACCCTTTTGAAGCAAGATGGCGAATGAAGCTGGCCAACGAACTCGGACGAGACATTGGTATGTACTATGTACAGGCCAAGCAACATCCAAATCGGTTCATAAATACGCTTGTTATCGCGTGACAAAAATTAGGTCGTTTTAAAATGTCAGCCACAATAGAAATTCAAAATGCTATAACTCAGCCATTTTTTTAGATATAGACGAAACAAAAACTGTTCCGGAATCTTTGTATTAAGGTCAAATACATACAAAAAAATCTTTTTCATTTTCCAATTTTTTGGTATCTCATTTTAAATTTAAATTTTTTTAATTTTTTTTAAATGGCCGCCATTTTGAAACAAGATGGCGGATGAAGCTGGCCAACGAACTCGGTCGAGATATTTGTATGTACTATGTACACACCAAGGTACATCCAAATAGGTTCATAAATACGCCTGTTATCATGTGACAAAAATCAGGACGTTTCAAAATGTCAGCCACGCTAGAAATTCAAAACGCTATAACTCAGTCATTTTTTAAGATATAGACGAAACAAAAACTGCTCCCGAATCTTTGTATCAAGGTCCAATACATAAGAAAAAAATATTTTTTCAATTTTCAATTTTTTGGTACCACATTTCAAATTTAAATTTTTCTTAAAAATTTAAATGACTGCCATTTTTAAACAAGATGGCGGATGAAGCTGGTAAACGAACTCGGTCGAGACATTGGTATGTACTATGTACAAACGAAGTTACATCCAAATCGGTTCATAAATACGCCTTTTATCGCGTGACAAAATTCCGGACGTTTCAAAATGTCAGCCACGCTAAAATTCAAAATGCTATAACTCAGCCACTTTTTAAGATATAGACGAAACAAAAACTGCTCCGGAATCTTTGTATAAAGGTCAAATACATAAGAAAAAAATATTTTTCCATTTTCAATTCTTTGGTACCACATTTCAAATTTAAATTTTTTAAAAAAAATTTAAATGGCCGCCATTTTAAAACAAAATGGCGGATGAAGCTGGACAACGAACTCGGTCGAGACATTAGTATGTACTATGTATATACCGAATTACATCCAAATCGGTTCATATATTCGAGAGTTACAGTATGACAAATGTCAGATATATATATATATATATATATACATATATATCAACTTTTGAACGGTGGGTGGTTTCGGGGTCTGGGGGTCATGATCGATGAAAATATACCAAAATTTTTTTTAATCGCTTTTCTCCGAACTGCTGCAATAGGTAGCTTTTTGTAATGAAAGCTACATAAAATGGCTGAGTTATAGCATTTTGAATTTCTAGCGTGGCTGACATTTTGAAACGTCCTGAAATTTGTCACGCGATAAAAGGCGTATTTATGAACCGATTTGAATGTAACTTCGTTTATACATAGTACATACCAATGCCTCGACCGAGTTCGTTGGCCAGCTTCATCCGCCATCTTGTTTAAAAATGGCGGCCATTTAAATTTTTAAGAAAAATTTAAATTTGAAATGTGGTACCAAAAAATTGAAAATTTAAAAAATATTTTTTTTATGTGTTTGACCTTGATAAAAAGATTCGGGAGCAGTTTTTTGTTTCGTCTGTATATTACAAAATGGCTGAGTTATAGCATTTTGAATTTCTAGCGTGTCTGACATTTTGAAACGTCCTGATTTTTGTCACGTGATAACAGACGTATTTATGAACCGATTTGGATGTACCTTGGTGTGTGCATAGTACATACAAATATCTCGACCGAGTTCGTTGGCCAGCTTCATCCGACAACTTGTTTCAAAATGGCAGCCATTTAAATAAATTTTTAAAATTTAAAATTTAAAATTTAAAATTTAAAATTTAAAATGAGATACCAAAAAATTGGAAAAGGAAAAAGATTTTTTTCGTATGTGTTTGATCTTAATACAAAGATTCCGGAACAGGTTTTGTTTCGTCTATATCTAAAAAAATGGCTGAGTTATAGCATTTTGAATTTCTATTGTGGCTGACATTTTAAAACGACCTGATTTTTGTCACGCGATAACAGGCGTATTTATGAACCGATTTTGATGTAACTTGGTCTGTACATAGTACATACCAATGTCTCGACCGAGTTCGTCGGCCAGCTTCATTCGCCATCTTGTTTCAAAAGGGTTGCCATTTAAAAAAAAAATGTAATTTAAAATTTAAAATGAGGTAATAAAAAATAGGAAAATGAAAAAGATTTTTTTTTGTGTTTGCCCTTGATACAAAGATTCTGGAGCAGTTTTTGTTTCTGAAAATTTGTTCTTTTGTTTATATCTTAAAAAATGTTTGAATTATAGCGCTTTGAATTTCTAGCATGGCTAACACTTTGAAACGATCTTGTATTTGTCACGCGATAACACACGTATTCGCCTATTTCGATGGAAGAAGGCAAGTGGATAGTATACATCAATATCTCGACGAAGTTCACTGGCCAGCTTCATCAGCCATCTTGCTTCAAAATGGCGGCCCATTAAATGAAATTATATTTAAAGTGAGGTGCAAAAAAATTAGAAATTGAAAAAGGTTTCTTTCTTAAATACTTGACCTTGATATAAGGATTCAGGAGCATTTTTTGTTTGTCTTTATCTTAAAAAATGGCTCAGATATAGCAGTTTCAATTTCTAATGTGGGTGGCATTTTGAAAAATCTGATTTTTTGCCTGCGACTGCACTCGTATATATCAACCGATTCCGATGTGAGTGAGCATGTGCACAGCAATTACTAAGGTCTCGACCAAGTTCACTGGTTAGCCTCATCCACAATGTTGTCTTAAAATGGCAGGCACTTTAAGAAATCGCCGAATTTGGCAGCCAAATATAAGTTACTTTAAATAAAAGCAGCTTGGATAAAGCTGACTAACGTCGCGAAATTCTCATTCATAATGATTTAGTATTGATAAAAATTAGTATTGAATCTCCTATATTCGGTGTCCACTAAATTGAGCTTCGTGTGTTTGAATAATATAAGTTGGCTTTTTTAAAATAAGGAATATGAAAGCTACCTCTTCCTCCCGGCACTGGCCGGAAGGACTTTTTTTTTTTTTTTTTTTTCAAATTTTGAATGTTATACAACCTAGTTTTTGTTTGGCTTTGAGAGTTAGACAGTTGATATTTACTGAACCGGAAGCCCAATACCTAGATTATAACATAGACTTGACATCGTGTTAGTTCGTCGCAGAATCTTGTGTGCGATGATTATTCTGTTCCTAAAGTTAAAAGTTGTACGGACTTATATTTATTAATATTTTGATACCGATTTTAACTTATTTTCTAATTATTTGTAAATAAAGTAAATTGTTGATTTAAAAAAAAAAGTTGTTCTTTCAGAAATTGCGCTACCCTTTCTCACATAAGAGTGGACGTAACAATATGTTCTCTAGAAGACTATCTAGAAAGCCTGTACTTCTGATATTTTCAATAATTTTATAATTTAAATTTCTGTATTAGTGTATACAAAACATTTAAAGAGTTTCTTTTTTTAATTATCTATAAAACGTTCTTTAAGCTATTACGGCTATTTAAGAAGTTTTTTGTTTACTTTGTTTACTCGTTTTGTTATTACACATTTTTTTTTAAAAATATTTATAAATTCGAAAAAATCCCAAGTATCAATTCAAAAAAGCTTTTCTTACATTTATCTAAAGTTGCCCTGAAAATGCTATTAATATTTTTCAATGCCTGCGTTTTAAAGTACATAGTACTATAGAGTTTTTCAGAGTTATACTCTTAACTTTTAAAAACATTATTAGATCCGTTTTATGTTTTTAGAACATTAAATAGGGATTTAAAAAATGTATAAAATTATAAATTTTAATTTCATATAACTTTATGAGTGTATAATATATATATTTGAAAATATACAACATAATTATAAGCGCATTTTTTCCAAAGTTTTATGAATTGAAGCAAACATTTTCTGAGTTTTCTCAAAGTATTTTGGATTAAAGCGAAATTGCAAAAATGTTATGAAAAGACGGTGTATGAAATATTGGAATACAGCAGAGCAGGTAAGAAAACTGCTTTTTTTACATATGTGTTTAAATAAAATAATGATAATTGCGGTGAAAGTTAATACTTCGAAATAACCAAATAAAAACAGAAGATTTAGGCTATAGAAAACTCTAAAAAATAAAGGCATGTACGTATATAAACTTTGAATTTGAAAAATGTTTAATTAGTAGACGTTCCAAGTGTCACGCACCTCAGTAATATCATACACTGGATAATAAACAAATGTTGAATATCTTTTTATGAAACGGAAAGCTTTATACAATGCGAAAAGTGCGTTACCCAAGGCTGGACTTGGGTGCCAGTGACGTCAGAGGGAGAAACGAAACCTGCGCGTGAACCCTACCGAGTGTTCTACTTACCGTGGTTATTATGTAAACTGTAAATATTTGCAAAGTTAAATAAAAACAATTGTCTCGGGGTTATCAAACTTCATTGTTATTTATAAATAAAACATTTCAACTAAATTATTTATTATAAAAGAATTATTACATCACAATAGTTTTTATGCAAGGAAAATAATAATTATAATAATAATAATATTATGGATGTCAGTGATTATATATTGATTGACCGTCATAATAATAAAAAATGATATTATAAAAAGAAGAGCTGAAATGAATTATATTTTTACGTTTCTGATCATGTAATTTATATTCAAATAATAATTATTAATGTATATTTTTTGTAAAGTGATTGAAATTAAATATATTTATAAAATTTATGGTAATATTTTTATTGTTGAAAAATTGCCAAGAAATAATCATCATCAAATTGACGTCATTATAATTGTAATTTTATTTAACTTAATAACAATTAAAAAATTACAAAGGAACTGGTTGGTTGTATCTATGACGGCCAAATATCTGCACGAGGGATATGGGCCCAGGGGGGGGGTGCCCTTCGTGGGGGTCTTTCTAAGGGAACCTAACCCGTATTAACGCTTGGAAATCCAAGGTTCGAAGAAAATCACGAAAACTCCGAACGATTAGGCCGACGGGCGCGATTGGGATCGAACCCAGTACCTCCCGTCTACCAGCTTCGAGAGCAGAACCTCTCGGCCACTGGTGGGGCTAAAAAGGAACTGAGAATAATGGTCAACTAACAGACTTTAAAAGAAAAAAAAAGCACATTCACATGTGAAAACAAGTACCAGAGAGTATCGAACTTTCCTATCATAAGATTAGTAGACGATGGCCCTTAACCACTCAGCCAGTGGGAGGAAAAATTTTTCTCCCCAAAAGTGAATAAAAAGAAAGCATGTGTCAGTACAGTGTCATGCATTTTCAGTGAAATATCCATAGAGTGGGGAAGAAATATAGTCCGATTTTTCATGCGCATTATACAATGAACAAGAGTCTTGCTGGAAACAAGTAAATTGTTATTTGGTTCATCTGAAACATATTTATTTGATTTTTAAAAAATCGCCCGTGTCATTTTCGAGAGAAAAAAAATCGAATTATTTAACGAACGAGAGTTTTCCCAGAAAAAAGAAAAGTGTTATTCACCTCGCCTTAATCACATTTATATTATGTATCAATTTAAAGAAAATCGTTAGTACCGTTTTCGAGATTTTGAAATTGGGAACTTCTTACATACCATACCAACGCTTTCGCTTTAAAAATGGCTATTTAGATCTCAAAATATACTGCACGTAGAAATGTAAAAAATTCAGTATACGATTAGGCTGCAGATGTAAGACTGTTCTAGAAAAATCAGAACAATAGGACCTATATCTGCTGAGTTATTAAAAGACGGCTTTTCGCGTTTTCTTTGATGTCGAGTTAGCCGTATATATGAGTTCCGCCATCTGCGAGTTCTACAATACGATTTTAGGCTTAAGGCTGCGTCACTCGGAATACTACCGTCTTCCATGATTAGTAATAAAAACGAAACGTAAATTCCAGTTGTTAGCATAACAAGGACTAAAAATCACGCTTGAATCATAGATAACGAAACACTTTCCAAAACATTGAATACTGTAACAAAACTTTAGCGCCTAATTAGGAGAGAGCAGAACGCATTAAAAAACCCAATTTCAGCAATTACCATCAAAAGTCGGAAAATTATCGAAACTTATTTGTGCAGCCTTGTGTATGATCTGTATGTTTGTGTGTGTACTAGATAGTATGTTAGAGTCCAGTTCAAGTAGAAAATGAATAGCACAGTTGAAAATTACCCTTCAGCAATTTCCATCTATACGTGTAAATGTACACATTTTTTTTTTTTTTTTTTTTTTTTTTTTTTTTTTTTTGTTCAGCCCTGTACACGATTTTTGAATTTATACACATTAAGTAATATAGAAAATATTGGTTAAATTTGAAAACCCCTACCACTATTGAAAACGCTTTTCCAGCGATTATTACTCATAGATAGCACTAATGTAACAGAATTATTCTGTGGCTCTCTGTAAATGACCGTTGAATGCTATGCACTCATACTATATAGTAAGCATCTTGTTGTGCACCTCAGAGTTTTATATCAGTTTAAATACGTTTGAAAAGAAAAAACATCATTAATATAGACCGAAAACTATTTTTTCCCATGAACAAGGAATGTAAAGGATTTCTTTTGAATGTCCCTGTAAAGGAAGTATAAATCTTACAGACTTCGCTTTCAATACCGAGCGTGTTCTAGTAATACTCAATATGCAATATCAATTGCATGGAAATTCGAGTATATTTAAATGAGTTAGAGAACAGGTAGATGAGATACAAACAGAAAGACAGACAAACTATATTCATAAACACTTTTCAACTATATTGGAAAATTAAAAAAAAACTTAAACAAAAATAAGTGAAGTACAATTCTTAACGAGGGTGAATCTCAAAATATCAATTGCATGGAAATTCGAGTATATTTAGGCGCAGTAGAGAACGGGCAGATGACATACAAACAGAAATACTATATTCATAAAAACTTTTCAACTATATTGGAAAATTAAAAAAAAAAACTTAAACAAAAATAAGTGAAGTACAATTCTTAACGAGGGTAAATCTTAAATATCAATTGCATGGAAATTCGAGTATATTTAGGCGAGTTAGAGAACGGGCAGATGACATACAAACAGAAAGACTATATTCACAAAAACTTTTCAACTATATTGGAAAATTAAAAAAAAACTTAAACAAAAATAAGTGAAGTACAATTCTTAACGAGGGTAAATCTTAAATATCAATTGCATGGAAATTCGAGTATATTTAGGCGAGTTAGAGAACGGGCAGATGACATACAAACAGAAAGACTATATTCACAAAAACTTTTCAACTATATTGGAAAAAAAAACTTAAACAAAAATAAGTGAAGTAAAATTCTTAACGAGGGTAAATCTCAAAATTTAAGAGTACCAAAATGTTAACTCTAATTTTCCTTCTAAGAAGAGTGTCTTCTACAACTGATCAGTAATTATGATTGCATAAGCTAAACAAAAATAATAATTGAAAAAATGTTCCTGTACTATTATTTTTTATTTACATTTTTTTTTTATCAAGGACCGTTTAGAGTAAGGGAAAAAATTGCACTTTAGGAAAACTTAATTAAAAGCATCTTCTGCTGAAACAACTAAAAGCTTTTGACTGTCATCAACATAACGAAATTGCTAAGAAAAACTGACATAACATGATTTCATATTAAAGATTCAGGAAAGAAAAATATAAAAATCAATTATTTTATTTTCATAATTTAACCTTTTTACTTGCGTATACCTGAATATCTGAACCACACACTAATAAAAATAAAAGTTTATTAAATCAATCGATATTAAAGAAAACATAATCTACAGGGTGTGTCACAATTCCCTCCGCGGTTTGGAAGGTTTAGAAAAAAGAAATATTACCAATACAGCAACAAAGTTGACTTTACTGTAGAAAGAAACACAAAAAGTTTTGTTTCACAAATGTGTTAGTAGATGGCACCACTACTTCTGATAGCAGTTGAAAATAACCAAAAAGCATATTTTTGAAAATTTTGCACACACGATAATGGCGCTTACAGGCTCACGGAAAGCTTACTGCGTGTTAGAATTTGCAAAAAGGCAATCTGTTGTGACAGTTCAAAGAAAATTCCGTACATTTACGGAAAATACGGATTGCAACCACCAACGGACAAAACAATTCATGTCTGTTTTCGGAAATTTGAGAAAAGTGGTTGCTTGTGCGATGGACAACGAACTGGTCGTTCAGGCCCTTCGGCGGAAATGGTTACTCGTGTTGGAGATGCGTTTGTACGAATCCCGAGGAAGTCAATGCGTCAAGCAAGTGCGGAATTACAGATCCCATTGATCGTGACGTTGAAGCAAGTGTGGCAAGAATTTGACTTTACACTTTATATCTGCCGCATCACCAAATGTTCACATATTCAACATTTGTGAAAGAAAAAACTTGTAATGTTTCTTCCTCCAGTAAAGTCAACTTTGTTGCTCGATTGGTAATATTTTTTATAAGCCTTTCAAAAGCCGGAAGGAATTGTGAAACACACTGTGTAGTTGACATTTTAAACACACTTTTCTCACCACTCTTACAAAGTATGCCCATTTCTGGCAAACAAAATATTTTAAGGTATATACAGGGTGATTCAAGAAGAGTTTACACAATGACATGACAAATCAGGCATACAACAGGAATGAAAAATCACGTAGAAAGATAGGGTCGCAAACAACCTATTAAGTTTAAAATACAGGGTGTTTCATCCTAACTCTATTTGGGTTGACGG
Organism: Maratus speciosus; assembly: GCA_963932465.1. Classification (NCBI taxonomy): domain Eukaryota; kingdom Metazoa; phylum Arthropoda; class Arachnida; order Araneae; family Salticidae; genus Maratus; species Maratus speciosus. Next base: position 34,287,571 of record OZ010800.1, read on the forward strand.
TCATAACTTTCAGAAAACTGAAATATATTATAATAAAACATTTAACATACATTTTCACCTTTGTTATAAAAATGATAACACCCAACAAAACTGGTAGAAATTTGCATTATACGCGCCAGCAGTAGGCACTTGACACTCCACATTTTGAACCGTGATTATCCATTCATACGGCATCACCGAATGCTTGAGCATCCTGTTTCTTCAGACCTTTTTTTCGTGATGTTATCTCATTTCATACAAAAGAAGGTACATATCGTTGCATTTTCACTACAAAGTTTTTATTTTTCTCGAAATTATTACCTTCATCTCAGATTCAGTTAGGATGAAACACCCAGTAACAGTGGCGCAGCAATTGGGCAATTGTCACAGTTAATTACAGTTTAATAGTATTCTTCGTCTTGAAAATATCAGTAATTAAGTGCCAAAATTAGCAGAAGAATACTAATAAAATTTTGCGTTGCCAATTTATTCTCTGCTGCTACAGTGTTCCATCCTGAACACCCTGTGTTTCTGAATAAATAAGTGGTTTGCAACCCTGTGCTCCTATGTGATTTTTTATCCTTGTTGTATGCCTGATTTGCCACGTTATTTTGTAAACTTTTTTTTTTCAATCCCTTTGTATAATGGATCTACCAACGTGCAGAGCTTGTCATCACTAAATTTGTGTATTTTGGATTTCAATGATGATTTTTGTACTACTGTAAGATGATTTCTTCAAGACAAATCCACTATAACAAACTACTATGACACAAAAAATACTCCACGTTCATAACTATTTTTAAAATGATATCTTTCTATGAGGCGTTGTAAAAATTAAATCCCAAAAACAGAACTACTCCAAATTAATCTTGTACCCAATTTAGGTTTAAAAGATAATAAAATCCCCAAAACGGGTAAAATCATATTCAAATCAAATTTTTCAGCAAAAGTCATTCCAAAATGGGTAAAAACTGCATACATAAATTTTCTTCAACGAACGTCACCCCAAAATAGTTACGCAGTATCACTAATTTAGGATCCATGGCTTCTCCATTTTCATATTAAAGAAATTACTGCGGTTGAACGCGCGCCATTTTGAAGTATTTACTTTATGCCATGCGGTGTGTTGTCCTCATCGGAGATCCTTTAATGTAGTGATGATTGTGCTACAGACTGCAGTTTATATAACTGGATTTAATTAGGTATGTAATTATCTGTTTTTCACTTTCTGTAATGTTACTCAATTTAAGTAATCATGTTAAAAAAAAAATGTTTGTTTTTTATATGTAACCTTTCGAACCCTTACACGTTGAAAGTTTCAAAGTTGTTGTTATGCAGCATTGCATAATTCTGATATAAAACTGCATAACTGTATTTTACATTGCTACAGCATGTTTAATAATGCATTATATATAGCTAAGTAATAAAAAGTTTTATAAGATTTTTTGAACAATTCATTTTTCAAAAATAAATGAAATCCATAAAAACAGGGGGTCGTTTTTTTAAAACTACGAGATTATAATTTTAAATTCGTAATTAGCTTTATTTTCTAAGTAAAGTAATGGATAGCTGCAGCTATAGAAACCTCCAACTGTGCTAGAAGGTACATTTTAATATTTTTAAAATATGAAATTTCATGGAAAATAAAAACCGTGAAACGCAAATTTTGGTTTTTGTAAATATGCTATTACAAAACTCTGAAATATATAACTGTATAACTGTTTTTTTTTTTTTTTTTTTTTTTTTACATTGCTAAAGCATATTAATTAATGCATTATGTGTAGCCAAATAAATAATAAAATGAATTATATGATTTATTAAACAATTGGTTATTATATTTATTTATTATTAAACAATTTATTAATCCATTACTTTATTTAAAAAATAATTATGAATTGAAAATTATAATCTTATAATTTTTAAAAAGCGGCCACCTGTTTTTTCTGGATTTCATTTGTTTTTGAAAAATTAATTGTTTAATAAATCATATAAATCTTTTTATTATTTATTTTGCTACATATAATGCATTAACTAACATGTTTAGCATGCAAAAAACAGTTTTACAGTTGTATATCAGAATTTTGTAACAGTATATTTACATGAACCAAAATTTGCGTTTCGCGGTTTTTACTTTTAATTAAATTTAAGGTTTTAAAAATATCAAAATGTACCTTCTAGCACAAATAGAAAAAAAAAACTCAAATGCACGTTTCATTGCAGATATAAACGGGGAAATTTACAGTTAAGTTGAAAAATAAAATTCAAGATGACGCTGAAATCAGCGGAGCTTGTTAATTATGTTGTTTTTGCTATTATAGCTGATTAATTACTAAATAAAATTTTCATTACTTATGAGTTTGATGTAAATTAGTGCATGTAAAGCAAAAATTCTCCATATCGTATCCTGAACAATTGCATACATTGTTTGAATGGGATGTGATTTCTGAAAATAAACAATATTGCCAAAGTTGAATATATGATTTCTACTCATGATTCTTTCGGAAAAATAATGCTAATCCAAGAGGTGTTAAGCGATGGTAAAATATATAGATTGTTCATCATTATGAAGAAAGTAATGGAGCTAAGAGTAGCTATTGTTTCTGTCTACCCACAAAGCATCAAAAGATAGGTACTAATTATATTCTTTATACGTTTAAATTGCATACTGTAAATGTAAATGAAACCAGTATTTCCAAACAAAAAACTTCATGGCATAATTTTGTAACATTTGCAATATAAATCTAACAAGAAGATCATTATTTGAAAAAATAGCCTTAAAAATATTTTCTTCAGAGATTTTCTATAAACTATGTATTTTGAACTATTGAGGTATTTTGAACTGTTTTGTTTACAGTCCCCATTTATCAGTAAAATTTCATTATGTTTTCCCGTGACCAATCGACAAATTTTGCAAAGTTTGTTTCACGACTGACTAGATTTCATGATTTTCTTACAGCCAAATGACGAATTTTGCAATATTTTTGAGATTTTTCCCTTCTTTCACAGACAACTTTCCTGATTTTTTCTCCCAGGAATTTTGCAATTTTTTCCAGCGATTGATTGAAGAATTTCGAGATTTTCTCCTGATTGATTCAAGATTTTCGCGATTTTACCCAGATCGAATAATGAATTTCGCAATTTTTTCCCATAATTGATTGATGAATTTAGCAATACTTTTTTAGATATTTACCTCGACCGACTGATGAATTTCGTGCAACTGATCAACGAATTCATACCATGACTGATTGAAGAATTTCGCTATTTTTTTTTTTCAGATGAACCACTGACGAATTTAACGTTTTTTTTACTCATACTGATTTTCGAATTTTGTGACATTTTCTTTCGACCGATTAGTAAATTTTTTGGCTTTTCCTTGCGACTAATAAGCGATGGGTTTTTTTTCTCCATGTCTGATCGAACAATTTCAAGATTTTTTCCGACGATTCAGTGACAACTTTAACTTTTTTAAAAAACGCGATCGACTGACGAATTTTGCGATATTTTCTTTCTATTGCTTTGCAAAAATTGCAAGTTTTTCCCTTGTGAGAGATCGACGAATTTTGCGATTATTTCAGATAATTCACTGACTAATTTCGCATTCTTTCATTCGCGATATTTTACTTCTACCTATTGCGAAATTTTGTGGCTTTTTTCTATTGAACGATTAGAGAAAATAGTAGATTATTTTCCACAACTGATAGACAATTTTCGCATTTTTCCGACAATCCACAGACAAATTTCCCCTTTTTGCGACCTATTGCCGAATTTTGAGATTTTTTTTCGACATTCCATTGAGGAATTTTGCATTTTTTAATTCTGTTTCTTCTTTTGAAATCCTATTATACTTCTGCCAATTGGCAAATTTTGTGACTTTTTCTTGCAACCGATTGAGGGAAAATTGAGAAGTTTTTTACGGATCTGATCAACGAATTTTGTGATTTTTTTTTCCGGCGATCCATTGACAAACTTCACATTTTTTACTCGCGACTAATTGGCAAATTTCGCGATATTTTCTTTTTGATGATCGTCAAGTTTCCCCTCTATACCTTGCATGGCAAAAAGCGCAGGTATTTTTCGTGATTTCTCCGACGATCCAAAGACGAATATCATTTTTTACTTTCTTCTATCTTTACAAGAAGAAAGTATTGGATGCGTGAAAATTTTCGACTTCTGGTTTTCGATGGATTTACACGTTTTAGAGGTCAGAGATTCCGTCTTTTTACGAAATGTTTGCCTATGAGTCTGTGACTCTGTCTGTCTGTATGTATGTGACACGCATTTTTTGGGCGCTTTATCTCAAGAGCTAAGGCACGGAATTTAATTAAAATATATATTCAGTTAGTCCCTGATATAAATTGGTGCTGATTAATTTTTGGTGTAAATCGCTCAACAGGTGGAGCTGCTATGCAACATTTTTCACGGTTATCACAATAGCTCAATAACCAGAACTGATGCACGAATATTAATCAAACTTCAGATTCAGTTAGTCCTTGACATGAATTGGCGTTTTATAAATTTTGGTGTAAATCACTCAACAGGTGGCGCTGCTGTGCTACATTTTTTGCGATTTCCGCAATAGCTCTATCTCAAGAACTAATGCTTGGATTTTGAACAAACTTCTGATTCAGGTATACCTGGATATGAATTAGTGATATTTACGTTTTGGTGTAAATCTCTCAACAGGTGGCGCTGCTATGCTGCATTATTCATGATTTCCACAATAGCTCAATCTCCAGAACTAATACACGGATTTTCATCAAACTTCAGATTCAGTTAGTCCTTGACATGAAGTGACGTTTTATACATTTTGGTGTAAATCGTTCAACGGGTGGCGCTGCTATGCTGCATTTTTTGCGATTTCCGCAATAGCTCTATCTCAAGAACTAATGCTTGGATTTTCAAAAATCTTCAGATTCAGGTATACTTTGATATGAGTTAGTGCTGTTTATGTTTTGTTGCAAATCGCTCAACAGGTAGTACTCCTATGCTACATTTCTCAGAATATCCACTATAGCTTTATCTCAATAACTAATGCACGAATTTTCATGAAACTTCAGATTCATCTATACCTTGATATCAATTAGTGTTGTTTATGTTTTGGTGCAAATCGCCTAACAGGTAGCGCTGTTATGCTACATTTTTCAGAATTTGCGCTATAGCTCTATCTCAAGAACTAATGCACGAATTTTCATTAATCTTCAAATTCAGATATACTTTGATACGAATTGTTGCTAAACTTGTGTAATTTCTTGTAGGGTAATTCTAGGATAGATGGCCATAGTTTTTAAAAATTGAAATAAAAATTCTTAGAATACAAATACAAGAAATATTTATGCATATTCAAAATTTTTATGCATATACTCATAATATTTTATGAGAGAAATAATAAAATATTGAAAACAAAAAATGTTAAGTAAAATTGAAATTAAAATGACAGATGGCCATCTGTCCTTAGAGCCGAAGACAGATCGTCATCCAATATAAGTAAGAAAAAAAGTGAAGTTAAATAGCAAAAAAAAAAAAAAAAAAAAAACCATTTTATATGGGAAATCATGAAATAGTTACAGTAAAGATGCAGTTATATGATGGAAAATGGGTGAATAAAACTAGAATAAACAAAATTTGAAGTATAATTTCAATATTTCACATTTCGTAAAATCTTACCACATTTTTCGCAAAGGTCTATATAACTTGTACACGTTTCATGGAAGAACTTCAGGTACTTTATGCATTGTATCCAGACATCCTTTTTCGATGTGATATTATATTTGTTACATCATACAAAATATAATGCATCATTTCCCATTCAAACTAATTTAAATAATATAATTTATTTCCACTTTACAACTTAAATTAGCATTTTCAAACACCTGATTTCAAATCACAAGTTATAAACTTATAATGAAAATTAAAGTCATAAATAATTCAATATTTTCTTATTTTGTAATGTAAACATTATCTTTTATTAAGATTCAGTAAGTAGAATTAGTATTTTATTATATTTCACTAATTTAACTTTCCGATTTTCCTTCAATATACATCGCGAAATTTGTAAACATATCGTAATTTTCTAAGTCTAAAATATCAAAAATAGAAATCTTTTATTTATTAATATTTCCTTTTTAAAATATATTCTATGGATAGAAATATTTATTTCCAGCCGATTGCAAAATTTTCAGCGACTTGGGATAAATACTTTAGAAGAAATTTCGCAAAAATCTTTTTTCTATCTTTTTCCATTTTTAAGTTCGGCGCGCAATGCTATGACAATATTCTTTCCGACATTTTCCCCTTTTGCAAAAAAACGCCACATTCGAAGATCGGATGCTTGCAGTAGCATGCTAAACTAATCAACATTCCTTTTAGAACTCATAAGTCGTTCGTGACGTCAGGCGTTGGGGAGATAGGCTGGACCGCTTCGCAATGACTTTCGAATTTTGAATTTGGGCTCTGGCAAAAATCACTCATCGGGCAGAGAGCGTTGCGAGAAGTTGCTTTTCAGCCGGGGCCGCGGGAGTGTGCCTTGGCTGGCAGTCATCGAGAGAGAAGGAATCGACGTCTTGTTAAATGGACGCTTTAAAATATTACCGGAGAGAAGCTTAAATTTTGTTTGAGAAGTACTCCTGAGCGTATCATCCTCTATCCTAATATGATGATCTCTTTCGTGTTTCAAAAAGGAATCCGCAGCAATTCCGATAACTGAATTTCGATCTCTTCGTTTATCCTCGTTTAATGGGACATTGCACATAATATATTTCTCATTACGAATCTAAAATCAAGTGCTTCATTGCGATCGCTGGAACTACAAACCTTCAAATCGCCGTGCTGTTTCTCAACAAATTTTGCTGATCTTCAATCCGTCATTCTGCCTTGCCATAAACATACCAATTAATTGCCGTTTCCTCTTACCGAAACCAGATGATAGTGAATTATGTTTGCATTTTTGAGCTTCAACGAGCCTAAGGTAACAATGAATCAAAGTCCTTAAAATCAGCGTACCAGACAGCAGTTCTCCAACTTTGTGCTTCAAATTTTCGAGTCTGTAACTCCTGATACCCTTGGGACTCGCACTTACTTAAAATTCATTCAATTTTTAACAGAACTATAAAAGTTAAATAGTTTAACGGACCGGAATATAAGTAACTTTATCAAAGAAACATTTATCAAATTCTAATAAATGTAATAGCAATCCTCTATAAAATGATTTATTAATTTACAGAAAATTTTATTTCTTGAAAATTGATATGTTTTAAAATTATGGTATCTGAAAATAATATATATTGAATAAATGTAGAATTGATAATATACCGGGTGTCCCAAAAAGGACTGACTGATTTTAAATTTCAATAACTTCCAAACGGTGACAGATATTTAAAAAATTCTTGCAGGAGGGTTATGCATAAAGTCAAAAGTTTTTTTACAGTGATTTTCGATTTTAGTTCGAATTACAAACAATAGATGGCGCTGCGATCAATAGAGGCTAAATTCAGGCTCGATTTTTGGTACTTCGTGGCCCGGATAATACATTTCCATCTCCTTTTTCTGCATAGAACAAGAGAAAGGACCAAAAATCGAGCCTGTATTTAGCGACTATTGCTTACAGCGCCATCTATTGTTTGTAATTCGAACTAAAATCGAAAATCACTGTAATAAAACTTTTGACTTTATGCATAACCCTCCTGCAAGAATTTTTTTAATATCTGTCACCGTTTGGAAGTTATTGAATTTTAAAATCAGTCAGTCCTTTTTGGGACACCCGGTATATGTGTAATAAAAGATCGCTAGGGTGGATCCATCTTACAAGTTTATGTATGTTTTACAAAAAATAAAAGCATTATTTCTTTTTAATTGTGTTATTGTTACTTCCTACAGCACGGGTGAGTTTCATTTTTCTTTTTCCTTCATTTTATTTTTGCAGCAACGTATATAAGTGTAAATTATCTTTAATTCATCTTACGCACTTTTTAATTAATTCTTAATTTGCGTGCTTCGTTAATGTCAGCCATTATTACAACCGGCCGTAGTGTGATTTTGAGTTTATGAATTGGAATTAATATTATTCAATTTGAATAGAATTACACACTCCAATTTACTAAACCCAGAGTCATAGTACAATATTGTTTTGCACAAACAACATACTGATCCTAATCGAATTCTATTTACTCATAATCTGGGGAATCTGATAATTTAAATGTATTTCGTTTTCTTCGCTACTGGAAGTGTCGTGTTTTTTTGCTCGCGTTAATTTTAGGTTTATTACGTTAATTAAGTTATTAGCCCCCGGTACGGTATGCTATTTCTTTCTCCCAGCTTATTTTGTGTCGTCTCTAAAAAATAACGTTACCTTACAGAAGTCAGCCGTAAAACAAAGCAGTACGATTAAATAGGCTATAGCAATTTTTTTAACTTATAAGCATCGCGCATTTTCAATTTTTATACCGTCGTACTGAAAAAAAAGTACTTTTAAATGCAATTTGTTTGAGAACTGCATCTCCATTCATTTTTGAAATATTAATTTTTTTTTTTTTTTTTTTTTTTTTTTAGTTTTTGGAGTTATTTGCTTAATATTGGCAACGCAAGTACTCCATTTCTGTAGAAAGTAAAGGCAAAATAGTTCTAAAATATCTACTCGATATATATATAAAATCCTAATGAAACGAATTTATGAAACGATTCATTGAAACGACTGATTCAGTTTCACGGCTATTTCTCCTAAAATATGGAATACTTTGCGATGGAATTAACACCAAAAATCCATATTGATCTGCAGATCTCAAAACTGGTATTTGAATTTTTAAATTCGAATTAGTTTTCGAAATATTAATTTTTTTTCTAATTTTAAGTACATTTTTCTAATGATGACAACTCAAATTTTAATCAGAACAGATATTTTTTTTTTCAGATTTCAGAATGGGTTATTATTTTAAATTAATTTTGGTGACCAGTTTGGCCTCCCTTAAATCTATGCTAAGAACAATGTTTTTTTTTTCTTTTTCTTTCTTTCTTTCTTTTTTTTTTTTTTTTTTTTTTTTTTTTTTTTTTTTTTTTTGTATTCCATTATCATTTTATTTAATACAAAGCTTTCGTTTGAAACTAAAAAATTTAAAATCAATGGCTTTAACTTCTTTTTTTTTATTATTATTAAACGAAACGAAACGAAAAATATTAATTGCAGATGTCATATACGCACCGGGTTACAAAAATATCGCCAAAAGGGTGTTATTTTGCCTGACATGGTAACCCGGGTATTGTTGCTTATTTATTAAAAAACGTTTATTTACCTTTATTTTCTTTTTATTTTAAAAAAATATATATAAATTTCTTTGTTCTATAGTTATTAATTATTTTTTTTTATTTATTATTATTTCATTTTAAAAATAATAGAAAGTAATTTCAAAATACATATGTAACTGGTATTCGAAAGCGAGGTTTTCACCAAATTGTCGTAAAAAATTCACGCCAAACCCGATTAAATATTGCAAGAAATCCTGACATTTAATTTCAAATTCAAAGCAATGTTTTAAATGTACTACTTAGTTATCCTGTCGACCAATTTCGCCAAATTATATAAATCGCCAAAGCACTCACCAAATTATACAAATTGAGGAAATTTTATTTTAAATAACGAAAGAACAAATAAAGGCACAGATGTCATATACCCCCCATATTGGCACGATTTTTTTCTGACGCCGATGTTGTATACGCAAAGGTAGTTAACTGGCGCCAGGTATCGTTATTTTGCTTGATATAATAATCCGGATGTTGTTGTTTATGCTGTTGATGTTTTCGCCAAAATGGTGTCGCAAAAAAACGCGCTAATATGGGGGTATATGACATCTGTGCCCAAATAAATTAGTATAGCATTGATAAAAATAAAACGTCGAAATAAAAATCACTTGATGGCGTAAATACGTATAACTTCCTTACAGTCAAGTGAATGTGACATTTACGATCAACCATCTAGGTCAAATTAAGAATTTCGTTGTGTGCCTAAATGCCGTCTGCTGTGTTGTATGCGTTTCTACCGCTTAATTGTCAGTGTTTACATATTTATGCCAGTTTTTATGGTTCCAAACTGCAGGATAAGTTGTTAAAATTATTCTAATAAAGTTTTATAACATATTTTAAGCAAAACAAACAGAGATTTCATCCCAAAACCGATTGCAACTGTAGACTAGATCCTCGTAGAATACAGACATGTGCTTGTCTTTCTCTCGCATCGCTCACATGACACAAAATGGCGACGCGGCATTTTACCCGCCACTTTGGGACAGAAGCCGCAAAGAGGTTGAGGGACAGATGCCTCAAAATATATTTTTGTTTTTCGGTTCCATAAATTCATCACTGCGAATTAATTAGAACTTACATTCAAATGAATGTATATTAGAGCATTCTGCTACTTATCAAAATATTCTCAGCAACAGTGGTGGTTCACCAAGTATGAATAAGGAAAACGTAGGCCGTTTACAGTTCTCACCATCTAAACTATTAAACAAAATGTCTCCTCCCCAATGGTCAAAAGACCTATACAGCCAAGTAAGAGAAAGCAAAAGGCTGCAAATATTACAAGCACAGATTTTATAAACAAGAAAAAAGAAGAAGGAAATAAAAAGCAAAAGAAGCAAGGAAGAGTCAAAGAACGACAGCTTGGCGGAAGTAAAATGTGTAAAAAAAGGAAGGGAAAGATCAACTTGAAAACACCTCACTTGAGGAGGAATCTGAAACGTGAGTCATCTTCCGACAGCGACGAAAGTACTCCACTTATAGATTCTGAAGGCAGTATTTGATGACTCGTAATGTCCTGAGTGTCTGGAGTCGTATCAAGAAACAAAGTCTAAAGCGGACTGGATTCAGTGAATAACATGCAATCGGTTGGTTGGTTGTATTTATGTCGGCCAATTATCTGCACGTGGGATATGGGCCCTAAGGGCGAGTGCCTTCCGTGGAGGTCTTTCTAAGGGAACCTAACCCGTATTAACGCTTGGAGAACCAAGGTTCGAAGAAAACCACGAAAACTCCGAACGATTAGGCCGACGGGCGCGATTGGGATCGAACCCAGCACCTCCCGTCTACCAGCTTCGAGAGCAGAACCTCTCGGCCCCTGGAACATGCAATCGGTGGCTGCATGAAGCATACTTACTTTACTCTTGCAACGGAAAGTGTGGTGATTGTGGTCGAATAGATATACGAAACAAAAAAAATTAGAAGAAAAGCCAAAAATAAAAAAGACTACGGCCTAAAATGAATGGAACTAGTACTTAAGAGCAAACTATAATGGTCGCCTGGATATAAACAAGTGGTTTATATCTTTTTTTGTAATTATGCTGTCTACTGTTTCCAGTCATTTTTTTTTCTTTTTTTACCTTAAGTTTTATTTTTTGAGCTTGCACTTTTGTAATTTCGTTAAACTTTTCACAATTTAGTGATATATATAATTTATGTAAGTTTACTGTTGTTTATTTTCATTTTAAGTAGTTTGAGGAAATAAAAATGTGATGTACTTGAAAAAGAATAAACAGCATAACTTTTTCTCCATGCTCCATCTTACCCAGCACATAAAAAATGATGTTAAAAAAGAAAGTTTGGGAAAATAATTATGTCTGCTTTATTAAGAGAGCTTTGACTTGTTTAACATAGCAATTTTATTCTAAAAGGTTTGTTTAATGATTTCTGTTACTTAGTTTGTTGTTTTTTGCTTTATTGTACATTTTAAAAGAAGAAAAGTAAAACTGCGGCATCTGTCCTCACTTTACTATACATGGGTTTAACAATCCATAACGATGTTATAAGGAAAAGTTTAGGGAGAAAAAAATCACACTGAAATAAACAGGCACAAAATCGACCCGTAAACTAGAAATAAAAAACTTGCTGATACAAGCAAGTTTCACCTTCCCTGGAACTCGTTTGCTCAAGAAACGGAAAAATTTATATATGTACGGTGAATCCCCATCTATTTATCTTCACAATTAGCTAGAATTTTCTCACCTCAACTGCGTTTCGAAAAATTGATATTTGGCCGGCTAAATTGGAAAAATACTCCGCTGTGCGATGTCCAGCTCATTTTTTGTGTCGATGCGACAAATATTTTGGACACTGTCGTGTAAATTTTGCAGAGAAGCCGGAGCTGTGCTCCGACAATAAAAGTTTAGATTCAGTTAGTCACTGATATAAATTGGCACTGATTACTTTTTGGTGTAAATCGCCCAGCAGCTGGCGCTGTTATACTGCATTATTCATGATTTCCACAATAGCTATATATCTCAAGAACTAAAGTACGGATTTTCAGAAAACTTCAGATTCAGTTAGTCCTTGATATAATTCGGTGTTGATAACTTTTTGGTGTAAATCGCCCAATAGGTAGCGCTGTCATGGTGCATTATTCATTATTAGCGCAATAGCTCTATCTCAGGAACTAATGCAAGAATTTTCATCAAACTTCAGATTCAGTTACCCCCTGATGTAAAATAGTGCTGTTTAGTTTTTGGTGTAAATTACCCAAGAGGTACCACTGCAATTCAGAACTTTTCACTATTTCCGCAATAGTTCTATCTCAAAAACTAATGCACGGATTTTCATCAAACTTCAAATTCGATTAGAAGTTCACGAAAGTTGTTCCTGATTAGATTTTGGTATAAATTGTCTAACCGGTGGCGCTGTTGGGCTGCATTTATCAGGAAGTATTGACATGTATCAGATAGAAGAAAGTTTTGGGACTGACACATCCGACTAGTTTAATATTATCTGAATCTCTTTATAATGAACTTAATTTGGTACTGACAATAAAAGAAGTGCATATTTAAACTTCATTTCGCATTTCATAAAACTAAATTCAGCATAGTAATAACATTTCTTTCTACTGTGCAGCTAAAACAAAACATTCATTCAAAGTTTACGTTTGGCATTGTGCTAAGCCCGCTTCGAAAGGAAGTCACAAATCTGCAACGCCGCCTTGGTCCTTGCCGCGTTTTTACAGATAGGTTTTTAATTAACTTTTAAAACCACTCGAGGCGTATTGAAAGAGCCATTCAATGCAAAATAGTCGCGAATACCATAGTATTTATGTAATTCATTCTAATTAAGAGGTCTCAGGGATCTTAAAAATTGGAAAACATTAAAAAAAGGGGCCATTTTCAAGATTTAATACCTTAAAATGTATATGATTTTAAAACACAATTTTTATTGAGACGAAAGATATAAGTACGTTCTTTTATTTTATGTATTTAACAAAATTGCAAGATGCAGAATCAGCATTTACGGGGTGCTCAAAAATGTCAGACATTTGACAAGCAGAAAATTGGTATAACAGCTTACGTGCACGATTAGAAAATAAATATTGCAACTGGAGTAAACATTTTGGTGCCTACGTATACTTCAGATTGTAATAATTACCCTGAGCCTAAATAAATTTGTATTTAAAGCATTTTTATATTTTTAATACAAAGTTGTATTTAGCTAATAGAAAATTTTGAAAATTTCAACAACATAATCACTTTAAAAAATATTTTTTTGAACAATAAAAAGGAAATTTTAGGTCCAGTTTATACAGATTAACATCAAACGTATGTTTTGAAACTTTCATGAAAAATATTCAAAAGTTTTTGAGATATCTTGCGCGTTATGCCCAAAACAGTCTTTTGGAGAAAAATGACTTAAAAGTTTCGAAAATGCCGCTTAAGCTATTGAGCGGGTATAATTCTAAAAGCCATAACTTTTGTTCTAATGAGAATTTGAAGGAAACAATTATATCAAAATGTTAAGAAAAGATGGAAGATTAACATCTAAAAAAATGTATTTTTTTTAAAGCTTTACGAGTCCTGAGACCCCTTGAATTAGTCTGTTTTTAACAATTTGACGTTTATTGCTTTTATACTGTTACTGGCCATTGCATTAAAGACATACATCGTTAAAAGTTGTTATCTAGGCTTTAAAAGCCGGTGGTACATACAGTACGCCGCCCTGTCATTATGTATGTCCAAACCGTCCATACATTTAAGGGTTAATATCTCGGCTAATTACTGACGATTTTTTTTTTCGAAAATCATGATCAACAATGCTTTTATACTTCTGCTACGATAGATACCTCCACCGCTGCTTAACACTTTTGCTGAATGCCCGTAAATCGAAATTTGTGTGTAACGGAAAAATGCGATTTTCTCAGAAACTATGTGACCTAGGCTAATCGCTATCCTTTTCCTGCAAGGTTTATATTAACGTCTACTACCTCTAATTTTTTCATAATTTAAGTTTCAGTAGATTCAGAATTAGATGGGGGGGGGGGGGGGACATATTTTCGCGCTACATTTTCGTCGATATCTTTGAAAATGTAGCACCAAAAATTAAAAGAAAAGTATTTTTGAATTCAGCGTTACGAAAGCTTTCATAGGATACCCCAAATGATATAGAAAGAAAAGATTTTTTTTTCAAGTAACTTAATTTGCCCCTATACATTTTTACTAAATATATTTATAAATGTTTAATAATCTGAAATTATGTGGGCCAACAGTCTTTATTACTTCCCCCAATTTGAACTTTCCACGTTCCATAGTTTACGAGTAAAATGGCTGTGACAGACAGACAGACACAAGAGTGATCTTATAATGGTTCCGTTTTTACTTTTTAAGTACGGAACCCTAAAAAATGACATATTCGAACAATGAAGTGACCGAAACTCCAAATTTCGAGATAACAAAATATATTCCACAGACATAATTGTCAAAAATTATAAATTTGCATAACAAATGAAATTTAGGTAGCAAATGATGAAAGAAATTTAAGAAACCAAAATGACAGGTGTATGTCTAATCGTCAGTCGGCGGGACATCGCATGTCGCTACATAATGCATTATTTCATACGATAGACTGGAAAATTTGACAAGAATAGTCTATCTCTGCCGATATAATGCATTGGAATAATAAAACATAAGGAAAAGCAATAAAGCCAGAGAAATATAGATAATTTGTACTCACATTCTATAAAAGCATTTGGAAGAACACTATACGTGTAAGACTTTAAGCTTCTTGAAACGAAGGAAGTGATCTAATATAGCTTGCTGCTAGACTAAACATCTCATAAATATTAAAAAATCCTTTCAGCATGTGCCGGGAAGAAAAGGTAGCTGTCATATTTCTTGGTTTTAAAATTTTATTCGAAACTAATTTTGCTCAAATTTTAAGAAGCTAAAATGCGACGAACCCGATAAAAGAATATTCTTCAATACTGAATTTGATTGTGAATTGCGTCAAATTAGTAAGCTATATCCAAGTGGCATCATTTATGGTTACTTACCGTTGGTCGCCAGTGTCGCCAAGCTTGGCGACAATTTCAAGTTAACAGATGTTAATGATATTTAATCATTGCGTGGCGGTGCACGGTTCAAATGACCGCCATTATGAAACAAGATGGCAAAAGAAGCTGGTCAACGAACTCGGTCGAGACATTCATATGGGCCATGCACATACTTAATCTTACACAAATCGGTGTATAAATACGAGAGTTACAGTATGACAAAAATCAGACTGTTTGAAAATGCCAACCACCCTAGAAATTCAAACTGCTATATCTCAGCCATTTTTTAAGACAAAGACGAAACAGAAAATGTTTTGGAATCCTTGTATTAAGGTAATAATTTTCAGTTTTTAACTTATTTGCAACGCTTTTTAAAATTTTTCATTTTTTTAATTTTTTTAACCCCTTAATTCTCGCTCCCGTCAATATCACGGGCTGAGGTGTTCGTTATTTTCGTGCCCGTCATATTTACGTGCTGGAGATTTATTGCTGGAAAAAACTTCTGAAACCAGAAAAATTTAACTGGCATTTCCGTGTGAAGTCTTTGAATATTAGCGTTTGCGCTTGGTTTTTGGCGCTGATTGTGATGTTGGACTTTGTATTGCCTGTTTCGAAATATATCACACTAAAAAATTATTAATAATCAAAATTTAATGTATATTATTTTATTTCAAATATTATTTGTAAAAATTTGTTTGATGATGATAAATAAAGACGTAAGATGTGAAAAATGAAGGTCTTCTTCGCATTAATTTGTACGGTGTAAAACAAACATTAAAACACTGAATTCTTGCATGATGGCTTTTCCACAACTGTGAATTTGTTCTATAACATCTTTATTTTTCATCTTTAAAAAAACTAATTGAATATTTTATATAGAAACCTTATAATTATTCAATATCTGTAATAAAAAAATAGGTACATTTTTGATGGTTTTTCCAAATATTAAGCGACCGTTAAGGAGTTAAATGGCCACCATTTTTAAAGAAACAGGCGAATGAAGCTGGACAACGAATTCTGTCGAGACATTGCAATGTACTATGCATACAATTAATTTCACCCAAATAGGTTTACAAATACGAGAGTTATCGCATTACAAAAATCACACACACACACACACACACATATATATATATATATATGTCGGGACCGACACTAGTTCGGATAAGCAAAAGTTCGGATAAATGGACCGACAATTTAAGGGATGCTTCTGACTATACTAAAGCCTTCACACGTTATCTAAGCTTAGAACTGGCAGCACCAGTTGGTGCTGGCATGTTTAAAAATTGTTTTTTTTTTCTTTTTGTCTTTAAAAAAAAAAAAAAAAAAAAAAAAAAAAAAGATTGTTGTTTACATTTTTGTCATTATTTTTTTAACTCTCTTTTTATCATTTTCTGAACTACAGAGATTATAATTTAAAGGAAAAAGCTTTTGATTGTTGCTTCGTTCAACGAAGACATTCTTTTCAGTGCTGCCGTACCTCTAATTCTTCTTAAATACCGTTAGTTGAATAGGATCAGCATTCTTCTGCCGTTCGAGCCATTTCATACCTGTTTCCAAACATTCAAAGACTTCGTTATGTGATGGACTTGGGTTATTTTCAGAGAATTCGTTTTCATTTTCTTCAATTTCTTTTTCATCATGAATCTTATCCACAATCTCATCATCCTTTAAAATCTGATATCCAGACTCATATATTACTCATTATTTAACCACTCGCTAATTTAATTTTGTTCATAGCTTAGGATTCTTTCCATCTCTTTTATTGTTTTTACATTCCTTATTTTCTGATCCATAATCAGTTTTTTCTTTATTTAAAATTTTATTTCAAGCCAATGGATAATTAGGAGTTCGGTTAAAAAAATTTTGGGAGAAATAGGCTGTTCGGATAACTGGAAGTTTGCTTATAATTTTTTTTTTTTTTTTTTTTTTTTTTTTTTTTGTGAGAGAATATGCTGTTCGGATAATTGGAAGTTCGGATAATCGGTGCTCTATTGTATATATATATATATATATATATGGAGGATTAAATCTTATAAAATGATATAGGAGAAGCTGAATAATATTACATCATATCATTTATACATAATAATAAAAATTATTTAAATATCTATTTTTTATATTTTCCATTTCAAGGACTTTCATAATATTCAGTGTTCATTTTTCTTCTATTATTCTGGTCATGCAGTCGTTAGGGTGCACAGAGAATAAATTATTCAGCTTTTAGCTTTATTCTCTACAGAAAACGATTGTCTTACTTATATATGTGAATTCTGAGCCCTTGATAAAGCAACTCAATGTATAAGGATTTCATTTACTAATTTTTATTTTTTTTTCTGTATCCGTAATCGTGATTGTTTATTTTTCTTTTTTCTTCCATTTTAATCATCAAAAGGTAGTAGATGAGACTATACATTTTTTTATAATATTTGGTTTATGTGGTGTTTGTGATTTCATATTATTGGTCATTTTCATTACGTTTTCACTAGTATCATATAAACATATCGGTCTTAAGCAGCAGCCATATACTCGTTATGTAAACTCAACCGAGAATTCAAAGTTTTGCAGTCGTAAAATCGTGGTTAAGAGTGGAAGATCAAGCCGACGTCCATTGAAATTTTTCATGTAAATAATAACAGAAGCCGTTAGATTCGTCAAACATTTATTAGATGATCATAAATTGCACCAAACTCCATTAGAAATATGCTACCCATGTTCAGGCAGTTGCTGCGTCGTAAAATGTAAACCACTAGATGTTAAGTATTAGAACACATGACGAAGATGCAGGAAACAAAGCTCTCCATGTGACATTGGTTATTTAAGCAACTCAATATTCATAAAATTCTCTCTCTCCTAGCCAATGCAACATGTTAAATATTTGCGAAACTGGCACGCGTATGAATGCATTACAAGGGCAGAACCAACCCCGTAAGAATAGCGGGAGGACGCAACGAGAGGCAGGCTTACGATAAGGCCTAGCTCCGGGGGAAAGGGGGAAGTACGCATGACGCCGATGATGAACTATTTAGTCTCGGCGTCAGATTAATAACGTAAACAAATGTTGGCGGGCTGTGCAAGGAATTATGGGAAATAGAACATCATAGAACAAATGCTATTAAAAACATTCGAAACAAAAAGATTTTATTTTCAGAATAAAATGAAAAAAGTAATTTAATGGGTTTTATAAGATTAGACGAATGAATTTAAGGTTTTTAGAATAATAAAAGAATGCGCATTTAAGGCATGGAAAAAAGATAAAAGATATTTAAGATAGTATTAAAGCTAAGTAAAAACGGTAGATATTATAGTAATTTGAAATAGTTTAATTAAGATAAAACAGCGAAAAGGGAAATAAATATTATTATTACATATATATAAGTTACATTTCAACGGAGGGTGGTTTTGGGGTCTGGCGGTCATAATAGATAAAAATATATTAAAATTTTTTGGAAGTACTTTCCTCCGGACGGCTGTAATTGGTAGCTTTTTCCTTTTTGTAATGAAAGCTACCTAAAATGAATTGCGCTGTACAAAATCCCCCCCAAAATAACACTTAGGGATGACGAGACAAATTTATGTTAGTTACAAGAGATTTATTTAAACTATAATTATATAAAAAGCATCTTAGATGAGATTTATATTTACTTAGGTAATAAATCAATATATTATTAAGAGAATATATTAATGCTTATATGATTCAATAATGAAACAATCAATGACAGTTACAAAAGTTTTATTTTATCTCGTAGTGTATAAAAAGCTTTTGACGTGCAATCAAATGAATAATAAATTTACATTTAGGCAGTAAATCAATAGATTGTTATGGTATAGAAGTAGAAAGTTGTGGTTTGGCTGCACGCATAGGGATATAAAACAAGTAAGAAAAATCATGCTTACGGCATAGATTATAAAACACTTTCCAACACTCTCTGAAAGCCTTAACAAAACATCGTTATTTAGGGAAATAAGGTAAATAAGATAATTAAGTAAACATTTAGAAAACTGATTTCAGCAGTTACACTCTAAAATTGAGAGGAGTGAAAAGTTGACTATTTGAAAGAGTGACAGGCATTTTTGCTCTTTTTAGAGTGAATTTTATAAATATACACTCCTTAAAGAGTGGAATTTTCCACTCTCTGGAAAGGAGTGAAATGTCTCACTCCTGAAAGAGCGACTTACATATGCATTGCTTATTAACCAATCAGAACAGCAAGGCGACGACACCCTTAAAAGATAAGAAAAATGATCACTTTTTCGTCCGCCATTTTAAGATAGACAGATTAGGATATCTTTAAAATTATTCTTTATGGAATACATAAAATAAAGGTAAGTCATATTTAATTTTAAGCATTTATCCGTGTGGATATGTGGAATGTTAAGATTATGAGCTAAATAGTTGTATGTTGTATAGAGAAAGATTGATCGTGGAGTATTCAAAAGAGATTGTGAGATTTCTTATGTAGCAGTCTGAAATGTAATTGTTTTAAGGGGACCGGGAAAGCCATATCTCCACCATGTTAAATTCACCAAATTTATGTACCTTTTTCTCAGGAATGATGAAACATAGAGGTCTAGATTTTTTAGAGTAGTTTGAATAACATGCTTTACGTATTTTAACAGACCCTTTTCGTTCTAAAGTGATTGTGAAATTTCTTCACATAGCGGTGTGAAAAGTAATTGTTTTAAGGGGACCAGGAAAGCCGTATCTCCGCCATGTTAAATTCACCAATTTTATGTACCTTTTTCTCAGAAATGGTGAAAGATAGCGATCTAGATTTCTTAGAGTAGTTTAAATAACATGCTTTACGTATTTTAACAGACCATTTCCTTTCTAAGTGAAACTCAAAATTAATTATTAATTAATTATTGAAAGTTATTTTTAAATTAGCATTTTTGGTAAGATTTCATTGCTTAAAATAAATAATTCTGAACAAATCATTAAATCCCTGTGTTAAAGTATACAATATAACATAAGTATTAAAAAAATCTGAGTTCTTAAGTTTAATAGATATGGAAAAAAAAAGGAGCATAAAAATGAAAAATCCAAGTTTTGAGAAAAAGTCAATTAAAGATTTAAATGGCCATTAAGCTGTGAAGTACTCTTAGAAAGAATGAATAATTTCAACGCTTATATATATATATGTGTGTGACACGTCGTTGGAAAGATAAAAGTTTAAATTATTTAATGATATAAAAGAGTAAAAATCGATTTTTAGGTGCGTTCGTAGTTATATAAATACGTAGCACCTATAGTCGTTGTTCAGTCCGTTTGTCTGTCTATCTGTCCGACTGTCCCAGTGTTGATTTTAGGGGGTGGCCCGGGGGGGGATATTCCCCGGAGCAATGAGATTCCCCCCCCCCCGCCCGGAATTTTTGAGATTATGGGTTTTCAATGGTCAAAAAGTACAATCCCCCCCCAGAACCCTATAATGTACTCCCCCCGGAGCCACAGAAATCCCTCCCGGAGAAACGTGTCTCAATTCAACACTGGTCTGTCCGCATATAACAGCTCAAAAACTACTCAACCGAAATGTTTGCAATTTAAAATATATAATTGTTGCATAATTTTGCCGCGTCATTTGTAATTTTATGAAAATCGGATGTATAGTTTAATTACAGGGACAGTCAAAAGTTTTCCGTTACATTACGGCTAATGCGAAAAAATTATTTCAAGTGCATTTTAATGATGTTACACTATTTCGAACAGAATAAAATTGATATTCACTTATGAAGTGCACTAGAATATGCATTCAGTACAACATGCGTTGCAAAAATGTTTTATAAAACTAGTTATAGTACGAACGCACCTCATTTGCCACGTTTGATGTTTAATTTCCAACTTGTTTTGTTTATTACTGGGGTTATGATTTTAAAATGTCGAGACTGAGTAATATAAAAAAAATAATTATAGACATTCTGCATCAGTTATTAAATATCCTTCTATCATAAACGCATTTTCTAATTTTTTGATACACTTTTATTTTTGGCACTAAACAATAAAACATGACATTTAAGCATTGAAATAAAATGTTTTTTATGCCTGTTTTGAAGTTTATGGATAAGATTGCTTTAGTATATTTTTAAAAAATGTTCATATATACTTACATAATATAAAACTGAATATTTTGTAAAGAGATTAATAACTACTTTTTTACATTAAAATGTTTTTCAAACAATAAGAATATTTCGAATGCAGTCATTTACTTTATTTTTAAATTTCCTTTTAAATTTCCTGCGTTTGTAATTATATAAATACGTAGCACCAATAGTCGTCGTTCAGTCCGTCTATCTGTCTGTCCGTCCGTCCGCATATAACAGAGAAAAATCTTCCCAACCGAATGGTCTGAAATTTTAAGTATATAATTCTTGCAAAATTTTGTCGAGTCATTTCAAATTTTATAAAAATCGGATGCATTGTTTAATTACAGGGACAGTCTAAACTTTTCCGTAACATTACGGGCAATGGGAAAAAATTATTGCAAGTGCATTTTAATGGTGTTACAACCTTCCGAATGGTCTGAAATTTTAAATAGGGAAGATGTACCAGTAATGGACACCCTTCCAGTAACGGACGCACCTTGATGTTTTTGATTCACAAAAAAATAATTAATAAATATTTAACTTTAATTAATTTTTTTATAATTTTCCCTTGCATGTTGTATAAAACAGTTATTAAACATATATTTATAAAACAGGGTTATTGTTGACACTTTTAATCAAACCAATTAGGAAGCAGAAAATAATGTTTCAAAGTTTTGCTGCTTTTCTATGAAAGTATTAATGAAGAGGCTAAGAGGAGGGCTTAATACCTCTCCGTTTAAATAAAAACAATTAAGTTACAGAAGTTGTTAAAAATCTATTTTCTGTCTTAATTGTTTCCTTATTCACCTCTGACAAAAAAAAAAGTAATATTCATTAATTTATAGGCAATATTCATGAAACTAGTAAATCTGCAGATCAGTGGCCTCAAACATCAGTTCTACAGTTTTATTTTGAAATTATTTTACTTAACATTTAAAATATTTCACTCAGTATCATTTCTTTCATATTTGTAATATTAATTATTATAAATGATACATCAAGTAGTCTCTGGAAGATTAATTGTTAAAAATAGTGAGACAAAACTAAACACTAACAATCCAAAACTTTTTTTTATTACCTTTTAAATCACCCACTGTTTCAATAATTTGATAGCTGTAATTGTCTGATATTTAGTATTTTAAACTATCCATGTAAAATAATTAAAACATTGATCTTCTGATAATTACAATAATTGATGCAAACAGTAAATGATTATCACAAATATTTTATTAATTACTGGTATCCTTATTGTTAAATTTATTTGAAAACAGCTATTTTGTTTCATGAGTAAGTATTCATTAAATTCTGGTTCTAAATACAGTCATAAGAACAATTATATTTATTACTTTTTATGGGGTGACCATTACTGGAACAGAGAGTGTCCATTACTGGGCTTTTGGGTGTTTTGATATATTTTTGTTATTTAAAATTAAATTTCGATTCATATTGGGAAATGAGACTACAAGAATGGTTAAATATTCTGATAGATTAATAAAATATTGAAAAAACTGGAATATAATAATTATAACTATTAATAAAAAAATAATTTTAAAATAAATTCCTTAAGGGTGTCCATTACTGGCACATCTACCCTATATAATTGTTGCAAAATTTTGTCGAGTCGTATTAAATTTTATGAAAATTGGATGTACAGTTTAATTACAGAAACAGTCAAAAGCTTTCCGTTACATTAAGGTCAATGGGAAAAATTATTTCAAGTGCATTTTGATGATGTTACAGTTTTTCGAACAGAATAAAATTGATATGCACTTATGAAGTGCATTAAATATACATTCATTACAATATGCAGTGCAAAAAAAATATTTATAAAATTAGTTATAGTACGAACGCACCTCATTTGCCACGTTTGACGAGCAATTTCCAACTTGTTTCCATTTCCGAGGTCAATCTTTTCCTATAAAACATATAAAATCTATTTTGCTCATATTCACAAAATACAATATCTACGCGAATAAAATTTTTTAATTAAATATGGCTTATCGTATTGTTTTATTATTAAGTATTGTATTAATTCTATTTTTCAGCAATAACGGACGAAAATTAGAAAACAAAAATTAAGTTAATTAATATATTTAAAAGAAAAATATACACTTATTCCAGAAAACTTAAAATTTAGACTCCCTGTTCATATTAAATAAAACGAAAGCAAATGACAGCGGATAATATATATATATATATATATATACACATTCTTAATATTTAAATCATGCTTAGAACTTATTTAAAAAAGATGTGTGTTTATAAGCATTGTTTTTTAAGTGGAAAAACTAAAAATATTTTAGAACAATAGGACTTTGCAAAAATAGCAATTATTTAAGAAAAAAGTACGGTTATATGTTTAAAACAAAAATTAAAATCAAATCAAACATTGGTAAACCTATAACATCCACCTATTAAAAAGTTATTAATAAAACTTTAACTTTATAGGGCATGCAATAAAAGCAAACACAGAGGATAAGATTGGAATTAAATATTTTAGTTTATTTTTGTCAGTAATCTAATTAAAATTCGTATGTAACTTTAACTGAATTTTTCCTTAAAAGTTCAATAAGTGTTACAAACAAGGAATTAAATAAATATTACTAATAATTCCAATCTTTACCACGCTTGTATCTATTTTCATTGCATGCTGTAAAAGATGTAATTCTTTTTAAATGACCATAAAAGCAAAAAAAAAAAAAAAAAAAATCGACTACATAAAAAATGAACGATCACTCCTGTGAAAGAGTGACTATTCACTCCTACCAGAGGTGAAAAACCGCACTCCTATAGCAAGAGTGAATAGTCACTCCTCCGAAAGAGTGATTATCCGCCCCTGTTTACAGTGAATATTAACTTCCCAGAAGTGACTATTCACTCTTTCAGAGAGTAAAAAAATTCACTTTTGCTCAGAGTGAATTTTTTTGCTCAGGTTGGGCATATTTTGACTCTGTGATAGAGTGACTATTCACTCCCGGAGTGAATAGTCACTCCTTTTTATTTAGAGTGTACCGTCCATAGCCAAATATATATTGCAATTCTTTTGAACAGCCCTGTATTTGATCTGTATGTTTATACTATATAAGTGGAAAATTTAGCTTAGCAAGTAAACGCGTAAAAGGTTGAAATTTCTCTTTCAGCAATATATATTAATAGATGGAAAAATACTTTAATACTTTTGTTCACCCTTGTAGCTTACCAAGTACCTTTACTGCACGCACTATTTAGCTAAAATTTAATTCAAACTAAAACGCTCTTAAGACTACTGAAATCACATATCCAGAAATTATAGTCCATAGACGGCATGTATACAAATCTTTGCGTGACCCTGTATATCATTTTATCTACATTCTAAAAACATTTCTTAATAAACTAAATGGAGTTCGGCGTAAAAATGCATAAATCATTTAAAAACTACCTTTAAGCAATTTGCGCTCATACCCAGTAACCCTTTCGAATTCTTTTGTGTAGCCCTGTATATGAATTATAGCTTTTATACACACCATATAGTATGCATAAATATAGGGAAACATAAAAGTGCATATCCTAATTAAAAATGCATTTCCATCAATCACCGCTAGTGTACAGTACATCTGACACGATATAGTATCTGAAATATTTTGTGCACCCCTCTAAATGCTATGCACTTCGTATTATAAATGAAATAACTTATATCAAACCTCATCGACGTATATCAAATTCAGTATATATGAAATAGTTTAACATAATAAAATACGCCGCAAACAAATCCCCCCTCCCCTACATCATTATTTAATGGAATTCTTTTGTGTGGCCCTGTAAATGAATAATAACTATTCTTTGGACCGAATATTCTACAGAATACATATTTTAGTGCACTCCATTAATGCATATCAATTTTGTTATGATTGGATGCGCGTAACATCATTAAAAGACATTTGAAACGATTTTTTCCCATTGGCCGTAATGTAATGAAATACTTTTGACTGTAAATGAACTAAACATGCTACAAATTTCATTTGCAACAGCGTTCGTGCTATGGTAAACGTCAATAACATCCACAAATTTTAGAGCAATCCGAGTACATTTACGAGAATTAGAGCACGGCCAGACAAACCGAAATCATAAACACTTTTCAACTTTGTTGGAAAGCGTTAATGAACACTTTTCAACTTTGTTGGAAAGTGTTAAAAAGCGTGAAGTAATTTTTCGGCAGATAATGTTGTTCAATTATTTGAACAAATCGTTAATACTCGATAAAAATAATATTAGATATATTAAATGTATTAAGTTTTAATAATCTGCAGAAATGTAAAAAAGAAATTTACTGCTAGGGTTTTTTTTTTTTTTTTTTTTTTTTTTTTTTTTTTTAAGAAACCTTCTCACTGTTAACGCACAGTGGTCACAAATGTGGACGTTATTTTTTTGTGAATTTTTATTGTTTTTCCTTTTTTTTTCTTTTTTTTAGCTTTTTGAATTTCTATTAATGCAAAATGAATAAATCGTTTTATATGTTTTAACTTCTTTTTCGAAATTTTATTATTTAAAAACGAAAGAGTTTTAAAACTTTCTTTTCAATTTACCCGCAATACATTCAGAAATTCTTCTTTGATTAAACGCCATGCAAGAGGGCGCTACAGTACATTGTGTTTTCGATCGCATACTTGAGGGATAAATGCTGCTCCGTCGGCCGACTCATCCCCCACTCCGACTTTCAACTTTTCTTAGACGGATGCTTCGGGTAAAAATTTGAGGCAGAAGCACCGCTGTTTGTTTACAATTGAAGCTTAATTGAGAAACGATTTTCCTTCTAAAGAACCACAACATAAGAATTTTTGACAGCTCATTTTATTTTATTTTTTTTTTCGCAAATGACAATCAAATTATTTTTAAATAATTCTACTGAAAACAAAAATACATAGTAATTATCATTAAATTGAAAGCTGTTTAAACAATAAAATAATTTCACTTTTTTGTTTTAAAATTTGAAACAAACATTCAAAACCTAAAAATGTACATAATAGAAAGTGTTGCACGTTTAGTATTACTCTTTGCAAAAGCAATCTATATTGTTTTCATTGAAGCTATTAACATATTACACGCGCACTACGCCATCGTTTCTGCAATCTGGATTGCACTGTCGTTTATAATGAATGTTCTTTGCATCGTCAAGGTTAATTTAAAGAAACATTTAATTCTTCCTGTTGTCAATTTAATGATCGTAAACTTGATCTTGATTGCCACTTTCATTGAAAATGAGTGGCTGTGCAGCGTTAAAGTAGTATTCACTGGAGCGGACGTGGAGTGGAAATTGCTGGTTTGGATCCAGACGGCATGCGCCATGATCTGTACTGGACTTATTATTTATATATTGAACATCTTTCGACATCCTGATATTTTTCAGAGTAAAATCAACAAACATGTTCTGATGATTTCTGTCATAAGCCAAATCGTAACATTCCCACAGGTAAGATTCAAATGATTTATTTGTTTTTTCTCCATTAAGTGAAAATTTGCAATCTTTATAGAAATAAATTTTACAACATATTTATAACTACTTAAGGGGGTAGAATACCTTTGAACACGTCGAAAAAGGAAAAAATATCACTATGTTCTAAGCTTGAAAATTTATGTAATAAGTCAAAAATAAAAATCAAACTTCATTTAAATATAATGCTCATGTTAAATTTATATTAAAAATATATATATATACTTGTAAATTCCTAAAAAAATATAATGATAAGTTTAAAAATATATGATAATAAGAGTAAAAAAAAACCTTGCGTGCATGATAAAATCCGAAAATATGCATATAAAGCGAAACTTTTGGTGAAAATAAATACATAATACTGTTACCTTTATACTAAAACGAGAGTATTCGTAAAAAATATTGACTGAATTAAAAAATTTACAAAAAAATAAAATTTTTCACTTTTTTAAGATATTTTCAAAGTAAAAAGCAAAAAATAAAATAAAATCTTAACTTTTTCTGGTTTTAAGTTGTAGATAATACAGTAATGAATATGTGGTGAAAAGTTTTTTTGATTGCCATGCCTAGTTTTTCAGTAACACTGCGCGCAGTATCAAAATTCATCGTTTTTAGTTAACGCAAAGCAAAGTTTAATTATCCTATTTAGTCTTAATAAAATAGCCATAATTAGTAAACTAATGGGAATTTTTGAATGCGGTTTTTTGCATATTGTTCAGAAATGATTACGGAATCAAAATATGTATTTAAAAAATTTCGAAAATTTTGCAGGTTTAAGGGTATTCTACCGCCTTAAAAGGTGACATATAAAAAAGTTAGTAGTTATAATTATTAAATAGTTACATACATTAGTTTAAGTAGTTATAAGTATGTTGTAAAGTTTATTAATAACAAGGTGAAAAATCGACTTTACGACATTAGTTTTTAATACAGTGTTTTGACTTTATAGAAATATTTGAGTTAAATGTATTTCTAGATTTTGCTTTATACTCACTTCCAGTATCAAATTACTATTATTATAGCACCGATAACGCGCCACACATTCACTGGTACATACGAGCACGCACACATACACGCACGCACACACACACGCTCACACTCACACGCATACATAAGTATGTGTATATGTATATATATATTCATTGAAATTTTAAATGAATTAGAATAAGTTATTTTCTCTTTCAAGTTTCATTAAATTTCAACGTAATGTATTTTTTTTTTAATTCATTCATAAAATAAAAGTAAATATTCAAATTTATATAGCTTAGTAACTACTTCTATTGCGCTTCCCTCCAATATGTAAAATTTTAAAAATGTATCTGTATAAAAGTATTTAGGATAAAATAATTTTTTTGTATTCTGAATTTTATTCACTTTCAGTACCAAATTTTTATCATTACTCTAGCACTGATATACGCAGAGAGACAAACACACAGACATATATATATATATTTTAATAAAATTTTAAATGAATTGGAAGCATCAATTTCTTTCTTAACCGCTTTATTCAATTTCAACTAAATGTATTTTTAATTCATTTCGAAAATAAAAATAAATATTTGACTTTACATAGTTTACTAACAACGTGTATTATTTTTTCTACAAAGGGGTCCTAAAAAGGTTGAAGAATGCTTTACTTTTTATTTCTCGGGTATAAATATGCAATGTAAATAACAAGAGTATTAAAACAAGACAGAAAATATCGTTACATTAATGAAGTAACCTTCACATTAATTAAAAAAAGTAACCCTTTAAAGTTTTTTTATGACTCTTAAAAAAAATTGTTTGCTGAGAAAATTTTTTGTTTCGTTCCTGTAAGATCATTACAAAAAATGTCAGTATGTTTACAATTGAATGAATTATGCTTAAACAAATTGTGACCATTATGAACAGAGACTAAATGTCAAATTTAAAACGTAAATTTGTGAAATGTTGGAAAAAAAAAGAAACACAAATGACAACAGATTCAATATAGGGTCATTCCATGCAAAATGAGCAAATCAGCTGTGGCAGACATGTCACAGATTTTAATGAAAATGAGTCTATAAGTAGATCATATCTATTTATGAGTAAATGTAAAATAATAGATTTCAGGATTGTTTATTTAAGTATTAAAAATTACATTAAAAGTGGATGCAAAATCGAGGTATTGTCTACATGCTTAAAATTTCAAATCTGATTATTAACATTGGGAATAGAAAGACTATATTAAAAATTATTTACAATTAGGATGAATAATAATTAACAGATTGGCGTAAGTTAGTATTTGTATTTTTATTCCGTAATGAGAAAAAAATATTTTTCAAAAAATTTGAGGTAAAAATGCAATATTTCTATTGCTCATTTAAGCATGAAGGAAAGCTTTCACAATTTAACTTTTTTTGCGTTATAGCTAAAAGTATATATTTTAAAAATCGGAAGTTTCATTCTTGCCTTTTTATTCCTTAATGAGAAAAAAAATAAATAGTAAAAAATGTTGAGGGTAAAATGCAATATTTCTATCACTTCTTTTTAAGTGAAGGAAAGCTTCATTAAACTTTTAAATTATTTCATATTATAGATATATATTTTAAATATAGAAACTTTTATCCTTGCTTTCAGTTTATTTTTGGCTATTATTATATTTATTTTAAACTACAGTAATATATATATATATATATATATATATATATATATATATATATATATATATATATATATATATATATATATATATATATATATTACGTTGAACAAAAAAATTATATATTTATCCTCTAAATCCATAGATGGCAGCACTGCATCTTTTTTCCCTTTGAAATCGTGCAATACTGTAAAGAAAACGCGCGCGTATTCAAAGAAGAAAGCTCTTGGAATGCAGCAAATATTACTTTTTTAACCAAATTTTGTGACGTTAGGAATCAAAAGGCAATCTTGAATTTTTTTTTAGCATATCATGGACTTATTGATCTTTATGTCTGTGCAATAATTGGAATGTTTGACCTTTCCTTCGTTATTTTTTTTACCTATCAATAAGAGGAAAGATTACGATTTTGTCATTTTTTTAAGTTTCTATTTTTTTTTAAAGTGATGGAAATACATGGCAACTTAAAAACTTTAGCAATTCGATCTTAATATGTAACACTACATCAGGCATCAATTTCAGAGATGATTTTGATTTCCTTTACTTTTTATAACGTTTTTAATTTTCTCAAAATTTACAAATTTTCAGTTTTTACAAGAAATTTAAGATTAATCATGACGTTACCAAATTATTATTACTAAATAAATAGGAAGATAATTTTTCAGAGATTACAATATTACAAAGAGATTTAATTTATCTTTAATAGTTTTCAAGATACGGAACTTCAAACTGGCAACTTTGAACGATTGTACACATGCCATTCTATGTCAAAAAAATTTTTAATTGTCCAGAACTTCCAATTTTTATTATTTTTATTTTTTTTTTGTCGAAATATTTTGCAGAGCTCTATTTGAATATGAATTGAATCTGTGTATCAAATTTTATTAAAATCGGTTACTATGTAGCCACGACTTTTTTAAATTTTTGCTCATTTTGTATGGAATGACCCTATACCTTACACAAAAAATAACAGATGCTTCCAAAATTGTTAGTATCCAAAATATTTACTGAATAAATATTGGAGAATATGAGCGGGGATGTTGTGGGAGTATACAAAGTATACGTCGTAAGACTTCTGTATGATTAAAAATACATTAATAATAATTGTATTAATAATATTAATTAATAATATAATTAAAATAAATTTTTATAGTGTTTGATTTGCAGTAAGAAACTAATCAATGCGTTGAAAAATAAATAATGTGCTGTTTTGAAAAGTCAAACAATCTTTCTAATTATTATTTGCTGTTTTCATTTGTATCTCTCTTTTCTTCATTGAAAGAGAAAAAAACACCCCCGTTTCATTTGGCGAAAATGTGAAACAATTTTCTGCTTAGTTCACAACGCCAAATAAATTGCAACCTTTTTAAGTGGATTGGACAGAAACACGACTTCCAAAGTATATCGAATTGACGAAAGGAGTGTTAGTTTTCTGTGCAATTATCTCCCCAAACAGCAGTCATAAAAATGTCAACGCGCTTGGCGTCCTGTTTCTGTCATGCAACTTCTTCTCCTTCTCCTGCAAAAGCCATTATACATCAAAAGCGCAGACTGGTGAGAACAATAAAGCCAGCTGTTGACCGAAACTAGTAGGAACGTCCGTTCGCAGTTTCTAGTTTCTTTCACACCATCTAGTTTCTTGCGGTCACATTTCGGCGTGTTTGTCGGGGCGTTTGATTTATATAATGGGTTTTGCAGGACAAGGATAGGGAGTTGCATGACGAAATTGGACGCTCAACTTTGTTGACAGTTTTATGACTAGTGTTTGGGGAGATAATTGCCCAGAAAACTCTCACTCCTTTTGTTAGTTCGATATACTTTGGAAGTTGTCTCCTTTCCAATCCACTTAAAAAGGTTGCAATTTATTTGGGGATGTGAAAAAAGCAGAAAATAAATTTACATTTTTGCCAAGTGCGAAATGTAGGTGTCTTGTTGATCTTTCAATGCTAAAAGAGAGAGAGATATATACATAAATAAAGAAAAGAAAAAAAGAGTAAAGCGCTATAACAGTTAGACAGATTGTTTGATTTTTGAAAACAGTGCATTATTTATTTTTCATCGCATTAATTAGTTTCTTATTTGCAAAGCAAGCAGTATAAACATTTATTTTAATTATCAACGATTATTAATATTTCGTAAAATTTACACCATAATTTTATTACTATATTCTATCATGGATATAGTTTAGGAATTTCTTTTCATATGTAATTTTACTGTTTATAATTGCTAAGCGATTAAAATTGACAATTTTTGTTATATGTTTAATTTTTAACTTTGTAGAAAAGTCCCCCCCCCTCCCCAGAACTTTCTATTATTTTTAAAAATATGCTTTCATAAATTTCTTAAGGGGGTTCTCAAATTCCCTTGTCAATAATGCGAAATTTTCTGAGACATTTTCCGATTCTTTTTTAAACGTAAATGTAGAAAACTGGCAGTTGAAGCGATTTGAAATCGAATGGCGTTTTCCTTTTTTTAAATAAATAAATTACGTGTAGAGTTTTAAACGATTCTGGTCCCGTGATGACAAGTTTTTTTTTCTTCCTGTCACACCTAGAAATTCGGTCCAACTCGAACAGTATTTTCAAAAAGATCTCCTTCTTTACCAAAAAATTCCTTCTTTACCAGTTTTCTTTACCAAAAAATGGAAAACGTCTTTCGATTAGATTATTTCATAATCACAACACCTGCACATTTCAGGCGTTTCCGAACAAAAATGAATTTAAAAATCTGTCAAAAAGTAATCAGTATTTTGCTTTAATCAGTATTTTTAATAAAGGATTTGTTAAGTAGTACGTTTTTATGAGCATAAATTTTAGAAAACTGTTTTTTAAGAGAAAATTTGATTAAAATTTTGTTATGAAATTAGTGTATTCAGTAATTATATATTTTTTTTGGTTTTCTTGTTTTGTGTGTGCGCGCGAGTTCTATATTTAAATTTTATTGCTGTAATGAAAATGTCCTATTCCTAAAAACAGAAGTAAATTCTTTTCTCTTTTTTGTAAAAAAAAAGAGTAATTATTTCTACCCTCCCCCCTCCCACCCACCCACAACCATTAACTTTTTTTCTCTTCCAATGTAAATGACATAAACAACAAAAACAAAAAAACAGCATTGTCGGATATTCCATGACACTTTTTTCATAATTTTATTTGTTCTTTGCATCGAATATCCAGACAAATCTTCATCATGAATTTTGAAAAACAAATAATACCACAAGATATTATATTCAGTTACATTTTGTTTGGGTCCGCATGGCACAGGAAAAAAAAAAGATTTAAAAACTGATGAAATATAAAAAAATAATATTGACCACACCCATATCAGCAAAGCTTTAGAAGCAAAAATCTTTGAATTTTATAATGAATGCATATGAATAACTGAATTTTCTATACTAGTATTTTACAATCTCTTTTGGATAAAGTGTTTTACAAGCCTTTAGAAATCAGTTTGAAAGGAATACTACTGTTATTGATGGAATTCAGAAAGCAATATTTCATCTGAATCTGAAGCTTTTTCACGGTCAGTGATAGTAGAATAGAGAAACCGTGGGATATAAAGTCGAACCTCGCTTTCTGTTTAAAGTCCTTTTCCAGAATTACTAGAAAATAGAACTTGTGTCTTTCTGTCATAGTTTTACACAGGATAAAATTTGTGGCTTTTGTAGATTTCTACCAGTGATTGGATATAAATAAATAAATAAATAAATATTTTTTATAAACAGGTTATATATGTATATTACAAAATTTAAATTTCTGCGCCACGTTTAAAGTATTTTATGTAAATTTTCCTTTTTCAGTAATATTCCGTATATTATACCGGCTTATTAAATTAAAACCCTAGTCTATTAATCTCTAAGATCTTAATTCATATTTATTCCAAATTGCGTAAATCTAAAAATGGCTCGATTATTTATATTTCTTTAATAAAACGTTTATTATTTAAAATCCTATTAAATTCCGCTATTAAATCCCGGTATATCATATTCCCCTTAAATCTTTATTTAACTGCTAAAATATTATTCTGTCTTAAAGAAAAAACCTACTTATTTCAATTTAGTCTTTTATTTAAAATATCCAGGTGTAATTAAAATATTTCAAAGATTAAAACTTCGCAGACATAAATTCATTTCTTTTATCGTCTGAAGAGGGAAAAAAGGGTTATTTTTGCATAATCTCGACTACAGATTTTAACATTTGTTTATGCTTTAGATAGCTGGTGCGAGGATATAAGAATTTTCTAGAACAATCTTTTCAGCAGAGTATAAATACGGATGGCGGGAACCAGAGAGCAGCATAGAGCATATAGCATATAGTAGAGGAGCTGCGAGTTTAGAAGCTTTTTAGTTTTTAGCATGTAGAGGTGAACGTGGTGGATTGCAGTCGTAGCAAACTGGATATTCAATGTGATTGCTCGATGGAGGTAGTAAAATGTTGGATGAATACTGTTTATTATGTGAGTAGAATGAGGAAGCAACGGTATCGTAATGGGTGATAGATGTTAGATGTTAACGGATTAAAGACTAGAACGCAGTCAAGAGATGGAGGGTTTTTAAACTAATTGTGACAGGCAGAATAGACTTTATTCTTTTTACCATGGCAGGGGTGAGCATCTTCCCTAGATTCAATCGTGAGTGTGGAAATAAAGTGAATAATGTTTCAAGCGACTGCCTTATGTTAATTCTTCATTTTTCTTTATTATTTTAAACCCAGTTGGCTGCCACCTGTGTTGTGTAGGAATGGAAACCCTCATTTTTTTTCGACAATACCAACTACTTGCCGTCAAAATGTCACATATATATATATACAACGATCACAAAACGCCGTCATAAAAGAATATTTTGGATTAATATTTACTTCTATGCAAGAATACATTTTTAAACGACAAGATTTATCTTGAAAATTTTTTAAATGTTATTAACAATTTTTTACTGTACCTACCTTTTATATTGGCTCTATAAAAAGAGTTTGAAATGGGGGTTAAGCTCGATTCTTTACTAGCATTCGGTAGACGGCCTCAAAGTGGAAATTTTATATTTATTCACAAAATGAAATGGGGGAAAAAATCCTATTTGAGAATAACAAGGCTAATTAACAAAAATTTTTTTTTCGAAATTCATTATTAATAATCATTTTATACTTCTACGAAAATAAGTACCTTCAGCCATAGGTACCATTGCTGAAGGCCCGCAAATCGAAATATGTGTGTAACGGGAAAATGCGGTTTTCTCAAAAACTATGTGACTTACGGTAATCGCTAAAGTTTTCCTGCAAAGTTTAAATTAATGTCTACTAACCCCTAATTTTTGCAGAAGTCAATTTGCCGCATGCAATTCCGAACAAAAATGTTTTTAAAATCTGTCAAAAATAGCCCCTTCTGATGACAGCCTTAATCAGTATTTTTACCCGACTGAAAAGAAGGGTTATGTGTTTCACGCGTATCTGTGTATGTGGATTTATTTATACCCTCGAAACATCCCAACAGCTGGATGGATTTTAATGAATGAGGTCTCTATCAATTCGTCTTAACGGCCCGATGGTTATAGGCTAGGTTTTGTTTTTATAAATACAAAATGGCGATAGAGACGAAAATACGCACCCTATTGAGTGGCATATCATTGGATAGGTCTTTCAAAATGAAGACGATGTTTCATTGACTATTTTACAGTCAGAAGCTCCGTTAAAATATTATACAACCTAGAAGTTGTGTATGAAGGATCTCTATCTAGCTTTACTGCAACTCTAACTATCATAGACATCTATAGACCTCATCAAAACAGTGTTTATAGATTTGAACTAACAATTAAACACAACTTAAAAGTCATCAATAAAAAAATAGGTAAGTAATATAAACAAGTAATATAATTAAAAAAAAATTAAGTCAATTCCTACTTAGGTCAATAAGAGAATTTTTTTTGTCCCATTCTTCTTTCCTCTGAGTGGCGCTTAAAATGCCTTGATCAAGAAGAGGGCTCTCTCGATTATTGAAAATTAATTAATTTAATTTAATTAATGAATTAATATTTGAAAAAAGAATGGATTAACACAAGTGTCATCCACTACAAGTTTGAAAAAATGTATTTGAGCTTGATTGGATGAATATTAAGTATTTAATTAACGATTGAAAATTGAACAAGATATATATAGCGAAAGTGTGAGCTAATAGTAGGAATTGAAAAAAAATAGTTTCACATTGATGAGAAATAATTAATTAGTTCGCTTTTTACGCAGTCGGGTTTTTTTATTTTTTAAATTTAATTGTTTATTAATAAATATTTTTTAAGTAGTACGTTTTTATGAGCATAAATTTTTAAAAAAAGGTTTTTTTAAGAGAAAATTTATGATTAAATTTTTGTTATGAAACTAGTATATTCAATAATTATA
Source organism: Maratus speciosus (assembly GCA_963932465.1). NCBI lineage: Eukaryota > Metazoa > Arthropoda > Arachnida > Araneae > Salticidae > Maratus > Maratus speciosus. Next base: position 34,323,387 of record OZ010800.1, read on the forward strand.
AATTATTACACGTAAGTAATTGCTTTTGTGTGTGTGTGTGTGTGTGTGCCGTGTGTGTGTGTGAACTCTCAGAGTTTCCATATCTGTACATAGACTCACCAAAAACGGAATCTCCGTACAAGAACTCCGGCGACAGCCATGTTGATTTTATGTTATCATCGATTATCAATGTTCCGGCTACGTTTAGAATGGATTTCTGCGATCATTTGAGGTTATACTGACGTTTAGCTGCTGCAAAAAACCCCATTAATAATTAATAACGTTGATTCATAGATCGAAAGAAGAAGAAAAAATGAAGACATCTTCATACCGACCTTGAAAGCAGATTGCGTTTGCCTTCCTGCGATCAGCATGTTCTTTTGTTTACAGTGATTTCCTGATTTTTGTTATTTCTCCATGTTTCCGATACAATTGTGAAAAAAGGGTAAGTTATTTAGCTTTACTTTGCAATCATTTTTTATAATGAACGTTGCATTTATTTCAAATGTTTGATTTACATAAAACCTTGTTTATTTCTGCGATTGCACGTTTGGCCTACAAGCTATCCAAGATCGGCGGGTATAATGTTTTCATTCTTGGGAGGGAAAAGTAGTTTTTGTTTTCTCTACACATATAAAAAAAAGGTTAACACTAGTATAAAAAATTCTCTCATGCATGTTTTCTAATTTGGGTTATCATTAACAATCTTTACCAGCCTGGAAGCAGAAAATGTTTAATCTTCTGCTGATGAAAATTTTAATGAGAATTAGTTTTACTTAACCATTTTATATGTTTCTTTTCTTGAAATATATATTTTTTAAATATTAGTTAGATTATGAATTTTGTGTGCAGATAGAATGTTTAATGTAAAGTGGAGCACATGTTTTCATGTTTTACAAGAAAAGCTTTTTTTTCCTTCTCGAAAAAGATTTTTTTCCCCTAATTTTTACTGAAAAAATAAATAATTTATTTTTCTTTAATAGCTTAAGTTTATTGAATTTTTAACAAATATTTTTTAATTATTGTTATAATTATCATATTCCAGTTTTTTCTATATTATATTAATCTGTCAATATTTAGCCATTCTCGTAGTTCATTTTCCATTAATACATCAAATACATACATTTACTGAAATACGCCAAAATTACAGTAATGGAACACCCAATGAAAAGCACTACCGAATTGTTCTTATGATAGTATTTATTACCAAAAATTAATAAAAGTACACTAGTAAAATTATTTTACAATATAGTTAACAATTAGAATATCAATAATTGATATTTTAGTTAATGTAGATGGATCTAGTTTAAAATACTAAATATCAAGCAATTATAGCTAATTCGAAAATTTAAGTGAAAAGAAATTCTGGTTTACACCTCTTCTTTTATAAATTATATTTCCATATTTTCTTTGTACATTATTTTACTAATACAACTAACACAATAATATTTTATTGTCTAAAGTAAAATTCCTGTTTACACCGCATATAAGGTCACCCCCCTTATATGATCATATTTTTCAGGACTGCAAGAGTGACCATAAATCCGATACTGACTGTATATATATATATGCGTGTATGAAATATAGAAAGTGAAAGATAAGAATTTAATTGTAAAAAGAGTGGTTATGTATTGTAATAATCATCAAAGAATCAATTTGAACATCTGAAAATACCCATCCCAAATGGTAGATCAATTTCTTTATAAATGCAGTGCAGCTTCAGGGGTCGATCCAGGCAAAATTTAGGGCCCTTTCACAAAAATCTATTCAATAAAATGGGCCCTTTCACAAAAATAAATTTAATAAAATGGGCCCCTTCACAAAAATGAACTTAAAAAAACTGGCCCCTTCACAACATTCCTTTTAATAAAATAGGCTCCCTTCGTAAAATTACTTTTCATAAAAACTGTTTTAAAATGCGTAATTTCGTAAATAAAATGAGTGAAAACAAAAACTTTAGAAAGGGGATGTAAGAAAGTTTTTGTTAATAAATTTTTGGTTCGAATTTGAGTAATTGGATTTCATCTTACGTTACAAAAGTTTTAATAAAATTCAGAAAAAGTAAATTCTAGATTTGAAAAAATGGGCCCCAAGAATAAAAGCTGCACCGACTCCCGAGCTTGATCATTAAGTAAACTTTATTTTTTTCCCGAAATTAATTTTTATGTAATGGTGTGTATTCTAATTTTTATATGTGAGAGTATAAGTTATTGTAAGTTATCTTTTAAGGTTTTTTTTTTTTTTTTTTTGAGGTGGAGGGGGAGAGGTCTGTTATATTGCTTGCTGCTTTTCTTATAAGACAAAAGGCTACTGTAAAATAAAATAAAAGGTATAACTGTGGCAGAGTTTCCCCTTGATTTAAAAAAGGGCAGGGTGCTGCCGGTGAGAAAAGGGTACGTTTTTTATTCTTAAAGGTATATTTTGGATTCTAAGAGCACTTAATTTTTATTTTTAAAGTCACTTTTAATATTTATAACTCAGATATCTTTTTTCAAAACAACATTGAGTAAGATTTTACTATGCAAGCAAAGTTTTTAATGCAAAAAAGAAAAAAAAGGCTCTTTTTTTAATGGAGAGGCAAGAAGGGTGCTAATTATTTGGATGAGGGGCAAAAGGGGTACTATTTTGTAGATCAAAGGGCAGATTGGGAGCAACAACCTTCTGAAACTGCATGGGGGAAACTGTTGTGGTAATTGTGTATCATATATCTTTTTACATGTTTTTAACTTTATCAGTGTCTTTTATTACAAACTTTCCTATTCTCATTTTTCAGAATTTTTGCCAATATTAATCTGGATAAAGGTAGCAAAGCACCTATGGTGAAAGGGGAAAAAATAATGTGGTTGCCTAGCCAGTTATAAATCTTATGAATGGACTTACAGACTTTGAAGGTCATTTTAATTTGTGATGCAACAATCAATAAATTGTTTGTTTTATTTAGTTTTTTTTATACTGCTGATTTAATATTTATTTCATATTTTCAATGTAATTTGGTCTCACCAGGGTAATTATGATTATGATCTTATTTCTCACAAATGCCATTGTTAAGAACTAAGGAAGTAAAGAAATTACTGTGAATTTATCAGGATATTTGTCATCTTGTACGGTGATACAAGAAGTCTAAATTTTGTATTTTGAAATAGTTGCATTTTCATTTGTATATTAATCTGTATACATTCAGCTATTATGTTTTTTGTTTCAAGCACTGTCCTAATATGTGTACAATTAAGAAATCTAGAGTTTTCATGAATTTAAGATGTACCAAATGAAAATATAATATTGCATTTAAGAAACATGGTCTTAAGGCAAAATTATTTTGTGGTTGGGTGAATATTTAAGATAGAATAATTTTAAAATTCTATGTTTACAGTTTTAAAGATTTACAAAATTTTCATTACTTGATAATAAAGGTCTTTACCAAGGTTCTTCAAAAGTTAATTTGAAAACCAGACAGTTTTAGCAGCAGAGAAATCGATGTCATACAGATATATTCTTCACATGAATTGGCTGTCTGTATCTGACATTGATTCTAAAGTTGCAAATAGTAGTGATACAAATAATAGTGATACTTTAAAATAAAATTAAAATGCTTTACTATATATATATTTACACATTAACTTTCTAATAATTTGAATTTCAACTTTAACCTTTCAACATGCAAAGATAAAAATAGTTGTAAATGATTAAGGAAAATGTTGTAAAGTTCAGAATTGACTGTAATAAATTTAAAAAAATGCTTCTTTTTAAAAATAAAACAATTTTTTTTAATAAAATTTACTTTCATTTAAATAAAAGGATTAGGAGCTATTTTATTTTTAAGGCAGTTCTTCATATCCATAAAAGTCGACGAAATGTTTTGACTCATTTAAAATTAACAGAAATCAAAATGAGTTTTTTTCTCCTTTTTTATAATTGAATTATCTATTGAGTTATAAACAATTGTAAAAATCCTTTAAGTTTACTCCCAGAAAATGAGTTTTTTAATAGCAACAAAAATGAATGAAAAAAATGTCATATCTTAGACCCTTTGTATTTGAGGAAAGGCCGTCAGAAAAGTTTTATTATAATTTACACAAGGTTTAATATACAACTGGTCTGCCAAGTCATGTGGGTGGAAAACCCCTGAAAACCTAATTTTAGTGGTTGACTGGTAAGTTTTCTTTTGTGTTTCCTGGTCCCATTTTTCCAGGTTTTCATACCTTTGGCTTCAGAAAAGTACTATAATAATCCTATGTGCCTACTGCTAAAATCGAGAATGAGGGTGTTTTTCACTGAGATATAATTTGGCAGACCAGTGGCATTTTAATATGCTAAGATAGGTAGTTTGAACCATGAACTTGATGAGGTGATGGTTCGTGCAGACGCCTCTCAGTCTATTGCAGCTAGCAAGAACACAGTTGAAAATTATTCCAAAAAAATAATCACTTACTGCAATGTATTTGTATAATTTTTAAGAAAGCTTAGTATAGGATAGAACTTAGTGACATATTTATATTGTGATAATTTAAAGTTTCGAAATATAACTAATAAGTAGAAGTTTTTGGCATACCTTATATCGCATGACGTTTTTCAAGGATTACCTAAAAATACACTTGCCGTGTAAGAAAATCTACTCTTACAGGAAGTAAAATGCATTTCTCTACTGAATATAGAGCATAAATCTGGATAACTGTATATCTTCTGTAGTTATTGCTGCATATTCTCATTGATGCATACGTCTGAATCATTCAATTTGCCAAGGTTATATATGGTCAAAATGTTTAATATAATTATTTTGTTTCTGTTATGGAGAAATTTGCAAAAAATAAAAAATAAATAAAATGACAGTTAAACTTATACAGTCAAATTTCATATTCAAAGCTTAGAAAATGTATGAAACATAAAAAGCGGTAATTTTTAAAGTTATGGTTTTTTAAAAAGGCAAATGTCAAAACAGTTTATTCATTATTAGAGCAATTATGCTATCCCCCCCCCCTTCTTTACAATGTGTACTCTTTATTTAAGTAAACGCTTAGTGAATTGTAGACAGTTAATCAAAATACTTTAAAATATTTACACTAAAACTACTTTTATATGCAATTGAAATGTAAAATTTTCATAATTTTTCAAAATATTTCTCTAAATATGAAAAGAAATTAAAATCGTCAGTTATTTTATTACATTTGTAGCACATGTGTGAAAACATTTTTATTTTTTAAATATATTTATATACACATAAATAATCAAATGCTTGTATGCAGTTCAGTAAATTATACATAAGCAGAACAAAAGGGCAACAATTAACATATTTAACCCTTTCAGGACAAGTAATTGTGTTTCTAGAGTGTTCAATTCACACCAAAATCACCAGAGACAACAGAATTTGTGACAATGGAAAACAGCTGATGTGTATGCATCTCCCCCCCCCCCCCAATCTAAATATTATAAATTATATAGCCAAAAATAAGTAAAATAATTATTTCTTGAGTAAATATGTACATAAATATCAGTTGCAATGTTGGTGACATCTCTATTTTACCTCTAATGTTACACCAATGAATGTGTAATGTTAAACCAATGTATGTGTAATGTATACATTCTAATAAAATTAATATTTTCAACTTTTTTTCTCTGCACTTTTTCTTGAATAGCTTTTTTTCTTTTTGTTTCTAAATATTTTTAATATATAATTTTATTTTGGTATTATTTTCATTTGATATTTTAACACATGCAATTATTATTTTAGTAATATTTTGACAAACATTCTTTAAAAAAAGTACACTGAAAAAATTTGTTACAAATAATTATTTACCGACATAAATACGAATCTATTATGCGCCAATAGGTTTCGATAGATAAGAAGAAATTTCAAAATGTCAGTTTGTGAAATGGAAAATAACCATACTTAAATCTAAAATTTGTTTCAGGAATGGAAAATTTCATTCTGAAAAACAATATTTGTCTCCAAACCGAAGTATTTCAGTCTCAAAAACGGAGCATTTCAGTCTCAAAAACGGAACATTTCAGTCTCAAAAACGGAACATTTCAGTCTCAAAAACGGAACATTTCAGTCTCCAAAACGGAGCATTTCAGTCTACAAAACGGAACATTTCAGTCTACAAAACGGAACTTTGCAGTCTACAAAACGGAACTTTGCAGTCTACAAAAGGGAACTTTGCAGTATTCAAAACGGAGCTTTGCATTCTACAATACGGAAAAGTCATGTAACTGAATTTCTGTGATTTAACGGAAAAGATACGGCAACTCTGCTGCCAGAACCTTTTCCGTTTTTTTTTTTTTTTTTTACTGGAGTTTGTTTTTACAGTGTAGTGTACGCCGCCCCTGTCATTATGTATGTCCAAACCGTCCATATCTTTAAGGTTTCATATCTCAGCTAATTACTGATGATTTTTTTCGGAAATCATGATCAACAATGCTTTTATACTTCACTGTAAAAAAAAATTCCGCAACGTCCCTGGGAAAAAATGGGCAGCTGAGTTGCCCATTATTTCCAAGAAACATTTCTTGAAAATGACTGGAACTTTACTGTATATGTTAAAAACTTTCTACAGAAATGCCAGTAAGTTTCCCGCGAAATACCAGGAATATTTCTGTTGACAGCAAAACTTTACTGACATTTCACAGCATGCGGGATCCGCAGACGATTTTTACATTTCCAGTTGACAATTTTCGCTTTATTATTATTATTTGTTAGAATGAAAAAATATTTTGAAATTGACATCAAAATTATTATTTATAATTTACACGAAAAAATAAATTTTCAGTTAAAATTCAATAAAGTAAATATATATATGATATATTGTTTCTGAACTTTGCTTAAAATATAAAAAATATATAAATGTAAATAATAATTAGAAAAAAAATCTAGACATAAAATATTTTGGATTTTCGTTAGTAATTATGTTAGTTTACAAGTTAGATAAAATACATATAAATTTTCATGAAAAAAAAAAACCTAAACGTAATTGTATATTATTTCCGAAAAAAAAAAAAAAAAAAATTCAAATTTGCAGCAATTCAAAGTGTCAAATATATATCAAATTTAAATCAAATTGTAATAAAGTGTTAAAATATAAAATTAATTAAAAAAGGAAAAAAAAAGTCCAGAGGTAGCATCGAACTCGGGCCGTACGGGTGGCGTGCGAGCTTTCTGCGTCCACACCACGAAAGACACGGTGAGAGCTGCAAACTAATGGGTATTTGAAACGTATGCTAAACCTCGGCATCTAATTTCTGAAAATCTAAGTCCCATTTGAAGAAATCCTTTCACAAGAATAATTAGAGATAAGAACTCTAAAACATACTTTAAATTAATCAAAATCGGTGAGAATCATGTTTGATGGTCCCCTGGTTAATGGAGATCCAAATAATAGGTGTATTTTTTTTACACGGTCTGCTCCTTAAACATTCCACAGACAAGTACGAGATATAATCTCTTAGCGATGTCACGGAAGTATTTTATTTTCATCTGAATTATCTTGACAATAGAGACGTAAAGGATTATGTCGTCTATTGATTTATTTGCATTCCATATTGATTTTTTTACATTCATTTAAGGAATTCTTTTTCGACACTCGCGCGCGATCAACGGATTATAGCAAAAAAATAATAAATGGCGGCCGCAGCGTTTTGCTGTTTCCAACTTTTGGTTCAGGAACGTTTCAGATAAGAAAACCAGAATTTCACAGGAGAGAGCTAAATTATTCTGAAAACCTGAGAAAAGGCGAAACGTTCCTGGATTTTACATGGAACGTTACCATTTTTTTTTACAGTGTTCTACTACGATAGGTATCTCCAGCGCTGCTGAACAGTTTTACTGAATGCCCGTAAATCAAAATTTGTGTGTAACGGAAAAATGCGCTTTTCTCAAAAACTATGTGACCTAGGGTAATCGCTATACTTTTCCTGCAAGGTTTATATTAATGGCTACTCCCTCTAATTTTTTCATAATTTTGGTTTCAGTAGATTCGGAATTAGATGGGGGGAACATATTTTTGCGCTACATTTTCTTACTATACTTACTATTTTCGGACTATATCTTTGAAAATGTAATACCTAAAATTAAAAGAAATGTATTTTTGAATTCAGCGTTACGAAAGCTTTCACTCGATATACAAAGAAAATATTTTTTTTTCAAGTAACTGAATTTACCCCTATACATTTTTTTCTAAATATATTTATAAATGTTTAATAATCTGAAAATATGTGGGTCAACAGTTTTTATTACTTCCCCAAATTTGAACTTTCCACGTTCCATAGTTTACGAGTAAAGTGGCTGTGACAGACGGACAGACACAAGAGTGATCTTATAATGGTTCCGTTTTTATTTTTTAAGTACGGAACCCTAAAAATAGTATTATAAAGTATATTGAATAAAATGGGACTTTATATCGCGTTCGCTATAACCGTGGGTTTGCTATATACCAGGTTCGTTACAAGTGGACACCACTGTATTAATTATTTATTTTTAATACTTACGGTGAAATACTTCATTCAAGAAAATCCACAACTAATGTGTAATGTTAACCGGTTCTCCAATTCACATGAAGTTACAATGCGTGTAAAAACTTTAAGGACAGCAAAAAATTGTAAAAATTTTGATAAATTGAAAATGCGACAAGTGAAATGGTAATATAATTTTCATCATTAAGTGGAAATACTAATATAAAAGTCAACAGAATGTATCTGTGTCCTTTTTATTGCGAAAAAAATCATAATTATGCAAAAAAACACTATTTTAGATTGTGTAAAAACTATAAGGACACCACTATTTTTTTTTACAGAAATGTCATATAGAATTATTATTAAGGATCAACCGAAACATGTTTTTAAGGCCGAAACCGAAACGAAACCGAATTTCGGCGATCTTCCTATTTTCGGCCGAAAACGAAAACTAATGTGTCCAAAATTTTTTTAAAGTAATTAATCTGTATGTATTAAAGTAATTAATACATACATAAATACATTATTAATTAATTATGCGTATTTATTAAATATGTATAAAAATTAATTAATTATGCGTATTTATTAAATATACATAATTATTAATTAATTATACGTGTGGCCTAAATTGTCTCTCTGTGCCTTAGATCCAAAACTTTTTCTTTTTATATATATAAAATAAAACGTAATTAATTCGTCAAAGACACAGAAAGGTTTTCAAATTATACGAATTTCATTTAATTAAAAAATATTATAGTTTTATGTATACACACCTCGATTTATCTTTTATAATGATTTCTGTAAATGATCATCTGTTATATTAGAAGTGAATATTTCAAACTGAAAAATTTCTAATACTGCTATGACTGTAGTTTTTAATGAGCACATGAAAAAGTTTAGTTATATTTGCATTGCTTGCTTTATAATCTGCATTCAAGTCTTGAGTCAGTCATGACTGATAATTACAAACAACGAAGTTGATAGCAATAAATTTCCGAAGGAAGAAAGGAGATTTTGGGAATACTGATAGTTTTCACCTAAAACGAATTTTCGGCGAAACTCAGATTTTGGACCGAAACTCGACCGAAACTATCAGTATTCCAAAAATCTCTGTTCTTCCTTCGGAAATTTTCAACAGTTGACATCAATTTTGAGACCATTTATTGCTATGAACTTCGTTGTTAACGCATAATTAAATTTTATACATATTTAATGAATACGTATAATTAATTAATAATATATTTATGTATGTATTAATAACTTTAATACATACAATATAATTACTTAAAAAAAAATTTTTTTGACATATTCGTTTTCGTTTTCGGCCGAAAATAGGAAGATTGCCAAAATTCGATTTCGGTTTCGGTTTCGGCCTTAAAAACCTGTTTCGGTCGATCCTTAATAATAATTCTATATAAAATTTCTTTAAAAAAAATACCGGTGTCCATATAGTTTTTACACAGTAAAAAATAGTGCTTTTTCGCATAATTATGATTTTTTTCGCAATAAAAGGGACACAGATACATTCTGTTGACTTTTATATTAGTATTTCCACTTTATGATCAACATAAAATGAACATTTCACTTGTCGTATTTTCAATTTATCAACATTTTTATAATTTTTTGCTGTCCTTAAAGGTTTTACACGCACTGTATGTGTCCACGGATTGGCATACTGCATACTGGGGTAGCCGGCGGTCCTCCTCACCCCAACTTTGACATATCTTCATGGATTTTCACTGATACTATGCAATCGTATTTGGTGGGGAAGGGGGGGGGGGTTGGATTTTGTTTACAAGAGTGAATAGAATTGGTACTTATTTAAAAAAGACACAGCAATAACTCACAGTTCATTTCCTGGACATGGAGAAGAATGGAAATAGCAATTGATCAGTCCACAGACAGTGAAAGTAATCTAAAGAATCGTTAATAGGTGCGTTTGTAATTAAATACGTAGTACCTATAGTCGTTGTCTGGTCCATCCATCTGCCCGCATATGACAGTACAAAAATTACCCTACTGAATGGTTTGAAATTTAATATATGAGTACTGCAGAAGCCAAGGGGTATAAATGAGAAAATTGAAAAAAAAAAAACAGAGCTAAGGGCACAGACTATCTTGAAATAAGACTATTTGTTTGGACGGAAAAAAATATAAATGATTTTCTAATTATGTGGCTGCGTTCTTGAAGTCAACTACTTAAACTCTTTAAAAAACTTAACTATTTAACTCTTTAACCTCTACTTAAATTTCTAAAAATGTTGTACTCCACTTTTCTTTAACACTTATTAAAATAAGAGTTCAAAGACAGCCTTGAAATAAGCAACAGCTTCATATTTTAATTCAGTCAATTACTATTGATGTTCCAACTTTACACTCAATTTTCTCCAAATCTACATTTGTCACTTGTATCCCTTGGCTTCTGGGGTTCTGATATATAATCGTTGCAAAATTTTGTCCCTCCAATTCAAATTTTGTGGCAATTGAATCAAAACTTAAAAAGGTATTAATAAAAGTTTTCTTCATTCTATTAAATCCTATCATACGTAATTAATTTAATGATATCTCATGATAGGAAAAGATTCTAGGTTGCCATGATGATTGCGTCCTATTTAAGATGGAGTCCTATGATTTCTGTATTACTGAACTTAATATATCGCAGGGAATCGTAGTAAATTTTGTATTCGTGTGTTTTTGCATCAGAGCGCAACAGCTATTGCACCAAGCTCTGAATATTTATAAAACTAGATACAGTACGAATGCAACTCATTTGCCATGTTTGATGCACAATTTCTGACTTGTTTATTCTTGACAACATTTCAGAGTCTCGAATGTTATAAATGAAATCCAAGGATGGCCCTCTGCCATTTTCCATTTGAGTACTCTCGGTAGGACGGTTACAATCCAAGTGAGTGTGGAACATTTACATTTTTTATGGCAAGATTTTATCAAACCCAGCAACGGTGAGTTCAAAAATTGCCAAAAAAAACCCGTACTTTGCATTCATTAATGGGGCAATTTGAATTTTTTAGGCTTTCATAAAAGCGTCCTTTAGTGCCATGGCAAACCTATAGGGTCCCGCCAATACAGTGTTGTCAAATTAGAGACTTTTCCAATTTAGGTTATTTAACTGTCACCACTTCTCTAAAATAGTATAATTCACCTTATTTTTCTGAATTTTTAATCTATCTTAAATAGACCGAATATTTCTATTTCAAAAAAGCGGTGACAATCAAAAATCTGTGGACAAAAAAGTCCCCAATCGTAAAAAAGTATTTTTCAACACCACAGTATTAAAGTAATATTATAATAACTTATTAGATTAAAAAGGAAGTGCACAAATTCTCATCAAAAAGAAAACAATTCGTTTTGGTACATTTATACTCGTTGACTCGAAACCACTTTATACTCGATTAAATAAATGCTTGGTTTTTCCTCCGGGGAGCGTGGACCAAAAGAAGATGGTCCCGTCAATAGCTCTATCTCAAATATACACTGCACACAACGCACAATGAAATTCTTACGGACTGTATCACTAGTTTAAATTTTAATTCACAAACAATAAAATGATCGAGAGCCGATATTTACATTACTCCTCGTATCGGCCTCTCGAACTCAAATCATTTAGAATACAATATGAATAACACAATTTTTTTCAGCACATATACTACATGAAATATTAAATTTACAAATATAAATACAAGAATGTAATAATACACTACACTACAAAATTTTTTCTTAATTAAATAAAATGTATGAATTTAAGTGGTTAATGCGGTTTCATTCACATGAGGGAAAACAACAATTTTGTTTACTGGCCTTTTATATGTGCCATTCTTATCTTTTAAAGTTACAACTCTAACTATACCATCTTGGCCTGGATGGATTTTAATAATTCGTGCCAAATGCCATTTTAAAGGACAATAATTATCAGAATTTTTTACCAATTCTAAGCCTCCCTCTTTTATCTCTACCCTTCCTTTATGCCATTTAGGTCGATTTAAGAGCTTATTTAAATATTCTGATGACCATTTTATCCAAAGATGTGTCAATTTCTGAACTAATTGCCACCTGCTCAACCTATTCATAGGGATTTCAGTATAATTCGGTTCAGGTAAGGCCATTAAAGATGAACCAATAAGAAAATGAGCAGGTGTGAAAGCTTCAGCATCATTAGGATCATTTGAAAGAGGTCAGAGTGGACGAGAACTAAGAACAGCTTCGATTTGAATAATGAGAGTCAAGAGTTCCTCATAACTTAAAATATTTTTACCTACAACACGCTTTAAATGATATTTAAGTGATTTGACTTGGCTCCCATAAACCTCCAAAGTGAGGAGTTGAAGGCGGATTAAAATGCCAAGTAATTCCTTCATTAGCTAAATAATTTTGAATTTCCTACTCACTTTTATCCTTAAATAAATATCTGAGAATTGCTCTAATTTTTTATTGGCATCAACAAAATTTTGGCCATTATCACTAAAGATATCAAAAGGTTTGCCTCGTCTCGGAATAAAGCGTTTAAGCGCTGCTATAAACGCTGCACTTGTTAAATCATTAACAATTTCAAAGTGCACGGCCTTTGTAGTAAAACACACAAAAATACAAATAAAAACCATTTTTACTTGTTTATTCCTACCTGTCGAATTTTTTACCTCTAGTACGCATAAATGCTCTGGACACTGTTACTTTTGCTGCTGGCAAATCAGCCATTTGTTGCTGCGAAATTTTAGAATTAATTTTCTTACGAATAATGCAATTAAAAATAATTTTTCGAACTACATTTCTGGCTGCTAAAATCCAAAATTTAGTTCTGATGAGGGACAGTGTTGTTTCTGAACCTGCATGAAAATATAAAACATGAAAATAATTAATAACACAAAAAGTAAAATTATGTTTAGCAGGAATAATCATAGGGTATTTATGGTGGTCGGATAAGTTACTGTTTTTCAATCTACCACCAACAAGAATAATGCCATCACTGTCTAAAAAGGGACACAAGTTTGTCAGTTTGCTATTGTTAGGGATAGCAGTACCCCTTTCTAAACACTGGATTTCTTTCACGAGTGAAGTCCTTTGAATGTTCTTTACGATGCACAATAAGTTCTGAGAGAGTTCACTGCTAGATAAAGTTCCAGTTGTAGGATATAAAGGATTGATACAGTTATATATGAATCTCTTACACCATGCCACTACTCTTTGTAGTTTGATGAACGAAGAACAGTTACTAATGATGTCTAAAGGTTCCAAATTGGTAACTAAAGCACATACTTGAGTCACTGATGGTGATTTCAATTCACGTAAAAACAACTCATTGGTTTCATCAGGATTGCTATCAGGACACTTAACCACCTCAGGCTGTTGTAGGAATATAAGACCGAACCACCACAGTTCACACTCTTGAATCTTGATGGGAACTATGCATGTAGAAATAAAATCTGCAGGATTTTGCTTTGAAGGTACGTAATGCGACTGTTCAACCGAAGTTAAACTTTGTATAATCGATATCCTGTTTGCCACAAATGTCTTAAGATCGTTGGACTATTTTTTTTTAACCATGCAAGTACAATAGGGCTATCTGTCCAAAAATAAGTTTTAGAAACTTTTAGTTTTAAGGCACTTAGCACCTTTTTCATCAACTTAGATAGAAGGAATGCAGCAGAAATTCAAGACGCGAGATGGTGACATGCTTTAGAGGAACTACTCTAGATTTACTAGTGAGTAGCTTAACAGCAGAATCACCGCAAAAATTAGTAGATTTCACGTAAATGACCGCTCCATAAGCAATTTCAGATGCATAGGCAAATCTATGTAGTTCAACACAAATAGACTGAGCAATAAGAATACCTCTAGGGATACCAATCAGGAAAGTAATTCCACTCATTATTTTTTTTCATTGGGAGATAATCACACCAGTCTATTTTCAGCAACCATAATTTTTCCAGAAACACCTTTGCCCTTGTATGTATTGCACCTATCAAACCCAAAGGGTAAAATATTCTAGCAATTTGTGACAGGACTGATCGTTTAGTGTATAATTCGCTTTGCTCGATAATTAAGTTAAACCCAAAACAATCTGGTTGAGGCTTCCACAATATTCCCAAAGTTTTTGTCTCATTAGAAAAAGAATATTCAGATTCTGAATTGTTACATAAAAGGGCAAAATTATTTACTGCCCATTTATGGAGACCCATGCCTCCTTTATTTAACAAAGATATCAGTTGTTTATGAATCACCTTAGCGATGTCTAAATCATCCGCCCCTGTTAGGATGCCATCCATGTAAACATCCTGTAACAACACATTCGCAGCTAAAGGAAATTCATTTCCTTCGTCTCTGGCTAATTGCATTAAGGTTTTTATAGCTAAAAAAGGCGTACTAGTTGTGCCTTAAGTCACAGTGCATAACTTGTACACTTTTACTGCCTGATTCACCTCAGGTTTAAATACTATTCGTAATAAATCTCTCTGACTCGCATATATTAATATCATACGATACATTTTTATAATATCTGCTACGAAAACAAATTGGTGCTTTCGAAATCGCAACATTATACAAAATAACTCATCTTGGATTGTATCACTAGTTTAAATTTTAATTCAAAAACAATAAAGTAAACGAGAGCCGATATTTACATTACTCTTCGGATCGGCGTCTCAAACCCAACTCACAAGTTTTAAATCGAGATCCTCCGTTAAACTGCAAACTGCTTAAAGATTTTCCTGTAAAAGTTAAGAAAGAAGCATTATACACGACTCGTAATGGTGTGCTACTTGATTCTGTACGGAACACGCAATGATGTGGAATATAATAAATGACTTCTGGCTCTTCAGATTCTATCACTTCTTCCATGTGACCCATACTTAGTTATTCTTCCAGAAATGCTTTATAAAGATCATTAATTTAGTTTCTCTAACTAACTGATTCCGTAATGAATTTAAAATTTTCATTGTCTTTTGTTTTGATTCGCCAAGACAAGACGGATCTTCCTTTAGTGGCATTTACACCATATATTGTCCATTTTCAGTTCTAGAATAATTTTTCAGAAAATGCTCTTCACAAATTTTTGCTGCCTTGGTTTTAGAAATCTCAGACTCTCTCTCTATGTTTTCTATTTCCCAAAACTCTCTAATTATTTTTTGTAACTCCAAATTATCTGCTATTAACCCACAATGTATATTACCTTCACCCCTAACCGGGAGGCTTCCACTGACAATATACCCGAAAACACTGTTTTGTAGCACAATTCTAGTATTTAATGTTTGCGGATAAATTTGACCTGGTCTTAAAAATTCATAGAAATTTTCTGCACCTAAAAACAAATCAATCGCGCCTGGGACATCAAATTTTTCATCGGCTAATTTGATGATATTTAACACTGGGATAGAAGTTTCAAGCGGCCTAGACGTCGTAAATTCTGTAATTTTCAGAATGATTAAAAAGTCTAATTTTAAATAAAAATCCTTATCTCTATTTGAAACAGTTGTGTTAACCCTAGATCTAACATTCAGCGATAAATCCCTTATGCCTGGAATAGAAATTTTAGCCTTTTCTCTTTTCAAATTAAGTTTATCTATTAACCTTTTACTCATAAAGTTAGATTTCGCGCCAACGTCTAATAAACCATGCACTTCATAAAAATTACCCAATTCATCTTTTATTAAAAAGCAAATGTGCTAAGTAACACAGCTTTTAACTCATTAGCCAAATTACATGTCGTTGAAAATAAATTGCTTTGATTATTAGCTGGGAAAGGCTGAAGAGCCGAAACATCCAAATTAGATTCATTACCTCCTTTGTTTATATGACATTTCTGTGAAATTATCTCTTGATTTTCAGTTCGCGAAGAAAATGCAAAGTTACATTGTACCTTTTTCTACAAATAATACACGAGAATTTAGATTTACAATCAACCACTTTATGATTCATAAGACAGTTAAAACAAAGATTTTTTGCTTTTACCAGCTCAACTCTATCATTCACTGACATATTTTTATAAACAGGACATTTATGCAAAGGATGATTTTCATTACATGACAAAATACATTTAGAATTTTTTACATCAGTTAGAAAAACTTTAGAAACTAGCCTGGAATAATTATTTTTATTATTCGACCTAGTATTATCAACCACAGGTTTTCCCTTTGATATATACCGTATTTTATGGAAAAAACGCCGCGGCGTTTACGAGTTCAAAAGTTATTTTTTCCCAAGTGCGGCGTTTGCGATTTTTTTAAATACCAACTGAGTTTCCTTAATTTAAAAATTCATAAAAATATTTAAAATCGGATTTAAATAATTTAAATAAAACTTCAGATATATTAAAAACGAGGCATCCTACACTGCTCAGAAAACTTTGATTAAAGTTAGGTCAATGTAACGCTGTCGACAAAAGTAGCGTTCCGACAGATGCGGCGTTTGCAACGGTTACGGCGATTACGATATTTTTAAGCTTATTGAGGCCAATTTGAGGAAGGCTGCGTTTATGACGGGTGCAGCGTTTCTTCCATAAAGTACGATAATATAAATTTATCTCCCGAGGTAACTCAATTGGATGAAACCAAGAATCTCCTTCTCTAACATTTATAAAACATTTAAACCCTTATCAAGCGTCTGACAAATTTTATCAGAAATCACTAACTTTTTAAAAGTTTCAAAATCTGTCATATTTCTCAATTTTAAATAATAATCCCAACTCGTTGTTAATCGGGATACAAATTGTACATATGTTTCATTGGGTTGACTTTGTACTTTTCTAAAATGTTCTAAACAAGTTTGGGGTGTTGGCTCAAATTCTCTAAGTACTATAGCTTTCACATAATCTTCCAATTCCTCATCCTTAATTTATGTAATAACATTTGTTGCCATTTCCCCTAACAGATTTAGAAGAATTTCCGATTTATACTTTTCTGGGACATTTTCTGAAATAAAGGCCCTTTCTAAAGACGAAAAGAAATAACCCCCAACCTTCCGGTATACACGGAATTTTGAT
The DNA here is from genome assembly GCA_963932465.1 of Maratus speciosus. NCBI lineage: Eukaryota > Metazoa > Arthropoda > Arachnida > Araneae > Salticidae > Maratus > Maratus speciosus. The sequence goes on from OZ010800.1 coordinate 34,340,800, forward strand.
TGTAAGTGTTCTTATACTTTTAATGAGAGAGTCTAAAGATTCTACACTTTCTCACTTCTCGAAATCATTTAATTTTTCACTTTTTGTTTCTGCACGTCCCTTAGCCAAATCAATCTCTAATTTTCTACGTTCAATTTTTAATTTTTCAAGTTCTAGTACCTTCGCTTCCTCATTTTTTCTCTCCTCTATAATATTATTGGCAATATTTTCTACCAATTTAGAATCTGCTTTATATTTATCACTTTCCTTTGTTAAGTTCATTAAATAATAATTAGTTAATTTTATATCAGAAATATCAATCCCTGACTCAAAAGCTACCCTCTAGTAGTCTTCTTTTTTCGCACTTTTGAACATTTTAATAATTATAGTTTACAATATATAAATAAATAAATCTCACATACATCCCAAAATAAAGGCGAATCACTTTATCTAAATTGCTCAACGACGGCAGAATAATATTTTGTTTCCTTTATTTATTTTATTTGTCTTCTCAAAATAAACATTTGGAAATAACTTCGTTTATTCTCTGTGTTAAATTATCACGTTGATTGCGAAACACCCCACTGACAGAACATAATTATTTTCGTTCTTGAATAAAAACAACTGCATCATTTAAACTCCTCGTAATAAAGTATTTTTTAACACCACAGTATTAAAATAATATTATGATAACTTATTAGATTAAAAAGGAAATGCACAAATACTCGTAAAAAAGAAAACACTTAATTCGTTTTGGTTCAATTATGCTCGTTGACTCGAAATCACTTTATAGTCGATTAAATAAATGCTTGGTTTTTCCTCTGGGGAGAGGGGACCAAAAGAAGATGGTTCCGCCAATATCTCTATCTCAAATGATCACTGCACACAACACACAATAAAATTCTTGCTGACTGCATCACTAGTCTGAATTTTGATTCCCAAACAGTAAAATGATCGAGAGCCGATATTTACATTACTCCTCGGATCGGCGTCTGGAACCCAACTCACAAGTTTTTAAACAATTTATATAGATGGCGCTTCTAGCGGCAACACTATAGATACCAAATCCCTTAAATGGCACCAGACAGAAATTAATAATTAACTTAATAATAATTATGAGAAAAATATCATATTTGAGAGTGTTATATCCTTTTTTTATATATTTCTACAGCATATAAGATGTAATTATTGATTGCATCAGATACATGCAATAGAATTTCCTAATTAAATACATTTAGATATAAATTAAAAGCATTATCAACTCATAAAGATGGATCATAAAACGATGCTGATATTTATTTTAAAACACATGCGTCTTAAATACTAAAATATATTATTTAGAATTGAAATGAACAACTTAAGATAAATTATAAAGACGTGAATGTTTATTTTAAGAAACACAATGAACTCTCTCTATCTGAACACTCTCTAATGTAAACACCCCGGCATTATGAACACATTTCGACGATCCCGGTGAAACTCCATAGACTTAAGAAAAAAAAACCCATATATAAAACTGTTGCCATTTCACACAAAATGTAAGTCATGATGATCAAATAAAGGAAATAAACAAAACAATCAATTTTTATGCAAAGATATACTAGAAAAAATAATGTAAAAACCATGTCACGTGATTTACCTCTGACGAGCTGAGATAAAAATAGAAAGATTACGCAACAAAAATGTCCTACCCCCCAGTAACAAAAAAGAGACAAAAGGTGTTAGAGGGAGTGCTCAAAAAATGATTATGGTTTCTTTTCCGAACACCTGGTTGGACAGCATTATCGCTTCAGTTCCTTTTTTCGTTTTTGCTCTGCAAAGGTAAAATGTTTTCACCATTTCGCTATAGTTGCAGGGGAAGAAGCAGAGCACTTAAGCAGATATGTCAGAAATAAGTTGGAAAACGAAAAACTGGAAATAACTGAAGCTTTAGGAAAAATACTATGTTAAAAAATTAAAATCAAAATGAAGTCAAAGGAAAATTGCAATTGAGTTTGGAATTTCTGTAGGCCTAGTCAACGTCACCAGCAAGGTAGAGAAAGAAATTATAGCCGCTTTTGAAAGAAATGAAACTTTCGGAAACTGCAGAATTTTCGAAAAGAAAACGGAAAACGACATAATAAACACTCACGTCTGGAATTTTTTTGCCAAATGAGAACGATAAATCTTCCTGTCGCTGAACTCCTGCTAAAGCAGATTGCTTTGGATTTTACAGAAAAGGAGTTCAGGGCATCGGAAGGATGGTTGACTCGCTTCAAAAGTCGGCATAACATCTAATTCAAAATAATCAATAATCAAGCTACAGACATAAATATCGACTGTGGGAATTTAATGTTCTGTTGAGGAATGGAAAGGAAAACTCCCGGACTTAACGAAGGATTTTGACACCGCTGACATTTTTAATGCCGACGAAACTGGCCTGTTTTTTGGAGCTCATCCAAATAAAAGCCTAGCAGAAAAAAGAGAGAAATGCGTAGGCGGAAAAATGGCGAAAGAAAGACTTACGGTCATGCTCTGAGCCACTTTTAGAAGTGAGTCACTTTTAGGTGAGAAGCTCAAACCACTTGTGATCGGAAAAACTGAAAAACCACGATGCTTCAAAACTATGAAGGTCGAAAAGCCTGGATGACATTCACAATTTCCTCATAATGGTTGAAGGGCATTAACGAGATGATGAAGAGAGAAGGAAGAAAAGAATTTCTTTTTGTGGATAATGCCAGATCACATACAAACATGCAGCTGAGCAACGTGAGCCTGAAGTTCCTGATCCCGGACTCTACTTCTATAATCCAAACACTGGCTCAAGCAGTAATCAAGACCTTTAAAGCTCGCTACCGAATCCATTTTCTGAAGAAAATGTCCCTGGTGATGGAGGAGGCAAATTCGGCAACCAAACTAACGAAGAAGCTCAACGTCATGGATACTGTTCACGGAATATCAGCGGTTTGGAATGAAGTAACCCCTTACACCAACCAAAGACGCTTCTACAAAGCTGGATTCCCATGTGAGAATGAGCAATCAAGAATACATGACCAAGAAGCAGCATCTGTGAATGACTTGGGGTCAATTCGTCAAAAGCTTCAAACTGGAATTTTACCTGTAGCTTATCTCGAACCATTCAGGTTTGCGACAACAACATTGTTGAAGGGGAAGAGAATAGTGAAGAAAAAGCACCAGAAGAGACCGATGAAATAAGAAGTATGATTATTCGTACTTCTTGTTCAGACTTAAGAAGTAAGTCCTTCAAGAGATATAGCCAAGGGATCCAGATCCCTTGAACTATGCGGCTGAACATCACCCGTAAGCCTTTCCACTTCTTAAACAACTAGATAACATGTACACTGCACGTGCATACACAATGTAAAAACAGAATAAAATTACCCACCTTTTAAAGGAATGTACCGATTATCTTTTCAAGTAATGCATTGTATATACGTAATTGTATGTTTTGTAAAACTTTTTTAATAAGAAAAAGTCAAATGAGATGGTAGAGTACAGGAATACAGGGTAGAGTGCAGGACTGAATTTTGTTTTACATTGCACTGGCCACCAAACCTAAATTCAGCACCTCATTCTCAGTAACTGCATGGCTATACAGTCTATAAACTCAATATACATCGTAGTAGTAGTAGTAATGTATTTACCAATCTCTTTCGATAATAAACACCATCATAATCTGAACATTTTTGTTCTGTCCCATGAGTGATCAGAATAGGGAGAGTACATTGTATATTACTAAAACAACAGGTATCGTTAGCGATTATAAATTAAAATATTTCTTTTACTTATTATTAATTAGTGTTATGTATTTACCAATCTCTTTCGATAATGAACACCATCATAATCTGAACATTTTTGTTCTGTCCCATGAGTGATCAGAATAGGGAGAGTACATTGTATATTACTAAAACAACAGGTATCGTTAGCGATTATAAATTAAAATATTTCTTTTACTTATTATTAATTAGTGTTATGAAATACCTTTACGAGAAACACGGATTGCCACCGATACCTGCAAATACATGAGTAGGATATCATGTAAAAAAATGCAAATTTTAAACAACAAAATGGTTTGAGTTTTTTAAATGATAGCTAAGAATTTAAAAAGTTGTAATTTAATATCAATAGAAAGTTGATATCCCCTCCCCCCAATCTTGTACGTTACAAATTTGCGTTTAACATTAATGCATCACACTTCTATTATTATAAATACGAAGCAGACAGTAGCACCATGCATTTGATGGGAAAAAATGTAATAACTCCTTATAATAACCCTTTATGTCATCGGTTCGGGAACCTTTATAGGTACGCGACCCACCCTAAAGTAAAATAAATTTCGGCATCCGCCTCATATGAGGCTATATCTAATATCAATATGAAAATTTTGTATGATCTCTATAAGCTATTGGCTATCCTACCCCATAAAAAAGGCAAATTTTCGTACGAAGGATGCACAATAAGCAAATAAAAAGAATTGGTAATCCCAATGTGAAATTGAAAAATAATTAAAACAACAAATATAATAAAAAATACGTTTCATTATTATCAGAACATAACTTTACAAAAGGTGAGATTTCTGGCACTGGAGGATATAGTTCTGGCGCTAGACCTCATACCTATGAGGGCGTCTATATCAGAATTAAAACTTGTTAATTTTAACCTTAATTCACTTTCTACACGCAATTTGCTTCTGTTCTTGTTTCTCAAGTAGAAAAGGCACGTTCACACAAGTATGTCGTGTTCAACTCTACCAAAGACATCAAATCTGATTTAGATATTTCTGGATATTCTGCTTCTGTGTTCATCCAAAAGGAAATTAAGAATTTTTGAAGGTTGCCTTAACGATAGCACGACTACTGACATATCTCACAACGAGGTCATAATATACTCGTAATAATGAGTGCCTGTTTAAGAAAACACTGTCTTCTCACGAATTTTTAGTTTAAGCTAATCACAGTCATGGTTATTGTGGTTGTAAAATGGTGTATTTGTTATATTTTTTCAAAAAGATGAAATAAAAGATATGTTTTTGCGGCAAACGTCGATATTTCCGCAACCCTACCTGTGGGTCGCGAACCATAGGTTTGAAACGCTGCTCTGTGTGATTAAAATTATAGAGTCACTTGAAATTATTAAATGTGGACATTATGCATGAACTGATAATTTATCTTTTAACATTTCAAGGTTGCGTCATTACTTTGTTATAATATGCATGGTGCCAGTTTCTTAATATCTTATTTCGCCCGCCTCTCCCCTTTCCACTAATGTGGTTAGCTGTATTTTGTAACTATGATAACTGAATGACGTTATTTCTTTCTCCAGTTAGATATTTTTATGAGCTCGCAAACTATATTTTCGTTTTTGGACATTTAAAGTACCGTAACCTTACTAATCCTGAAGATGATAGCAGATGCGCTACGGAACGTCAATTCTACCTTTATTGTAATGTTTTTATGTGATATCATAAAGATATATTTCTTGTGTACTATTCAACATGTTTCGTGTGGTTTAAATTCAAAGTTTTCTTTTTATATTTTATTATAGTTTGCACAGAAGATTGATAATAGACAGTGTAATTATCATACAATTTATATTTTTTCTTGTTTATTTTTTTTTTATAGGTGCTCATTATCAAAACCCCCGTTGTGGCCTCATATGAGGAGCCCTTATGTTCGTTGGGCATTCCACATGAAGCTAATAAATTTTTTGGCCACATAAAGCCGTTGTATTTTCCAATTCCTCTAGCTGTGCTTCTGCTGTCACATTTGTTTTTATACAATATATTTAGAGGTAAATATTTATTTCATTATTCGTACAGCATGCGTAGTGGCTAACCTTCCGGTTTTTTCTAAGTCTTATAAATATATTTTAAAACAGAAATTTTACTTAAAAATTGAAATCAAATATGATTATTAGTACTGCAGAGACGCAAAATACAGTTTATTAAATAAATTTTCTTCTTCGATTTCATTTAAAAATTAGCGACAGGTTGGCAGTAACTTGCATGTATTATTTTAGATATTTTATGTATTATTTTAGATTGCATGCACTATTTTAGATGTATTGTATGAAAAAACCCCTAACCAGACCTCTATTTTAATTGGCACAATAAAAAAAAATAAAAATATCGATTTAAATCGTGCTAAACCTTTTATAATTGTCTATGTTTTATTTTTCAATAGTCCGGCGACATGTTAAGGTATCAAAGTATGTTGAGCACACATTTTTAAAATAATAAGGCAAACATGTATAACACAGATTGTTTCAAATTTTAGATTAAGGTAAACACTCAAGCAGTGGACCACTTAAAGACATTTATCTAATTATTAAAGTGTTAGTGAATTCCAAAAGATATATGCATTTTTAGCCTAGTCCTAACCTTCATGTGTCAGAATAAACATTCAAAATTTCTAAATATATTCTTCGGAAAAAATAAAAATTTAAAAAATTGTTGCATTCCTCTATGCTTCAGTAGTGGGAATAGTAGAGTTCTGATGCATGAATCTTTAAGTGTATCATTAGAATATATTAAGAGTATATATTAAGAGTATCATTAATAACATTTTCTAAAATATGTAAAAAATATCTCTCGAAATGCTTAAAATTTGAATTTAAAATAGAAATAAAACATCAAAAAATGAGTAAATTAAAAAAAATAAATTGAGTCTGCACACCGGGAAATTCTAACGGATAAAATATTATAAAAATGATTAAATTCCCATATATAGTTTTTGCTCCTATAAAACTTTTTTAATGGATCGATTTTGTCCAAATTTAGCATTAAATATCTCTTAAAATAATTCTTCTATTTGAAAACTGTCTGCATCAGCGTATTTATCAAGCATTTTTATATAACACCACCGATTTTCATATTTTTGTATGCAATATTTTTCTTAATATTAACGAAGAAAGACCTCCGGTCACAAAAAATTCAAAACCGGCGGAGGCGGCGGCGGTGATAGCGTTAATTACTTTTTTTTTAGAATAGAGGGAAACTACATAAAAGTTGCTATGATAGCAACGAATTCTTGGTACTTTTATTTTAGCCGGGTGCAAATCTCTCCAATAGCTTTTTTTAAAACTCTTCAGTCAGCATTTTTTTTTTTCAAGTGGTAAATTAAAACGGTACTACTTGGTTATCCCGTCGACCAAAAATCTATTGCCAAACTACAAGATTAAATGCCAATAATGGTTTATCGTAAATGTCACATTCACTTGACTGTAAGGAAGTTACACGTTTTTACGCCATCAAGTGATTTTTATTTCGACGTTTTATTTGTATCTTTATTAATGTTATACTAATTTATGTGTTCTTTCGTTACTTAAAATAAAATTTACGTCAATTTGTATAATTTGGTGAGTGGTTTAGCGACTTATATAATTTGGCGAAATTGGTCGACGGGATAACTAAGTAGTACCATTAAAACATTGCTTTCAATTTGAAATTAAATGTCATTATTTGCTGCATTATTTAATCGGGTTTGGCGTGAATTTTTTTTTTTTTTTTTTTTTTTTTTTTTTTTTTTTTTTTTTTTACGAAAATTTGGCAAAAGTTTTGTTTTCGAATACCAGTTACATATGTATTTTTAAATTATTTTCTATTATTTTAAAAATGAAATAACAATAAATTTAAAAAAAATTAATAACTATAACAGAACAATTTATAACATTTTTTTTAATAATAAGAAAATAAATGTAAATAAACATTTATTAATAAATAAGCAACCATAGCCGGGTTACATGTCAGGTAAAATGACGCCATTTTAGTGCCAATTACGTACCCCGGTGCGTATATGACATCTGCGCCTAATATTTTTTTTTTTTTTTTTTTTAAAGAAAGAAGTGAAAGTCATTAATTTTAAATCTTTCAATTTTAAATGAAAGTTTTGTATTAAATAAAATGATAATGAAAAAAAAAATTAAAGCATTGTTCTTAGCATACATTTAAGAGTGGCCAAACTGGTCGCCAAATTAGTTTAAAATAATAACCTTTATTAAAATATGAAAAAAAAAATCTGTTATGATTAAAATTAGAGTTGCCATCATTAGAGAAAACTATTTAAAATTAGAAAAAAATTAATATTTCGAAAAGTAATTCGAATTTAAAAATTCTAATACCAGTTTTGAGATCTGCGGATCAATGGGGATTTTTGGTGTTAATTTCATCGCAAGGTATTCCATATGTTAGGAGAAATCGCCGAAAACATAATCAGTTGTTTAATCAGTCGTTTTATATGATCGTTTCATAAATTCGTTTCATTTCAGTTGTTTCATATATCCGTTTCATAAATTCGTTTCATTAGGATTATATATATATAGGGTAGATTTCAATTTTATATTAAAATATTAGCCTCTTCTGGCAAAAATTTGGTCTTTCATAATTGAGTCCAATGCCAATAGGTTTATTTTAGCTAATACGATTTGGAACACATAAAGTGTTTCTTGTGGAATGCCTTTAATGATATCACATTTACATGAAACCAGATTAGTTCCAATATCTTTTATGATTTGCGCTATCTTTGGTAGAGGACTTGATTAGGGAAAATTCAAAAAAGTATCATTATTATTATCTAATCGCTTAGGATAATGTGTCAAGAGCGAAAAGAGCGAAAAGCGTTCTAAATTACGATTTTGATGGCATTGTTAAATGTAGAAACTTGAACTTTGGCATTGTAATTACTTATACGATGTAAATACTTTCCAAGAGCAGTTGAAAAAAATTGAAATTTAAAAGAATGAAATAAACGAAAAGCATTCTGAAATTGTTCTGAATTACAATTTCTATGGAAATGTTAAAGACAGAAACTTGAAATCTGGCGTGATAAATACTTATAAGATATAATTGCTCTCTAAGAGCAGTTTCTGTAAGATTCGAAATTTAAAAGTGGGAAATGAGTGAAAAGCATTCTAGAAACTTTCAAATTTCGATTTATATGGAATCTTTGGTAATACCAAACAGATTTCAAAAGGAATGGCGGCAAATTGATGGTGACAGCCTTTGCTCCAATATGGGCTAATACTTTACGTCGGTGCCACTACCATCTGGACGGTACAGTAGCGAAAAATGTTCGAAAATTGCGATTTTTGTGATACTGAAGGGGCTTAGAATTTGGCATAGTAACTACTTATAAGATCTAAATGCTCTCTAAGAACATTTTCTAAAAATAATTGAAATTTAAAAGCGTGAAATGAGCGAAAAGCCTTCTAAAGCGTTCTAAATTAAGATTTCTATATAATTGTTATGGACAGAAACTTAAAATTTGACATGGGTGTTACTTTAAAGACGGAAATGGTCGCACAGAACAGTTTAAAAATATAATCGAGATTTAAATAGGAGAAATGCGTGAAAAGCGTTTGAAATTCCGATTTCTATGGAATTGAAAATAATAGAAACTTGAAATTTGGCATAGCTGCCACTTTTAAGGGGTTCCGGACACTTTTATCTTGTTAGTGTTAAATTTGTCTTAATGATGGTGGCAGTAGCCTCGTATGACACTTTATCTCAGGAACTGTTCCAAGGAATCAGCTGAAAGTTTCAAAGATTATTCATTCTTAAGCGTTATGTATTTTTACATAGTTTAACCGAGTGATTTCTCGAAATTGGCTGTAATTATAATTTTTCCTTTTCTTCTAAAAGAATTAAAATTAAAAATTCATTAAAAAATAAACAAAATTTCAAATTACAAAAAGATTGTGTTAAACTATGCGCATGTGTGAGAAAAACGTGTGTTAAAAGTTTCAAAAGCGAACTTGTATAGTTTATGACATAATGTGTCATTTAGGCAGTACTTTTAATTTGTTTTAGTAGTTTGCAGTAAAAATCATAAAATTATAATTACACTAAATTTCAAGAAATCCCTGTATCAAAGTATATAAGAATATACAGGGAATAAGCTTTGAAAATTTCAGCAGACTCTTTGGAACAGTTCCTGAAATAAAGGGTCATTAATATGACAAATTTAACAGGCAAGATACAAGTGATCGAACTCCCTTAAGATGCAGCTGCAAGCACAAAACAGTTATTTTCAAAAAATGAAATTGAAAAGGCTGCAGGGGAAATACATTCTAAATATATGATTTTTGCGATACTAAGCGGAATAGAAACTTGAAATGTTGCCTTTTGATTACTTTCAAGATACAAATGCTGAGAACGGTTTAAAAAACAAATCGAAATTTAAAAGGGTGACATGAGCGGAAAACGTTGTAAAAACTATGTAAATTACCATTTTTATGGGTTTTTACTTAATATTTGTATTAATTAATTCTATATCCATTTCATATTTAGGTGATGTATTTGCAATTCTTATTTAGAAATTCTAACATCTCCATTAATGAGTTATTCCACTGTATTCAATATTGAAATAAAGGATATTTATTAAATTCCAACTAAAATAACTGTCTTTAAAACCAATTAAAATCACTTAAAAATGTACAATTTATAGTTAGAGTTCTTCACTGTGTAAACGCTTATTTTGTCAAAAAAGGGCCAATTTTGGCTAAAGGAAATCCCTTTAAAACCAATAAAAGCTACCGTCGAGGCTGTTTTTTAATTTTAAACAGCTATTACAACCCTTCAAAATAGTAAATTTTGTCTTCTGCTATTTATTACTTTTTGTGATTATTAATTTTACTTTCTGATCTCAGACCTAGACAACGTCGGTCAGGTCCGCTAGTATCCAATAAAAAATATTTAAATTATCCCGATTACGAAATATTAAACAGAAAGACTGGTTGAGGGAAATAAAAGGTTAGTTAGTCTTTCGTAATTTGATCTGAAACATAGGTTTGCTTCAAATATGAACAATGTTAGCTACATTAAGCTTTTAATTTGAATGTGGATACTATTAAAAGACTATCACAAAAATACTTTAAAGCCCTAAATCACGATTGCTATTTATTAAATTGGTTGCGGACACAATGATGAATGATTACCCGTTAGGTTTAAACCTTTCAGGGGCAAAGGATTTTCAAAGGTAAAGTGTTGAAATAAATGAATGACACTGGGATTTACCAACAAATTTATTTCGAAAACAGAAAAAGGCGATATTTCACATACATATTAAATGTGAAATATTTTATCAAAATTCTGGTGTCAATGTGGCGTTTGGGATTTAAAATTAAATGGTTTCATAAACATAACACCGCTACTGGAAGGGTTAACAGTCTCCTAATATGCTTTTTTGGGGGGTTAATTTAATAAACTAATACTATCGATTAGATTTGAATGTATATAGATAAGATCTTAAATCTATATTACAGAATGACAGTGGAAACTGTTTTTCGGAAACAAAATTGATAAAAAATTTCTATTTCTAAATTAGATGACTCGGTTTACATTTCTATAAGTTTCTTATCCATCAAATGCAGACGTTTATGGTTGGCAGATAAGTAAATATTTCCATTTGGATATTAGGATAACTTAAAGTTCTTGTGAAATCTATTACTTATACTAATAATATCACAGTGTAAAAAGAAATCCAAGCTATATTGTAACCATTCGAATAATCATTAGGAAATAACTATAAATTTAATGAGACTAAGGGGTGTAGAATTAGCCGAGCCCTCTCACTGCAAAAAAACCACTGTAAATTTGCCAGTACAAACTCGATCACAGTAAATGTGCTGTATCTTTCTTTAGTTTCCTGATTCTATAAACATGAAAAATACAGTAGTTGCATAAAATTAACAGCAAAATGTGCTGGCAATTTGGACGCCAGCACAAACTGCTGGCGTGCGAATTGCCAGCACATTGGGCTGTTAATTTTACGCAACTACAGTATTTTTCATTTTTATTTTTTATATAATCAGAAAACCAAAGAAAGATACAGCACATTCACTGTGATCGAGTTTGTTCGCTTGATGAACAGTACTTTGTACAGTAAAAATGTCTTTTTTTACAGTGCTGAAGGTATGTACTTTATTGTCTAAAGATTTACCAGAATAAGCAGCTCATCGGGATTTTAAAATATTATTGAATAACAACATATTTAATTTAAAGCTTCTAATTTCGAAAACCTTCAATGTACTTTTTATTCTTATAAATAATTATATAATTTAAAAAAATAAATAAATTGAGGTCTCTAAGAAGTTGAATATTACGCAAATTGTGTCAAAAAATAATTCACAGCAGACAATGAGGTTCCTCTGAAGCTATACTAATTATGATTTATGTGTTTTTGTGTGTGGGTGAGCATGCTAACTCCAAACGGTGCTTCCGTTTAACTTCCATTTCCTGAGTATGTTATTTACTTTTACCGCAAGAATTGAGCTGTGAGAGAAATAACTCTAAATACACTTCCAATGATCGTCCAAAACAAACAATAACTCTTTCGGAAGCTAATCGTACAGTTTTTCTATTAAAACAATTTAAAAATCTACTATATGCTATTTGCAAAAATTTCCTATTTAAACGTAGTGGTATACCTTAAAACGGAACCGCAAATTTAAAGAATACAAACGTAACACGCACAATTTCTTATCAATATTATGAAGAACAAACTTGTCCGTCTGTATCGCTGACGTCATTTTGACGTTGACAACATCAGACGATTAACTTTCTCTGTTACTACAATAAAAAATTGCACATTTTCAATTTTTACACCATAGAATAGAAATAAATAAATGTACTTTCAAGTGCATTAAAGAAAAAAAATCTATCGCAATTTGCTCGAAAGGTGTATCACAATTTCTTCTATTTTTTTTATTTTTAAAATAATTTTGAAACATGATTATTTTAAAAAATCCATCTCATCGCATGCAGATGATTATGAAAGATAAATCCGTTTGAACTTAAATTAATATAAATATTTCAGCATTTGTTTCCTGCTTATATCCCACTACGAAATTGAAGTATCATCAATAAGTAAATAAAATACAAATGAAACACGAATTCAAGACAAGTAATTGAATCATGCCCATAAACCTCTGCAATTATCATAATCAAAAGGCTGCAGATAGCGAAATCTTTGGCAATGTCTTTTCTGTTAACTCCTGTCAGAAAGTCAATATAAAAATATCGCTTTTAATAAGTTTCAAAACTTTATTTTAATTTACAATTGCTATTTTTCATATGAAATGACTTTCGGTATTGTTTGTGGGAAATGTAAAAGAATATATTAATTATAATAAATATTTTATAGTTTTCAGTAATAATAATAAGAAGAAGAAAATCGCTTTCGCCTATATTCTGCAACCAGAGAAGCCCGGGTTGGATTCTATAGTATCTACAAATCTAAAATGCCAGATATATAAATCTTTACGCATCTTTAGTAATTTCTAGTTTGTGAGATGTAAAATAGTTACGGATCGACCGAAAGAAGTTTTTAAGACCGAAATTTAAACAGAAACCTCGATTTATCTTTTATAAAGACTTTTGTAACAGATCATCTGTTTAACTAGAACTTTCTCAAAAAGTAATCGAAACACTTCTCTTGTTCCAAACTAAAAATTTCTATTATTGTTATGTCTGCCGCTTTTAGTGAGCACGTGAAAAAGTCGTCAAAATTTAGTTATATGACTAAATTTTGCTTTATAATTTGCGCTCACGTCTTGATTCAGTCATGACTGATACACTCATACTCATACACAGTGAAGTTCATAGCAATGAATTGTCTCATTTGAGCCGATACTACTCAAATCAATGTGTAATATTAAAAATTTCTGAAGGAAGATACGAGATTTTAGGAATACAGATAGTTTCGGTCGAGATTAGGTCCGGCTGAATTTTCACCAGTATTTTTGTCGAAATCGAAAACGAATTTTCGGTCGATCTCTGTAAATATTTGACGAATGAAGCAATCATATACATTTCAGTAGGTGCTGATTGTTTTATAGGATATACTTTGTTTATTGAGAGTGTTTTAGATGATGATTTGAGTGGTGCTATTGATCTAATATTGTGGATTTTAAGATATTCGTTTTGAACTATGTATGTTTTCCAAGCTTTGACAAAAATGTCTGAACCTTTTTACGTATCTAACGCATCAAAAATTTCAACTGTGGAAATACAAAATCATGGTTATCTGTATAGTATGGCAAAAATACATATAAATAAAAATAGAGGAAGAAGAAGTGAAATACATACTCAACCTTGTATTTATACAAATATTACAGGTAGAAGTTTGACATTCTATTCTATAATTTTAAATTTCGGACTTTTACTATAAAGTTGCGATGATTTTTAATTTTTTGGGAGAATGTAGATTAATTTTTCACTTTCCAAACATGAAAAAAAAATATCTTTATTGATTTCAATAATTTAATTTTATTTATTTTTCTTCTATTTTTCAGGAACTCAAGAAGAATTTCTTCGACGAGCAGAAGAAAAAGTGATTCAGATTGACGCTTATTGTGTGATGCAGATGAAATTCTGGCTTATTTATTTAGTCCTTTCCGCAAATTCATATTTTTTTCCAATACTAAAACCTTTTGTGGAATGTTTGCAAATTGCGCTTATTGAAAATGGCCGCATTTTTTCAATCTTGAGCCCGTTTATTGTGAGAAGAATTTTAGATAAGACACCATCAGAATAAATACTTCCAAATCGGAGATTCAGAATATTTCCACCACCTTTCTCATCCTCGCACGGTACCGTTTCTATTGAATTACGCGATGATAATGTGCACTGTGACTGTGTGCACTGTGCCCGATGATGCGCATTGTGCCCGATGCAGAGCGTAATTTTAACCCAAATGCTGTTTTTCCTTAAATATCCCCTGCACATTGTTTTGTGTCCTATTGTCGAAATCTTATGGAAGCTTCTAGCGGAAATCTTTAAAATATTGCATATTTCCATCTTTTAAAATGTCTGGAATATTCTTTCAATTCCTTTACGGCTACACGCTGTATGTAAACTGTGAGAAACAGCTTAATGGTCCTGTGTCGCGCTGACAAAAATTAGTTTAAAAACTTTAAAGGATTTTGAGTAGATTCTTCTGATAGGATTTTGTCTAAATCCTTATAATGAATTTCCTTATGAGGATTTAGACATAAGTATATTTTGTTATGTGGAATTCTCATAAGAAAAGATTTAGACATAATTCTTTATCGAAATCATGTCACATTCGAAATAAACAAGACTTTTGTAGTAAAAAATACTCCTTTAAAAGAATAATTTTTTTTACAAATTTCCAATTATTTAAACAGTTTTGGAATGAAAAGTCAGTGTTAAAAATTGACCTCAAACTTCCAACTGCCATCATTTTCTGAAATTTTGATTTATCTAATAAATTGGGGATTTGACAGCCAAATAATGCACTATATTTTAACAGTTTGCGGTTCAAGCCCGAGTCTGACTCGAAGTCATTTTTCTTTGCAAGATTTGCTTTTGGTATAAATAATAAAGGAAAATAAAATTTTCATTATTTACTTAGAGCATTTTCGAAATTGTGTAATTGAAGGTAACTTCTTATAAAAGAGTAGTGCCAACCGAATGAAAGGGTCTATCTGAATAAGCATAGCGAAATGGCCCCCACGAACGATGTTTGAAATGAGATGCGTGGTAAAAAGGCTCACCATGAGAATACAATATACCGTGTTGTTAGCCCCTGACCTTGAACTGTCCTTGAGATAATCGGGGAAGTATGCGCCGGCGCTACTATTTTTCAAATACGTTTTTCTCAAAAAAGTAGAAAAGTTAAAAAAAAAATTAAACGAACGCCAATTATTGAAGAATATATTAGTTCTTATCATATATTTTTTTCACATTTTTACATAAAGTTTAACACAGAAAAAAGAACAAAATTATTTTAAAAATTAATTATTAATGTGATGATTTTATATTTACACGAACCAAAAAATTACAGAATGCTGCTCAAAGTATGTACTTTTAAGAAAAAATATTTCGCTAAAATCGAAGATGCGCTTTTTGAGTTATAACAAAAATAATGCTAGCAGCTTGCTACATTATTCGTAACATTCCCTGTTTGTATTTGTACAAACACGCTGCTATAAATGCATGGGTCGATTCGTGGCATTTCTACTCGTACAGGATGCGCAGTGCTCCAAAATAAGAGAATATGTCCATACATACCACTTCCCTATAGTTTTGTTTCGTGTTCGTAAATATTCTGTTATTCTGGTGTACTGTGCATCCTTTTCGCTTAATAATATCAAGTCGATGCTCTACTCGATTGCGCAGGTGAAGCTGAATAGGGGCTGTAAATATATAAGGATATCAACTTTTTGGCAATTTCAGACCTACTCCCAACCTTCTGATATAATAAGTTATCATTTCTCGAACCCTCCTTCCCCTAATAATATTGTTATCAGTGTCAAAAAATTCTTTTTACTTTTACATTTATTTCCCTTTTTTTTTTTTTTTTTTTTTTTTTGCTTTTTCTTACGTTTGCAATGTATATAGCTGTGTACATTTTTTATTCGCCTATTTTGCCGATTTGAATGAAGAGAAAAAATTCATAAAATATCACTGTTATATAAGAAATAGCTTTATATGAAATAACATTTAACAGAAGTACTTATTATTTAAAATATTTAATAATAGCTCTTTGTTACGTAATGCATTGAACAGTGATATTGTCTTCTTGCACTTGGCCCTTGCACGGGCCTAAACAAAACTTCTTATAAACAAAACAGTTGGACAGTTCTTCCCCATCTTTTACGAGCAAAAATAACAAGTATCATTTCGAATCTAGTTTCTCTAACAACGAAACATATACACATATGGCAGGAGAATATTAATGGTGAACGTTGGGTTATTCCATATTTTGGAATGAAATGTTTTATAATCATTCCATGGTTTTAGCAATAACTTTGTATTTTCATAAAAAGAAGAAAACAAACTTAAAAAATTAAGATAACAGATGTAAAGAAAAAGTTAGCAAAAAAGCAAATTTTGGTTTGACCAAAAATGATAAAGATATCAAATGACAAACGCCCCCTCCACCTACCATTGATATCTTCCGATGTCAAGTGCCAGAACCCCCACACACACTTCCTCCTAAAGTAATTCGTTATGTATGTACACTGTTCAGCCCCATAGCCTCCTTCTATGTGCAAATGATGGTAGGCAAATGTTACCATTTTGTTTCTCAGTTCTTGATATTAATACGCGAGAAGGATGCGCAGTACGCCAAAATAACAGAATATTTACAAACACGATACAAACTTATAGGGAAGTGGTAAGTGTGGAAGTATCCTCTTATTTTGGAGCCACCATGCGCGAGGAAAAGTTACGAATATTTTAGCAAGTTGCTAGCGTTATTTTTGTTATAACTCATACAGCGCATCTTCGATTTTAACGAATTTTTTTCTTAAAAGTACATGCTTTGAACATTATTCTGTAATTTTTTGGTTGGTGTGAATATAAAATTACTACATTAATAATTTTTTTAAATCAATTTTGTTTATTTTTCTATGTTAAAGTTTTTGTAAAAATATGAAATATATATATAATGTGAACATGTTCTTATATATAATGATATTAATAATATAATAATTAATAATATGTTCTTCAATAATTGGCATTGGTTTCATTTTAGGTAGGCTTCGTAAGAAATACTACCTATTGCAGTCGTTACTATGGTGCGACTTTTGAAAAATTCCTTCATAACTTTTCATTATAGGACCCCAGGATCCCAAAACCACCCCCACCTAAAAAGTTTATATATATGTATGTATGTATGTACTAAATTTTGTCCGCACGATAAAAGTCGCAATTATGCACGGATTGTCCTCAAACTCGCCAACAACTTTGATATGGCTAATATCTCGGCGGGGATTGAAAATGGGCGAAATCGGTCCAAGAGGGTGGAAATGGGAAGGGTTCAAAATTTTGAATACTGTCTTAACATGATTCTGATAAAACCAGCTCTTACACAACAATAGCAGAAAAAAAATAAAAGTTTTTCGTTATAGCAGTTGCCAACAATTAAAAAATAATAATAAAATTCTCACCACAACAATTACTTTTCTAATGCAAAATTTTCACGTGTAAAATTAAATAGTTTGACAAATTGAAAACAAATTGAATATTACGTCATAAGTTTTTTAGAGCAAGATTTCAGCATGAAAACTCAAAATAAAATAAATAGTTTGACGAATTAAAAAAATATGTATATTGCGTCATATTGGAAATATAATGGACCTCAGCAGGTGAATATTTAACGCCATGTGAGTTTGAAGAAACGGATTAAAACATGATAAAAACCCGACTATGGAAATATTAACATATTTTAACACTTTAAGGTTCTCTGAATTTTTTGTAGCCATTTTTTAAAAATATTCCATATACATGTGTGTGTGTATTCGTGTATATTATAATTTTCACAAAAAGTTTAGCTCCATACAGCTTACTCTTTGTGAAGAAACTGGGTTTAACTCTAATCTTGATTTAAGTTTTGTTGGAGAATTTAGTACTTAACTTCGAAATCTACCTCCGCCTGTAGGCCCGAGCCGGCAGGGATTTTTTTTAACTTCTGTATTTTTGAGGAAAACCTATTTGTAAAATATTGGTGCCGGCGCATACCTTCCCGATTATCTCAAGGACAGTTCAAGGTCAGGGTCTAAAAATACTCTATATTGTATTCTCATGCTGAACTTTATTACCACATGTGTTATTTCAAACATACGCCATGGAGGCCATTTAGCTATGCTTACCCGGCTAGACCCTTTGCGTAAGAATCACCAGACCGCAAAGTGCTAAGAAGCCGTGTGATATTTCTGGTTCAGATTATTACTAAATGTACAATCACTTACACTGATTTATTGTGTATGTGATGGCCAATGAATTTTGAGGAATTTAGATCTATTAAAGGTCACCCTTTTTATATGACAATACTCAGATTAAAGTACAGTAAATAGAATATTAAGAAATTATTTGTTCTTGTGCATTATTTAAACAAAAAATAATTCCCTAAACACCCTAAGAAGAAAGTCATAAGGTCATATAGTATAACCTCGGTTAATAAAATTAAAATTATTTGAATGCCTGCGTATGTAATTGACTTTGGTATGTTTGTAATATTACATTAATTAATTTTATGGCCTATGTTGACTATCTTTGGAATTGTAAAATTACTTGTATAACATGTGTAATCTTTATGTAAGAAAAATTGTCAGTTTTCTCTCTAAAAAATGTGGTATTTTATATATTGATATATAATATAATATATTTAATATATATATAGAATGTTACATATTGCATAACTGGTTTCCGTCCTTCATAAGATGATAAATTCGTAAGCACACAAAGATAACGTCTATTCTTTATTAATAATTGCTTTATATTTATATAATTCAGATTTCATACATTCATCTGCCTCCAGCATATTCACTGGAAACGATTGTATCGGATGTATGAACTCTATCTGTGGGTTTTTTGTTCTGAAGTTCGGCTTCATGAGTTCGCCACTTTAACCCTTTATGCCTGACTTGTTTTTTAACTCTATGACTGTCACTCCCGACATACTGCGACGCATTCATTATTTAAATCATTAAAACATTGAATAATGACTAATATTCTCTTTGTTTATATTAATTTACATAATTATGTTTTTTTTATTTCGTGTTGGAGTAATAATAAGCATTTACCCTCCAAAAAATTAAAGACAAAAATTTTATTACAAGATTGCCGCTTGCGGGACAATCACAGTTTTAAAGAACTATTATAAATACTTAATATAAATTTCATTTAACACATCGATTGACAGTAATAAAATTTGGAGTGAATTATACTTCGTTTATCAAGCTACAAAAGCATTATTCCTTCTACAGAGCAAAAATCTATATTGTATTTAAATGAATAATTTGTTTTCCAAATACCACTTTTCGGCTTTCTAGATGTTGAAAGACATGCAGAGGAAAGTTTCAGTTCTAAGAGAGTTTTGTATATATATAGATTTTAGGAAATTATTTTTATAAGTTTTCTAATTCTAAAAAACATTAAATTATACTCTAATGAAGTTTGTGATAAGGGTTTTAAATAATATATAATATCTTTCACTATAAAAAAAATGTACATATAATTTTTTTTTTCAATTGAAAGGAAACGGGAAAATTCCCGTTAAATTTTTCTAGTTCATATTTTGGTCTATAATCAAGGCGTTCTGTGTGACCAGCTTCTGTAGTTTACAGAGCATTTTTCTGCGATTGGCGATTCATTTACTAGTACTGATCATTACATTAACAAGTTATCTTTAAAAAGTATTATTTAGACCAATGTCAGACGGGCGTCTTTTTTGCTGCTTTTTTGCTTATGTATTATCCATTCACAATGCTATAGCATTGTGAATGGATAATACATAAGCAAAAAAGCAGCACAAAAGGCGCCCGTCTGACATTTTTCTTAATGTTAAATAGCGATATTTTTATTAATTTTAATAGACCAAATCAATCTCAAATGTTTTTAATATTTGCAGAAATCTTCTAATGTTGTTTTTTTCAAAAATATAATGAAAATTCTATAACAGGTATAATTTTCATAAATTAATAATTTAGGGCATAAAGGGTTAATCAAGATAATGGATAAAAAATCGTAATATTTTAATTAAAAACCATTATACATCTTTATGAAAACATTTCATATAGCACAGCTTGAATAAAATACATTTTTAAAATTTAAAAGGACAGAATAAAGTTTACAATTTTATTAAATATATTATTAATATAATACATTACAAAATGTTGGTGCTTCTTGAGAAATGAAAATTTTATAAGTTTAAAACTGTTTTATAGAGATTTAATTTGCTATACTCACATAAAATAAAGAAAAGATGTTTAGATGGAAATATTTTTTGTACTGAAATAACTGCTGTATTTTTGATGTAAAAGATTTTAGGTTATGTCATTATTTTTATTTATTATTATTATTTTTCAAAACAAATGCTGTAGATATTTTTGAATAGCGTGAAGAAAACAGATTGTATGTAGAATAATTAGTCCAAAAGATAAAGTCTCACAAGGAGAGGGCCAACCTTTTTAATCACAGATTTTGATTATTTTATTATATGTTGTAGGGTAGAGACCCCTTAGTGTCAGGTTCAACGGATTTTATCCAACGCTTCTTAGTTCTTGAGAAACCGGGGGGGGGGGGTCTAACAATAGTACGCAACTTAAATACTTACTTTGTAACAAAAAGGATAGGTTGGCCGTAGCTCACTTGGCACGGCGTTTGCTGGCTGACTGCGGACCCGGGTTCGGTACCCGAACGCGCTACATTTGTTTTTCTCTTTTTTTGTTTTATAAATAAACTTGTAATTATAATTTTATAATTTAAATTAAAAATTTCAATATTATACATTAATTATAATGTTATAAACTTAAATTTATCATTTTTTATTTTTAAACTATTATTTCTCATCCTTTAAAGAGGTTTAAAAGGAAATTGGATATATTATTTAATGATGAAAATTCCAAAATCGTGACAAAACCTGTTGTGACGCCATCTAGTTACGATAAAATAAAAATAAAAGCAGAAAGAAGATAAAGAGGAAAGCAAAATAAGCATACGTATTACAAACGTAAAAATCTTTAATATGCAAAAAATTGGTTGTAATTTAATTCTGATGTTAATTTTTAATATAATTATGCTTGTTACTTTAAAAACAGAATAATAGTATTATCGCATTGACTTCCTTTGTTAAAGTAAAGCGTAAATGATGTTTCTTTAAAATCACCAATTGACACAATTGCTCAATATCATTGCATCGATAAAGAATGTATGAAATACATTTTAAAAGCGATTTAAAAAAAATTAAAAGTTTTATGATGTTTTATACAACTATTTAGTTAAAAATTTAAAAAAAAAGGTTAAAATAATAATTGATATACAATATTTTAAATTTTAATTGACAATGAGATTATTAAGTTATACTTACAAATATATTTATAAAACAAAAAATGAGAAAAACAAAGGTAGTGCGTCCCGGTATCGAGCCTGGGCTCGCGAATCAGACGGCAAACGCTATACCAATTCAGCTGCGACCAAACTATCCTTTTAGTTACAAAGTAAGTATTTAAGTTTTGTACCATTGTTAGACTCCCTGGTTTCTCAAGAACTAAGGAGTGTTGGATAAAATCCGTTGAACCTGAGACTAAGGGGTCTCTACTCTACAACATATATTAAAATAATCAAAATCTGTGATTAACAAGGTTGGCCCTCTCCTTGTCAGTTAAACAATATTCTCAAATTAAAAAAAAATGTGAAATTCCTGAAATCTGACAATCAATCAGTCAATTAACACCTATTCGTTTCGGTACTCTTTAATAAAAATGTATGAAAGGGGCGGCATTTTTTCATAAGATATACAGTGAAATATCTTTAACACGTAACTAAGGCGACCGAAAAAATTTTCCGTGTTAAAAGAATTTCGCGTTAAGAGATCCGTAAAAAACTGAACAAAACTTACAAATATTTTCGACGTAGTCAAATTTTCTTTCGATTTCCTTTTAAACTACTGGTAAGTTGCATCCATTAGGATAAAAAGCAAGTAAAAAAATATTGTTTTTTGGGAAAAAAGTCAGATGTCTTTTTTTAAGTGTCTTTTTCAGCATTCTGAGATCTAGCTTTTTTGAACCAAATAAGCAAAGCTGTCTCTAAATCTTCGTGCTTAGCAGTTCTCATACGTTTTCTCTCTGGCTTAAACATACTGCGCTCAAACTTTAACGCAATAGGATCCTTGTTTTTTTTTATTATTGTGAATAATGTAGAACTGGCAATGCCAAGCTCATTGCGGATTTCTGTTTTGTCAACTGCATTAAGCAGCTTCATCTTCATTTGAAGAGAAATAGCAGTTTGTTTTCGCACAGATTTCTTAGCCATTGCGCTAATAAAACATAAGCTAATTTACAAAAAACACGAATTCACTGATATTCACCCAAACTTCAGTGGTTTTAACACAAAATTCACCAATTTCAACTCAAACTAACTTGCTCGAAAGTGAACTTTTTTCGTGTTAAACGATTTTTGTTTCGTGTTAAAAGAAACAAAATGCAATAAATTGCACAGTGTACTGTCCGGACCGCTATATCATTTCGTGTTAACCGATTTTTCAGGTTAGGCGTTTTCCCGTTAAACGTATTTCACTGTATATTCATTTTATAATATACATATAAATATTTTTAAATTAAAAATTTTTAATCATTAAATATTTAATTAATTTTTTTTTAAGATTTTAATTCGAAATGAAATTTATTACATATATATATATTACAATGAAAAAAAAAAGAGTTAGAAATATTTTTATATAAAGAAATTGCGCGACAGATACAGGTAATATTTAAGCATAATACTTGATATTTTAAAACAATATATGTGCAGTTTTCGATTTTAAAAAATTACTATTTTTTTTTTGGCTGTTATAAATTGATGGAAATATTTTATGTATCGTACGCAAATGTATGCTATTTCCTATTAAAGATTTTTTAATGTGTAAATAGAATTAGAATTTTGTGTAAAGTGATGGTATATTTATTAACAAAAATTTAAAGTTTAATAAAAAAAACTGAACCCCCTTAAACTCGTCTCAGTTAACTTATTGATATAATAAATGAGCTGTAAAGTTTTAAATATCTGTTTTTGTTTTTTCTCAAATGCTTCCTTTATCAATTAAAATCTCTGTGAGTATTATGTTTCTTCGAATACTAATTGAACAGACGGTGGAGGACCATTGATTATCTTCAGTCATATTATTAACTTTTTTTTTGTCATATACTACCTTTATCATGTGAGCTCTTAACTTAACACTTAGAGTTTTAGAAGATCAATGTTCGTATAACCATTCTTTATTGGTAAAAGACATAAACAAATTTTGTGAAATGCGCAGTTTGAAGAAAATAAGTAAGTTTCTTTATATTTAAAACCACATTTTGTTCCAATTAAAGAACTTTATTCTCTAAATTAAATTAAAGTAATGTACCCCGAAATGTGACTAATATTAAAAATATTCTTATTAAATTTTGCCATGTCTGAGGTGCAGTTAGTTTTATTTGCTTTGTAAGGAAATTGCAGTTCACCATTTTTTGTTTTCTTTTTAAGATATTCTCATACATGATACCGTAATTTGAATTAGAATATTTTGCATATTGATTTCAGTTATGCAAGATTTAAAAAAAACAACAACAGAATTATCATTATTTTATCGTTTAAATAAATTTGTATTAAGAACAGTAATTCAAAAAGGAAATTAATGAAAATATATTTATCAAGCGAAAAGTAATTTCATTTATTTGATGCAAAAAAATGTACAGTTTATCTTTAGATGCTTCCCGAACTTTAACAAGTTATGAATAAATACTGTGTTTGATAATTATTCCCATAAATGCAACAAGAATATTAAGAGAAATCTTTGCTACTGCAAATTATTTTCTAAAATACGTTATTTTTCTAATTCAGATTTTATTTTTCAGAAACATTAAAGATAACAGAAAGTATCAATTAAGAGAACCAGGACAACGTTTTCTGAAAGTTTTTGCAAAATTAAGAATATTTGTATTTTTTTAATTTTTTTTAATGTTGTTTTAAAACAGCTACTTTTTTGATCAAGAATATTTATAGAATTTACTGGTAGATAAATCCAGGTCATAAAATATCAGTCATTGCAATTCCAAAATGAAGTACAAATTAATAGTCATTATAGAGCCAGAGCTAATTATGCAATTAATTACTTTATGAATCTTATGTCACTAGTGACCATTTGTTAATTCGTAGGGAAATTTCAAGAAGTAGAAACTAAAATAACTGCCCTACTTTTCGAGCTTAAAAAGCATTTAGTAGATTAAGACCATCTCCTATGTCATCTATCATGAAATTATATTTATATAATCTTTTAATATTACAAATAACGCTTTCATGGTGATTTTAATGCATTGTTTGTATTAGTCTAGAAAATCCTTCTGATAAAATGAAAGAAACCTGTAATGAGCTTGATGTTTAATGTAACTTTTAAACGTGATGTCAATTTCTTTACTGTTGTTGATTTACCACTACATATACTAATTATTAAGTAAATAATACATAAAACCTTAAATAACTGTCGAAAATTCCATACTCACTAAAGAGAAATTCACTAATGAGAAATTCATGTAATGTCGTTTTCGATACTAAATTGAAAAATATTGGAAATAAATGCGAATCCTTCTTTTTTTTCGTTTAACACAAATATATTGTATTTTAAGGGGACCGGGAAAGCAAAATTCAACCAAAAAATCGATTTTTACTTTTTTATATCATTAATAGTTTAAACCTTTATCTTTCCAACGATGTTTCACACATGTTTATGTATATATATAAAAGAACAAGTGTTGAAATTATTCATTCTTTCTAAGAGTACTTCACAGCTGAATGGCTATTTAAATCTTTAATTGACTTTTTCTCAAAACTTTGATTTTTCATGTTTATGTTCCCTTTTTTCAATACCTACTAAACTTAAGAACTCAGGTTTTAATTTAATACTTATATTATGCTATATTGTATACTTTAACACAGGGGTTTAATGATTTGTTGAGAATTATTTATTTTAGGCAGTGAAATCTTACCAAAAATGCTAATTTAAAAAGTGACTTTCAATAAATAAGTAATAATTAAATTTGAGTTTCACTTAGAAAGAAAATGGTCTGTTAAAATAAGTAAATCATATTATTCTAACTACTCTAAAAAATCTAGACCTCTATCTTTCACAATTTCTGAGCAAAAGATACATAAAGTTGGCGAATTTAACATGGCGGAGATAGGGCTTTGCCGGTCCCCTTAAATGTCTTCAAAACGACTCGGGATTTATGTTTTTCGAAAATATACAGGTATTTTTATGTCACTATAATGTAATTTTAAATGTCTGATCGCAAAATATATTTATAAAGCATAATTATCATAAATATACTGTTTGTTAAGATGTGATATTCAGACGTGTATATGTGTTGAAATTTAAATTGTCTGTATACTGTCTCATTAACAGTGCTTATACAAAATGAACTTGTAACTGCTTTTTGAAATCGTAACTATACACTCTTGTTTGTTAAGATGTGATATTCGGACGTGATTGTTTGTTCATACGTTGAAATTTAAAATGTCTGTACACAGCCTCATTAACAGTGGCTGTTCAAAATGAACTCATGTAACTGTTTGTGGAAAAAATAACTTTACTCTTTCATATATGTATATTTATAATGTTGAATTTTGTGATGTTTAATTTGGGAATTGTAATGTATACTATGCACTAACTTTTCAATGAATAAATGAATTATTGCTAAGAAATACTATATCATTTTAAATGAAAATGAGCCACTAAATGTTTTGATTTTACTCTAGTTTCAAAAGGCTTTAAAACCACAATAAATGAATGAGGAAATATATCTTCACACGTTTAATATATATAATAATATAGCGTTTAATATATATAATAATATATATTATTTAATATATATTATAATGTATTATGTAGCGTGATAAAGATGTACAACATATTTAGCACAGATGATGATAATCTCTTTAGCTCTTGAGCATCTATATAGGATCTACTAAAGATAATTCCATTTAAAATAATTTTTTAGCTTTTTAGCATCCAAGTAAGGTTAAATGTATCCATATTTCTCTTTTTTTGTTTCAGTAATGTCGGATACAGGAGCGCGAACTGGCCATTGAGCCAATATTTCCTGCAGAATTTTCATACACAAGGAATTCAAATCTATTATACACTGCTCAAAACAATTAAAGGATATTGCAGTTTTAGGTGGATTTTGTATCTGGTAAACTGTTTAGCTGATTGATGCATGGTCGACAGACATAGTAGGTTATATGAGAATAAATTACACATGTTTGGCAGAAAAAAAATGCATTTTATTGCGCATTTGTGTACTAAAGGAAAAAAAAAACACAATTTGTGCATATGAGAAAAAAAGAATAAGAAAAGGTGTTTTCTTCAAAGAAAATCATTTTCAGTAGGGGGTATGGTTTCCACGGGCGGCCAGCAACGTTGAACACCTTTGAGGCATGGACTCAATGAGGCTATTAATGACGAGTTGGGGTATTCTGCCCCACTCTTCCAGAAGAGCTCTTTCCAGTTCTTGGAGAGTTTGTGGGGGTTGTTGGCTGCCAGAAACTCGTCTTCCTAGAGCGTCCCAAACGTGTTCGATTGGATTCATGTCTAGAGAACACGCTGGCCATTCCACTCGAACGATTCCTTCCTCGAAAAGGAAATCCTCCACCAGGTTTGCACGATGTGGACTGCAGTTATCGTCCATTAAAATGAAGTTATCTCCGATTGCTGCAGCGTAAGGGACTACAATAGGTCTGAGGATCTCATCCCTATATCGTCGACCAGTCAGAGCTCCATCTCGAATGATGTAGAGGTCGGTGCGCTCGTCAATGGAGGTGCCACCATACACCAACACTCCTCCACCGCCAAATCTGACACTTTCGTGCACGAACGCAGGATTATTCCTACTGCCACGGTCCTTCCAGATGAAAATACGCCTATTATCCGGATGCACAGAAAAACGGGACTCGTCAGAAAACAGAATATTGCTCCATTCATTTCTCCTCCAGTTGACATGCTCGGTTGCCCACTCCCTGCGGTCGCGACGATGCCTTGATGTTAATCTAACACATACCATCGGTCGGCGAGCATACAGACCTACAGCATGGAGCCGGTTTCGGACAGACTGAGTTGAAATCGTGGTCCCTGTAGCCGAGCGAAGGTGTTGTTGGAGAAGAGTAGCGTTCATGGTTCGGTGTCTCCGAGCTGTTAACGCTAAATACCGATCTTCATTGGGCGTTGTTGCCCATCTACGACCTTGCCCTGGTCTTCGGCCTGCACATACATTCTCCAAAAAACGGTTCCAGATCCTGGAAATGACACTTTGTGACACTCCAATGGCTTGCGCTACTTCGGCTTGAGTTTGGCCCCCTTCTAACCTACCAACAACTCTCAAATCTTCTGAATCTGTCAAATGACTTCGCTGAGACATCGTACTCATCGAAAGAAAGCAATCACTGAATGCCGATCATCCTTGTCTTCATTCTCTTTTATCCAGTTGAAAGTCAAATTTCATTCGCTGCCGCTGAAGCGACGTTTTTGACGTCGAACTCAAAATTTGCATACTCCACAGTTTGAAAACCAGAAAAATTTGCATTTGTGATTCTCTTCTTCTATTTTCGGCAAAAAAATTTCGTTTATATCTTTATTTTATATAAAACTTCAAATATCCTTTAATTGTTTTGAGCAGTGTATTAATGATAAATGTGAGACAAATCTCATTAAAAATCTTTTACTGTTACAAGTCTTAGTAAAAAGCACAAAACTTAAGCACCACCAAAGTCTCGAGTTTCGAAAAAGGACAGTATGCCATTGAAAAATTATTTTAAAAAGTCTGTTTATAGCTGCAATTGTTTTGGTTTTTTTTTTTTGTTTGTTTTGTTTTTTTAATTATGAAGGAAAGAAATAGGTGAATAGTGGAGAGTGCATTAGAGGCTGGGATGTTACAATACCGAAAAATATCTAAAAATTGTTCAACTTAAAAATTCAACAATTTTTACTGTATGATGCACGTTAAATTTGTTTAACAAAATAAAATATTTTAAACAGTTCATTTTCAAAAAGAAAACTATATAGAATACATTTAAAAATTAATCTCTTTCATACGAAAAAAGAAAAAAATCAACAAACGTCAAATACACTCGATTTATTTTCATTAAATATAATCAGTTCATGTACACAAATTAAACCTACCAAACGTAAACAGCCCATATAAATATAAATAAGAATAAGTATTTCGCATCACTTTTCCTATCGTACTCCTCAGGTGGTGAGAATGTTTTCCAATTTTATTTTATTCTTTTATTGGCTTACTAAAAAAATACGGACGTGCAATATATAGGGAACGTCCACTGTCTGCTTTCATAGGAGTAAAAATTGACCATCATGAATTAATTTTTGTATTGTTACCGCGTTAAAATTTTAAAATAAAAATATATTCCCACGCTATTAAAAAAAAATCTCTCAAATTGACAGAAAAAAACCTGTCAATTTTAGCGTCAGTAGAAAACCGTTTAAATTACAGAAAGTATCGGTAATTTTTCATCAAAAGAGTTTTTTTCAGTAAAAATATAGATCTTTTTGTAAAAATTACAAACCCACTTTTTTCTGTAAAAAAATGCAAATTTTTTCAGTAAAATTACAATTTTTTTTTTTTAACAGTTCAAATACATCACCCATTATGGGTTTTCATTACTTCTTAAATGTAACTATTGAAAATAACACTTAAATGTAATTAATGAAAATAATGTACTTCGAATGTATTTTTTTCAATATACACATATATTACAATATTTAAAGCATTTTAACTTGTGTCCAAAATTATCAATACCTCTAAGAGATATGCTGGATTAAAAAAAAAAAAAAAAATTGCAACACATCTGTGCGTGTATCCTGGAATGTTGATCTATTAAGGTCCTCAAATTAATATTGTTTACAAACATGCAAATCTTGAAGGAAAATTAAGTTTTGTACACCGTTTTAATAGCTGTCAGATTAAAAAAAAAAAAAAAAAGAAAAAAAATGTGGGCAAACATTTTTAAATAAAGCTTTTGTTTTAAGTAATAAATTTAAACAATGAAGAAATTTGTTTTTGAATTTTACTGCATAGAGCATTTTAAAAGTTGTTTTTTTAAAGAAACATTGTTTTATAATAATGTAATTTTCGATATGATTCATTTTTCAACTATTTCTTGAACTCATTATGCAGATCACATTTTAGAAAGAATTCTTATTGGTAAAATAGAAATAATGAAAAATATATTTATTTAAGTCGGTAGTCCTGTACATTTTATATTTAGAAAAAATGACGAAAATAGAACTTTTTTAGTTGTTGCGTAAAATGAATATACATTCACACTAGGAATATACATTCTTAATATATTCAGCATAAGATAGTAAAGATCTCATAATTATAAATCCATTCAAATCCGATCAATTCAAATGAAAATGCCTTTTACTGCATCCGTTTTTTTTTTTTTTTTTTTTTTTTTTTTAGAAATTTCTAAGGTACAATCTTTATATTCATTTTTCCTAGTTTGTGTTTTTAGGGTTTCGTTCATCTGACGAAACCCTATTCGTCTCACTCCTTTGTCTGTCTGTCTGTCCGTCTGTCTGTCCGTCACAGAGCCCGTTCTCAGAAACTATACATGTTGGAGACTTGAAATTTTCAGTACTTATAGCTGAACACCTCACATGAAACGACAAATCCTAAAATTTTGAAAAAGTCTTAAATTTAACCCTTTGGGCCCCCACATGTGTATTTCAAACAATTCTTTCTAAGTCAGTCTCTAATAAGGTTGGAGCCATGAAATTCCGCATACTTATAGCTGAATAGCTGAGACAACAAGACAAATCATAAAATTTTGAAAAGAGTTTTATATTTAACCCTTTGGGCTCCAATGTGTGTATTTTAAGCAATTTTTTTCTAACATAGCCCCTAATTAAGTTAGAGACATGGAATTTTGAATTATTATAGTTAAACACATGAGCCCACACAACAAACCATAAAACTTTGAAAAAGTGTTATACTCGTATTTAACCCTTTGGGCTCCAATTTGTGTATTTTCAGCAATCCTTTATAACAGAATTCGTAATCAAATTGGAGGCATGCAATTTTGTATTCCGATAGCTAAACACCTCAGATCACACGACAAATAATAAATTTCGAAAAAGTTTTATGTTTAACCCTTTGGAGTCCAGCTTGTGTATTTTAAGCAATTCATTTTAACAGAGTCCCTATGTGAATTGGGGACTTGAAATTTTGCATACTTATAGCTGAACGCCTCAGATCACACGCCAAATAATAAATTTCGAAAAAAGTTTTATATTTAACCCTTTGGACTCCAGCTTTTGTGTTTTAATCAATTATTTTTAACAGAGCCCCTAATTGTATTGGAGACTTGAAATTTTGCATACTTATAGCTGGAAACATCAGATCACACGACAGATAATAAATTTCGAAAAAAGTTTCATATTTAACCCTTTGGACTCCAGCTTGTGTATTTTAAGCAATTCTTTCTAACTGAGCCCATAATTAAATTGGAGATTTGAAATTTCGCATACTTATAGCAGAACACCTGAGGCCAGGCGACATATCATAAAATCTTGAAAAATTCTTACATTTAACCCTTTGAGCTGCCACATATATATTTTAAGCAATTCTTTCTAAATGAGCCCCATAATTAAGTTGGAGACATGGAATTTTGAATATTTATAGCTGAACACTTCAGGTCACACGACAAATAATAAACTTCGAAAAACGTTTTATATTTAACCCTTTGAACTCCAGCTTGTGTATTTTAAGCAATTCTTTCTAACTGAGACCATATTTAAATTGGAGATTTGAAATTTTGCATATTTATAGGAGAACACCTGAGGCCCGGCGACAAATTATAAAATCTTGAAAAAGTCTTACATTTAATCCTTTGATCTCCCACATATATATTTTAAGCAATTCTTTCTAAATGAGACCCATAATTAAGTTGGAGACATGAAATTTTGCATACTTATAGCAGAACACCTGAGACCACACGACAAATAATTTTTTTTTCGAAATAGTTTTATATTTAACCCTTTCGACTCCAACTTGTGTTTTTTAATCAATTCTTTCTAACTGAGCCTCTAATTAAATTGGAGACATGGAATTTTGCATACTCATAGCTGAACGCGTCAGATCATAAGACAAAATATGAATTTTTGAAAAAGTCTTATAATTAACCCTTTGGACTTCAACTTCTGTATTATAAGCAATTATTTCTAACTGAGCCCTAATTAAGCTGGGGATACGAAATTTTGCATACTTATAGCTGAACACTTGTGATAACACGACAAATGATAATTTTTTCAAAAAGTCTTATATTATTGACTCCTCTGGGCTCTAACTTGTGTTTTTTAAGCATTTTTTCTAACTTAGCCACTAATTAAGCTACAGCGAACTAGTTTCACTTGAAGGCTCCGGGAGGAGGGGGGGGGGGGTCAATTTTTCCCCAAACCCCTCATCTAATATATCATTTGACGACCCTTCAGCCACTCTTTCATTTTATGCACAATAGCCTTTCATATTTTATTTCCACTTGGCCAGGAGGGTTTTCCTATCTTAAGTTTTATAGGTTCAATTTCCTCGACTAATATAAGTGCGAATAGGTTCTAAAACGGAGTTTTGTCGTTCAGATGTTTGTTTAGAATAGAGTGCACTCCCTAGTTCCGAATTGTGGAGCTAACAGATTTTGCAAAAGGATAGTGTTTTGAAAGAAATATTAAACGAAACCCTCTATGCTATCTGTGATCACACTTACCCACTTGCTTAATATACCAGTGTGTGGTCAAAAGGCCAGAACTGAAACACATATCGAACCCTTCAAGCTAGATAATTGTAAAAACCAAAAACAACTATTACTGATTTTTTTTTTTTTTTTTTTTTTTTTTTTTTTTTGTGCTGTTACTTTTCCAGTATAAGAGCCTTAGCGGTCTTTTTTAAAACTTGACGCACTTCAAACTTCAGAAGGTCAGATTTTGTTGTCAGACGATAAAAAAAAGCTATGAAAACAAACCTGATGAACTTTTAGGCTTGTTTATGCATTTCGTTATACATGTATATATAAACATTTTATTTATATATACTGTTATTATTATTTTTTACCTACAAATCACTTCGGTTTAGATATAAAAATAGGTAAATGGCTTGTTTATATAAAAATATTATATAAAAATAAATGCTTGTTTATATGAAACAATGAACAGGTTGCAAGAAAATATTCATGAAAAATTTGCCTTACACGCAAAACTATTTTCTTTATCTCGCCAAGGAACCTACACTGGAGAACTGTCCTTTTTTGGGGTGGTTTCGCAATTATATAAACACATTTCACCTATAGTCGTAGTCTGATCCGTCTGTTTGTCCGCATATAAAAGCGCAAGAACTACCCAACCGAATGGTTTGGAATTTAGTTAGGAAGAGCGAAGCGAATCCTTTACTAGGCTACACAAATTACATTTTGTCGTACACTTTACAAAAAAACTATTCTGTATTTTGACTTGAAATTAAACATAAAAATAAAGTATGATCTGTAGATTTGCACAATATTCTTTTTTTTATAGAATAACCTTAAATAATTTATTATTTTAATTAATTTATTTTACATATTTTTTTTCCATTACGAACGCATTTTTGCAAATAGAAAATGAAACACGTATATTTTCAGACGAAAAAATAAATCATGGAGCTATGATTTCTTTTATGAAAGTTTTAAAGTACCCTTTTTTATGAAAATTATAGCATATTTTTAATAAATTAAAATTTGTGAAAATTTAATTATTTACATTCAATTATAAAAGAATTTTTTAGTGCTAAGAATTCAAATACATAGTTTATTTTTATTATGTGAAATCATTTACGCAGACAGAACTTACGCATTTTAAAAGAATTATATTATGATTTTATTTTTTGTAAAATGGCAACAAAAGAATAATAACAAATAAAATTGATTGTTAAATTCGTTATATATATATATATTGTAAAATTTTGCTTCGAAAATATTTTTATTTGTACCAGTCTTATATAATAAATTAAAAAAAAAAAAAAAAAAAAAAAAAAAAATTCCGGGGAAATTTTTAGTTATTTGGCTGAATTTACATTTCTAAAATTAAAATGCTCCAAAACATAAAATAACGTTTTTGCTTAATAAAGATGCAAGAATGATATCGAAAAATATTGTTACTTTCAAATATTTATCATATTAAATAATGCTTCGCGAATCCAAACAAAGCATGGCTTTTGCTAGTATGTATAATCATTGCAAAATTTTGTGGAGACATTTCAAATTTTATGAAAACCAAATAAAAGCTTAAAAAGATATAAATAAAAGTTTTCTTCATACTATTAAATCTACAATACATAATTAATTCAGTGATGTCCCATGATATTTAATGATTCTAGGTTGTCATGTTCATTCCGTCCTATTTAAGATGGAGTCCTATTATTTCCGTATTACTAAATTTAATATATATATATATATATTTATATATATAATCGCAACAGATTTTGTATCCACGCATTCTTGCATAAGAGTGTAAAAGCTATTGTACCAAGATCTGAATATTTATCAAACTACTTGCAGTACTAATAATGAGCTAGAAGAAGCAAGGGGTCGTCGGGTACCTTCATCGGCCCGAGCCCAACCCTTCCTGCTTTTCGGTGTCTTTAATTTGTGTAATTTCCCTTTTAAATTTGTCCGGTTTCAATCTTTGATTTTTTTTTTTTTCAATCTCGCTTTCGCTAGAGAGTCTTTTACTCGGGACGTGGCTGGGGACCTATGAAACTTGCTTCCGCAAAAGATTCGAATAAGTGGAAGGATAAAGGGCTGCGGACGAAGAGATGCCGCTCGCCGCGGCGGTGCGAACGCCGTGCAGTGCGTGCGAACGTGCAGAACGTGCAGTGCGAACGCACCTCAATTGTTACGTTTGACGTACAATTTCCGATTTGTTTACTTTCTTCTACCTTCAATAGAAGAAAGTATTGTAATCAAAACTTATTCAACGGATTTACACGTTTTAGGGGTCAGTGAACCATAAAACATATTTATACAAAATGTCTATCTGTCCATGTGTCGCCATTGTAAAATCGAAAAGTGTATGAAGTTATGCATAGAATTGAACCAATTTTATTTTATTTTTTTATTTTTTATTTATTTATTTTTATTTTTTTTTAATTGGACGATTGCACCATGAAATATATTAAAAATTATGTATTTAAAATAAAATACACTATTTGCTAAAAGTTACACACATTAAAAATATACATTAAAACATCAACGTTTAGGCGAAACGTTGATGTTTTAATGTATATTTTTAATGTGTGTACCTTTTAGCAAATAGTGTATTTTATTTTAAATACATAATTTTCAATTTTATTGTGTATTCTTTTGGCTAGGGCCAGCATGTTCTCCTCTAATTTGGTGGTTACGGAAATATTTGGTGGTTATGATATTGTTGTTTTTAAACTTAAATAATAAATGAAATTTACTATAATGTTGAAGTAAGTTTTCAATCAAGTAAATATAAAAAGCTAGTATTTGCAAAGAAAAATTAACTACCTCGTATCTTATCACGCAAATAATATTACTTTTATCAAAATATAACTGCTTTTATAAGACTCAACAAGTAGGGTGAAACCCCTAGTAA
Organism: Maratus speciosus; assembly: GCA_963932465.1. Classification (NCBI taxonomy): domain Eukaryota; kingdom Metazoa; phylum Arthropoda; class Arachnida; order Araneae; family Salticidae; genus Maratus; species Maratus speciosus. The sequence goes on from OZ010800.1 coordinate 34,375,944, forward strand.
CTGCTACTTTAAGGATTCTTTCTAGTTCAAGTTACTATTACAAAATTTTTAATTAATTTCGTACTTTATTTTGAAGGGATAGTAGAGATACATTGAAAAATTACTGTTGGCAAAATTCTTAAAAATTATATATTGTATTATTAAAAATTAATATTTTTCATAAATATGGTCAATAACTCCAGTAACTAACACCAACCTCATTTTACTTGCAACGATAAAAAAGGTTATTTTATATTTCAAGGAATTCATGCTTAAAAATACCTTAATCCTTACTATAAAAACGAAATACTTAAACCATATTTAAATTTATATGTGATATCATACTGCAAATGCAGGCGTCACTTTTTCATGTTTTAAATTATTAGTAATGCAGATCCTATATAGCACGAAAGCTCCTGAATATTTCCCCAGGACCTCCAAATCATCACAAATTTCTCCTGAAACAAAAATGACAAGATCAGGAAATCCTGCGGAAGAGACTTTTAGGATTTCCCTAGGACTGAGCTCCTATTGAGGTCCTACAGATACAGAACGACTTCGGAAGACGTGACGTAAGGAAAGATACCTAGGAAATCTCTGTGCTGGCGCCATCTCATGAGTGATTCTGGAGTACAATACTCAACTGCTTTTTGATAAAATAAAGTTAATTTAATTTGATAGAGCTCTATTTTTAATGAATTAGATTTATATTGCTGATTATTCGATTTATTATTTTTTAGTAAATTAAATAATTGTAAATAACTTGTAATTATTTTTAATTATTGCAATAACTTTTATTTTTTTAAATTTAATTAAATATTTTAATTACTTTAATTTAATATTTCATTTAATTCATTATTTAAATAATAATTACTAGTATTTATCTTTTGATTCAAATTTTGTTCATTTATCATTATATTATTAATTTTTAGGGTTTTGTACTTAAAAAGTAAAAACGGAACCATTATAAGATCACTCCAATGTCTGTCTGTCATAGCCATTTTAATCGTAATCTATGGAACATGAAAAGTTCAAATTCGGCGAAGTAATAAAGACTATTGATCCACATATTTTCAGATTATTACACAACCACAAATATATATATAGGAAAACTCTTGATGGGCTAATTAAGTTACTTGGAAAAAAAAAAATATTTTTTTTTTAATATCATGTGGGGTATCGTGTGAAAGCTTTCGCAACGTTGACCTCAAAAATACATTTCTTTTCATTTTAGGTATTATATTTTCAGAGATAGCGTCGAAAATGTAGTGCCAAAATACGTCGCCCCGCCTCTATTTCCGAATCTACTGAAATTAAAATTATAAAAAAAATTAGAGGTATTAGGCGTTAATTTAAACCTTGCAGTAAAATTATAGCGAATACCCTAGGTCACACAGTTTTTGAGAAAAGTAATATTCCGTTACACACAAATTTCGATTTTTGGGCACTCAGCAAACGTGTTGAGAAGCACTGGAAGTACCTATCGTAGCAAAAGTATAAACTCATTTTTGATAATGACTTCGTTTACCAGTTTATGTACTTTATATACCATCGGCTTTCAAAGCCTAATTAACATCTTGTATATTTACAATCATTTAACACTCACAGTAATACATCTTTAAAAAATTGCAATTTGTTCTGTAGATGGACAGAGTTATGTGAAATTTTTTGATATTCTAGGGTTTTCTAAAATGGTAAGGTAAACATGTCCTCTTGTAAAAGTTGTAAGGATGGGTGTAAAGGTGATTTTTATTTTTGATCTCTGTGAATTTTAGTAGAATTTTGACAATCGAATTGAGACAATCTTAGGTCAGCGTAGTTAAGTTGGCTTGGCAGGTGGCGGTTTTTTTTAATTTAAATATATATAAAAGTGATATTGCTATGTACTCATCTAGTTTGAGGAGGGTATTCTAATGGCAGAAATTTTATTTGGTCAAGTGTTTTTATTTTATTATTGTTATCATTAATATCATTATTATTATTTTATCATTATTGCGTCTTTTAGAAAATAAGAGAAGGATAGCCTTTTTATTTCTGTAATTTTATTTTACTGATAAAAACAAACAGAAAATAGCATCGTATAACTTGTGAGGACACTTAATTTTAATATTAAATGAAATTAATTAAAAAAAAGTATTTGTTCTTCGGATGACTTGCATTCCATTAAATGTGCATAAATAATATTATCGTGTTCTTCTGGTATGCCCTTTGAATATGCGTTGGTAGGCTGCAATGAAGCTGCAATGATGTCGGGGATCAAATTTCTCTTTTTTACAAATCGAGTTGTTAAAACGGTGTTTATTGTTTTATGCAGGGAATTTCTTATTATTATTTACCAATAGCTAATTTTCAAAATAAAGGATTAATCGATTCTTATGAGTGGTGTTCCATTTTGGACTTTCACCATTAAAGTCTTCTGAAAACTGATTTTAAGATAAACTATTTCCTAAACTATTGTAATTTTAACTCATATGAAGCAGTTCCTTAAAGTCAATTTGAAGGAAATTTGCAGGAAATTGTTATAGTGCTAAGTTTGTAAAGCCCTTAAAAACTTATATGAGTTCTAAAGTAGTCAATTTAATTATTGTTCTACAGCATTAAAAATTTCATTGAAGTTGTAAGTACCTACAGACACCCTGTTTTTAAGATGTTACGTTACATAAGTGGTTTTCTGTTTACACGAGTTCTTCCTTGCAAATTAGCTTTCGTACTACTTATAGTAATATTTTACATATATTTTAGCCTATTTTGTGGTATTCCCATGCTAAAATATCTATTTTTTGTGAATTTAAATGCAGATCCAACAGCTAATAAGTGTAAAAAACATCTAATTAATTGTCTTTATTTGAATAAGCTTTGGATACATTTTACAATGCCTACTTACTAAAAAAAGTGTAAAGAAATTCCCCCGCATACCTTTTGTAACTTTTCAACAACACTATTTTATTGAAACACAGGGTGCCCCAAAATATTTAGAAATAATGTTTTACTTGATAAATGACTTTGTGACAAATTTATATTTATTAGAAAGGAATAACGCCACTCTACCATAAATATGCAAGATACTATCTAATGAGATAATCTAATATGATAATCTAATAAACTGTATTGAACGGAATATTTCGCTGGAAGATTCCTTCTCCATCATAACCAAGATTTAGCGGCACTGTAATTTTCTATGAGTAGTAGTAAAGGGTGAACTGTAGCATTCAAAATCTCAGCAAAGTCAAATATCCTATGAAATAGTTCTCATGTTTGGGATTTCAGTGCGTCACATTATCAGAATGGTCATTGAATATGTGCGTTAATTTTACAAAATGTTTTTCATTGCAGTTCCATTTCACAATTTGAAATGAAGCTTGTGTTGATAAAAAAATACATTATAATTATTTAAATTGTGTATGAAATTTTGGCGACACTCTGTATGTATTGAATGCATAGAAATCCTTGTTGAATTTCTTGAGTGGTCGATAATAGAATTCCTGCAAAGGTCAGGATTGAATTAGCCTAATACTTCACTCATAAGTAATTAACTTAGCTCTAAAAATCGGTGTGTGTGAAATATTAACTTCAATTACAATTAATTTATTTATAATTTGTTCAATTTCATTTCATTCTGATAAACTACGATAAATTATGTTAAAATCTTTTAATTATACAGAAGTGAATATGTCTGTTCTCTCCATATTATGATTACCGAACACAAATGTAGTTTGGACAGTATTCAGGTCATCATCAGATAATTAGCAGCAGAGTGCAGTTAACGGTACAAAGTAAAAACAGATTAGGTGACTTTGATATAGGTAATATTGCCTAGATAATCTATCTACCCCAATTATGCATGATCCTTTTAGCAATACCTAACTAATCTGATTTACCCTTATCGGGTAAATTAATCTCTACTGCTTATCACCTCATGATGAAAGCTGGTAATGAACTGCTACATGAAATTATAGTTGTGTTATTTAATCATTATGCATAGAAAACTAAAATCTACTTTAGTATGTTTTCCATCTCCAGTGAATATATAGTAGGGGAGACTAGGGAGGGTTGACCATACGGGAGGTTTGACCCACCCATCAGTTTTCATATTTAAAAGAATTTCAGAGTTTTATCAATAGGTGTCAACCAAAGCTACTGGAATGCTCAAACAACAGTCTCTGTTTCATACAGATAATCGAAATATGTGTGAAAAAATCAATTGTGAAGCGTTTTAAACCTAAAAGTTATGTTTTTTAGAAATATTTTGTAAGCTTTTGTTAGATAAAATATTATATCATAGAAATTTAAGTAAGTAGGTTTTAAGTAATGCAGAAATTCCGAGCTTTCATTCTAGGCATAAAGATTGTACAGTAAGTTAGGCTTAACATAACAATGTGCTATTCTTTAGAAAAGGGCTATGTGGAGAGGCTTGACGCAGTCAGTGTGAGGGAGGGTTGACCAGACGTTAAAGTCTCCCTGAACACATTCACGACGGGAAAGGAGAATTCTTGTTTTCATTTTAAAAAACATCATTGACTGAGGGCGTGGCTTCTACCTAACAGAAAATGCATTTATATTATATTGTCCTTATTTTTTTTTAGTTTGTAAGGCATTTTATATTAAATTCGTGCACTGAAAAATATTTACCGATATATAAACTGGGGAAACCTATCTATAACACCAATTTACAAAAGACTGTCTGAGTAGGGAGGAGTTTAGACTGTTTTTAAATTCAGATTTGATGAAAATTTCACGTCGGCAATGTGTTAATTAAGAGGTTTTTGAAATCTTTCTATTATACATTATGCATAATGAAAGATTGATGGTTATATATAAAAATGAATGTAAATTTATTCTGAAAAGCTACAGTAAAATGTGGTGATGGAAAAGAAAACCTTTAAAACTGATTAAAGAAAGATCTGAAAAATTGCTATAGTATCCACTGCACGAATGAATTAATGAAATATAAATAAGAAAGTTGATAGGAACTTTTTTTCTGTTTAAATCTTACTTACAATAGGTAAAAAGAAACAGTAGAAAAGACTAGAAAGGACTAGAAATTACGAAGGCAGCAGTCTTAACCGTTTCAGGGGCAGTGGCATGTTTATGAAACGACTTAATTTTAATTCCCAAACGCCACAATGGCACCAGAATTTTGCTAAAATCTTTTCCATTTAATATGTATGTGAAATATAGCCTTTTTCACATTTCCAAATAAATTTATTCGTATATTCCGGTGCAAGTGATTTATTTCACATTTTAGTACTAAAAGTACTTTACCCCTGAAAGCGTTAAAATATGTTGATGATAAGTTAAGTACACAATGCGGCTGCAAAAGACCATAGCATTGATCAAAAAAACTTTAGAAAGGTATGTAGACAAATTTCAACATGATGAATAACAGAGTGAGATGAAGCCAAACTATGTGACAACTAAAGTTGTCGGGTCGAATGTCACAAACAGTAAGACAAGGAGACAAAAAAAGGGGGGGGGGCAGTGGCTACTAAATCCGGACATTATAATGCATGAAATCCTATTAAAACGGAACCTATCTCTAGCGGAAATATTAAAATTTCATTTTCCCTGCTGTACAATTATATCTGCTTAGACAAAATCTTGTTTAAAACAAAAAAAATTTCCTCTAACATGCGATTGCGCCTAAACTGTTTAAGCATCATATTTTCAAAAATATTTTTTTATAATAATTAAAGCATGTAGCATAAAGTTCTTTTGCTTTTTTTAAATTGATTTTATTTCTCTTCACAAATATTTCAATATAAAACAAAGTGGGTCAAGCCTCCCATATAGTGGGTCAACCATCCCATATGTGGGGAGCCTTGACCCATTATTTTCTCATGATTAAAATCAATGATTTTTCAAATTACTTATATATTACACATATGTAGCAATTTTATTTTGATGACTGATTGTACGACGAATAAAATGATATATAAAGCTATATTCTACGTTCAATATTTAAAAAATAAAAAATTATTTTGTAAAAAGTGGGTCTAGTCTCCCCTATACTATTGCCTTTCATAAATATGCGATCCTGTATGTAGGCACACTACGTATTGTTAAAACATAACGCATAAATCGCATAATAAAATAAGATTTCTCCAGGTATGTTAACTCAATAAGAAAAACTAAATGACTGCTAAATTTTTAATTATGTTGTCAAATAATATATATACATATATATATATATAAGTAAACGAAAAAGAAAATGTAGGTATATAATAGTGTTACGTTCAAATAGTGAAGTGCATGATAATCACGAAGGAAAAAAAATAATTTTCATATAGTTCTGCTATCTTTAAAATTTTAAACATTGTAGAGTAGATACTTTAAACTAGACATTTTAAAAGAATACATTTTGCGGCAACTGTAAAATGTATGCTAAAATATTTGCAGGGGGCAGATGACAATCACAGGTAGATAAACATAGATAAAATATAGTTATCCACTCTTCTTTATTTTAATTTCGTTAATTGTCATATTTCTTCCCTACTTATAGCAATCTTGAACAATGATTTTCAAAGGACCCTGATCATTATTTTATCTATTTAAGATGGCTGTATTGCCTAAAGTTTTATAAAACTGGGTCTATTTTTTCCACCTCTCCCCTCACTCTTCATCTTACTGTATTACTGTATTACTGGGGGGGGGGGGGTGGCCTGAGCGAAAGCACCGCGACCAGTGGTCTATTGTGCTATCCCCCCAAAATGAAAGAGGAAAACATCCTCACTTAGTCCTTAAATAGACTAGTAGCTGACATAAAATTCAGCAGACATTTGATAGGAATATCCTGAATTTCCCATGGCTCAATCAGATGTCGACCCATGTGTTCGAAACGGTAAGCAGCATATTCCTCATAGTTACAGAGCACATGTAAGGTAGTCTCCTCTTCATACTTACAACCCCTACAAAGAGGATCAATAACCACCTTCATCGTACTAAGGTGTCCATTAAGTCTACAGTGCCCTGTTAACAGTTCCACCATATTTCTTACAAGGAGAGGGCCAACCTTGTTAATCACAGATTTTGATTATTTTAATATATGTTGTAGGGTAGAGAACCCTTAGTCTCAGGTTCAACGGATTTTATCCAATGCTCCTTAGTTCTTGAGAAACCGGGGGGTCTAATAGTAGTACACAACTTAAATACTTACCTTGCAACCAAAATGATAGGTTAGTCGTAGCTCAGTTGGTACGGCGTTCGCTGGCTGATCTGCGGGCCCGGGTTCGGTACCCAGACGCGCTACATCTGTTTTTCTCATTTTTTGTTTTATAAATATACTTGTAATTATAATTTAATAATTTCAATTAAAAATTTTAATATCATACATTAAGTATAATGTTAACAATCTTAAATTTACCATTTTTTATTTTTAAAGTATTATTTCTCATCCTTTAAAGAGGTTTTAAAAAGAAATTGGATCTATTATTGAATGATAAAAATTCCAAAATCGTCACAAAACCTGTTGTGGCCCCATCTAGTTATGATAAAATAAAAGAATAGTCAGATAAAATAAAATAAAAGCAGGAAAACGATAAAGGGAAAAGCAAAATAATTGAAAGTGCAAGCATACGTATTACAAATTTAAAAATCTTTAATATGCAAAAAAAAAAACAGTTATAATTTAATTCTGATGCTAATTTTTAATATAATTATGCTTGTTACTTTAAAAACAGAATAATAGTGTTATCGCATTGACTTCCTTTGTTAAAGTAATGCGTAAATAAAGTTTCTTTAAAATCACGAATTGACACAATTGCTCAATATCATTGCATCGATAAAGAATATATTAAATACATTTTAAAAGTGATTAAAAAAAAATTAACAGTTTTATCATGTTTTAGTACAACTATTTAGTTAAAAGTAAAAAATTAAATATGTTAAAATTATAATTGATATACAATATTAAAAATTTTAATTGAAAATAAGATTATTAAGTTATACTTACAAGTATATTTATAAAACAAAAAATGAGAAAAACAAAATGTAGCGTATACAGTTATTGAACCCGGGCCCTCGGATCAGCCGACAAACGCCATACCAGCTGAGCTACGACCAACTTATCGGTTTGCTTGCAAAGTAAGTATTTATGTTGTGTACTACTATTAGACCCCCCGGTTTCTCAAGAATTAATGAGCGTTGGATAAAATCCGCTGGACCTGACAGTAAGGGGTCTCTACTCTACAACATATATCAAAGTAATCAAAATCTGTGATTAACAAGGTTGGCCCTCTCCTTGTTAAACTATTCCTTCTGAGCCCAGTGAGTTACTTTGCCCTTTAACTCTTCATCTTACATCGGACTTTTATGTGTAAACATACCATGAATAGATTTAAAAGAATATTGATTTTAAAATGTATCTGCATTATCAATATCTTCCTTAAAAGTTTAATTTTTTTAATATTGCATGTATATACCAGGGGGAACCCAAAAATGACTGAAATGTCAGCGTTGTGGGCGGGGCTTGCGTAACACGCATTCCTCAACTTTGCCTCAAGCTAGAAGCGTGACATGCAAATCGTTCTGAGTTCCGTGCACTCTTTTCAGGGTTGCCTTATGGGCCTTTTTTTTAATTCCGAAATTTCGCATTTACTCCAGAAATTCCCTAAACATTCTTTTCTTTATTTAATGGTAGAAATTTCATGATTCCTAAAGAAAAAGCTCTTCTTTTTAGAATTTCTGGTATGAATTCAAATAGGTTAAACTGACAACCCTGACCCAGTTCTGTCGCCGGGTAATTTGGTCGAAGTGCATTTCTTTGTAAATGGTTTCCGCTTGTTTTCCTCTTTTGCAATGTCGGGCTTAAATGAGCATCGTATGGCTGTGAGTTTTTCTTTTCTGCTCAGATAAAACGCTGCAGAAACAATTTTGATATTGCAAACAGCTTACAAAGATGACGTTTGGGGGGGGAATTTCAAGTGGGCGAGTTGTTTTTTCGTTTTCAAAAAGGTGGAATGTCGATCGATAACAAACCTCGTTCTGGAGGTCCTTCGACTTCCAGAGTGGACTAAAATGTCGAGAAAACTCTTTCTGTTGTACCTGAAGACTGACAACGGACCGTTGAAGCAATTGCGGAAATATCTGGATGGTTTTTTGTCAGACGGGGAACTGGTTTTTTCAACATGACAATGCACTTGCTGATTCTTCCTTATCAGTTCTTCAATTTTTAGCTAAAAATGGCATGACTCTTTTGCTCCACGCATCCTATTCACCAGACTTTGCTCCGTGCGGCTTTCTTTTTCCCTCGAATGAAGAGAGACATAATTGGACATCATAGTAACGACGTCGAGGAGAAGAAGAAAAAAGAAGATAGCAGGAGCTTGCAGCTGTACAGGCAGATAAGTTTAAAAAATGGTTCGAATGTAAAAAAATAAATACAGCTTTTTATAAAGAAATTACTGAAATTCTGGGTCATTCTTGTATACACACTATATGGCCAAGAGCGTAGGACAAATTAGGTTTTACATATTTTGTCCCATATCTAGATAAATACTCGATGTATTATTCTGGAACTTCAGGAATTTAAAGAACATGCTTTTATCTTTTTTTGAGCTAAAGTTTTTGAAGACTAGGGTAACTAGAGTACCAAAAACAAATCTAAGAACAAGAACGAAAAAAAAATATTTTCTATCACTCTGTATAATAAAATGTTCATAAAGACATGTACTAACAGAGAATGGCTATATTGATTTTGTGCATCATTTGCGTTGGTTTGTGTAAGAATATCGGCTATAGATTGAGAAAGAATTTCATTCTATATAATTTCAATTGCTTTCTAAGTGTCTGGATAATGTGTGATTTTCCACAAATTGATATTTTTAATTTTATTATTTTTATTTTCATTAAGTACTTATGTCTTAGTTCTTGTTGTAAAACCGTAAAATGTAGCCTATTCCAACAGCAGCAACAACAACCAAAATATAAAAATTAACGCGTCCGTGCAAAAACTGCGCGTTTACATTTCTTAGATACTAACGCCATTTTTGAAGGTCAGTTAACAAAAATAATCTGTCATCATTCAGCTACTTTTAGGAGGGAACTGAAATTAAAAGCACAGTTTCGCTGACAACTTTCTGAATTCTCCCGATATTTGACTGACCTTTCTATATGAGCAGCCCTTATATATATAGTTGAGTAAGAAATTTTGTAAAAAAAAAGTTTAGTTCTTGTTAGAGCAGGTGCAGTTAAAAGTTATTTTGTACAAATTAACATGTTTCATTAAACATTTAATATAGTTATATTCTAATTTTTGTAGGTTTTTTCTCCTGTACTTTATCAAATTTCTGAAAAATAGTGTCAAATTTGCAACTATAAACAGAAAAAGTGCGGACAATTCTTGAATTAAAAAAATACCCTTATATTACAATGAATATATATTAAATGCCGCAGAACAGCCAAGAAACCCAAACTTATTCCAGCTATGAAGTTGAAGTGTTTGACTTGCGTCAAACAACATCGGCACATGACCGCTGAAAACTGAGAAAATGGAAGTAGAGTAGTTTTTCATTTTTGTCTGCAGCGTAATATATGTATTTCAATCCGTCACAATGCCCCTCTGAACTAATCTGGAAAATTTTTCAGGTTTATTTCTCTGACGAGTCTCGATGGATATGTCTTCATTTGTTCGCGACGAAAAGACGAAAAATATCAAACAGGCTGTATTGCAGGAACCATCAAGCACCCACTTAAGAGCAGGCTGTGGTCTGTCATTAGCGGAAGATCTACAGGCCGTCTTTATATCGCGGAGGGCAGGAGGAATTAGGTCCAGTATAAAAAGTATTGGAAGGAAGGTCGATCCCTCAACTACAGGAATGAACTCCCGATACCTCCAAATGTATCTTCATACAAGACTCAGCGCCCTGTCCTGAAGCGAAGAAAATATCGGAAACTGAATATTTTGCCATTGTCGGTCATTTCACTGGATTTAAACCCAATCGAGAGGGCCTGGGAGCTCCTAAAGCGAAAAGTATCAAAAGAAAACACAGCAAGCAGAAGACATTTTACAGAAGCCTTGATTACGACATGAAACCGTGCTAAGGAACTAAAAATAATGTAAAAACATCCATACAGAGCATGCCAAAAAGAGTACGGGCCGTAATCAACGAAAAGAGATGTTCTACAAAATTTTGAGGAATTTGTGGGGCATTTGAGCTAAGTTTTTTCACAGTAAATTTCCATTTCATGAGAGAAGTTTCTTTTTATTTTTAAATGATAAGTATTCTATCCAAATATACTTAAAATAGTTTAACAATCCACCAGTAAACAAAAATATATAGCTTTAATTTCATCATAATATTAATTCAGACGTGTAACTAATAATGAGGCAACCCTGTAGTTCGAATTGAAAAAATGTTTTGTGTGAGTAAAATCTTTTAAAAGCAATTTGGGTAAAAAAAAAACACCTTTTAAAAAATAACAAATTTAAATTTTTACGCAGTCCCCAAGTTTTATAAGTTATATGTAATAAAAAATATCCTATTACACTAAGAAGTAAGACAAAAAAGTTCCTTTATTCTACAATTAAAACTGACAGAGTAACAGCTATTTAAAGTTGAAACATCTTTTTTGTTGTGAAATAGGGGTCATTTAAAAACTTACTAGAGATATAAATAATCGTCCGATATAAAATAAAAAAAAATAATTGAGAGTAAATCTAACATTACAATATAAATTTGAAATATATTTCACTCTGACATATTAAGGAAAAAATATACATCTTGTGCTAAAAATATAAGTTAAAAAATAACAGAATATGATTGTTAAATGAAATGGTAAAAAGCAACAGTCGCAATTCTTTACGAAATGATACATATTTTAAAATGCTATTAGATTATCTAATCTAAAATTTAATTAATAAAAATTCAAGTTATCCTAAAAATTGTTTAAAATGACTCCTTTCGGCTCTAATGCACGAGTGTACACGAGAAAGAAATCCTTCTAAGACCTTAAACACTTTGTTTACGATCTCCCGAAGAGGGATTCCCCAACTCATCTGTGTTTAGATGGGGTTAAAATTGGTATAAGCCATTCAATTCAAAGTTTCATAAATCGGTTAATTTTAGTGTTAGATGAATGGGAGTGTTTTGTCTTATTTTTTTAGAGTAACTAAAGGGGCTCGCTACGCTCACCAACCCCCCGCGTAATCGCTTCTCGATTCCATTCGGTATCGCAAAGCAATCCCTATTTTCTAGCCCACCTTAGACGTAATTATTTCGCGTTTCCACTCTGGATCTCTTCGCGATCCCTTATTTTCTATACATTCAATTTTTGATTCCACTTGGTAAAAACACGCTCCTCCCCAACTCCTGAAAGTTTTAATTTCTTATCTCCAAGATCATAATCATTAGAGCTATAGAGTTTCATAATTATAAGAATTATTAAATATAAAATTATATATAAAGTGTTACGAATATTGTTACTAGTTAGTGTTTGTGCTTAAAAATAATGTAAATAGTTCAATTAAGCTCTATTCATAAGCTAACATTAGTTTTTGTTGCATTGAAATATCTCAATTTGTTGATTTTCTGGAAGCAAGTAAACCCCATTTCATTTCAATGGGAGTGTACGGAAATTTGGCGAAATACTGGAAATAGCACCGAGTTGGCGTCACTTTGGGCGACTAATTTTGGTCGCCAAATTAGGCGATATAGCCATCATCCCCCCCTTGGTAACCCCATCCCCTTATAGCGTCAGAAAGCTCTGACCAATCTGATGCGTTTCGTGGTATCTACGCAGATTTTCATTGGTCCATTTCTAAATCGTTACTTTTCTTTATATATAGAAGGATAGGAAAATTTTATTAAATATCACTTATAGGACCGGTGGGGGGACCGTATAAATATTTAAATCTTGTAACTTTATAAGAAATGTTTTTATTGATCAAAACGACTTTTAAAATAAGGTTTTACCCAATTTAAAACAGTTTTGTAATTGAAACTATATGTCTATGACTAATGGTTTAGAAATTAGCCATTGGACACCGTTGAAAGTAGACACCACGTATAGTAATGTATTATCGGTACGTATAATTTCGAGCATTTTATTTTTCAACGAAATCGAAAATAATTTTTTATTGAATTTGTTTTTGGTCTATTAGATAATTGTTCAAATCTTCAAACCTACGCTGAAAAGTAGTAAGTTATAGATGTTATTTATACCCCGTGAGTTTAGAAGAATTAGTTAAGTATGCTAGATATTTCTAGATATTCGTTTGAGCGCCTAAAATCGGATGTGACAGGTGACTTTTGGTTATATATTGTATTCATTTAAATTAAAGAGAATTAAGTGTACATTATAGAATAATTATTGTATATAACTGCATATTTGGAAAAATGTCTGCTATAAATAACGAACGTATTTGAAAAAGATAAATTGTAATTAACTAATTGTTTTATGTTTCCAAAATTCTTAAAATGATTTAACATTAGGGTATAAGTGTTTCATGTGTTTTTCATACCAAGTTACTAACAAATGGCATGTTACTAGCAGTAAACATGATTATGAAAACTAATGCAGACTTATAAAACAGAGAAATAAATTCCATCATTATGTTTAATATAATGTTTTGTAAATGTGCTTTGTTAAAGACGGTTCAATTTTGGACAACTATATTGCATGAGAAAGTAACATGTATGATTCTGCACTTAAAGATTTATCGGCACTTCCACTAAAATTATAAGATGAAGTATATCATTTGTACATTTGAAAGAAAATTAGATTTAACAGTAAACACACACATTTATATATTAATATTTGGAAATTTTTCCAGAGAGAAACATTCGCCTTGCATACAATATTTCAAATGAAAATCAAATTTCAAATTATTTTTGCTTAAAAGGCGCAAAGGCCAACCTAGTGAAAACGATTCCATGCCGGGAATCGAACCCGGGCCATCAGTAGAGAGCACTGACGTTCTACCGACTAAACCACATGGAACGATACCCAGCCTGGAATTTCTCACTATTACAGGCTAGCAAGGCTACAAACGCAGCACAAGATGGAATATTTTCCGTGAGCCACCGACATGGGGCAAACACAGACACTTAATTAAATCCAGCATCGATTGAATCTATATTAATATTTGGAAATTTTTCCAGAGAGAAACATTCGCCTTGCAAACAATATTTCAAATGAAAATCAAATTTCAAATTATTTTTGCTTAAAAGGCGCAAAGGCCAACCTAGTGAAAACGATTCCATGCCGGGAATCGAACCCGGGCCATCAGTATAGCGCACTGACGTTCTACCGACTAAACCACATGGAACGATACCCAGCCTGGAATTTCTCACTATTACAGGTTGGCAAGGCTACAAACGCAGCACAAGATGGAATATTTTCCAAAATTTCCAAAATATTTTCTAAAATTTCCAAATATTAATATAGATTCAATCGATGCTGGATTTAATTGGGTCTGTGTTTGCCTCATGTCGGTGGCTCACGGAAAATATTCCATCTTGTGCTGCGTTTGTAGCCTTGCTAGCCTGTAATAGTGAGAAATTCCAGGCTGGGTATCGTTCCATGTGGTTTAGTCGGTAGAACGTCAGTGCGCTATACTGATGGCCCGGGTTCGATTCCCGGCATGGAATCGTTTTCACTAGGTTGGCCTTTGCGCCTTTTAAGCAAAAATAATTTGAAATTTGATTTTCATTTGAAATATTGTATGCTAGGCGAATGTTTCTCTCTGGAAAAATTTCCAAATATTAATATAGATTCAATCGATGCTGGATTTAATTAAGGGTCTGTGTTTGCCCCATGTCGGTGGCTCACGGAAAATATTCCATCTTGTGCTGCGTTTGTAGCCTTGCCACCTGTAATAGTGAGAAATTCCAGGCTGGGTATCGTTCCATGTGGTTTAGTCGGTAGAACATCAGTGCGCTATACTGATGGCCCGGGTTCGATTCCCGGCATGGAATCGTTTTCACCAGGTTGGCCTTTGCGCCTTTTAAGCAAAAATAATTTGAAATTTGATTTTCATTTGAAAACACACATTTATATACATTATTTATCGATGTTTATTAAGTTTTCAAATATTAGGAGCACTAGACTTAATTACAGTATCTACAAAAGCAGGATATTTCTTGATTCGTGGAACACGAATTTAGCCGATAATCCAATGAATGAAGCAGGCGAAATGCCTTATGAAAACTCTGTTTTGTTGTAACTTTAACTACAGAATTAACTGTTCTAATGCATGTTTTCAGTTTCTAAGTTGTTTATGTCATCATTAATAATTTTACGTTATATATTAATGTGAGGGAGGAATTTTGTCCGAAACGTCTAATTTAGTTTTTTAAATTATATTATGCGTACTTTTTAATTTAAAATATCTGAAACTGAGATGTAGTTATCTTTTAATGTTGTAGTTAGAAGTAATGTTGTCTTATCTTATAAAAATATGTAACTTTCAGATGATGTAGCGCTCTTTTATAATGCTTATTCGTCAATGAGATTATAACAAATTTTGATTGTAAAACTCATGCATTTTTTAATGTTTCTTGCATTATCTGTATCATGAAAAATTATAAAACTTTCGTAGGTATTTAAACGTTGTGTAGTTGCGGCAGATCCTTCGGGGCCATGAGCTAAGGAAATTCTAACCCATCAAACACAAATTAATACAAAAATAATTTACTTAACGCTTATGTCAATGATAAAAATTTGCTCTTCTATCCAATGACCGGGGTACCCGGGTACTTGTTGTGATTTTAACATATGCGCGCCATAAAACACCCGTACTTTATAGAATGTAACTATAAAATGTAATTTAAGTGCAAACTACAGTTATCTATTAGATAAAAAGCTTCATTTTTTTGTCACTCGTATATACAGTACACGAATGTTCGATAATATTTCGCTATTTATTTTATAGTTTTATGTAGCAATTAAAACAATGGAAGAATTATCAGCAAGGCAGTACGACAGGTATTTATGTTATCATGTCCATATTTAATCATAAATATGTTTTTTAAGTCATACAAAAATAAATACAGTCGGACCTCTATTTAACGAACCTCTATTTTGCGAACTTTTCCTCGGAACTAACAACATTTTGCGAATTTCTTCGTAAAATAACCTCCAAATAGCGAAGTGTATTCTCTATTTAATGAACTTTTTTCTTCTGATATAATTTTTTTTTCTCCACATTTCTCAAAATATTTTCGGTCACTTCAATCTTATTCTTTCTTTTACACATTTTATAATGCTCAATAACATTGAATTAATTTTACCAGGTGCCTAACTCAACGAGAGCAGTAAAATCCCTGTCATTATTTGCATTTCATTCAGGAAATGCAAACTTTCAATATCCCTCTTTCACGCTCAAAAGGGCTGTTCTGTAGTAAATATGTTTCAGTAATTAAATTTAAGGACGCATGTAGTAATACAATGATTAAAATTATTTATGATAATAAATACGACAGTGTCATTAAAATTCATTAATTTTAATGTAAATATTTTCTTAAAACTGAAAATTCAGTGTATTTCTGGACAATATTTTTTAAAATTCTTGTTGTCCTTACAGATTTCTTTTTGATGGGTAAAATGAATAATAATAATATATATATATATAATTTACAAAAAAAAAAGTGTGTTACGTGATTAGTTACGTTTTTTAATAATGTTTAGTGTTTATGAATTAGAAATCTGTTTTGTGTAGTTTAAAGTATTTAAAAAGGTTTATCTCTATTTAACGAATTTTCCACATAGCGAACTTTTTTCGGGATTTAGTGACTTCGTTAAATAGAGGTCCGACTGTATTCATATTTTTTTTCCTTATTCGGGACACATTCAGATCAATCTTTACAGATGAAATGATATAATCGTTCGATGTACAAATCAAAAAGCTGCCAGCATTTATGAAAAATATAACTACGTCAACTGAAGCAAATAGCAACTAATTTGGACGAAGCTAACAGCAAAGGAATTTGACAAATTTTTAGGAATATTAATTACTTCCAGTGTTAACAATTCAAACAAAGATGTATAGATAGCAGACAAACATAAGATATGTGGAGAACAAGCTCATATCGGTTATATAGAGCAAATATGAGTTTCAACCGATTCTGGAATATTCTTAAATTTATTCGTTTGGACAACCAGCACACACGTGTGAAAGAATTGTCCTCAAAATTATAAACCTGTAGCAGTTTGTGATTTATGGACTATGCTAAATCAGATCTTATTGAAAAAATACAAACCGACGGAAAACTTGACGGTTTTCTTGCAGTTACTTCCGAATGGAGGAAGAGCAAGATTCACCCAACTTATTCCGTCAAAACCAGCTAAATATGGAATCAAACTATAGTGGGTATGTGATGCAAAAAGTTTTTATCCTCTCAACGGCCAACTATACACTAGAAAATAGATACAGACAGAGAAATAAACCATTGTGAAAGAGTTGTGAAAGACTTGGCAACTCCATTCAAGTATTCTGGACGAAACCTTATCTTGGTCAACTTTTTTTCTTCCCTTTCTTTGCCGAAGCATTTAATATCCTGGAAGCTCAGAAAAGTTGGCACTTTAAAAAGAAACAAAACTTATATCCCGCAAGCGATGTGGCTATGTAACTCGTGTCAAGATTTATCCACAGAATTTGGATTTCATGATGACGTAAGTATTTCTTCGAAGATTCCAAAAATGAACAAATCTGTCATTCTAATATATCTACTATGCCTCATGTAAAAAGTTCACAGAATCGAAAGAGACACCTGAAGTGATTCAGTTTTATTATGAAACAAAATCTGGAGTGGATATTATGGATAAATTATTTCGACGAACACATAGGCGTTTCGGGTTCGTACGCTTCAAGGACCGTTTACCAGAATTCTGGTAAAGTAAAATTTGCTTTATTGAATGAAAAAAAATTCTGTCTTCAGATATAGTGACCAGTACTTTAAAAAAATTCTAGTACTAAAACATAGTACTAGAATAGTAACATCCCCTGATGCGTGCGAACCCTAACGTACAAGCAGATGACCACTCGCATTATTTTTCATTATTGGGGATACAGCGACACTTGCTGCATACATTATACATGCTGCAAATAATGATATGGTTAGCCATAAAACAGACAATCGCCGACTGTTTTTGCGGGAATCAGATGGGAACTTGAGCCTTCCAGCAATTTGAGATAGATCGCAAAATATACAAGCTGTGAGACATTTTTCAACCAAATCGGGAATTGAAAGTATACTGAAAAAATCTGCCTGTATTTGATGCTGTCATATAGACCCGGAGCCGACAGCACAGAAAATCCCCTCATCGAGTTCACTGATGAAATTCTAGGATTAGTTAAATCTTGATTCGCATATTAAAACGCAATCGGTCTGCCAAGTCATATCTTGGTGGAAAACACCTGAAAATCCGATTTTAGCGGCTGACACGTAAGTTTATCATTGTGTTTTCCTGCACTAAAAGTTATGAAAACATGGAGGACTGGGAGCAGGAAAACACAATGGTAAACCTACGAGTCAGCAGCTAAAATCGGTTTTTCAGGTGTTTTCCACCAAGATATGACTTGGCAGACCGATTGCGTTTTAATATGCGAATCAAGATTTCACTAATTATAGAATTTCATCCGTGAACTCGATGAGGTTGTTGTCTGTGCTGCCGGCTCCCGATCTAACACGTTCAAACCAGGTACAAAACCTTTAAGGGGCAAAGTCCTTCCATTCCTAAAATGTTGAAATGAATGAATGACACCGGAATTTACAAACGTATTTATTTAAAAATACGAAAAAGCTGTATTTCCCAAACGTAATAACACGAAATTTTTTTTACCAAAATTCTGGTGTCATTGTGGTTTTTGGAAATTAAAATTAAATTATTTCATAAACATAACACCACCCATGAAAGGGTTAACTATTTGAGGCTCAATTAATTGTGTTTCTGAAATGTAGAATTCTCACCGGAATCTGCAAAAAGATTTATTGCAAAATAAAGAAAGGCGATTTTACGACTTTTTTCCACCAAAGTAAGAAAAGTAAAATTTAATAATTTTTTTCTTGTACAAATCTTTATTAATCGTAGGTGGGATAAAATATGTCCCACCGCTCCTCAAAGGGTTAAAGCGAGATGAAACATGAAGGATTAAAGTAGTTGGTGTTTGTCAGATGTGCTTGTTATCGCCTCATAGACGGCGCAGAAGAACCAGAAAATCAAGTAAACTATGTGAAAAAACAGTATGTGATGAACATTTGTACACTTTTGCTATTGTAAAGCTAGTCCCAACATGTAAAATTTCAGGTAAATGAAATATTTTGTACCTTACAAAAATATGTCTAATTCTCATTTTCAAATTAATTTTATGTTTAATTGATCTAAATATAAATAATTTATCAATTTCTGTTTTTTTTTTGTTTTTTGTTTTTTTTTTTTTTTTTTTTTACCCAGAAAATTTCCATGGGTTCACGGGTACCCTGGTCATTGATGAAAGTCATAAAATTGCTTAATGCCCCTAAATAATAATTACAAAACTCGAAATTTTAAAGCGGTTACATTAAAGGGAAGCGAATACTACAATAATGGGGGAAAAATTCATAGATTTTTTTTACATTAACACCCTGAAACTGTGATAAAAATTGGAAAAAGGTATCCGGGTACACGGTCATTGATATAAGAGTTAAAGGGGATGGAAAGCAGCGGAGTAGATACTTTTTAACTTACGATACTTCAACAGAAGCTAGAAATGCTGAACGAACGAACGAAAGGGAGCATGGTATTCTCCAAAGAATTGGCTCAAATTCTAGCAGTAGCTAATGCATTCTGTACAAATTACTTTAATCCGCACTTGAGTTAAAGAAATAAACGATGAGTTATTTACAATTCCATCAACCCTTCATGTGAGAAAATTGCTGCAGTCCATGAAACAAAGATGGCGGCCATGCACAAACAAAAATTAATAAAATTAAAATAATAGTGATTTTGTACTTCCATCACGTTAGGGTTGTTGTAGAAAAGAATTCAGATTTTTTAAAAATGGTCAAGCAATGAATAAAGGATTTTTTGGACCACTTTAAATGGATTGACCCACTACATTTTCTACCACGCGCTAAGCTGCAAAAACTAACTCTACAAAGCTCTCAATAATGAAAAAAAAAAACTCTTGAAAATCAGCTATACATAAAATAATATTTTAACTTTACCATATATTCCAATAATTTTATTTGTGTAATTTCGTTCTGTGAAAGAGGCAGTGAAATTTTTATTTTAATAATTTTGCATAGTTAAAATATTATTTTATTGCTATCTATTTTAAAGTATGTTTTCTTGATCCTTAAAGTAAAATATATAAATGAAAATAAAGAAGAAAAAAAAAGAAAGTAATACATATTATATTTGAAATGAATTTTACTCAAAACAAATTTTTTGTAATTATTCATCTTTAAAATGCCCATCTGTTTTAATTTTTATTCAGAATTTTTACTATCTGTAGGTTATTTTCCTGATACATACCTACAATATATCACCATACATTCGCTTTAAAATGCTGCTATATTAAGGTATTCGGATTACTAATAAAGTCTACGAACATGTAATTTTTTAATAAAATTCAGTTCCGGAATTTTAAAGAAATTTAATAATATTCTTGCCATTAAAAAAAGAAGGCACAGAACTTTAAGAAAAATCTTTGTAATAAAATTTAAAAATTTATTTTCTTATTAACACATATTTGACTATTGCACCATTAAGTATAATAAGTAAACTCACAATCTTGCTCAATGGTGCACAAAATACGAACTTTAATAAACTAAGATTTAAAATCTACGTTTTGAGCTGTTTCTACAATCGTCTTCAAAAAAATATGATGGTAAAATGGCTCAAAGTTCAGAATCGAAAGATTCCTGTGCAAGAGATAATTAGTCGAAACTTGACCACTGATTTGAATACAAAAGTGAAGTGTTGCCATCCAGTGAAAAAAAATAATTATTACTGAACTGAGATCAAATGAATCAAAAGGTCGATATAAGAAACCATGTATGCCGCCATCTACACATGAGGGAAAAAACAACGTTCAACTGAGTTTTCATTAAATTTTGGAAACGTAATACAAGTTTAAGCTGAAATATTGTGATTAGATATAGAATTATGACTTTATGATATTATGCCAGATTTTTGGGATGTTATAAGATAAATTAGCGTTACAAGGTTCATCCTCACGTGCAATGATTTCAAGTGATTCTATAATTTTACTTTCAAACGGGTTATTGCACGGAACTATAATTTTTGACTCATCAAAGTTAATATAGCAGATTCCATTGACCAAGTCATAAACAGATGCATGGTGCACCGATGGGATCACCAGTTTCCGGTTTATTTGCAGAGTTTGCCTTAGGACCTCTGGAACATAAGATCTTTGGTACGTTTAATTTGAAACGCGAATGTCGGTTAAGATATTATGGTGATATTTTCGTCCTATGTAACTACACTTTATCTGATTTAACTGTTTTTCTTCAAGATATAAATAAATTAAGTAACAGTATGAAATTCACCCTTGAAATCTAAGAAAACTCTTCACTTCAATTTTTAGATGCTCAGATTAATAGATGCAGTTCTGGATTAAACTTTTCAGTCTATAGAAAACCTATTAAAGAAAACACTGTTATCCCTTTTTCAGCAAAGTTACCTTTTCAATATTAAAAATCTGCATTTCAGTCATTCATTAAAAGAGCTTTTATGATCTGCTCAGATGACCAATTAAATGAAGAATTTATACAGAAAATGGCCTTTGATCATGGTTTTACAACAAAACATATAGATAAGATAATTCAGAAGTACAACGCTCCCCCTCCTTCGAGACAACAGCAGGATAATAATCAACTTGTTGTCTACAGAAAATTTCACTACATTCCCACTATATTCGAAAAGGTAAAAAAGATCATACAGAAATATAATATAAAGTTGGTCGCTATTCCACCCCCTTACCTCATTAACATCGTCAGTGATAAGATAGACAGGATCCCAATGGATCAAAAAGCTGGTATATATGAAATTCCTATAACTTTATCTAACAATACTGAAAGAGTCTACATCGGCATGACGAAACGTCAGTTTTCAGTAAGCATTATGGAGCATCGCAAGGACATTAAACAGTATAAACAGAATATAGCCCTTTCTAGGTTCTACTTGGCTAATGAAGTCTGCTATATTAACTTTGATGAGGCAAAAATTAGTTCCGTGCAATAACCCTTTTGAAAGTAAAATTAGAGAATCAGTTGAAATCATTGCCCATGAGGATAAACCTTGTAACGATATAATAAAACACACATGCACACATAAATAACGCCTGCATTCAACAGTTAAGGGTATATATAAATATTATACAGACATACATTATTGTATTTATTGTATGTATGTCTGTATAATATTTATAATATGTAACATATCTTGTAACGATAATTTATCCTATAATATCCCCCAAATCTGGCATAATATCATAAAGTCATAATTCTATATCTAATTACAATATTCCAGCTTAAACTTGTATTATGTTGCCAAAAACTTGAATGAAAACCTAGTTGAACGTGGTTTTGTCCCTCATGTGTACTTGGTGGCACTCGTGATTTCTTAAATCGACCTTTTGATTCATTTGATCTCAGTTCATTAATAATTATTTTTTTTCACTGGATGGCAACACTTCACTTTTGTATTCAAATTAGTGGCCAAGTTTCGACTAATTATATCTTGCACAGGAAGCTTTCGATTCTGAACTTTGAGCCATTTTACCATCATATTTTCTTGAAGACGGTTGTAGAAACAGCTCAAAATGTAGATTTTAAATCTTAGTTTATTAATGTTCATATTTTGTGCACCACTGAGCAAGATTGTGTGTTTATTTATTATTATTTTTTTATTTCAACGCAAGGAACATTTTAAAATATTTTATAAAGCAAATTAACAGTTTAAGGAATTTTTAAATTTCGAGTAAGTTTATAGATTTTTCAAATTTTTATTGATTTTATGGTGCATAACACTTCTTTGATAATTTCTTGCTGGGATATGGTAATTATTGGATAGCAATTTTTTAATACACCAGCCTTTAAAATTTTTTAAACGTGTTATAAATTAGTACTTACTTTAGTTCATTCAATACTAAGCATAAAAAACTTTCGAAGTGTGAAAATGAAAGTTTTTATTCACGTTTGAGAAATGTTAAACTATGAGTTAAACAAAAAAAAGGAACTTGTAATTGCTGAACACGAAGTGTGTCCCGCATATTTTAATTTCGTTTTCACGGAATAAAAACTGTAATTATTATTATTAATATTTTATGTGTACTAAAATTGAGTTATCAATGTATTATTATTATTGTTATCATACTGCGTTCGCTATGTGTATGTATTTAAATGTTTTTAAAGGAGGTAGTTTAAGTACATGAGATGTTTACGAAAACAAGACAGGTCAGGTGGTCTAGGGGCTTCGCCTTATCAGTGGGTAGGCATGTATAGGATGCAAGGATGTCGCCGGAGAAACGAGGTGGGAGAATGGGTAGACAGTTGATATCAACCTACAATTTATTAGCAGATTTATTGGAGGTAATAAATGGACTACACAAAATGGTCACGTGACAGTAGCTCCTAGAAATCTCCCTAACATGAGGAGGGGATCTGAGGAAGACTGCGGCCAGCCTCTCAAGAAGATCTTGGCGAATGAGAAGGAGGCGAGTTGAAGGTAGGGGCTCGTGCCCAATGCCGTGATCCTGAGAGGTTACACAGGGTCCCAGGGCCATGCGACCTATTTATCTTAGATAGTACACGAATTTAATTAAATATTTGAAAAGTTAGTAATGAGTGTAGTCGAACTCAAGTCAGTAATGAGTGCAATCGTATGAAGTTGATCTCCTGGGCAGTCATCGCCCTTATTCAGATAGGGACTCATTTTGAAGTATTCATGCAGTCTCATGAATAAGTGTTAGGCGTGAAGCCTTATTAATAATGATTATACCTCTTCTGCCAATCTGGACAGATGTTATGTCCGAGGTAATTTAGCATAAGTATAAGCAAAGTGTTTTCTTCTCGCGTTTATGTGTCTAATGTGTCTGCTGACACAATTTCATAACTTGCAAATAGGGTTGTTGATAAATATCGCAGTATGTTAATTTCTAGTATTTATTTTTAACCACGAGTCTTAATTATTTTATTTCAGGAAAATTTTTGTTAATAAATAGGAAGGGATGTTAATGACTAATTTTATATTCTTAAGTTATTTTGGACGGTTGTTTCTCGACCGGGAATGTGCACAATGGTGTGCGATCCATAAGCTAGCTTTGTGTTCAAAAAATATTCTTTTGCGGATTTGGTTTAAACCACTGCCTCCCACCTTAGTTGGGATAATTGAGGGTATTTAAATATTTCGAGAGTTAGCCAGGATCTTGTAACTATCACGCTGTCTATGTATTTATTTATTATGTTCATATTAACACTATGAGTATCAGGTAAAAGAGCGATTAAGCCTACTAACCATGGTTCACTCTAGATAATTGGGTTGAGTCTCCCCTCCATTCTTTTTCTCCCCTTTTACCACCAATTTTTAATATGCTAACTTTCCCTAACCTCTATATGTCTGGGTTGGCTTTTAAGGGGTTAAATGGTTTGCTGTAATGAGCCCATATCCTCCCAGCAGTATGCCCATAATGAAATTTGATGGACATTAATAAATACACGTTATACACTGGTTGTAAAAATGAACAAATATAATATCAAGAAAGGGTTGTGAATCAATGTAATTTGTGTGTGTGTATATATATATTTGCCTCTAAAATCATGTATATGAATCTGTATGTGATTGTGTGAGTGTGCGTGCATGCATGTGTATGTAAATGCGAATAGTTGTTTGTCTATGTGCATGTGTCTGTTTGTGTGCCTATGTATTTATAAATTTAAAAAATTAGAAAAAATTACATCACTTTGATAAAGTTTTAGAAAATTTACGTTACTTGGAAAAAAAAGTTTTAGAAAATTTACCTTACGTCAAAAAACTTTCAGAAAATTCACAACTTAGCAAAAAAAAATGGTTTTAACAAATTAAAAAAAAATTAACAAATTAAAAAAGTTTTAACAAATTTTAAAAAAGCTTCTCTAGCAAAAAAATTAACAAATTGAAAAAAGTTTTAACCAGTTTTCTTGAAAAGTTTTAACAAATTAAAAAAAGGTTAACAATTAAAAAAAATTTCGAAAAAAAAAGAAATTTAGGAAAAGTTTTCAAAAATTTACCTTACATAAATTATATTTAAAAAAATTACATATTAGCAAAAATATTTACAAGTAAACACGAGTGCTAAATTGCGCGTCTGAAAAAATTATGTATAAGTGTGTGCATATGCGTGCGTTCATAAACATATACGAGAAATGGTATACATATTAACCACTATATAAGAACGGTTTGTGAAAAAGTTTCAAAGAAGAACAGGTATAAAAAATTAATAATTCTTTATTTAAACAAAACAAATTTACAGAAAAAGTGTATCTACAAGAAAAGTTTATTTACAGAAGTTTATATTGATAATTCTTCGTTACAGAAATACAAATCAAATTTCATTACATTCCTGATAAATTTCACAGTGTCCATACACAAAGCTGGTTATTCCACCGTGCCAAAGATATCTTTTATCATCAATACTTAAAGTAATTTTATTCTGGCTTAATGTAAATAAATGGTGAGCATGTTGTGTGATCATTGTCTGCTTCTGCATGCTGGTTTTACTTGTTGCAGGCTCTCTAAGTAATCTTTATGCTTAATTTTTTGTCGAACAATCTGGCTATCCACACCCTTTGCTAGTTTCTTCTCTTCATTCTTAAATTTCAGGAAGTACATTTTAGCTTTCAAACCGACGGACTCCAGAACTAATTCGCCGTTTACTTCATCCTTCAACTTGCCAATCGTCTTCTTGTTGGTTTCCGAATTAAGAGGGTGATTTTTTGGATACTCAAAGAAGTAGAACAAATCATGACGTTACTGCATAGCTGTATAAATATTCTTAATTTGTAAATGATACTTTAAGTAGTCCGTATCAGTGAAAAATAGTCTCACCTGGTTTTTATACTCTTTTTAAATAAAATTATAGTGAAATTTATACATTAATAGTTTGGCTATTTCTAATATGGTAAACCCAACATATACAGGGCGATTCATCAAAATACTAGTTTTAATCATTGCAACAGTAGTCAGGTCATTGTCATATGTTTCAAATGCTTCAAAAGTAGATGAGGCCACTGATTTATTCACTCTGTTTTCATTATTACACATCACAATATTTCTTCTTTTTTAGAGGTTCTCCGTTGTTGTTTTTTTAAAAGTTCATCAGTTTAAAAAAGTCCTTTTCAAGAGATGACTTAGCTTAATTTCTTTTCTCTGTATTAAAAAAAATATATCTGAGGCTCCTATTAAATTGAAGGGCTTTATGCACGCCTGTAAGTTTTGAGACGAGTTCCGAATAATATTTCAGATTACGATAATGGACTATATATTTTTTTTATCACTCAAATTGGGTATAAGTTTAGACGTTCTTACAAATTTTTCATTTTATGTAAGCTTTGTGCATACGAAGACAACATCTATTCATTTACGTTCACTCTTTCAGGAGCCAGTAGGTATTCGTTATGTAATTTGTGAAGTTTCTTTGGATATTTGAGGTCCACCTCGAAAATATAGCCAACTTAAGAGTAATCAGATAGAGATAGAATCAACTCTTCTGTAATATGACAAGTCGAGCAACATTCGAATTCCCCAAAGGGTAAATATTGGGACATAGCCCAACCATACAAGTTATTCACATCCCAGCACATGATGTAGCTGGTTGTTTCATTTTCCCTATAATCGAGTGTGTTTGGAATGTTCGCTCTCGCATATTTTGACTAATCATACTGATACCTCCACGTATTCAATTTTCGATTAAAAGCACAATGTTAATATTAGTGATCAGTTTTAGAAGTGTTTCTCACATCTTCAAAGCTTGCCAGGTGAGTGAAAGTGCAGTGTATACGCGGCAAGGGTCGATGTTCTAGTACTGTTGACATAGTTTTGTAAATTTTGGAAAACATCAGCAAGTAAAACAGCATCTGTTTTTATATACATTTCATGGTGTTTGCACAAGGATTGAATATTAAATGTTTTCGACATGTTCGAAGTATGTTAGTAGTCTTTATTTTAAATATCTTTAATTGTGAGGCTTTTATAAAATCCTGCTGGTAAAGGTAGTTCTTTTTCATCAAAGTTTTCAAAGGAGGTGAAGTAGACGTAAGGGTATAATACCTCTTTTCTTGTGAGCATATGTAAATTACTATTTTTCGTGAAATTTTCTTCAAGTATGGTGAATTGATCAGGATGAAGATTTCTAACTAGCTTTTCTAATGACGTAGGCAAAACTAGAAAGAATCTACAAAGACCATTTGTATAGGACTTGCTGGCTTTCTTAACTTAAAGTTTTTTAAATTTTCTATAGCGGAGGCAATCACATCAAATTCCATGATCTTTGAATCTTCCTAGTTTACTCAGAATATGATGTACGTCATAGTTTTTCAGGTTGTGAGATATAACAGGGATTCTTTTACGTTGCTTTGAATTCAAGTTACATCCAACGTGCGCAGCTCCTCCACACGCACTCGATAGATGTTAATGGTCACGCGTGCGTTTTTAATCTAATGTTAGTTTACAAATATGACAAAGTTCTTCTTCTTGAATGGTTTTTTCTTGCATAGATGAAAGATTCATATGTTCTATGTTCAATAACATTCGTCCTAAAATGTCTTTTTCCTTCATCATTTGTTTTAAAAAGTGATAAACACAGTCTTTACCACGATGGAATTTTCCTTTCTTCACACATATCTCATCTGGTCCGACAACAACATAAGCGTACCCACATGAAAAATGATAAATTGTTTTTCTGTATAGGATGCTTTAGAAGAGGGTATAGCCGACGCAAATGGTATTCGCAGACTCTCAAAGTAAGTAAAAATGGTATATGCAACGGGACGTTGCATACGAACACCAGAAAACTGGACTATATTGTCTTTGCGATTAGGCATCATTTATAGATTTTGGAACATGTCGAGAGCAGTATTCATGATGTTTATTCAGGATAGCTTGTCTTGAAATGCGATGCAGGTATGGATAACATTAGAACGCAGCGGCTTTGGGATTAGTGTGGTAACCCAAAAGTCTTGAAAAGCTTCTAATAAGCTTTCTGAAAAGCTTCTAACATCTAAATCTTGCTTTCCTGATTTATGCAGATTGCAAATTTCATCCTCTTCATATCCAGACACATTAATCCGCAAATTGTTGAGTTTATCAATAATAGGAATCTTCTGAACGAAAACAGGGCATTCAACATTACCAAGCTTGATCTTGCTCACTTAAAGGATATAATGAGAAACAAGTTCAGGTTTTTTGTAAACATACACTGTTAAAAATATCGTGAAAAATTACCTCTGTTTTTAAAGGCTGTATATTTTCTGACCAATGAAAGCGTTCCATAAGTTTTTATGCAGTGTTCTCATTGGTCAGAAAATAGATAGCCTTTATAAACAGAGGTAATTTTTCACGATATTTTTAACAGTGTACGTTCAGTTTATCGGACAAAATGCACACCAAGCACTTGTTATATTCATTTTTAGGGTTCTGTACTTAATAAGTAAAAATGGAACCATTATAAAATCGCTCTTGTGTCTGTCTGACCGTCTGTCACAGCCATTTTACTCAAAAACTATGGAACGTGAAAAGTTCAAATTAGGGGAAGTATTAAAGAGTACTAACCCACAAATTTATACATTGCTAAACATTCACAAATATATTTAGGAAATATGTACGGGTACAAATTAAGTTACTTGAAAAAATGAATATTTTCTTTGTATATCGTGTGAAAACTTTCGTAACGCTAAACTCAAAAATATATATATTTTTTTTAATTTTAGCTATTATGTTTTTAGTGATATCGTAGAAAATGTAGTACAAAAATATGTTCCCCCTATCTATTTCCCAATCTAGTGAAAATAAAGTTACGAAAAAAGATAGAGGTAGTAGACGTTAATTTATACAGGAAAATTATAGCGATTACCCTAGGACACACAGTTTTTGAGAAAGTCGCATTTTCCGTTACACACAAATTTCGATTTGAGATATTCACCAAAGGTGTTGAAGAGCGCTGGAGGTTCCTATCTTAACAGAAGTATAAAAGCGTTGTTGATAATGATTTTCGAAACAAATCGTCTGTAATTATCCGAGATATTAAACCTTAAATACATGCATAGTTTGGACACACATAATGACAGGGGTGGCATACTCTATGCACCACCAGTTTTTAAAGCCTATATAAAATTTGTAATGATATATTTGTGTAATGCAATGCCCAGTAGCAGTATAAAAGCAATAAACGTCAAATTTTTAAAAACACACTAATTTAATTAGAATTAATCACATAAATACTATGGAATTCGCGACTAGATTGCATGAGTGGATCGCTCAATTCACTTTTCGTGTCTTTAAAGGTTAATTAGAAACCTATCTGGAAAAACGCGGCAGGATCCAAGACGGCTTTGTAATTTTGAGACCTCCTTTTAAATCGCGCTTAGCACAATGCCAAGTTTAAGTTTTAAAAAAATGTTTTGATTTAGGTACACTGTAAAAAAAAAGATTATTAATACCCTGAATTCAGTTTTATGAAATGCCAAATTGAGTTTAAATATGCACTACTTTTATTGTCAGTACCGAATTAAGATCTTCATAAACATTTCAGGTAAGATTAAAAAAAGAGTTATCTATAACAGCAATATTTGTTATTATTTAGGCTTCATATCTGCTTGAAATTTAATGGTATATCAATTTATACATTTTTTGTACACGAGCTATAGCTATACACAATACTATGTAGTATAGTTTTTCCAATGTCTTATAATTCTTTTAGCAACGATTTTTTTAATAATACAGTTACTAATTCATATATTTATTGTACGAAACCCTTTGACACAAGTAATACTCGCACTTGATAATTAATTTATATTCAACACCGTTTTTTTATCATACACTTTCTTAGGTAAAGTTATATATGAACTTGCAGAGAGAGGATGATACTTCACAATCTTGAATTCTATAAGATGATTTTTTTTAAGTTTCTACTCGGATCCTCTTTGTATGAATTTTGCATAGATTTTCGTTATTTTTGCAAATCCTTCTTCAATATGTTTTGAGATAATATCTTCCGTAAGTTCATTTATACACGAACATAGAAAATAAGATTGAATTTCTTCCATCTCCTCATTATCAGTTTGTCGTTCAAGTGCTATTTTTTCTACATATACCACTTAATGGCCCCTTTTTCTTGAACTTCACTCGCTAGGTGTTCTTGAAATACAGTTTGTAAATGTCTATTTAATACCACTAAATCACTTTCCTTACGTTTTTCTGGATTCAAAATCACTGTTTTAAACACATTATGTACATCAGATTGCTTCCGCTTTTTACATTTTTCGTTTTACACTCACAAGAGGTGCACGAATGTGTTGGGTGCGAACATGTTGTCTAAAATTAAATATCCGTTGAAACTCCTTATGACATGGATCGCAGGGAAATGTTCTACTTTTATTTTGTCGTATATGAGGCCTCAAGTTAAAATTTCGTGTAATAGCTTGTTCGCACTTATCAAATTTAAGTGTGTATTCACTCGTAACATATGTTTTCAAATGTTTCTGTAAGTTGTATTTCTGTCCGAATGTCTTTCGGCATACATCACAGATAAATAGCTTCTCTTTCAAATGTATCTTCACATCTCGCTCTAAGTTGAAAGAGTTTATTAAATCTTTATTAAGTGTAGGTCATGCTTGAATCTTCTTGCAATCTCCAGTTGTCACAGTCTTCAGATTCATCTTCATCAGGCGGCATGTCGATATTCATATTTCTTTGAAATGAATTCTCCTCCGGCACAGATACTCGAAAGTATTCATCACTTTTAATTGCTGATAACTCAAAATTAAAATGTATCTTCAAATGTCTAAGCAAACTTGATTTTCGGCCAAAAACTTTTTGCCAACATCACAGGCAAATAACTTCTCGCCAAAATGAATCTTTATATGTTGAATCCTGTTGAAAGGAGTCGATAATGCAGGCTCCCATCGAAACATGTTCTTCGCAGCTACAGGACTTTTCATTGGAGGGGCTTCTTCAAAATGCATGACACCATCCATAATAAATCCACATGATTTTTTTTTACTTTTAAAAATGAACATCAATCTTCTCAAACTAAATTAATCACTTAGCTTAAAAACATGATCTAATTAAGACTCATCGAAAGTCAACCAGCTCAAATCATCAAATGACATTCACGGCTATTTATACCCCGGGACCCCCACCAATCGGCACTCAGCTACAAATTGTTTTCGAACTGTGGGGTGAATAAACGGTCAAGTGCGAGCATTACTCGCGCACAGAGGGTTCCGTAGAATAAATACATGAAATTGTAATTAAAAAAAAAAGAAGTTGCTAAAAGAATACTAAGACTTTTTAAAACACTATATAACGTAGGGTTGGGTATAACTGTATATATTAGAAAAGTGTAATCGGGTATACCATGAAAGTTCAAAGAGATATATGGAACAATATCAAATATAGCTATTCGTATAACTCTTTTTTTAATATTATCCTAATCTGTTTATGATGAACTTAATTCGGTACTGACAATAAAGGCAGTGCATAGTTAAACTTCATTTGGCATTTCATGAAACTAAATTCAGTGTAATAATAACCTTTATTTCTACAGTGTATCTAAAACAAAACATTTGTTCAAAGTTTAAATTTGGCATTGTGCTAAGGGCGCTTCGAATTGAGGTCTCAAAGTTGCAACGCCGCCTTGGTCAGTGCCGCGTTTTTCCAGATAGATGTTTAATTAACTTTTAAAGTCACTCGAGGCGTATTGAGAGATACAATCAATGCAAACTATCGCGAATCTCACAGTATTTATGCAATTCATTCTAATTAAATATTACGAGTGTGATGCCCATAAAAACGGACACCTAATTTTAATTCCAAAACAGACAAATGGCACCAAGAATATTTAATTAAAATTTTCCTTTTATCATGTACGTGAAAATAAGCAAATTCGCATTTTCTAATAAATTCTTTTATAAATTATGGTGTCAGTTCATTATTTCATAAGTTAGTAAATAGAATTACTCCTTGCTGGAAAGGATTAAGTTGTCGCAGGATTCTTAAAGCTTCAAAATGTAAGAAATTTTAATTTGTCTAGATATTAAACTCCTATCTTTTCTGAATATTTTAATATAATTGTTTCCTTGAAATTCCCATTAGAACAGAAGTTTTGGCTTTTAGACTTATACCCGCTCAATAGCTGAAGCGGCGTATCCGAAACTTTAAAGTCATTATTTTCCAAATGGCGTTTTTGAGTATAACGCGCAGGATACCTCAAAAACTTCTGAATATTTTTTCATGAAATTTTCAAAACATATATTCCATGTTATTCTGTATAAACTGAACCTAAAATTTCCTTTTTATTGTTCAAAAAAATATTTTTTAGGTGATTTTACTGTTGAAATTTTCAAAATTTTGTACTAGCTAAATGCAGCATTGCATTAAAAATATAAAAATGCTTTAAATACAAATTTATTTAAGTTCAGGGAAATTATTACAATCTGAAGTATAAGTAAGCACCAAAATTTTCATTCTAGTTGTAATATTTATTTTGTAATCCTGCGCGTAAGCTGTTATGCCAATTTTTTGTTCGACAAATGTCTAGCAGTTTCGAGCCCCCTATAAATACTAATTATGTATCTTGCAATTTTTTAAATACATGAAACGAAAGAACATAGTTATATCCTTCATTCCAATTAAAATTGTGTTTTAAAATCATATACATTTTAAGACATTAAATGTTGAAAATGGTCTTTTTTTCATTTTTTTCACTTTTTAGAGACCCGAGACCCCTTAAAATAGTATGTTTTTAACAATTTGACGTTTATGGCTTTTATACTGTTACTGGACATTAAATTACACATATATATCATTAAAAGTCGTTAACTAGGCATAGAGTAGACTAGGCATAAGAGGCCTGTCCTTGTGTATGTCCAAACTGACCGTACCTTTAAGGGTTAATATCTCAGCTAATTACCGATGATTTTTTTCGAAAATCATTATCAACGATGCTTTTATTCTTCTGCAACGATAGGTATATTCAGCGATGCTCAACAATTTTTCTGAATGCCCGTAAATCGAAATTTGTGTATAACAGAAAAATGCTAATTACTCAAAAACTATGTGACCTAGGGTAATCGCTATAATTTTCCGGCAAGGTTTATATTAACGTGTACTACCTCTAATTTTTTTCATAATTTTAGTTTCAGTAGATTTGGAATTAGATGGGGGGGGGGGGGACATATTTTTGCGCTACATTTTCAAGAATATCTTTGAAAATATAATACATAAAATTAAAAGGAATGTATTTTTGAGTTCAGCGTTACCAAAGCTTTCACAGGATACCCCACATGATATACAAAGAAAAGGTTTTTTTTTCAAGTTGCATAATTAGCCCCTGTACTTTTTTACTAAATATGAATGTTTATTAATCTGAAAATATGTGGGTCAATGGTCTTTATTACTTCCCCGAATTTGAACTTTCCACGTTCCATAGTTTACGATTAAAATGGCTGTGACAGACAGAAAGACAGACAGACAGACGGGCAGACACAGGACTGATCTTATAATGGTTCCGTTTTTACTTTTTAAGTACGGAACCCTAAAAAAAGATTAAAATCGTCAAATCAGGACAAAATATTTCACTCCGTGAGAAAATAAACGATAAAATCGCCAACTCAAGATAAAATATTTCATATGGTGGGAAAGGAAAGATTAAATTCGCCAAATTATAAGTATATTCTTTTCTCTCAATGATATTCTGAAAGACATTATTAAAAATCCTAGCTAAAGACTTATATTTTTTTCATAATTTAATTAGAACCTTTTGTAAATGTTTTACTCATAGAAATTGATACCTTTAAAAAGGCTTTATTTAGAAGTAATACGATCTCTTAAATAATTAAAAATTTATAATTTAATAAAGACCACTGAGAAATGTTTTAACGACATAGAAAAATTCGAACGAAAGCTATAAGTCTAAGTGAAACTATCAGATTTTTTCACGAATAACTGAGATGATGCTATTAAAAGTCCGAATTACAAGATAAATATACAAACATGATTACATATTCAAATAATAAATAACATAACGTTTATAATATCAGCAGATCAAATGAATAATAGAATATAACAATAATTTAAATATTATATATGAAAGTTTTAAAATGTGGAATTTTTCAAAGTTGCAATTATCAAAAGATTAATTTTTCGCGTATATTATCAATCTCTTCTAATGAATACTTCGGCTTTAAAGAAGTTCACCTAACAATGATTCATCAAAAGCCAGATATGCTCTATAGTGTGTTATCAATGATAAGGAAAAACTTGGATTTAATCCGCACAGGAATAGAAGAATTCCCCACATATACTTCAAAAATACCTTGATTAATAAATTAAACTTTTTCATTTTAGTTTCCCATTAAAATTATCTCTCATTGTTTTATTTAAGCAGATTAATTTTTTAATTAAAAATACTCCAAATTAGCAGTAGTTTTTAATAATAAGTTAAAAATTATTATTTTAGCATATTTAATTGGTTTAAATATTATTTTAAAATACATGCTTCAACTAAGTTTTATAACACTTTTACACGAATCAAATTTAAAAATAATAAAGCCATACAAACTAGTATACAAATTTTTAATTCAAACAATATAAAATCATTAGCTTGAATTGTAAATCAGAAAATTTCATACACACAAGTATAACCAGTGATAAACATATTATATAACAATATTAATTTATGAAGCCACTCACAAAAGTTATTCTTCGTTTATAAACTTATTAAATATCTATTTATATAAAATCCAAGTCTCTGTGTGTCCCTCACAATTCCAGTAGGCCCGCCTCATTGAAATGAGTAATTGTTGAAAAATACTAATGCAGGGTTACCACAGTAGTGCCAAATGTTGTCCAACTTCGCCAACTTTGACGACAAAATAACTTGTCATATATGAAACCAACTTGTCGATAGCTGGCTAATTTGGCGAAATTGCCATTTAAAACCATTGATCTTTCATGAAGGAGGTCACCGCAATTTAATTTAAACTTCGCTCTTTTAAGGTTTTTTTTTTTTTTTCCAAAATCTATGGGTGGGAATTTAAAGTGTAATATACGAAAAAGTACATCTTTACATCTTCTTCCCGGTGCTACTAATAAAATAATCGCCAATAGATAACGCTGTACTGTCTGAGCTCCTAACTGCGCGATTTTAATGTGCTTTAGGTACTTTTCCAGTATAGGTGCATTGGCGAAGAAAGAAATTTGGCAGCATATTTTCCGGGAACCTATCGACTGACACACATTTTTTTTCGATATTTATACAATTTATTTAACACATAAAAGCCATTTATCTGATTTTATACAGAAACAGAAGTAATTTGGACATTAAAAAAACTTCAATAATATACATAATACATGGTACTACTTAGTTATCCCGTCGAGCAAAAATCTATCCCCAAACTATTAGATTAAATTACAACAATACTTGATCGTAAATGTCACATTCATTTGACTTTAAGCAAGTTACACGTGTTTACGTCATCAAGTGATTTTTATTTCGACACTTTATTTGTAATTTAATTAATATTATACTAATGTCTTTGTTCTTTCGTTATTTAAAATAAGAAGTACGTCAATTTGTATAATTTGGCGATTTATATAATTCAGTGAAACTGGTCGACGGGATAACTACGTTGTGCCAAATGCATATCTAAGCAAACAAAAAAGCTCATCAAGTTTGTTTTCATAGCTGTTTATATGATTTGACAACAAATCTCTCTTTCTGATGCCGAATTATACCAAGCTTTTAAAGCTGGAAAGTACCAAATTGTCTATTATTTTGCACTATCTGCGCTATAGTTTGTACTGTATGAAAGGAGGGGGGGGGGGGGCGAAAAGTTTAAACATTAAGTATTAAAGTTTCTGTAAAGCAGTATAAGACGAAAAAATTAAGAATAAAATAAATGCAAATTAAAACTAAACAAGAAAGAAAAATCATGCGTTAAGCATGGAATATGAAACACTTTCCAACACTTCCTGAATGCTTTAACAATATTTAGGGAAATGAGGTAAATAAGATAACTAAGTAAACATTTTAGAAAACGCATAATTTTTTTTTATTCATTTCAGCAATTAGCGTCTATAGCAAATAGTATCGTTATTACACCCCACTATTTAGCTAAAATTTAATTTAAACTAAAACATTATTAGAACCACTGAAATCACATTTCCAGATATTATTATCCATAGACGGTTATGTATCCAATTCTTTTCGTGACCCTGTATATCATTTTATCTATATTCTACAAACATTTCTTAGTAAACTAAATGCAGTTCAGCATAAAAAAATATAATACCTTTTAAAACCACCTTTAAGCAATTTACTCCCATACTCAGTAACCCTTACGAATTCTTTTGCGCAGCCCTGTATATGAATTATAGCATTTATACACACAGCATAGTATGCTTAAATATAGTGAAACATAAAAGCGCATATCATAATTAAAAATGCATTTCCATCAATCATCGCTTATATACAATACTTAGGAGAAAAGTTTATACAATTTATTTCGTACTACTTAGTTATCCCGCCGACCAAAAATCTATCGCCAAACTATAAGATTAATAAGATTAATAAGCCAATAATGGTTGATCGGAAATGTTACATTCACTTGACTTTAAGTAAGTTACAAGCGTTTACGTCATCAAGGGATTTTTATTTCGACGTTTTATTTGTATCTTTATTAATGTACACTAATCTATTTGTTGTTTCGTTATTTAAAATAAAAATTATGTCAATTTGTATAATTTGCCGAGTGGTTTGGCGATTTATATAATTTCGCAAAATTGGTCGACGGGATAACTAAGTAGTACCACTTATTTAATATAAAAAAAGCTATTTATCCATTTTTATAAAGTAATATTTGCACAGATGTCCTATAACGCATCGGGTTTGGCGTGATTTTTTTCTGACGCCAATTTGGCAAAAATCTCGCTTTCGAATATCAGTTACATATATATTTTGAAATTATTTGCTATTATTTTGAAAAGGAAATAAAAATAAATAAATAAAAGTATAGGCACAGAACTTTTTCACACAGTTTTTTCTAACGCCAATATCATATACAGAGCGGATACTTAACTGGCGCCAAAAGTGTCGTTATTTTGCTTGATATGGTAACCCGGATGTTGTTGTTTACGCTGTTGATGTATTTGCCAAATTGGCGTCGGACCAATATGAGGCGTATATGACATCTGTGCCAAAGTTTAATTAATAACTATAGAACAAAACGGCACAGATGTCATATTCACCTCATATTGGCGCGATTTTTTTCTGACACCAATTTCATATACGCAATGTATACTTAACCGGCGTCAAAGTGTCGTTATTTTGCTTGATATGGTAACCCGGATGTTGTTGTTTATACTGTTGATATTTTCGCCAAATCGGCGTCGAAAAAAAAAAAGGCCAATATGTTGCGAATATGACATCTGTGCCAACAAAACAGTTTAAAATTAAAATTAAATTAAATTAAAAAAAAAAAAAAAAAAAAAACGCAATTTATCAAATTACAACGACTATTTGGAAAACGATTTTTTCGAAGACTAAAATTTAAGATATAAAAAATCGCACGGAGTTGATCCTACATTACGTACGCCATGAATTAAACATTAATAGTGTTATTACACGTAAAAATTGCACGCCAACAAAATCGCCTGCGACCCGTCAGATTTTATGAAACTTAAGTATTATCCACCTGAAACTTACGTAAATATCTAAGCATTTCATTGGCTGTTCGGGAAAAGGCTTTTCCATCGTCAGATTATCAAGAAATCTGAAGGCCAATTTTAAATGAAATTTCATTCTTAAACTTCTAAACATCCGACAATATTACTTTTTACACCGTCGGATAGAGAAAAAAATGTACTTTTAAATGCAATTTGTTTGAAAGCTGTATCTCAATTTGTTTCTGAGTTATTATTATTTTTTTTTTTTTTTGTAGTTTTTATTACTTTTTTGTCATAGTGGCAAGAGAAGGTATCCATCGTTGTTGAAATTAAAGGGAAATACAGATTACTGTATAGACCAATCAGGAAACGAATAAAATACAGATTAAACCAATGAAAACCTTCAGATATACTTTTGATTTCCCATCCTGACGAGAACAATAACCATTTTTCCAAATGGTTAAACCTGATGATGATACATCCAGTTAATTTTTAAATGAGTTCGTCTTAATGCAGTAGTTATTAAAAAAATAGACATATTAAACAAAAATATGATTTGCCGAACAAATTAAAAAAACAAATTAATTTCCTACATTATCTAAGCTCGAAAAGGGGCAGATATTAAGATATTTATTACAGTTAGTTCTACACTTAATGTTAAATTTTTGTAACATTAAGAGTTAAACCAAGTGAAAAAAAAAAATGAAATTCAAACTATATGATACTTAAACACCCTACAAACATAGATTCCGTTCAAATGAAATCAAAATAAACCTTACATTCTTTTAGGAAGGTTTGTATTTTAGATGTGCCTAATCGTTTGTTTTCACCTACCGTAAACATAATACAAAATCAACAATTCAAATATTTGCAACTTAAATTTGGAAAAAGTCTAAGATTTATTTCGATTTTATTTGAACGGAATCTAAGTTTTTAGGGGGTTTAAGTATCATATTGTTTGAATTTCATTTTTATTCAATTCCTACTATTAGCTCACACTCTCCCTATATTTAATTATTTATTTATATATTTATCTTGTTCAAATTTTCAATCGTTAATAAAATACTCATTATTCATCCTATCAAGTTGAAATAAATTTTTTTAAACTTGTACTGGATGACAGCTGATGTTAATACAGTTTTTTTCAAATATTAATTAATTAATTAAATTTTAATTAATTAATTTTAGTTTTGCATGGGAAACAAAATGGCGGCCATTGGTTGTTGAAGATCAATTAAAGTATTTTCAATAAGGGGTTACCATAGAGGAACCCTGTTCTAGCGCAAAATACCGCCAAGTTTGTTGCCAACTTGGCGATATATCGCCAAATTTGGCGGCCAAAATGAGTCGCCAAAAGTGACGCCAACTTGGCGATATCTCTAATATTTCGCAAAATTCCCATAAGGTTCCATTGTAAACCTACTTGCTTATAGGAAATCAACAAATTGAGATATTTTATTGCAAAAAAAAAAAAAAAAAAAAACTAATATTAACTTAAGGGATTATATTAAATTTTTCTTTGATGACCTAAGTAGGAATTGACTTTAAAAACAAAATTTTAATATTACTTGTTTTTAATGTTCACTTGGTTTAACTAATTTGTTGCAAAAATTTAACATTAAGTGTAGAACTCTCTGAATGAAATATCTTAATATCTACTTTTTCTCGGGCTTATATAATGTAGGAAATAAATTTGTTTTGTTTTTTAATTTGTTCGGCAAATTATGTTTTTGTTTAATTTTAATGTAAGTAAACAAATTACCTTAATGCTACTTCGTTTCTCTTCAAGTTTTTGTAAAAAAAGAATTCCTTCAAAAACATTTTTAGCCACGTTAACATCAGGATCTAACAAATATACGGTACTAATACTAAATCTCTGGAGCATTCTTCCCGTCAAGTACTTGAAATTTAGAGTAATTCTGGAACTTTAGAAAATCTACCGGGCCTTCAGCGAACACCATTACACTTGGGAATTTCACCACATAAGCAATACTCTGCTGTGCATTTTACTCCAGTTTCAATGTCTGATAAAGGTGCTGCTTCTATAGCAGCATTTTCTTTTGAAATGGCATAGTTTGCACGAATAATTAAATAAATAAATAAAATAAAGCAAACTTGAAAAAAATACTGCAACATTTTTAGAAGATAGTTTTTATCTGATATCCTAGATGAATAGTTATTAGATGATAATTTCTCGGTAATTTTCCTTAAAATTAAAATATCTTAGGTACACTTATTGGAATGCTGATTATACTTTTTTAAAAAAAGCAATGAGGAAATGAAATTATTTGAAATTTATTATCTATATGAAATTATTATCTATATTTTGCGCTCATTTTTGCATACAAAATAAAATTTTCTACTTTTTTTTTTCTTTTTCAGAAAATGTTTAATTTCGAATGTTATTTAGAAAAATACTCAGAAACAATTGGAGATTTGCATTCTAAATATTAAAATTGATTATGAAATTTAAAATTTTCTTTAGTTTGTTCGCTGACTGCTCTGATTTTTCAACAAATTATTTACAAAATGATATTACCAAAAATAATTTACTACTAGTTATTCACAGATATTTTATTTTAGATACCTATATACCAATAACTTTATAACTGAATATTCCATTTATTTATCTGCTTTTTTTTTCGAGAACTTAATTTCTACACTTCAGTCCTCATTTCAGTCTTATCTCTTAAATAATCAATCAGTTTGAATTAATAAAGAAGTAAAACCAAATTAAAAAAAATCAGTAAAATAAAAAATCATTTGTCTTTAACGAAAAAACTAATACAGTACCCAAAATATATTTTTTTTTTTTCTGCCGAAGTTTTCAGTTACTAAATTCATTTCAGTTTCACAATTACGATTTTTCAATTATTATTTTTTATAAAGAATATTTATCTGAATAATCGAATGGAACATGTTTCTTCTTTAAGTAAGCATGAATTAACGTCATTTTTTACATTTTCTGCACAGTCTTATTTCAGCATAAAGTATTTCTCTGCTTTTTGTTACAAAATTTCAAAGAGGGAAATCGCATCTCATTTTTCGTTCAAAAATAAAGTAAAATGAGTTGTATATCGTGTAAATTTCACAGATTCGTTAAGACATGACTTTTGCTATTCTTGCTGATACACACTACTTGTATTCATGAATAATATTTTCGTCAACAATCCTGGCCATTTCAAGAGAATCTCAGATAGTTCCGT
The DNA here is from genome assembly GCA_963932465.1 of Maratus speciosus. Taxonomy (NCBI): domain Eukaryota; kingdom Metazoa; phylum Arthropoda; class Arachnida; order Araneae; family Salticidae; genus Maratus; species Maratus speciosus. The sequence goes on from OZ010800.1 coordinate 34,416,989, forward strand.
TGAACTTAATACTTTTAAATGATCTATTCTAATGTAATATCATTTATATTATACTCAGTTTCCAATTTCAGTTTATTTTAAAATCATTTAACATGGGCGCGTATGCAATTTGTCTTTACTTTATCATAAAGTCATATAACTAAATCAATTTCTAGAAAACAAAAATTAAAGCATATAGCCACATAATTTTTTTTTTAATAAATTTTAAATTTTTGAAACGGTTATCGTTTATGTAAATCAGACTCTTTAGAAATTTTTACTCGAAACGGAAATGTCGTCGCAAAAGATTATTAAAAATCTGCATTACCTTCCAATTTTAATTTTCAAAATACTTGTCTTAACAATATTTTTAAAGCAACGACCAGTGTGGTAAGGATGTATCTCGTTGTGCGGTTGAAATCGCATTACCGCTACACACTTGTAACTTGATTAGAAATTGCTGTAAAATATGATAGTATTGCACATTATGGGATGAATCTCATTGCACTCGCGACATTAAATTGTAATTTCAACAGTTAGCTTTTTTTTTGTCAACAATATTCGACTGGGCCAAACGAATATATATTTACAGAACGGTGTGAGATAAATTACTGTGTGAGCTCAATAATTTCAATCTTCAAAAAAAGAAGCGTTTTGCTTTCACTTTATGTTTATCCGGATGCATGTGATAAGATTGATTGCATCCATCAAGTTTCTTTCAAAAACGGATACCAGTCACTGTCAGGTGATACTTTGCTTTACATTTTCATTTAAGTTACACCATTGCCTCATGCTGTGTTTTATGAAAACAGGAATTTACAGTTCCGGGAAGTGCAGGTGTGATTTGGAACAGATGGAAAAAAACTCAGATCCTGAGAGTAAAAAAAATCAAAATGATATTTTTTTAAAAAGAAACGATTGCTATAAGCAGTTTCACATTATTAATCACTTAACATTTTCGGAATTTTCTTTCGCTTAAAGTACTCTTTATACATACGGAAATCATATTTTATTACTTAAGAAATGATACAAAAAATGAAAGGGTAATTTCGAATCTATGCAGGTTGTCCACTCTCAACGGTGTCCAGCGGCTAATTCCTAAACCGTTAGGCATAGGCATATACTTACAATTAGAAAAATATTTTAAATAAAGTAAAGATGCATTCTAAAATGAATTTGTGTCAATAAAAAAAATTATTAAAATATTACGGAATTTAAATTTTTATACGGCTCCCTAGTCCAATAAGTTATATTTAGTAAAAATATGCTATTACACTAAGAAGTAACTTAACTTTTTTTAATGTTACAAAATATACATTTATTCAGAAACAGTCATGATAATTTCTTTCCAACATCATCATAAAGTTACAAACCTAAATTCAGCATTAATTTTCTTGTAAAAATAATAGCTAAGATATATCTTATACAAAGCCCCTTGCAAAACAGCAGCCAATCATTTTATCCTATGAATTGATCACCCATATCGACAGTTCCAAACGCTGGAAAAAGTCAAATTTAAGGGCTTCTATATCATAGTACACTGTACAGTCGTGGAAAAAAAGAAAACATTTCTTACTAACTCTGCAAAAAATTATCGTAGAAGAAAATTACTGGTATCACGCGGTTGGAAAAAAGTCTAGTTTTAAATGATGTATATAAAATTTGCTTAGGGGGGCATGTATATATTAAAACGAACCATAACTTTGATTTTACTTAACCATCAAACGTAGTATAGGTTAAGTCTTGTAAAATCGTTTAATCGTTTCTGTCTAATCGTTCTTGTTTAATCGTTTTAAAAATCGAAAAAAAAAATTTGACGGATTTACACGTTTCAAACACTGGAGATTCCGCAAAGCATATTTTTAGAAAAAAAAATTGTCCGTCCGTCTGTATGTGTGCCGGTGTGTGTGTCTGTAATCGCTCTATCTCCCGAACAAATTGAGATAGAGACTTGAAATTCGGTGTGTACTTAGAAAGTAATAATGGAAAGAAGTCTATTGAATATCAGTAACCTCGATTATCCGGAATTATTTTTTTCGGACTCTCGAAATATTCGTTTTGATAAAAGGTATACAAAAATTTTCGAAATTGTTTATTTGAAGGAGTGAATATAAAAGACATTAAAAAAAAACATAAATTTTGCATCAGGAATGAACTTGATCGGATAATTAGTTGCCGAGATATTTGTAATCCTATTTTTCACACTCTTCGATTTTTCATGACCCTGTATTTCATTCAAATTTCAATTTAAAGATATATTTTAATTGGAAATGAGACGCTTAATCCGACGCAGTAAACTGTTAGTTAATATGATTCTAATTCTTCGAGTTGTAAGGATGTTTCTTTTATGCAATTAGGTACTACTCGATTATACCGCCGACCAAAAAACTATCGCCAAACTATAAGATTAAATGCCAATAATGACTTATCGTAAATGTCAAGCATCTAATGCATCTGCATACCTGTAAGGGGGATTACCAAAAGGGGGATTACCAAAAGGGGGACCCTGTTCTGTCGCCAAATGCCGCCAAGTTTGTCGCCAACTTGGCGGTATATCGCCAAATTTGATTTATAATATTTAACAATATTAAATTTTAATCAATTAATTTTAGTTTTATATGGGAAACAAAATAGCGGCCATTGGTTATTGAACAGCATTTAATTCATCTTCATATCTATAAGGGGGGTTACCATAGGGGAACCCTGTTCTGTCGCCAAATACCGCCAAGCTTGTCGCCAACTTGGCGATATATTGCCAAATTTGGCTACCAAAATGAGTCGCCAAAAGTGACGCCAACTTGGCGAAATCTCCAATATTTCGCCAAATTCCCATAGACTTCCATTGTAAACCTACTTGCTTATAGAAAATCAACAAATTGAGATATTTTAATGCAACATAAACTAATATTAGCTTAAGGGATAATATTAATTTTTTCTTTGATGACCTATATAGGAATAGACTTAAAAAACAAAATTTTTATATTGCTTGTTTTCATATTTTATATTATGTATATCCATGATGTGTAAGTATTATGGTGGCCCCCAAAGACTAGTTTTCAATAGCAGTACACAATTCTGACTGGATAACCGAACTCTACACTCTTCAATAACACTAAAAAACAATTTGTATGTAATTCATACGATAAGTTTCCGACAAATTAATTATTTTAAAACGAGTGTATTTTAGGAGCTGTATCCAAATTGAAGTTCGGTACTCGATTGTTGACCGGGAGAGCCCCCTTCTTGATCAAGACATCTTAAGGGCCACTCAATCAGTCATTGAAGACTGCTAGATTATAGAATAGAATAAGAAATTTCAAAATATCAAGTCACTTCTATCATAGACGACCTCTTAAATCATCATTTTGTCGTTTTTTAAGCATCATTTGAAAACTATTTGGACGAAAAATGTGAAATTCTGTATTTCCATAAAGCAGGACTTTATAAATCTAAATCTATCAAAAAAATTGTAGGTTGAAATTCATAATTTTTTCGAATATTAATTTCATAATACATAATTCACATCATAAAATTATAAAAATTGCAAATTCAACGTATTTATGTTTGGGTATTTTAGTATTATTGCTACACAAAAAATTAACACATTAGGAGTATAATTTCAGGAGATATGAATGAAAATATGAAAATGTAATTTAACAATAGAAGAACTAAATTCTGAATGGTTATAATTCAAATACCTATCATTCAAATGACTTGAAATTTGGTGTCTAGGCATAGTTTGAACCGATGATTTGGAATATCTTGTTAAAATCGGGTATTGCTATCGAAATAAATGAAGTTTGGGTTCGTTTTAATATGTAGATGGCCTCTAAGCAAATTTTGTATACATCATTTAAAAGTAGACTTTAGTTTCAATCGTTCGATACCAAAAACTTTCTTGTACGATAATTTGCTGTGGAGTTAGTAGGGGGTGTTTACTTTTTTTTCCACGACTGTATACAAGAAGGAAACATTTGCAACTCTTTTTTTATGTATTCCACGTACCATAATATATTTAAAGTATAATTTCTAAAGGATGTTATAGCACAGTATAATATATCATTTTTACATAGTATACCTTCGTTACAATACGTTTATTTGACGAAAATTTGAGTATTTTACTCCGAACTAGACTCGAATTTCGTCCGAAACTTCTATGAAGCTATTTTAACTAAATTTCTAACAGACTAACTTTTCACTGTGTAAATTATAACTATGATGGAGAAGTAGTAGTAATGGCCTCGTGCCCAACTATGTACCGCTGAAGCGGGCACTAAATAGTTTTTCTTAATATAACTGGGAATTCATATGGTTTCATTTATCAAAATACCACGCACTTCCATCCCTTTTCATAATTTCATTACAATTCACACAGCTCAATAAAAGCCTGTTTAAAATTTCTTTACAATATTTTTCTTAAATTTTCATTTTCATTTTAATATATAGCTCTCTTGATATAGGCCTCTCCTGATGCACCTGAGACACAGTTATTTCCAATTTTGTTAATTAAGTCGAGATGTTATTTAAAAATAACAAGTAAGGCTTATCAAAAATATGCTTTTTCTCTCTCCGGCGGCTCCGGTTGCTTTCGATTGGTTGGTTTCATAAAGTTTTCGCAGCAGTAATTGAATAAACCGCAGTACAATGGAATTCAATCTTTTGATGTTTCAAGAGTTAGTGTTTTCAACACTTTCTAACATAGTTGAAAAGTGTTTATGAATTCGGTTTGTCTGTTCGTCTTCCCGTCTGTCTGTCCGTCTGTCCGACTGCAGTGCAGTGGATACATGTTATTGGTTTTACTATGGCATATTCGGTAGTGAAAAGGAAGTCATGGTTCGTACGCCTCCCTGAATTTTGCAGACCAGAAAATTTTTCGGCACCAGTATTTTCTTAGAGAAAATCTCTTCTTATAAGAAGACGAAATTTTGCGCGTTTAACTTAGATTTCTTTTTCTATAAAAAGATACTGGTAGTTTTCCTGGAAAAATAACGGTATCCGTACGAGCCATGGAAGTGTATAGATTTATGGTTCATTTACAGGACACTCAAAAAATTCCGTTACATTACTGTCTATGGGGGAAAATCGTTTGCCGTGTATTTTAATGATATTAAAGTATTTTAAACATATTAAAAGTGATATACGTCACTGAGGTGTACTACAAGGTTCTTATTATAGAATATGGTGTGCATAGAAATTATCAATTATTTACAGGGACACACAAAAGAATTTGGCTATAGAAGAAAATGACCATTAATTCACCTATTCAAGATTCCGAACAATAATTGCTGGAAGTGCATTTTCAATTGTGGTATGCGTTTTTGAATTTAACTATTTTTTACATATTACTTGGTCTGTATAAATTCTATAGATCATTTGTACTATGCATTATACATAAATATCCATAGATCATTTGTACTGTGCATTATACGTAAATATCCATAGATCATTTGTACTGTGCATTATACGCAAATATCCATAGATCATTTGTACTATGCATTATACGTAAATATCCATAGATCATTTGTACTATGCATTATACGTAAATATCCATAGATCATTTGTACTGTGCATTATACGTAAATATCCATAGATCATTTGTACTATGCATTATACATAAATATCCATAGATCATTTGTACTATGCATTATACATAAATATCCATAGATCATTTGTACTATGCATTATACATAAATATCCATAGATCATTTGTACTATGCATTATGCATAAATATCCATAGATCATTTGTACTATGCATTATACATAAATATCCATAGATCATTTGTACTATGCATTATACATAAATATCCATAGATCATTTGTACTATGCATTATACATAAATATCCATAGATCATTTGTACTATGCATTATACATAAATATCCATAGATCATTTGTACTATGCATTATACATAAATATCCATAGATCATTTGTACTATGCATTATACATAAATATCCATAGATCATAAACAGGGCTGCAAACAAAATCGTATATTTTAACTACTATTCGGGATAATAGCATAAATCGGGTTTTCAAATGGGCTATGCATTTTCGAAATCGTTCATTTAATAACTGTGTAGATAATAACTTAGTAAAACTGTAAAGTTTTGTTATAGTATTCTGAATGCGTTGGAAAGTGTTTTATAATCTAAACTGAGCGCATGATTTTTCGTTCTTGTTCGAATTAAATATGAATATTTTAGCATGAAGACTATGCACATGATTCCAAAACATTATATTTATTACTCAAGAAAATTTCAAAGAATTTATATGACAAGAATATATTTTTTAAACGTTAAATAAAATAATAGAGCACGGATTACTGGGACTTTCATCACTAGAATTTGTAACAGTCATTACACTTGCTACTATTTTTGTGGAAATTAAAATTTTTTACAGCATTTACTGTATTTCTTTTCTTTATTAATTTTTGATTCCATTAGTTTCAATGTTTTTAGCGCGTAGTTCTGTTATGTCTGTTATAAGTTATCAGCACGATATTCTTTAAGTTTTAATGAAAACCTTTTATTTATAATATAGTTTCTAACAAATTTTGTATTTTTAAGCCAGAGTTTTTGTATATTTTTTGCTTTAGACTTTAAAAGGTATGGGGGAGGATGGGTCTGCTATTTAAGTTTTGAATGACATTATTGTTCAGAACACTAAAACATACACAATAACAATTTAAACAGCGATATTGCCACTATTTCTGAATAGTAATTTCAACAAATGTCTTAAATTAGGTTCCAAGATCAGGTACCAGTCGAAATTTTCGACCAAGAACTCCATTAATCTTAATCAGTCATTTGTCGAAGAGCACTTGCATCTCCCCCCCCCCCCCCCTTCATGAATTTTTGCTTAACTGAGCCCTATCTTAATAACACAACGTCTATAAACCATATCAATTCAAAACTATTTCCAAACCACATTAATATGTTAAATCTTGCCTGTGAAAATCTTATAGTTTATTTATCAGTAGTTATTAACACTAGTTCGGAACAGTAATTTCACCAAATTTCTTGAATTAAGTTCCTACCTCAGGTACCAGTCTATTTTTTTTTTTTTTTTTTTTTTTTTTTTTTTTTACCAAGGACTCCAGTAGTCTTAATTAGTCATTTGTTGAGGGAGACATGCATCTCCCCTCCCTCACATCCGTCATTTATCGTTTTTTTGCTTAACTGAGCCCTAATAACTTAATTCTTATTACTCATATCACTTCGTAACTAATTTAAAATTACATTAATAATTATCAAATATCACAGTCTGACAGTTAATTTATCAGTAGCTTTTACCACTACTTCCGAATAGTAATTTCAGCAAATTTCTAAAATTAGGTTCTTAGATCATGTTTCAGACCAACTATTTGACCAAGGACTCCATTAGCCTGAATTAGGCATTTGTCGAAGAGCACTTACATCTACCTTCACCCCTACCCCCTTCATCGATTTGTGCTTAATTGAACCTTATCTTAATAACTCAACTTCTATCACCCATATCTCTTCGAAACTACTTTCAGTAGTAGTTACCACTATTTCCGAATGGAAATTTTAGGAAATTCTTAAATTAAGTTACTAGCTTATGTACCAGACCAAATTTCTGATTACGGATTCCAGTATTCTTAATTAATCATTTGTCATAAAGCACTTGCTCCCCCTTTCCCCCTCCCTCATTTTCTTTCCATGGGATTTTTCTCATATTTGAATTCCCACTCCCTCAATCAACATACCTCCAGATAAGTTGAATAACGGAGTTTCATTACAGTGCGTCTCAAATGTATATGGACAGGCGATTTTTTGAAGTAGCAGTTCAAAAAATGAAGCCATAATCACGAAATAAATAATAAGTATATGGAATAATAATACAAGTTTATGACAAGAAAGAAATACAGTATAGCTTTTACAGAATTTTTGTGAAAAAATAAAAATAAAAATACTGTCCTAAAAATATATGGACTTTTCGAGAGATTTGCATTTAAATTCAAATTTTTGATCCGTTCCTTTGAATTATCTTGAAAACCTTATCGAGTAGGTTTCAAACTAGCGTTTGGAGAATGTGTGTTTAAAGAGAACCAATTCTGTTCTTCTTGCTGCTTTAATTCCTGAATAGTAGAAAATTGACGACCATGAGCATACACATCTCGTGAAAGTACTTCCCAAAGGTTTTCAATTGAATTTAGGTCTGGGCTGACGGCTGACCAGTATATAACATTCACTTGATTCTGCGTAAATCAAGCTGTTGTTGAGGGGCAGGTGTGAATCGACTCATTGTCCTCTTTAGATTTTCATTTCTCCCTTCCGAAAATGTTTCCAAATGGAAGAAGATTGGTTTTAAATACATTTTAATAATCCCCAGAGCACTGTCGACCATTAAGTAAAGCAATATCCGTTGTTCCATTGAAACAAATTGCGCCCCACACCATGAGAGAATCCCCTCCTTGTTGTCGACTAAAGGACATGCAAGATTCTCGTCGAAGATCATGCTAATAGTATGCTATCAGCTATATAACCAAGGTATCAGGACCATTCAAATTGATTTTGTTTTAGTCACTGCAGAAGCACTTAACAACTCATCTTCCCAAGGCATGTGTTTCTTAGTTCAAAGAATGCGAGCATTTCTATGGTGCAATTTCAGCATAGGTGTCCGACACATTATATTATATTTATGAATTTTGCTGGCTGTATGCAATGGTGAACTTGCAATAGGAAACGCTAAAGTCTTCAAAATTTCACGAACAGACTTCTTTAGGATTGAAACTGCTCGCAAAATCTCTCTGATCGACCTGAATGTTGTTTATAATTGCATTGTCACTTTTTGATAAAATTTCATAAATTCCGGACCTGATGTTCTTTATTTGTTTAGCAATATCAGAAAATTTAAAAATTTGAGCCTTTAAACACCAAATTATATATATATATCAGCAGTTGAGAATTGACCGTTGCGAGGCATTTTTCCACTGTTCGACATCAGAAGAACGAGCAATGATTTTGTATTTAGAAATTGTTACTTCACATGTACAGAACGCAGAAAATGAAAATTACTTTGATACGGTGGTAATAAAAGCAATATGCTTCGTTGTCCATATATTTTTGGGATAGCTTATTTTGAATTTTAATTTTCTACAAAAAATCCGTAAAACCTATACTGTATTTCGTTGTTGTAATAAACATATATTATGATTCCATATACTTATTATTTTTATAGGTCTGAGGATCTTATCTCTATATTGCTGAGCCGCCAGTGCACCTTTCCTGATAATATACAGGTCGGTGTGGCCATTGTTAGACACACCGGCCCATACCATCATTCCGGCTTCGTCAAATCGAGTAGAAATCGAGTACTTTCGAGTACAAATGCAGAATTTTTCGGAGTACCACGTTGTCTCTGCATCGTAATCAGCCTATTGTGAGGTTTTATACTAAAGCGGGACTTGTTCGTGAAGAGTACCTTGCCCTCCTCATCGCTTCCCCATCTGAGATGCTCTTGTGCCCATTTTTGCAATCAGTAATGTGGCCTACTGTTAAAGAAACACAAACTATACATCTGCGAACATACAAACCAACATGTCGGAGTCGGTTTTGAACAGTTTAAGTCGAAACTTTTACACCAGTTGCCTTCTGAAGGTGCTATTTCAATGAAGTGATCAGTGATGTTCATACTGAGGTTTCATCTGGCAGTTAATGTTAAACACCGATCCTCATTTTGTATTTTTGCGTACGATCCTCATTTTGTGTACGATCTTACACTGTTCTTCGACTAACATTTCCAGTTTCCAAAAATCGATTCCATAGTCTGGAAATGACACTTTGCAAAGTTCCGAATGCTTCCACTACGTTTGACGCTACGTTTCACGGATTGCGTTTGACGCTCCTCTAAGCAACTGATGCCTCCCCCCACGCCCCCCTCCATACACCACCACGTTCGCAATTCAGCTAATTGCCAGGTTGTTGAGACATCATATTCACTGTTACAAATCATTCAACATGTGTCAATTGTTTTTATCTTCTCACTATGAGGAATGCTGCAAGGTCACTTTTCACTCCTTGTGTAGAACGCTTCGTTTTGTACGTCACAGACAAAATTTGCATATTCCAAACTTTATAAACGTTATAATTTTTCTTTTAAACCTCTTTTTTTTTGTCATTTTTGTTGAAAGAGTTGTCGATTTCTACCAATATGGTCGTTTCCAACCACACTCACAATATCCCTTAATTGTTTTGACCATTGTATATTGTTTTTTATACACATTAGTTTATATATATTCAGATGAGCTGAAAATTAAAGATGAAATGTGTACTGTAATTTTTTAAACATTTCTACATGTAAAAAAAAAATATGAAAATTGTCCTTTTTCAGACAAAAATTGTAAAATTTTATTCAGATTTTATATTATTTATACTATATCGCACAGGATAAGCGACTAAAGAACATAACTGGCAATACAACTTAAAATATATTTAGTATAATTGAATGCAAACTTATTACTGTAAATATAAACAATTTTGCATGGTTGTTTTTGAAAATTAAAAACTTTTTATAAATAATAAATAAAATATTCTTTAACTGTTTTATTACATTTTGCACAAACGAATATAACAATATTATACTCATACTATTTGTCTTTACAATGATGTATTCTTATTACTGTGCCAGTATGAATTCAGATAAGGAAACGATGAACAGCAACGCAAGTTAAAAACGTCAATACGAACGAGTAAAAAAAATTATTTAATTAATAATATTGCTTGAAAATGAAAATTTTTGGCTAATAAGGCGAAATGATGTAATTATATAACACAAGTCTGATCAATTACTATACTGAAGAAAACTATTCTGTTTCCAGACTGAAAACATTAAACACGTTTTCTGAAAAATTCTGAATTTGGTTTGCCGTAAATTTCCGTACTTAAAAATCTTTGAAAATATTCTTATGAAATTTCAGCATACATCAGAAGTTTTACAGATATTTTTATGAAATGTTTTTTTACATTGTTATATATATATATATATATATATATGAACTAAAATTTAAAATGCAGGTGTGCTGTAATTTTTCGAATTTTTGAGAATTCTGCATTTGAAAAAATGCATGAAAATTATGCTTTTAAGACAAAATTTCATAAATTTCATTTCGATTTTTCAAAACTTATTATCCCTTGTACTGGATAAGTGACAGAACAACATGGCTTTCAAAAGAAATTGAAACAGATTTAATATAATAATGTGTAAACTTATGTTTCTAAATGTAAACCATTTTGCATGGTTGTTTTTAAAAATTGCAAAGTTTTGTAAATAATAAATATAATTAACATATACTAGACAATTGCACCATAAAATATAATAAATAAAGACATACAATCTTGCTTAATGGTACACAAAACACGAACTTTAATAAGTTAAAAGTTAAATTCTACGTTTCAAGCTGTTTCTACAGCCGTCTTCGGGAAAATATGATGGTTAAATGGCTAAAACCTCAGAAATGAAGGCTTCCTGTGCGAGAGACAATTTGTCGAACATTGACTAAAGATATGAATACAAAAATGTAGTGATGCCATCCAGTGAAACTCAGTGGGATCATTTCCTTAATATTTATTTCCAGTGGATGGTATCACTACATTTTTGTTTTCATATCTTTAGTCAATGTCCGACAAATTGTCCTTCGCACAGGAAGCCTTCATCTATGAGCTTTTAGCCATTTAATCATCATATTTTCCTGAAGACGGCTGGAGAAACAGCTCGAAACGTAAAATTTAACTTTTAACTTATTAAAGTTCGTGTTTTATGTACCATTAAGCAAGGTTGTGTGTCTTTATTTATTAATAAATAAAACATTCAGTAATATATATATATTTTATTACATTTTGCGCAAACGAATGTAACTATTATGAAGATACTAGTTTTTCTTTATACAAATGTGATGTTATTTACTGTGCCAGTATTAACATTAAATAAGGAAACTATGAACGATAACACGTCAAAAAAGTCGGAGGTTGTACGTCATACGTCGCAAGTGAAATACGTTCGTACTATAAGTAGTTTTATAAATATTCAAACCTTGACGCAATAGCTATTGCACCCTTATGCAAAAATGCATGAATACAAAATTTATTACGTTTCTATATATTAAAGTAAGTAATACGGAAGTAACAGGACTCTATCTTAAATATGGCGTTATCACCATGGCAACCTAGAATCATTAACTATCATTACCTAACTGATGTTCAGTAAGAATTTTAGTCATGCCATTCCTTTGCTGAATACGCTTTTCCAGACCATTTGGCTCACAAGGAATTTCACAGTCGGCGAAATGCAATCTTGATGAAATGTTTCACTTTTTTGTCTCCTGACATACCGCTTAAGGCGGAAATTTTGGAGGTCTATGTAGGTTGAGTATAGAAACTTCCGAAACGATTAGTATGTCCTACTAAGCGCTTGTCCGCGAAACAGGCTTTTGCACACAAGAAATTATGCTTCTGCATAGCATGTTTGTAAGTAAAGATTTTTTGACGGTGCATTAAGCATGTAAACCACATTACGTAAGCCGTCGTTGGGCAGTTCCTGCACTTACATTAACACCACTGGCGTTTCGAAATTAAACTTTTAAATCACGAATACTTCCATGACCATTACTGAGACACATCTGGTTGATAAAGGTTTACAGGTGTTGCAGATGTCCTCTTTAGGCCTGATCAGTCTATACACATTACTAGCCTCAAGCTTCAATTTAATCATCTTAGCAAATGTAAACTGGTGGCATCTCATTTTTTCGGTGATCAGACTTGTCGAAAATCTTTTTTTACTTAAAACAAGTGTCATACTTTTTCTCCAACGCCGGAACCAAGTAGAGAACCATGCTTTTACATATGTAAAAATCACGGAAAATGTCCAATGTCTTATTTTATCGCAAAATTTATGAAAACTGGTTGATGCATTACTTCGTAATTTTTGTATGTTCAAATAGTGGCGTGCAATGATGCTATTGGTTGCTTTGGAGCACCTAAATTAGTTTTAGACAAACAAAACAGTGCTGTATATGCAGATGTGCTATAAACGGGAATTAAAATGTCCCGTTTAAAATATCCCGTTTAGAAATTTCAAAAACTCCAACATTACAGAGAATTCTGTAATGTTTTTGAAATTTCTATTGGAAATAAGAAATAACCGGTGTGAAAATTGCGCTTTTTCAGACAAAAAATTGCAAATTTCATTTTGCTAATTTTATGGTTTCAAATAGTTACAAAATAGTTCAAATAGTTACACATTTTATAGTTGCAAAGGATAAGTGACAACAAGATAGCTTTCAAAACGAATTGAAATATTTTTTGTATAATTGAATGCAAACTCATTACTGTAAATATAGACATTTTAACATGGTTGTTTTTCAAAATTGTAATTTTTATATAAATAATAAATATAATATTCTCCAATTCATCTGTTTTATTACATTTTTTTACAAAAAACTGTAAACTATATTATGCAGATAGCAATTTTCTTTACGAAATATGTGCTTTTACTTACTAGAGACGAGACGGGATCAGCCTGAGCTCAAAAGCCTGAGTCTGGGCAAGACACGGACTTGGGCTCTCTTATATATTAAAAGTAAAACTAACTCCCCCATAAAATTTACTTATTCCATTTCAAGTCATTTTAATGCTATTTTGATCAGAATGGAGGGGAAACAGCAATAGTGTTCTTTTTTATCTGTAAAGTATCAAAAGGCAATTTTAAATGAAAGTTTATGATATTTTTGATATTTATATCTGGCTTTGACGGAGAAGAACAGTTGACATGACGCCAATCGGGAGTACGTAGCCGTTAGGATATTTTTTAATTGGAACGTTTATTTATTATTTGTTTTTAGAGAGATGAATATTTTCTTATATGAAATTTCTTAACAGTATTCCAATAGACGCATGCTTTAAATATTTGTTTAGATACCCATTACATTGTATAAAAAAATGAAATTTCTTAACAGTATTCCAACAGATGTATGTTTTAAATATTTGTTTAGATACCTCATTTAATTGTATAAACAAAAATGAGATTTCTTAAGAGTATTCTGATATATGCATGCTTTAAATATTTGTTTAGATACCTAATGTCATTGTATACTCAAATATGAAATTCCTCAACAGTATTCGATATATGTATGCTTTAAATATTTGTTTAGATATCTCATTTCTATACACGAACAAAAATGAAATTTCTGAACAGTATTCCGATAGATGCATGCTTTAAATATTTGTTTAGCTACCCCATTTCATTGTATAAATAAAAATATTATTTCTTAATAGTATTCTGATATATGCATGCTTTAAATATTTGTTTAGATACCTCATTTCATTGAATAAGCAAAAATGAAATTTCTTAACAATATTCCGATAGATGCATGCTTTAAATACTTGAAACCTCATTTCATTATATAAACAAAAATGAAATTTCTTAACAGTATTCCGATAGGTGCATGCTTTAAATACCTGATACCTCATTTCATTATATAATCAAAAATGAAATTTCTTAACAGTATTCCGGTAGATGCATTCTTTAAATAATTGTTTAGATACCTCATTTTATTATATAATCAAAAATAATGAGATTTCTTAACAGTATTCTGATATATGCAGTCTTTAAATATTTGATTAGATACCTCATTTCATTGTGTAAACAAAAATAAAATTTTTAACTGCATCCCTATAGATGCATGCTTTAATATTTGTTTAGATACCTCATTTCATTGTATAAATAAAAATAAAATTTCTTAATAGTGTTCGATAGATGCATGCTTTAAATCTTTGTTTAGATATCTCATTTCATTGTATAAACAAAAGAGAAATTTCTTAATAATATTCCGATTAGATGGATGTTTTTTTTTCTGTTCTTGTTATTTTTTAAACGTTTCTGAATATTGCTATAAAATCGTATAGCTGCCTTTGCCTTAGCTCCCTCATTTTTAGATGTCTAACGTGTTAAAGTATTTCCTCTTGACTAGAAGATGGGTACTGCATTCATTCTTATTAAGGACTCTGCAAATCAGTAGTTATCAAATTTTCATATCTTTCGGCACATCTGAAGCCCTGGTTAAGATTCCACAGCACAATAAACAATTGATGGTGGGAAATTACGTAGAAGGAATACGTCGTTTTCAAATTACTTACTAACAGAAATTAAATGACTTAACAGTAAGAAAAAACTCCATATCTCATAAATATAGTATGCAGAGAACGGGAGGAACTTCTTTTAATACTTATAAAATTCAGAATTGAGAAAAGATACAGCGTTATTAAATTAGTTTTTTTTTTTTTTTTTTTTTTTTTTTTTTTTTTTTTTTTTTTGTATTTTATTATCAATTTCTATCATATCTTAATCAATTCTTATTTTTATCATATGCTCCTGTTTTAATAGAAAGAATATGAAGACACTTTTTTTTACAGTACATGCACACATACTTAAAATCATTTCTCTACCTAGATAGAGAAGTTGTGTCAAGCATTGGAGGGAAGATCTCATCTTCAAAAGTTATGTAACATAAATCTAATGCTTGTAATTTTTTCAGTCATACTTTTATCTAAATTCCATAGTATAAAATCTTTAATTATTTTTGCTCTATTCTAAACTGCGACACTTCTTCTAAGGAGAGTAATTTTTATTTGAAAGTAAAAATTTATCTGAACACATGAGACCATTTTATGATTTCTTTACATTTCCTATAAACATTATACAAACACTGTAAGGAAATAAAAAGAAATTACAATTTGTAATTCTAAAAATTATTAAAAAATCCACAATATGAAATGCATGTTCCAAATAATGATATTTGTGTTAATTCATAAAATATTGATAGAAATGTTATTAGGATTCTTTGCGGCACACCCGAGAATCTCTCACGGCATACCAGTTTGTCGCGATATATCGATTAGGAATCACAACTTTAAATGAATAAAAGAACCATATTTTAATTAAAAGTGTAATTTGAAATTTGTTGTCTCGGCTGCTTTAACAAATAAATTCATTAACACCTTGATGTCAGAGCGATTTCAACCACATGTCTGCCTCTAGACTGAGATTTGTTTGGTACTTTTCATGATTAAAAAAAAATACTTGAAAGATATGTATTTTAATAATTTTTTTATTATAAATTTCAAACTGCTCTTATTCATAAACAAGGAACTACTTAAATGTACTAAAAATTAAAATTTAATGAGAAATTATTGTAAAAAGCATGTTTTATATACTTTTAAAAAGTTTTGCATAAGAAAACATAATTTTTTAACATAAAACTTTACACAGACTTGAATAAAACCTACCCAGATATTGTTCAAATGTCTGAAAATAGGTTTTATTTGTATATAAACATTATTTAGTAAACTTTGCTTTTGCGTCGTACATTTTAAAGCACAAAGAACAACACCACAATGTTCACAATAAATTCGAATGAAGCTCTGATTCTAGATATTTTCATATATTTACTTCTGTTTAGTGCTTCTACCTTTTTTTTTTTTTTTTTTTACAAAATAAAAGGTTCGTAGATAATATCTGAAAAAACCGCAAACGTATATAATAGGTACTTTTATAGCTCGGAGACTTAAAATTTGACCCGAGGGACCTCGTGTTTAGTTCACTTCTCCGAAAACGGCAAGCCGAGAGGTACTCTGGCTTAGACCTCAATGTAGTTTTCCTTTATTATAAATTTTAAAAAAATGAAAAATCGGAAACACTTAAATTCTGTAAGTTATAGTTATATAAGTTCTATAAGTTATAGTTATATAAGTTCTATAAGTTATAGTTATATAAGTTCTATAAGTTATAGTTATATAAGTTCTATAATTTATAGTTATGTACGTTATATAAGTTCTATAAGTTCTATAGTATTATATTTAAGTTCTATAAGTTCTATAGTATTATATTTAAGTTCTATAAGTTCTATAGTATTATATTTAAGTTCTATAAGTTCTATAGTATTATATTTAAGTTCTATAATCTATCTGATAAAGAAGTTTATATTTGATTTAATATCTTATTTTCGTAATATAAATAAGACACGGTTTAGATAACAGAAATTATTCACTTTACCTATTAGATGTTCTTCCATCAGGAAACAAAACGACTTAAAAAGAAAATTTTAGTTTGTGTATAATAATATTCTAAAACTGTTATTAGTTGTTACAGTCTTTTTTTTCATGAATATACATTATTGCTTTGATCTTTTGTTAAAAGCAATAAGTTGTTTTCATATATTATGTTAATTAATACAGTAGTTATATGCTAAACAAACAATTCTTTGATAAAAAATAAGTGTTTCGTCTTAAATGGTTTGTCATTATTACTATATAATTAAAAAAAATGGAATTTAGGTTCAATTAATGCAAAAAGGAAAGTTAAATACATTTTGGATGCATTATTGTACAGGATGTGTAATAAAAACTTTGTATCTACAGGAGAAATAACTAATATTAATTTTAAAATAAAGATAAAAAAATTAAATAATAAAATGCTTCTTTGCAGTTTTCTTTTTAACCAAAGTTATTAAAGTAAAATTTTATTCAAGAAAAGTAGCAAATTTTGGTAAAAAATTAAACAATATAAATAATATACTACCGTTCTTCAAAAGGTTAAGGAGATATAAGTTCAATTTTAACTCGAATAATAGACCCAAAAGAAACGAATTGCTAAAACAGAATGACACAGATGATTTAGCTGTGAGGAGAGGGGGATGAAAATTCCATTTCAATATCCACAAAACACTTGAACATAACAACATACTAAACAAAACGACATACTACTAACAAAACAACTAAAAAAAAAATAAAACAACTAAATTACAGTAACTCAAATTAGAACAATTCAATATACAAGTGTATTGATATTGCAAAGGTATTTCATCACTAATGCTTTTAGAGATTTTCAATCTGAGAATATTTTGTAAAGTATTGACAATAATTCTAAAGTTTAAAAAAAATAAATACTCTCACGATTCTCACAAATATACAAATATGATATGTAGTTACAAGAAATAAATATTTGAATTTTCAGAAAAGTTATTCATGTTTTACGTAAAAGAAGTAGATATTAATGACATAAACCATGTTTATGGCCTTTTGCCGACACAAATCATAGAGAAGGAAGTAATCGTTTTTAATAATCTTTTTACAAAGTACAATTACAGTGTATTCATATTTGAGTTGCGTAAGTTATCAATCAAAAAGAAACTTTTTAATTATTTAACGAGAATATGATGTTACATTATTTGATCTTTTAATGTCGTTTGATGTTTCGTGATTTATCAATAAATGAGAAATTAACATACAGTTTCATTATCTCCGACAAATCTTAGGACAGGACTTTTTTCACTGCTTCGTGAAGGAAGAATACGGAACAATTTGTTCCAGAAATTACTCTCCCCCCATGTCAAGTAGGTTGTACTTTTTAAATAAACTCCAACTAATGGGTCAATGTCCTTCGGCAGTTCCTCAATCTTAACAGCAATGACTCGATGGATTTTGTCTTGGAAGCTTTGAATATGGGCAGTCTTAAATTCCAAGAGGCACCATTCGCTCTCAAGAAAATTACTGAAATAAAACAAGAACGAAAAATTATTCATACAGCGTAGATTATGAAACACTTTCACACACATTCAGAATACTAATGAAAAAACTTCATAGTTTTCTAAGGTGAAAGATGATGTCTAAATGATTAATTTGGAAAACATATAACGCATTTGAAAGCCCGATTTCTGCTATTTCCATAAATAGTACTTAAAATACACGACTTTGTTTTGTGCGGCCCTGTATATGATCTACAAATATGCACGCATACTACATAGTATGTTAAATATTAGTTTAGTTAAACGGTAAGCACAGTTGAAAATTTCCTCTCAGCAATTTCCGCCAATAAACGGATGTTGTTGAGAACTTTTGTACGACCCTGTATATGTTCGATATAATTCATAAACACCAAGTAATATTTAAAAAATAGTTAGATTTAAAAACGTCTACTAACACTGAAAGCGCTGTCCTAGCAATTATTGTATGTAGGCTTCAGCAGTTCACTTATTCTTCTATAGTTAATTTCTTTTGTGTGTCCCTGTAAATGAACGATAAGTTCCATGCACGCCATATTCTTTAAGAAACTTTTAGTACACTCCAGTGAGATATATCTATTTCAATATGTTTAAAATACTGTAATATCATTAAAATACATGGCAAACGAGTTTTCCCCATAGACCGTAATGTAACGGAATTCTTTTGAGTGGCCCTTTAAATGAACCTAAAACTCTACACACTTTATTTACAATACCGAACATACCATAGTAAACCCCAATAACATATATGAATATCATGGCAATCGCACGATATTTACGCGAGTTAGAGCACGAACAGACAGACAGACGGACAGACAAACCGAATACATAAATACTTTTCAATTATGTTGGAGAGTGTTAAAAAGGGTTCTTATTAAAATTAAATATACCGTATATTTCTGTGTATACGCGGAGAATTTTTCAGCTTTTTTTTTTTTTTTTTTTTTTTTTCTCAAAAGTAAGGGCGGGGATCGGCTTATACACGAGTCTAAGAAATTTCCAAATTTGATATTCTAAAATAAAACGGATGGTAAACATATAAAACATAAAAAATACCTACAAATGTCTAAAAATATTTTAATATTCTACTCTTTCATAATGAAAAAATCACCAATCATCGTTTACTATCCAAGTCATTATCAGAATTTTCCAGTAACTCCTTAAAATTGCTTTCTCTCATTGGTACATCAGGATGAATATCATCAATATCTAGTTGAGCATCATCGCCATCTCCACCAAAAACGGCAACATCCTCAGTTCCATCCATCGTATTACTGATGCAACATTTTTTGAAAGATGATACGACCGTTTCTAGTGGTAATCCAAGCCAATCTTCTGTCACCCATTCAGAGATAGCAACAATGTCAACTTTTTTTTTTTTAATTTCGCCATTTATCACAGCTGCACCCCCGGATGACACCCATTCAGTCCATTTCGAGCGGAGTCTGTTTTTAGATGACTCGTTTAGAAAAACGCCCGAATGTTGAAAAATAGAAGTAAGACCACCGGGGATCTACCGAAGACCTCTGGGAGATATCAATAATTTTAGAGAGTGTATTTTTTTCTATTAGCTAAGCAAAAAAAAAAAAATGATGCTAAGTTTTCGTTTCCTGAATTTTTCATCATTATCATCGGCTTATATACGGGTTTCCGATTTTGGACGATTTTTCACTGAAAAGTTGGATACTCTGCTTATACACGGAAATATGCGGTACTAATATTACAATAGATACGAGAATGGAAAAGGAAAATAAACATAATTCTAGGATAAAAGAAAGGAAAGAAAAAAAAGGAAAAAATTATTTATTCGTTAAACTTTTTTTTAAATCTAAACGTTTATAACTGTTGTGTCTATTCTACAAATTACAAATGAACCAAACTTTAAAATGTTCATTTAAAAAAAATATATTATAGTAATTTTATTACTTATTCAAATTCAGCGTTTTAAATAACGCACAAATTCAAAGTTTCATCAGTTTTGAATAATAAATAAGAGGGGTAAAATGTATTAAAAAGTGAAACAATTGATTTTAAATGAGTATGATAGTTATCTAGACAGAACTCGATCACATATTTTGTATTTGATATATTTTTTTTCTTTTAACACATATTGGACCACACCGATTAAATATTTTTGAAAATTTTTAAAACTTCAATTATATCATTAATATGGTGTAATTAAGCAGATACTAGCAAAATTTTGAAAAAAAGTTTTTAATTTTTTAAGTAACTATTTGTCCTATAAACAGGACATATTAGTAGAACACATAGTAAGGACATATAAAAACATAACACACATAAACTAATTTTATGAGCAAATATTTTATTTTACTTTAAAAACACTGTTTATGTTGTACAAAAATACTCTATGATTTCTCCAATAAAAAGATATTAATAACGGTAAAATTCTAGATTATAAGATCACAATTCTTAAAGAATGTTTTAAATAGATTTTTAAATTAAATTTTAATTGGTTATTTGGTTTTTTTGTTTATATGTTATACCTTTATGTATTTTAAAGACGTCATAACAAAAGGTATCCAAAAAATCCTTACCAATTTTATTTTAAAAAATGTTTTATTAGCTGTCCTATTTATAGGACAGTTGTCCAATATGGGTTAAACAATACTTTGTAACATCCCAGACATCATAATATGTACCAATTTTTAGATTTTAAAGTGTTTTTCAAACATTAAAATAAATAAATAAATAAGTTTCCTTATTTTCTATCTCTCAATAAATTTATTACCCAATTTTCTTTCCGGTATGATTTTTAAATTATTGTAATGAAATTTAGATCGTTATAAGTGTTTATGATTTTTCAGTTTCAGTTATTAATTTGTTTTGTTTTTTTACAATAAATTTGAATTTACAATGAGTCAAAACAGAATTATTTCTACAAATACATTACATACATTACAAATACTTATTTTACTTTTAAATGCTATTTCTGATCCGCGTCTATATTTCAGAGATAGGGTGTGTTAGCTAATCAACGATGTATATAAAAGGATTTTTGTCCTTAAATTATTACGTTCTGTACGAATCAATTACTTTGCCACGTTTTTTCAGAGTTTTATTTATCTTCAAAATGCAAATTTAAATGTTCCCAAAATTCTCGGATACATTTTAACTTATATGGAATGAATTTTTTACGACATTGCTAAGAAGAAATTACCAAATGCTGTATTCACGCGTGAACTTCGAGCGAATACGGAATGACAAAGTACACAGTTTCGTATTGAGAATTTGAAATTTCGTATAAAAATAAATAATAATGCACTCCCGAAGAAAATTCAACCATTAGAATAGATTAGAATCCAATGAGAATCTATGATCAAAGCAGAGAAACTTTATAATTTTCAGAACGATGGTTATTACAGAGGTTTTTATTTTTGTTGTTCTTATTTTTGTCTATTGCGTAGCATCAGGTAACCAAGAAAGCCGTGCGGTTTTCATCAGACATAAAGAACTACCCACAAAAGTTATAAACACTTATTTTATTCTTCGAAATAATCGCCATTGGCTGCAAATGCATGTTACCAACGATACACAAGCTTATAAACGCACTTTTTGAAAAATATTTCTTTTTTTAATTCCAAATATTGTGTTATAGCCTCTGTGACATCATCTCGGTTTCGGAACTGCTGTTCCCGCAGGTGATTAATCATGACCAAAAACAGGTAACAGTTGAATTTAACGATGTCTGAGAAATAAGAATGATGAGGTAAAATTTCCCAGCCCAGTTTTTTGATCGCGTCCCTGGTCACTTTGGCAGTATGAGGTCTGGCATTATCGTTGAGGAAGCTAACTCCTCTTCTGATTACCAGCGCTGACTGGTTTTAGAGCAAAGCAGCTAAAACCGTTCGCAACTGTGACGAGTAGACGTCGGGCCCACTTGCTGTGTTTCCACACCATCCCATGGTTATGAATATGCGATCGGATGATTTCGTCAGATATTCCAAACTTGTATGCAAGCTCCTGATATGTTTGATCAGGGTTCTGCTTGATTTCCTCCTCCAGCTGGACTTCGCTTAGGATGAAAAGACAACCAACGCGGGACTTGTCTTCGAGGCTCTTGTCTCCGGGCGAAAATCGGCTGTACCACTTTTGAGTGGTCCGTTCATTCTCGGAAGCGTCTCCAAACGCGGAACATATTCTTCTAGCGGCCGCTGCAGCTTTGTTTCCTAATTTGAACTCATAAAGCAAAATAAGCCTCAAAATCTCTTTTGTCAACGGCATGTTATTTCAAAAATTGTACTTCCTACAAAACTGACAACGAAACGTGGGATGTGCTGAAAAGCTCTCTACTGAATGAGGCTTGAAGGTAATGTACACTTAGGACGCTTTGAGAATCAGTTTGACCACACCTACGCGACAAAACTAACTGCTCTCTTAAACCGCATGAACTTCATTGGTTACCTGATAGTTAAAAAGAATCAAAGGATAGTCATAATTTGAATTCTAAATTTTGCCAAAAAATCGTCATGCTTGGCGATATTTGGAATAGAGATATATGCGAATGTGCGCGTAAGTATAGATCTACACGCAAACTTTACTGCACATAGGTAGAGAATAATATTAATTATATATAATATTAATATAATAATAATATATAATATAATATTAATATTAAAACACTCTAAATTATGAACCAAATATTAACTTGAACACAACAGCGACAATCGCATAGCTGTCAACATTTAAGCTTTTATCTTACCCGTACAATTTAGTAGTAAAATTTGATTCTTAAATCGGTGAAATCTTCGATTGAATAATGCAAATAATATTATTAAATTTTAGTTGTATTAGAAAAGCGTAAAAGTTGGCAGCTATTCAACCGAATTTTGTTAGATGTAGAAAACGTATTTAAAAAATGTATCTATAAATGACATTTAATTCGTAAAATAATAGAAATCTGCTTGATGAAGGTGAAAATTATTTTCAGTAGATCGTTTGCGTAAGCTCGCTCATTCTCTTAATGGCTGACAATTAAACGAGTTACAGTCGTGGAAAAAAAAGTAAACACCCCTATTAACTCTGCAACTAATTACAATAGAAGTACGTTACTGGTACCAAACGATTGGAAATAAAGTCTACTTTTAAATGATGCATATAAAATTTGCTTAGGGGGACATATAGAAATCAAAACCAGACCAAAATTTGTTTTTTCCAAAGATAACACCCGATTCTGACAATATATTTTGAATCTTCGGTTCAAACTATACCTAGAAAATAAATTTTAGGTGATTTTGATGATAAGTTTTAAAATTATAAACATTTAAAATTTAGAGCTTCTAATGTTAAATTACATTAATTTTCATATTTTTGTTAATAACTCCTGAAATTATAATCCTAATATGATATTTTCTTGTTTGGATATAGTACTAAAAACCCAAACATAAATACATTGAATCTGTAATTTTGAAAAATTTTATAATATGAATTATATAATTAATATTCGATAAAAACATTAATTGAAACCTATATATATATATATATATTGATAGATTTATATTTATTATGTCCTGCTTGATGCGAATTCTCAATTTCAAATTTTTCTTCCAAGTAGTTTTCGAATTGTGAGTAAAAACGTCAAAATGATGGTTTAAGTCCATGATCTCCAGAAAAGAATAATTTTAAAAGTATATATTCCCCCCATTTTATTGAAACATATGGGCTGGCAATAGTCGAAACATATTAATCTAGTGAAATGTTTATATTGGCAAGAAATAATACATTAATAGAAAAGACATAGTTATTCTGTAGCATTTCAATAATCGAGTACCGAACTTCAATTTGGATACTGCCCCTAAAATATGTTCATTTTAAAATAATTAATCTCTCGGCAACTAATCATACGATTTTTATGAGAATTTGGATTTAGGCTAATTGATCAGTGTAGAATATATTTATGATGTGAAACTTGGGAACTGTTATTGAAAAAAAAACAACGTTTGGGTTCCTTTTGTTATGTAGTCTCCTTAAGCAAATGTTTTATACATCATATAAAAGTAATTTTTATTTCCAATCGCTTGGTACCAATAACTTTCTTCTACAATAATTTGTTGCAGAGATAGTTGGTGTGTTTACTTTTTTTATCCACGACTGTACATTAGGGTGGAGTGAAAATGACCGAAAAAAAAAATTTTTTTTAATTTTTCTTCAGATAGGTCTAAAAAGTTGCCTTTTGGCATGCTGAATATAAGGTTAAAATTTAATTTCAATTGGAATTCATCTTTAGGGCTCTACCAGCTCTTAAAGATATTGCCCTTAAACATGAAAAACCAAGATTTCACTATGTAGTATAAACTATTTTCAAAAAAAGTTTTTTTACTAAATTTCTAATTTTAGTAAAATAAACCCATAAATATTGATTGATTAAAGTTTGCTTGTGAATAATCGAAGTGTCGTCATGTTTTAACACCTTATATTGTAAAGATAACCTTAAAATATGAATTACATTGTTGTAAAAAAGGTAAAGAAAAAGCACAATAATTAGACATACAGTTTACTTATATTTTTCGAATATACATAAAATATAGTTCTTTAAATATATAGGAAAGACATTGTACTGAACATATAGTATTATAATAAAAATAATATATAGGATGTACTGTAAAATTATCTTTCATTTCACTCTAAATCCTTTCGTAATTTTTATTTTTACTCCAGTATAGCCGTCCCTTGCTTTTACTACTACAGTCGCTAACTATGCTTCAGTGACTAATTTCACGCATATTTCAATATATACGATATATTGAATATGACACGGAAACTTTTAGAATTGAAAAGTTGGGACCGATCTTTTTATGAGAACTTTCAGATCCTCTCTTGATACTCTATTAAGAATGTGGGGTGATGTGATTTTACATTCTTGTCAATCAATAATGATAATGTAGTCTATAGCACTGAAGTTCAATATTGGAATATGAAACTTTCTTCTTGTTGAACACTCCACTTTCCTTGCTTTCAAAATTCTTCGGAATCCAAGCACTCGAACATAATTTCTTTCATCAGTTATGATCCTTATTATTTTTTTTTTCAATGACATGTATGCGTTTCGTTGAATAACGGGATCGATAATCATCATTAAATCTTCCCTAAAATAACGAAACAACTTAAATGTTTTTTTGTTTTTTTTTTTACATTTTGAGCTCCTTTTTTGCAGGAAGAATCTTTCTTAATGTGAAACAAATACGTGAATATACTTTCATTACAAATTCAGCCATAATCTTCAGATTTTGGACAAGATTTTGACTTCCAATATGCAATCTAAGTAATCGATTGGCAGTTGTCAACAATCTATGGTGACACATTTTACATGGATTGCAATTTACTAGATTTAAGGAGCATTTGGCAGATGAAAATATTTGACAAATGTCATAAAATAGTTTTGGTCTGTACTTAACTCTCTACAGTTAATTTCTGGGAGACAAGAGCAGATTTTTTTTAAATTCCACAACCGTCTATTGTTTACATTTATCCAACGATTTTCTGATAGGAACAGAAAGGTGTCATGGGCCGGTAGTTTGTCCATCAAGTTCAGAAAATTAATGACACAATGGCAATTCGTTTGCGTGAAGTTGGCATATTAATCACTGCAAGGGATGATTAATCTTTGTTTAAAGAAATCTAATAGCACCATTCTTTTTCCTAAGTGTTTATAGTTCTTCCGTCACAACCTATAGCCATAAGTTTATCAACATTTCAGTTGTTTTCAGTGCAATGTTTTAAAATGCTTTCTGCTATATTCTTTCCTGATCCAGAAGATGGTGTAATGTGTCCCGGACACAGTGAATTTGACTCTTCAATCAGATAAGAATATAAGTGTTCTCCACTTATAGTTCTTCGATGTAATCTATCTCAAATTTTCCATCATTTCTTTTAGATGTGAGGAATCAAATAAGCTTCTGGTATTAAAAAAAATTGTTGTCTGTCATTTGATCTATAGGCTTCTGGGAAACTACAATAATTGATGCTTTCTTTGAATTTCTTCGATCTTTTCTTTTAGGATTTCAATTACCTCTGACTTTGGTGGATCTTTACCATTCCTGTTGTGTTCTAATTATTGTGTTGCATAAAAATAGTACTTTATAACATCTGCCATTGGTGGCAAAACAGCTTTATTTAGTTTTGAAGGGGCACCAAATAGGGGATATTCCATTGCACTTCTAGTAATGGTAAACTATGACTTGCTTCCACACGCACTCACTTAAAAATGACTCTAAAATTAGAACAAACAATATTTAAAGCTCAATAATACATTTCAAATATTTTAAAATAAAGATTTAAAGTTTAAATATGATAAAGGAAATTACACTAAACATTTTAAATACCAATTTTTCAAATGAGATTAACAAAAAACCCTGTAAATGTACAATTTATGATAAGTACCCATTGCGTGAAACAGTGAAAATATAAATGTCCTGGTAGAGCCCTGAAGGAGTTTTTCAAGATTCATGAAATTTTGCACGTATATTAGAGGTACTAAAAGGCAACTTTTGGCATTATCCAAAATCAAAATTCCAACTTTCGTTTTTTCACTCCACCCTACTGTACATTTGTGGGAAGTTCCGTATTTAAGAGTTTTACACAGTACAGCAGCGTCTCTTCGTTTTTGTTCAGGCATAGACAGAGGCGGATTTGTAAAAAATGCTTTGGGGCAAAAAAAATGGGTTATTTTTATTTTTAGAATAAATAAACAAATAAGAAAACATTTAATATATTTTTCATAAAAATTTTAACATGCATACCGTGAAAGAATAAACACCGTCCTCTTTGACTTTTGAACTGCATGTGCGATGTTATCAACAATGGGTTCTCCCGGTCTAAAATGTCGATAATGTAGACATAAGCGAATGTTAGGATCTCTATTTTCAATTTCTGAAAGAAAATAAAAGACATATAAAGAATAAATTCATCATGCTTCACCAGGTCAATCTAGAAATTATTTAATAATAACTTTGCAGACATCAATCAGATATGTAGAAAAGGAAAATGAAAAAACTTCACAAATAAAAGAAGTCAGCATGAAAAAAGTGTATTGAGTTTTTCTTAATATTGATTAACTGTACTTCTTTTTATGAAATAAAACTTTTTTTTTCATGAAAAATAATAAACATTTATCAAAAGCGATTGAAATAATAAAAATTTAGAATTATCTTTTTTTGTGCATATTAGACATGCATGTAGACATATTCCAACATATTTTCATTTTACGAAAGTTTGACAAAAAAAAAAAAATCTAGTAGAAGGTACTTACAATACCTGGTTGCAATTCTTTTTCAAAGCTAAAAAATTACAAAGAAATATAAATTTAGAAAAATTAAAACTCCTGAATTTTATTAAACTAAAATGCACTAAAAAGTAGATTTTTTTTTTCAATCGGTGAGTGAAATAGATAATTTTCGAGATTATTTAGTAACTTCCCTATATTTACGTCTTACGAAACATATAAATTAACAAATAAAAGCAAAGCATACAAATTTTATTAATATCTAGTTAAAATACTAATATAGTTAAAGCTTTTTCTTTCACAATACATTAATAAAGAAATTTTGTCAAAAATATACATTAATAAAAAATGCTACACCCCCCGCCCTCTTTGGTGCGTTCGTAATCACCTATAGTCGTCGTCTGGTCTATCCACCTGTCTGTCCGTCTGTCCCGACTGAATGGTTTGAAATTTAATATATACTAGCAGGCTATGCCCGCTGCGCTGGTCAATTTTTCCAAGTGAACCTTGAATCAAACGAATGATGAATTTGATCTTGTGATTTAAAGAAATAAGACCTTTAACTGAATGTCCTTCCGCAGTGCTGAATCTATATGAAACGCCATTGTGCTATTATATTTTCTAATCCTCAGACAAAATTTCAGCTGTTACGGTCTAACTCAAGATTATCCCTCACAGTAGGATTTGGTAAAGAATGATAGCACAATATACGATATTTCATTTTGTATCAGAGCATTCTCGTTAGAAAGAGCCAATATGGTGAGAGTTCCGATCACAGAATTTTCCTCCTCTATATTTTTAAATTATTTAAAGAAAATGTATTTTAAAATCTCAGTTTAACCTGAAGCTATAAACCAGTTTTTTTTTAATTGTGTATTGTCCCATGTTATACATTATAGCCTCCATGTTGCAATGTGCAATCTAAATGTTTAGTACTTTTCTGGTATTTCAACACCATTGTCGGCAAGCGCAATTGTTTGCATAAAACGAAGCATTTGAAAAAAAATAACATTGTTGGAGCGAAAGTTATCATTTTAAAAATATATCATTTCAAAATTACAGAGTTTAGAGAACTATTTTATTGAGCGAATACAAATATATACTGAAAATAAAAACACAAATAAATATTATACAATAAAATATTTTATTTTAAATAGCAATTTAAACTACACACTGAAATTGAGTCTCTTAGCAATGCTGTAAACATTTCCATTTTTGAATCAGCGAAAAATGAAATTATAACTTAATTTTACTTAATAATAAAAATATTTCCGATTGGAAAAATAGTAAATGAAATAATGTATTGTTACGACTAAATAATAATTGAAGCCAAAAGTGATCCACGTTCAAAAAATAGCAAGTTACAATGTTTGGCGCAATTCGGGCATCAGAAAGTGAGATTTGTTGCCAAATAGTATAAACAGTGATGAAAAAAAACTTGATGGGCTATTTAGCTTTAATATATTTATTTTAAATGTATGTATATTATTAATGTTTTTTCATACAACCCCCAGCAGTGCTGGGGTTTTCTACCAGGATATGCGCAGGCAGACCAAACTATTCTTAAAAGACTTTATTTTACCTTTAATTTGGCATCGGTTTTATCCCGTAACTCGATGACGTGATAGTGAAGCCAAAATGACGACTTGGCGCCCGCTACTACTCATATCGTACCACGAAATGTCAAGGCAAATCAGTCATTCGTTTATCTACCCCTAATAATCTTGTCCTACATGACGATTTCATACCATAACTCGATGACGTGTTAAAACTGTCAAAATTAGAAATTGGTGCACCGCTGTGCTCGTCTCGTACCAAGATATGACGAGACAGACTCAAATATTCTTATTGTACTGATATGTATCTTTAATGTGCCAAATTTTCAAGCCGTAACTCGATGACGTGATTACACCACCAAAATTAAGAATTGGCACCCCGCTCTGCTCATCTCCTACCGAGATATGACGAGGCAGACTGAAATATTCGTATTGTACTAATCACTATGTTTAATGTGCAAAAATTTCAAGCCGTAACTCAATGACGGTATAGCACTGTCAAAATAGGGAATTGGCGCCCCGTTCTTCTCGCTTTGTACCAAGTTATGCCGAATCAGTCATTTTCTCACATACAGTTAATAAAATTTTCCTAAACCCCGAATTCATCTTGAAAGTCGATTCGAAGTAATAGATATTGCAATGTAATGTAAAATATTATGTTTATAGGGTTTTAATTGTACATTATGACGTATTTTTTGATATAGATATTAGTCTGCCGGGGGATTCTACCAGGATATGCGCAGGCAGACTAAAATATTCTTAAAAGACTTTTTTTTTACATTTATTTTTGGAACCGGTTTCATCCCGTAACTCGATGATTACGAGTTGGCTCAAAATGACGAGTTGGCGCCCACTGCTGCACCTATCGTACCAAGAAATGTCAAGGCAGAACAGTCATTCCTTAATCTACTCCTAAAAATCATGTCCTGCATCATGATTTCATCCCGTAACTCGATGACGTAGTCATTCGTGTCGCCGCTGCCCGGCCTATTCGCCTTTATGCACTAAATTATTCGCCATTTTTAAACAAATAATTTCAGTACTCCCAGAAAACATGCTTTTTCCACTATTTCTTCCCAGAAATATGAAAAAGAGGAGGAAAATCTGTTTATTACTTGCACGTATGCGTATTGGCTGTATTAACACCAAAGTTTGAATTTATTTTTTAAATGAACAAGAAAGAAAAATGACGCGTTAAGCATAGATTATGAAACATTTTCCAACACTTCCTGAATGCTTTAACAGAACTTCGTTATTTAGGGAAATAAGGTATAAAAGAAAACTAAGTAAACATTTTAGAAAAACATTTGAAAAACTCATTTCAGCAACTACCGTCCATAGCATATATGTATTCCAATTCTTTTGAACAGCCCTATATTTGATCTGTAGGCTGATATATATATACTATATCATGGGGAAAATCAGTTTAGCAAGAAAACGCATAACAGTTTGAAATTTCTCTTTCAGTAATTTATACTAATATATTAAAACATACTTGTATACTTTTGTGGAACCCTGTAGTTAACCTAGTACCTTTATTACACGCCACTATTTAGCTAAAGTTTAATTCAAACTGAAACACTCTTCAAACTATTGAAATCACATTTCCAAAAATTATTTATAGACGACCATGCATCCAATTCTTTGAGTTACCCTGTATACCATTTTATCTATGTTTTAGAAACATTTCTTAGTAAACTAAGTGCAGTTCAGCGTAAAAATGCATAACTCATTTAAAAACCACCTTTAAGCAGTTTGCAGTCATACCCAATAACCATTACGAATTCTTTTGTGTAGCCCGGTATATGAATTATTGCATTTATACACACCATATACTATGCATAAATATAGTGAAACATAAAAGCATTTAAAATAATTAAAAAGGAGCTTCCAGCAATCATCGCTACTGTACAGTATTTTTAATCAATATAGTACCTGAAATCTTTTGTGTGTCCCTGCAAAGGCTATGCACTTCGTATTATACATAAGATAAGTTATGGTAAAGCTCAGAGACGTATATAAATTTCATTATACATGAAATAATTTAACATAATTAAAATACGCCGCAAATAATTCCCTCCACCCCTATATCATTATGTAACGGGATTATTTTGTATGGCCCCTGTAAATGAATAATAACTATTCTTTGCATTGCATATTCTACCGAATGCATATTTTATTGCGCTTGATAAATGCATATCAATTTTATTATGTTTGAAAGAATGTAAAATCATTAAAAATCATTTTAAACGATTTTTCCCATAGGCCGTAATGTAACGGAAAACTTTTGACTGTCCCTGTAAATGAACTAAACATGCTACAAACTTTATTTGAAATACGGAACATGCTATGGTAAACTTTATTAACATCCAAAAATTTCAGGTCAATCCGAGTATATTTACGGAAGTTAGAACGCGGACAGACGGCCAGACAAACTGAAGTCATAAACACTTTTCAACTATGTTGGAAAGTTTTAAAAACCGAAAATTCAATAGATTAATATTTCTAATTTATTTAAAAACGAACAAACAAAAATAATACTTTTGCATTAAAAAATGTAATAATTTTCTCATTCATTTAAACTTATTCACAATTTGTGTTTTAGAATATTAAGAAATATTCGTATGTAAAAAGTATTGTAAACAATCACATTTAAAAAATATATACTAAGTCAATCAAATTAAGAAATCGATTTTGTTCAAAAAACATCAAGCGTTTTTTCTCGAATTTAATTCAAAATATAATCTTCATATTTTACATCTAACAATCAAATTATATCCCACTAAAATTATATCTAATATGTAATGATTTTTATCCTCTATCATTCTATAAGCGTTAAAAACTCCAACTATTATTTCATAATTTCAAAATGTCCTGCAATGAAGCTTAATTTTCCGAACTTTCTGAACAAACATTTAACAAGCCTACCAATCCCCTATTTTAAGAAAATCCGTATCTTTATTTTTAAATAGGCCTAAAGCAAGTGCTTGCTGGCCGAGTGTTTAAGATGCTCGACTCAAAACGCGAGGTTCCTGGTTTAAAACCAAGTGGATCCACGAAAGAAAGAGAGACTATTTTTTTAACTCTTTTTTTCAAATTACGGTAATTTACTATCTTACGAAGTGAAAAAAATGAAATTTCTTCAATTCTCAGATAAATACCGGTAGCTGTGCTGCAAGGAATATTTCCGTGAATTGAAAAAAAGTATTTCTTAGAGTGTAAAATGAAAAAATGCTAAGCCTAAATTCAAGAAGTTCTGAAAACAGACTTACCTGTAATGATGTCTTTGATGACAAATTCATCATCCTTGTGACAAAAAGAAATAAATGCGTCGAAGGCTTTATCTTGCTCAAGCATCTCCTCTTTCACCAGAGTGAAGCCGTGGGAGTAAAGAGAGACTTTGATGTTCAGTTCATATTTTGAATAAATCAATCTGGCAAATAAGCAAACTGTAATGAAAACTGAAAGAAAATACATTGGTTTAAAAAATAACAGGTATAGTTTCAGGAAAAGGGCTCAGTAATATATGCATTTTAACAAAGTCACACTAGTTTTTAGAATAGCTGTAAAATTCATATTTCTATTGTTCCAAAAAAATCAAAGGCATTCAAATTGTTTTAATATACAGTAAACAACCTCTAATCCGGCACGACTTCCGGAAACACAACTGAATCGAGAAGAAATAAAAGAGCGGGTTGAAGCAGATTTAGATGAGCCAACAGAGACATTTTTGATAGATTTTGATATAAATCAGAGGTTTACTAACCCAAAAGCCCCGAAAGACGTTGGCACTGATGAAAAAGATGGGGACGACTCTAACAACATCAGCTGAAATGAAACAGCTGATGCCTTAAATATATTTATCAAGTTTTCTGAGCGCAGCAGTTTGTTCAACGATGCGAAAATTATGAAACTCCACATCATATAAAACGACTTTCTAAAGCAAAGAAGAGGTAAGATTTGTTTAAAATGCTTTCTACGAGTAGGTCTATTGTGTAGGATTACTGTGTAGACCTACAGTGTACGTTTTCATTTTGTAGTCATGTACACATGTTGTACGTTACATGGTTGAGCATTTTTTTATTCTTTTTTAAGCTGTTTGAAGAAAAAAAAGCATGCTTTACTTTCACTTTTTGCTTAATTCTATTTTCTACACATTTTCCCGATATTTATCTTGTAATCCGAAAAATTTAGTAATCCGGCATGCTTCAAGTCCTGAACGTGCCTAAGTTGCCTGATTAGGGGATGTTTACTTTTTATACATTATAAGGTTAGTTGGGGTAACTGGAAGCACGAGGTAACTGGGCCATAGGCTATTTTATAAAAAAACTGTTGGTGTTTTTTAAGTTTTAGCTTTTGTGAACAATGCCTCTTAATCTTTACTTCCTAAAACAGCGTGTATCAACTCAATCATAACTCTCACTTTGCTGTGATAGGTTGTCAAAAATTTACATTTCTTTTTTTAAAAACAACGTCTATATGGTTGAACTTTATCGGCTGATTATTAAAATACTGTAAGTACTTTTATTAAACAATCAATTTTTTTAAAGAGTAGACATATAACTACATTCATATTATTAGGTATCTATACATATTTACTTCATGTTTCAAATGTAAGCCCGGTGTCCCATTTACCCCATAAATTTTTCAAGAATGAGGTAACAGGACCATGCTGGATCCAGTTACCCCAATAGTTATGAATAATTTTTTTGTGTTTCTCTTACTACGGGAAGTAAATTTCTCCATTGTTTTTTGCTCACAATGAAGAAAATGATAGAATACATTATTAAAATTATGTAATGAAATTTTAAAAAAGCATATTGAGTAGTGTCAAACCAAATTTCTTGGCCCCTTGAGAGGTGGTGAAGCCGTTATGGCATCACTTAATTTGGATTCCTAATTACCACATTGGCACCTGAATTTTATAATGAAAATTTCACCTTTATTAAGTACGCGAAAATATACTTTTACTTGTTTTCAGATAGATTCTCTTGTAAATATTGGTGTCATTAAATTATTTCAACATTTTTCGAATGCAAGTACCCCCTGAAAGCGAGATAGCCAGGCCTTGAAATTGTACTGTACACAGGGGTCGCATTCTATAGGGAAACTTTTATCGTTCCTACCACTATTTTGAAAATAATATTTTCATCGCACCTTTCTGTAAGGGTTCTGGTAGGAACAATAAAATTGTCCCTATATAATGCGACCCCTGGATAAAGTACTTAAGTACTTACGTAACCGTTTGTTCATAGATTTACCTTATTTTACTCATAAGTTTGTTCATAGATTTACATTATTTTTTTTCCTTACCAATGTGACTTTTATTATCTATACTAAAGTACATAAATACTTCCTTAAGTTTTATGTTTTTGGTATAAATAAATCTAATATTTTCACTTTTAGTGCTTTTTTTAGACACATTGACAGCAAAGGTTTCCCTTACAACGCTGTTTATCGACATATAATTTACATGATCTGCCTGGTTTACATTTTTTTAAGTTGTTTACACTTTTACAAACAGGACCTGATATCGATATGAAAAAATATGAACGCGCGTGGAACATAGACCCCCCCCCCCCTGGTTCAGTTACCCCATTTTGGAGGGCAACTGGACCCATGAGGAAAGAAAGATGAAATATGCATATTTTTATATTTTTAAATATTAAAATGTAATTTTGATCATTTCTATCTGATAGAGGGAACCTAACTGAACACATTTACAAAAGTTTAGACTTTAATTCAAATGAACATTAGTTTTTTGAAGCTGAATTGTCAAAAGCTCCAGAGTCACATTGTAAAATCATGTCCCAGTTGCCCCAACTAACCTTGCAAGTGATTAGAAACTGAGTGCCAGAGATATTTTTTAAAAGTATTTCGACGAGGTTAATAATTAATTATCATTATGGACTATTCTACGCATATATTCTACGCATTTCTTAGGTCTACCTGAAAATTCTGTCGCATAATGTTCTTTCACGCCTACTTTTTTTAAATTCAGATTTCTTCATTGGCACCACTTTTTTGAAATGGTAAATTCCCATTGATTTCACCTTAAGGTGAAATGTGAAAAAGATGGGAATTTTACCATTTCATAAAAGTGGTGCTAATGAAGAAATCACAATTTTTAAAAAGTAGGCGTGAATGAACATTATGCGACAGAATTTTCCGGTAGACCTAATAATTTATTTAAACTAGGTTGGGTTTTTTATACATTTATTAGCTCGTTATTATATATTCATTTACAAAGCGGCAGATGGTCTGGGCATACTGTCATAGATTCTCTAAAAAACTAACATTCTTCAACGTATTTCTAAAAGGCGATTTATAGCATTTAACTAAATTTCAAATAAATATACATTAAAAATGACAGCGGAAATCCGGTCATCAACGTCTTGTAGACGCATAAACATCCGCCCCCTGATAGCAAACAATAGGGCCTGATTCCTGAGACAGGTTGTGAGAGAGAGAGATAAAAAAAAATACTTATGAAAGTATAATTTTATGTATTTGCTTTTACTAATTATTTTGCCAGTTTTATTCCTTTTTTTATATTAAGCATCATTTAATATATTTATTCATTTGAAATTTACTAATAAAACAACCTTTTTTTTTTTCAAAAAATAAATACTAACATTAACCCCTTGGGGACGAGCGACATGTATACGTGCCGCATGAAGCGCTCCGTATGCTTGTTTTTCCTCACCAGTAAAATGTTACTGTAAAATTTGCCTTCTTTAATCAGCGCATTTCCTCGATTCAAGAAGACACAAATTTCTGTTTTTAAAAAACGGTGACAAAAGATTAAAAATTTCGTAAAAGGCTCCCGTCCCGAAGGGGTTAAAGGGTCTCAAGACTCTTAAAACTTCCAAATTTTCCAAATTTAATTTTTTTTAATATGATAAACTACTATCATGCCTGAATAATTTGGTATAATAATTATCTTGAAATTCCTAATAGAACAAAAGTTATGATTTTTAGAATTATACCCGCGGGATAGCTGAAGCGGCTTTTCCGAAATTTTGAAGTCATTTTTCTCCAAATGTCGTTTTTGGGCATAACGGCATGATATCTCAAAAACTTCAGAATATTTTTTCATGAAATTTTTAAAATATATGCTTCATGTCAGTCTCTATAAACAGAACCTCAAATTTTCTTTTTATTGCTCAAAAAAAAAAAGAAAGAAAGAAAGAAAAGTAAAAGAAAAAAAAAAAGAAAAATTAATGAGTAAACTGTTGAAATGTTCAAAATTTTGTATTAGCTAAATACAACTTTGCATTAAAAATATAAAAATGCGCTAAATACAAATTTATTTAGATTCAGAGTAATTAATATAATCTGAGGTATAATTAGGCACCAAAGTTTTCATTCTAGTTCCAAAATTAATTTTGTAAAAATGCGCGTAAGCTATGATATCAATTTCCTACTCGACAAATGTCTGATAGTTTGAAGCCCCCTATAAATATTAATCTTGCATTTTGTAATTTTTGTAATATATGAAATGAAAGAACATTCTTATATCTTTCATACCTCTAAAAATTGTGTTTTGAAATAGTATACATTTTAAGATATTAAACGTTGAAAATGGTCTTTTTTTTCTTTTTTTTTTCCAATTTTAAGAGTCGTGAGACCCTTTAACATATTTTAAGAATAAGTATGAATATCTTTCAAAAATCATCTGTTTTAGTTGAAAATTGGTAAATGAAACGAAAATACATATTAAATTAAAGATGTTCATTAAAAAGCTTTTCCATTAAAATAATATTAGTATCATCAATCTTTCACTAGTACTATTATTATCATCAACAACAACACCCATTATTACTATTATTATTATTATTAGGATTATTAGTATTATTACTAATGACATTAAGAGGCTGCTTCACTCACGCAAATACACACACTCGCTAATGTTAATGCGGTATGTCGGTAATGTCGGAACGGATTTCGAAAGAGAAAATATCCTCAATAAAGAAAACTGCAAAGAAAATCGAAAAAGTAAAAACCGGAT
This sequence comes from Maratus speciosus, assembly GCA_963932465.1. NCBI lineage: Eukaryota > Metazoa > Arthropoda > Arachnida > Araneae > Salticidae > Maratus > Maratus speciosus. Next base: position 34,454,346 of record OZ010800.1, read on the forward strand.
TTTGTAGCGACGAACCTCAGCTATTCAATGGTAAAAAAATGTTTAAATATATCGACATGCAAACAAATTCTTCCATTTGATTAACATGAACTTGCGGGTGATTTCGCGTGAGTGAAGTGGCCCTTAAAAATCTGGTTTGGTGGCTTTTTAACCCTTTATCTACTGACGGTACTTATAAGTACCATTAAAATAACATGTGATAAAATTCATTTAATACATCGATTAGTAGTAATACAGATTAGAATGAGTTATATGTGCATTACTTTATCTTGTTCCAAAAGCATTATGGGTTACACAAAACAAAAATATTTTTAAAAGGATGATTTATTTTGCCTTTGCATCTTTTCAGCTTTCTCGGCGTGCGGTTGGGGGATGGGGATTTTTCAATTCGGAAATATTTCTATATTTCTATTGTAAGAACATTATATTTGTACATTTCCTAATTCTACAAAATACTAAGAAAAATATTGAAAATAAAAGATTTGACTGGGGTTATAAATATTGCACAAAATTCCTATAAATTCAAATTTAATGAGTCCTTCTAAATCCTTCAATCCTTCTAAAATCCCCCTAAAATTTATTAAATCATTATGTAAATCTTCTAATGCAGTTTTACAAATTCACGAAAAATGCTTTAGAAGGTAAAATTTTCATGAATTCTTAATTCAGTACATAAAGGGTTAAACGGACTTAGTAGTGGGTTAAACACAAGTGAAAATGAGGCTTGAATCAGTCAAATATCGTTAGCGAATCATTAATGAAGTAAATGTAAAAAACAATGGAGTACTTGCAGTTATGAAATTAAAATTTATAATAAGTACGCTATTGCTTTCTGTATGTGTAAAGGAAGATATCGGAAATAAAAAAGTGTTTCCGAAAATCGGTCAGCACATTGGTAATTTCTAACGGATGAAATCGGAAGTTTAGAGTTATAATTTTTTTTTTCCTTTTCTATTTTAAATTAGATATAATTTTTTACACAAAGTATTATATTTATTACTAAGATTTATGAATGTAATTTTCTTTTCGGTTAGGTAGATACATTTTATTTGAAAGTGTCACCTTGTAAGACGATATGGCTAATGAGAATAAAAGAAGCAAAATAATACCGAAATTAAAAAAATACTTACATAAAGCTCCAAAAGACACTGAAAAAATCAATACTAAATCTATCTCAGGACAGAGATCGACTTCATTTAGCTTCCATATAATTGACCCATTCAGGTCTTTTTCTCCTTTATCGCTCATACCACATCGAATGTTGTCAACGTCTTTAATCTATAATGAGACACAAATGAAAATACATCAAATCTATTTTTTGTGTATAAACAAGTAGGTATATTAACTAGTTGGATGTGCCAATCCAAAAACTTTCTTCTGTCTCATATGTTTTAATATTTCAAAATGTTGTTACAAATGTCAATATTTTATTTTTATTGGTTGAATACAATATCAACATTGACTTTCATCTTAAATTTCTGCTTCAGACAATTAATCAGAGTAAAAACGAGTTAATGTCGATCATGATATTTATTAAAATCAATAGATTTTCGTTATTAGGCTGTATATCAGCTGTTGGCGAATAGTCGGGTTATCAGGATGGGAAGTTCCCGTCGATTCACGAGCCTCCGGTATACAATAGAACTACGAAAAATCAAGAAAATTACAAAAACAATCGCTATTATAGTGCCTCCTTTCGATTGAATATTTCCAAATTCAACGAGGGTTTTCTTGCCATGCCCAAAAAACATACACAAAAAATTTGGTTCATTTCTATGCATAACTTCATACACTTTTTGAGGTACAATATTAAAAATGCCCGAAAAATCTCACAAAAATCGCTATTACGGCGTCCCCTAGCGGCGGATTTTTTTTCCAAATGAAGAGAGAACCTTCTTGCTATAGCCAATTATTATTATCTTTTTTAATTTGGTTCAATTCGATGCATAACTTCATACTCTTTTCGATGGTACAATATTCAAAATGCCTCAGAAATCTCACAAAAATCTCTATTACAGCGTCCCCTACCGGAGGATTTTTTTTCAAATTAAGGGAGAACTTGCTTGCTACAGACAAAAACTAAAAAAAAATTGGTTCTTTCTATGCATATCTCCATACACTTTTCCATGGTACGATATTCAAAATGCCACAAAATCGCTATTACAGTGCCCCCTACCGGCGTATTTTTTCCAAATTAAGGGAGGACCTGCTTGCTATAGCCCAAAAACTTAAAAAACATTTTTGGTTGAATTCTATGCAAGACTTCATACACCTTTCGATGGTACAGTATACAAAATGCCACAAAAATCGCTATTACAGAGCCCCCTACCTGTTTTCATATTAAGCGAGGACTTGCTTTCTATTGCCAAAAACTAAAAAAAAAATGGTTCATTTCTATGCATAACTTCATACAGTTTTTGATGGCACAGTGGCGACAGACATTCGGACACACGGACATACGGACACACGAACATACGGACACACGGACAGACAGACATTTTGTATAAACATGTTTTTTAGGATCTCTGACCCGTAAAACGTGTAAATCCGTCGAAAACCGGAAGTCGAAAAATATTTTGATTACAATACTTTCTTCTATTGAAGATAGAAGAAAGTAAAAATTGAAATCATTACCCATTTATCACTTTCACTTCAGCTCGAATATTCTTTATAAGAATCTCAAATAAAAATACAAACAAGTAACTGTTGCGCCTTTTTTACGCTGTACGGTTTTATCAGATTATAGGGGTTATGGGAGATTCAACAAAAAAAATAATTAATTACGCAAAGGTTGAAGAGTTGAGTGGAAGAACATGTAAACATACATTTTCTCAAAAATTGTTTTATTTTATAGATGAAAGCTTTATTAGGTGTTATATCATATAGTAAAGCTAAAATACTAAAATTCTACTTTGTATTGAAGATATGAGACAGTATCTTTCAACATTTAATATTTTTAATATTTAATAATTTAAATGGTTAAAATAAGTTCTAATAATTAATAATTAGATATTAATATTCTTTTCCAGAAGTGTTTAGTATCATCTGTTAGCATTCAAACAAGGTACTAACCAGGAACCTAACCAAAAGCGTAATAATAAAAAAAATTCTAAATAAGTAACAATTGAAAGGGCATATTGAAACGTGTTTTTAGATGCATAAATTATTTGCCCTCATCTCCCCGTTATTGAGATATAAAATTTTAAAATTTGCAATATAAAACAGCTAGAGTTAAGAAGGGCCAACCAGCGAGCGAAACAATTTATGGTGTAAAGCAATAGTAGCTTCCCTCCTTATCAATTAGAAGTTCTTTGAGTAAATTATCGGTGCCACGTGGCTTTATTCAGCTTTGAAACCAGATTTTTAATATAGAACTCAGTAAGACATCTCATTATCGTTTTATGTTCCGTGTGAAGCACGTGTCATATTGAAAAGATGTTCTTAATGCAGCACTGATGCATTAAAATAGTAAATAATGCAGCACTTATTCACCATTTAGCATTATTTTGTGATGCATTATTCTGTGTTTTAATCCATCAGTGCTGCATTAAGAATCGTTGACTGTGCAAAACTGGCAAATGTGTGGAACGAACTTGATTAAAGGTTTGGTGATTGTGGTGTTATGAATGGTTCGTACACCGGACATTTCTAACTGGAAAAAAAAAACCTGGAATATTTCTCTTTATTTTTATATATAACTTATTATAATATGTGTAATAGTTTTGGAAATATAAATTTTCAAAATCCGATCATTCATTTGTGCTAGCTCTGTATATCTTGATAACGCGGAGACGAGGGCAAATAATTTATGCGTGAGCAAATGGGTTTCAATATACTCTTTCGGTTGCTACTTAATTAGATTTTTTTTATTTTTACGCTATGGTGTAGTTCCCTAGTAAAAAGAATTAAATAAATAACTAAATTACAACAAAACACTTTCACTTCAATACTCTCGATATTTAATTTTTGCTACATAACATCCTCTTGCACTTAAGTCTTCAATTATTTTCTGTTAATTAATGTAGATTATACACATATAGATCTATATTGTGCACATTGTTAAGAACATATACGAACAGACAGTTATTTTTGCGTAAAGTATGAAGTAATACATTTTTTGGTTGTGTTATTGGCCAAAGTGTGGATCTTATGTCGCCAAATTGTATGTACAGTCGTGGAAAAAAAAAGCAAACACCCCTTACTAATTCTGCAAAAAATTATCATAGAAGAAAGTTATTGGTACCATATTATTGGTAATAAAGTCTACTTTTAAATGATGTATATAAAATTTGCTTAGGGGGCCATCTACATATAAACGAACCATAACTTTGTTCTTTTTTCAATAGCAGTACACAATTCTGACAGCATAAATGAACTCTACACCCTTCAATTAGTCTTAAAAAATTTACGCAATTCATACGATAAGTTTCCAAGAAATTAATTATTTTAAAACGAGCGTATTTCAGGGGCTGTATCCAAATTGAAGTTCGGTGCTCGATTGTTGACCAAGAGAGGCCCTCTTCTTCATCAAGGCCTTTCAAACTGTCATTGAAGATTGCTAGATTACAGGATAGCAAAAGAAATTTCAAAATACCTAGTCACTTCTATCATAGATGGCCCCTTAAACCATTTTGCTATTTTTTAAGCATAATTTGAAAACTACTTGGAAGAAAAATGGGAAATTTTGGATTATTTTCATATAATTCCTTGTGTGCTTCTTTTTTAGCGTCTCTATATTTTACTCCTACATTTTTATATTAATAAAGAAAAGCATTTTCGATTTGAGTATTGCTTACATCGTAAGATTTGAAATATAAGGTTGATAGAGTTTCGAATAATTGGACAGTCTGTTATTCGGACAATCGACGTTCTAATGTGCCCACGTTTCGTGCATACTGCAATTCCTAAACTAATACGCAAAATTCAGTGAAACTTCATACTTAATCAGACGTTAACGTAAAATGTTTCTAATTAGATTTTCCGTATATACTCGCGTATAAGTCAAAATGTTTTGACCTAAAATTGCCTTTTAAAAATGGGAAGCCGGCTTATACCAGGGATTTCATGATTATAATGGCTATGACAGCTGCTCACACTGGGGAAAGTCACGTGATCAAAGGAGAGAACGTGGAAGCTATTCGAAATCTTCACCCCGCTCCGATTTTTTCCTGCGTAAATTTGGCTTGTGTTGTGTATTTTTTGTGTTGGCATGTAGTTCTACAGCGTTTGTTAGTAACTTAGTGTCTTGGCGTTTTCTTAGTAAGATTCAAATTAATGCACAAAATGGATTTAAAAATTGTTTAGAAGATTTAAAAGTTGATTGTTGTGATAAAGTTACAACAAACTATGGAATACCTAATATGGATTATCTAATATCAAAGGCCGTACCTGAAATATCAGGTGAGGCTGATCAACTATCTTCCCAATCTGTTCCAGTTGTTTGAATAAAATACTACAGTAGGAAATGCAACTGTTTTTACAGGTTTCATTATTTTTATGTTGTTATTTTAACTAATATCTTTAATTGTTTTGGAGTGAATTATAAAATATTTTAATTAGTATTCAAAATTATGAAATTCCTGAATCTCATGAAAATAAAATAGATAAATATCCTGTTTTTCGATGAAAAGTTCTATGGCGAAATTAATGATTAAATAGCATTTATTTTAGAACAAATTTTATTAGCCAAAAATCTGTAAATGGCAGAAATTACAGCAATAGCATAATAATGTTTCCTTATTTTTTTAAAAATTTGCGAAACGTTTTCGTTAGAGCTGTTTTATACAATAAACATAATAAATTTTAATTCATTTAAGTGACTTTATTTTATTAATAATTATTGATAAAAGCCGATTGTATTCGCAATTTAAATGATTTATTCTCTAAACTGAGATAAAAAAAAGAACTCAATATATAATTTTACATAGTAAACATGTTAGAAAATTTGCATTTTTTTTCTTTAAATTAAGTAATACTGCATTTCATCAATTGAAAGTCAAAGATTTTCAAAAGTTTTTGTTAGAGCTGTTTTATACAATAACTATATCTAGAATACACTATCTTTTCATACATTTTTTTTTCAAGAATTCATGTGAATTTATGTTTATGCTATTAATAATAATGATAAAATTAATCGTATTCGTAATATAAATTATTTACACTCTGAACCAATAAAAAGGTAATTTTTTACATTAAACATATTTGTAAATTTATATTTTTTCCTATTTTTTTAATAATGGAATGATACGGTATTTAATCTATTGCAAAGCAAAGATTTAAAAAAAAAATTCTGTTAGGCATGTTTTAAACAGTAAATGTATCTGTAATACACTATATCTTTTCATTCACTTAGGTGATATTTTTAGAATTTGTTCTATTATTAAAAATGATAAAATTCTATTGTGTTCGTAATATAAATTATTAATTCCCTGAACCGACAAAAAATAAATCAAGATATGATTTTATACAGTAAACATGTTAGTAAATTTATTTATATATTTTTAATTAAATAATACTGTACTTCATAAATTGCAAGGCAAATATTTACAAACTTTTTTATTGGAGATTTTTTATACAATAACTATATCTAGAATACACAATATCTTTTCATTTATTTAGATTATTTTTCCTTCTTTAGAATTCATGTGAAATTTTATTTTATTATTAATAATGATAAAAGCCAATTGCATTTGTAATGTAAATTATTTACTCTTTGAAAAAAGAAATCAAGATATAATTTTATACATTAAGCATGTCTGTAAATTTATAATATATTTTTTAAAAAACTGAAGTAATATTATATTTTATGTATTGTAAAGCAAAGATTTAAAGACGCTCCTGTTACAGCTGTTTTATACAATAAATATATTACCATATTTTTCATTCATTTAGATGATGTTTTAGAATTCCTGTGAAATTTTGTTTTATAATAATAACTTACTAATAATGATAAAATGTAGTTGTATTCGTTATACAATTTTACTCTCTGAACTAAGAAAAAACTAATAAACATCTCAAGAATTAATTTTATGTAACTGATTAACTCCATAACTTATTATTTGTAATAGATTTTGATAGACATTAAATATACATGTAAATAAAATAATAAAAGTACAATAATTATCATGAGATTTAATTTGAAATTTATTTAAAAGCAAAGATTTAAGTTTTTGTTTGAGTTATGTTACACAAATATTAAATAAATAAATGCCTTTTTCATTTACTCAGTTAGTTTTTAAACATTAAAGTGAATTTTTTCAAAAAAACAGTTATGTACCATATTAATACTTACAAAAAAGAGTTCTATTTGTTTTTTAAATTAATTGCGCTTAGTTTAAATGTGTGAAGATGAAGATAGCTTAATAGTTGTATGGTATCATTCTAATTATTATTATTATTATTATTTTAAATGACAGGGATCATATTTAATATCTTCGAACTTTGAAGCTGTATACTTTACAATAATTATACAGTAAATTTTAAATATTTTTCTTTTGAAATTTGCATTTATTTATTGTGTAATAATTCCTACAAATTGATTTCCTGCATGTTGATGAAGGGAAGTAAATTTATATTTTTCTGTATTTTTTCTTAGATAAGAACAACAAAAACAAATAAGTATTGAAAATCAAAATTATTTTTATTTATGAAATAAACAACAATAAAAAAAGAAATTATGTATGTTAGTTTAAATATAAACTTCATATTGTAACATAGTAGGCATTAGATTTCAACCTTCCTTCCATTCCCCTAGCGGCGAAAACGCTGTCCCGGCCTGTTATACCAAGATGGCCTTGCTTATACGCGGGTCAGACTTTGTGAGAAAAGTCCTAGTCACGGATATTTGACTGGCGTAGGCAAACTGATGTCTGATAAACAAATCCTTTAAAGATAGGTTGCGAAATATACACACCATATTAAAGAAAAGGGTGTGGAACAGAGACTCTCTTGGTCCACTTGCCCCATTTTTATGGAGCAACTGAACCCATGAGGAAAGAAAAATGAAACATATATGTAATATTTTTTTTTATATTAAAATGTAATTTTGAGCATTTCTGTATGATAGAGGAAACCTAACTGAAGACATTTACAAAAGTTCAGATTTTAATTCAAATGAAAATTAGCTTTTTGAAGCTTAATTGCCAGAATCTCCAGAGACACATTGTAAAATCATGGCCCAAACCCTACTTTCATCTATAACCTTAATCTGATATTTTGAATAGTTCAGTGCTTTTAGTAATTTGTCAGTTAATTATTGCTTTATTTTATGTTCCTTCCAAAATCTATACCATTAGAATGAATCCTTTTATAATCGAAATCTAAATATATTTTCTATCGCGGCTATGCACAGAGACTGCTTTAACTGACCACAAACCTAATGTACTACTATTGTTGATTTTTTCAAACAATTTTTTGCATATGAGAACGTGAGTGTTTGCCCATACCTCGACAAGTCTTTTTGGAAGTCCTCTCATATATGCTAGATATATTTCAATTGAATCAATGGCTGCTACACGTTAGCTGCAGTTCTCAAACTACTGACAATGATTGTGCAGATATACGTGGCCGGTCTGAAAAGTATCAGACCTTTGGCCGAAATATATATATAAGTTACCTGACAGGATTGTTGCCCCAATCCACTTCAGAGTAGACTCCTTGCGCCTCCACACTCTTAGCCCATCGTTCATGCCACTGCCGAAAACACTTCTGAGATGTTTCTTTGGAATGTTGTTGAACCCAGCCGTCGCATTCTGTATCTCATATCTACTCTCAAAACGGAATCCTTTCAATGGCGCCTTCGATTTTAGAAACAGTCAGGAGTCGAAATGACCCATTTCTGAAATGGAGGGAAGTTGGCGAACGTCTGGGATTCCATGTTTCGCCGAAAAAGTCTGAATCAGATGCGATGAATGAGCTGGAGAAATGGTGAATCTTACGACACCTGACGAATCTTACTAATTGTTCTGCTTTGAGAATCAGCAAGCTTTGACAAAATTTGAGGCAGTACCTTTGCTTAATTCGTTGAGTCTTAAGAGAAATGAAAATCCGATGAACAAGTATGCTACACCTGACTCAGCGGCAAGCAAACAACGACAACGACTGGGTTACTCCACTGCGTATATCCCTGACTGGGCATGCTAGGTTATTAATGATGAATGAGATGGAGCATTGGTGAATCTTACGATTCCGCTTTGAGAAACACCAAACTTTGACAAAATTTGAGGAAGTTCCTTTGCTTAACTCGTTAACTCGTTTATTGCTAGAAATAAAAATCTCACGAACACTTATGGCAGCACCTGACTCGGCGGCGATCAGGCAGCGGCAACGACTGGGTTACTGGAACTCAGGGAAAAATTCAAGCATGCGTATTAAGCTGTCTTCTTCCAATGTGCAAAGTGTTAGAATAACTATTGCGGGCGGGAACAATAAAGGTCTGATATTTATCAGACAAACCTCGTACTGACGTATAGCGTAAAGTAAAAAAAAATGTAAGTATGACAAAAATACATATCTAGTAACTTTAACTGGTAACTTGAATCTAGGAGAAATTTCTGAAAATGACGTGCAAAAAAATAAGCATCAATGTTAAAAATGATTCCTCTTTATATTTATTGGGAAAAACCCACAAATGTATCACACATAAAAATAAACATTAGAAACTTAATTTAACTTGCTATATTTTTTAATGGTCCTTTTCATAAAGTATAAAATATAAATTGTTTAAATGTTAAAAGTTATTAAAAAAATTAGAAGCTCTGAAATTATAATATTTTAAACGTATAAACATTATAAAATATTGAAAAAACTTGTTAATTATAAATAATCATAATTAATAATCTTTTATAATATAAATATCTGAGGGTTCGTGATTCAGGTGCAAGGAACTCTATTAAAGATTACATTATTATTTACGCCTATTTTAAATCTTTACCTGTACAGTGACGGTGAATCATCTATCTTGATATAAATAAATGTATCACTAAACATTCCGTTTTCTGTTTATAGTAAGAGAATTTATTAGCCTTTCTGTCATTCCACGTAAAATGAGCAAAAATTTTTAAAAAGTCGTGGCCACCTACTAACCGATTTTAATAAAATTTGATACACAGGTTCAATTCATATTCAAATATTGCTCTGCAAAATATCTTGACAAATATATGTATATATATTTTTTTTTTCTTAGAAGTTTTGGGCATTTAAAATACTTGAGATATAGAATGGCATGTGTGCAATCGTCCAAAATTGCAAGTTTCAAGTTTTGTATCTTGAAAACTATTTCGCAGAAATAAAATTTTTTTATAATGCTGTAACCTCTGAAAAAATATCTTCTTATTTATTGAGTAATAACGATCTGGTAACAACATGATTAATCTTAAATTGGTTGTAAAAATTTAAGATTTGTGACTTTTCAGAAAATTAGAAATGTTATAAAAATCAAGGGAATTTAAAAACATCTGTGAAATTGATGTCTGATGTAGTATTACATATGAAGATCCAATTCCCCAAGTTTGAAGGTTGTGATTTATTCCCTTTATTTTCAAAATAAGTTTGAAACTTGAAAAAAAAATTACAAAATCATAATTATTTCTCTTATGTGTGTGCAGAAAAATAAAGGAAATGTCCGACATTAACAATATTGCACAGACATAAAGATCAATAAGTCCATAATAAGCTCAAAAAATTAAAATTGTCTTTTATTCCTAACATAACAAAAATGGGTTCACACAGGTAATATTTGTTGCATTCCATGGGCTACTTGTCTTTGAATTCGTGCGTGTTTCTAAAAATACTGGACGATTTGAAGGAAAAAAATTAGTGCTGCCATCTATTTTTTCTATCTGGATTTAGGATTAATATATAATATTTGTTCAACTGAATCACTTTTCTACTGAAATTTAAAATATTCTTGAGGCAAAAATAAACACAAAGCAAGAATAAAAGTTTGTAAATTTAAAATATACACTTTTATCTGTAATATCGATTACTTTAAAAGTTTTAAGAGCTTCCCTTCATGTTCAAACAAGCGATATAAATATTGGATTCTTCCCCTCAAATTTTTTCATTACGTATTTTTGCCCCTCGCTTAGAAATACAACGGCAAGAATGAAAGTTTCTAAATTCAAAATATATATTTTTATCTATAACGTCAAAAAAAATCGTTCTTGTTCTAGCGAGTAAAAAATATTCGATTTTTCCCTCAAGATTTTTCATTTTTTTGTTCATTACGGAATAAAAAGACAATTATTAAATTACGCCAATCTGTTATTTATTATCCATTCTTAATTATAAAAAAAATAATATTAGTCTTTCCGTTCCTAAGGCTAATAATATCCAAATTGAAGTTTCAAGCATGTACACAAAACCTCCATTTTGTACCAACATTTAATGTAAGTTTTTATACTTATATAAACAATCCTGAAATCTATTATTTTTCATTTACTCATAGATGAATATGATCTACCTATATGATGATTTTCATTAATATCTGTGACATGTCAGCCACAGCTGATTTGCTCATTTTGTATGGACTGACACCGTTAGGAATTAATTATAGTTACGTTAAAAACCTGTTTGTATAAAAGAAATATTATGTATATAAACAAAATTTCTTACGATATTTATGTTGGATGTTAACCATTTCTTGAATTTTAATACATCGCAATCACATTTCCAAGGGTTCCCAGATAGAGACACGTGTTGGAGATTCATCTGGCTGTCGAACACATTCTGGGGGAACCTTCTGAAATTGTTGTTAGATAAATAAAGTATGACGAGATTCGGAGGTAGTTTCGCTGCATCAAGAGCCTCCAGTTTATTATTTTCTAAATTGATTCCTAAGACACTATCTTCCAAGTCTAAAGAAGGGTTAATATTCTGATACATTACACGGTAACGAATGTCATCAGAAGAGAACATTTCTTTAACCTAAAAAAATTAAGAGCATCATTTTTAATTGATTGTTTTTCAACGGCAAATATGTCAGTAAAATAGTTATAAAATTGTCATTAAAAAAAGGCTGAAATTTAATTAGATAATATAGGGTTAAATTTGCAACTAATTCCCAATAAAATAAAAGTGTGGCGGTTCTAAAAATTGTTGCAATTTGTACTAAAGGCATTCAAAATTTTGATACACCTTCGAGCAGTCTCCTAATGCCAAAAAATGAGACTTTTATTCGCTATCCGCCAAGTCGTAACTTTAAAAGCAGTTGTTATACCGTTTATTATAATGTACATATATATGTAAAATTATCGTATAGGTCTATACATTCAGATTATATAATGTCCCTTACGTAACTGCAATATCGCAGTAATAAACAAGAGGTTCGTTCATTGGGAACATTTTGCGATGTTTCTGAACAACATCAATATTTTTAAACTTTAAAATATACTTATAACTACTTAAAAGGTGACACAAACATATAAAAATATTATTTAATGCAAACCTGAGATCCTTCGAACACACACGCGTTCATTTTTAAAGGGAAAAAGGTGATTGACTGAATAGAAATACATTTTAAAAACAAAAACAAAAATAGTGCGCATGCGCAAGCGGAGTTCGGTCCATTTCTCTGAGGAGGGGTGAAAAGATCAGTTCATATTATCAGGAGGTCTTGAAATATTTAGGATATTGTACCGAATTGCAGGAATATTATAGGAAAGGACATCGTTACAAACATTATCTCTTCTAAGTAAAATTTCAATGGATTCACGGATTATTGAGGAGTAATGGTTAGACGTTGAAATAATCATTTTAGCTTTTTCGAAGTTTATCTAAATATTTTCTTTTTGATGCATTCTGGATAAAGCTGTAATTGGTTTGTTGAACTGGGTATCAGAAATGTGCTCTTTTAATCTTTCCTTAAATTTTCGAGATGTCGTACCAATATAAAATAAACTCTTATGCTGTTCTGTGTTGAATGGGATGATGTAAACTGCTTCTTTTTCATTATCGGGAATGGGATCAATTTTACAGTGAATCAATTCTTTCAGTTTTGTTGGAGGTTTAGCTATTTAATTAATATTATATTTTAGTAATGCATATCTTAATCTCTCATAAAGCTGTGTGATATAATCAAATGTGCAGTAAATGGATTTGCCAAACTTAATTCATTCTTCTGTCTTGGTTGTTTTGCTTGATTAACTAATCTATTAATGTATTGAGGAGGGAAACCATTCTCAATAGCAATCTATTTTATTATACTAATCTCGTTTTCTAGGTATTTATCCGTACAAACTTCGAAGGCACGTTTAACGTAAAACCTGTAGACAGCAATTTTATATGAAAATGGTGAGTTACAATCAAAAGGTTTGAGGACAATCAAAGGTTGAGGACAATCAAAGGTTACAATCAAAGGTTGTTAGATTTGCATTGCTTTCTATAAATAGTACGCTCTAATTTATTTCCATAACAATTCTTTATTAATTTAATATCAAGAAAGAGTAAAATACCCTCTTTCTCAATTTCTAATGTAAACTTTATCTTTGTATCCAACTCATTAAGTTTTAACAGAGAATTATTTAAAGGCCGCAAATCATGATCCCAAATTATGAAAATGTCATCTACATATCTTATCCAAATTGATGGCTTGATTTCAAAATATTCCATAATCTCTATTTCTAAGGGCCTAAGTTTTAATTCGGCTAAATATCCTGAAATGGGGGATGCCATAGGAGCACCATTGCGTTGTCTGTAATATTTACTGTTAAAAATGAAAACATTATTTTGTGTAATCTGGTTAATTGCTTGTAACGATGTCCTTTCCTATAATATTCCCGCAATTCGGTACAATATCCTAAAGATTTCAAGACGTCCTGATAATATGAACTGATCTTTTCACCCCTCCTCAGAGAAATGGACCAAACTCCGCTTGCGCATGCGCACTATTTTTGTTTTTGTTTTTAAAATGTATTTCTATTCAGTCAATCACCTTTTTCCCTTTGAAAATGAATGCGTGTGTGTTCGAAAGATCTCAGGTTAGCATTAAATAATATTCTTATATGTTTGTGTCACCTTTTAAGTAGTTAAAAGTATATTTTTAAGTTTATTAATAACAAGGTGAAAATTTCCTTCACGACATTAATGTTTAAAACAGTATTTTGATTCTATCAATATTTTTGATAACACTACTATAAAATACTGTTCACTTTAGAAATGCTGAAGCAAATTTTTAAGACATTCAACCGTTTATATAGATAACGGTTACTTGGATATAATATGAAGCGTTCACATTCGTATGAATGCAGATAAATTACGGTTATTTAACTGATACATGACTGGCATTTTTTGCTGCAGGTTTTTAATAGTGCAGGGTATTTTTAAAAACTGGATTAAAAGAAATTGCATTTCGACATGAATAGGCAACACTGTCTTTAATTGAAAAGTAATAATATACTGACAGTTTGAATAAGATAAAACAAGAAAAGGGAAAGTGAAATTCATTTTTTATTAAAGAAAGCACGAATTTATGTATGCAGTACTCCCACAATATTGATATATCCAAATAAATCTTCAATATCCGCCCTCAGATGCTGTGTAATTTTGTCATGTGTTGAACGAATTTATCCGTTTCAATCTTTATCTTATGTAAAAACTTAAAATGGAACTTAAACCGCATATTAAAATGGACTAAATTTGATTTCAGTGGGTCAGTTTTGCCAATCCCATAATAGAAGATGTTCGGTTAATTTTTTTATTCCAGTTCAGGGGGATTTGAATGTTAATGCGACAGTAATTATTTTCTAATTTTTTTAAAGAATAAATTTTTTGATATAGAGTACTCTCGGCTTACACTCGGCTCTACACCGTTTAAACTACCTGGGATAACAACCTGCGAGCATATTTCGCTCAGATAACCTTATTGGTAATTAACATCTGGTCTGCCATGTAGACAGATCAACAGAATAAACCGCAAGTGAAGAAACTCAATATAAACGATGGGCATGTAGATATACTATTATTTTTAACACAGTCAGACTGATTGGTAAAGTTATCTACGTATCGCCGGCTGTCAGCAAAGGTAGCTTAAACGATTTAGTATTCTCTTTGAAGCAATAATACAACCGACAATTCTTAATTCATTTTTAGATAATTGGAAATACTAGTTTCGAAATTTGATTTAGCCCCACCAAAAACAAAATTCAAAATATATAGATGTATATAATTCTAATCAACGAACTTGTTTATGTATTTCGAGAATCTCGAATATTCATGACTTCGTGACTTTCATGTTTGACATTTTATTTTATCGTAATGTTAGTGGAGAATTTTGTTTTTCTACACTCCTCTCGAAAACGCATTTTTTAGCAAACTCTTATCAGTTTCTTTAAGAGGGGAAGCTTTATTTAAAATATTGTTTCTTTAATACTATGTTTTACTTTAAGTTAAACTGCAGTTTATATACATTATTATATTCTGAATATGTTCTTAAATAATGATAAAACTTAAGACAAAATGAGTATTTTAGTAATAGTAATATTTTTGGGCGTCCCACTTCTATATGATTAGTTTTAAACAAGTTTTAAATGAAACGGGTTTATCTATCAACATCTATTAATTTTTCGCTGCACTAAAACTTTTTTCTGCAGAATTTAGAATTTGTTTTATTAGTGTTCTAATCGTATGCGAAAACCGCTAGAATATTAAATAATTAATGATTCTTCCCATGTGCTGAAATACATAATTGGAATCAAATCGAATAATAAGTTTCATTAATTTGGTTTCAGAATTGAATTTGAGATATAAAACAGATTCACATGAGCAAAAGCAGTACACAATAAAATTTTTACGGTTTCATAAAATACGGTTTCAAAAAATGATTAAAAAAAAACTTATGTCAGTTTATAAACGAATATATATTCTATTCTAATAATTATATTTATCAATTAAATAGTTGTTCTACAAACACCTGTTTTCAACAGTCATGAAGTCCCCGTGACAGAACATTACTATGCTTTCAGTGACAAACTTCCGTAACACCAAAATCTGCTTACAGAAATGATCTCCCAAGGCGCATAAAATGAGAAAAAATTTTTACTTTGCTCCCTTCTGCCCCATAAATAAATAATTGACTACGTTTTTATCATCATTACAAAATAAAAGATAGGTAGACGAATGAATTTCTTACTTAAGCTAAACAAAAATTTAAAAAATATATATATTTCCATGTTGGGTGTAATGCTATGATTAAAATATTCTTCATACATAAATTGCACTAAACTCGGAACTTTTCAATACTAACACCTAATTTTGACCGCATAGCTGGATAGCTGATTGCTCAATAGATTTATACTTCGAATACCAAATAGGATGTCACTCTGTAACGTAATTATGATAATAGACTTCAATGCGTGTAATTTCCTTAAGCTTATCTCAACAACTATCAAGTAAATGTGTTATAATTTTATATTCGTAGATTTAAAGCATTTAGAAATAGTGTTTTGTTAAAAAAAAAATCACTGGTTATAGTTATTTTCTTTTCTTTTAAAAAATAATTTCAAAATGTATATAGTTTATATACAATATTTGAAAATAATATGAGTTGTAATCCATCAATTTTTAACAAAACTCGATTTAAACTCGATGGAATCTTTAAATCTGTGAAATGAAAGTTATAGATCACCTCCTCTAAGTATTTTGATATCTGTGATTTACATACAGCCCGCATTGCAATCTGTCCATCAGGAACTCTAAATTTTAAACCTGCATAATTCATAAGCTGCTTGAAAAGATTGACTTGTTTAGTATCCTCAGGAATAATAGAGTTATCAGGTTACTCATGTTATCCAAGTATACAATAAAAAGAAAAATGCCCAGTTAAATTGATGGCATTGAGCTCACAAGTCCCTGAAATGAAAATTAACAATAACATAATCAATCAATAAATAAAATTAAAAAAAAAATATTAGCTAAATTAAGGAAGGAGTATTACCGCCCCATTTCCCTCCTTTATACTTAACCAATGAACCTTCAAATCTAATGAGAAAATCGCCTTATCACAATAAACGGGTAGACCAAATTCGAAGCAAATCAGATAATTCTGCAGGAACTGACGGATTAGAATTAAATACAGCAAAGAAAAGGAAAGCGGGATTCATTTTTTATTAGTTAAAGAAATCACGAATTTATATATGCAGTATTACTATATCCAAATAAATCATCAATATCCGCTCTCAGATCAAAATGTGCTATGTAATTTTGTTATGTGTTGAACGGATTTATCCTTTTCAAACAGTATCTCATGTAAAAACTCAAAATGGAAGTTAAACTGTATTTTAAAACAGACTGAACAGTAGAGAACTTCAATTAGAACTTCAGTGGATCTGTTTTCCCAATTCCGTAATCGACGAGGTTTGGTTTATTTTTTAATTCAAGTTCAAGGGGATTTTAATGTTAATGAGACAGCAATTACTTAGAATTCTTTTTTAAAAATAAAATTTTTGATATAGAGTACTCTCGGCTTACATTGCCAACGCTCTACTGTTTAAGCTGGGCTGGCAACCAGTGAGAATATTTCGCTCAGATAACTTATTGGTAAATAACATCTTGTCTGCTATGCAGACAGATCAACAGACTAAACCGCAGGTAAAGAAACTCCATATAAACGATGGATATGTAGATACGGGAAACTCGGGCACATGTGAACAGTTCACATAAATATAGCTTTTTCTCATAACTGGGTTAATTTCTATAAACTAAAATTACTCAGTATAGCAAACACAGCTTTTTTTTTACACATGGTAATTTTTTTAATCACCTTCTTACTTTTTTAAATTATTTTATAAATTCAAGAAATTGTACACATGTGCCCCACCGGCGGGGTAGTTGTGAACACACGCGGGGCACATATGAACACAAGGAAAAAATATGCTTTGACATGTTTTTTTATTCTGTTATTCATTTGTCATCATAATCATTAGTTATATTATCTCTTAAATTCAACATAAAGAAATATATACCCACCCTATATATATAAAATCCTAATGAAGCGAATTTATGAAACGACTTTATGAAACGATTTTATGAAACGACCGATTAAACGACTGATTATGTTTCATGGCGATTTCTCTTAAAACATGGAATATTATGTGGTGAAATTAACATTAAAAATCCGTATTGATCTGCAGATTTCAAAACTACTATTAGAATTTCAAAATTTGAATTAGTTTTCGAGATATTAAAATTTTTCTAAGTTTAAACACTTTTCTCTAATGATGGCAACTAATATTTTAAACATAACATTTTTTTTTTTCATTTTAGAAAAGGATATTATTTTAAACTAATTTGGTGACCAGTTTGGTTTCCGTTAAATGTATGTTAAGAAATCTATCATGTTACTTTTATTCATAACTCAATTTACTTCAATAATCTTTCGCCAAATCGGAAGCTTCTGACAGAGAAATCGAGAACTTGGTTTTTTCATGTTAGCGGGACGCAGGTGATAAATCGTCAAACATTTTTTCCGTCGCATTTTTTTTTATTTTTATTTTTTATTTATTTTTTTTTTTTTTTTTTGTATTTTATTAATTTCATTTCATTCCTTTCCTCATTTCATTAATCCTTTCATTCGTTTTATTTAAAATACAAAACTTTCATTTAAAATTGAAACATTTCGAATTAATTTCTTTCACTTCTTTCTTTTTTTGTTAAATGAAATGAAAAGAAAAATATTAGACACTGACGTCATATACGCACCGTGTACTTAATTGACGCCAAAATGGCGTTATTTTGCTTTACACGGTAACCCGGCTATTGTTGTTTATTTATTAATAAATGTATGTTCACTTTTATTTTCTTTTTTAAATTACTAGGGGGCTCTGCCCCCTACGAGCTACGCTCGTCAACCCCCGTTCAGACACCGCAGACTCTAACAGCACGATAATTTGATCGGCTTTTGAAAGATTTCGGAAGACTGAATTATAATTTGAATCTGAGAATTATAATCTGACGTAATTTTCACCAAACTTTTCTTTTCCTTTTTAATATTCACGTAAAAATACTTTGTTAGAAATTAAATATTATGATCATCTTACAATATCAAATAAATGTCTCGAGCAATTTTTAAATTTAAACTGTTTTGCAATATTATTTTTTGTTCATTTTATATAATAAGTGTAATGTGACGTAAATTCTCCTATTTAAGACTTCTAACGCATGATGAATTTATTATCTTAAAATATTCTCTTTTAAAATTCACGTGTAATTATAGTCTTTATGACGTAATTTTGAATGAGTTCCTGCTTTTTATATTTTCTGTTTATAATAGTCACGTGTAAAATAAATTTTTAATTTGAAGTAAACATTATTGTTTGCGCTGTATATACAACTTGGCAACAGTTTAAATTAATAACATTTTCTAAAATTTGTAAAAAATATATCTCGAAATGCTGAAAATTTGAAATTAAAATTGAAATAAAACCTCAAAAAATGAGTCAAATAAGAAAAGTAAATGCAATCTGCACATCGGGAACTTATAACGTATAAAATGATCTAAAAATGACTAAATTCTCATGTATAGTTTTTGCTCCAATAAAACTTTTTTAATGGAACGATTTTGTCCAACTTTAGCATTAAATATCTCTTAAAATATTTCTTCGACTTGAAAACTGTCTGCATAAGCGTATTTATCAAACATTTCTCTATAATACCACCGATTTTCATATTTTTGTATGCAACAGTTTTTTTAATATTAACGATGGAAAGTCATGCTTAAACATTCAAATATGATGTGGATCTACCCGGAATATCTACGCAGATGTTCATTGGTCCATTTCCAAATCAAAACTTTTTTTTATATATAGAAGGATATAAATTGCTTTGTTCTATTGTTATTAATTATTTTTTATTGTTATTTCATTTTAAAAATAATAGAAAATAATTTAAAAATACATATGTAACTGGTATTCGAAAACGAGGTTTTTGCCAAATTGTCGTAAAAAAATAACGCCAATCCCGGTATGTATAGGATATCTGTGCCAGATACTAAATAATGCAACAAACTATGACATTTAATTTCAACTTCAAAGCAATGTTTTAATTTACCACTGGAAAAAATTTAAAAAATTCTAATTGGCAAGTAAAAAAACAAGCTACTGGCGAAATTTGCACCCGGCTAACGTAAAAAGTACTAAGAATGCTTTGCGATCATGGCAGCTTTTATGTAGTTTTATTCGATTTTTTTTAATCAAACTGGAAACTTTTCATAAAAAAGCGAAGGAATCAGCCCATAATTGTTTATGGCAGTAACATGACTTGGATTATTATAATATAGATGAAATGATGGCGATAGAAAAATATTTGGCGACTTATCACCTGTGGCTGGCTAACATTAAAGTACCAAAATGGCACCTGGAATATAAAAAGCCAAGTGGTCCGCCCAGAATTATTGATGATAGTCACATGACTAAGGTTACCATTATAGATATTGTTTTCAATTGAAAAAACAGCGCAAAGAATAATTTTTTTCTTACGATTAAAAATTTATTTACACGTGACTATTAAAACCGGAAAGAAAACTTTAAAATTACAATTAAATGGGTTAAAAGCAGGAAAATAGTTAAAATTATGACATGAACATTGTATTTACACGTGAATATTAGAAAAGAAAGGAAATTTTAAAATAATAAATACATTTATATGCGTTTAAAGCAGTAAATTGTGGCAATTACGTCATATTTAAAATGGCCAAATAATAATACTGCCAAACAATTTAAATATTATACGGGACATTAATTCCATATTTCGAGATGATCTTTTTAATTAATGTTCCCAATTCTACGATACCTTGAATAATAATATTTCCTTTCTAAAAACAAAAGTCCTTTCATGTAAATGCTAAACAGAGAAAGTAAACTTTAGTGAAACTTATGTCAGATTTAAAAGATACATTTAAAATCTCTGTATTGTATTATGTTAATCGTTTTATATCGCTGTTAAAAAATACCTGACTCTGTTTACTTAAGACTCTGTTACCAAAGACTCTGTTTACTTAATTCATTTTGTTTTAGCTTCTTTTCAAATGTTTAACTGATCTTCTTTAATCAAACACAAAAATAACCATTGGATGTCTTAACAGCAACTGATTTGGCCTTAAATTTTCGCAATCAATGGGAATTCAATGGAAACCCGTATCTCCCTATCTCCACAGGTTTTTCATTATAATAAAATTTTCTCTAATATTTTTACAGTCGATTAAATTAGCCTGATTTTCGATTCTGCGGTGTCTGAACGGGGGTTGGCGAGCGAAGCTGTACAGCCCTCTAGTATATATATTTTTCACTAGATTCTGGGTGATATGTTTAAGCAAAAGATTATAAAATGAAAATAAGTAGATTGGGGGGGGGGGGGGTGATTGATTAAATATTGTTGCAATAAAATAAAAAAGGGAAAAGTAAATTTGAAAAAAAAATGAAAGATTTTAAATTTTGCTTCAGGTATTTTGTTTTGGGGAGATTTTAGGGAGGGAGCATTTAGATAATATTTATCTGAAATCTGCCGAAATACGAAAGATTCTCAACCCTGTATTTACCTTACTTACTCGTAAATTAATGATACAGAAGGGCTTTTTAATGATTTAAAAAAAAATCGATAATAAGCTCCCACCCAAAATTTAACTTATTTTGCTTTTGAAAGAGGGGGGTTACTCACAAATCGGATTTTACGGTAGTTTTCACTTTAGAAATTTTACTTTCTTAAAATATTACTGGTTAAAATATCTCTGTTCAAAGCATCATATACGCAGCTGTTTTAGAGATGGAAATAAGCCACCACTGCAAATTTGGAACAAATTAAATAGAAAAAATTGCAAAGTTGTTAGCGTAATATTTTTGTATTAACAATCCACAAAAAGTATTGTTGTAAACCGTCTCGTAAAACAATACATAACACTTGTTGCATTTTAGAAAACATTTAAATTTATTTAAATTACAATTGAACGTAAACGAGTTTGTTGCTCTTTATGTACTTGCTTACAGATTTGTTTGTGGAAGTTTAAATAGAAAATCAACATTGTATGATGGAATTGTCTTCTATTTCAGGAAAATTATAGATATTAAAGCTGACGTTATTTCTCATGAAGTTAACTGAAAGGAACACAATCACAGAATGCTATTGGGGCACTTATGAATTGTTCATATCTGCCACAACTAGTCTGCTCACAAGTGCCTTACATGGCTGCTAGTGTTAAATTGATAAATAATTAACATTTCTCAATTTTAAAAGAAAAAAAAAACTTTATCAAAAATGCTTATTAGTATTCTTAGTATATGTTAAAACATTAAAATTAAAAAAAAAAGAATAAATAAATAAAGTTATTCGCTTATGAAGTTGGAACTGAGATTTTACTTTTGAAATCTATAAACAGTGTTTTGGCTTATGAGAACAAACAAAATGTAAAAGAATTTAGAAGCTTTAAAAAAATGTTACCATATGTCTGCAGGTGACACCATCATTGGTATTTTTTTCAAATTAAAAGAAACATGTAATATCTTGTGAAAAATTTCGATGTTCGCATCTGCACTATGTTCACATGTGCCCCAGTCTCCCCTATATGTATACGGGATACTAAGTGTATCGCAAATCGTCGTAAAAAGAAGAAACTGGTATCAATTTAATTATAATAACGTCTTCTAAATAAAGATATTTTTAAAATGTCCTTGGGTATTTGTTGCATATAGATATTTATTTTACTAAATTCGAAACTTTTAATTGCTAACACCTAATTTTGACATCATTTTTAGCTCGCAAGCTATTGAAGCCTGAGAGCTAATGTGCTCACAGGTTCTGTATATACGTATGTATACGCGATAACTCTTCATAGCAACATCCGATTTGCTTCAAATTTTGGATATAGGTTTATTCTGATAAGGCGCTTCCCTGATTAGTTCTGGGGGTTCATTGGTTAATTATAAGGGGGTAAACGAGGATTAATTCCCTTAAATTGAGATAAAAGCTATTTTTCATACACAATTATCGGGTCAATCCATTTCAAGTGGTCCAGAAAATCATTTATACGTTGCTTGACCATTTTTAAAAAATCTGAAATTTTTTATACAACAACCCTAACATGATGGAAGTTCAAAATGACTATTATTTTAATTTTATTAATTTTTATTTGTGCATGGTGGCCATCTTTGTTTCATCGTCTGCAGCAATTTTCTCACATGAAGGGTTTACGGATTTGTAAATAATTCATCGTTTATTTCTCCAAGTGCGGATTAAAGCAATTTGTACAGAATGCATTGGGCTAAAACTTTAATGATAGAGTAGTTTCCTAAACTAACTACTTGATTGAAGATCTTGGCCCTACAGGCTCATAGAAATAAACTTTGAAATCATCATATGCAAGTCTCACTTCATTAATAATTCCTAGCTTATTTCTTATGTAAAAAAGTCATTTTTCTGCAGTATAAATTTTGAACGGGCTTTGGATGTCTTTACTTTCTGAAAATTACTTGAGGCTGAAGCATGGTAACATCGTATAATGTTTCATTTACAGGAACATACTTATAGTAGGAACAAGTTTCAGGGACTGGCAAGCAGCATTACAATTGTGGTTTTTAAACCAACAAGCAGGATTGTGTTTTGACACGTTTGACCATGTCTCAACAAGTATGCCAACATTAACAGCTTTTCTCTTTTCCTATTCTGTTTTTGTCTCAGGTCTTGTATAAAAATATTTTTTTTTTCATTATGAAAAAGTGCTGATGTTTTTTTTAGTTACTAAAATTACTTACAACAAAAATTACTGAAACCATACAAAATGAGGTCTTAGGCATATTTATTTTTTAAATTAATTGCTAAACTTTGCAAAAAGCTTTATTTTCTGTTACTATTATTTAAAGATAATCAAAAACATAAATTTTAGTGACACTCCGAGATAAATACTTAGCTGTGACTACAACAAAACAATAGTTTGGCAGTATTGTTTTGACATGTTGCCCTTGCCATATCTCAGCTTGAAATCAAATCTCCATCCTGAAATTTCTTGTGCATAACACTACCATAGAACAGAAACCAGAACTTCATATTTTTATCTCGTGCCCCACCAGACATATCAAAGTCTAAAAAGTGTGATTTTTGACATTTTTGAAATAATTGAGTTTTTTTTTAGCGAAGAGAAAGCAAGTCCCAGATCTGGAACTTGGCGCGTAAGTACAAGTGCTTTCGGCCTGTTTGTAAAAAAAATTATGTCATGTTGACAGTTTTCCTTGCTAGAAAAATTCACTCTTGTATACGGATAAATTTTGGAAAAAAAACTGAAAATTTATGCTTAAATTTCACCAATAGGTAGTTAGTTTAGGAAAGACTCTATCATTAAATTTTTAGCTCAATGCATTCTGTACAAATTGCTTTAATCCGCACTTGAATTGGAGAAATAAACGATGAATTATTTACAATTCCGGAAACCCTTCATTTGAGAAAATTGCTGCAGACGATGAAACAAAGATGACCACCATGCACAAACAAAAATTAATAAAATTAAAATAATAGTCATTTTGAATTTCCATCATGTCAGGGATGTTGTACAAAAAATTTCAGATTTTTTAAAAATGGCCGAGCAACCAGTGCTGGACCACTTGAAATAGATTGACACTATCCCATTTGCTTCGAATTTGGTTTACCGGTTTATTCTGATATGGCGCATTCCTCATTAGATTTGGAGGTTCATTGGTTATGTATAAAGGGGGGAAATGGGTCAGCTAATCCCCACCCTTAATTTAGCTACATGGTTTTTTTTTTGTCGATTTCATTATTTTTAGAAGGGCATTATTCTTTGAAATAAGAGTATAATATACAATTATTGTGAACAGCTTGTGAGCTCAATGCCATCAGTTTAACTGGGCATTTTTCATTTATTGTATGCTTGGGTAACCCGAGTAACCTGAGAACTCTGTTATTCCTGAGGATACTAAATAAGTAAATAAATCACCTAAAACCAACGTTTAAACACACAATAAAATACATAAGGTTTGAACAGACGTATACGTTTCGTGAGTTCCAGGACTCACATCATCAGTGTATAAAATCTATAAAAACAATATCCCCTACAACTACATATACGGTGAAAATCCAAATGTCAAAACAGAATACCAAAAGACCATCAAGTTCCAACAGACAATGAAATTAAAGCGGAAGTGAAGTGCCGTGACAGAACAAATCCACCCAGAAAGTTGAGACGTATGGTACACTAGACAAATCTTTAACCAAGGAGTTTTTAAATCTATGGATATGAACAGCTTCAAAAAAGTCTAAATCTAGAGGAGTAATGCATTTCTTGCTAATAGTAGCTGAGTCAAAATTGAAATTATGCCCCCCCCCCCCTGCAATGAGAGGCGATAGAGAATTTTTGCAATTTTTTTTTTCTTTACATAGTTTATGTGTTCTTTGACTCTGTAACGGAGTTTTCGTTTAGTTTGTCCAATATAGGACAAACTACATTGGCATGGAATGTTGGAAACACCCCAATAATCTTGAGGTGGAATTTGATCTTTAAGCTGTGAAAAAAAGTTAATTTATTAACAAGTTTAAAAACCACGTTAAAATCATAATGTCTTAAGATATTAGCTATTTTAAAGCTAATACTATTAAAAAATGGCAAAATCCATAATGCTTTTCAAGCAGTTTATGAATTACGCAGGTTTAAAATTTAGAGCTCCTGATGGACAGATTGCAAAGCGTGTTGTATGTAAAGTACAAATCTCAAAATACTTGGAGGAATGATCTATAATTTTCATTTCACAGATTTAAACATTGCATCGAGTTTCAATCGAGTTCTGTTAAAAATTCATAGATTGCAACTCGTATTATTTTCAAATATTTTTTATAAACTATATACATTTTGAAATTATTTTTTGAAAGAAAAGAAAATAACTGTAACCTGTGATTTTTTATTAACAAAACACGATTTCTAAATGCTTTAAATCTGCGATTATAAAATTATAATACATTTACTTGATAGTTGTTGAGATAAGCTTAAAGAAATTACATGCATTGCAATCTATTATCATAATTACGTTACGGAGTGACATCCTATTTAGCATTCGATGTAAAAATCTATTAAAGAATCCAGCTATGCGGTCAAAATTAGGTGTTTGTATTAAAAAGTTCCGAGTTTGGTGCAATTTATGTATCTAGACGTCTGTTAGAATATTGCAATGATAGTATTACACTAAATTGGGAAATTTCAAATTTCTTTTTTTAAGTTTTTGTTTAGCTTAAGTAAGTAATTCATTCGTCTACCTATTTTTTATTTTGTAATGATGATAAAAATGTAGTCAATTATTTATTTATGGGTTCTTTTTCAAACTACAATGTATGTATGTAGAAGTGTATTAGAATATTGTAATCATACCATTACACTCAATTGAGAAATTTCACATGTCTTTTTTAAGTTTTTGTTTAGCTTAAGTATGTAATTCATTCGTATACCTATCTTTTATTTTGTAATGATGATAAAAATGTAGTCAATTATTTATTTATGGGGTTGAAGGTAGCAAAGCAAAAAATTTTCTCAATTTTTGCGACTTGAGATGGAGGGATGTATAAAGGGAGGAAAGGGGGGCTAGACCCCCCACCCCTTAATTTAGAGAAATGGGTTTTTCATGCAGAGTTATTCGATTTGCTCCAAATTTCGTATACCGGTTTATTATGTTAAGGAGCTGCCTTGATTAGATTTGGAGATTTATTAGTATTTAGATAAGTATAAAGGAGGGACAGAGGCTAGTGTCCCGTTAATTTAGATAAATGGGTTTTTCATACAGAATTATTCGTTTTGCTTCAAATTTGATATACCAGTTTATTACGATATGGCTTCCTTCATTTGATTTGGAGGTTCATTGGTTAAGTATAAAAGGGGGAAAGGGGAGCAATTGCCCCTCCCCTTAATTTAGATAAATGTGTTTTCATGCAGAATTATCTAAATTAGTTTAATTTTTTTTCTAGGTTCATTCTAATAAGGAGCTTTTCTGATTAGATTTGAAAGTTCATTCGTTCAGCCTAAAGGGAGAAATGGGGGAGCTAATTCCCCCCCCCCCCCTTAATTTAGTGAAATGGTGTTTTCATTCAGAATTATCTGATTTGCTTCAAATTTGATATACCAGTTTATTATGTTAAGTAGCTTCCCTGATTAGATTTGGAGGTTCTTTGGTTAAGTAGAAAGGTGGGCAACGGGGACTAATACCTTCATTTATTATTCGAGGGGCATTATTCTTTGAAATAAGAGTATAATATACAATTAGTGTGAATAGCCTCTGAGCTCAATGCCATCAGTTTAACTGGGCAATTTTCTTTTTATTAGGTTTATTAACGCATAACCCTAACCAAACCCGAAAAATAAATTACAACAGACCGTACCCCGATCCGAGCAAGACAAAATAATTTCAGTCTACATGCAACCCGATCCGAACCTGAGAGTTCCATTTGAAAAAAAAAAGGAATCCCGAACCAAATCTGATAACCGACAAAAATATTCCAAAGATCCATAACCGGATCCGAACAAGAAAAATTAGTTTCCGTGGACACGCAACGCTGCCAGAAGCTAAAAATTCCATTCGAAGTCAACCTGAAATCCGTCCCGAACCAAATCTTAACCGACAAAAATATTCCAAAGAACTATAACCCGATGCAAGCCAGACAAAATAATCTCCGACCACCTGCAACCCGATCCGAACTTGAAAGTTCTAATTGAACTCAATCCGAAACCTGCTTGTGGTCGGTTTTCGAGATGACTTCAAATGGAACCTTCAAGTTCGGATCCGGTTGAAAAAAAATAAAACTAAATCAGATAATTCTGCATGGAAACAAATTTTTAAATGCAACAAGTGTTATGTATTGTTTTACTAAACGGTTTAGAACAATATTTTTATGGATAGTTAATACAAAAATTATTGCGCAAACAACTTTGCAATTTTTTTCTATTTCATTTGTTCCAAACAAGCAATGATGGCTTACTTCCTTCTTTAAAACAGCTGCGTATATGATGCTTTGAATAGAGATAGATACCAGCAATATTATAAGAAAGTAAAATTTACAAATTGATAACTACCGTAAAATCTGGATTGTAAGCACCCCCACCCCCCTCTTTTAAAAGCAAAAATTGTTAAATTTGGCGGAGGGGGGTCTTGTAATCGAGATTTTTTTTTAAATCTTTAAAAAGCCCTTCTGTATCATAAATTTAGAAGTAAGTAAGGCGAATACAGGAGTAAGAATCTTTCTTATTCATCAGATTTCAGATAAATATTATCTAAGTGTCTCCTCCCTAAAATCTCCCCAAAGCAAAACCCCCTAAGCAAAATTTAAAATCTTTAATTTTTTTTATTTACTTTTTCATTTTTTATTTTATTGCAACTATATTTAATCAATCATCTAAGCGCTAACCTCCCCCCCCCCCCACCCCCGCACCAAATTTATTTATTTTCATTTTATAATATTTTGGTTAAGCATATCACCCAGAAACTTGAGAAATATATATATATATATTTCTTTATGGCGAATTTAAGAGATAATATAACTAATGATTATGATGACAAATGAATAACAGAATAAAAAGCATGTCAAAGGATATTTTTCCCTTGTGTATACATGTACCCTACGTGTGTTCACAACTAGCCCGCAGGTGGGGCACATGTGAAAAACTTCTTGAATTTATAAAACAATTAAAAAAATTAAGAAGATCTATAATGGTGATTAAAAAAAATATCATGTATAAAAAAAAGCTCTCTTTAATATTGAGTAGTTTTTGATTATAGAAATTAACCCAGTTATGAGAAAAACTATATTTATGTGAGGTGTTCACATGCGCCTTAGTCTCCCCTATATATTGCAGATTGTGCACCATATTTTACATAGAAATTTAACCTTTAACTGATGTTACCGGTCTCACAGATCACTGCTTTTTACAATTTTTACTAGTTTAACTTGTAAGTTTCATTTCAACTACAAACACTACCGAAATATTGTTTCATTTTGAAATTTAGTACTATCACCAGAAACTTTTGAATAGGTGAATTTTAATTATAACAATCCTGTCCAAAAAGCTCAGTACAGATATACCATCCTATGAGTTAATCGCGCCTTTTATTCCTTTTTCGATGGAGCGGTCTCACAGACCACTTCACAGTAGTTATGTAACAATTTTTGTCGCATCAGTTAAAGTTTAATGACACGTGTTAATACTTACTTCCATCTGTGCTAAATTATTCTCCATAAAATGCGGAACAACAGATAAATTCCTTGAGTTGCAGTCAACAAACATGGAAGGACCATCTTCATAATCAGCACATTTACATGAGCATAGTTCTGGGCAATTGAGATGTTTTCTCAGATCTTTTCGATGCGTAGATCTTAAACAGATCTTATTAACATCATAGTCATTTATCAACATACTAATAAGTGGCAAGTTTTTGCAGGCACATATCAAAGGATTGTCTATTAAAAAAAATTACAATTAATTTCTGGTCATACAATTTAAATTTTTTATTTAGTAAAGGTAATGTCGCCATAGTGGTTTTCAAGTTATTAGACAGACTGAAAAAAAAAATTTAGTGAATAGGAGCATGATAAATTAGCATTATCCGAAATAAAATAGTAATAAACAAAATATTCTTCATTTTCATTTTAATTATTTACGAGTTGCTACCCTTCGATATCCGATGAACTAAAATGTTTAGAAAAGAATTGTTAGATCGATTTTATAATAATCTTACAAAAATATTTACAATAAAAAATTCATCTTACATTTAGTGCAGTAGAAATAAGGGAAAAAACACCTTCAGGTGGAACTAATTGGAACAAAAATAATTCTTTTTGTAAATGGTAGCTAACGCTCTTTTAATGAGCATTATAAAAATATACAGTTGTACTGTTGCGCAAAATGCGTTTCTTGGCGTCATTTTGCGCAAATTTCTTGGAAAAAACATGAAAAATTTAAAAAAATTGCAAACAGCCATGTAGGACATCAAATTACAAGAAATTTTGAGCTGGTAAAGAATATGATATCTGTTTTTAAAAGTAGAAGTAAATAAAAAAATAATGGCGAAAAAAATGAAGAATTTTGGACTCTTGAAAAACATCATTCAAAAATTTAAAATAAATAAACAAGGAAACGGATTTAATTATATCTATAAAATCATATCTATGTAACCAAATTCAAATATCCTCTTCATCGTCATCTAACGCAAAGCTGTCTCCTGTGTTTGCACAGTCCTTTCCACAAGAGTTTTTACAAACTATAGAACATGGAAGTCCATATCGGCGACACGTTTTGTAGTGTTACATGGATCTTCAACTGTAGTTCGGCAGGCACATTTAATCTTATTTAACAGTTTGTCTGGTGCTGGGTTTAAGTCTGTTAGTATCGGTTGAAATTCTCCATCAACCAACTGCCAACCGCGCAGTGTAGGATCAGGAGATGGCATATTTAGATGTTTCCCTATAAAACACTGCAAATGTACTCGAAGTAGATTGTATTTCGATGCATTTTGTGTTAAAGGCAAACGAGCTATATCAAATTATTTTTTAGCTGATGCTATTTTTCTCATGTATTGTTCATAACGAAGCACGTTTAGGTTACTTGTTTCAATGTTGCCACCATAAAGTGATACAAGAACTGTACAGCCATTTTTAACCAATTCTTTCATAGAAACATCTTTGGATGATCCATAATGTAAAGCCAATTCGCATAAAATTTTTGATTATTTTTTTTTTATTTATTTTTTTTTTTTGAAGATTTACTTTTTTCAAATAATGCACTGGTGGTGTCCCATCCTGTTAATGCGTGAATAAAAAGTAAAATTTTGCAAGCAATTGGAACAAAAATAATTCTTGTTGTAAATGGTAGCTGACGCTCTAATGAACATTATAAAAATATACAGTCGTACTGTTGAGCAAAATGTGTTTTGGGTAGCATTTTGCGCAAATTTCTTGAAAAAAACATGATTTTTTTTTTAAATTGCAAACAGCCATGATCCACACCTCCAATAGATGTTTGTAGGGCTTGAATGTTACGAAGATTATCAGATTGTGTCGCTAACTGCATGAAAATGTTCTTCGAAGGAAGATATAACAGTAGGATTAAAATAGTGTCAGCAGCTACTACAGTGAAATGTTTTTCCTGGGCTATTTTTAAAGCTTCTTTGACGATTACAGTGTCAGCATTACCTTCTGTATGAATGACGGAATGACCCTTTTCTTGAAAATAATTCCCCAGTATACTTGTAAAACGTTGTTTGATTGTACAGTTAGAAAGAAATTTGTTTTTCTTGATGATTACGTGTGAATTTCCGTCAAAGAATACTACAATAGACGACTGCTTCATGCGTAATCTATGCTCCATATCTTTTATATTTGGTTTTCCATACCCATCAAAAACTATTGTCACTTTTCCATACCTTCTGTTGACATACGATTCGTATTGCCTTATGACATCGCTAAATGCTGTAGAAGCGGATCATGGTAACTGGTGAATTAATGCACCGCCATCAAGGAGGAAGTGAGAAGTTTACTGGGAATGAGATCGGTGTATTTCATTGACATTCATGCTATCTAATGTGTGTGCCAGTGATGATTTATCCGTTTTTCTCATTTGCTGGGTACCATGATTCAAATAATGAAGTTGGTAGAATGGATAACTCGTACTTGAAAAACTCTCTTGTATCGTGAGCTCTATTATTCAAACAGATACAAGCAACCATCCTCTGTGTTAAAAGACGAGAATCTACGTGGTGAGTCTCACCAGCAATAACAATTCCTTTTTCAATACTTTCATGGTTACTCCTTGGTCTGATTTCAATAAAGTTTCACCTTTAAAAAGTTTGCCGCTAAGTTTATCTTGAATGCTTCTTCCAATGATGTAAGCATTTTCTGCAGTTACTTTGTTTTACTATCTGTAATTCCATTAAAAATATTCCATAAATCAGTTGAAGCAGCAGTAAATGGATTGTGGTCTATAAAAAAATGCATTACCTTTTTCATATCTTCGAAATCTCTTGCTATCATTCTATCAGTTTAATCAGTGTTGTTCACTGCCAATACGTGAAACATTGGTCAGCAAACTCATTGCACATGCTACTTCACTGACTTTTAGTCATACTTCCTCCATGAGTTATACCAGAACGACTTTTAGTGCATTTCATGAGCGATTGCTCAATGTGCATATCAGTCCAAATACCAGACCACTTCCTGTCCTTTCTTCGTACAGTAAAGTGGCCTTCCTTCAGTATTTTGTAGACTTCTGGTGTCGTTGTTTTCAGTTCCCGCACTTGTTGAAGGTATATTCTTGTGCATTTAGAATAATTGTTATGACCTGAGCTCGCAAAAAGGTAGCATATGCTCAACTGCCTGTAAGTGCATTTCAAAATTTCCTAATCACTCAGCCGAAATAAACATTTTTACAATATCCACCATGTTCAGATACAACAGCCAGAGTTTAGCTATACCACTTTGTGATTTAAGAAGGTTCTTCCTTTCATGTATTAGTATTGAAAGTTTGTGAAGATCAGGATATGAAATAACTTTTTCTGCCTTGATATCACCTTTGAGCACTTTTTGGAAAAGGTGGATAAATTTTTCAAGATTAAAATCATCATTTGACTCCACTTCCATTGCGTCACCGGTAGTTCATTGACTTTTTGATGCAATCTCGCTAAAATCGGAATTTGTAGTAACTTTAACTGGCAGGCTGCATTTAAATTAATCAGCTACAATTAAAACAGTGAGAGATGAAGAGATTAGAAAATGTCCTCGAAAAGCACGTGAATATGCTTTACCTTTTAACATATGCATTACTGAATTTTCAGCATAAACTGTCTGTAGGGCTTCTTCTATGCCCGATTCAGCCATTAGTCCTCCAATAGTTCCAAGAAAGGACATCAGTGTATGAAACCCACCAACCGGATTACCACATTGTCAAACTCTCTCTTGTGATCAGCGCACTTAATTTCCAGTGCATTTATCCACAAGCATTGGCCAATGGCTACAATAGGAGTTTCTACATTTAGTTTTTTTTTGCTTCATTGCTGATGAACATAAGTGTAGTGTATACACAGTTGTAAGAAATTGGATTTAGATCAATCATTGGCAGAAACGAAGTAACTGTTGCAACACTATGATGAGCTTCTAAAGCAGTTTGCATGTATCCCAACCATCCTGGTTGAGGCGTTTTAAATAACTTATTGGTACTCCAAAGAACATCGAAGTGATTAATTTGAATTGGTTCATAGGATAATTCGATATCTTACATTATCTTATTTTGATATTTTACCTTTCGCAATGAATAAATTATTTAGATATTATAAAAGTTTATTAATATTTATGTGACAATATTGCTATAACAATTACTGTTGCAGTCGGAGTTGTCACATAACAGTATCAGGTGTAGGTGTAATATAATGTAGCATAATTACATTTAAGATTTACCTATACGTAGTCATGTAGGTATCATTTTTCTAAAATCCCCCCCCCCCCCCTGGTTGATCTTTATAAACATTTTACTTTTAAAAACCAATATCATACTCTTTTTAAGCATTAAATTTCACGTAATTTGATACCCCACATGATTTTTTAACATTTTTTTTAATTTTTCGCATTTTTTTTCAAGATGGCCGCCAAAAAGCGCATTTTGCGCAACAGTACGATTGTATATTTTTAGGATGTTCATTAGGAGCGTGTTGCCTACCATTTACAACAAGTATAATTTTTGTTCAAATTAGTTCCACCTCTAACGCTATTTCTACTGTACAAATTGAATGCCTAAAACTTAAAACTAATAATATTTTTAACCTAAAGTTACCAAAATACTATTTCCACAAACTTTAACTGTTTAAATTATTAATAAATTAAAATACATTAGAATACGTAATCAAGATGAGTAAATATGATGAAGTTATTCATAGAGGCTCTTATGTTTGGTATTACGGGATGAAAAATCAGCAAAAAGAATTCGCTTTGTCACATCACATTTTTTCCCCATGACATCTAAGTCTTACGTCATTTTCACATTATCAAAATTTACATACGCACCATCCATATCTGTATACATCATTTAAAATTAGTTTAACGAGCAATACATTATTAATGAATATATTTCCAAATTTAAAGTCACGTCTGTCCAATACAACTTTTCATGTGAACATTCGCATTCTTGATATGAGGTTATAATCTCAATATCCGCGAATAAAAAAATCAGAAATTTTTCTTTTAGACGCATTTGTGGTCAAATATTTAGTTTTTTCAAAGAAAATGATTGCTTTGTTTTAAATATGACATCATTTTCACTCACGGAATCATTTCGCCTAGTGTCTCAAACTCAGTATCAGCATTATGAAAACATGTTGAAATGTAAAAGATTTATGAGCGAGAATGGGTGTTTTTTAAAGGCTGGTGTCATTTTCTGTTCCAAATTTTCTTTAAAGTTACTTTTTTGTAACGAGAAAATGACTGCAACAAAGGTATAAACAATAAAAATAAATAAACCTCAATATTTTTCATTTCTCTGCAACAATGGAAATAATCCAATTGCCACCGTTTTGAAGAAATATCATAAAAAGCGTTAAAAATTAAAAATAAAATTAAAAATTGAAGTAAATTAAAAAATAGAAAGAACAGGCATATCTACAAATGAACAGCTTTCATTTTTAAAAAATAATTATCAAAATTGGTTCAGTAGAAAGATTAGGACTGATGACTAAAAAAACAGCCTGGTCTTTTAAATATATAGATAGACGAGTCGAAACCCGTCGAATTCGAGGAATGAAAATGATTTAAAGAACCGATTGACTCAATATATAAAAAAATAACAAAAATAATTACAATAATGAATCAATATTTAATAAATATGTTTCCAAACTTGATGTTAAGTGTGTTGCATCGACTAGGAGCCCAGAATTTTTACGTTTTTCGTTTGTTTAATAAAACCCCGTCACATCGTGCTTCGATTTTTAATGTGTATATTCTAATACTATGTAACATCATATAGTTATTATGAAGTGATAAAGCTACATTTTCAGAGCCGATGGATAACCTACTGGAGTTGTTTACGAAATGTGTTTACAAATAAACTAGTTAAGTTAATACTGCCTCTATTATTTATTGAAGGGGAATTTCTTCTAATGTTTCTTGAGTCTGCCTTCTATTTGCCACCAAGACTGCGTCCCGTTGTCTCATAATAACGGAAAGGTTGGCAAAGCTTTTGCCATTGGTTACTATATTACATTTTCCTCAATATAGAAGAGTGTCGCCGGAATGTCACAGAAATCGACAGTAATATATCACATATATATTGATTGTATATATATATATTGATTGTACAATCAAAGACGGTTTTGATTACTGTTTTTGGGATCCAAAAAAATATGCTTGGTCTAAATCTAGAAACTGCGTTTTCAATATTATCGATCTATATAACAACTATATAACGTACAGCTTTCGATCTAGACATATACATTTTTCATTTGGATGTGTATGAAAAACGTCTCCAAAAAATTGTAAAAGTAGAGGCAGTTAAATTTTCTCCCCATGGGCATTCATGTTTAAAAAACTAAAAAGAAATTTAGAAATATATTAAATAAACTAACATTTCAGAAACATATTCAAAAACTCTAAAGCAATCATTTGTACTAAAATCTATTATTTACCTAAAACTTCATAAAATTATTATCGGAATTTGTTTAAATTCCATTTTTCGAACACAAACCTTTTTTTAAAGAAAAATACTCTTGAAGGATCTTTATAGATAAAAAATTTCATCCAATATATCCACTCTCGCCAACAAACAATATCGATGCTCACTGTGAATGAACTAGAACTTTGCTATTTTCGAACAAAAACTCTTACAGTAGTATTTTACAGGAGAATAGTAATAAGTACCTCTGTGTATGACAGTAGCCACATACAGGAAATAAAGGCTGATTGGTGAATGGTTTGGGGCAAAAGCGAGTCGACAAGATTCTTGGCGAGACTGTCATTATTGTAAAGTCTTATTCATCTAAACCAATTTGTCTAGGCGATAATCGCTAACTACATTTAGTTTGAGCATGCACTCTGTACGTATGTTGCAGTTTTTTCCAAATATCAGATGTGTTTTACTAATTTCTACCCGTTTTTTTTTTTTTGTGATTTCGTCCGTGAAGTTTATTTTACCATTTTAGCGTATTTACCATATGCTTTGCTTTCTCGCTATCATATTCGGTAGATTTTGAATAAAATAAAAATAAATCAGATTGTACTCGAATTCAAAAGAGAACTTCTGCATCAGAAGAGCAGCAGTCTTAGAAATTATAGAGAAAAGTAGTTTTCTCTGCACAAACAAAACAAATTCCGAATGATTTCAAGTCACATTTACTTAATATTTCTTGACAGAAGTACACTAGTTACATAATAAGTAGCTATTACTATATTATGGCAAATAAATTTTTGGAACAGATATTTCAATTCATGCATCACCATCACTAAAATTATGTTTTAACCCTTTATCTACTGACGGTACTTATAAGTACCATTAAAATAACTTGTTATAAAATTCATTTAATATATCGATTAGTTGTAATACAGTTTAGAATAAGTTATAGATACATTACTTTATCTTGTTCCAAAAGCATTATTGGTTACACAAAACTAAAATATTTTTAAAAAGATGATTTATTTTGCCTTTGCACCTTTCAGGTCTTGCTTGGTGTTGGGGGGGAGGGGGGGGGCGGAGGGGTTCAATTCGGAAATATTTCTATATTTCTATTGTAATAACATTATATTTTTTCGTTTCCTAATTCTACAAAATACTAAGAAAAATATTTAAAATAAAAGATTTGAGTGGGATTATAAATATTGCACAAAATCCCTATAAATTCAAATTTAATTAATCCTTGTAATTCTTTAAATCCTTCTAAAATATTTCTAAAATTTATTAATCGACTAGCAGACACGCCCGGCGTTGCCCGGGGTTTGTAAATAATAACCTTAAACAAAACGTAAATTTGTACGATTTTATATCTTTAGACATTCTTTTAAATGAAACTAATTTCGGAGGCCCATTGGCTTCGCAGCGTCTAATGTGTGCCCATCAAACTTCTTTATGAACGAACCTGTAATCTAGATCCCCACTACCTATGTCAGCAACTACTGGAAGTTGCCCGCACGTGAGATTATCGAAAACCAAGTTGAGTGAGCCAAGCCTCGTAGGAATCAAGCCCAGCAGAATAATAAAAAACCATGCACCATTAATGTAAAAAAATGTTGGTAACTGAAGTCAGGGATAAAATTTCATAATACAGAAAGTTGCTGAATTGTAATCTAAGTTGAAGGAAACAAATCTCGTTGAAATTGGGCTCTTAAACCCAAGGAAATAACGCGATACCAAGCGGTGGAAGATGCCTCCTTACCTTGTAAATTTCATGAATTACTGTTAGCATTAACACGATATTTAATAAATGGATGAAATCCCTTATCTAAAGTTACCTTTAAAGTAACGCAATTTTTAGTTTACGGCTGTAGTGAGTAGACATAAGTTCATGCTGAAAAAAGAGATTAATGTTCGAAAACGTTGCTGCTGAGATATAAAGAAAGACTGGGCCCTGGGGGTCAGGGTTTTAACTGCAATGTAGTTGGGTATAAGAAAAAATTTTAGGGGTTTAAAAGTAGCTGGAAGACGCTGAAACTATGTTAAAGAAAATTGCAATAGAATAGGATAGTTTTCAAAGAAGCTGCAACAAAGGCCCCAAGAAGGCGATTAACATTCAAAACTGGTGGTAGCTGAAGTCTGTAAATTTTTTTGTCGTTCATGTAGTAGCTGGAGATCCTAAGAGGTTGTTAGAAATAAAAAGATCGAGAATAGGACCATTTTTAAAGAAGCTATAACAGGGGGGTCAAAAGGGCCCAACTGATAGTTGAGAGCAGGGCCCTAACATGAAAACATGTTAAAAGGTATAAATTCTTAGCACTTTAGATCTTCAATTAGGCAAAATTAAGTATGAATAAGGTATGAATTAAGGTATGAACTAATCATTAGAATAATATTTTAAAGAAATGCGCAAAAGTGGTTAAATGTTTAAAAAGGAGCCCTAGAGCCCCAATAAAAATATGAGGGTGTTGGTCTTGGGGGAAGAGTCCAAGGCTCAATTTTAAAATTATGCAATGAGAAGGTGAGGGAATTAGGGTGTAAAAAATGCATAGCACACAAAAAGTTCAAAGGGCCCCGGATCGGGCCCTACAGGACCTTAATGTGCTCCAGGATTTTAACTGGAATATAGAACCTGGAGAATAACTAAATGGAAAATGGTTCCAAAAATGAAGATCGGATTAACAGGGGCAATTTATGAATAATTTGTGGCGCAAAGGCTTCAAGAGGCCTTGTACCGAGCCCCAAGAGGGAAGGGACTTAAGTGGCATGGAGTTTGGTATAAATTCACTTTTTAGTAGGTTTTAATGTAATCTGAGGGCGCTAGAACTACGATAAAGAAAATTGCAAGGAATTCGGATCATTTTTAAAGAAGATGCACCAAGGGCCCCAAGAAGACAATTTATATTCAAAAATGGTGGTAGTTGAAGTCTGAAATATTTTTTTGTCGTTCATGTAATTGCTGTAGAACCTAATATGTTATTAGTAAAAAAAAAAGCTAGTGAATCGGACTATTTTTAAGGGAGTTATAATAGGGGGCCCAAAAGGGAAAGCTGATAGTTGAGAACAGACCCTAGCAGGAAAACATGTTACAACATTTTAACACTTAGCGATTTAGATCTTCGAATAGTCGATATTAAGCATAGGGTATGAAATAATCATTAGAATATAATTTAAAAGAAATGTGCAAAAAATTGGGGAAAAAAAAGGGGTAGAAACTGAAAGAAGAATTTCCCCCCAAAACGACGAAGATTGGATAGAAAAGAGGCATGTGATTGACAATTTAGTGCACTAAAAATTCAAGGGTGCCAGGGTCTCAACTTAAATGTAGAAATGGGGCAGAAACTGAAAGGAGAATTCACCCCAAAAACGAAGAAGATCGGATAGAAAAGAGGCATGTTATTAACAATTTAGTGCACTAAAACTTCAAGGGACCCTATACCATGCCCCTTGCAAGGGTGCCAGGGTTTTAACTGCAATGTTGAAATGGGGTAAAAACTGAAAGAAGAATTCACCCCAAAAACGACGAACATTGGATAGAAAAGAGGCATGTTATTAACAATTTAGTGCACTAAAACTTCAAGGGGGCCTGTACCAGGCCTTTTGCAAGGGTGCCAGGGTCTTAACTGCAATGTTGAATTTAGGTAGAAACTGAAAGGAGAATTCACCCCAAAAACGACGAACATCGGATAGAAAAGAGGCATGCTATTAACAATTTAGTGCACTAAAACTTAAAGGGCTCTGTACTGGGTGATTTGACAGGATGCCAGGTCTTAACTGCAATGTTGAAATGGGGTAGGAACTGAAAGGAGAATTCATCCCAAAAACGACGAACATTGGATAGAAAAGAGGCATGTTATTAACAATTTAGTGCATCAAAACTTCAAGAATGCCAGGGTCATAACTGAAATGTAGAAATGGGGCAGGAACTGGAGGGAGAATTCACTCCAAAAACGAATCAGATAGAAAAGAGGCATGCTATTAACAATTTAGAGCACCAAAACTTAAAGGGGCCCTGTACTGGGTCATTTGACAGGGTGTCAGGATCTTAACTGCAATGTTGAAATGGGGTAGAAACTGAAAGGAGAATTCACCCCAAAAACGATGAAGATTGTATAGAAAAGAGGCATGTTATTAGCAATTTAGTGCACTAAAACTTCAAGGGTGCCAGGGTCTTAACTGAAGTGTAGAAATGGGGCAGAAACTGAAAGAAAGAATTCACCCCAAAAACGACGAAGATTGTATAGAAAAGAGGCATGTTATTAACAATTTAGTGCACTAAAACTTCAAGAGGCCTTGTACAGGGCCCTTTTATAGAGTGCCAGGGTCTTAACTGCAATGTTGAATGGGGTAGAAACTGAAAGGAGAATGCACCCCAAAATCGAAGAAGATCGTACAGAAAAGAGACATGTTATTAACAATTTATTGCACTAAAACTTCAAGGGGCTCTGTACTAGGCCCCTTGCAAGGATGCCAGGGTCTTAACTGAAATGTAAAAAATGGGCAAAAACTGAAAGGAGAATTCACCCCAAAACCGAAGAAAATCGGATAGAAAAGAGTAATGCTGTTAACAATTTAGTGCACTAAAACTTTAAAGGGCCCTGTACCGGGCCACTTGCAAGGGTGCCAAGGTCTTAACTGAAATGTGGAAATGAGGTAGAAACTGAAAGGAGAATTCACCCCAAAAACGACAATGATGGGATCGAAAAGAGGCATGTTATTAACAGTTTAGTGCACTAAAACTTCAAGGGTGCCAGGGTCTTGCCAGGGTCTTAACTGAAATGTAGAAATGGGGCAGAAACTGAAAGGAGAATACACACCTAAAACGACGAAGATCGGATAGAAAAGAGGTATGTTATTAACAATTTAGAGCACTGAAACTTCAAGGGTCCCTGTATCGGGCGCCATGCAAGGGTACCAAGGTCTTAACTAAAATGTAGAAATGAGGTATAGAATGAAAGAAGAATTCACTCAAACAACGAAGAAGATCGATAGAAAAGAGGCATGATATTAACCATTTATTGCACTAAAACGTCAAGGGGCCTTGTACTGGACCCCTTGACAGGGTGTTAGGCTCTTAACTGAAATGTAGAAATGGAGCTGAAACTGAAAGGAAAATTCACCCCAAAAACGACGAAGATCTGATAGGAAAGAGACATGTTATTAACAATTTAGTGCATAAAAACCTAACGGGGCCCAGGGGTCCCACCCCTTAAAAAATTAAAAATTTGAGCCTCAGGTGCATCAGGACCTGTCTTGAGCTAATCACTCCTGAATTTTCAGACTTCTACGTGCGGTAGATTTCGCTAGCCTTCGCCGACACACACACACACACAGAGCGATTTGTTCTTTTATTGATATAGATTATGTAAATCTTCTAATTTAGTTTAAACAATTCACGAAAAATGCTTTAGAAGATAAAATTTTCACGAATTCATAATTCAGTACATAACGGGTTAAAGCGAAAGAATTTTCATTTCTGAAACTGAACATTATACACTCCTGATTTAAATCTTTGTGGATGATAATAGGGAACAGATGTTATATATTGGCGCGATTTTTTTCTGACGCCAATGTCATACACGCAACGGGTTCTTAACTGGCACCAAAATGTCGTTATTTTGCTTGATATTGGAACCCGGATATTGTTGTTGATGCTGTTGATGTTTTCGCCAAATTGGTGTCGTAAAAATATCGCATCAATATGTATATGACATCTGTGCCGATAATAGCGAGACATTTTTGCAAAAAGCAAGTGTTATGCAATTGCAAACGAATTAAAATCTGCTATCGAAATGACATAGAATAAATTCCCCAATGGCATTATGATTTCAAGAATGGTAAAATTCGCAACCCTTTAAGACCGGGTGAGTTTTGGCAGAAATGAAAAGTTATGCTAGTTTAATCTAATTAATATGATCGTATTTGATTGGGAAAAAATATTTAAAAAATTGCCGATTTCAGGCTATGCCAAGGGTGAGTGCACGCATTTCTGTGGGTGCAGTCTCGACTTTAAATCGCATAAAAAGACGAAAATGTTTTAGGTAGCTACAAAAAGCTACCTATTGCAGCAGTTCGGAGGAAAGCGATTTCAAAAAACTTTCATAAATTTTCATCGCTCATGACCCCCAGACCCCGAAACTACCCTCCGTTCAAAAGTTTATATATATATATATATATATAACCATATATACATATATATTAGGGCGTATCGAAAAAATCGAAATTTCTCAAATCTTTTAGCAGTAGTGCGGAAAATTTGTGAACTCCCTTCATTAAAAATTTTGCGGAATCTTAAAGCCGTGGCTTGATATCTTCTGTCGCCTCAGTGGGCCGAAAGTTCCGAAAATTTGACTAAAAATGATTAAAATACAAAAATTAATAAATGATCACAGATTTCGTTGATCGGTTTGAGGTAGTGCTTAAAAGGTACTATGTTTGAACAACAACAACCAAAATTTTTTTTAGAATTATAGGTCAATATCTTCTGCTGCCTCATCGGCATCGAATTTTGGAAATTTTGACGCATTTTGGTACTTTTCTGCATAACGGTTTACTGCTTGCTCAATGCACAATCCAGACAGACTGGGTTTGGCACTCTGCCAAAAAAGTGGAAGACTCATATTTTCATGCTAAGAAACAAATCAAAGCGACCAGTAAATCACTTAACCACTCTCTTTCGTCCGGCTAAGCGCAGTAGGCAGGCGCTACAAGCATCTGTAAGTAGCAACCGATTTTAAATCATTTAAAGCAGTATACTTTTAATTAGTGTACGGTGTTTATAATTGCTTGCACTGCAGTCATTTTAAAAGGAATTTGTATTTTTTATTTATGTATTTTTTTTTTCATCTTCATTTTCTAAGATAAGATATGGGTAAATATTTGATATAAGCAGATAAGCAGAAATAAACAGGTAATCCACTGGACTGGTCGCTGAAGTTTCAATTCAAGCCTGCGAATTACACCATTAGACACACCTGTGTTCACTACAGTGCCATTACACCCGAGAACAATAAGGTAGCTAAAATCATCCAATAAAGCACCCTTTACGTATTTGTAAGTGCTATTAGATATATCAAGATTACACCCACTTTCAGGTGTAATATGTCCCATGTACATAGAACCAGGTTCCGGTACAATACAATAATGCGCTTCTACAATTGTTCTTTGGAGCTGTTTGGACTCGAGTGTTTCTTATGCTAAAGTTATGTCATGCCGTCCATCAAAGAAAGACCAGATAGAGTGGAACAATTTTCATTTTATTTTCAGGCCAATTTTTTGTAAACTCTCGATTTTTCCCTTCATATTTTATTTTTGTCTGTGACGAGGCTAATATATGATTCTGATATTAAACCCAAATCTTGCATGAAACTCGATGCAATAGCAGCCGTGGCTCTGTTGGATACACCATATATTTTA
The DNA here is from genome assembly GCA_963932465.1 of Maratus speciosus. NCBI lineage: Eukaryota > Metazoa > Arthropoda > Arachnida > Araneae > Salticidae > Maratus > Maratus speciosus. The sequence goes on from OZ010800.1 coordinate 34,497,367, forward strand.
CCGACAAGAACCGTCAACCGACAAGTTATTCAGTTTTAAACGCATTTGAACGCTCCCAGTTGACTGCTGAAGAGGCGTTGTACAGGAATTGTGTGCCCAGTTCCCCCCTGTCTTCACCTCCATCATATATCTTCTATTTTATTTTCCCTTTCATTCTCCACTGAATAGCTTAAAGCAGAAGCAAGAGACGCCTGCTTTGCAGATCGAATAGTATCCTGTTCCTTTAAAATTTGACGTTTTTAGAGCCGTATTGTTTCTGGAACATTAACACTTCCAACGAACATTTTTGTTTCTGTTCATTGTCAATGAGGAACACCTGTTCTTTTGCAGAAACTTTGCTTTCTTTCGAAGACATACACTCCTTAAAAATCGCTCATTTACAGGCAGATATGTCAAAAGATGTTTTTGCTTTCATTTTAAAGTTTTCAATATTTTCGAGAGTAGTTTTGCTTTTTCCAAGACGTTTTATGTTTTTCATAATTGGTCGACATTTTCCATAGTATGCGCGTATCATATCGCTAACATGTTTATGTAAAACTGAAGCAATGGATGTATCGATGTATAAATTTTCCATCTTCAAACCAACAATTTCTGAAATAACTGAAAAACATGGTAGCGCCTGCCTATTGCGCTTAGCCGGACGAAAGAGAGTAGTCAAGTGATTTACTGGTCGCTCTGATTTGTTTCTCGGCATAAAAATTGGGGTCTTCCACTTTTTTGGCAGAGTGCCAAACTCAGTCTATCTGGATTGTGCATTGAGCAAGCAGTAAACTGTTATGCATAATAGTACCAAGAAGCGTCAAAATTTCCAAAATTCGATGCCGATGAGGCGGCAGAAGATATTAACCTATAATTCTAAAAACAATTTTGGTTATTGTTGTTCAAAAATAGTACCTTTTAATCACTACCTCAAACCGATCATAGAAATCTGTGATAAATTATAAATTTTTGTATTTTAGTCATTTTTAGTCCAATTTTCGGAACTTTCAGCCCGATGAGGCGACAGAAGATATCAACCCACTGCTTTAAGATTCCGCAAAATTTTTAATGAAGTGAGTTCACAAATTTTCCGCACTACCGCTAAATGATTTGAGAAATTTCGATTTTTTCGATACACCCTAATATATATATACATATATATCTGATCTTTGTCACACTGTAACTCTCGTATTTATGAACTGATTTGGATGTAACTTCGTGTATACATAGAGCACATCAGTGCCTCGACCGAGTTTGTTGGCCAGCTTCATCCGCCATCTTGTTTCAAAATGGCGGCTATTTAAATTTAAAAAAAATTGAAAATTCGAAATGTCGTACCGAAAAATTGAAAATTGAAAAATACTTTTTTCTTATGTGTTGGACCTTGATAGAAAGATTCCGGAGCAGTACCTTGGTGTATACATAATACGTACCAATGTCTCGACTGAGTTCGTTGGCCAGCTTCATCCGCCCTATTGTTTCAAAATGGCGGCCATTTAAATTTGTTAAAAAAATTAAAATTTGAAATGTGGGACCAAAAAATTTAAAATTGAAAAATAATTTTTTCGTATGTGTTGGACCTTGATACAAAGATTCCGGAGCAGTTTTTGTTTTGTCTATATCTTAAAAAATGGCTGAGTTATAGCACTTTGAATTTCTAGCATGGCTGACATTTTGAAACGACCTGATTTTTGTCACGCGATAACTGGCGATTTTATGAATCGATTTGGATATACCTTGGTGTATACATAATACGTACCAATGCCTCGACCGAGCTCGTTGGCCAGCATCATTCGCCATCTTGTTTCAAAAGGGCTGCCATTAAAATAAATTTTAATTTTAAATTTTAAATAAGGTACCAAAAAATTGGAAAATGAAAAAGATTTTTTTTGTATGTTTTTAACCTTAATACAAAGATTCCGGGACAGTTTTTGTTTTGTCTATATCTAAAAAAATGCCTGAGTCATAGCATTTTGGATATCTAGTGTGGCTGGCATTTTGAAACGACTTGATTTTTGTCACGCTATAACAGGCGTGTTTATGAACCGATTTGGATGTAACTTGGTGAGTACATAGTACATACCAATGTCTCAACCGAGTTCGTTGGCCAGCTTCATTCGCCATCTTGTTTCAAAAGGGCTGCCATTTAAAAAAAAATTTAATTTTACATTTTAAATGAGTTATCAAAATATTTAAAAATTTAAAAGATTCTTTTTATGTGTTTGACCATGATACAGGGATTCCGGAGCAGTTTTTGTTTCGTATATATCTTTAAAAATGTTTAAATTATAGCACTTTGAATTTCTAGAATGGCTGACATTTTGAAACGATCTGATATTTGTCACGGCCCCACCAGTGGCCGAGAGGTTCTGCTCTCGAAGCTGGTAGACGGGAGGTGCTGGGTTCGATCCCAATCGCGCCCGTCGGCCTAATCGTTCGAAGTTTTCGTGGTTTTCTTCGAGCCGTGGATCTTCCATGCGTTAATACGGATTAGGTTCCCTTAGAGAGACCCCCACGGAGGGCACTCCCCCCGGGCCTATATCCCTCGTGTAGATAATTGGCCGTCAAAAATCAACCCAACCCTGATATTTGTCACGTGATAACACGCGTATTTATTAACCTATTTCGATGTAAGAAGGCATGTGGATATTCAAAATGGAGACCATTAAATTAAATAAAAAATTATATTAAAAGTGAGGTGCAAAAATTAGAAATTGGAAAGGGTTTCTTTCTTAAGTATTTGACCATCATATAAGGATTCCGGAGCATTTTTTGTTTTGTCTTTATCTTTAAAAAATGGCTCAGATATAGCAGTTTGAATTTCTAATGTGGGTGACATTTTGAAAAATCTGATTTTTTGCCTGCGACAGCACTTGTTTGTATCAACCGATTCCGATGTGAGTGAGCATGTGCACAGGAATTACTAAGGTCTCGACCAAGTTCACTCGTTAGCCTCATCCACCATGTTGTCTTAAAATGACAGGAATTTCAAGATATCGCCGAATTTGGCAACGAAATATAAGTTACTTTAAATAAAAGCAGCTTGGATAAAGTTGACTAATTTCGCGAAATTCTCATTCATAATGATTTAGTATTGATAAAAATTAGTATTGAATCGCCTGAAATCGGTTTCCACTAAATTGAGATTCGTGTGTTTTTAAAAATAAGGAATATGAAAGCTACCTCTTCCTCCCGGCACTGGCCGGAAGGACTTTTTCCTTTTTCTTTAGGATCACCTGCACAATTGTGTAGGTCAAGCTTAAAGGGATTAAACAAAACCAACATAATCTAAATAAACTAGCTTTGCTTTCACTGAGTAAAGTGTATTGTAGTCTAAGCTGAATAAAGTACATAAATATGTTTTGTATATCTTTCCCTTGTCACTTTTTCACTTTTACTACCTAATTATTGACAGTATACGGATCCTTAGTATCATTTTCTTTATTATATTTAAAATAGAATATGTAAATTATTTTAGTACTCTAAATTTTATTAGTTAATAAAATGCCCCTATTTGTTTACACCTCTGTAGTTTCAACAGAAGTTTTGCGCGATTTTCCTTAAATTCTGTCTTATTTTCAAAAAACAAAAAAAATGTATATATAACCAGTCCTTTTAATTTGCATGTTCTGTTGTTTGTGCGCATGTATCAACAGGAAGTTCTAGACAAGTTATACAATTATAACCCGGTTACGGCCTTAAAGAGCAACCCAAAACACAGCGGTGGAGTCAAACAGGTAAAACTCCCCTTCTTATCCTAATTTTATCAATTTGCAGGTAAATTAATTACTGTTTAGGATCTTATAAGTTCCTAGTAGGTTGGTTGATTTTTGACGGCCGTTTATCAACACGTGGGGCCCGAGGGTGGGTGCCCTTCGTGGGGTGTCTTTCTAACGTACCTAACCCGTATTTACGCATGGAAACCCAAGGTTTCGAAGAAAACCACGAAAACTCCGAAACAGTTAGGCCGACGGGCGTGATTGGGTTCGAACCCAGCACCTCCCGTCTACCAGCTTCGAGAGCAGAACCTCTCAGCCACTGGTGGGGCCCTAGTAGAGAGGGAAAAGTCATTAGATTAAATTGAATAATATAAAAATACAATCAACAATTACTCTACTTAATAAATTAAATATAAAGCGCTGTGTACTTTTTTTAAGACTCTCAAGTTTTTGGAAAAGACTGCACTAGACTAATTATCAAAATCCAGAGGCTAAAAAATCTTAACTGCAGTCTGACGCCTGCATATCGATGAGGATATAAATAAATACATACCTCTCAAACTCGATACAAAAATCAATTAATATAAACTAGATAGACATAAATAAAGAGGAGAAAGTTATTAACATTTAACAGTGATTTTATTTAGATTATATACATGCATTAATGAAAAACAGATTACAAACATTGTAATGCTAAAAGCATTTAAGTAAGTTTCGTTCTTTTGTATAAGTTCTCTAACTTATTTAAGATAATCAACTCCTGACTGTAAACAGGCCAAGTTGCATTTCCTTACAATATGAAAATTGCACATACACATAACAAAATATAGAGGCTACCTGTGATCCATGGCTGTCGTCATCAGATTCGTCAAAGTCCTCCTCGCTATGCATGCAAACGGGTCTGGATACAGTCTCATTGAGAACACTGCATTATTTACGTAATTCTAGCAATCGGAAACATTTTACAAATTTTATTATAAAAATATATTTTTTATGTCTATTACAAAAAACTTTGCTGTCTTAACACAAGCCTCGTATTAGGCCAAATGGACACTCTTTTTAAGTCGTAAAGTTTTTAGTAAAACAGCATCACTCCGAAACCTCCTCCAGATGGAATAATTATTCTAATACATTCTCTTTTTTTCGAGATGGAATGGTACAAGGGACTATATGGATCGCCCTACTCTGACGAGGTCCGTTATTGGATCTGGGGCGGCCTCGGGTATCACCCACCCTTGCTAATTATTGGTCAGTTTTGTACAACGCACACTGCTAAGGACTGAATAGTGAGTTCCCTCCCGAATTTACGACTGACCTAAATTGGCCTCGTAAATAAGTGTTTGTCGTAAACGTCATCCTATTGTAAAATGAGTTGTATTTGCATCCCTGCAATAAATTTGGATCGTAAACTAGTCCCCATGTGTGGTCCTACCCTACAATTCTCATATGTTTGTACTATAATATGTACACGTTTACATATTTTACATAAAAAACAATATTTAATTTTTTGTGCTTAATAAAATTTGTATTTTTGCTAAAACGTGAGATGCGGTGCAAACACACCAGCAATAAGGTTTATTACAACAAATTATGTTTAAACTAATAGTGTTTAGTTATCCTAAAGATTACAGTCGTCAAACAAATGCATACACTTTTCAGTAGGCTATTGCAGCTTTTAATTTTTGCCACTTATGCTATTTGGATTATATTAGTACATAAAATGAATGGCGTTTATTTTTCATATTTCACTTTTAATTTTGAATGAAATAAAGGGGAACTCACCTGCTAAATAAATGCTTTCCGAGATGTAGGGAAGTTGTTCAGGCGTTATGAATTTGATATCATTGTGATTGATATTTAGAACATCCAGAAATACAAGTTCCTGTAACGTCGTCCCTAGTGATTTGATCTGGTTATGTTCGAGATAAAGTCTGGTAAGTAATAGGTCCGTAAATTCATTTTCTGCAATTGTCTGTTGTAAATGAAAAGAGAAATTTCATATTTTAATTTTCATTTTTTTAATTAACTAAAATATAAATTTATTTGATCAAACAGCTCCAAAACAGGGTTATGAAGGAATCAAGTGTATATCCTTGTATATCTTCTTTGAACTAAACGCCAATAATTACCATGTTTACTAGCTTAAATTTATCCCACTAGCATTTTTGAAGCCCTTTACTTCAAGAGGGTTTTTTATTAGAAAAAATAAACAGAAGATTGATTTACATATGACGATGATGACCTTATGGCGATCATAAAGATTTCTTAATATCAATCTAATATACATACAGGGAGTTCATAAAATAACATGGTGTGCTCTGAGCTAGTGGTAATTTGTTGGATGAAAAGTAAATCCTGGCTATTTAATTTATAAGACATATGAATATTAAATTCACAACATATATCTGTACTAAATAGGTGCTAATATACATAAATGTTAAAACATTTAAAACAATCAAGATGTTAAAACTTTGGAGTCAGGTGATGTTAAAACCCGAGCGCTTTCGACTGAAACATTAGTCGTCATCAGGAGAAAAACTACAGCCGACTGAAAGAGAACTGCTGGTTAAATACAGAGGGCGAAACCAAAAACCACAAAAAGGAGGGTAGGAAGGAAAAAATAGAGGAGTAGCTATCGAAACCTGAAAAGAAGGGGGGGGGAGGGGGGGAGGGAAGGGTTATTCAAAACAAAATTCACCAGTTACAATTAGTATGTTAAACCATATCCTTGGTATATTATAGAACAAAACGTCATTACAGGTACGCTTGCCTCTTGTCAAAATTTCCAAAGACTCTCTGATTATACAAATATTATAATGTGATGTATTTAATTTATGGCCACCCATTATATGAAATGCTTTTAAATCTATGTATATATCTATTTATATCTGTAAAGGACAAACCTCTACAATCTCAGCAAATTTCAAGAATCCTGATGATGTAAAAATTCACTTTTGCTTCGCTTCAGAGCAGCGATTATGGCCATTCGTTTTTGGGGATTATTTTTTAAGTTTGAAGTATTATCCTATTTATTTAATGTTTTGTGGGAAAACTGTGGCCAAGTTTAGACCAAAATGGGTTTATAAACATTTCGAAAGCATTTTTTTTTCTTTTGCAATATCTAAAAAAAAATTAATAAAAATTGCAAACTAAATGATTTTTATGTTTCATGACAATATTGAAACAAGTGGCTGTTTGAACCTCTTTATTTAATGCGAATAAGAAATTACTGTAAACATACTTAAACACGTTTACTTTGTATTTCTAAGGCAATAAATATTTACATTTGCCATTAATTTATCCTTTTAGTATTATATATATATATATATATATATATATATATATATATATATACCGGGTGTCCCAAAAATGACTGATGGATTTTAAAATTCAATATAATTTGCAAAGGGTGGCAGATATTTGAAAAATTCTTGCAGGAGTGTTATGTAAGATGACAGGAGTTTTTATTCTGCGATTCTCAGTTTTAGTTAAAAATAGCTTCGATAGATGGCGCTGCAAGCAATAACCGCTATTCCCAGACTCGATTTTTCGGCCTCTCTCATCCTCATGGATCCCGATATACCAAAAATCGGGACTGGACTGAGCACCTATTGATCTCAGCGCCATCTATTGTTTGAAATTCGAACTAAAATCAAGAGTCGCAGTAAAAAAAACTTCTGACATCATACACAACCCTCCTGCAAGAATTTTTTTTAATATTTGTCACCGTTTGAAGGTTATTGAATTTTAAAATCCATCAGTCATTTTTGGAACACACGGTATATAGTGTGTGGTACTAAGATTGATAACTAAAGAACTTTATCACATTGAAATTCACTCTTTAATATGAATACAAGCACAAACATTTAATGGGACATCAAATACATGAAAAGAACAATTGAATACATAACCAGAGAATGAATGCACTTATGCTTCATTTTTTCCGAAACTAAGCGATACATAATTTTAAACCTTTGCTACAACAATTTACGAACCGATTACCGTCTAGATTGTTCTACTACCGACATCACTCTATTCTCGTCGATCGTGAACTTTTGCAGTTTCGTAAATTTTTTCATGACATCCGTCGACATGCCCGTAGGCAATTTCATTTCATTGGGTGACACTTTCAATTTGGAGTTCGCCCATTATTCTCAGACACACACATATATATTTGCAAGGTGTTCAAAAAATATGTTTACACGGTTTATTTGTAAGTACAAGAGATAGATAAATAATGTGAATTAGAAAAATTTTCATAGGAAGCTAGATAATCCAAATAGTATACTTTTATTTCCATTGTGCAGGGCCGGGGGGGGGGGGGGGTCTTTCAAGCGAAATGAATTTTTTTTTATTATTCTCCTCCGTATGTAAAAAAATTACCGAGTTTCAAATATTATCTATGTTATCATCATCATTACAAAAAGGGTTTAAGGCTATAAGCCTGTTCTGATCGAAATCCACCTCTTTCGTGGCCTAACTCTGTCCCTTTTTCCCCTTGGTTTGTAATTCAAGGAGATATATGTTGTTTTATTATTCATGTCCAAAACGTTTTGTTTGGATATCTGCAAAGATCACGGAATAACAGAAAGCTAAAAATCGTAACTTAGGTCATTTTTTACAAAATCGAAACCGCAAAATTCTTGCGAAATTACGGACAGTCTATAAATCTATAATTGTAACATGCAGGTTAAGCATGCTTATTTCTCTGTTTATCTTTAAAAAATGCAAATAAAATAGTTCTGCATACTTTAATACAGTTTTCGACTATTCATGTATTTTTTTTTTTTTTTTTTTTTTTTTTTTTAAGAATTTCTAAATAGTGAAACGTAGAAAAATATTAATAAGGAATGAAAGGCTTTGAGACGGGAGTAGAGAATATACTCAACAAAATATTTATTACAGTAGAAGCTCGATGTTATGCTATTGTACGGATACGTGAAATTATAAAATAAGTTACAACAATTTAATAGTGCGAAACACGAGAAAATGTATGTGAATTATACTAAGTTATTCATAATAATATTATCGACTGAACAGACTAAATAACCATACTCGGTTGCACCAATTTTTTAAAGGTTTAATTTTCTGAAACAAGAATACTCAAAGTTATTTAACCACTCAATCGTCGCGCCTGATAAGTGTTGAATACTTTTTAAAATTTCAGATTGTTTGATTGCCACCACTTTTTTCAAGTTGGAATATTCTCTTCATTTAATGCAGATAAAATGTCGAGAGAATAAGGCCAATTGCATTATTTAAAAAAACTGGTGGGAATAAAACAATCTGAATAAAATAAAAGAAGCCTACACTGCCTGTGACAGTCACGGGCGCGACGATTAAGGGGTTAAACCACAGTTTCAAATTGTCTGCCATCAACACCAATACAAAGTCGTTCTCTTTGAAGAATACTGCATGAAAATGTTTTTAGTTCTTGTTGAATGATGCTTTGGAACGCATCTGTTATTATGACACAAAAACCTTGCGTATGCACGAATACAGACATCCCTCGACTTACGTAATACGCGATTTACGAAAATTCGCATTTACGTAATAAATATCGAGAATTACATTTATGAACATACTAAGGCGTTGATAAGCATTTGCATACTTTTGAAAATTGTTTTATAAATAAAATATGCAGATAAAAACCTCAGCCATAATGTAGTTTTATATTTATTGGGATATACAATCAAATCTTTAACAAAACAAACACAAACCTGAGTAAAATGAGGCAAAAAAACAAAAAACGAAAAAAAAAAAACTCGGGTTTAATTGTTGCAATTTTGTGAGCTGAATTCAAACCTTAACGCAACCTAATTTTAAAGTTTCGATGAAGGGGTTCGGCTGTTCGTTTGATGTAGATTCAAAATAGATATAAATTAATTCATCAATGTTAAATTTATAAATCCCGTATTCCACAAGATATTTTTTATTTGAAAATGTTATTTCAGTTTGATTTTATATTTTTTCATACTTTTATAGTTTATACCCAAGTAAATGCTGTTGTATGTTGTTTTATTTATGAAATAATACTGTGTAAATAATGTATATATTATATGTATGTAATAAATATTGCAGTTTCTTACAAAATGTTACCTAAGCAATTTACAAATTCGACTTACGTAAAATTCAAGTTAGGCAAAAGTTTACTGTACGCATTACTTACGTAAGTTGAGGGATGCCTGTACATGAATTTGCGTCATCATGTAAAAACCTAGTGAGGTTAGATTCAGTTATCGAGGTGGACATTCTGTGTATCCGTGTAAACAAATCCATCGATTTACGTAGTGTTTGTGATGTACTTCACGAAAAATAACATTATTTGTATTGTACCAATAACGATCATTAAAAGCCTACACTAGTCACTCAAAAAGACCCGGATGCTAATATTAATCCTATGGGGAACTTATTTTCAAATATCTCGCTTGAATTTTGATATTTTCGAATTATTTTCTTCCTTTTTTTTTTGCATAGTATAGCTGAGGATGATCTACAACCGGGCTAGTGTTTACTTTTTGATTTTGGTTTCATATTTATTTTAATTACTTTTATTTTCGAAACCGTTTTGAACCGGTTCTGAAATGGAAACTATCCTAATATAAAAAATCTATAATCAAAATCGAAAAAGTAAAAACTAGCCCGGTTGTAGATCTCCCTCAGTTATCCTATGCTAAAAAATCAAAATTCAAGCGAGATATTTGAAAATAACTTCCCCATAGGACTAACATTATCATCTGGGTCTTTTTGAATGACTAATGTAGGCTCTTAAGGCAACTGATTGCTTCATCTTCCATGAACAAACATTCATCTGTCCACAGAATATTAGGAAAGAACCATGGATTCACAGCATTTTGTATTAGAAACCAACTGTAACTAGTCGAACGTGCCAATCCCAAAACTTTCTTCTATCTCTTGCATATTAATACTTCAAAATCACTATCACAGTGCCAAAAATAAATTCCAATCTATACCCATCATGATAATTTTAAAGATATAAATTTCCGTGCATCAGTTCTTGAGATAAAACTATCGCTAAAATCGTGTAATTCCTGCAAAATGCAGCACAGCAGCGCTTTATATTGGATGATTTACACTAAAACCTAATCAGCAACAATTTATGTCAACGTCTAACTGAATTTGAAGTTTGATAATAATACGTGCATTAGTTTTATGAGATTGTGCTATTGCGGAAATCGTGAAAAATCCAGCATAGCAGCGCCACTTACTGGACGATTAATACCAAAACCTTATCAGTAATCACTTGTCTCAACGATTAAAGGAATGTAAAGTTTGATGAAAATTTGTGCATTAGTTCTTGAAATAGAACTATTACGGAATCTTGAAATATTCGGCATAGCAGCGCCACCTGTTTGGCGATTTACATAAAAACATAATCAGCACCAACTCATCTGAAGAAATAATTGAATCTGAAGTTACAGGAAATCCGTGCATTATTTCTTGAGATAGAGCTATTACATAAATCGTGCAAAATGCAGCATAGCAGCGGCACCCGTTGGAAGATTTGCACCAAAATTTAATTATCACCAATTATTATCGGGAACTATCTGAATATATATATTTATTAAATTTGGTGCATTAGTTCTTGAGATAGAGTGCCCTCAAAATTGATGTCACATACAGACAGACAGAGTCACAGACAGACATTTTGTAAAAGCATGTTTTTTAACATCTCTGATTTCTAAAACGTGCAAATCCGTCGAAAACTGGAAGCCAAAAATTTTCACGAATCCAATTCTTTCTTCTTGTAAAGGTAGAAGAAAGTAAAAATCCACACGACGTGCGTAATTGGGAGAGTTTTGTGCTTGTAGCTCATGTATACAATACGGATAAAAGTTATTTTCAAGAAGTAATTTCCACATTGTAGATCGTGGAATATTTGCAACTGAACTTGTTTTCCGGACACTCGCATACGGATTCATAACAAAGTAATCTAAAATATTAATTCTTTCATTATCACATTACTGACTATTCTGCCCTGGTCTTGGCCGAGACTGTGACGAACTTTTCATTTCCAAACGTGTAATTAACCTATGGATAAACGTCCGATTAGACTTCAGTTTGAATTGGGAAATCGCCGTTCGAACTCTCGAGACATTTTAAAAAAATTTCTGGTGCACTCAGCGTAATAACATTGTCTAAAAGACCGTTACACAGTGTAGTCACCATATCAACGTAAACTGGAAACAATTTAAAGAAAATATGAAACAGAAGTAGAATGCAACATTGTACATTTATTGCAGCTGTAACAGGAATTCAATCTTAGACTTTCTAAGGTTTGTATTTCCCATGTGCCTTCGTATAAACCTATCAAAAATGTAATACAAAATGTGCAATACAAATATCTGCAGCTTGCGAAGCTTAAAAAGGGAAAATGTAAGAAGATTTATTTCTATTTCATTCGAACGGAATCTAGGTTTTTACGTTAGTTTAAGTATCAGATTGTTTGAATTTTATTTTTATTTTTTAAAGTTCAATTTGTTTAAACATATCTACTCTCTATATATATATAATCCTAATGAAACGAATTTATGAAACGAATTTATGAAACGGATATATGAAACGAATTTATGAAACGGATATATGAATCGACTGATTGAACAACTGATTATGTTTCAAGCGATTTCTCCTAAAATATTGAACACTTTGCGATGAAATTAACACCGAAAATCAGCATTGATCCGCAGATCTCAAAACTGGTATTAGAATTTTTTAATTCAATTTAATTTTCAAAATATTAATTTTTTTCTAATTTTATATACATTTTTCTAATAATGACAACTCAAATTTTAATCAAACAGATATATTTTTTTTCATATTTCAGAAACGGTTGACATGGTAAACCGGCTATTGTTGTTTATTTGATAATAAATGCTTATTTACTTTTATTTCTTTTTATAAATTATATAAATTATTTTGTTCTATAATTATTAATTATTTTTTTATATTTCCTTTAGAAAATAATAGAAAATAATTAAAAAATACGGTACTAATTAGTTATTCCGTCGACCAATTTCGCCAAATTATACAAATTGACATAATTTTTATTTTAAATAACGAAAGAACAAATAAATTAGTATAACATTAATAAATATACAAATAAAACGTCGAAATAAAAATCTCTTGATGACGTAAACGTGTGTAACTTGCTTAAAGTCAAGTGAATGTGACATTTACGATCAACCATTATTGGCATTTAATCTTATAGTTTGGCGATAGATTTTTGGTCGACGGGATAATTAAGTAATACCAAATATGCATATGTTTGGTATTTGAAAACGAGGTTTTCGCCAAATTTTCGTAAAAAAAAAAAAAAAAAAAAAAAAAGCTGCTGTGCGTATATTACATCTGGCCAAATATTACCACTCGAAAAAAAAAATGCTAACTGACGAGTTGAAAAAAAGCTATTGCTGAGATTTGCATCTGGCTAGCGTAACAGTAGCAAGAATTCTTTGCAACCATGGCAAATTTTATGTAGTTTTATTCGAAAAAAAAAATTTGATTTTTTAATCAAAATGGAAAACTTACGGTCCCATATTGGCGCGATATTTTTCTACCGCCAATGTCATATACGGAACGGGCACTTAACTGGCACCAAAGTATTGTTATTTTGCTTGATATGGTAAGCCGGATGTTGTTGTTTATGCTGTTGATGAGTTCCCCAAATTGGCGTCGTTAAGAAATCGCGCCAATATGGGACGTATATGATATCTGTGCCAAACTTTCATATGAACGGCGAAGGGATAAGACCATATTTGTTAATGGCAGTGGATGACTTGAACTATTATAATATAAATGAAATGATGGCGATATAATAATATTTGTCGACTTATCACCTGTGCCTGGCTAACATTAAACTACACAAAATGGCACTAAGAGTATAAAAAGCGAAGTGGTCCGCCTGGAACTGCTGATGATAGTCACATGACTTAGGCTATTGTTATAGAGATTGTTTTAAAATATCGGGAGACAAAGACTCTGTGTATTTAATTTATTTTATTTTAGCTTCTTTTCAAATGTTTAACTGATCCTGTTTAAAACGAAAACAACCATTGGATGTCTTAACAGCAACTAATTCGCTCTTAAATTTTTGCAATCAAAAGAATTGAATGGAAACCCGTTTACAGGGAGATCTGCACAGGTTTTTTCAGTATAATTCAATCTTCTCTAATATTTTAAAAACCCATCAGATTACAGCGTTTTTTTATTCTGCGGTGTCTGAACGGGGGTTCGCAAGCGTAGCTTGCAGGGGGCAGAGCCCCCTAGTTTGTTATAAAACTTAAACATTAACCGTAGAAGCATCTGAAGAAAAAATTTAATATCTATTCCTTCTCGGGTCTAAACAATGTACTCTCTTTAAAAAATTCAGCGATTTTAATTCCGACTGAGTGTATTTTTACTCCTTTTTTGTATTGAAAATTCACTTATCCTATAGGAGTGAATTTCATCCGTCTTGGGGAGGGGTTTTTTTCATTCCTTTTTATAAGCTGTTTTCGCTCTTTTTCGACTAAATTAATAGGCAAAATGACCGCACTCATTATTGATAAATCATTTTTAACCCCCTTTTTTTGTCAAAATTAATAGTTTAGTCAAATTTAATAGTTTTATAATTTTATGTTTTAACATATATAATTCCCCAGTTTGCAAAAGGTATTATTTTTAAAACTCTGTTTTGTTTTATTTTAATCCAGATGCAGAAGAACGGAAGAAATTTCGTTTTTCATTTCCGAAAGATAAATTAAATAATAATAATAATAATAATAATAATAATAATAATAATAATAATAATAAAAGGTGGTTCGCGCCGTAACAAGACAAGATTTTTTAACTTGTCATTATCCTGAAGTGCGCTGTTTTTACTTTATCTTTCTTATTATGATTTTTTCTGTTTAATATTTTCATATTGTATATATAATTTTAACGTTATTAGTTTTAATACAGAAATGTCGATTTCTTTAATTATTTCTGATATTATTATATCTTCTTAATATATTTTGCTTACGACACAGATTATGGAATATAGAATTCACGTGTTACATAACTGCAGACTTTTTTTTTTAGTTAAACTTTTGAATATGAACAGAGCGAAGTATAACACAAAAATAAAAATTCACAAAATCATAATTTAAAGAAAAGGTCAAGCTAGTTGCGTCATAAAATAAATTAATAATAATTTTTATTAATCTATTATTTTCTGACACTTTTTTAAATTATCTTTTATGTTTCGTACTATTTATATAATACTGTGCCAATTAAAAAAAATAATAAATAAAGTGTAGATGTGTACAACAATCTAAATGAACAGAATTTATTAAATACTTGTACTTACTGAAACATAAAAAAATAGAACATATATTATAAGTTCACCAGGACTTCCCTCAGAGGAATTAGTCTAAGCGATATTGCTGAGACCATAGATTTAATAATAACATGTGGAAGCAAAGAAAATGAGATATTATCTTTAATTGTCCATATACTGCGATAAATTGAAATGATGAAAATAAACGAATCGTAGAATTACAAAATCTTACATTAAATTCATATACACTGTTTAAAAAATGGGAAAGCAAAGCATGCATGGATATAAAATTGAAAGTACACAATGTATTAAAAGTAAAATAGAAAATGAAACACTAAATTATCTTATATCGAAATTTTAACTGTATAAAATGATGTCAAGAGCATAATCAGACGCTCCGCACCAATTTGAGTAACTTTAAATGACAAATATATGATGCTTAAAAAGAATGGACTATACTTTTGGTGTGTGCTCCCCCGGAATAGTTAATATTGTACAATAACTGTTTTCCACGGATGCAATGAGGTTGTCGATAAGAGATAAGAAATTCTCTCTTCAAAATATGATATAGTATCAAAGTACCGAACACATCAACAGTGACATGCAATGTGTCGTTAGAGTATGTTTTAGATATGCTCGATCGGATTTAAATGATGAGTGTATGTTGGCCACTACATACGCTGTACACTCTAAGAAATTTCACCGCTAAATTACGGTCAGTGACTGGCAAAAAGTGTGCCAGTCACTGACCGTAAAAATAATATTATGACCGTAAAGCTGCCATGACCATAAAAATACAAGTTTGCCCGTAAATTTTTGCCCGTAAAATTTAAAGTCACTGTCCGTAAATTAACATTATGCCCGTAATAAGTTCCTTAATATTTTTACGGTCACTGGCCATATATTAACATTATGCCCGTAATAAGTTCCTTAATTTTTTTACAGTCATTGGCCATAAATTAACATTATGCCCGTAATAAGTTCCTTAATTTGTTTATAGTCACTGGCCGTAAATTAACATTATACTCGTAATAGGTTTGCTAATTTTTTTACGGTCACTGCTCTTAAATTAACATTATGCTCGTAAAAGTTATCTTCATTTTTGTATCTCCAGCGACCATAAATTAATGTGGTCCTTGTAAAACGAGTCTCATTAATTTAAGGATACCGCCCGTAAAATCAGCAAACCATTGGACCTACAGACAGGCATCAGCTGGGCAGTTCAGGGATTCCAGTGCACAGTTAGGGGACTATGCTGACGTTGTTCAGCTTCCCTTTTTAAACAGTTATACTTTGCTGTACATCATCGTAAAAATATGACTAGTATGAGTATTACAAATAATGTAAATTGATTATTGTGTGAAAACCGATTAGAATGCACATAGTTTTTTAAACATAACTAAAAGGCAGCTGGATGCAGCAAGCTGCAATCTATATTTAAAGCTTTTAGAAATCTACTTCTGTAAAGTATATGTGCCATTTATCTTTCAAAATTTACAAAAGCAGATAGTTTCAAAAAATACTTGAACTTTAACTTATAACATATTTGATTAAAAAAAAGCTTTCTAGAAGCTTCAAGTAACAGAAATTAAGAATTTATGTTCATTATATTCAGCAATTTGTGTTATGTTTAAAAAACTACCCAAATTGCAATTTCCCTATGATAAATAACAAATTCAACATGAAAGGTTTCAAACTTTAAACATTCATAAATAACTGGATCAAAAGACTTCTAGAATTTAAATATGATAGAAATAGTATAAAGGGTTAATTTTTATTTGTAAACAAACGTTTGAGAAAAGAATAAAATATGGCATTAAAAACCAGGCTATTACGAATCTGCCCACAATTTTTTCTTTGCATTCTCACATAATTTGTTTTATATGACAAAAATTATATAGATTTAAATAACTGGAATTTTTTTTAAAAAATGTCTTGTTATATTCATATAAACTTTAGACTATTTAAGCAGAAAATATATCTTGACAATCGGCAAGAAATAATTTAGAGTTCTTTTAGCCAAATTATTACGAAAAACAATCAGATAAGACTTAATGTGTACTTCAATTTTTTAATAAATATTGGTTTTAAAACTTAAATTTTAGTCAAATTTCTGACACCCCTGTTTGGTTATTAAGAGGTTTGTGTCCAGGTATTTCAAATTAATTAACAGAGTGATGATCATAAACTAATGGGGTACAATCTACTCGTTTTTCAGTAGATTGTGTTCCTTAATGCAATAAAATACCTGGATAAGAAGCACCCTTTATGTTGCAAACTAATTAGTTACTTTAGCCATTTAAAAATAAAATATTGAATTTAAACATTTCACTGTTTGCTTTCACCACTGTATTGTAATGTGACTGAAATTGAGATGTTCCACAAGACAATTATTAAAAATGAAAATGCGTGTTTAGGAATGTGAAGTGCAAAACATAAATACAATGAACTATGACATGGAACTATCTGAACAAAATACAAGATGAACATATTTATTTGAAACTGATAAATTGAAATATGAACTTGATTTCTTTTAAGTAAATTTTCTGAAAACTAATGGATATTTTTCATTTAAAATGATCACTTTCAGAAAAGCAGTAACATTTCTATAAATATGAACAGTAAAAACAACAAATTAAAAAATGACAAAAAAATTTATTTGAAACACGTATTTACACTAAAAATATAATTAAAATCTTCCATTTAGATGAAAAATCCTTTGTTATCAATGAGTAAGTTTTTTGGGTAGATGTCAACTCTTTCCGTATCTCTTTTCCATTTCAGAACCTTTGGATTGCAGATTAATTCTAAACAATGCCCTATAAAGAAAATATAACGAGAATAAATTTAAAAAAAAAACAAGCTTAAATAACTTAAAACAGAATTAAAGACAAACAAATTAAATGCATACTATTACACAAACTCATATATTAAGTGACTGCTTTGTATGCAACATGCTTTAACGATAAGAGGTTCATGAAAACTTTCAGAATTCTTTTTGGAAAAGGAGGTAATTTTAACTCAGTATGTTACACTTAAAAGATTACAACATACTGTCAATCCCCATTTTAAAAAATTATATTCCCAAATTTTATATATCAGATTCATTTTAAGAAAAGTTGGAAATGTGAGAATGAACTTCAATTACTCAAGACACTAAAATGAAGGTTAATACAAATGCTCAGGGGTGGGGAATTTTTAGAAATTCTTACCAACCAAGGATTTATTTTACCCGCCAGCAAAATGCAATTACATTGCTATAATAAAATTTACATGATTGCAAAAATAGTTGATTACTATTGCTACTAATACATTTATCACATATACATTTTTTCACCCTGTAAAATTACAAAACATACACAGGAGAGAAAAGTTTAATAAAGAATACAACTTAGTACCGAGTTTACATCGCAGTAATTTTGAAAGTTATAAAATATAGCTAACTAGTTAAAAAAACAAAGTTTTTGGTATGGAGTTTTTTAAAGACTGCTTACAAATTCACTCGCCATGTCAGAAAATCTACTCACCAGTGGCAATTAAAATGATGTATTTCCCCAACCCTGCAAATGCTCCAGTGATAAATACAGGAAATTTCTATAATAGAATAGCAATCTAACAGAAGAAAGCAGTAACATTTGCTTAATACTGTAATTATTTAAATTATATGGTGCAATCAAAGTTTCCATTTGAGATTGCTGCTGCAGCGTATATGCAAATTAGCACTTCGCCAAAGCGGCTATTAATAGCACTGACATTGAGGCAAGTGGTTATATTGTGGGATTAGTTTATTTTTTAAGTGTGAGTAAAAAATGCATAAGTGTGAACAATGGCGATGTTAGTACCAAATGTGTCTAAACAGGAAGAGTGAGCCAGTGGCACCAACTTATATGGGCCCATGGGGCCAGAGCCCACCCGATTTTCAATCTCTTCTGTTACTTATTTATTTTTCAATCTCTCAAAAAAAATTCTCCCGTCGATGTTCTCAAAATCTCTTTGTTTAAAAATACAGTAAGGATAGCAGTAACAGACACACCGTAGCATAGACTCCCCCCCCCCCTATTTTAAAAGACGTACAATTAATTTTCTCTTAAAAGAGAAATTTCCTCATTTTACCAGTGAGCATCAAGGAAGTGCACTCTAAATGAAATCTTAAATAAACTTGAAATTTGTATGATTTTATATCTTTAATTCGATTTTGTCTAATTGTAACGTAAGTGTAAAATAACTGCGGAGGGAAAAATCTGTTTAAAATATATTTAGCTGTAAAAAGCCTCGAAATTACTGCAACGGGAAATGGGATCAGGCGATATGTTTCTGATGACTACGTAATTTTCTGACTAAAATATTGATATTTAACTGTAAAAACCATACTTATACATATAACTTTTTTTCCCTACATTGAAATCCTAAGTGAAATTTTTTTTAATTTTCAAACTTATATCTCACCCTTAAATCGGGCTATATGTGGATCAAGTCGATACTCTATCATTAGCTGAAAGTTTTTGAGCTATTTTATAAAATAAAGTATATTATACTCTTTTAATCAAAATATGCATAATGTTCATCCTGCGGCAAAAAAACTAACCATTACCAAGTGCAACGTAACTGTAACTTAATTATAACCTAACTAACATAACTAAAACCCAACTGCATCCAAACCATGCATGCACTGAGTTTTTTTTTTAACCCCACTCACACCTAAAAATTTGTAAAAAGATATACCTAGAGGCTCAAATAGAGATAAAATGAAGATTGATTTGAGTAATGTATATATATTAATGCTGTTTTTAATTATAGGTCTATTAAATGTAGAAACTGTTGAATTAAGTTTTTAATACGGCCCCACCAGTGGCCGAGAGGTTCTGCTCTCGAAGCTGGTAGACGGGAGGTGCTGGGTTCGATCCCAATCGCGCCCGTCGGCCTAATCGTTCGGAGTTTTCGTGGTTTTCTTCGAACCTTGGTTCTCCAAGCGTTAATACGGGTTAGGTTCCCTTAGAAAGACCTCCACGGAAGGCACTCCCCCCCCCCCTTAGGGCCTATATCCCACGTGCAGATAATTGGCCGACATATATACAACCAACTAAGTTTTTAATACATATAAATATTACTTTTAAAGGCAACATTACTACATTAAGTTGATGGAAAAAACAGTTTTTATTTGATGTCTCCATCAGATAAATTTATTTACAAAATTGATTTATGTTGTACTTGTTTTACGATTGCTATTATCAATATATATTATAAATTATTTTGCACACATAATATATGACCACTGTACAGTTTTTCACCAATTTTCTTCAAACAATATCTTACACATTAGATAAAATTATTAAATCATTAGTAAAAGTATAGTAAGATGTAAAAATTAAAGGATTTAACATTTAAATCTTTTATAAACAAGCACGAAACTTTGACATATTTACCGACTCATTTTTACGCATGACACAAATTTGGGAGGGCTGACTAAGGAAGTGATTTGTAATTGAAAGACATTTTCCATTGTTTGACAATTAAATTATTTATGGAGTTATAAGCAATTTTGTGATCATGTGACAACCCGAAGTACAAGAGACAGAGGTTCTTCGCACTGGTTGACTGGTTTCATTTTACGCATTAACAGGAAACAAAAATGACAGAATTATCAAATATAAGATAAGGGAGAAATTTCAGAAATATCGAGAGATTGGTTAATTAATGGGTGACTTGGGAAGTATGATTTTATGATTCTGTTTTGATTTAACCAAATAAAAAACTAAAGTCATAAAAAAGATACTTAAATAAAATCTTTAAATATGTTAAAAAAACGACCTTTTTTTTTTCTTAAAGTGGAAATCTGATTTCGTGGAAAAGTGGTATGCCTATTAAAAGAAAAAAAAAGTGCTAAAAATTGCTAAAACTTAAAAAATTACAGAAGAGAAAATTTTGCTATTTCGTGCTAAATGTTGAAAATCTCGTAAAAAATTTTTGCGAATTATTTTAAAAAACAGCTGTTCAGATTCACAATAAACTTTTCTGAAATGAAACATTTTATTGGACTAAAATATTAAACTCCAATTCTTTCTACTAACGCATAAAACTCGCCACAAAGAGAAAAAAAATACTAGAAATTCTAAAATTGCAGAGAGGAAAATTTATTATAGTAGGCTAAACACCAGGAGTCAGAGTCCCTTTTTGAGCGAAAAAATATAAGTCGGATCTGTTAAAATTCCTTGAGTCGGAGTCGTCCATTTTACAAGCGGGCTGCGGAGCCATAGTCGGGCTCATTTTTGAGCAAAAGTGTAATTCTCTGTTAAAATTCCCGGAGTCAGAGTCGTCCATTTCCCCCACTACCTCGGCAGCCCTGCTAAAAACATTGTAAACAGCAATAAATTGCAGCATGATACAAAAAAAAAAAAAAAAAAAAAAAAAAAAAAAAAAAATCTGACAAATGAAAAAACTAAAAATTGCATAAAAAAATTCATGAACAATGCAGAAAACCCTATTAATTGTTATTCGTTGCAGCATAACTGCTAATATTAATAAGTAAAGAACTTACCAATACATGCAATGAATGGTGTAACTGGTGCATCTTCACATACATCCACTAGGCTTTTGTCTTCCTGCAAGAATGAAGAAATTTAAATATAAATGTACAAACACAATAACAATAGAGTCGAAACACTGTATTAAACATTTCTCATGAAGGAAAATTTCACCTTGTTATTAGTAAACCTTATAACATACTTATAACTACTTAAAAGGTGACACAAACATATAAAAATATATTATTTAATGCAACCCTGAGATCTTTGGAACACAAATGCATTCATTTTCAATAGGAAAAGATGACTGACAATCAAAATACATTTTAAAAACAAAAACAACATAGTAGGCATGCGGAGTTCAGTCCATTTCTCTTCAATAATCCGTTTATAATATTCCCGCGATTTGGTATAGCCTAAATATTTTAAGACCTACTGATAATATG